>OX104120.1:32241801-33599427 GCA_944474755.1 Limnoperna fortunei | reverse complement strand
CCTTCGACTGAAATAGATTTAATGTTCTACTGAACAACTTTCAGTGTTTAAAAACGTATCCTTCGACTGAAATGGATTTAATGTTCTACTGAACATTAAATTCATTTCAGTCGAAGGATACTTTTTAAAACACTGAAAGTTTTTTCAAATCAATAATCCAACATATGATTTATTTTCTGTATGCTATCTTACGATGTAAAGGTTTTGAATGTTCAGATTATTTTTCTCAGTTTAGAGAAGTAGCAGAGTGTACACACGTTCAGTAAGGCAGTCCCCTTTTTACATCATTTAGGAAACACTCCTAAAATCAACTATTTATGTCCGTGTTAAAAGACATATTTTGAAAACAAGAATTAATTATTTATATTTTTAAACAATTTTACAGATAACTTTTTATGTTATTACAAACTGTATTTTATTGCCGTATTAGGTTTTGGTTTTTAATCAGGGATAATTTGGTAAATGTCTTATTGGGTCAGGTATATACAGATTTATGTCTCGTTGATTCGTGTGTATGTAAATCCTTGTATTTGGTGGATCAGGTGTACATGATGCTTGTCTAGTGAATCAAGCTAATTCTTCCCTTCTTACTGAATGTGTGATATTGCAGTCTCCTGTTTTACTGCCTACTGATTTATTATTTGTTAACCACGTCTCGATATGAAATTCGATATAGCTTCAATACGGAATAATATTTTTTATTCCGATTATTATTCCTATTGATATTATACTTAACTCTGTTGGATCATATGTATACTAATTTCTCCTCTGGTTTGACCACGAGTATATTGGTCACTTAACGTGTAAGGGGTATATCGATTCTATTATTTGTCGGTTCTGGAGTATATCAGTGTAAAAATAATCTCTTCATATTATTGAACATAAAAAATAAGACATCTTATACAATGCTAGCATCCGGAAACAAGTTACAAGACATATTAATCTGTTTCCTAATGATACCACATATATCATATTACCAAAAAGATTAAACTGAGGTATACCATAAACAAATAAACTAATATATTATAAGAGTTCTGATATTTAAAATAAAAGTGAGTACAGGTAAACATTAATGATTTTCTGTTCATAAGAAAGGATGAGGTTTTTATTAAATCACCTAGCACTATTCTTGAACAGTCAGAAATACATCAACATTTTTTCTTCATGTGGTGAGCCATATGATATTGTCTGAACTGGCAAAATGTTGACGAAAGGTGGGCAGTGTAATAGGTATTGAATCGCTGTCTAAACCTCTACACAATAACATGGCTGCAAATCAACTATATTTTAACGAAAAAGTCCCGTTTAAGGGAGCGACATACCATTCGTATCTTAGAATGAATATTTGTGCATTTCTTTTCCCTACAAAATAATATTGTGGCTTTGTTGGGCTTTCCGCAGCGCAGACTTGAAAGATGACAATGAGGCACTTAGCTTTGTGCATTCAGGTATCGAATTCCAAGACCATACAGTTGAAGGAACAAAATAGTTTGAATAGAGTGTTGTTCTTGAATGCAGGTGGAATGGTGGAACTATTCCTAGTGTTAAGTCTGTAGATATCACTTAGTGATAGTGCTGTAAAGACTGGTATCGTCATCAAATTGTTTGATAAAACACATGATCTTTGTTGGATTGAATGTTCTTAACGCTGTTGCAATTGATATATATTATTTTTGTCTCTGTAGTAACAATAATGTTGCAATTTACAATATGTGTGATTAGAAACACCAAAAATTATTAATGTAGGTCCCATGGTATATTCATTTTAAGTTTGGTAAAATCAAGGTATACTGATTATTTCTGTTGCTTGATCTGGGATATATTCATCCAGTCACTAGATGGAGTTATAAATATTGATTCCTCAAGTGAACTCTTAGTTTTATTGGGGTTGGGTTACTCTCTTTCTGTTTTTGTGTTTTTATTTTCTTATTTTGTGACGTATATGTTTATCTAAATCCGGATTTTTAATTATCCCTTGACTTTTGGCCTTTGTTGTTCGGTCGGGTTTATTGTTTTTTTTTCTTCAGGACCGTACTAATATGTTCGAAATAAATAACTTTCTGTATACCTTAAAGTAACGTAAACGCTTCTTTGTTAGTGTTTTTTGTTGATTGTTACTGTTTCTACCTTTTTTAGTGGGCAAACTGTTGATAGAATATATTAGAGAAGATAATTAAGTAGGACTTTTTATTGCGTTTTTCTATTTATGGATTACGTCTAAACTAAAAGATACCACCAGTTCAATAAGGTGTATGAATTACGTTGTCAACTTTCTAAATCATTTTAATTTTAATTAGACATAAGGCTTACAGCAACTGAATATTTTTAGCAAATCTTGTAGGCGGTAATAAATGTAAGTTCTATAACATATAATTATTTTTGTAGATAACAAGCAGTCATCGTATGTAACAGCTACTTTTGCAGGATCCTTCGGAGGAATTTTTGCCATAATTGGTGCTTTCATTATTGGACTTTTAGTTAGAAGGAAGAGGTACTAAACTGTATAGTCGTCATACATACTTTTAAATCGTACTTAGAATAAAGTCTATTGTCTCACTAGACAAAGAGAAAGCAAAACGGTTGTAATAAGTGCACTTAAATAAAGCAATCATAGATATTTGTTTTTCTTGTGGGGTTAAATATTGATACTTCTTCCCAAGAAATCAAATAAAGTAATGGTATGTCAAATAAATATAAACCTTACATTAAATTAGCCAGGAATTTTAGCAGACTTTACAGACCATTGCGTAATTAACACTAGTTAGACGGCCCTTACGTAATGTATACGTGTAATGTATTGATTTTTTTACCTTTATAACACATCGAAGTTACTTCCCCACGTAACATATACGCGTTAATTCAATCAGTAAAATTAATACATTGTATAAATAATTTAGTTATAAATATAAATCATTTAAAGTCAATAAAAGCAAAGCATTATCAACGTTTGCTTATAGAATGATACAGAATTGGCTAAGATTCCAGTTTAACAAGAAAATGTATTAAAATGTGTATTAAATAGGTGATGATAAGGAACAATTACAAGCTCATTTTTCATAATAAGGGTCTTTTCTTTTTCATCAGCTCTGGTGTTGCTAAAACGATGTCAAATAAGTACATGTAAAGTGATATAAGTTAGACGATCAATGCGGGGTCCTGAAATATCATTTTAATATTCACAATTATTATTGTATAATAGGCAGCGTCGGCATAATGAAAATGATAATGAGTACGAGATAACAAATGTGTCAACGGAATGTAAGTATTAGAAACAAAATACACTGAGCAGGTCGCGAAATTTTGAATAATGGCAAAAGAAATACGTATATTGAATGATTAACGTATACGTACAGATCATAAACATTACCATTTTATTTATTTGCGTAACATTATAGAATTATACGTACAGGAGGTTTTCAGAGTACAGAAAAAAAATGGATTCAAACCGAAGTTAAGTTTATTAATTGAACATATTATATTTGTGTTAATATATCCCTAGCATACCGTTATCGTGATCAATGCTATAGCAAGCAAACAAATTTTAAAACATAACTTATTACAAATAATTATATCTTTTACTCACTCAAACAGTACAATATAAATACATTAAAATGTACAATGCTTTATGTTTCAGTGGAAACACATGTTTACGATATCAGGACACCTTCACACATGTACTACAATCAATGTTTAGAAGATAAAGCAGGCAGCAGTGTAAGTAAATAAACAAAGGAAATGCAGTTTCAATCTAATGAAAAATGATCCTTACTTTTCAAACGACATGACCAACAATACTTTTGGTTAAAATGTTGTCTTTCGTCAAATCATAATTACAAAACATTCAATTCACAAAGTGTAATGGTCTTAGCCGGATTATGTACAACCTTTATGATTTATAATATAATACGCTGTGACGATGCATTTTACTATGGCGAGTAGAAAACAAACTGACATACTCGCGATGGATTACAGTTAGACCAAGATTTCTCCTAACACTTAAACACTTGGGGATAGACATCAAAGTACCAGACTAAATACAATCAATCGTTCACAGAACGTAGTTATATATAGTCACACATCCAATAGTTATCCTGTCCTGTCAGGAGTACCTGGGGGCTGTGTGCGTGGACGATGTTTGATTTGGATCATAGAAACAACATGATAAACAACCTAAAAAGTAGTGCCCGCCTCTTGACAGATGATTCCATAATATGTCTTACTATTGCGTCCATCGACGACAGCCACACCTTACTAATTTCCCTTCACAACCTGGAACAGTGAGAGCAAGAATGCCTCTAATCAAGTTAGAAATTATCCGAATATCTTGAAAACGGAAACCTGTTACCTTCAGTTACACTATAGCCAAACCCTTAAAACACTGACAAGTGTAAATACCTGGGCATTACACACCAAAGATCTGACTATGAATTTCCATATAAAT
Source organism: Limnoperna fortunei (assembly GCA_944474755.1). Taxonomy (NCBI): domain Eukaryota; kingdom Metazoa; phylum Mollusca; class Bivalvia; order Mytilida; family Modiolidae; genus Limnoperna; species Limnoperna fortunei. The sequence goes on along the minus strand of OX104120.1, from coordinate 33,594,986 downwards.
CATCTCTCTAAAAAAATGCATCCCTAACGTACATGATAAGAAACATCATATCCAACCAAATGTATTAAAACCGAAGAAAAAGCATATAAAATTTAAATTAGATCTAAACTAGAAAACTGTAGATCATCAGAGATATATGGCAAAAACAACTCGTAAATATGGATATGATATAATAATGGTTTGACGTTTTGGATTTTCAATTATATTTTAGATTTGAGCGCGACTAATGAGTCATGATGACACGAAACGCGTTTATAGATTAGTAAATTCTTTTAAACCGTGGTTTCTTTGATGACATTTTATTTGATGACATTGTAATCACCAATAATGCGCATGTTTGCTTTCACCACCTTGCTTTCCTTGTAAACTTGATCAGATTCCAAAAAGAGACAACTACCAGGTACAACAGTATTATGTTTGGAAAAAGTCTTAAGTATATTTAACCCTTCAGATCACTTTGACATGATCTTAACCTGTCACCTATTGCGTCTTAACATCAACGTCAATGTCTCCTCGTTGTTTGTATTCGTTTAAAAAATCTTTGATATAAATAAGTAGTGTTGAATATAATTTGATATTTTTTTAAAACAAGAGCATAACACATTTGAAACTTTCCCATTAATATTCGTGTACTACCTCTTTGAAAAGTAGATATTTGTATCACTCCTGTGTCCTCCCCCAAACGTGTCTGATCCGCCAAAACTTGTCTACCTTACGCCGAAATGTGTCCAATGCGGTCATACGTCGAAACGTTACCGATTTCAAAAAAAAAACGTGTACTTTTATGGCGACGTCGATGGCATCGTACAAACTCGAATTAATGGACAGCTTTATTTTCCAGTGGTTTCTGGAGAACAGAACAAACAATAAGAATGGAACAATGCTAAACAAATGATAAACATTGCACATAATTTAAATAATAAGAGATTATTGTTCCAAATTAACAGATTTGAAATAAGAAAACTTAATGAAGAGGTTATTGAATAAAAATGAATCATTTTCAGTGTATTGTTCAATCAGATATATATGTTGGGTTCACCATGGTACGCAGGATATAATTGTTTGACTTAAACTAAACATAAACCCTTGCACAAAAAAGGTTCATACAGAAAACAATCCAGTATGGAATTTGTTATATACAGGTCTTATGTAAAAACTTAAGTAGGAACCTATACAGAAACATGTTGACTTAATAAAAAAATGACGCAAAGTGAAATAAATGGGTTTTTTGTTTAAATGGTGTTTAACCCCACTTTGAAAAATTTTTCAGCTATATTGTGGCGTCTATAGTTTTTATTGAAGGATGAAGCTGGAGCACCAAAAGAAAACTCCAACCTTTGGTAGGAACACTGCCAGTTCTAGTGAATTAAGATTGGAGTAGATCAAACCTTGACTGCAGTTAGACTAAACTCGCAACCTTGGTGAAAGAAATGACATTGTGACGAGGAGGAATGAAAACAACAAAACTATATACACAAATCAATCCAAAAAGTGGCCAGTTTAGAACAGCACTTTCGGCAGTTAAGGGTTATACAAACTGGACACGTTAGTGCGTACAAGAGAGAATTGACACATTTAAAAGATACAAATCAAACACATTTAGGCGTAAATTAGTCGAACGAACACAATTGGGTACAACAGAGAATGGACACGTCTTTATAAGCGATACACGTCGGACACGTAAGTTGAACACGATTGGCGAGGACTTGCATCAATGGAAACGTTTGGCCGGATCGGACACGTTTAGGGGTGAAGGACGCGTTTGGGAGTGTAACATATATATAATATCACCTTATACAATATTTCTGGGATTGCAATTATTTTAGTTTTTTTTGACAGAAGATTCTTGTTCGCTGAAGGGCATTTGTAATAACCATTTGAAGTAAGAACTTTCACGTTGAGGTCTTTCCTACGTCAGTGTAATGTTTTCATCAAAAGCCGTTCAAACGTTGTTTGGATACATGTCATAAAGATGGTTCATGTTCAATCCTTCCCCAAAAGTATCGTGAAATGTTACTACGGAAGAAGTGTGTGTTAACATTTCCGATAGCACCTCTTTTCAGAACTTTGTTGTGTTTATTTGTTTGTAGTACGTTTTGCCTGTGTGTTTTTGAGTTATTTTGTTGTACCAATGGCTTTGTATTTATCTTTTGAATGTTCTAATTAATCATACTGTACGTATCAAAACTCATTTATAATATAATTATATTCTTTTTAATTAATTAATTGCAATGCAATGGTATTGATATTAACCAGGACAATTGAAAAGAGTTTCGATGAGATAGTATGGTTTTTTGTTTTGTTATCATATATGGGTTTATTGAAATATACAATTTATGACTTAAGATAAGGTTCATTTCATTATTTATCAACCCAAAAGGTCAGATAATTACCAAGGCTAACGGCCGAGTTAATTAAAAATCTCGATGGATGATAAATCATGATAGTAAATAAAATCTAAAGTGATCCATGTTTTATTATATGACACATACATAAAAAGCATTTTTAAAGCATTATTTTATCAACAAAGAAACATATGCTTACACATATTTACAACAAAACAAAGTACGAATTTTCCTGATACTATATTTAGGTACACGTTCACGCTTACACATGTAATAATCATCTCGCGTGCAGAATCGCGATGTGATTATCATATTATGCAATAATAGAAAAATATCCTTAGAACCAATGAAAAGTTATTTACAATCATATAATAATTTGTTTTCAGTTGCAGGCGAACAAAACTGTTTAATAAGTTTTGGTCATTTATCATGACACTTATATCCAGTAGCTTTTTTGTAGAAATTTTTGTTGTTTATAGACGGAGAATTAAATTGCGACTAATCAATCTATTGTAATTCAGGGCATATCAACCAATGTCACAACAATAACTGATATGTTACAAATGTATTCTGCAAATGATTTTGCCAAATCTTTGTGTGGTGCGTCTTCAATTCAAGAACGGATAAAAAGGGAATTCCAGGTAAGAAAACTATAACCTATTACATATGTCTGCATTACTGAAAAATGAGTTTGTCGTGCTAAAAGAATATTATTTCTTGTTACATCAATTTTATTATAATAGCAAACATGTGTTCTATTACAGTAACTATCATTCACGATATCAGCAGGATTATATGGTGTACACATTTAATTTGTATTAAAATCTTTACACTTGTTATCATAGGCCCTTGTTACTGATAAATGCTTGGTGGGGAAAAACAATGATGAAACTAAGGAGACTAATTTTGGTAAGGAACAATTGTATATCTAAATTATACATGTACTTGGTTTACGGTCAAATGTATGTCAGACCTGTGCATTTGGTCAAACTGCTTTCATAAATGGATGCATGCTACCCATTAATTCTTCATGCATGTTTTTTTTTTCATTCCTAGTTTCCTGATAGGAATGTCGTGCATTCCTGATTGTATAATAGATTTTTATTTTAATGTATGACACAGCTAGTAGTTGCTTACCACATCAATACAATTCAATACATATATAATTTTTGTATTACTCTAACGGCGACTTTATTGTGCATAATCAATTGTTACTTTACAACCTACTACATGTACAGTGAGTGGCCAAAATTAATGCAACAAACATGGCTGACATAATTGTCATAGACAATGACGTTGTCATTTCTATCTCAACTGTGTCATAATAAAAGGGATGCTTGTGAAATTAAATTCCACCCGGACAATTTTTAAGGAATGTTTTTGTTGAGACACCTCAAAAAAGAAAACTAGCAGACGACTTCCTGTTTTTTCACCACTTGTAAACAATGAAGGGCAAAAAGAGAAATTTGACTCCAGACCAAATTCAAAATGTAATTACCATGAATAGAAATGGAATGAGCAACAGTAAAATTGCAGACATATTCAGTGTACACAGGTCTACAATTGGTAGAGTTTTAAGGAGAATTACAACAGGGAATGATAAAGAAAATCATAAAAAAGAGGAAGACCCAGGTTAACAGATGAAAGGGGTGACAGGAAACTTTTTAGAATTGTGAAAAAGAACCGTCGACAAACTTTGGATGACATAACAACACAATTCAACAGAACAGAACCAGTTAATATTTCTAAACGCACTGTTAGAAGAAGATTGGCTTTTGAAGGAAACAAGAAAGGGAAAATTCCTAAAACTATTTCGATTTCAAAGGTTAACAGGACCCGCCGTGTTTTATGGTGTAGGAACAAAAGATTCTGGACAGTAAGTCAGTGGCAGAAAGTTATTTCTCTGATGAAACTCAAGTGGTTATTGGTCAGAATAATTCAGTGAGTGTTTGGAGGAAATCACATGAAAAATGGAAACATTATTGCTTAAATCAGCGCAAGACCACGGCAAAATTCAGTTGTATGTTTTGGGGCTGTATAACTAAAGACGGAGTTGGTACGCTAGTACCTATTAATGGAAATTTAAACTCAACGAAATACATTGATCTGCTAGATACCAATTTATGGCCTGTAGTTGCAAAAGTTTTTGGTGCAAGGCCATTTATTTTCCAAGATGACAATGCCCCACCCCACGTCTCTCAGCAGACCTCTGCCTGGAAGGAAGAGAATGGTATCAATCGCATGACATGGCCTGCACAGTCACCAGACCTCAATATAATTGAAAATGTTTGGCGATGTTTAAAAATCCAGCTTTCGATAAAGGTTGATGAAATTGATAGTCGTCAAGATTTAATAGACACTTTTACACATCTCTGGACAGGACTTTCAAGAACATATATTTCTAGTTTATTTTCTTCAATTCCAAAAAGAATTAGGAATGTTATCATCCAAAAAGGATTTATAACTAAATACTAGCTTTTGAAGTGAGTCTCTTTTTTTATTTATCTGCTTTAACACACTTTTTATTTATCTTAAACAAAAATATGATAAATGATCGGCCATCTTTTTTGCATTAATTTTGGCCACTCACTGTATGTTCAAAATGTATTGACAACCGTTTTGCTCTTTAAATTCCATGTTTCAAATATCTACAGAAGTTGCAGTGTTCTAATTATAATCACGAACTACTATACTTTAATTATAAATAACAACATTCAATGTTATGGAGACACACAAATTTATACAGATACAACGCGATTTAAATCACGTATTTAACCTATTATTTTGCATGTTAATCTGATATATTCTTATTTACTCATTAAGCTCTAAAATAGTAATAATTATTGTAATTACTTTCTGTAAGATTAAGTGCCCATAAATTACTATTTTTTACAAAATGTTCAATTACCTTATATATATTAGAGCTAGATTGAAAGCAAGACAATAACTACGAAATAACATTGGTTCAAAATTTTCCGAAATCTCTGATCATCATAGGATAAATTTCCCTTAAATGACAATTCTTTATAAATATTTCAGTTTTAGCCCAGGTAACATAAAACTGTAACTGCCAGGTGAAACTGTAAAATGCAACAGTGATCAACAGTACAAGTCACCTTCTTATTTTAAAATTGTTAGATGCTCTTTATAGAAGGTTTTGGCCTCTAATGACGGCTTGCGACATAATTACCATTTTTGCCTGAAAAATTAGCAACTGTTATACCTAAGACAAAAAGACAAAGCCTACACATCTTTTTATTGTCTGAAAAATATATATAGGAGTTATGAACCTTTAATAATAATTTTTGTTCTTTTTAAAGTTTGTAGTTTTTGCCATGTATTTTAGATGTATAACAGCTAGATGAAGGTAACAATACAATACCGAACATCAAAGAAAATCAGAAAACAAATTTGCGATTCAAAGTTATCGAAACAAACAACCAAAATACATGTATAGCAACTACAGCAATGGTGCTGATTGGTACAGGCATTTTAAAAAATGTGTGTTAAGGTATCCGACCCATAATTGAAGCCACCGTTTAATTTTATTTTTAGACCAAGACACATGCATCTTTTTTAATCAATATATTACTAATTAATGATACAAATTAAATATATTGTTTTACTTTGAGTCGAAGTTAACAGTTTTGAGGAAACAAATTATGGGCCGGATACCTTAAACCAGATTTTATATCATGCCAAATTATACTGCTTCCATCATTGTAGGGTACTGTACGTGTTAAATGTTGAAGGGATGTATAAAGGCGACTAATTACACAATTAATCTGAAGGACAAATCATTCCATTAATAGTTTATTTTTTCAAAAATTGTCCGCGGGCACCCTATATGAATTATTGCACTTTAATCAATATTTTTGAAGAGATCATAAGTTAAAAGCTATAAAAGCAAGATTGAAACTAAATTGCAGTTGAGCTATTACATGTTCCAGACAGCATCTAGTTACAATGTCCTATGCCTTCCGCAGTGTGTGAAAAAATTTAAGGAATTAAAATTGACTCTAATCTACACTGGACTGAACAAGTTGACAGTGTATGTTCAAAAATTTCAAGTCGAATCTATTTGTTGTCAAAGATTAAAAGGTATCTAACTCTCGATTCAATGAAACTGTTTTATAATGGTTATATTTTGCCTTTAATTGACTATTGTATCACTATTTGGGGAAATTGTAGTGCAGTCAACTTGAATCGTATTGCAAAACTCAAAAAAAGAGTTGTTAGACTTATTTTAGATGCTGACTTTTTAGCCCCATCTGCTCCTCTTTTCAAAAAATTAGAACTTTTGACAGTTGAAAATAGAATTCTGTATCATAAATGTATTTTAGTTCATAAATGTATTAATAATGAAGCCCCACAATATCTTACAAGAAAGATAAATTACATTTCTAATGAAAATCCTTATCAATTACAAAATGCAACAAATGGAGATTTGTGTATTCCAAAACCAAAAACATAACTTTTTAAACAATTCTGTTTCTATTCTGGACCTTTTCTCTGGAATAAACTTCCAATCACTGTACGTTCCTGTAAATCTCTAGATACTTTTAAGATTAAATTAAAATCATTTTTATTGAATACACAAAATCAAGAGATAATTTAGACAATTTATAATGTTATATTTTGTATACAATATGGACCTTAACATTTACATGTTTAATGTTTCTTGTTCATCTGTTTTAATGATATGTGTTTGTATGCTTCATTATTTTAAATGTATTGCGAACTTTCATTTTATATATTTTTTTTGTAATTGTGTAATACATGTATTATGTTATCTCTTGTATTCATGTAACTTTGTATGATGAACTTTATGAGGGCCTCAGGGAAGATTAGTTTTTAACTAACTGAGATACCCTCTTTAAATAAAGCATTTATTATTGTGTCACACAGTTTTCAGCCTGTCAGTCTGGAATATTGTGATTCGATCTCTTTATCTGTCTGCCCATTTTCCTTTCCCATCTTGAACAGTACCTTGAAGGACGGTCATAGCAAGCCCTGATGATTTTGTGATATGTCTATATTGTTTCAGCTAAACTGTGGTCGTTAGTTTTCATAAGAGCATGCCTTTCTGTTCTCCCTACCTTATTTTAGATGTGATCTCTGTATGAAATGCCAACCAGTCTTCGACAACATTACATTTCTGTGGATTGTATCCTTCTCTCGATATATGTTGTATAAGTCTACGAGTTGCCTGCATATTGTAAAATTGAGATTACCTATCTGCAAAATGGTCTAATCTTTGAGCTGACTGATTTGTTTTGGTTAATCACAATGGTCTACAATCTTGCCACCGCTGCAGTTGCTTGCGCTATCCTAAACATTTGGTTGAGTCTCCGTACTTCCTCTGTTATATTTTCGTTGAGGTATTTGAAGCTCTGTACTATTTCTAGTTTCTAGTAATTGGTCATTATGAAAATGCTAATGTCATTGATGTTGGTATAAGCTTGCTTTTTTCCGGTATTGAATTTATATATATTCAGCAGCTGTATTATCCAGGTGTTTTATAAAGCTCTTCTTCGTTTTTAATGTCGTCAGCAAGCGCAAGTTTGTAATTGTACGGCGATGCTGCTACAGTGTAATTCGAGGAGGATAAGGTGAGAGAAGATAGCCTTTCTTGAGTCCAACTGCTGTACTTATCGAACCTCCATGCTTAGAGGTCGAACTGTGGACTGTGTGCCATAATCTTTTTAATATTCCATTGAGATTGAGATCTTTCTGATGTCGAATGTAATTTTGCAGAAAAATTTACAGTTTACAGATCTGCTTTGTTGTTTTCCGCCCAATTCTAAAATCTATTGTTCTTCCGCAAGGATCTTTTTAAAGAAGAAAATATATTCCCATTTTAACAGGCATATTATATAACCATCCAGAGATATGACTTATTACTATATGACTTGTTAATGATTTATATCTGACTTACACGACTGGTACCATTAAATATTAGATGAATGATTCGTTTTGATAACACCCAGTGAGCTTTAACATAATTTGCTCATTTACAAGTTTTATAGGTATTTACTTTTGACTGCCACAGAAAAGGTATGCTGTAACATGCATTTCTTTTTTATACGTAATGGGTCTTCATCGTCAAGGTGCGAAGCAACCTCTAAATATTTTGACCATCATAAGCTCATGCCAGACTTTTCGTATTATTAAATGCAACCTGTAGAAACGACGCTTACTATCTGCAACCTAAAATATATCAAAAAAAGATATTTAAATTTTTTAATAATCGTATGATTCATGCTAAATGAAAATTGACTTATACAAATTTGAAAGCAAGCACAAACATGCCAGTCCATCGATAATAATAATAATAATAATAATAATAATAATAATAATAATAATAATAATAATAATAATAATAATAATAATAATAATAATAATAATAATAATAATTAAATGTCGATACATTTGTTCAAAGAACAAATGTGAGGTCTTTCCCGGCATTTTGATAGTGTTATGTCTAGGTATATGGTTGATAATGACTTTAAATCGAAGGGCTTGACATATCGGTCACAAAAAACTTATATGTTTACTATATAATCTGCAACGATTTAAAAGTTATTGACAAATAACGCAGTTTATGATATGTTTTTGGCCACCATTTTGAAACCACTCAACCGAATATGTACTTCTTGGGATCAAATTGTAGGAATTTTAATTCTCTTTCAAATGAGCCGTATGTTTCATTCATCATCTGTAACGTTTAAAATGTTATAAAGCAATAACCATTTTCAAAATATGAATCAAGGGCAATAACTCAAAAAACAACAAGTTTTACGCTTTCATATATGAACATTTTTTGTACATTTCGATGTGACGAACATTTTTCCCTTGTATTGTCTGCTTCAATTTTGTACGGTTCAAGTGTCATTTTATAAAACTGTTTACGGTGTCGGCCATTTTAAAAAAGGCTGCCCGGAACCATTTGACTGAAGGGCTTGTTATGACGGTCATAAAACACCAATATGTTCACTATATTATCTCTGAAGGTTTAAAAGTTATTAGCCAAAAACTGATTAGCCGAAACGTGTCAAGGGCCATAACTTGAAAGCAGTTTGTTCACAATGTATACAATATGGACCTTAACATTTACATGTTTAATGTTTCTTGTTCATCTGTTTTAATGATATGTGTTTGTATGCTTCATTATTTTAAATGTATTGTGAACTTTCATTTTATATATTTTTTTTTGTAATTGTGTAATACATGTATTATGTTATCTCTTGTATTCATGTAACTTTGTATGATGAACTTTATGAGGGCCTCAGGGAAGATTAGTTTTTAACTAACTGAGATACCCTCTTTAAATAAAGCATTTATTATTGTGTCACACAGTTTTCAGCCTGTCAGTCTGGAATATTGTGATTCGATCTCTTTATCTGTCTGCCCATTTTCCTTTCCCATCTTGAACAGTACCTTGAAGGACGGTCATAGCAAGCCCTGATGATTTTGTGATATGTCTATATTGTTTCAGCTAAACTGTGGTCGTTAGTTTTCATAAGAGCATGCCTTTCTGTTCTCCCTACCTTATTTTAGATGTGATCTCTGTATGAAATGCCAACCAGTCTTCGACAACATTACATTTCTGTGGATTGTATCCTTCTCTCGATATATGTTGTATAAGTCTACGAGTTGCCTGCATATTGTAAAATTGAGATTACCTATCTGCAAAATGGTCTAATCTTTGAGCTGACTGATTTGTTTTGGTTAATCACAATGGTCTACAATCTTGCCACCGCTGCAGTTGCTTGCGCTATCCTAAACATTTGGTTGAGTCTCCGTACTTCCTCTGTTATATTTTCGTTGAGGTATTTGAAGCTCTGTACTATTTCTAGTTTCTAGTAATTGGTCATTATGAAAATGCTAATGTCATTGATGTTGGTATAAGCTTGCTTTTTTTCCGGTATTGAATTTATATATATTCAGCAGCTGTATTATCCAGGTGTTTTATAAAGCTCTTCTTCGTTTTTAATGTCGTCAGCAAGCGCAAGTTTGTAATTGTACGGCGATGCTGCTACAGTGTAATTCGAGGAGGATAAGGTGAGAGAAGATAGCCTTTCTTGAGTCCAACTGCTGTACTTATCGAACCTCCATGCTTAGAGGTCGAACTGTGGACTGTGTGCCATAATCTTTTTAATATTCCATTGAGATTGAGATCTTTCTGATGTCGAATGTAATTTTGCAGAAAAATTTACAGTTTACAGATCTGCTTTGTTGTTTTCCGCCCAATTCTAAAATCTATTGTTCTTCCGCAAGGATCTTTTTAAAGAAGAAAATATATTCCCATTTTAACAGGCATATTATATAACCATCCAGAGATATGACTTATTACTATATGACTTGTTAATGATTTATATCTGACTTACACGACTGGTACCATTAAATATTAGATGAATGATTCGTTTTGATAACACCCAGTGAGCTTTAACATAATTTGCTCATTTACAAGTTTTATAGGTATTTACTTTTGACTGCCACAGAAAAGGTATGCTGTAACATGCATTTCTTTTTTATACGTAATGGGTCTTCATCGTCAAGGTGCGAAGCAACCTCTAAATATTTTGACCATCATAAGCTCATGCCAGACTTTTCGTATTATTAAATGCAACCTGTAGAAACGACGCTTACTATCTGCAACCTAAAATATATCAAAAAAAGATATTTAAATTTTTTAATAATCGTATGATTCATGCTAAATGAACATTGACTTATACAAATTTGAAAGCAAGCACAAACATGCCAGTCCATCGATAATAATAATAATAATAATAATAATAATAATAATAATAATAATAATAATAATAATAATAATAATAATAATAATAATAATAATAATTAAATGTCGATACATTTGTTCAAAGAACAAATGTGAGGTCTTTCCCGGCATTTTGATAGTGTTATGTCTAGGTATATGGTTGATAATGACTTTAAATCGAAGGGCTTGACATATCGGTCACAAAAAACTTATATGTTTACTATATAATCTGCAACGATTTAAAAGTTATTGACAAATAACGCAGTTTATGATATGTTTTTGGCCACCATTTTGAAACCACTCAACCGAATATGTACTTCTTGGGATCAAATTGTAGGAATTTTAATTCTCTTTCAAATGAGCCGTATGTTTCATTCATCATCTGTAACGTTTAAAATGTTATAAAGCAATAACCATTTTCAAAATATGAATCAAGGGCAATAACTCAAAAAACAACAAGTTTTACGCTTTCATATATGAAACATTTTTTGTACATTTCGATGTGACGAACATTTTTCCCTTGTATTGTCTGCTTCAATTTTGTACGGTTCAAGTGTCATTTTATAAAACTGTTTACGGTGTCGGCCATTTTAAAAAAGGCTGCCCGGAACCATTTGACTGAAGGGCTTGTTATGACGGTCATAAAACACCAATATGTTCACTATATTATCTCTGAAGGTTTAAAAGTTATTAGCCAAAAACTGATTAGCTGAAACGTGTCAAGGGCCATAACTTGAAAGCAGTTTGTCGCACAGTTTTCAATCCTTAAATCAAATGTAGATCTCAATGAGAGGAACATTTTTCTGATATATTGTCTGCTTAAATTTTTTATGGTTTTTGTGTTATGTTGAAAACAAAATTTTGCCGAAACGTGTCAAGGGCCATAACCTCGAAAACGGTTTGTCGCACAGTTTTCGACACTGTATATCAAATGTAGATCTCAATGAGAGAAACATTTTTCTGATATATTGTCTGCTTTAATTTTTTTTGGTTTTTGAGTTATATTGAAAACAAAATTTAGCCGAAACCTGTCAAGGGCCATAACCTCGAAAACAGTTTGTCGCACAGTTTTCAACTATTGTATCAAATGTAGATCGCAACGAGAGGAACATTTTTCTGATATATTGTCTGCTTAGATTTTTTTATGGTTTTTGAGTTATTTCAAAAACAAAATTTAGCCGAAACCTGTCAAGGGCCATAACCTCTAAAACGGTTTGTCGCACAGCTTTCGAACCTTATATCAAATGTAGATCTCAATGAGAGGAACATTTTTCTGATATATTCTATGCTTCAATTTTTTATGGTTTTTGAGTTATATTGAAAACAAAATTTCAATAGCGGCCATTTTGAAAATGGCGGACCGAAAAATTTTTTTGATCCGATACATGTAATAAGGACCCTCATATCTACTTGGTACCCAAGTTTTGTGTAAATCCGACAACTTTGATGTTTTCGACTAACTTTGCGTCAATATCGCGTAAACAGGAAGTGGATCGAAGAATGTCTTTTTGCATGACAAATCATCACCATAGAACAGCGACATTTTGTACACTTCAGATTTTAAGAATCGGTTACGGTTTCTGAGTTTATCTGCTAACAAGGGTTTTCGTGTTCGGGCAGATAACTCTGTTACTAAAAATAGATCGGTCTAAAAGCATGAGCCATGTCATCTCCGGATATGACCGATTGATGTTACCTAGTATCGAAATGATACGTCCAGACACTTTTTGGCAAACCTCCGTGGAAGAAGAAAAATAATAATAATTAAACCGTCATTTGTTCTGAGAACAAATGAGAAGGTCTTTCCCACTGTTCCTCTGCAGTCAGAAAATTTAGGTGATGCTATGGTATTTTGTGTTTTGCTATAGCACAAAATGTCGCTTCCAGTCATACAAAATGAGTTTTTTGAGTAAAGGAAGTGGTCCCGAACAAAACATATATGGTTGTTAAGGACTTTCATTCCATTGCTAGGGACAAAAAGTCACTTCCGGTCATGAAATGACATATTTAAGTAAAGTACATCATTCTGCTTCTAAAAATATATGGTTGCTAAGGATTTTTTAACAGTTACCTTGTTGCTATGGTATGACCTTGACCTATGACCTATGACCTTTGGCTCAAATTGAAGCTCTTTTCTTACTGATCATGTTAAACCTATATGTTTACTATATTATCTCTAACCGTTTTCAAGTTTTAACCAAAAAACCAATTAACCGAATCGCGTCAAGGGCTGTAACTCGAAAACGCTTCATCGCACAGCTTCGGGCCGAATGTAACTAATGGACGTCTCGATAAGAGGAGTATTTTTTCCTTTTATTGTCTGCTTAAATTTTTTTATGGTTTTTGAGCTTTATTGAAAACAAAATTTAGCCGAAACGTGTCAAGGGCCATAACCTCGAAAACGGTTTGTCGCACAGTTTTCGAACCTTTATATCAGATGTAGATCTCAATGAGAGGAACATTTTTCTGATATATTCTCTGCTTCAATTTTTTATGGTTTTTGAGTTATTTCGAAAACAAAATTTAGCCGAAACCTGTCAAGGGCCATAACCTCTAAAACGGTTTGTCGCACAGTTTTCGAACCTGTATATCAAATGTAGATCTCAATGAGAGGAACATTTTTCTGATATATTCTCTGCTTCAATTTTTTATGGTTTTTGAGTTATATTGAAAACAAAATTTCAATGGCGGCCATTTTGAAAATGGTGGACCGAAAATTTTTTTTTATCCGATACCTGTAATTAGGACCCTCATATCTACTTGGAAACCAAGTTTTGTGTAAATCCGACAACTTTGACGTTTTCGACAAACTTCGCGTCGAAATCGCGTAAACAGGAAGTTGATCGAAGAATGTTTTTTTGCATGACAAATCATTGCCATAGAACCAGCGACATTTTGTACACTTCAGATTTTAAGAATCTGTTACGGTTTCTGAGTTTATCTGCTAACAAGGTTTTCGGTGTTAGGGCAGATAACTCTGTTACTAAAAATAGAACAGTCTCACAGGGTGAGCCAGGTCATCTCCTGGTATGAGCGATTAAAGGTACCAAGTATCATAATGATATGTTGAAACCCCTTCTGGCAAACCCATTTGGAAAAATGGGGAGAAAAAGAAAAATAATAATAATAATAATAAATATAAGTTCATTGGTTCTACCGAACAAATGAGAGGCTTTCCACTTATTGCATAAATGACCTTGACATTGACTTTGGCTATATGGAAATTGAATCTTCTTTTCAAAATAAACAAAAGAAAGAAAAACCATTCGTATATCTTTTGAAATAAAAAAGGTAAAAAAATAGGACGTTAATTGTGATAAATGACCTTGACTACCAAGTGTTTGATATTTGCATATTCAATGCTTTAAAAACAAATCATTTACTTGTATTTACCATTTTATATACACGAAAAAGCAGAATTTCCAAAAAATATTATTTGACCTTGACTGCTGTCAATATGACCTTGACCATGCTGAGGGTCAATAAAGGACCAACAGTGAAGATCCTTTGTCAATATGTCTTATAATTATGAAGAAATGCGTATTTATCATAAATACCCAAATTTATAAGATGACCTTGACCTTTTACCTTGTTTCTATTTTCAAGGTCAAGGGTCATAATGGTCTTTGGTGAAGTCCCCATGCCTCTACTATCAATAGTTAATAAGTTATCAATGAAAAAGTAAATATCAATGGTTGTAATGGGAGATAACTCCTATAAGATGAAGTCAAATCCTTTTCCTTTAAATAGAAAAAAGTTGCGCATTTATGAGGCCGACATTTTATCCGTTATAAGTTATAAGCTATCTTTTACCGTTTCAAAGAAATAGCGATGACAAGATAATGTCAAAATTTCAAACGTGACCTTGACCTTTGACCTTGTGTCCATTTTCAAGGTCAAGGTCAATGATGACTAATGATATAAGGTTTCATATAAATATCTGTCATAGTTACTGAGATAACGCTATATACACTATATTTAATTGATCCAGGGGAGATAACTCTTTCAAAAGTCAAATCATTTATAGTGACCTTTCAAGAACTTAATATGATACACATTTTGGTAAAAGATTTATTTCTGTATCTCTTATGGTTCAGGAGGAGAATCGCACACACCACAGTGTCAAAATTTAGAATGTGACCTTGACCTTTGACCTTGTGACCTTTTTCAAGGTCAAGGTCAATGATGACCAACTGTGAAATATCTAGTCACTGTCATCTCTGGTTCATGAGTTACTATGGTACAAAATGTACTTCCAATAAATAAGGGGAAATAACTCCTACAAGGAGTCGTCAAAATACTTTGCGCGATATGTAACAAATTGTCGCGATCAATAGCTGAGCATTTTGCAACAACTTTCATTGCGAAATCTTTTACGGTTTAAAAGTTTATCTGCACACAAGATTTTTATGACAGGGGAAATAACTCCGTAAAGAAAAAGTGTTCGGTGTGACAGGGTTAACTGCGAATGCGTAATGTCTCATACATTCATAGTACAAAATGTCTTTACGACATGTCGCGAAACAAAATTTATAATGGGATAACAAAACTTGGCGGAAGAATAATAAGAATAATAATAATAATAATAATAAGAAACAGACAAAATGCAATAAGTCTTTCCACTGGAAAGTGGAAAGCCTTAAATATAAGTTCATTGGTTCTACCGAACAAATGAGAGGCTTTCCACTTATTGCATAAATGACCTTGACATGGACTTTGGCTATATGGAAATTGAATCTTCTTTTCAAAATAAACAAAAGAAAGAAAAACCATTCGTATATCTTTTGAAATAAAAAAGGTAAAAAAATAGGACGTTAATTGAGATAAATGACCTTGACTACCAAGTGTTTGATTTTTGCATATTCAATGCTTTAAAAGCAAATCATTTATTTGTATTTACCATTTTATATACACGAAAAAGCAGAATTTCCAAAAAATATTATTTGACCTTGACTGCTGTCAATATGACCTTGACCATGCTGAGGGTCAATAAAGGACCAACAGTGAAGATCCTTTGTCAATATGTCTTATAATTATGAAGAAATGCCTATTTATCATAAATACCCAAATTTATAAGATGACCTTGACCTTTTACCTTGTTTCTATTTTCAAGGTCAAGGGTCATAATGTTCTTTGGTGAAGTCCCCATGCCTCTACTATCAATAGTTAATAAGTTATCAATGAAAAAGTAAATATCAATGGTTGTAATGGGAGATAACTCCTATAAGATGAAGTCAAATCCTTTTCCTTTAAATAGAAAAAAGTTGCGCATTTATGAGGCCGACATTTTATCCGTTATAAGTTATAAGCTATCTTTTACCGTTTCAAAGAAATAGCGATGACAAGATAATGTCAAAATTTCAAACGTGACCTTGACCTTTGACCTTGTGTCCATTTTCAAGGTCAAGGTCAATGATGACTAATGATATTAGGTTTCATATAAATATCTGTCATAGTTACTGAGATAACGCTATATACACTATATTTAATTGATCCAGGGGAGATAACTCTTTCAAAAGTCAAATCATTTATAGTGACCTTTCAAGACCTTAATATGATACACATTTTGGTAAAAGATTTATTTCTGTATCTCTTATGGTTCAGGAGGAGAATCGCACACACCACAGTGTCAAAATTTAGAATGTGACCTTGACCTTTGACCTTGTGACCTTTTTCAAGGTCAAGGTCAATGATGACCAACTGTGAAATATCTAGTCTCTGTCACCTCTGGTTCATGAGTTACTATGGTACAAAATGTACTTCCAATAAATAAGGGGAAATAACTCCTACAAGGAGTCGTCAAAATACTTTGCGCGATATGTAACAAATTGTCGCAATCAATAGCTGACCATTTTGCAACAATTTTTATTGCGAAATCTTTTACGGTTTCAAAGTTTATCTGCACACAAGCTTTTTATGACAGGGGAAATAACTCCGTAAAGAAAAAGTGTTCGGTGTGACAGGGTTAACTGCGAATGCGTAATGTCTCATACATCCATAGTACAAAATGTCTTTACGACATGTCGCGAAACAAAATTTATAATGGGATAACAAAACTTGGCGGAAGAATAATAAGAATAATAATAATAATAATAATAAGAAACAGACAAAATGCAATAAGTCTTTCCACTGGAAAGTGGAAAGCCTTAATAATCATAAGAAAGACAAGAAGGTCTTTCCCTTGGAAAGGGGGAAAGACCTTAATAATAATCATAAGAAAGACAAGAAGGTCTTTCCCTTGGAAAAGGGGAAAGACCTTAATAATAATAATAATAATAATCATAATAATAATAATTAAAAAGACATTTGTTCTGAGAACAAATGCGAAGGTCTTTCCTGCGTTGTTCCTATTTCCATAGAAAAAACTGACGTTAAACGTCAAACAATAAGCCCCAGAGGGTAAAAATCTATTATTTTATATTGTAAAATAACCGTAGACCTCCTCCTTCCCCGGTTTCTTTTCTATTGTTTCTATAACATTCTAATTATTAAAAAAAGGGCCCGGACCCCCAACCAGGGCCAGCATGTAAACTTATTTTGTTATACATCTTGGTATTTTTAATTGATTGTCTCACATTGATTTAGAAATAGTTTTGCACTAATTTTGAGAAAATAACGGAAAAATGGGACTCTGCAGATTTAAATATTGTGACAAAAAATTGTTAAACTAGTTTTAAAAGTTCATATACATTATTTTGGTGTGAAATAAATACTTCTTAGTCATTTCGCTCTATTTATAGTAACACATTAAATGAACACTTTACATTTCACTGAGGTGTCTTCGTCGAAGCTCGCGTTCATAGCATTTTGTCAGTGTCTTCTGCTCTCTCGTTCTGTGTGGACGTATACTAGATAAAGCACGATCTTTAATCTCAGTGATTATTTATTTCTGGAGGACACGGATTATTATAAACGGAATATGCCGACGAACATTTAAAGACATTTTTCACATTATTTCATAGGAATTTCACGCTGGAAAATAAGGACACGAGTCACAGCAGACGACCGAATACACAAAAATTCACGTCGGAAATTGTTTCAATTTGATTAAAATGTGAGGTAAAATGCAGTTTGGATAGTTAGAACAACTTACTGAGAAACGATTTACACTATGATTCACTGACGATAACTGAAATGGACATCACACATGATCACAGCTGACGAAATTTACAAATAAGGGGGAGGGGTGGTCGTGTGTTTCAATCTGGGATTTGGAGGATTTATTGACTCGTATACTTTGGAAATTCGTTTTTAGACTGAAATCCACATTATAAACGGAAAGTATCT
This sequence comes from Limnoperna fortunei, assembly GCA_944474755.1. Taxonomy (NCBI): domain Eukaryota; kingdom Metazoa; phylum Mollusca; class Bivalvia; order Mytilida; family Modiolidae; genus Limnoperna; species Limnoperna fortunei. Next base: position 33,576,575 of record OX104120.1, on the reverse strand, counting down.
TCTTTTTACCTAACAAAGTAAGTTGATTAAATTTAGTGTTTTGGTCATGTATATGAAAAAATGTACACTATGAAAGCAGACCAAACTACATAACATTTTATGCAAACTTATTTTGTCATACATCTTGGTATTTTTAATTGATTGTCTCCATACAATATTGTTATTATGATTCAGAAATAACTTTGTACTTATTTTTAATGGAGAAACACACAAAAATGGGACACAAAAGCTTTGCATATTTTTAAATTTAATAATTAAACAATAAGGAAAAGAGGGAAACTTGAAGAAATCACAAGGTTTTGTTTTAACATTATTTGGTTTAAAATGTGTCGATTTAGGCTATTGTCACAGAGTTGAATATTTTTTCATGAAAATCTAGGAATATAGTGTACCATTTTTAAAGTAATTGCACTTAAATTGCTAATTTCTGTATAAATGTGCAAGTTAACATCATTTCAATCATTTTAATAATTATCACATTTGGTTTATTACAGCAGTTTTGTAACAAAGTGCATGTTTTATTCACTCGACACATAATTACGCAGGGGCCTCGGTGGCCGAGTGGTCAAGGTAGTTCGTCTACTATTGATCACGTGGTCTGTCAACACTGAGATTGCGGGTTCGATTCTCACTGCAGGCAGGGTGTACTCGACTCCAATCTTAATTGACAAGGATTGCCAGTTTTCCTACCGCAGTTCCGGGGTTTTCTCTGGCTACTCCGGCTTCCTCCCCCAATAAAAACTGGACGCCATGATATAGCTGAAAAATTGCTGAAAGTGGCGTTTAACACCATCAAACAAACAAAAAACATAATTACGCATTGTAGGAACTCACTCAATGTTCATTATTTTATCAATTTTTGTTTAATACAGCAATTTTGTAACAAAGTGCATGTTTTCTTCACTCGACACATAATTACGCATTGTAGGAACTCACTCAATGTTCATTATTTTATCAATTTTTGCCAAAAGTTAGTTTTTTATGTTACAAAAAGTACATTTAGTATGTACTTAAAATTTGAAATTAGTGTTTAAGCCATTTTGAAATGTCCATCAGTGAAAAATTTTAAGTCTCATATGATTACCCCTTTCTAAGCCAAAAAGTACTAATATCTTGATACATATTAATTCTTAATTGTTTTTTTTTCGCTCGACAAGGCTTATCAGGTTCATATCAAATGAGCTCGAAGATATAAGATACTCTCTAGATACTGGTTATGTGTTACGTTTTATATATTGTAACACTTCTTAGTGTCTGGACAGGTCTGATTAATTGCAGCAAAGATGTGTATTTTTTTTATCGTGATGTATGTTTTCCTTAATATTCATGAGCTTTGGTCAGTGATGTACGATTGGTCAAAAAGCTAGGCAGATTCTTCGCACACGACATATGACCATGATAACTATATTATCTCTAATTGTTTTCAAGTTTTAACCAAAAAACCGATTAACCCAAACACGTCAAGGGCTGTAACTCGAAAACAGGTCATCGCACAGCTTCGGGTCCAATGTACCAAATGAAGGTCTCAACAAAATTTAGCCGATACGTGTCAAGGGCCATAACCTGGAAAACGGTTTGTCGCACAGTTTTCAACACTATATATCAAACGTAGATCTCGGTGAGAGAAACATATTTCTGATATATTGTCTGCTTCAATTTTTTATGGTTTTTGAGTTATTTCGAAAACGAAATTTAGCCGAAACCTGTCAAGGGCCATAAATCTTAAACGGTTTGTCGAACAGTTTTCAATTATTTATATCAAATGTAGATCTCAATGAGAGAAACATTTTTCTGATATATTGTTTGCTTCAATATTTTATGGTTTTTGAGTTATATTGAAAACAAAGTTTAGCCGAAACCTGTCAAGGGCAATAACTCCTAAACGGTTCATTGAACAATTTTTGACATAAAAGACCAAATGTAGGTCTCAATGAGAGGAGTATTTTTCCAATTTATTGTCTGCTTCTATCTTTTACAGTTTTCGAGTTGTTATGATAACAAGATTGGAGGCCTAAGGTCGAGGTCATATCTGAACTTTGACCTTGAGATTTTCTTTAAGGTAATATCACAGAACAACAAATGGTGAAGACCCAAGGTGTTCTCGACTTCCGGTTTGTGAGTTTAGGTGATGACCGGAGTGATTGAAACATTCAAGGTATACCGCTCGCCTTCGCTCGACAAAATTTTTTGGCCAAATTATGGCACAAAGTTGTCTCAAAAGTTCCTTAACATTTCTCACTTTTCAGTTTTTCTCTAAATTTTATAGTTTCTGAGTTTATCTGCTAACAAGGGTTTTCGTGTTGGGGCAGATAACTCTGTTACTAAAAATAGATCGGTCTAAAAGCATGAGCCATGTCATCTCCAGATATGACCGATTGATGTTACCAAGTATCGGAATGATACGTCCAGACACTTTTTGGCAAACCTCCGCGGAAGAAGAAAAATAATAATAATAATAATCATAAGAAAAACAAGAAGGTCTTTCCCTTGGAAAAGGGGAAAGACCTTAATAATAATAATGATAATAATTATAACAATAATATAATGAACCGAAAAGCAAGTGAACTTTTTCACGGGAAAAGAACTAATCGAAGTATATATTTGAAATGTATCAGCCAAACACTTATTTAGAGATGCTGTGACGTATATTTATCAATAAATTCACTTGTTTTCAATAAATGTAATAATTATTCATCATTAGCATTTATTCGAAATCGTAATTGGTTGGTTGGTTATATTTGCAAGATTTTTCATCATATAATAGTGTTTACTAAAACTTGTTTTTTAAAAAAAACTTATTTCTACGCACTTTACAACATACTTTTCTTACGTATTTTTCATGTGTATAATTTATATTCAACACAACTTAGCTTTCGTATCTTTGAATCTTTCTAATATTATACTTAATTAATTAATCAATTCTAACACTAATTTCCTGAACATAAAAACTGTTTATATTTTTATACATATTTAGAATTCGTTCTGATTAAGTAGTATATAATGCTTTTCAATAATATGTCGTTTACACATATTTCAACACATTTCAAAGCTAGGTGTGCATAATATAGTAGTATGACAAGATTATCAAAATATGTCCAAGAACTTCCTAAAAACTATTATCACTGTAAATATGTTATTTTGAAAGCATGTTGTTTGTGCAAAATGTACATGGAAATAACAGATCGTCATAATACGTATTTGTAAACATCCACTAAGTTTTCATGCTTTGTCTTTTAAAAACCAACAAATTTTAAGATAAATTAACTGAATGCATTTAGAGACTACCTTTGAGGATTTGAAAAAAGCTGTTATAATTAATAGGATACACACTAAGACAAAAATAAATACCATCAAAGTAATCATGTATTACTTATAGATTTTTCCGCATTTTTAAAATATCATGATTTAAGTAAATCAAGAAACCGTTAAAAATAACTGTATAAACTGATACATTTATAGAATAAAATTATATACATGTATTCATAAAATAGTTGTAAAGTAAAATAGTCTTCAAGTTCGCTTATAAATCTCAATATAAAGAACATGTTTGTCAGATTTTGATTTCTTTTTGTAATTGTTACTTTTTACAATAATATTTACATTGCAGATATTGATGGTAGTTCTACTGAGTTCATGAGCTCAAAGTCATTGGTCAAGGTTTGTAAAGTAAATTAGAAAATACCGAAATATTACCAATAGATAAAATTCACGAAATATTAAAGCTATAATTGACAGATGTTATTTGAAACAAATGAAGGTAATAACATAATACCGAACACCGATGAAATTGTCATAAGGATTAACCGTCAAGTAAACATATGTTCGATATTAAGTAAAGTACAAAATTAACACAAGGATAATCTGTAGATTGAAAGCGGGAACTAGACAGCGATGTAAAATGGACACGGACTTGTAACCAATTAGTGACAAATTAGTGAATAATTAGTAGCCACAAACTGATTGCTTTTTTAGTGTTTTCTAGATTTTTTGCATTTCTAATGTGTAATGGCTTAAATACATGCTACATGTATAACGCACAGTTTAATTTATAATCCATTTGAGATGCCCAGGTTACAAAATGTATCGTGCATGACGTTAGATTCGTCTATTCAGGACTTATCTGTGACGCTCAGACTAAATGCAAAAGATAATGAACAGCTTGAAATTTCAACTAGTTAACAAATAGCACCCTTTAAATTTTTACTTTGTTAAATACAGTTTTTCATGTCAACAATAATTGTCTCTTTCGTACTTACGACAGTTAATTATAACGGAGAGCTTGATTAGCATTCATTAAGAAATGTCTTATAGTCTTGCATTTTTTTCTAGTTTTTATATTTGGCATTATAATAGTCGTCTTTCAAGCTGCCTTGGCTTTACAACATAAGTTTTAGTTGTTAATTATTAATTACGTTAACACGAGTAGAATTTAATTCCTATTTTGTTTATAGAGAGCGGATGATGGAGCCATTTCGATAATAACAATGGTGCCGTCAAAAGAAAAAATACAACAATTCTGGTCAATGATAGATAAGTTCAATGTGACCAAAATAGTTCTTCTGACAAAACAGAAGGAAAAGGTATTTATTAAATGTTTCTGTATTATTATATTACATGGTAAATCTTGGTATCGCCATTTGTGGTTAAGAACACTTTATAGGGCACCGTAATGTTCAACTTTACACTATTCAGACGTCTTAACATTTGGTGCCGTTAGAAGACAATACTGCTGTCTGACTGATTTTAAACACGATTGTCCATTGTTGATCACTACATCATTCATGTATAATCAACATACTGATGTGCATGTATATGACACTACTAATACAACTTTAAAAAAATGTTATTTAATAAATAACGACTTTACTATGCTTTCATCAAAGCGAGAAAACAAACTGAAAGTGCTTCCACATAGGATTGCTTAACTTTTTAGAGCATATCTGGTAATTAGTTTGAATTTTGTTTAAAGAGTGCAAATTTTACACTGCTTCTAGGTCTCTTATGTAATTTCCGGTAAAAGTACAGACGTGTTCCGAACATCGACTCTATATTTTTACTGTAGTGTGGTTAACATACATGGCTACAGATGACATACATGATATCCTTATGAGGGGAGAATAAGCAGAACCTCTTGAAACTAAACAAATGGAAGTGAATTCGATGGTCGATAAAAGTTGAGTTGAATTCATAGACCAACAAAAGAAAAAATCGACTGTTATCTGTACGAAATGAAATACTGGCCAAGTGAAGATATAACAAAATTGAGCCTAATAAAATATTTAAAAATAGAACAGATAATGAATAATCATTTAAAAGCACCCCAAAATTATTACTATATAATTAATAAAAGGTTATTGCATGAATATTTGGGAATATTGTCTCGCAATATAGCAGACTGCTTCGGAAATATTTCCCAATATTCATGCAATAAGCCTATGATATTGTGTGTTTTGATATGTTTGTTTGTGAGTTTGAATATTGTTTTTTGCCACTTTAAGCAATCTTACAGTTTTATCACGACGTACATTTTTAAGGGGAAGAAACCAAAGTACCTCTTCATACTGAAGAGGCCTATTAAATATTTCATTTTAAATTATTTGAAAGTAAGCTTACATGTATAGTTATTGTAGATTTCTGACTTCTTTCCAACTACGGACCAACCAATCAAAACAGCGGCTCATAAGGTAGAAATGATGTCAGCCGAAAAGCATGAAGAAGATGTATTTATGTTTTCTCTTAAATTGGGGAATATGGTACGATTGTCTTTTGTTCTGTGTCGATCAACGTGTAAACGTATTACTAATATAAAATAATAATAAATATAATATTCAAGAAATTCAGTTAAAGAACTCATTACTATTGCAATTTATTAAAGCAAATATATCAAAATTATAATAATTTGGATATGTACACAAATTATATATTAATTTGTATATCAATTTATTGTCATAAAATTCATTCTATAGGCCAAACGATCTGAAGAACATGTCAACATTTACAAGATTACCAGTTGGCAGGTTGAAAGTAAACATCCAACAATAGTTTCGTTGAGTAAATTACTAAATACAATAACTGACACACAAAGCAGATTTGTTTGTTTTATTGGGAGGTAAGTAATATTCATGAATTCAAACGTATAAAAATATATTTGTAATTTGATCATTATATATTTCATTTTGAAATCTTCAATCAATGTGTCTGCTATAACGTGGAAACAAGGTTACAGAATTCAACAACTACATTAAACAGACAATTGACACAATAGCATGGTTGCTTGTACTCATACCCTGACAATCCAAACACATCATAGCTCTTTTCATTGTTTTGATCAGCCAAGAAGGCATTGTATTTAATACTAAAATATATATTTGTGCTTTATGTCAGGTTTTTTTATTTCAGGTTTAGCGGAATGCACATTAAACAATTAAACATAAAGTTTGTGTGTACTTTTTCTTTGTCACTTGTTAATACAGATTGTTAAATGGCATTTAACATCTAACACGATATTTAATTTGACACGTCCGCCATTTAACCATCGTATAATTTTAGTAAAAGAAATGGGTTCCCGATATGTGGATGTCTCAGTGTTTGCTTTGATGTTGTCAATGCCATTAAAGTTGACAAACCATTCAGCATACTTCGCCTGGCAACAGAGATTAAAAATCGACTAAACCTTTTTCGGACGATTGTAAGTTGGTTTAAAGGTTGTGATATTATTATTTAACAAAATTTCAAACACGTTTGCATCCACACTCAATTCAGCGACAAAAATTTACAGTTACGAGACATGCCATAAAGGGAAAGAAACATCTTCAAGAACAATTGACAGGGCTGAAGGTTAGGGGTTTACTGCGGGTACTTCAGCTTACCCTAAATAAAAATTAGACGTCATTATATAGCTGCAAAATTGATGAAAGTTGCGTTAAAAATTAAGTGTTTGCGATTATATCAGTAATGCCTAATAATTGAAAAATATATAAGGACATCTTTCGTGAACAAATAATACACCCTTTGAATACAAAACGATATGTACGCAATATTAATGAACGGTATAATAACAAAACAACACTATTAAAAGATGTGAATGATAATAATTTCTAAAGTTTACTGACAACATTATAGGTGTTGTAAATATGCATTCACTTGAAAAGGACAGTTAATGTAGCAAACTAGTGGATGAAATAAAAATGCAAATGATATCCTATCATGTTCTGTTATAACAGGAGGAATACGAGCTGTGCTATGCCCTTACCGAGAAATATATAGAGACTTATCATGTTTACGATAGTGTAGACTAACAAAGAGATCATCAGAAAACCGTAGCGTATTTGGTTGAATTTCCACCATAAGATGAGAACATTTTTATTTAATTTTTTTTTTAATTCTTTTAGCCTAATTTGCGTTCATTTATAAGCTGTATGTATGGTGTTTATTTTCAGATTATGTTAATGTTTAAACAAATGTCATCAATTCAGTTCTGTTAAGTCTATCTGTTTATTTTAACCCATCTTAATTTAAGGAGTACTATTTGTTTAACAATGGAATGTACATTGAAGACTATAAGACTAAACTTGTTCGCCAAGCGACACGGCTTCCATGTTCCAATACATTTTTCATTAGTGTAAAAAATATGGACGCAGCATTCGAATAAGTTGTATATCAATTAAAAGATATTACAGCGGGTTATTCTAACAGTGATTTGTCTGTCAGAGTTGTGTTGTTCCATTTAATGTAATGAAAGAGGGACCTTTGTTTGTCTAGTAAAATTCGTCTTTTTTAAATGTTATGTTAAAGTCGCCATAAGAAACTGGTAAATTATATTCCTACGAACGTAAGAGGTTCTTGTCTCCTTTATAACCTCTAACCTATTTGTAACATACGTAACTATTGAAATGGTACGCTTATCCTGCTGAATACCTGTTTTTTCACTTACGCAGCAAGGGTTCATTTAACAAAAAGTCGTAAGTATAAAATCTATCGTAAGTGCTGTTACAATGAATTTCCCTTTGATCTTCCAACACTTACAATAGATTTTACACTTTCAACTTTTTGTGAATCGACTCCCGGTTTAATGTTGAACTTGATAAAATTTATTATTTGAAATAATTTTCTTATGTTTAAAAATGATTGACTTCAACTACAAAGTTCAATTAACATAAATACTTACTTACAGATTGAATATTTTATTATACCGGTACGTAATACATACATATAGAAATGTTGAAATATAGGAACGTTAACTTCACTTTAAACATACATGCATAAGTGATGAAATATTTTAAAGTTAATGCTACAAAAGGGACATGTTTTTAAATCCAAGATGTCTTAGTCGACAACAAATGTATTTGTAACTATCGGAAAATGTATTTTACAGCAGGTTATCGGATTTTCAATTTGAATAAATTGTGTTCCATTTCTTTCCGATGCGTTCTGCATTCCTCAATGTCTTATTCCAGACAAGAAGATAGTAGAATCTAGTACTTTACTATTTTCTAAACGATGCCCTTTAAATTATGCACCCTCAGTTTGTAAATATCTTCCGTTAATATATCCTTCAGAATTGGAAACCACAGAAACTGCTTCATCTACATTATTTTTACACACGCATTGTATTACGTCAGTGGTCATCTCGGCAAAAAAGTTTACGATAAACGAGACGAATTTAAAAGTATAAATTTATCTTACTAGTGAGGCTATATTCCAGCTCTGCCCTTATACGGTGTCTATATTCTTTAATTTACCATGCACCCAAGAGCTTGCACTGAGTATACTGATTTCTGAAAAATCATCAATTTCTTCAAGACGTTTAAGCTAAGGTAACAGGAAACCGTTTAGCGCCTTCAATTAGTTTTACAATAAATACCTTTTCTTAATGTGTTTTATTTGTGTGCTAATTTGTCTGTACATTTTATTGCCAATAGCAGTAATGAATAGTTGCTTGTTCGTGTTTTCTTGTAAAAGAAGAAAAAGAAGAAAAAAAGAAGAGAAGAGCTAATTATATATATATCATTTTTGTATAAATTGACACTTTTATTTTGCTATTTCTTTTCGTTATGTTCCTTTTTGTCATATCGTTATTTTGCTGTTTCATTTTGGTATTACTATCTTTTGTGAAGAATAAAATCTAGGCATGCAAATCAAAAGCTAAAAAGGATGATATTTAATGTGAGGGCTATATAGCATACATGCAGTTCAGGATACCAAATGAAATGGTCTTGTACATCGAACTGTATCATAAGGAACATGATATCAAGTCTAAGGGATTATGCAACGATAAAAAACTTAGACAAAGACTGACCAACGAATGGCCTTAGTAATTGAATGTCAATATAAATAAATAACGTAAACAAGTCATGACATATTGATCTTAAAATTTCTCGCTCCAACTTAACCCATAATAGTTGCTTCCCAGTCCGCAACGTGCCGTGCTGTTACATGGCTTTGCTCAAATGTTCCAATAAGATGTAATCAAAATTACCAAGGTTACAAATTCAATACGCCAGACGTGCGTTTCGTCTACTTATTATTAACATAGCCAAGGAAGCGAATACTAGAATAATATTGTAATTTGTTTACGTTTAACGGAAACTAATAATGTCTTCATCAGAAACATTAAGAATCTTGAAACGTGCGACTCGTTGCTTTTTGTTACATCATGTACAACACATAGATCACCCTATCAATCAATATAACTCACGCGCAGGGACTTCAAGTATGCAAATGTCTGCGCGTCAGTTATGTTGCCTAATGATGCCGATATCAGATTTTCTTATACAAACTAGCGAAAATATTACACTAATTGAATTGACAAAATAGTAAATTTATCTTTAAGATAAAATACTGTTGTATATCTGGCAATTTTAGTGATAGTGATAATGTGTGCGTTTGAAATCCTTGATTTATTTCGCGAATTTTTATATCAGTTATTGCAAATGATGTTTATGTAATGAAGAATAGTTTAAGACCATTGTTTAACACCATTTTTGTGTAAATTTAACACGCTGTGTTATCTATGTTGAATTGTGTAATCATGTCAAACTGCCTGTGTGAGAAATCACTATTGAGATCGACGGCATTGATTAATATTTGTAGATATTGTTTTTAATAAAGAATTCAATCTTTTGTAATCTTTTTTACTATAACATGCATTCGCGATACATTCTACTGTGTGTCAAGAGAATTAAAATGTGATATTGAATTTAAATCTAACCTTTCATGTACAATGCATGTTTTAAAGGACAGATAGATAATAATTCAGTGCCATCTTTCAGACTGTTCGTGCTGAAGATATGTTTTTGGTTTTCATAATTTTTCGAAAAATTGGTTCCAGATCAAATGTCGTTAGTGAGTCTAATAACTGTAGTTTAACATTGCCGCATGGCTAGTTTTTAACATGAGGATTAGAAATTGCACATAATATTATGCCGTTTTGTTTACCTTTAACAACAAATAAGTTACCTGGAATCATACCATTCTCAACCCTCGAGCTTAGTGCGTCCCAGTATAGAGGATAGGGTAGACTCTCTTGTGGGAGGTATTAGATCGCGATTTGGAAAGTCTTGCCATTAGAAGTAGTGGTTGACATGTGTGGACAGTGTTACGCTACTTGTACAAAAGACCCTTTTTGAAGGTTTAGAAAATGAGTACGATCATTGTAACTTCTACAAAGGGTAGATTCGCGGCCTCTACCCAATACTCCATACTTTTCTATTTTGGGTTAATCGAAGTTGTGTTCCTGTTTTCCGACCCCACCCTTTCTCCGTTGATTTATTATTTGTTAACTGGTTCCCATTCTGAATATAGGGAACAATGACATTCCTTGCATGTATTAGATTCTCAAATAAGACAAACCTGCAAACAACTTCTCATTGCTGGCTCATCTATATGTAGATTTAAACCTCCATTTGTCTCGTTATCATACATCTGTATAGCGATACATATTGCCTTTAAAATACATGTATTTTGATTCCTGTTATTCTACATGTGGTATAAATTACATTCATATAAAACGAACAGACACTTTTATATAAGAAAGACCGCAATCTAGACCAGTCATATTATCTCTGTTTCCGTAACATTGATGCCGTTTTTTTAACGATGAATTCAACTTTCTAACAATTAATTTTTTATTCATGTGCATCATTATTTCACTCTATTCGTCAATGGAGTTTACGTTTTTGAAGTGACAAGTAAATAAATAAAATAAATAAATAAATAACTTTTATTTAGAGTCGGCATATATTACACAACAAGAGAACATAAGCACTGATGTGCTTTTGACCGACAAGTCACTCAAGATCTTCTGAAGAATTGTACGGCTTCTTTGGTTCGGATTTTCGATAAACGCAGAAACTGCAATGATAGGACTTTGTTGCTCACATGTTGTTTTCATTGACGAAATTGTGAAAGACATCTTAAAACAAATATGCAATATGTATCTCGCAAATCAGCACAAACCTACAGGTTGAATATTTGTATCATCGCACATGTACTTTACTAGACTTGATTTTCACAGGATAGACTGCCAGCAAACAGACTGGAGTGTCGCAACATGCAGAAGCTGCTAACTCTTTTAAAGCTCCAGACTTCACTCTCACCTTGCAGTGTTCGAATCGATGGTTTTTGAGCTTGTGTTGTTTTATTATGTGTTTATTGTAGTGTAGTTCATGGCTTTGTATTAATGTTAGTGGACTCCTAGATTTGAATGCCTATTAGGTGTTTTTTAGCTTCTTTCGCTAAGAATTTAAGACATTTAAATCATTGAATAATCAGCTGTTTGAGCCTGAAGAATGATGTATTGGATGTACAGAACCGGAACAAAAAAGTCGATATTTCTTAAATGAAAACAGACAGCAATGTTTTGTAAAGTAAAACCATGGCAATCTGAACAACGTCAAATTATATAATTTTATATTTCTAACAATTTTTTTAACTGGGAATAGAGTGGTGAGCATTTTAGAGAAGTACGACAATACTTTCATTTGACACTAAAGCAGTAAATTCATTTTTTACTTTTAACAAGACATATATATATATATATATATATATATATATATATATATATATATATATATATATATATATATATATATATATATATATATATATATATATATATATATATATATATATATATATATATATATTGCCTTTTTAAAAGGAAAATCGTTTCTGCATTCTGGCGAATCTGTTTTCTTTACCATTTTCTTTTGGTGTAATTATGTTATAACAAAGTAATACCCTGGTAATGATTAATGGACACAATTTTAATTAGATTATCTAAAAGATAGGCTGATAAGTTTAAGAAATGGGGAAATAAGATATATAAAAACAAATTAAATCTCATTTTACTGGTTTTAGTGACGAGGTACAACCAAAGATAATAGACAAAACCTAATGAATTGAAATTACAAGTATGGGTTTTCAGTTAGATAATAATCACTTCTGTAGCCTTTTAAATATTGATATTATTTTTTTAATAAAAGAACAAAAAAGCCTTTTGTTATTGGTCTGCTATAATAAATTTCCTTAGAATGATAAATAATCATGTTAGAAACAATCAATTTCTATGAAACCAGATGTGATAATGTTTGTGAGTAGTTATAATATTATATGTATTTCAATTTGTTTCATATTTTAATTATAAACTTTATATTACGTTTCGTTTTTTTTGCCTAAAGATATAAATCTGTAAAATAGTATTTCTTTCTGTTATATTCTTTATACCTCAAAGGTAAAGTATAGTAAAAAGTAAAACTATTAAAATTGGAATTCAACAACCATTTGCATTTGACATCCAATATTTCAAGTCATAAGTGTTAATGTTTCCCTGAATTTTTTGTTTTAGTTAGAACGTATTCATTTCCGTTTTCTTTTTGCTAATTACAACGACGTGTTTTACTGACATTGGGATTTAGAATGGCGCATTTAAATCAAATGTTTTAATTGTATTTGCACATTTAAGATGTTCAATACACTTGATTTTATCATTGTCGTTTTCTATAAAAAAATCTCTAATAGGTTATAAAATATTTTTGACAGTATCGTTACGGGCACATTCACTGTTTCTGGGATTATGAAGTTAAATTCTAATAAGTTTTTGTCTTTTTCTCTGGGTACTCAGGCTCCCCCCACCAATAAAACCTTGACGCCATAATATAGCTGTAGAACCCTGAAGTGGCGTTAAATACCATTCAAACCAACAAACAACTAAACATTATAATTATCTTTCGATTATTTCTTCCTTAAGCGAATTAAAGGACAATCTTTATGTGCAAGGAGAATTATACTTATTTAACATGCTCCAAGGTTACGTTCGTGCATGGATTCTTCCACTGCTCATGAAAATGCCCTATACTAGAAATACATTTTTTATTTGTGTTCGTCGATATATGAAATTAAGCATTTTCATATCTCTAGCTTTCTTTTAAATCTTTTTACAAATTAGAATAATAATCAAGTATACTGTAGCTATAGCATGCCCAGGACCAGACCGACTGACACTATATATCTATTTGACATTCCTTTTCCCGGGAAAATTAAACAAAAATTCGTTGAATGATCATCTTTCCGTTTTGTAATTGTTTTTCTCTCTCAGAATATACATGATGTATTTCTGGAGACAGTTTTACTGAATAAATAGAAACGGTTTATGTATAGAATAATAACACTATAAGATTTTGAACAAAAATAGCAAAGAAAATCGAGTGAATAAGAAGAGCCAAAAGTCAAGGCACAGTTACAAATCAGGATTTAGACGAAAATACACAGCGCAAATTAAAAGCACGAAAACAGAGAGAAAACAACTCGAACCCAATAAAAACCATGGGTGCAATTAGGTGCTCCGAAAATACATGTAATTGAAAATAAAACTATATATTTTACTCCGGCTATATAAAAGTATGAGAAATTCTGTTTTGGAATTCATTTTTTTTTATGATTAAAATCAAAGACTTTATTATGTAGTAAAATTCTAGAAGAAATTTATTTTTAAATAAAATATGCACAGTCTAATAAAATAATATTTAATGTTAAATTTTTGTTTTAAACTTTTAATTTAACTCCAAACTACGCACCAAAAATGAATAAAAAGAGGACTTTGTAAATAGCACACCATGTCTTGGTATATTTATATTTTGCGGCATTATTTTTTTCTGTTGCATGATAATTTCAGTTTTGATATATTTATGGGTTTAGAAGTTACCAGATAGAAATCGTGTTTATTCTTTTTTTGTTATTTCATGTGCCCATAACGATACTGTCAAAAATATTTTATAACCTACTAGAGATTTTTTTATAGAAAACGACAAAGATAAAATCAAGTGTATTGAACATCTTAATTGTGCAAATACAATTAAAACATTTGATTTAAATGCGCCATTCTAAATCCCAATGTCAGTAAAACACGTCGTTGTAATTAGCAAAAAGAAAACGGAAATGAATACGTTCTAACTAAAACAAAAAATTCAGGGAAACATTAACACTTATGACTTGAAATATTGGATGTCAAATGCAAATGGTTGTTGAATTCCAATTTTAATAGTTTTACTTTTTACTATACTTTACCTTTGAGGTATAAAGAATAACAGAAAGAAATACTATTTTACAGATTTATATCTTTAGGCAAAAAAAAACGAAACGTAATATAAAGTTTATAATTAAAATATGAAACAAATTGAAATACATATAATATTATAACTACTCACAAACATTATCACATCTGGTTTCATAGAAATTGATTGTTTCTAACATGATTATTTAGCATTCTAAGGAAATTTATTATAGCAGACCAATAACAAAAGGCTTTTTTGTTCTTTTATTAAAAAAATAATATCAATATTTAAAAGGCTACAGAAGTGATTATTATCTAACTGAAAACCAATACCTGTAATTTCAATTCATTAGGTTTTGTCTATTATCTTTGGTTGTACCTCGTCACTAAAACCAGTAAATGAGATTTAATTTGTTTTTATATATCTTATTTCCCCATTTCTTAAACTTATCAGCCTATCTTTTAGATAATCTAATTAAAATTGTGTCCATTAATCATTACCAGGGTATTACTTTGTTATAACATAATTACACCAAAAGAAAATGGTAAAGAAAACAGATTCGCCAGAATGCAGAAACGATTTTCCTTTTAAAAAGGCAATATATATTATATATATATATATATTCACAATAAATGCGACAACAATAACAATAAAAAAATATTCAATTGCAATAACATATTTGTCATGATTTTATTTCTTTCCATTATATAAAAGTGCTTAACTTGAGTTAAATGCAAGAATGAGTCCGGAATCCAAGATGTTTTCCTGGAGTTCCCACGTGTTATATCTACGACATACATTTAATATTTAAATCTGATTCAATATCATGCAATCAAAAACACACAGAGAACAAAACATTTCACATTACCTTTCGGATCCTCTTTTTCAGAATGCGTTCTGCTGCAAATACTCGTTCCCCCATTTCGTCAATACCCATAATACGTGTAAAGAGTGTGAGCGAAACGAACCTATACAAAATTACTAAAATCAGAAACATAAAAATTATTTTATGGCATAACAAGTGAAATAAATAATTTGCTTGACTCAGCGACAGGTTTGGAGTTATATTTGCATGCAAGTGTTAAAATTTCATTCCATATTATATTATTAAATGATGCATTATATGAAAGGATGACTTCTCTGTATATACACGAAATAGTTAAAAAGAAACCTGTCACTACTTTTTAAAATATAATGAACATGGAATCCAGCATCTCTACTTTTTTATTTTCTTAGTTATTGCCCCAACAGTACATTAACATGGCAATCTATACCAATATGAATGAGTGCAATTCTTCTATTATATTATATTAATACCATGTTGGTGTTTTTTATATTACGTAATCTCTGTTGATTAAGCCTGATCAAGCAATATTTCTGCTAAAAGATGTCTGCATTTTGACATATGGTTATTATATGCCTCCGATAGTATGTATTTTAATTTCGAAATGTTTAACAGTGTTAAAATAACACGTAATAATAAATTGTGTTTAAAATTAATGGATAAAATTTCGAAAAAAAAAAGAATTTTCTCATAACGTTATTCAAATAAAATTACACGTAAGTCAATATTATGAATTTGTAGAAAATAAGGAAATTAGCTTTTTGAGTCAATTGATGTATCGACTGATTTTCTTGAGACGAAGACAAATTTGTTTATTGTTTATCGTAAGTATTCAAGACGTTGAACATATCTTGAGTCCAAGTAGGTTCGATTTTGATATTTAGACCCACAATACTGATAATATGAAATTTATTATAAACAGTTCACGTGATAATGAACCTTACCCAGTCAAGAATTTATTGCAATAGAAGTTAACCAAATGCTTGCACAATTATTCCCTGTTCGTTACAATTTGTATGAAGCCAGTAAATAAAAACATGTAAATCTAACATTGAAAACAAAATGTTATTTTGTGTGAAAATTTGTATATTTCTAAAATTGCCTAAATCTATGTAAATATATGACATTTGTATATCGTACATTGTATAAATGATGGATATACAGAATACGAATATTTCGAATAACGCTAATTGGTATAATTTAATAATTTGTTTAAATAATTGAGTTTTTTACTTTTAACTCGTGTATCCATAAGCGTCAAGCAATTTGCATGTATAGTTACAAAAATACAAACACATCAACAAAACAAAATTTTAACATGTGTGCTGTTTGAAATATATTATTTATTAACCATTCTGTTTCTGTTAGCAACTTGTACATTGACATGTATTATAAATCTAATTAATTATTCGGAAACTTAAAACGTTGAATCTAAGATTTTATAAACTAAGAAGAAAGGAATATAATAATTATCAATGTAATCATAGCCCTTATTATATATATCTTTATTAATCAAAAGTCAAGAACAACTATAGGTTACAAAAATGTAAAGTTCGTACAATCACAGAGTAAATACATAATAATAATAATCAAAAGGCATTGTGTAACAAATTATAACATATCGGATCGTAACTTCATAGCACAAAATATAATTTCCCTAAATTACACAACTCTTTCCTATTACACGAACTCATTAATTGCACATATTTAAACATTGAAGGTTTCTTCCAGTAATACGGTTTGATAAAATATGATCTGAATCCCTGATACATAGGACATTTAAATAGAAATTCATCTCATGCTCTATGTCATTTTTATAAAATATACATAATCAATTGTTTCTTGATATTGCAGAAAACGTCCGCAAGCAATGAATAGAGCATGACTACTTTGCCTTAGCTTGGTTATACATTTTCATATCATCTGGTATTGTTTTTGCACAAGTAAGATTATAGACATAAATGATGTATCATGTATTGCTAATTAAAACATCTGCTTGAGGTATTCAGAAGACTATGCAACTCTTGTTTTTGACAATATTATAGACGTTGTTTAATCAAAAATAATTACCAAAAAGTAATTGCTAATTTGTTGATCTATAAAACACTGTTGGTTACACCAAATATCACCAAGTCCTATTCTAAAAACTTAATTCTTAATAAAATATAACCAATCTGTCTTATTATTCGGACATTTCAGTAACTCACCATCTAAAAATATACAGCATTTCTTCACACAATTAATATAATTGTCAAAAGGTGACAATAAAGTTACATAATTCAAAAACAGATCTTTAGTAGTTCTCATTGAGGCGAAAACAGCCTTTCTACCCTGTTCAGATAGTTTTTGTTGTAACATATTATATTTACCATTATAATTGTAAAGAACTCCAAGATAACTGAATCTTTCTGCAATCTCTATTCCCTGGTTATTAAAATACCATTTCTCATTTTCACGATATTGCCACGTATTCTAAACACAACAAGTCTAGTTTTTGATATATTTACACTTAGTGGCCATATGGAGTTGTACACTGATAAAGTATCTATTAACTTTTGAAGACCACACATAGTTTCTGAAAAAATTACCATGTCATCTGCATACATAAGCAGAAATATGTTGAATTCTTTAACCTCAAAAGGAATAGCTTCGCTATTTATGAAAGCTATGCAACAGTCGTTTACATATATAGAAAAAGTATGGCTGATAAAACTTCACACTGCATTAAGCCAATTTCATTCTTAAAATATTCAGAATTAAACCATTAACTGTTACAAAAGTTTTAACATTTGAAGACATTGATTTAATTACAGAAAGTAATTTACCTTGGATGCCAATATTAGAAAATTTATGCCATAGCATATATCGTTAGACTGTGTCGAATGCTTTTGTGTAGTCTATAAAACAGCAATATAAACGTTCTGTCGCTGACAATGATTTGAAAATAGCAGACGTGAGAGCAAATATAGCATCAACTGTTTCAAGACCAGGGCGAAAGCCAAACTGGGCATCGGTTATAGTTTCGAATGATTCTGACCACTCTATCAAACGCTCATTTAGAACGGATGTGAAAAGCTTTCCGAAATTGCTGACAAGACTTAATCCCACGGAAATTATTCGGATCGTTCGTATTACTTTTCTTGCAAATTGGTATGAGGATAGCTTTTGCACCATCATTTGGCAAAAATCTTGAACGTAGGATTCCGTTAAAACCGGATAATGAAATAGGCATAAAAACTTTCCTATATTCAATAAAATGTTCGTTTAGCATCCCGTCAGATCCATGAGTTTTGTCCCGTTTCAGTTTTTGGATAGCATTAATAATGTAATTTTGAGTTGTTTCTTCTGTCAAGATTTATAGATTCTTAATAATGGTTGTAAATTATTTATATATTTAAAACAAATTGTGCTTTCAGCTTTTTCTTTTGTCTTATTTTTTACTGTGGGAATAGATGATGGAGGCGAAGACGTAGGGGGAATGTTGAAGAGAGTTATGAGATGAGGAGCTTTCTTTAGTAGAAAAACTTTGTTCCCGTGCTTTTCCTCTTTGGTTTGGCTGTGTTCAGAATTTGGTGGAAAAAAAGATTTAATAATTCAGAAAAAGAAGTGAAAGAGTTCAATGTTATTTCTTTTAGACAATTGAAAGAAAAAATGGAAAAATACCGGTTGAATGATATATTTTAAAAGAAATTTTAACAGATCCTTGCCCTCCCACCATAACCATCTAGAAATCCCTAACCAGTCATTTAACAACAACCAGGTCCTGAAAATCCTGAACCAGCCTTTCGGCAACCCTTAAAAAGAAGTGCTAGAGTAAGACGTCCTCCACTGAAGTATAATTTATTAACTTTTAGATCTTTAAATTGTCATTATTTTTTTTCTTTTTGCTTTTTTTACATGTAATTATTTTATTTTTAAGAAACATAAACTGGTTACAAAATGTTTGAAAGTTATTTTCTTACCTGTTTTATAAAAGGGTAAGGGGAGTAGAGCCAGCAGTGTTGGATGTACCTTGCACAAAAGCATACATTGTAATAACTAGACAGGATTTTTTTTTAGAAGAGAAAGGATTAAGATTTATGTAATTTTAAGTTTAAGATCAGTTATGTAAAAAACATTTTAGAATTAAATAACATTTTCTCTGACATGTATCATGCGATGTTGCGTTAAAGAAAGTGTGTTTACCAAACCAAGATATTATGGTACTTATCAAAATTGTCACATCCTACTAAGATACTTAAATAACTAAGGTTTGCTTCGAAGCTTCAAAAGCGATAAGTTTTACTTTCGTGAATGAAGGTGAATGTTGAAAAATGCTACAAA
This sequence comes from Limnoperna fortunei, assembly GCA_944474755.1. NCBI lineage: Eukaryota > Metazoa > Mollusca > Bivalvia > Mytilida > Modiolidae > Limnoperna > Limnoperna fortunei. The sequence goes on along the minus strand of OX104120.1, from coordinate 33,556,856 downwards.
GGAATTGAATGAATGACATCTTTATCATCTTAAGAAACAAATTTAATATATTAACATGTTCTTTTAGACATAGATAAATTATATTAGCATAAATTTATTCAAATACTTTTATCAAATTTTGATACATTTTATTTACTTGGATTCAGTAACTCCCTCAACTAATATGTACATAACCTATATGACAAGTTAATTAATATATGGCTCTTGTTGTTCGGTCGGTTTTCTTTGCTATTTTCATAGTAACAATAACAGTGTCAAATATTACATATTTTTGTAAGAAAATAGTTTTTCATTTACTTCTTGACACTATTTTATCTTTGAACTGTTAGAAACATATTTCAATAACACTATTTATTTAACCTTACATGTGCATGCAAATAAATTTGCATGACTTATTGCTATGTTGTATATATACTTTTTGTGTTACCAGTATGATCAGGAGTTACCTGATTGTGATATTTTGTTTTATTAAGTTTTTAGCTTGTACATTTGTACATGTACATACTTGCGCTCAGATTTATGTGTTTTGTGCTTCTTGTCTGCTCATGGTTCATGTGATTGATTTTTGTTGTTTTATTATATTTCGGTAAAAGCTTTTAAAAATGTGGTTTATTAAGGATAATTTTAAAATTTAATGATAATTTTTGTGAGGTTTTCCATGTTTCAGGACTGAAAATAATCCATTCCTTTTCATGTATGTACAGACTGAAGTGATGTTTGTAAATATTCGTTATTTACTGTTGCTGTTTTATTATTCAATACTCAGGTTTATAATTAAAAATTTTCATAGATTGTGATATATGATCTCAGGTTTGCAGGTTTATAAAAATAATAATGCTCATCTACCTAAAAAAATGTGTTATCCATGTACATGGCAATTCACAATTTTTTTTCATTTTTAACAACAATGCTGTTGTCTTTTGCTGATATGGTTATACATTCTCAATATATCAGCTATTTTTATGAACATGATACTCATTTTTTCTTTTGTTTTGTTGCCTTTCAAATCTTTGTATAGGTGTTAAAAAAATAGAAGATAATATTTGTAGACTTTACTTTTGGATTTATTTTATTTCTTAGAATACTAGTACCATGTATGTGGACATTAATGCAGACAGTATCTGTGGTGATTTTAACATTGTCAAACCAAAAGAATTTCCATGTCATCAGTGGTATTATACATCCTCCCCTTTAAGAACATAAATCCACATTTAACATTGTCAAACCAAACGAATTTATGTCATCAGTAGTATTATTTATCCACCCCTTTTAGTAAGTAAATACGTCCACATTTGGTCAATTACAGTAGTCTTGTTATTATCTATTAAAACTTGTGCATTAAAAATATAGACACTTATTATAATGTTCTTGTGCAGTTCTAAAATGTAAAGCAGCTTCGAGAACAAGACTTACACCACTTCATCATCTATTGGAGTACATTTCTAATTTAAGTACGGATTACATTTGTAATTCAAGTCGCAATAGTTGTCAGCGATTTCCTCCTGCAGATTTGGCCTACAGTGTGAACAAATAAAAACATATTACATTCCCTAAGAAAGCGAGAAGGGCATTATTCATTACGTGGGAGAAATTTTGACTTCATTCCAACAATATATTATACATAGTTTACAGAAAATTATCCTAGAGTACATTACTATAGACGATAAGGGCAACCAAACTGAATGGAAATTCCACCCCCTTGAAAAAATGGATGCTGACGTTTCGGATTTAAGATGGATAATTTCTCAATATGATTCAATATTCAGGTTGATAATTTTTAAATTTTCATAGTTAATGTTGTATATATAATCTCAGTTTATAAAAATAATAATGCTCATTTATCTCAGAAATTTTGTTATCCATGTACAGGGTCATGTATGATCAGGGCTCAAGTGATTGATTTTTGTTGTTTTATTGTATTTGGGTTAAAGCTTTGGAAAATGTGGTTTTATCAAAAATTAGTTAAAAGTTTAATTATTATTTTCCTAGGGTTATCCAATAAAATAAATTTTGTAGACTTTACTTTTGGATTTATTTCATTTAATTAGAATACCATCTTTATGGACATTAATGAATACAGAATCTGTGCTGATTTTAACAATGTCAAACCAGAAAAATTTCTTGTCATCAGTATTATTATACATCCACCTCTTTAAGTAAATAAGATTAGTTTGAGCTGACTTATCCCATTACTGATTCATCTGAATTTTAATTTATAGTACATAACTTGGTATCCCACGTCGTTTTCACCTACAATTTGAATAAAAAATACGTCATTGCGTTATCACTCAAAGTTTTAAATCTTTATCAGTCAAACTTTAAAATGACCTTATCAAGGTTTTTCTTCCAAATCGACATTGCTATATCAAATTGAATCAATTTGGACAAACAAAAACCAAACAAAAAAGATGTTGAAGTCTTCATTACTTCTCAATAGTATACATTCCTATAGATTGTGGAAATCATCGCCTTTAATCGATCCACCACTATCACACCGTGGCTGTTATATTTGTGAAGGTGTTTAATTCTTTCAGTTTTTCATCTATATCATGATACGTAAACTTTTTTTTGGTTTAAGAGTTATCTTTCGTTGTGTATTGAGAGTGGAGGTCTGGTTTTAAAATTTCAGTGGTCTTTTGTGTTGATATTTCAAGATTTTTTTTAAAAATAGACATTAGTATATATAATTAAATCAATAAGAACAAACAAAAAACCAAAAAATGGGCCATGAAATGGGTATGCGCCACCCTGCACCAATGACGTCAACCGGAACCACTGTGTAAACAAAATATCATACACACCAATGGTGCCAATGGTGCCATTCCCACTCAGCCCTATTATATCACTACTTGCAATTATCTTAATTTACGATCGACGTTTTTGCATAATACATTTTGAAAGGCTTTAATACATACATGTAACAAGTTTATCGTCAATATTAATCAAACTTATTTTTACAACAAACAATCATACATACAATACCATCGAATATTACAATGTTTATCTTGATGGGATTTATGAATACTGACAAGTCATGTCACAAAACATTCTTTTGCAGGCCAAATTATTAAAACGAAGTTTTTAATAATAATTTCTTAAGGGACATTCTTTTCAAATGATATAAACTGTCAAGTAAGTCCACAAATCAATATTCTGTGGTAGGCTTCATGTTTCAAAAAAGTTCTTCATAATATGCTACTGACGAGTACAATTAACAGTAGTTTGAGTATTTAAATCATAACATTGCTAGTATTTTTTGCACTATACATATAAAACCAACAACTTACATTTACAGAATTGTTTTGAACTGGCAGTAAATGGAGTGTACGCTTTCCAGGTGGGCTTTGGTTTAATTTCTCATTCACACCACTCACAATGATTGTCAGAAATCAATCCACATGGTCTATGATTGCAATTATCAATCTTCGGACATACTGCAAATGTATACAGAAAGATTATTTAGTTCAAAAGATACCCACACGTAATCAAAAGAACAATCCACGTGCTAATTTGCAAATTCATGCTCAACAGAAACTCATAAACACAACAATCTCAAGAAAACAAAGCAACAGAAAATTCACAATACAAACTACTCTAAACGAATTAGTTTAGACGAGTAAACATTTACTGCTTTCCAAGTGATTAGCGTATTGTAATACTATGTATGGTTAAAACGTTGAAGTGGACTTGCACGTCAGTCATTAATATCCCGATTTATGTAATTTTGGAAATATTCTCCAGAGTAGCTCAAATCGACTTCTAAAATATCTGTTTTAGGTCTCGTTTTACGTTTGTCAAATGCATATCCCAATAAACCAGTAAACAGGATAGAAAGCCGTTGTGAAGGTTTTATTTTATCTTTCTAAGTTGATGTTTGTTTTGTTTGTTTGATGGTGTTTAACGCCACTTTCAGCAATTTTTCAGCTATATCATGGCGTCCAGTTTTTATTGGGGGAGGAAGCCGGAGTACCCGGAGAAAACAACCGACCTGCGGTAGGAAAACTGGCAATCCTTGTCAATTAAGATTGGAGTCGAGTACACCCTGCCTGCAGTGAGAATCGAACCCGCAATCTCAGTGTTGACAGACCACGTGATCAACAGTAGACGAACTACTTTGACCACTCGGCCACCGAGGCCCCTTCTAAATTGATGTTAACTCTCAAGTTCTATGGTCGCCACCATGACTTAACTGATCGTTAAGGGAAATCAATCCCTCAAATACGTTTGGATATTTTTGCTGAGTTTCCTTTGCCTGGATTTAACTGTCTCCAAGACATGAGTAACTCGACGGGTGCCTAATAAGAGTCAGGCAATTCTTACCCGTCCGAACACTTGAGCGCACCCATGGTGTTTATTGGGTATAGGATACTCTTTTTGTTTTTCGTTGATCTTTTTACGATGTGAATACTTTTGGCTTGTAAACGAATAATGCATGTTATTATTAGTTTCCTCTGTGTAAAGGTATATTTTTTGTACGATGTCTCAGTGTATTGACCATCTGATATACAGTAATTTTAATAGCAAGCTATCAGGAAAATTCAAAATGGTATTATCACTAAACGATGTGTATTTTTAAGACCGTTATTAATACTGCTTAAATTTATAACAAGATTTAAACCGATTTTAATCAAATAGTCAATTATCTTTGCAAATATACCCGATACCTTTGATAATAAGTGAGGAAATTATAAAAACACCCGGAATTTAATGCAAATGTATACCAATAGGCACACATTGCTGGTCTTAAGCATTTTAAAGGCTTAATTAATTATAATTATATATTATTACCGTCTCCCATGGCAAGCATAACATCGGTCTTCGGAAATGTTTAAGATAATCATACCTATATTTTGAGCATACTTCGTACTACTGTTCTACTGTATACTTCTCATATCTTCTAAAATGGTTACTGTAGAATTAGACCATTGACTTGTAGATATTGCATAAAGTAATGTATGCATTGCTAATAATTCAAAACAAATAATTTTTCATGTTTTCTTTTTCATGTGATTAATAGTAATTCTTTCTCTTAATGTTTGTATTGGATTTAAACACCGACTTTATTAAATAGCTTATCAACATATCACAAATGTTTAATAAAAAGTGCCTGTGAAACCGTTGCGATAAAATGTCAACTTAATATTAGATATATTCGATTTCCTTGACGACAATATAAGATTTACGTGATATTCATAATCAATTAGCTGTTAAATGTCTAAATATAAAGAAAGTATGTGCCAAGATCTATATAACAACTTGTATGCCTTACAACGTGAAATAAACAACTTTTGAATGATTAATAAGAAATCGCGGTTAAAAAAAACTAATTGAAGTTTAGTTTAAACATATTTTATTTTCAAAAACAGAAGACAATCGGATCAGGCACAAATTATAACAATTTAGAATCGCCTTCTCCGTGATTTACACATTATACATGTATTGACATTAACTGATATCGTATAAGTATATTTTACAAACAACTATGACAGACATGGGTATAAACATGACCTAAGAAATCTATATGAACATTCACTTGAGTTGTACATTTCACATAGTACATAGTACAAAGTATTTAGGAAGCAAAACAAGAAACAGAAACAAAAGGGAAAAAAAAGGGGGGGGGCGAAAATTGATGCAACTCCGTTTTACAATGAAAGCTTAATTACTTGTAAATCGTCCGGTTTCTTTGATATATAACTGAACGTGCTGAAATAGTAAGCAGTTGTTTTCATAGCTGTCATTAACTACTCCATATAACAGTGTGTTCAGATCGAATCGAAAATTTACCAATGGTATATTTGTTTGTAATTTAAGTCTAGGTATATGGTAGATTTGGCAGGACATAAAATAGTAATAGGCCGGTGGTTTTTTGTAGCGGCATTATCTTGCTCTCAATGAACACTTGAAAATGTCTACTGAAGGCGAATTTTGTATAGATATGCCTATATCATTCCAAAGTTTTAGTGTAGCTGGGAAGAAGGATTGTTGGAATAAAGTAAGACGTGTTAATGGAACAAAAATGGAGTAATTTTGAATACTACGTAAATTATAAACTGTGGTTTCAGCGACAAGTGGCGGAATCAGATCAGCCAGATATTCCGGACATTATCCATGGACAATATTATAGAAAAGGACATGTTTTTTTCGTTCCGGACTAGGTGCAAGGGGCTCCCCTGAAAGATAGAGTCTAAACTGGCATACATAGTAAGTCCAGTGACAATTCTCCAAGCTTGAAGATGAAGTTTTTCTAAACGTTCATCGTTAGCCTGACCACAGTTGTCCCACACCTCGCAGGAATATTCTAGAATTGGAAGAATAAATGTCAGATAAATTCGCTTTAAGTATTCTCTATTTAATTTAAATTTAAGTTTTCGCAAAACGTTTAACTGCTTGGAAGCTTTTTCAATACTGGCTATTAATGTGCACAGTATATTTGCCATCGAAACTGAATATTAAACCCAGGTGTTTGTGAGAGACAACTGGGTCGATGAGAACGTTGTTAAATTTAAATCGCAATGCTGAGTGTCGAGCTTTAGTGCTGAATACCATTATATCAGTTTTTTCTGGATTTAATTTGACTAACCAAATTAGACCACTTAGAGATATTTTCTAAGTCAGTGTTAACCATATTAACAAGAGTTTGGTCATCGGGAGCAGTATGGCCCATTTCAGTGTCGTCGACATACAGTCGACATAGTCCTAATACTTCATCAGCAATGTCATTAACATATACGAGGAAAAAGGAGAATACTGATCCCTGGGGTACACCAGCTTGTAAGTATCCAAGATCAGATATGCCATCTTTAACAACAACTTTTTGTTGTCTATCTTCTAAATAGGACTTCACCCATATTAGAAGGGTTCCTTTTATACCATAATTCTATAGTTTAAAAATGAGACCTTTGATCAAGATTCTGTAAAAAGCACGACATATATCGCAGAAAGTTAAAGCTGTGTTGTGCCCTTATTAAAAGCTAATAAAATTTCGTGATATATTTCGACAAGTTGATGGTTAGTAGAATGTCCTGGCATAAATCCATACTTAAACTTACATAGAAGGGAGTTCGAAAATAAATGATTATAGATATATTTATATACAATTTTCTCTAAAACTTTGCTTATACAGCATAATATTGCAACTGGTCTGTAATTAGACATAAAAGATTTATCCCCCTTTTTGAAATAGGAATGACGTGTGCGAGTTTCCAATCAGACGGGAAAATACCTTGTTTTAGCGATTTGTTGAATAACATGGGGAGAGGAGTAGCAATCTCGTGTTTTACAGCAATGAGCATTTCGTTACTTATTAGATCAGGACCTACAGCCTTGTTCGGGTTGAGCGTTGATATGATATCTATAATATCGTGCTCAAAAATAACAACTTTACAAAGTGTTTCTCGACCTCTGTCCTCAAATATTGGTAAATCCTTGTTCGTATCTTCCAAATTTGTGACAGAACAAAAGTATTTGTTAAGTATGTCACATTTTTCTTTATTATCATAAATTAAGTTCATATTATTTTCAGGATTGTGTAATGGTGGCATATTGTTGTCCGGATTTTCATTATGTATTAACATTTTAATGGTTTTCCAATTTACTGTTCGAAGATTTGATGTCGCTAAGATTTTCATTAATATTAGAATAAAATGTGGATTTTGCGTGTTTCTTCATATTGTTTACCCTGTTGCGCTGTTTTTTTTAAATTTATTTTGACTGTAAGAGGTTTTATTTTTTAAATAAATTTTTCGAAGTCTTTCTGTTTGTCTTATATATTTCCGTAAATCCGAGTTAAACCATATATTGTCATCTTCTCTGATAACTACTTTTTGTGAAGGAATGCAAAGTTTACAAATATTTAGAAATGTGTCGATAAAAATTTTGCAAGTTATGTTAACATCTGTCAGTTTATAAATAAGTTCATACCAGTTTGTCTCCCTTACTTTCTCCCTCATGAGGTCGTAGTTACCTCGCTTGTAATTCCGCACGTCTCTTGTAAAAGATTTTTTGTTATTTTAGCCAGCTTTTATTGTAATGAATGTACCGCCATGGTCACTTATCAGTCTGTTTATAGGAACGGTATCGCTGTCAACCACAGGTGTACTATTAGTTCCCTTAATACAACCTCTCATTTCATGTTTATTTTCAACATTTTTTATCGGATATTGATATTTTTTGTTTTTAGTGAAATTCGAGGTTTCATCTTTAAACGCATTTTCCCGTGCGCAAATTCCGCAAGAAAATCGTGCGGAATGTTTAAGTTAAGTTTGATATGAAAAAAGTTTGTACAACCATGCAAACTGCGCTAAACTTAAAGAAAAATATCTGAATTTTCTAAAAATTGTCTAACCTTAGTACATGTATATCATGGATTTTTCAAGTCCTGTTTAACGCTTTATTTGAGGTGTCCCTTAACTCCCATTACGTTCAATGGCTGACCCCAATTAAATCTATCTTATGGATCCGTTTTTGACGAAACGAATTTTCCATGTGTTACAATTGCGACAAATTGTATTCGTTCCGCCATTAAATATAACTTGATTCCTAATGTTGATTAACCATTAAAATCAAAATGTCAGCTCGCAGAAAAATTTCGTCTCGATATTTCAAACATGGATTGCTTAATTGAACATAGTTTAATTCATTGAAAACAGGTATAGTCTTTGTGTTTATGTTAGTTTCATGATATTTCACATGTTAAAATATGCATAACTTCTGAAAAAATTTTGCTCCGAGAAAAATCAACTGACAGATAAAACCTCACATTTCAAATAATAATAAAAAATGTAAAAGTCAGATGAAAATAATAAATATAAACGTGAAATGGGAGATTTTATGTTATAGAACTAGTGTACTATCTGTTACTAGAATTGGATCTAATAACGTCTCAGTGTTACCAAAAAATTAGTTGGATTTACAATTATGTTAGTTAGTCCATTTACCGTGAGAATATCCGACACATTTGTAGGTAATCTTGCTAAAAAAATTTTGAAGTATCTTTATCGTAAACTAACAACTTTTAAACCTCGATTTCGTATCGAATCTATATTGTTTACTATTCGACATTCTATTTCTGATACAAGGACGTTTAACAATAAAAATGTTCTTGTTTCCGGCATTTGGATTGAATAAAGCAAGGAGTACACGTCAACTCTTCTGTACTTTGTCAACTCAACCCGTAATTAGCCATTTGGAAGAATAATGACATGTATTCAAATGTTGAAAACATGGTTAATCGATATTAAAATTCATTTTCCAAATTCATTCAGATATTTGTTCTAAGCGATTATTAAGTAATGATTTGTATTATGACCCAGTAACTTATTTTCAAGTCAGTTTGCGCATATTTCATGTTTTAGCCAACTACTACTTAATATACTACCTTACCTTCCTTCAACTAAATATAACTCGTATGTATGATTCCAAAACCGATCACCGTCATCAAAGCCTGATACAAATGTCAAAGCAAAACATATAAAGTATGGTAACATCTAATCCAAGCCAAGAAGGCTCATTCGAGATTCGATAATCGAAATTCAATATAGTTATAGCCAATCAGATTGCGTGTAACATAATCGTCTACCAATCAGAATAGTTCTGATATATTCGAGATTCGAAATTCGAAATTTGAGATTCGATATTTGAGATTCGATATTCGAAATTCGAGATTCGAGATTCGAAATTAGAAATTCGAGATTCGAAATTCAAAATTCAATATAGTTCTACCCAATCAGATTGTGTGTGACATAATCTCTACCAATCAGAATTCCTTGGTTGAGTAGTTTCAGCGGAGTTAAAGCGAAAACCATGATTATTGAGGATTACTGAAAATTTCTAAGTTCAAAGAGCCATAACTACCATATAAATTTAGGAATCAACAATTCCTGATAATATGAACAACTACATATATGGTGTACTAGTTACCTACCAAGTTTCATAAAATTTTGTATAGAACTGAGTAGTTCTAGAGGATTTGTGCTGACAAGATAATTAATGGGTATTTTCAGCACATTTCTAAGTTCCAAGGGCCAAAAAAAGCCAGTGGCGAATCCAAAAATTTCGAAAGGGAGAGGGGGCACTGACTGGCCAACGGGGGCTCACTTTTGTCATGCTTCAATGATTTCCTATATATCCAACCAAATTTTTCCGTCAAAAGTGAAGGCCCCTTCTGGATCCAAACCTGATAGCCCCCACACACAATTTGAGGACCAAAATGCCCTGGTAATATGCACAACTAAATATGTTGTACTTACTATATACCAAGTTTGTAAAACTCCATACAGTAGTTTCAAAGGAGTACATGTAGCTCCGACAAGATTATAAATGAGTATTTTCAGCAAATTTTAAGTTCAAAGCGCCATAACTCCCACGAAAATTTGAAGATCAAAATTCCCTGATAACATGCACAACTACATATGGTGTACTTCCTACACACAAACAAAGTTTTGTTGAATTCCGTTCTACAGGTACATTCTTGTTTCTTGATTTGTAACATCAAGATGTTATTGTGAACTGAATTAATTTGATTAAATAACAACTAAAGTTTATAAATTTATTTTTTTAACAAAACCATGTTGAACACAGTCATTCTTTGACAAATATGTCGACGGTTAAAACCCCAAATAAAAATAATAGCATATGGCTACGTTTATATAAGAACTATTCTGATTTGTAGACGATTATGTCACACACAATCTGATTGGTTATAACTATATTGAATTTCGAATTTCGAATCTCGAATTTCGAGTTTCGAATTTCGAATCTCGAATTTCGAGTTTCGAGTTTCGAATCTCGAATCTCGAATTTCGAATATCGAATGAGCCTTCTGGGCTTTCGATCCGTGATGTTTTCGTTTGCATTGTGAATACTTACTGCCTTGGTTAATAGTAACGGTTGGCACCACACATTTCCTTTTTCTAAAGAAACCATTAATTACAACTAAAATGATTGTTTAAAATGTCTAATACTTTCGATATATATTTTCAATACAAGTAATCAATTATTGAAACCAACGTTAACATGTTGAACTTATTCCACCAGTAGCCTTTCATCAACTATATAATTTAAAAGGTTTGAATTACTGAAGTATATACTTTGAGTACAAATATACACGTTTACGGTCATACATATATAACGTTTAACATCGAAAAAATTAAAAATATATTTCTGTTCTGCATTGGTATCATGTCAAATATGTTACAAACACATGCAAAAAAAGTTACTTCGCACTTAATCAACTCTAATTTATAATCACTTTTAGCAAAATGCGGGCCGGGCGACACTTATTGATCATTAGATTATTTGTGTCACATAACCACAGGTAAACTGTTCTTATATCTAGTGAGTTGGTACACCTCCTTAACTATCGTAAAACATACATTTATATTATATTTACGTAATAAAGTACATAAAAGTCAATACTTATTTATGTTATAAAAATCTCCAACATATATGAATTCATACTTGTCCAGTGACTGTCCAATTGACCTTTGGGTCATTTTGTATGACATGAATGTAGATTAAATACTGCTGCCAGAGTTTTAGCAAAGCTGTAATCATACATCGGTTAAAATAAATACTCTTAGGTTTTAGTACAAATCGCCAACGTATCGGGATAGTCATACATTTTAATTTTATAACAACTCTGGAATTGATATTTTCCGGTGTCATTATTTATTTTTTATATATCTTGTAAAAAACATTTATTACAGAGAACATCATTAGATAATAGATGTCAACTTTAGTTTTGGGTTTTAATAGCTATCTAATTAACAATAAATAATAATACATACTTAAGGTTCTTTAATATAAAACATATTTATATTTTTATATATCTAAGCACTTATTACAGAGAACATCATTAGCTGATATAAAACCTATTTATTTTTATAACAAATTTACAAACAATTAATTTTAAAAGTTATTCTAGGTGAAGTAGATGTGAAGCTGCCTCCGAGTATTGAATCACATCTATGCTGCCATCTGCATGTCGTTGTTTAAGCTGGGTTAGTCTGCTATCGATGGTTCTGTATTTCTTTGCCTTTGGTCGTGTAGTTTGTCCGCAGTCGATCTGTGTGCGGGTAATCTCGTTTGCTGCCTGTATCTCCTTGAAAACTCTGATGATGGTAAAGATGTTTGGGTGGGCATGATGTACTTTATTCTTCATCAATTGCAACTCTGTCTGTTGGTACAAGTGGGAGGACTGCTGCACATCGAACCAGTATGATCTCTAACACCACTTGCAGCTATGAAAACCCGCAGTGTTGACAGGCACGTGATCTGAAGTACTTAAATGATTACCTTAACCACTAGTGCTTTACATATGGCCTGTATGTAGTGGAAGAAGCAGCCCTTGATGGTGACCCCGGGGAATACTGTGCGTGTCACGTTCAGGCGTTGTGTACCGCTGTCTCGAAGTCCATGAAGATGATGTTTGGTCGGAAGTTGGCTTGAAGCTGTTGCATGGACAGTCTTTAATTGTACATCTCCAGTAGGTTCTCTCTCCACGGTTGTTTTTGACGCTGTAGATGCAGCCTCTGTATGCTAGGTTCTGTGATCCAAACTTGTTACGTACAAATTGTACTTGGACTTGTGCATGTGCCATGGTGTCTCAAATATAACTGATTTGACCTTAGAGTTTTCCTGCTTTACAGCTTTGACACTGTTCAGAAGTTAATAAGTTTTCCTTTGATACTGAGCAGTTATCATATTTACCTGATTTATTTACTAATTACTGATTTATTTACTAATTATGCTAATTATGAAACAGACTATAGATACTAAAACAACAATCACACCAATTAAGTTTACACAAGACTAGTGGGCAGAACAAGAATATAAAATTTAAAAAGTGGGCAGAAGTAGAATAAGTCCGCATGATAGAAACAGCAAAGCAATTTCTACAACGGCATCATATAGCACGGCTTTGTAAAAGTGATGGTAAAGTACCGATAAAAGGTCAACATGACAACGTCTGCCAAAATAAAACAAATTAATGCTCTGGAAAAATTTATACTTATAAACTAAACTATTATTATTATTATTAAGCTTATTAAATGATGTCTTGTCACTGCACAATAATAAATTCGATGATTATATGCAATTTATTTAAAATATCAAAGACACTTACACATTACACATAGGTCGGCTTGTTATTTGCCATTCTTGTTAAATATGTTAGTAAATACTGCTGCCAAAAAGTAAACAGTCAAGTAAAAGTTCTACTTATTTCTAGTTATTTTAAATTATACCGAACACGTACGACACTGTAAAAAAGACAATCAGCCAGTCAAAGTCCAAGAAACCAGCAAAATCAACAATTGAAATTGAAGCAACTTCAGCATTGTCTCCTTAGTTGGTACAGACATTTTAAAAGAATGGTGGGTTAAACCAGGTTTTATTGCACGCCAAACCTCCCGCTTCCATTACAGTAGCGTGTGATTTAGTGTGTTAATGAAAAAGATTAGTTATAATACTCCACTAAAGTAAGTGTTGACGTAGGGTGTAGAGTGTTTTTGCGCTACAAATGAAAACTGCTTACCGCGTATGGTTCAGCTTATGCTCCTTTTGTAGATCAAGAAGGGAACTTTTTAAAATCAATAATTATTTCATCGAGATATTCAGAGTTTTGAAATATGGCAGTTTTTAAATTTTGAGGGGCGATTTTCCATTCTAAAATCGGACCTTAATTAGAAAGGAAGTGTCCTTTAGGAACAATCGATTGTTGTCTTCTCGAAATCCTTCGGGTGATGTCGTCTGCAGTTAAGGCGGGAAAAGTCTCGCGTTTTTTTCCGAATACCATTGAACGTCACAAAAGCAGACGAACATTTGTAAACATCGTAAGGTCCGTTTAGAAACAAAAATGGCTGACTTATTATGTAAAATTCCCGTAGCAAAAGTCAAGGACAATTTGTAACAACTTAACAACAGAGGCATACTATAAAACATGGACAGGTTATCGTATCTACGTTTTTTCTACTGAATTTTCGTAATAACAAGGTAAAATAAAGAATAATGAAAAAATGCTAGCAAACAAATTTTTCCAAGGGGGTTTGGCATTTAGTATATAGTCATGGTCACTACTTTTTGGAGTTCAGAAAATCGCGATTTTTAAATAAATGTGCATAAATTTGCTTACATTTTGATGCGAAGATTTGTTATTGCAATTTACAAGATGATTCACACAATTGGTTTTGTATAATTATCTTCCTTTGTACGTCATGTGACGGTTTTTTTACGTGTCTACGGAGAATTAACATTGAGCGGTCAGCCATTGTTTACAGCGGAAACTCGTCAAGGAGCCGCTGTTTACGTCACCAAAGTTCACGCGGTCAATGATGTATTGCAATAACGGGTAGTAACTCGTACAACAAAAAGACGCTAGAAACATCTGTTGAAGAAATGGAGGTATACGTATTGAAGTGGTAAGTATATACTTAATTAATAAAAAATAATTACTTCTTTTAAAATTGATTACGATTTCAATTGGTTTTGCCACAAATTCATTTATACATAGAAAAAATTGGAATTGCAGTTATTTATAAACGAGACTAAAGGCAATTACCAGATCTAATCCTTTTATAGCTTTTACCCATATTTTCCCCGTTGTTACAAAAAAAAACACTACATGACAGTTTGCGTTAAATTCTTTTTTTGTCATACAGAATTTACATAAACATAATGCGTGTAAATACTATTATGGTGGGACAATTTACCATCTATATATAGAGTACTACATAAAGAATTTCGGCAATGAACATGTCCTTTAACTGCCGGTAATTTAGCTGAAACACCTGTTTATTTATTATTAAGAAATAATTTGTTTATAGAAATAAATGCAAGATATTTTAACAGTACAATTCGTTTACACCGCTGAATAAAGGGAAATTTCCTAAATTCGAGTATGTGCCCATAGTACAGATTGGTAAGCATGCACGTTTTTATAAATTAATAAATACAGACCGGATGGAAGAGAGCGTGGGTCATCATCCCGAATTCCCGATTTAAAAATTAGAACATCCCGAATTCCTGGTCATAAAATGTCATTTTCCCGAATTCCCGAGAAATTCACAATGTTAAGAAAAAACTTGCCGACATGTTAATATTGAAAAGTATATTAACCATAAACGGCTATATACTAATTTGACATAATTTTCACATAATTGTATTATTAAAAACGAACAAGTTCAGCATTGTATTTGGATAAGATAAAATGACACTAAGGCCTTACTTATATATATGTCTGTTTGCTGTTCCCCTACCAGTGAGCTGGGAACATGAATAAAATTTAATTTTGTGCTCAAATAAGGTTCGACATTTATTAAACAATAAAAAATTCTATGAAGGATTTTTTTTTTATTTATTATTCTCGGAGAATGTTATGTTAGTCACAAAAACACTTGAAATTGCAACTAGTTAGTAATTTGATAGCTTTAAATAGGGTTTTTAATTCCACTTCCACATTTTCGGCTTTATCATGGCATTGTTCCCTAAATCTAAACTGCGGATGCAGAATTGTTTTTTGTCATGTTATTTTAGTAAACTGGTTTACAAAAAAATCGATACATTTTACCCCACGAGCGATTTTAAAAACTTGCACCTATTTGTATGCACGCTTTATTGTTTGGTAGAATTAAAAAATTGAGTAAGCTCGAATCAAATATAGTGATAAAACAATTGCTGGGACGATTCCCAATGGTCAACCTATAACTGTCCATAGTTTCTAGGGGGAGGTCTGGCTATACAATGTAAAACGAAAGCCTGCACGCAGACGTAGCGGGCATACGAACCTCGGGTGGAAAAAGCTTTTTTACAGTCCATCAGAAAGAAATGTTCAAACATACAGCCATGGTATTTGAACCTCACTTTTATAGAAATTAAAACCCTTTCTCGATTAGTTGTACGATTGATTAAAGTACCTCAACACTCCGAGATCCTGCCCCCTCCTTTACTGAATTGCAATAAATTTGAAAGAGACGGTATTTTGAGCTGTATGTGCAAACTTTAAATGTTTGTTTAAATGGTGCTTAAAGCCACTTTCAGATATATCATAGCGTCCAGTTTTTATTGGGAGAGGATGCCCGAGTACCTAGAGAAAACCCCGACCAGCGGTAGGAAAACGGGCACGCCTTGTCAATTAAAACTTAGAAGTCGAGTGCACACTGCCTTCAGTGAGAATCGAACTCTCAATCTCGGTGTTGACAGACCACGTAATCAATAGTAAATTAACTACCTTTTACCACTCGGCCTCAGAGGCCCAAATGTACACAATATTTTTTTATTCTTTTTATCGTGCACATTATTTTCGGTAAACACATTCTTTTTTATAGACCATATTTCTGTCCTGAATATAGCTGAACAATAAGCAAATCATCAATAGACCACATCTCTTTTGCCATAAATTATCAACACAGGAAAACCTATATGCTTGTTAAATGTAGGGTAAAAAACTAACATGTACAAAAACATCCTCCCAAATCAAGGGTTCGGAGTCCATGTTCGCTTCATGTTGATGGGAAGGGGGACGATTCGTTCTATATACCGGTCAATTTTTTATAACCATTCTTTGCAACATTGTATTTTATTTCCACAAATAAGAAGTAATTCCATTATAATAAGATGCACAAGTTCAATAAATATCTAATTGTTTGTTACCATGAAGAGATCTGGACTGAAAACTTTAGGAGGAGTTGATTACTTAAAATAAGTACTAAACCTAAGTCAAAATCCATGTTTTCTATCGAAAAACCCCAAATATCATTTCAATCAAAATGTTAACTATTAGTTGCACACTGGCGCTACGATTCATCATATTCCATTCAGTGTTGATAGTGGAGTTGTGGATAACTGATGGGTACCCTGAAGAGTAACTGACTGTGACAGACACACACATATATATAATGGCATCATGGATTGTCAGTTTTCATACCTTAGGTGTTGGGTTTTCACCAGCTGCCTAAATTACACAATTTAACGCCACAGTACATGAATAGCCGAAAAAATTAATAAAAGGCGCTAAACAATTTAAAGTCTCTTGAAATACATGTTTAATAGAATGTTTGCATATTAACCATACAGAAGTGTTAGGTCTGTCATACATGTAGTAAATAAATATTAATCTGTTGCTCTCTTAAAACAAAACTAGTAAAATCAATTTAATAAAAATAACTCGTGTACAAGATAAATGCTTTTTTCAACACAAGAATGTCCTCCCATTGACAGATCAAGCCATGAAATAGACCAGTCACAAAACAATAATTTTCAGTTATTCAGTATTTCACACTTTTTCTCTTAGGAATTCCCAAGACATCACTCATGGGACACATACAGCGGTCATCTCCAGTGGAACAAGTAGTTGATTCACTCTGTAGTAGTTGTACCCAATGCAACAGTAGCCAGCAGAAAATGCACCAGTGACCAGCAGTAATCAGAAAAATCATGAATGATCATCCATCCAGAAACTCCAATAATGTACATGTATATCTGCAATCCTGTAAAAACATTCTGTTAATTATAACTTATACATACTACAATAATGTTTTTTTCTGACTGAACTTTAATTTCACATGGACTGCGATACAAAATGTTTTATTTTTATTTTGCAATTTATGTTTACATATTTATATAATATTACATGACTGATTTAAATGCATCATGCTTTATTTTGATTATACAATTTTACATGGTTATTCATTGTTTTATTACTTTAAATTTATACAAAATCTTACTGTATATGCCAGAAATTTCCAAGTTGACTGATGAAACACAACTTGATAATTCAGGTAACTCTTTCTGAGCTATGATTAAAGGTGTATTTTTAATTTCAATATCATGTGCATGTCTAGACAAAACCTGAGATTGTTACTTATAGTAAAGTAAAAGTGTGAGCAGTAAACTTGGGCCTTCATAGGTTACTGAATACTTTAGCAGTCCACAAGTTTAAATGGCAAATTGATTTCAGTTCATGAAATTTACTACCAGTTAAGGTGACTAAGTGGTTGCATTGTAAAGTAGTAATACTATTGAACACGTGCCTGTCAGCACCGAAGGTTGCTGATTCTAGCCTAGGCACAGACACGCACATCCATATGGAGTGTATAACATAGTACCTCACCACTTTGGGTGGTGGGGTATAAAAAATGAAATGAAGCTTAAATGTAAAAAAAATAACAATTCGCTAAACTTTCAAGAAAATTGGTGAAAATGTTTAAAAACAAAAACTCGATACTTATTTGAAAACAAACTCTCATTATCCTTAGTGGAAATTCACATATTTACTAAAAAGTACTAGTATACAAACCCAGAGGCTAACAATTAACAACTGTGTGTAATTTGAAGAAAATCTGTAAGGGAATTCTCAAGATACAGTGTTTGTTTGAATGGTGTTTAACACCACTTATAGCAATTTTTCCGCTATTTCATGGCGTCCAGTTTTTATTAGGGGAGGAAACCCAGACCTTCAGTAGGAAAACTGTACATCCTGGTCAATTAAGATTGCAAGTCAAGTACACCTTGCCCGCAGTGACACGATACAGTGTGACATGTGGATGACATATAGATGGGCATCTATATGAACAGTATTTATTGAGTTTCAGGGTCCCAATCTGCTAGAAAAACTTATTTTCAGGTTTAAGAAAGGCACACCCCTTTTACCAAAGTACTGTTTATACCTGCTCATAGGGTTTCATTAATTAAATAATAAATTTGTTTACATTCAAATATTTGCTCAAGTAATGTACATCCTTGTATGTATTTTATACAAATAACATTCCTTTCATAATTGACCTCTATCCCAAATAAATAAATAAATAACGCAAAGAAACCAAGCAATGAACAAAAGAGGTAACACAAATTTTGCTCAGATCAGTAGTTTTAATAATATGCTGAATGGTTTGTTGAATGTTTTGCATGAAAAAAAAATTATATAAAAAGGACAGCAATGGAGGAAACTAGAACTTTTAAACTGTATAACATGTATGTTTCTGGAGCTTCTTCCTAGTGCAGGAAAAGTAAGGCTAATACTGGGTTAATACTGCCGCCCCCACTCAGACTGGGGCCCAGTAATGGGTCAGTTCGACCTGCCCCTTTATAGCAAGTCAGTTTCCCCAAATTATAGTTATAAGGTTTCATGATAACAATTAGAGTATGTGGATTTATTTAATTAATAATGTTAGATATGTATTGTTGGCATAAAGGCTCTACAGAGATATGTTTATAATTTTATATATCCGACTTAACATAAAGTTCTGTCTCTGTCTGTGCTGATTAGCAATTTTAACATTAATTATACAATCACTTACTAACTTGTATTTCTGATCGTTAATAAAATTATTAGTTTGGACTTATAAATTCATAAAAGCAATTAGTCTTAAGCGTACTAGTAATAAATTTATGAACATTAAAAAAATGAAAATTATTAGCTTAGAAAAAATACAAAACAGTAGTCAAATATCATTTTTACAGTACATTTATGTCATATATTAAATTTATTTCAAACATAGGACGAATGGCCTATTTAAAAATATTTTTAAAAATAAACAAAACAAAACAGTGGTTAAAATTATATAACGGAAAGATAGCGAACAAACCCAGGCAAACAGGTAAGGTACTATTTCATTGTAAGAAGTAAATAATTTAACAGAGGCGCATTTATTTTACCCAAATCTGAAACATGATTCTGAATCATTTTCAAGTTTCGCTGTTTCTTTTACTTGTAACATTTGAAACATAAGTGATTGATGTTTCAAACTGAAACAGATCGCGCGACAAGCCATTTTTGTTACTGTTTTGATAGAAACTGAAACGTGTTACAGTTTCTTAACATGTTTCTGTTTTTTGAAACATTGTACTGAAACATTTTTCATATTCAGGTAAAAGAAATGCGCCCCAGGTGACTCTTCCGATGTGCCGAATTGACTAGTAATATGGGTGCCGAATTGTCTTTTTTGTATGTGCCGATTTGATTTGCACTGCTATTGAGAACGACCCGGATTCCCGACCCCCCCCCCCCCCTCCCCTTTCAAACCACTTTTACCGAACTGTTTCCAAATAGTCACACAGTCATCATTCAGCATTGCTGCGGCGCTGAATATAAACAATGAAATTACTCTGTATTTTCTTTATTTATCAACTAAAAGTCATACTCAGATTGTAAACAAAAAAATAATAACCACGTGGGTCTGGTTCTTAGACAACTGCCGTGGCTGTGGTTTACGACTAACTACTTTGTTTATTGATATTTAAAGACAGTTGACAACTGTTCTGCAATAGGGAAAATTTAATAATTAACATAAAATTACATACTCACGTCAGAACTGGCAAGAATGTGCATAATTTCCTCGAATATTTTCTCAATCATTTGGAAAGCAGGTGTGTCATCAATATGGCGCGAAATTGCGTAATCGGCAAATGGAACTCAAATCTGATTGGTTGACAAATGATACGGAAACTGCCGACAATTTGTAAACAACAAGTTTCTCCCACTGTTGCTTGGAGGCAAAACATGGCGAAATTGACAATGGGAAATCTCCGTTGAGGTCCGAGGTAAGAAAAATCCGATTTAAGTAGTAATGAGCATAACATTTACTAAAAGAAAGATTGGATTAGCTTGTAAATTCATTTTTACGCTTTTTGGTAACAAAAAATAAAGCCATGAATACAATAGAAGGCAAACTATATGCATTCTCCCGGAAGGACCGACACTGACTTTGACTATAGTCAGTAACAGGTATATTCAATCAAATCAGTTATGCTCAGTTATTTACTCTTTCCTGTTCGGTACATAATTCAGAATGGAGCTATAACAGTCTTCATTTTCAACATGGTGAATCTCATCACAACCCTTTCTTTTTATAACAAAAACCATAGATTGTAATTAAAGAACACAATGACATAGTTTATAGTAGAAAACTGCATGTATAAGGAACCTGATTACAAAGATAACTCAAACACTTGTGAACTAGCAGGAGATTTAAGACATTATTATTGTTATTATTTTAAATTCTCGTACCTTTACTAAATCAAAAATATAAAGACAATCATAAAAAGATGCAACGACGGTTTTAGCATCGTTAATTTGTGAGATTTTATCAAAATATGACTAATTACGGGATTTTTACCTGACTACAACAACGGATGCCATACGTTGCTGATTCATCGGAAGCACCTGGATTTAGCCTACTGCTTGAAGTGGGGTTCTTGTTACTTAGTTCTCAGGTTATGCATTGTTACTAGTTTTTTGTTGTTGTGGTCCCTCTTTTGATTAAATATAGTTTTGTCTGCCCCTCACGTATTGTTTATTGAATGCTCCCTGGTATCTTAGGTCTTGTATGCTTAGAGTTTTTAAAAATAATTATCTGTTACACATCAACAGATCATAATATAATTGTTCAAATCTAGATTAATTCCTTCACAGATGAATTGGGTGGTAGGAGAAGATACTCTTACAATTTTTAGTTTTAAATCAAGTTGACTTCCTCCATCGCATTGTGCACATTAGGAAGCTGATCAGGTTTGCAACTATTCTGTTTAAGACAAATAGAGAAAACACGCGAACCGTCACATGGCTGGAAATCTTACCATATGTATAGCTACGCAGGTGACATACTATTTATTTTTTCTTTGAACAGCAAGAATGGTCTTATAAATCATTATCTGAAAAGTTTGTAATTATTAGGTTAAAAAAACTAAAAACATATTCAACAGCATATAACTCGTATTACACATATGATATGTTTTAAAACAAAACAGTAGTATTTAAATTTTAATCTATTTATAGTTAATAGTAAATAAAAATGTATGTTTATTTTTATGTCGCAATAAAAGATATAGTAGCAAAGTAAAATAAAGTACTATAATTTAATGCATGTGTATGTGCAATAAAAACTATGAATGTTCACAGCGCTAATGTGATATAACCACCTGTGTTAAAATGACAGAATCGTGAATAATAAATTAATAAGCAATTTTAAATTCTGTAAACATGGTTATAAAAATTACTCGTTCTATTTTTACTGCAAACAATCACCACCTGACTGTTACAATTACATAAATGTAACTAAAGACAAAAACTTAATTGATTCTGATAAGGACTACTAATGAATACTAATTATACCATACCTAAAAACTTGGATACGCACAAATACTAGAGCTTAATTATACATTACATCATAGAGCATAACCATGCATTATCATTGAAAACGAGGCAAACTTTTGTAAAATTTTGAAAAAACTGCAAGATGTGCCTGCAACTTTATAGTACATATTAAATGCGAAGATGCACGACCGAAGGTATTAATTAGATATACTTGCAAAAATGGGCATTGATAAGTTTTTCACTTGTTCCGAAAGAATTTCACCAAAATACTTTCAATCTATGTATAGCCTTGAGTTTAAAGAGAGCTGGGTAAATGTATTTATAGTTTGGGATTTAAAGCGGCTGAGATTCCCTTTTCTTATTATTTTTTCCAAATTAAAAGAGTACCATTTTTTGCCAAAATTTATAAAGAACATATACAAAGGATGGTATAAAGGATGTTTAGCTATGATTTGGAAACCATTTTGGCATATAGTGGAATATATCTGAATCTTTTGCATTTACATTAGTAGTCATTTTCACGTTCCTTTAGCATTATATATTTCTGTATACCTTTACTTTATGAACTTACTGAGTGCATGTTTATCAAAAACGTATTCTTCTAAGATCATATGATATGATTCTACAAGCACATACATCTTCTTTTCAAAATTTGGTGATTTATTAATTAGACCTAGTTCTTTGGGGCTATTATTAGTTTTGGAATTGTATTCCTATTGGTATATATTTACTTTGTTCAGCAATTATAGTTTGTGGGGTACTTTGATTTCTGGGAACTAGTATCAACAATTTCTTCCTCGAATCCTTCCGAAGCTCCAAAATATATTATTCCATTGTTTTCTAAATAGCTAAATTTTTATGCCAGATTTACAACTCCATTGATCCCACTTTAAACCATTGCTTTTGTTTTTAAAAAAAAAACACATTACAATTCATTTGTAAGTTATCTCCCTTAGTACTTTATTTTCTTTATATATTCTAGGCAAAACCATTTTCGCTACACGAGTGAAAAGTTTTAATTTTAATTATTTGAAAATAATGTATTGTTAGCAGTCCAAATGACCTGACAAACATTTCTCGAGAACAGAATAATGATATTCTAAGATAATGAAGCATCTGTGCAGGATTTTAAAAGTGGATTTTCTTTTATGCTAAATTGTGTAAAAGCGATTTTTACTATTGCATCATTATTTTAAACTTAAGTTAGAACACGGCATATTTAGGGAACTCCGAATATATTATCTGGGTGCGTATCTGAAACTTAGTCAGTATCAATAGGATGTAACAACCATTACAAATGGCACATATTAGGAAAATTAAATGCATACGTATTTTGTTACCGTTTATAAGAATTCATTAAATTAAGACTTTAGTTAAAATTTCTGCTAGACGGGTCTTTGCAGATTGCACTTCAAAGAAAAAAATATTTAAAGATTCGGATAGAGACGTATTTTTTGTTATATTTAAATTTTGCTTCAATTCCTGGTTCTGTTCTTGTTTATAGTTTATATGTTCAGCTTTTAAGCAGAATGTTTGCTACTCTGAACTCTTTTTAAAATAGTAGTAAGTACAGTAAATAAATAACATAAATAGTAAATGACAAAACTGAAGCATTTCAGTGTAATTACTTAACGTTTAATTTACGCGTTTGTATGAATAAATATGTTTAACTTAAAATCTATTATTGGTTCTACTTTTTATCGCTAATATTTACATGTTTTCTCCCTATGTTTGGAAATCGAATTTACACACAGATATTGTATTGTTTGAATGATGTTTTATTGGTTCAAGTTACATTAAAAGTGGGAAAAACTGAAAATAATCTTTCCTTTAGTTTGATTTTTGTTTTTGTATGCACAGTACAAGACTTTTGCATGCATGATTTGTATTAGATGTGCCTGATGATAGCCCTAGCATTCCTATTGTATTGTTAAGTGTGGGACGATTAAGTTAGTTGTAGAAGCCACTTTAGAAAGTGATAATTGTTTTCCAATAATTTTAGGAGAGCAGGGTTGTAATGTTCTTTAAGATTTGATTTAGTTTACAGAGATGCAAGCAGTATTTGTAATTTAATTATTTGATAAAATAACAGTCGCGAAAAACATGTATTATCAAATTTCAAGATGTTTCATTTTACGGGAATATATCGGAAAAGAGGGCTTCTTTTTTTAGTCTCTGATAAACTTATTTTAAGCACATAAAATTATTGATTATGCATATGCCCAATCGAGTACTCATATATATTGATAATAATAATGACTCGTTTTTACATGTGTGATGCCTTTGTAGTTTGTGTATTCACAAATAAGGCAGATATCTCAATATAGTGTCTGAAACTTTTGAAATGCTATAATATTTTATTTAAATATCTTCATGTTTGTTCAACAGAAATTTTCATCTAGGTATGTTATAAAATATTAGCGAATTACTTTAATGTAAACTCAAAATAAATGTATACATATTGTCAACAGGGTCAACTGGTATTTTCTATAATTCATCAACAAAAGAAGTATCCAATCAATCAATCAATCAATCAATCAATCAATCAATCAATCAATCAATCAATCAATCAATCAATCAATCAATCAATCAATCAATCAATGTGAGTTAAGAGTGCTTAGTTCAGTTTTCGTAGTTATATGCAGACATGATATATCAATTAAAAAAAATAACACATGAATTCAGATAACACGTGATTGAAATGGATTTTAGCAGTTTGCGGTATTTTTAAAGGTGATATCTGGTGCAGAATAATAGGGAAGAATCGTTAAGTGAATGGATATTTATTGACGCACTTATACATGATAATTCTTCATGTAAGTACTTTTATAACACGATCAGTGGTTAATTCGACAGCAGAATAACACTTTAACTTTGTAAGCGTAATAACATAAGGGGTTTGAGTATAATTTATTGCACAATTTGTTACAGATACAGAAAGAATATGTTTAAAAGTGCTTGTAAATTAAAAATTCGGCACTACCAAATACGAGCAGGATATGTAATCAAAAAAGTTCGAACTCATGCTAAGGGACACAACCTATTTGTTTGCACGCATGTCAAGCATCTAGACGATGTGGAGAAAAACGCTGAATAAAACAGCCGAATATAACTATGAACACAATACATGGGCGGCGGGTTTATATGTTTTTTAAAAGAAACCAATTACACTGTCGAAAAAGAGAAACCACCAATTTCCTTAAAAATTTCATAAAATTATCACATTTTATGTTTATTATATAGTATAACAATGTAACGAGTCATCCAGCTATATTTGATTATATCTGAACAATTACTTTACGTGACCGTTTATAACTTCAGTTAACAAAGAAATGTTTGATTTAACACTGCTTAGAAATTATGCAAAAGAGGTTAGAATAATAGATCCATTTAAATACAAAAACAGACTGATAGTCGCGTCGTTCGTCTTTTCAAAACTGTTTGGACAGAACATTTTCTTGGCGGCAATATGTTTGTTTGTTTGTTTGATGGTGTTTAACGCCAATTTCAGCAATTTTTCAGCTATATCATGGCGTCCAGTTTTAATTGGGTGAGGAAGCCGGAGTACCCGGAGAAAACCCCCGACCTGCGGTAGGAAAACTGACAATCCTTGTCAATTAAGACTGGAGTGGAGTACGACCTGCCCGCAGTGAGACTCGAACCCGCAATCGCAGTGTTGACAGACCACGTGATCAATAGTAGACGAACTACCTTGACCACTCGTCCACCGAGGCCCCACTTGGCGGCAATAGAAAATTTCTTTACAAGAAATTAAGAAATTAATAACATGATGCAATTGACATCACTAATATTTTATATAGAAAAAGTGAAAGATCCGATACTTATTTTTCAAAAATCAATATACCTTTCTCGTAAAATAAATCATCAATTTCAAATAAGTATTGCAAAGCATAGACATTTAAGATTACCTCAATCAACTTACCGAATGCAATTTTTCATATTCTCCGTTCATATACAGTCTCTCTGCTTATGTCGTTACTGATAATCATTATATGAATCTGAGATATATCATTTTCCATTGTCTCCAGAGAAGCGCACCTAGTAGACTGAAATTTCATGACAAATATTTTGTTGCCTGTGTGTTTGTATATAAAGTACGATACTAAAAAGCATCAATGAAGTGATTGGCATAAGGAATAACTCTGGTAATTACGCATACAAACGTACCACATTTGATAAAATGAAATCCTGGGTATCTTTAAGTTTTAATGACTTTTTGGAATATCCCTGATTATAAATAGTCATGTGCTTGTATTGGATTCACTCTTTACTAAGATATTGTCTGCACTAACAACAATATTCTTAAACAATTAAATTGTAAAGTAACATCAATCGTCTTTGGATTGTAAAAAGTACTATTGCAGAACAAAAGGCAAGTTATGTCATAACGAGCACCAGGTTTATAGGATGCCAGATCGTCTTACCGACAACATATTTTTAACTTTGGGAAGATGTGTTTTTAGCAAGAATCTGAATCTGAATATATACTAAATGTATCCAGTTTCTTGCCGATTTGTTCCTGTATTCTTGTGGAACTGAATTTCTTCATCGTCATATTAACGACCTAAAGATAACAGAAGCAATGTCCTTTATGTTCACGTCTAGAAATAATGATGGTGTCATTTCAATTAAAACTTTCAAAATTGGAGGTTAAAAATCCGCAGAAACAGCTAAATCTACATTAAGTTTAGACTAACGTCTCGAAAATAAAGACAAAAGTAATCGCGGAACAAGAATTAGCGACAAACGATACGATTTAAATGTTAAAATTATAATTGTATCTCTCTGGTACTTTAGTATTCCAGCTTCTCTTGCATATTGTGTCTATATTCCTCAGTACATATGATATTCAAGAACTTTCGTCAGACCGTATACTGAGTTTTCAAACGTCACCATTTGTGTGATAGACGTATAAGCTAAGGCAAAATATTTAGTCCGTTATTTCAAAGCATTTTTCTATGTTTTCCATTTCTTTGTTCATAAACATACTGCATCACACACTATAGTTTGGAAAGTGTTGTTTGGCATGCCTTAAAACCTGGTTTATTCCATCATTTTGCCGCCAAGTCAATATCATTAATTGCTCTATTTTGGGTTATTGGCTGTCGAGCGAGTTTGTCGGTTTTCTTGGACTTTTATATTTCTTCTTGGTTGTAGGTATTTTGCTGCTTTCTTCATTTTGGAAAATAATCTTGCCACTATATGGATATATTATATGAATGTGTGTATACTTTAAAGTCTGTATAGACAATGAAACAGATGATGGAACAATAAGATGAATATAAGATCTGACATGGTCTTCATTTGTTTTTAGATAAAAATTTACAGATTCCGAAAACCGCAATTGTTATGACATATTTGTTGCAAAAAGCCCGTTGCTTTTTTTTACCATAAATCTCTTCCGTTCAGTGCTTTTCATTTATTGCTTTGTTATTTCCACCATTACTCTACCCGAAAGAGCACATAAAAAGTACGAACAACATTAACTTCATTACCTTGTGATATTAGCAAATTTAATTGGCCCCTAACGGCATTGTTTTTGTTTGCGAAGACCTTGCATAGAGTGTTTGGTGTGTGAATGAGGCATCCATGTGTTCGCTTAGCGATCTTGCTTGCACTTCCACTACGCTTTCAAAAAAGAGATTCTTGAAACTCACAAAGGAGATTCTTGAAACTCACATAGGTGATTCTTGAAACTAACATAGGTTTTGGCCTTCTTTAGTCTCCTAATCAAAGTCGAAGATTGGGATCTCCTTTTCTTGTATTGAATACGAGGTTAACAAGGTCCATAAGGGCAGCGTTCGATAGTATTTTTGTCCAAGTGTACCACCAAAACACATTTGCAAATACTTACCACTATTTTAAAAGCAATAAAAGCAGGACAAGGGTGACATGGGTAGAATGTAAATATTTAACAATTCAAAAGACCTGATGAACATCTTGAGGTCTAGCTTTCTAGTGTGACAATATTAAAATTTTTGACATTTGGACACTCTTCACGGCCATTCGTGATGTGCAGCTTAGAATAAGGCTTGCAAACCTATTGAGCAATGCTTTTTCAGGAGGAAGACGATATTAATACCTGGTAGATGAATGTGGCGAAACTTACTTCGTCATCACTTACTCAAATAATAAATATACTGAAGACCAAATATGTCAAATGTTAAAATTAAGATTCGTTTTGGGAAGACATGTTTTTCAACATATATTCTAAAGGTACTAATTGTACTCTTCTCCTCGCCGACCTGTGTTTGGACTCATATGAGTCTGAGTTCCTAAAAAGGAGGCTAAAGAAGAAATAAAAGACGCTTACCCATTTCACATTCCGCTATATTGATAATGGTTTGTCCCTCAACAATGCTAAATTTGGTGACAATTTGCATTCAATTTACCATAGCGAGCTTGAAACTAAAGAAACCACACTAAGGTCGACATCGTACTTAGACCTACTTCTACAAATAAAATAGAAAACACGACAAACATGATGACTTTCAAATTGTGAAAAACATTCCAGCAGCTCCAGCGTATGGTGTGTACATTTCACAACTTATATGTTATTCTAGATCCTGCAATAGGTATTCCGATTTTCAAGAGCGCTGTAACACTGGGTTTCTAAATCGGAAGTCTTTAACATTTTGTCACATTTCTAATTGTTTTAACTTTCAAAATATCGTCCGACCAAGGGCATTAAGTTGTCGGTGTAGGACGTAAAAAACTACCCAAGTCAATTCAAGAATTTTAAAAATAGTTACAAACGTTTGTGTATCTTAGACTGCAGGTGCAGAGCCAGACATTGTGCCTCTGTGACTGAAACCTCGTATGACCTGGCTGCAAGTGATGGAAATTGCGTCGTATTTTTACTGTGTCTATATAAGCAGCACAGCTTCCAACAATCTACAGCATACTTTTAAACCCTGTTACGAACGCTTCTGAAATATACAGTAGATAATTTATGTTTTGTCAACCTTTTATTGCTGAATTAACATTATTGTATTTACGCTTTGCTTCTAATACTTTTTTCTGACACAAACTAAGTCAGTCATTATGGGCAGTGTAGTTTACCAGTATAATGGTTACGTGTACCTGCATCTATAAGAAACACAACGCGAAGTCATTGAAAGGCCAGTCCTGTCACGTGCCGTAGGTCCTCAACGCTCTGACTACCAATTTACTCAAACAAGGGTTTCTCTTAGACGTATGTCTGAGAAATTACCCAGGTAGATGTTATCTCTCTACAAGTCGTCACCATGTCTTAATTGATCGTTATAAAAATCAATCTCTCAAATAAGATCGGATATTTTCGATAAGTCATATGTAGTCTTTCCCTGGAGTTGTTTTATTCTAACATGACAATTAGTAACTCGACAGTTGTTAAATTAGAGGCAGGCACTGATTACTGTCCGGAGCACCTGAGTGCACACTTGGTTTTTATAGGGTTCGAGTTACAAAACTGTCCTAGATTTCCTAATTTCTTTAATTATGTCATCAGAAGTACACAAAACACAATTTAGTTTTGGCCTACATGCAGTATTATAAAAATGTTATTATTATTACAGTTTTGTGTTTATTTTCTAATAATTGCTTGAATAAACGGCTGCTTATCCTCTAACTAGCAATATTTTAGTTGTATTCAGGGCGAGAACAAATAAACAAACTTAGCCGATTGCTAAACTCGTTTATACTAATATGAATTAAAATATTTAATTTGAACAAGTATGCAGCAGAATAAGAATTTGAATCATTACATTTTTCCTAAAATAGTAAATAGATTATTTAAAATGCATTTTTATATATATTAAGTTTGTGATGTGCGCAGTAATAGTACTGCGAAACGTTCTTATGTGGCTGAAACCAGTTAGTTATAAACAAAAAATCATATAGTATAATGTTATACTATTTGAACCCAAAGGGTACAAAGGTATGAAATTTCAATCAAAACTTTATTTAGTTGATTGTGTCGTCAAGTTATTGCAAATGTTAACCAATAAGAATATAGGCGATTTAAATTGTGGGTTTGATAAAAAATCGAGAAAAATGTACATTACACTTACATTTATCACGCTTTATTTGTCTACAAAAAAGATAATTGAAAGATAAAATATTTAATAGTACAATTAAACCGCCATTAAACCCAATGCAAATGTAGAAAAAGTAGAAACAACTAAATAAGAAGTAAAAACTTTGCTGTTAAATTTTTTTGCCACAGCTTGATTCGTATCTACACATGGACTTATTACCTTTCTTGAAAAAAAAAAATTAAATTATAACGTCTGATGTAGGAAGTCAGCATGAACTGTAGACAATTTATTTTAAGTATATTGATCGAGTGTGTGAGTGACGAAAAAAATGAAGCCTTCGAATTTCAAGTGCCCATATATTTAATTGTTTAGTTGATACAAGTTTGATTATTTATTTTTATATTCGTTTAAACTATTTGAAACGTCAAACTGGTTTTAATCCGTTTGGCATCATCTTTGATGTCTCGTATGATCTTAATCCCAACAAAGCTTTTCTGAAAATCCGGTATGTTTGAGAACCTTTAATTCTATTGATCCCAAATGAAAAAGTCATAGGTACGATAAACAAAGATTTATCACAAAAATCGGGTTTTGCATGCAATTGTGATTAGTCTAGATTACGTTTTGAATATATCTTATAAACAGAATGTAACGCTCCATTCAGCACACTTTTTCAGCTATATTATATTGTCTTGTTTGTATATTATAGAGGAAGCTGAAGTTCCAGATGAAAACCAAAAACCATCAGCAGGACATTTGCCAGGGCCTAAACTTTCATGTCTACGAATAAAGTCGAATCCAGGAATAGGAAAGACTAAGTATAACTTAACGACAATGTCCAGTAGTATTTAAGAAATCGATTTCCAAAAAACGATGGTGACGGACTGAAAGGATAACATCAACTTAGGTATAATAACCATTGTTTGAGAAGTTTACAAGTCAACAGAAAGATCCGTTGTAAAAAATCAAAATTCCGATTGCCGGATCTAGCATAACTTAATAGTTGTATAATTTACACATCATAAGATGGTGATGTCTGAATTTTGCTATCGACAAACGCACACAAAATGTACCACCATAATTAAAATCAATTTGTTTCAATATCTAAATCATTTTTCGTTAAATAGTGAAATCAGTTTAAATTTCAAATTCAGTCTCAAAAAAGTACTTTTACCTATACTACGACATTTTTTTAAAAGAGAGAGCTGGGTTCGGTAATTTTTTACATGTGTAAGGTGACATATTTAATCAAATTTTTAGTTTCTGTCAAAGAAGAATGAGAAAATAAGAATTCCATATAAATTGACCTAAGATCAGACTCATTAAATCGCTGTATTACTGATATGAGTATGTTTACATGTTGAAGTATTGAATTTGTAGATTAAACGATTACTCGTATCTAATACAGAAAGAAAAGTTTGTATATAGAAACGAAACGTACGTGGATCGGATGTACAAACAATTCCATTTATAGTTACTATCTGTTATGTAATTCACGAAGCAATTTTTCTTTTTATTATGAATTTTAAGAAAAATCGAAATTATTTAAATTCCACAATACTACTAGTTTTGTTTTGCCAAAGTATGTGAATGTTTTGAATAGTTTAGTTTTTTCGATTTTGTCTTTCTGTATGATGTATTATATTACAGTCGTAATAACAGTGCACCAGAGAACAATTAACATACCCACAACTATTATGTTGATTAAATCCGTAATAACAGCTGTTTTTAAACATTACTTACATAATGTAGATTAAGCGCTTTCTTTAATTCAACCCTATACATTTTATTTGTACATGAATCTTTTAAATTCGATTGTTTCAACTTAAAATAACATCCATACATTTCAATTCAGGTTACGAAACATATTTTATTGTTCAAGTAAAACAATTTGGATTAGAAACAATTTACCAGAACTTAGAATTGTCTTCTCCATTAATGCAACAATAATGTTCTTAAAGAACATTACACAATTAGTTATTATATACACAAATTGTGCTCTTAGAAGTGCAATAAAAACACGAAAAAATGTCAGTGAAAGAGACTAGCGTTCATGACCGTTAATTTGCATAACAAAAGAAGCGGTAGACACCACACTGATAATGATTAAGTCACTTAAATAGATACAATGTGATGGAGTTATATTTAAACATACACAACATAACAGTGAATAGTTTATTGATTGACTGGGTGTAAAAATAGAGGCAATTTGTTCAGTGGTGAACGCTTAAGTGTGTGCAGGATTTGCAAGGATTATGCGACCACGATGGTAGCTATTGAATAATACAATAAGACAAGCAATTTGGCTATTGAATTGTTGACATAATAAATACATACATACGTAAACAGCCGCTTCTTTGGTACACTTTTAGTGTTACGAAAAACGGTGGGTAGCCTTAATATATGGTTGAACAAGTGAAAAAACAACAACATTTGTATCGTGTGATAAATTTTCAGATCCTGATAATAAAAGTTGAACATTGACATTAACATCAAGATCATTCAAATTTAGTTCGACTGAATGTAAATTATTTAGCAATACACCTCTGGGTACATTGTATTTAGTGCGGTGAAAAAAGTAGTGTTCTGCATTTTCATATTGATATCCACAAGAGCATGAGGGACTGGAAATTAGATTAGCCCTAAATAAATCCGCATTAAGAGAGCTACAGTAATATCTTAGCCTAGCGTGATGGGTGTTAACTAATCTGACACCATACAAAAAGTATGAAGGAATCTTTTAAGAATTGAAAAAATTGTTTTGCAATTGAGATTTAAATGACGAGATGTTCGGATATAGACGTGAATTCGGATCAAGTGAATTCCACAGACGGGTTGTGGCCGGGAAATAAGATCCAAAAATGTAGCTGTTCTACATTTTTGCAGCGGTATATTTAGATTGCAACGTAGATTGTTCGGATTAGCAGCACCGGCTGAAGGTGGAACTAACTCTAGAAGATACTCGGGGGCTCTTGAATTCATAATTTTATAAAAAAGATTTTGCTTTTTTACCTCGCGTCTCGTTTTTAATTTTTCCCAACCTGTTTCTACATATAAGTATTCGGTACGAACAAATACGGGTAGGCCGGTTACTATCCGAGCCGCCTCTAATTGCACTTTTTCAAGACGATCCGAGTTTACAATCCCGCAGTTGTCCCATACTTTAGAACCGTATTCCAAAAGCGGTCGTATAAAAGTGACATAAATTTTTTTCAAAATATTCCCGTCTATATTTAAGCTTTCTTAGTACGTTAAGTTGTTTTGAGGCTGAATTAATGATTATATTTATGTGCTTCGTCCACCTGCAGTGGCTGCTTAAAGTTATACCTAAGTGTTTGTGTTCAGTCACTGGGTAAATAATCGTATTGTCAAATGAAAAAGTAAGATTGTTCCTGTCACCCCTGAGATCAAACACCATTATCTCAGTTTTGTCATGATTCAGTCTCATTTGCTATTTATCAGACCATTCCTTCAGGCGAGTTAAATCCGAATTTACCATCACCTGAAGGGATTCTCTGTCATCACCTGTATGTTCAATAGAGGTGTCGTCTGCAAATAGCCGTCCTAGCCCGTCCATTCCATCGACAATATCATTAATATATATTAGGAACAGTAAAGGACCTAACACTGATCCCTGAGGCACGCCTGCTTTTATATCGCCTACCGGCGAAAGACCGTCTCGAGTAAACACCCTTTGTTTGCGGGAAATGAGATAGCTCTCAAACCAGGATAGGACATTACCAATTATTCCATATTTTTCCATTTTGTAAAGTAGTGCTCTAATCCAGACGGTGTCGAATGCTTTACTTATGTCAGCAAATGTTACACTAGTTACTTTCTTATTATCGAGATCGAGTAAAATGTGATTACATAACTCAATTAGTTGATGAGTAGTAGAAAATCCTGGTATAAAACCACACTGCAGTTTATAAAGGAGGTTATTACTATGCAGATGATTGAAAACGTACTTGTAAATTATTTTTTCAAACAGTTTACTAACACAAGAAAGTATAGACACGGGTCTATAATTAGAAGGGAGGGACTTATCGCTTGTCTTAAATAACGGAACAACGTTAGCGACCTTCCACTGAGCGGGATATGTTTTATCCCTAAGAGATTTATTAAAAAGGATACTTAAGGGTATCTGCTCCTTGACAAATCGTAACATTCTGTTACTTATGTTATCGGGACCGACGGCTTTATTGATATTAAGGTTGCACATACAGTCAAGGACATCTTGAACTGTGACATTAATTTTTGCTATCCCTTCGTCACACATAGGAACAAAGGCTGGCAACTCTTTTTTGTCATCACGTACTGAAGAAACGGAACAGAAGTACCTGTTTAAAACCGCGGACTTTTCATCGGGGTTAAAAACGAGATTAAAATTGTTCAATGGGTCGCGTAGGGGAGGTAGTTTATTTGTAGAGTTGTCGGACTTCAAAAGCATATTAATTGTCTTCCAATATAATTTACTATTAGTAGACTTCAACTCATCAAGATTATCGTTGATGCTTTCATAAAAACGCTTACGAGCTTGCTTTTTTAAGTTGTTACCCTTGTTACGCTGGGTTTTATACTTATGCTCGGAATATTAACATCGGTTTCTGACTTTATCAGCAACTGCCAGTCAAGCTTGCTTATTCGCTTTTTTTAAATCCCATATTGACCGCGTGAAGGTTTTTGCGTTTTTGTAACCACTGTCGATGAAAACATTGGTCCCGCCGTGGTCACTTATGTTCCTGTCTATCGGCAAAGTATCACACTCAATTACACGTACCGAGTCGGTCACGAAAATTAGGTTTAATAGCGACGATAAGCCTGTTCGACTATCGAACCGTGTAGGTATTGTAATAAAACTTTGGAGGCCATTAATTTCAAAAAGATCTCTACTGAAATCTTTATTCAAATCGCCAAGACAAATAATATTGTTGCTTTCGTCTAATGCTCTTTGAAGCATCTCTTCAAACATCTGCCAAAAGTATACAGGAGCCTGTTTTTTCAGATCTATAATTGATATCAGTATAGATTGAAATTACATTTAATAGCCCATATATGGTATGGTTTTGTTGCTGATTCTTTAAATCGATGCTATTTATTTATTTAAAATTCGTCATTTGTGTAAAGCTGTCATTTAAACGTAAAGTTTAATTAAAATTTGTTCTATGTTGACATGAGAATTTCTTCTAATTGCAAAACAAGATATACAAATTCATATGCAAACTAATCTTTGAATGTAATATTGTATCACTTAGGTAGGCATACTGTCTAGTTTTCGACAGATTGTTATGTACAATAAATCTTGATTCTGTATCATGGTAGATAATCAGGAAATGTTTTTTAGGGAATACAATCTTAGTCTGTGAAGTTATAACATTTTGACTTGATGTGAATCCCCTAAACTAAACTAATTTCCCTATTTCTAGAGTTCGTAAAAATCGCAGAAACGAAGAAAGACTCGTGTAGAGGAAAATCGATTTGTGCATTTCTTTATGTGTGTTTTTCTGGGTATATAGGATATGTCTTCCTAAAGTTGCTAAATATACCAATAGTATAAGTTTCTTTTGAGTTGCCTCTAGACGTAGGTTTCGGGATAATAATTTACAGTTTAAGCTTTATTTGCTAATAAAATATATCGAAATAATGTAATAAATATTTCGTTGAAGAATATGTATACACAAACCTATTTAGTATTTATAATACTAAACCTCTCATTTTGATGTAATAAACACATTCACAATCCTTCGTAATGGTCCCAAAACGTCTTCAATAGATGCCACGGTGGCCATGTTATTAAAGTAGTAAGTGACGTATTTTTGTTGAAACGAGTGTCAACACTTTGTTTGGAAGGCAGGGTTTGCCCAAGTCGATGATATTCATCGGTTAATCCAATAACAATTAGACACTTTATTATAGTTTAAAATTTGCTTCAATCCCTTCAATCAAACAAAGAAACAAACACTTAATAATAAGTTATCTTCCTCGAGAGTCGTGTAATGTTACAAGTAGCGTGATTCAACACCGATTTTGTATCGAATCATTCTAAACTTTTTATGCTTTCTTGCAATCAGTGCCTATCGTATTGTATTAAATAACTAAGTAACCAAAGTCGGTTGATATGCTATGGTAAACTGCAAAATATTCAAAAGGTCCATGTTACACAGTTCGATGAATAAAAAGTATTTAGGGGACAATATAATTTGTCCCAATAAATGATTTGAAGGAAAGCAAAAAGGCTTTCGTACTGAAAAACGTTAATCATCAATAAAAAGGAAAACCTTTCTTAAATTCATATTTTTGGGACCATTACGAAGCATTATGAATGCGTTTATTACATCAAAATGTGCGCATTAGTATTATAGAATTGTATATGTTCATGTATTATCATTCTAAAATAATATATTTATGTAATTATGTCGATATGTTTTATTAGAAAATTGAGTTTCATACATTTTACACTAATTTCCTAAAGCCAACTTGTAGAGGCAACTCGGAAGCAACCTATAACTTTTGTATATTTAGCACGAGTTTTTAAATAATACTACAACAATTATATGCATTTCATATAACATCCATCTTTTTATTGATTGAATTAACAGCAATGATATTAAAGAAAATACAAATAATAAAATGTTTAACATAAAGTTAACTGTGTAACAAATGTCATTACTCTAGGAAGACCTTGTGTAAATACACAGATAAACAGGTTAAGATTGTTTTTCCTTTTTAAAACAATTACTGGTGTTCCGAAAAGAAACATATCTAAATTAAGAAATTACTGGAAATAACTATTTACCGAAAACTAGACAGTATACTTACCTAAGTAATAAAATATGACATTTTACGATTATTTAACATAAACATTTATATAATTGATTTTACAAGTTTTATTTGAAGACGAGCTTTAATGAAAGCAAAATTATCCTGTCAGCATTAAACAAATTTTAATTAATGGCTTGGCAAGTTTAATTAGAAGATGATTCTCTGCTCAATATAAAACAAATTTTATTTAAACTTCACGTTAAAATGACAGGTTTATACAAATGACACATTTTAAATAAATAATATCGATTTAAAGAACCTGTCAACCAAACTATTGCAACTTGAGATGAAACTCAGACCTTCGTTTAGTAGTTTTTGTTTATTGTTGTCATAACCTCAGTGGAATTGTATGGGTGTTATGAAAATCTGAATTAACCGAGTTTAAAAGATTCACCGACAAAATAAAATGTATAGTGGTGACTTGAAAAAAAAACGCTTAATTTGAATACTGTAAGTAATGCTTGAAGACAACTGTTACTACGTATTTAATCAAAATTATAGTTGTGGGTATGTTGTGTGTTCTTTGATACACTTTGATTGCGACTTCATTATAATACAAACAATCAAACGACTTTTGGACAGAAAATAATAAAATAATACAATTCTAGAAATGATCTACTTTTTATTATCAAAGTCTTGCTTTTTCTTTAGTCTTTTATATTTTGTGCTAGTTTTCAAATTGTAGAGGAACGTTTTCTCATAATAACAAAGCCCACATATGTACAACTTAAAATCTTCACTATATTATTTAGCATATTATCAGGATAACAATTAATTATAAATGAACACAAATTTTATTACAAAACAAACAATGTTATTCTTTTTGCCATATGTGTAGTTCATATGAAAACTTAATTTAGTTCAACAAAAAAGATTATAAGTGTGTTTGTAGATTAGAGTGGTTATAGCGTGACAACAAATTGAACTGTTTACATTTTAGGATATATCTGCATTAGGCTAATGTCAAACAATTTATTATGTATACGATAAAAATCATATTTTATTTAAAAATTTAAAACCTTGCTATTCTCAACGGCATGGAATAGAGGGCGTTCTATCTATCACTAAGTAATGAAGAAATAATCAACTTTTTTACATTTTGTATAGCCTGAATATTTGAAAAGTAATAGTATCACCTCCAATAATTATTCAGCTTTTTCTTTGGATCTGTTGCATTGAAAGTGTTTGGTTTTGTTTGAATATTGTTTATCCCCATCCCTCCACTTTACAGTAATTTTTAGCTATTTACTGGCGTCTATTTTTTATTTGGGGAGGAAGACAGAGTTCTCGAGAAAACCTTGATCTTTGGTAGGAAACCTGCTCTTACCCAGTGCATAATTATACACGTTTATTTTCAACCTTTTACATATACTTTTATTTTTGTATATCCTTAATAGTTGGAAAGTAAAGATATATATCTGGAAGTAATAGTTATGTATCTTATTTGCCTTTTTTTCCAGTTAGTAGTTATTACCTATCTACGACGAAAAGAATATTTAAATTTTCGTATCATTAATATGCCTTCCTTGACATCAACGGTCTAGAAAAATTTGCTTTTCAACAACAAAAAAGAGACACTTAGTCCGTTTATCAGTTTTTTATCAATTACCGTTAAATATTTACCACAACATAGTATGTAGAAGAAAATATATGGGGGTATCTGAGTGCGTGTTTGGGTTCTAAAAAAATCAAAATTAAAATATAAACATTATTGATTGAAAATGCGTATATTTCATGAATTTAAATAGAGGCTAAATAGAGGCTACTGAGACAGGTGTAATAATTAACACTTATTTTCAAAATTTGTTTGCAGTGAGGATATTTGAAAATACTATACTTTCAACGTTTTTCGAAATTACCTTATTTAATGTTTCTGGCTTTGAAGATTATTAAAAGTATAAGCAGAAAATTGACCAAAAATGTTCTTTGCTTAGTTGACTTTCCCATGTTAGGGTTTTTTTTAGTTAAGCACTACCAATGCGCGAAATTTTTTTTCAAGTATCCATATTCGAAGACATCAAAATTTTATCTGGTTGATACTGTAATTATCAAACCTTAAATTATACACAAGTAAAAAGTGAAATTAAATGACATAGAGTACCAGTTTTCGTACTGAAGGTCCGTTTTCTCCCGGTTCTTCGGCTTCCTCTCTCAATAAAAACTTGACGCCATATAGCTGTAAAATTATGAAATTCCTTAATATTTGCAAACACTTATGAGACTAAGTAAAATGTATTATTGTGCAAAAAATGGTTCAAGAGAGATTTAGGATTCTCTGTGTTTTTAATACAGAAGATTAATTTCTTCGCCTCACCTGTTACTGGCTGAGATCTTTGGTGTTGATTTCTACTAATTTATTAAGCATTTTCAGTTTTGTTGCAAAAGCTTCACGACTTAAAGCTTCATCCGGACTTTTACGACGGGTAATAATTTGATAGTCATACTTATTGCATCTAGGTTTGCGTACAAGATTGCCCACTTTTGATCTTAGTGTGTTAATCTCATGTCCATTTTTCAGTGTCTTTTAAGAATGAAAATTTCTAAAAATGGATCTTACTTTAATGGGGAATGAAATGATTCGTTTATCATTTTTCTGAAATCGGATTAGGTTATTATTTCGCTGATAATTTTTCATTGTAATTTGGTTTTGTTTACCCCTCACGAAACTTTTGATTTTCACTTGCCCTTATGGTTATGAAATAGCTGCCATATTAAGAATCTATATCAACTTATGCTGGATGCACATGCGTTTAGAAGTCTAGATTGATCAGAACGCATTCTTTATATGACGACTGAGTAAGAGAAAATTATTTTCAGCCATAATACAGTCGAAGCAGACGCACAGACGACTTTTTTATTGAATGGAAGGTGAAATCGCATTGCAGAAACATGTTGATGTTCTAGAAAACGCGGTAATTACATAAAACGAGTGCTGATTCAAATAAAAAAAATCGTGATCAGAAGTCCTTTGGGAATTCATATTTTTGGTGTTATTTAGTTATTTTTTAGTTTTAGATGGTTTGTGTAAACATATCTTCTATGGCAATTATAGACGATATATGTCTAAAGCTATACAATTCTCAAACCAATTTTCTATCAATATTTTCTTACGTACTGATTACTATGTCATGTAAATTATTTTAGTCAGAGGTTTAGAATTTAAGAGTACATGTTCATCCCCTAATGAAAAACTATCAAGTGATTAGGTTCTGTCTATTGGTTATTGTCTTTAAGAATTAATTTAACGTTAACCATAGTTTCTACTCAGCGATTCCTCAATTTAAATGTAATTTCGAGTTTGATTTTTATAATTTAAGTATTCTAATATCATTTTGATATTGAACATTTATGGATATGGGATAGTGATTATGTGATATTAATTACGCAACAAGGATGTCTTTCATCAGTGTGAATGAAAAGAAAATAAACTAAAAAGCAATAGATAAATGCATTTACAGTAGGATTAAATATATAAAGTTAAAAGAAAGAGAGAGAGAGAGACGAAAATAAATGACCACTAGAGAATTAGTAATATTCTCGTAAAACCTCCTTTAGCAAACAAGTAATAACACTTTGGAATTATCTTATCTATCTTTTTGAATAAACATGCAAACACAAAGGTAATTTTCTAGATATATTTCGATCATAAATTGTACTTAACTCCTGTATACAGTTGTTCATGTATTTAAAATACTTCAGAATGGGCGTATCTTTAGCTGTTTGATGTATAAAGTAAGGAAGAAAAAGATCTTCCTGTAAAAAAATGCGTTGATCTTTTCAAAGATATATCAAAAGCTCTTAAACATTAATACTAATGTGCACATTTGAACACTTGGTGTAACTTTACCGCAATTTAATGTATTTATGATCCATTATGGTCAACAAATTTTGTTTTTATTTCACTTAAGTGTATGCATTACTGTCTTGACCACAATGATAAATATCCCCCTCTAACCTGACGCTATATAATTCAAGTGTTCTTTGCTTTCGTCTTTTTTTTTGACTGATAAACTTTAATAGTACGTATGTTTCATGAGTACTAAACATGTCACCTCACGTTAAACAAAATAACAAAATTAAAATAAGAATCAAATATCGTTAAGTTTACAGATATTACACAAAAGCTGTTGTTCATATACACAATTTTTTAATCTCATAGGTTTAAAAATCGATACACTGTTACGTTTTAATTATGTTCATTTTTCACTAAAAATGTCCAATAACAACAAATTTGATATTTTATAATACATAATATTTCAGAATATTGTTTTTTTATTTGGAACTGTAGAATTTGAATAGTTGTGAATTAGTTTTTATCTGTATTTTTCCTTTGATCTTGTTTACAAATATTTTTTCAGCACTTGTATATTCAATAAATGCTGTCAATACTTTGTGACGCAAGAGTAAGAACGATGTGATTTACTTTTCGTTCTTTCGATCGCTTTAATGACATTGACGCCACACACCATTCAAGTTAAAATCCTCGCTAAGTCTTGTTTACATATATAAGTCTATAAAATAAAATTGAACTGAATTGATATAAATGTTGATTTTGAATTTACAATAAATATAATAATGCACAAAACGATCGAAGATATCGGGGAGTATAGTTGTTAGACAATCAACAATAAGTCAATGATCGACAAAACTATGGTTACATATAAGAAGGGACAACTCTAAAATACACAACACACAAACCAGAACACTGGGTCACACGAACCCAATAAAAAATGTAGTGGTTGCGAGTCAAGGTGCCAAGAAAGGGAAGATATCGTGGTTCCAGTCATATTAGTAAGGTTAAAAATCTCTTATGTCATATACAGGGACGTAATAATACAGAGGATTCACAGTGGTAACGACAACGGAAGAAATCAATGTCAACTTCACACATTTTCTAAGTGATGACTTCAATCTTGCCATTGTGAACTTATCTGGTTAGGTAACTTTTCTGTCAGACTGTATGCTCTACAAAACAATCTGGATAAAAATAGGCTTTTCAGTACCTTATCAATTAGAAGTTTATACTAATTACTAATTACCCACACGTCTAGGCATTCCACATGAATTCGTCAGACACAGTATTGAAATTAACTATTATTTTTAATATCTTGAGAAGTCTTATACTATACATTATGCAATATATCCTAAAATACACAAAGAACTATAGAAACCATTCACTTATTAGATAACAAATGCTTCATGAAAATGATCGTAGTTACCCAGCAAAAACAGTCGTTGTAGTATTAACGTTTAAACTTGTTGATTATAAACACAAACTTTAGATTACAAAGACTTAAATTATGAACGTTTTGATATATGATTTAAACATGCACTTCATAACACTGAGAGAAGTCAACAAAAAGATAAAATTATCCAGTTAAACAAATAAAAAAAGTAAAAGCTATTAAATTTTCAAGTAGTCAAATAGTTTGATTGCTAAGTTGATTCGAAACGGATACAGTTTTATACATTTTTAAGTCAAGGATTTTTTCGTTTAAGTTTCAAGGTTTTAGTTTGGTAGTTATAAGTTGTTAGGAATTTTAAGCATGTATTGTAGAGTCATAAAATGGTTAGTAAAAGAAATGGCACAACTTACCAGGTTCTGTGGATTTTTCATCCATTTTGTAATGACAAGTTTTGTCCCTCAAACGCAACAAACACAAAATGAGTATTGTATTATAAATGTTCAGTTAGAGTTTTCAAACATATTGACTGTAATAAAACAATTAGAAATCGAGGGTAAAATATTGAATGATACAAAGACACATGTAAATTTGACCGATTTTTAACCGATAACCGATACCAAAGTCTTATTACAAATGGTATAAAACAGAAGAATAATAATACAGTTAATAGTATGGAAATTTTATTGCAACGTGAGACTACTATGCCGAAATATGTAATGTGTGTTCATTAAAGGTTTAATACCGTTTATTTATTTGTTTTCAAATTTCATGAAAACGTTATTTAACATGTTTATATAAA
This sequence comes from Limnoperna fortunei, assembly GCA_944474755.1. Lineage (NCBI taxonomy): Eukaryota > Metazoa > Mollusca > Bivalvia > Mytilida > Modiolidae > Limnoperna > Limnoperna fortunei. Next base: position 33,513,920 of record OX104120.1, on the reverse strand, counting down.
CGAAAAAAAAACAAAGTGGCAAAGAAATTTCAAAGTCAAGAACACTAATACGAAGCCATGACACAAAAAACAACAAACAGAAAAGAAAACTACACACAAACGAAGGTCAGACACACAAAATCTAAAGATCTGCAAGAGTAAGCAGTTGCAACACACCGTCAAGGTATGTAAAACCCTGTTAAGAAAAATACTTTACACTTTTACAAACATACTCATTTTCGAGACATATACTGTGTATTTGTCTACAAGTATAGGATGTCTATGCCATTAAATTTTTGAAAGAAGAAAATAACCTCCTAAGTTTACAATCTCCGTGTTTATCGACGAAGAAATTGTGGTATTCCCAATTAGCTCTCGAGAAAAGAATTAGTTGTAAAACGTAAACTCCCTTTGCTTGAGCGGATGGAATGTGGTTTCTAGTCAAGACTAGTAAGGAAGTTTTTATAACTTCTAATGTAGCTCAAATTCGATCTATGTACTGAGGGTACTATCATGAGGCAATATTTAAGGTCTTTTTACCACTTCCAGTGGGAAAACCTTATTGTTTTTGTTCGGATTATTTTTCTTTTTTTTCCGCCAACTTTCAAAACCAAACAGTTTAAAAACTACGCTACACATCTTTTTGGCCATTCACGACAAGTTTTGGGCACTGAAAGTCTATTCGGAATTCACCCTGTGAAATCGAAACATTTTTCTTTACGGAGTCATCTGCCCAAACACCGAAAACCTTGTTATCGCGTAATCTCTTAAACTATAACAGATACAAGAAAACTAAAAAGTGACAAATGTTAAGGAACTTTTGGGACAACTTTATGACATATTTTGGCTAAAATTTCTGACTAGCGAAGGCGAGCGGTAAACCTTGAATGTTTCAAGGACTCCGCTTATCACAAAAACTCACAAACCGTAAGTCGAAATCACAAAAGGTCTTCACCATTTATCGTCCTATGACATGTCTTTAAAGAAAATCTCAAAGTCAAAGTTCAGAAGTGACCTCGACCTTAAGCCTCCAATCTTGTTATCATTACAACTCAAAAACTATAAAAGATAGAAGAAGACAATAAATGGGAAAAATACTCCTCCCATCAAGGCCTTCATTTGATACATTTGGTCCGAAACTGTGCGATGAACCGTTTTCAAGTTCGGGCTCTTGACTCATTTCGGTTAATCAGTTTTTGGCATACACCTTGAAAACCGTTACAGATAATATAGTAAACATATAGGTTTAACATGATCATCAAGTAAATGCCTTCAATTTGAGCCCAAAGGTCACAGGTCAAGGTCACACTATAGCTACCAGGTCACAATTACAAAAAGTCCTTAGCAACCATATATTTTTTAAATCAGGAAAATGTACTTTACTGAAATATGTCATTTTACAACCGGAAGTGCCATTTTGTCCTTAGCAACGGCCACAGAAATAGTCTATTCCGCCTAAAAACGGTTCAGTAACTTATGTAGTTAAGCTAACAACAAAAGATGAAGAAAAATTAATTTCATAAAGGTATCTGGGAAAGACCTTTCTAATTGTTCTTGAACAATTAGCCCTATCTTTAAAATTATAATTCGATATTAAACACCAATTGAAATAATTAAGTCAGGAGTATGCACCCATTAGACCTTTTAAACAAAACTTGAAAACAAAATCAATAATGTTGGTTTTACTAAATTTTTCTTAAGTTAATAAGGATTGTATTTATGTTTTATATCATAAAAGCTTGCAAAAATGTAATCCGAGAAGTTCGAAATTAATAAATAAATACAGTTATTCAGAGTTTAATAGTGTATAGGAAGAGGAAACTGAATTGTGATTGTTCAAAAATAATATCACACAATTATATTTAATCATTATGTATATCTATAGATATGGTATTAGTTCATCACAAACCATGCTGTGAACTATCAAATGTTTTCGATGCTATAGTACATTTATTGTCAATTGTTATTATATTGTATATTTGCTGCTTTTAAATTGTTGTTTCGGATGAATTTCACAGTCTTATTAATACTAAGATTATTTGAAAAATGGTGGATCTTTTTTAAAATAGTACCTTACAGATACATACTAGAGCTGTTAGTTCCGGTAGAATCATGATAGTTACAGTATAGAAATTAGTAATAGATAAAGAAAAATGGGCATCTGGAGTGTATACATTATATTTAGATCTGGTAAATATCGACATTTGACTTCATTATATATCCTATTTTGATCAAAGGTTGCACTGATGTGAAACTGACTGTGATAGCTGTTGTTATTTTGTATTAACTCGAAGCGTATATTTAAGAAATATATATTAATCCCCGATAAACGTTTTATCTCTACGTTCTGCTCTCCAATATGGTTTTTGTTAAACTAAATACTTAATGACGCCTTGAATATGTTCATGCCAATAAAAGGTTCTAAGCCTTAGATCATTATCAAGTAACAGTGCAGGACATTTTTATATATAATTCTCGCTACCACAAAAGGCATAGGACTGCAACGGAGAATTTTGAATGTTAAATGTTTTACAAAGTATAATTGTTCATAGTTATAACACATCCCTGGTCTGTTGTTTGGAAAATGTGGAATAGCGAATTGTTCTTGGAACTGTGAGTAAACTGCAGGATTTTTACCTTCATAATAATGTCCACTAAATTTAACCTTTTTTTTTTCGTTGCTGTTGTTTTTCTGATCTTGGGATCTTTTAAGACATCGTGTGTAAAGTTTTGGAACACATATTATAATTGTTCAGTTTGTTTAAGAATTTTCACCGAGACACATATAAGGTTACCAAAATGAAATGGTGGGAGCAGCTTCTTTGCAAAGATCATCATGATTGTGAACTTCAAACCAAAGCTATGTATGAGGTCATGCTTAAAAAAAGTCAGGTATCATTAATATAAAATTCACGCAATGCTCTTTCTGAGATCAACTATTTAAAGACTAAGTTGCAATAAAATGTAGGTAAAAAGACCAAAGCGATGTTTGCCACCCTTCGTTTAAGCCCAATACATTTCCTTAAAAAAGCGTTTACAAATTTAAATGTCTTTGAGGACTTAAGTGAGACAACATCTAGCAATGTAAATCATTTGCTGTAAATAAGGCGCTAAAAGGATACATCACCAATTCTTCTTGGCGATTATAATAATATACGATATGATAACAAAAAAGTCCTTGAATATCAAAAAGTTTTTGCTTGTTTGTTTAAATGGTGCATAATGCCCTATTCAGCAATTTTTAAGCTTTATCATGGCGTCCAGTTTTATTGGGGAGGAAGGCAGTAATATCCGGCGAAAAACCCAACCTTTTGTAGGTAAACTGGCAATCCTTGTCAATTAAGATTGGAGTCGAGAACACCCTGCACCCTCAGTGTTGACAATCAAAGGTTTGAAATAAACCGAATACCTCTACTTTCAACCTAACATATCTATGTGCTTCGGAATCTTAGCCTTAAAACCAAAACTGCATGGGGTATTGGGTCAATTAGTTTAAACATATTTTATTTGTCAAAATATACAAATTGGATTGGACACAAGTAAAACATACTTATCAAGTCCTCTCCATAACATAATTTAAAAATACAATTAGTATACATTTTGAGCCTGCATGCAAGTTGAAATTATAAATAACAATTCAAAAGAGAAACATAATTGCTAGATAAGAATGAGAAAAGGTTTTTGAAGTATAAAGAAAATAAAGGAAAGGGAATGCTGTGAAAACGAATGCTGGGTGGCTGTGTTGGAAGGGATGAGTGAGGCCTCTACACTATTAAAAATCTTTTAGTCCGTTTGATATAATCAAGGGAATGTTTTTTCTCTTGACTTATTGCGGTACTGCCACATGTGAGAAGACCAACATTTAAAATAGTGTTATTGGGAAGCCAGCTGAGATCATTGACAAGTATAGCTCTATGTTCGTTATATATGGGACAATCTAAGAAGTTAATGGTTAGTGTTTTCTATGGTGAAGCCACATTGGCAAGAAGAGTCTGTAATGATATTGGCTTTGAATAGGTCACTATTATGAACGAAGCGGAACATCTCAATTGGGTCCAAATTATGTTGAGTTTTCGTGGGCCATTAGAGAAGTATTTAGGAACTTTCCCAATAAAGTTATTGTTTCCCTAAAGTTCATATTTTAATTGTTTAGCTGATTGCATATGTCGAATGTTTAAATCTAAGTCATTCCATAGTCTTATAGTTACAGGGATAAAAAAATCTATGGTTAAGGATAATCCGCAATAAGGAACGATATTGTCTTGACCATTTCTAAGGGGATACGTTGAAATGCTTTGAACTAAAGGTGGGATAAGATTTGCAAGATACGATGGGGCATTATTTTTAAATATTGTAAAACATATTAAGTATATGAAAATATAAATTGGTCTAATACAGTTGTTAAATCTTTAGGAATCTATTTTGGATATGATCAAAACTTATGCAAAAGATTAAACATAGAAAAACAATTTTCAAAATCAGAAAAAACTTTAAAGGATTGGGGGAAAAGAAATTTAACAATAGCAGGACGAATAACGGTTGTTAAGTCCCTTATTATTCTAAATATAACCTATGTAGCCTCTGTGACAAATCTAGACAGAGAAAACTTGAAAAATTCAAAACCCTAATTTATAATTTCATATGGAATAACAAAGGTGAAAAGGTTAAAAGATCTGTATTAAGTCAAGATTTTCTCGTATGATAGATATAGACAGATACATAGAAACTAATTAATTGGGTAAAAAGACTATTAAATACTAACTCCTCAAATTGGAAAAAAATTCCTTAGTACTATTTTAGTAAATATGGTCCAAATTTTTTACTTTTTAAAATGAATATAGATACAATAAATTCAATAGAAAACATCAAGGATGTCCTACCTGATTTTTATATTGAAATCTTTAAAACATGGATCAAAATACAAAATAAACCAAAAAAAGAACCAAAAAATGTCAGAGAAATAAGACAGCAAATTATATGGGGTAACCAATTCATTAAATTTAATGGTAAATGTTTATTTTATACTCATTGGATGAACGACAAGTTCATTTTTATCAATGACTTAATAAACCCTAGAAGTGGGGAAACTTCTCAAAACTATATATTAACAAGGTTAAATTCCAAGAACAACTGGTTTTCTGATTACACGAGGCTATTAAAGGCTATCCCAAAAGAATGGATAAATATCATACATGAGAATGTATCAAAACAAACAAAAGTTAAAACATGGAAGAATATAGATTTAAAGGATAGTCAAGGGAAAATGCATAGTCTACATAGCCTTTCAACTAAGGAAATTTACAGAATTTTAAGCAAAACAAAAGAAAACCAGTAGGTTTCATTAAATGGGAAAAAAATATACTGATGTGAACTTTACTAAGGTGCTTAATTTTACATTTAATATAATAGAAGATAATAAGTTAAGAATATTTAAATGGAAACTTTTCCATTATATCTTGCCTTGCAAAGAATTATTAGCCATATGGAAAATATCTAATAATTCATTATGCAATGTATGTAATGTAATAGAGGATTATGAACATTTTTTTATAACTTGTATGTGTTAAAAAATTTTGGAAGGATATTATAGATTTTTTAAAAGAACTCAACATTGGTTACCATGTTGTCAATTTTAAGCATCTTATATTTGGATATAAGATCCAGGAAGAAAATCTGTTATGGTTGAACAATATGTTCCTAATTATTTTATATAGCATTCACAAAGCCTACTATGTATCAGAACAAAGAACAAAATATATTGATGTATTTCATATATTCAAACAAGAGTTTATTAACAGATTTCATCTAACACAGTACAGAGGAGTTGATAATGATCCAATGATCAAATCTGCCGCGGCTAAATTACTACAAAGATAGAAATCAATACTTTGAAAGTCTTCGTCTTTGTTTATAGTACCTTTTTCTATAAAGTATCTTTGTTTATAGTAATTTTTTTTCTTCTACAGATAATGACAGAGCTAAAACTACTTACATTTGCTGAAATGTGATAAGATAATTCCTCGTGTATAATTATTAAAGGCTAAAAATGGGAATGAATATGTAGCATTGCGTTCGGTAATGGACTAAACACGTATAACATTCCGCAAATAATTGTAAAAATAATTTTACTAACCATGCTGTTGATGTATCTCCCAGGCTAATCAACATTAATCTTGCTGGGCTTTTAAGACAAATGCTGTAACCTTTAAAGATTTGTTAACAGCAAAAGTGCAATAAAAGTGTTTTAAGTTTAAAAAAAAAACATATTAAGTTTACGTTGTCTTCGTCTATCTGCTAATGGTTCCCAACCGACTTCACTATAAATTAATCTTTTTTAGTAACGATGGGAAGACCCGTAACTATTCTTGCGGCCTCCAGCTGTAGCTGTTCAAGTTTATTAGAATTAATAGTTCCACAGTTGTCCCGAACTTCAGAGGCATACTCGAAAATGGGTCTAATAAATACAAGATAAAGAATTTCTAGTGTATTTCTACATAATTGGTATTTTAGCTTCCTTAAGATGTTTAAATGTCGCTTAATACTATTTATAATATTTTCGAGATGAAGATTCAATTTCATTTAGCATCATGGTTAAATGTAACACCTAAGTGTTTATGCGAGTCTGTAACAGGAATGGCTTTGCCGTTTAGCTCAAAACTGAGATTTGGTGTAGCAGAATTTGAGAATACTATTATTTCTGTTTTGTCTGGATTAAATGACAGAAGCAATTTCTTCTACCAATCATCAAGCTCTTTAAGATCATGGTCAATGTCTAATTTTACTCGATCTTGATCACTATCAAAATAGTTAAAGGATGTTTCATCGGAAAAAAGTCTGCATAATGAGGTTAATTTCTCTGGAATATCATTAATATATATAACAAATAGTAAAGGTTCAAGTACAGAACCTTGTGGAACACCATATTGAACGCTACAGCTAGAGGACGAAGATTGGTTTATAATAACTCTCTGTGATCTCAAACCAACTATGTAAATTACCATTAATACCATAGGCTTTCAATTTGTGTAGTAGACCATTTTGCCAAACTTTGTCAAAGGCTTTCGCAAATCACGAAAATACGAAACAGTTAATTTCTTTCTTTTCATATGAATTCACAATACAGTTGTACATTTTTATTAACTGATGTACAGCTGAGAGTTTGGAATAAAGCCCGATTGGTATTGGTTTATAAGTCGTTGTTGTGAAGTCGTTGTATTGGGTCAATTCAAACTTGAAAACCAAAATGTTAGGGGTGGTCATAGTATAGCACGCAAACACTTATACTGAATAACATCTAATAATTTGTATTGTATCGCCATCTGTGACGAGATAGTGACAAAATGATGAACCTCCATAACTGCATTTTTACAGGGTAAATTAAATATAGAAACTTAACTGTTAAAACTATAATAAAACATTATGAGGCAAAAGTGTGTCTTTTTATTTGAAGTATATCATATCAAATTTTCATTTATTCGCAAAGTTTCCTTTTAAATAAATAACTTGAAAAACGTGTTGATTCAAATATGATGGTCTCAGATAAGATTTTGTCTTTGGTAATAAATCCTACACAGACAATTAGGACCATGTTGAATGGTTCTGCAAATGTTAATATATGCAAACGTTGTGCTGAGGTATCCTCTGATTTTTTTTTCAACTAAATTCACACTTTTGGTAAGACTTACAAAATTAAGAAACCTTACAATTTAGTTCCTGCTAGTATTAAGCTTGAATGAGAAGTCATATGATCACGGCAAGCCTAATAATGTCTTACAAGTTTTTGTACCGTTACTTTAATGAACAATTCACTGCTAAAACATCTAAAAAATCGTGTTACAGGTTTCATACAAAAGTTAGTCGGCAGAATTGGATTACGCGGTGTTCTTGGCGGATTAATAATTTGAAAATTAACAGCAACACAAATATTCTTAGTCAGATACTAATACAGTCTTTTGTGTTACCCTTATGTCGTTCTCAAGACATCATAGAGTGAGACGTGTTACTTTGTAAATGACGTGCATTTATAACATATATCGTAAACTTCCTTGTATTTTTTTAATACTGTATATTTTACAATAAGAACGAGATAAGAACGGTCCAATTAAAATGCGGATTTATATTTTCAATAGAGACGTTATAGTTTAAATATAGATTTTTACACTGGTATTGATATAAAAAAGTAACTCGTCTAGATAAGCTATATTTAAAAAATTTCCTTCAATGGAAAAGGTTTCCGTGATATTCGTTCTGTACATATTTACATTTTGTTCTGTAATCAAAGATTCACGGTAGGACAATTTTTGTTTTAAATGTAAATTGTGTCACTTTAAACATTTATCAATTATATTCTAGATAAATTATTTATTATTTTTATATGGAGCATATAAATACCAAAAATATTTACAGGATGTTATCTACTTATAATGAGTTTTTTCGCCATATTCCCAAACTTTAATATTTATTGAAGACATTTTCATAAGAATTGCAATTATATTGTAGAAAATACTTGAACAATGATTAAATTGTTTTGTGGTATTATTCCTCTGGCATTAAAACATTGTTATAAATCACCTTCCTAATGCTATTCTGATTTTCAATTTAAAACTTCAATAATTACATTCCGTCTGTTTAGTTTACAATTCTTTGCCTTTGATTGGTAAAAATACAACTGAAGTATTATTAGTTGATAGAACCACGAATACAATGTAATATAGGATTGATTGCAGCGGAACTGTGCAGCGGACACAATTTACATTGTGTGAATGAAATTGTAGTGAGATTTATTATGACCCTAAAGTAGCTTTAAGACGATCAGAAACCCGCTTAATTCTATTCAATCAATTAGCTGTACATTTGCCTCATTGTATATAATTTATAAAAGTGCTTCACTACATAATGCTCTTACTAAACCAATTTATTCCCGTGTTTTGTCAATGTCTGCTGTGTTGTTTTCACAGAAGCCTTTTTATGTTAATAATTGCGTTTCTGCTAAGGTTTTCATCTAGAATAGCAGACTTGAATTGTTCCACTTGTCCCTTGATGACCGGACTAATATTCTCAATTTTTTTTAAAAGTCGTCTTTAAAATTCAGATTTAATTAGCATAGTCTGTACTAAGCCCACATTTATTTATTTTAATTTTTTTATTTGTCGACTGTAATCTAGGAAATGTTTAATCTTGAAAATTAAATTCCTCATTTCTGGAATAAAAAAATAATTTCTCCCTGTTATTTTGTTGGTGTTACTTTTTTGTCTGTGGTGTCTTCTTTGTTTATAGTGTTACCATAAAAAATATTACTTTCTTTCTAATATAAATTATAGAATGTTGTTCTTTTCTCATCTTATAATTTTTGTTTATATTAAACAATACAACTTAAAAGTATTGCAATATTAATGACATTCACTAATATTTTTATAAATGTTTTTCTTTGTGATCGGTTTAACAAAGGACTTTGACAATTTAATTGCTTAATAATTTTAAAATCTTATGCAAATATCACATTAAATGTCCTGAAATAGATATGTAGACGAGTGATAATAACAGACTAAAGCAGTCAACTTTAAAAAAAAAGTAAAGGCAGAAAACGCTTGGGTTGCAATATGCAAAAATATTAAAAGACTTTAAGATTTCATTAGTTTCTAATTGTATTTTTTATTTGAAATAGGGCCAATACTTGTAGTGGAACGGAATATTATAAGAAAAAAGACACTACCGGTTGCTGGCTCTTTGGCTGGTGGAGATGTTCAAAATATAGGTATATGTATTAATTAATTAATTTATTTATTTATTTTTTCCTACGAGTAAAAATAGACATATTACCTTTCACCTTAGAGGTTTATTAAGCTTAATGGGGCTCGGTGTCCAAGTCGTTACGGTTGTAAAAACTCTGCTGTTAATCGCATTACCGACAAAACTTAGAATGCGTATAAAAACCATATAGTGGTCCGGGTTTGCTCGAGTCGCCTTAATTGACAAATTGTGATTGTGCATCCATCGGATATTCCGGTTTCCTCCCCAATACATTCTCTACGCTACGATATAGCTGAACAATTGCTGAAAGTGGTGTGTAAGACCTAATAGAATCAAATGAAGGTAAAAAATGAACGAACACGAATAAACTCAGGAAAGACAATCCACAAATTAGTCTTAGAAACCGGCAAACTTGAGAACAAACAATTACGACAATGGTCGGTTCAAAAGAAATTTTTGGTTAAACCAGCTGGATGAATGGCGTGTTAAACCTACCGCTTTCATTATTGTAGTGTGAGTTGGTTTGTTGACGGAAATAACATGAAAATTTTAAAATGTAATTAAAATTAAATATATTAAACTTAATAGTATGACTTCAGTATTGGCTCGATTACACTGGGGTAGTTTCCTTCTGCAACTCTGCCTTTCTATTTCAAGCATATTAAAACATTTTTTTACTCACTGCGCCAGTTTCTTAGACTTTGATTTGTAGATTGTGTTTTTCGACAGTTTCCTTAGTTTTTGGTATTTTGTTATTTGTTTCATTGATATAAGCGATATGGTGCGTAATCGTATCATCAGTAAGATATGAATTTTTACAGGTTTGAGCTGATATTATATTAGGACTAATAAACGTCTAAAGAGTCTACCAACCAGTAAAGCTTATTAGGTATCGGATCGACAAACATGACGATACAGCATAAACAAAAAATAATATACAAGTCTAGAAGATTATGCAACGATACAAATGACGGTGTTTCTTGTCAAAAATTTAGACAAAGCCTGACCAACGAATGGCCTTAGTCATTGAATGTCAATATAAATAAATGACGTAAACAAGTCATAACATATTAATCTTAAACTTTCTCATTTCCAACTTAACCCAAAATAGTTGCTTTTCATGTCCGCCAGCCGCGGACGTGCCGTGCTGTTACTTGGCTTTTCTCAAATATTCCAACAAGATGTAATCAAAATTACCAAGGTGACAAATTCCTTACGCCAGACGCGCGTTTCATCTACTTAAGACTCATCAATGACGTTTAACTCTAAATGCTTCAAGTATTTTTTCATTCGGTGATAGAATGATATAAGTCCACTGGGATCGTGTAAAAACACAATAAAGGTAGTTCAAAATATTATTTAAACTTCTAAAGAGTCTACCAACAAGTAAAGCTTATTAAGTATCGGATCGACAAACATCACGATACAGCATAAACAAAAAATAATATACAAGTCTAGAGGATTATGCAACGATACAAATGACGGTGTTTCTTGTCAAAAATTTAGACAAAGACTGACCAACGAATGGCCTTAGTCATTGAATGTCAATATAAATAAATAACGTAAACAAGTCATAACATATTAATCTTAAACTTTCTCATTTCCAACTTAACCCAAAATAGTTGCTTTTCAAGTCCGCCAGCCGCGGACGTGCCGTGATGTTACTTGGCTTTCCTCAAATATTCCAACAAGATGTAATCAAAATTACCAAGGTGACAAATTCCTTACGCCAGATGCGCGTTTCGTCTACTTAAGACTCATCAGTGGCGTTTACCTCTAAATGCTTCAAGTATTTTTTCATTCGGTGATGGAATTATATTTTGGGTTAAGTTGGAAATGAGAAAGTTTAAGATTAATATGTTATGACTTGTTTACGTCATTTATTTATATGGACATTCAATGACTAAGGCCATTCGTTGGTCAGTCTTTGGCTAAATTTTTGACAAGAAACACCGTCCCAACACTGTTAGAATTAGATTTTTAACACTGTCAAATTTTAGTTTACCCTCAGCGGGATTCGAACTCACACCTTTGTGACACAGTGGCACCAAATCTCCTTCACTATGTCCAGCGGTCTAGACTTCTCGGCCAAATCCGCTATATAAAAATATAGCTTCGTTAACCGGAGTTAATCGTAGACATACATAGTACATGTGTACTAGCGTGTGACGATGGAATTTTCGTAACCAATACGTATTAATTTGACAGTAATATAATTCAGCATTTTTTGTATATATTATATAGGAAAAAATGCTGAATTAGATTACAGTCAAATTAATACGTATTGGTTACGAAAATTCCATCCCAAAGCCAAGTGACAGCTCGTCCGCCGGTGGCGGATGGTTGGGGCAATGTATAGAAGTTTAAGTTCAGTTAAACTGAGAAGGTTCAAGATCAATATTTGACTTGTTAACGTAATTTATTTACAATGACACTCAATGATTAAGGCCGTTCGTTGGTCAGTCTGTGTCTATAATCTTGCCAAAAACAACGTCATTAATCTTCTAGACTTGTATATTATTTTTTGTGTATGCTGTATCGTCTTGTTTATCGAACCGTTACTTAATCAGTTAACTGGCTAGCTCTTTCTTTAGACATTTTAATTATATATAAATATATATATCGTAGACATATACTCATATATATTTCGAAGGTTTGGGTTCAGTTGGAGTGAAAAAATTTCAACATCAATATGTTATGATTTGTTTAGGTAATTAATTTATATTGATACTCAATGACTAGGCCATTCGTTGGTCAGTCTGTGTCACAACGGTGTGAGTTCGAATCACGCTGAGGTTTAGCAAAAATCTGATAGTGTTAAAAATCTTATTCTAACAGTGTTGGGCTTAATGTATAGACGTAAATATAAATATTTGATATTAACCATGTATTTCTGATGCTTCAGAAATCGCCTGGATAAATACATATTATGTGTGTATATACATATATATTCAGATCTGAGCCAAGAACATACTATTACTGCTGCCCGGGATGGACCGGACCTGGATGCAGTTGGGGTAAGAGTAAACAAGTTAAGTTAAGTAAAGAACAATAACATTAACTTTAAATGAATTAAATATAATATTTAAATATAAATATTTATATATAAATATAAATGTTGCAACATGCGACTGTCACAACTCCGACTTATTAATATTTTAAAATTTTTAACGAAGGCTCTTTAATATTTTTAATTTTAAAAGTATTTCATGAAAATTTAGTGATTTGTGAATTGATTGCTGTTTTACGTCCAGCAAGGAATATTTAATGCGATTTTAGGATTTTAGGACTTGAAACAAGAACAAGTGTTTTTGTGAATATATGACATAATGGAATATCCCTCCCTTAATGCTAAAACTATACTATCTACAATATTTAAACATTTCGAATGTTGATCACGTTAAGACAGTTCATCAAGACATGCATGTTTGAATATATGTACTGTTGCATGGCACAAACTTGGGCTTTGGTTCATTGCTAAAAATAATTATGTATCGTACTCGCAAAACACAACAACTTAAACTCAGCGACGTAAAAATATCTTATAATTCCTTGGGCGAAGTAGTGGTACAATCTCATGACGTTTATTATGAACTTTGAGATCGCAACAAATTAGCCATAATCTAGAAATATTTTTTTAAAAATAAACGGTTTAAAATCATTTAAAGAAATTTACGTACGTTCTCTTTACTCAAATTTGTCAATGATCTTCAAAAGATAGTTTTGTTACACATAGATAAATATAGAATTTTCAATAACTAGAAACATGATAAGGAATCGGAACATTCTGATGCACCACTTGCAAGCTGAACCACAATTGAAACAAAAAAATCTAATTTTGATTGAACCAGTGATCTGTAAATATTAAGCAAGACATCGCACTCATCACCCTAGTTGGTCCTGGATACGACTATTGCAAATATCTAAAGACTTTAAAAAAATACTTTTTTGACATATTGATTAGCGGTAGATTAGTTAGCCTTGAGTCAAATGTAAGACCAAGAAAAGTAGTTTTTTTACAATTATGGAAGAGCTTTTATATTATTTTAAAACCATTATCCATTGCCCTTTCTATATTCGTTTTAAATACAACTGCATTAAATTTCGATAATATTATTTTTTCTTCCTCGGTAACATATTAAGAAGTCGTCAACATATAGAGAACCCGCAATAATATTTTTTTAACTTGAGCAAGACAATTAATTTTTAATAAAGTGACAGAAAGGTCATTGGGGGACACAAAAAATTGTCCAAAAACATCAAACAAGATAGCATTTACCGATCTTTATATTGTGTCAGATGGAAAGTTTGATGATAAGGTAGATAAGGTAGATAGCTATAGTTTATTTTTCAACCCTCATACTACAAAGATTTTTTAAATTGTGTCATATGCTTTCCCTTACTCGAAAAAAGATTTACAGAACATGTTGCGTTTTAATAAATATTTTGAAACGCACAAGATAATCAATAGTAATACGACCTTGTCTAAATCCACACTGGATATTTAAAGGAAGGTTGTTTGATTCTAAAAACCAGACAGGGAGATCGTTGATCACCCTTTACATGGTTTTCAAAGTACAACTTTTCAGCGCTATAGGCCGATTGAGGCTGTTCAGTGATCTTTTCCTGGCTTTGGAAAAGGCACACCAGTAGCCAGTATCCAAATAGATGGTAAGTCACCTGTTATCCAAGTGTTTTTGGGAAGATTCAGTATGCATAAGAGAGACGATTATGGCAGATGTTTTAGTAGTTGGTAATGGGTATCATCTAGACCATATGCTCTATAGTTAGAATTGTTTAAATTCAAAGAAAATGGCTTATTGTTACCTAAACTTTATAAACTCCGGATTGCACTTTTAAATATTCAAATGATAGACATTTGCTTTACTTTTATTATTTTTAATTGTATTAATCATGTTTTAAATTTTATTCATTGAGGTAACTCATTGTTTACCGAAATTCAGATTTTAACATTTTATAATAGCTTAAGTCCGGCTCATTTATATACTTTTTTTCAGTTTGTTGGTATCTTTATTAATAAGGAAACATTCACATTTGAAAAAATGGCATATAAATACAAAAAACGTTTTCGCGAATACATACCTCGTCCACAAACTCTGAAACAGAAAGTTGGTCTTTGAAGGTCTTTAAACGTTTTCGCGCATACATACCTCGTCCACAATCTCTGAAACAGAAAGTTGGCCTTTGAAGGTCTTTTTAATTTGAAGAAATACTTACAGCTAATTAGAAAAAAGATTTTAACTGACATGGAAATAGTCATTTTGATTGTTGTAAAGTTTTGATTTGATCATTCTGAATTGTCGATTTGATCGTTCTAAATTCAATTAATTTGCAATTATTATTGTTTGGCAATATAGCAATTAAAATTGGTTACCTTTTCTTGTTTTCGCAACACAAGCTGATGTTCTGAATTCAAAGAGCAAAATGCAAGCTGGATCACATAGATCAATAGAACGAATAATCGTACCCTTCTTTACTTTTTTTGTGAGGGTACGAATTTAGTCCCATTACTTGTAATGTAGCAAAGCAAGAGTGAACCTCTCCCGCACTATGATGTGAAAAAAGTTGCATATATAATTCGCCGTGGTCAATCTTGATATATTTTAACAGTATCTCCATTTTTTGTATAAGTTTCGTGTTTAAGATCGATCATTATTGATACGTGATGATAGTTATTGAAGTTTCTAATAACGCGCTGTGCGTTGTGTATTCATTGACATTCGTGTCTCTATTCAATTACGTTTATTACACGAAAAACATTGACAAACCCGAAACTTAAAAGTGTGTTGCATCTTGGGGAAAGTATATGTAAATGACTGAATTCTTACTACGAATTGATTGTTACAGGATGAAAATTAGCATGATTTTACTCAACTTAGGACACATTATTCATATACGGAAAAATATCAATATAGTATTTTCCCACGTGCATCGTCAAAGATGAAAAAGGGAATTTTTTCAATAAAGATCGTTTCCCATTAGTTTCGCAATATCTGAAGCTTTAATAACGTAAAGAAGATGAAAATTATGTTTGAATTTTATATAAATAAACCGAAATTAGAATTTTTTATTGCTACATTATGAGCAATAGGACTGAATTCTGTCGTTAATCCGACTAATCACAAAATTACTTCGGATTATAAGCGTCGTGCTTTTTAAGATATACATACGGGATATTGAAAATTTCGTTTTTGATGCAGGCTGTATCACGGCAAGTATCAGATAAGCGCGCAGGACAGACCTGATTCGTTATGCTATTACAAACTCTGTTTAAAATACAAAATAGCTCTACATATTCGTTACATAAGCTTCTGATAAATCCCAGTTTGATATTACTGGCTGTATCGGTAATTTATGACCCAATAAATTCGCTGATACATTCAAATTGTTACTAACTTTATCAGCGGTTACAGACAAAAGGGAAAATTACATTGTACAAGTTATAAATAACTGTTAAATTACTACCTGATATTGACTTTTTGAGCGATTATTTTTTTTCAAAAGCGGGTTCTAATGTTTAGCAACTAGCAGTTCCAAATTTTTGTCTGTATGAATGCACGTGATGCATGCCTCATTCCTGCGCACCGTAACCAAAAGTAGATAATGCAGGTACTTTTGTCCCATCTTTTCTTTACCTAAAAATGTAAAACAACATTTAAATACTGGCCACATATAACAAAGTAACACGTCAAAATGAGTATGGATGTAAATACATACATGTTGTTACTGTATATATGTGTATGCGATCATCACCACCCTGGATCTTCCCTGAACCCTATCCCTCAAGCCTATAATAAAAGGAATACTTTACAGTCTTGTAGCTCCTAGGAGTATTTTGGATACATACTATTAATACACTACGCACGTGAAATATACACGTTTATAATTATATCCTACATACTGTAAATACCTGCTTTTTTTATTTGACGATTGAAGTCACGTGGTGATCCCATATGTTCATAGTTAGTAGGCAAGAGTTAGCGTTCTTGGCTACAATGTTATGCACACAACTAAAAGGATTTTGCTTAAATTTCGATGTTTTAAAAGAGTCGTTAGGATACACAATCAGCTGCCTATAACGTATGACATAAATTAGATCTGATCATGTCCTCGAGTTAAGAAAGGGATTTATATAAGTAGGTCCCTCGGGAACTCGGTATGTGTAACTACTCTAACCAATTAAAATTGACGATGAAACTCATTTCGTTTTACACTTTGAATAAAAATAAAAATTATAGAGGCCATTTATTAACACATTTCAATGTTTCAGCCATAAATCCCGATCTTGAATGTTCAATAAAACATAGAAAGCCCCACATCTTTTTGGGAAATTCAGTCTTTCCTCCTTGATAAAACAGTCATTGGAAATAAGTATGGGAGTCTCACATTCTTGTTATTTTGTCACATTTATGTTTTTTATTTCTGTATTATCCGTTTGCTGTCACAAATCATTTAAATGTTGATTTACTGATAATAAAGTTATTTATTAACTGTTTTATTTTTCACATTTTCCACTGACATCTTTCGGTCCAGCTATTTTGATTTGTGGACAACATTTTTTTTCAAATCTCTAAAAGAGGATACACCTTAAACTCTATGTAAAATGTAATTTAAAATGGTTTCGGACGACGGAAAAAAGGAGGTACATTATGGTAGCAAATAAACAATAAATGTCAGCGGGTACCTAGAACACCCACAATTATGTTGGCAGTGAAAATTTCCAGTGAACTCAACAACAAAGATAGGGGTTGTTATTGTTTATTTTTGCGTTCTTCTACTTCGCTCACTTTGTTCGCGAAAATTTGTTTCTTTTTCTGGCCACATTTCGCCCCAAATGATATTGGCTCAAATTCCTGTGTGTGTGACAAAAATAATTTTTTAAATGATTGGTAACGCGTTTAAAGACTTTTATGCCATAATTCTATAATTGTTTTGTTCAAATAAAGATAATAAACTGCAAATAGCAAATCCGATAATAAAAGAAACAATTTGATCTTTTAGATATTTTTAGAAATGTTGTACATGAAGGGTCACGTGGGTGATTCCATAAATAGTACTGTGGTGAAATTAGGCACCTCTTTGTTTATGGGTAATTGCTCAGACCCGATCTTTTGTCCGGGGCATCTCGGGGGGTGTTCGAGAGACCAACCGTTGATGGAGTGAAGAAGGCAGAGAGACACGAGAGGTTTCCCGCCACAACAGAATTGAGTGACGTAACAAGCAGACGAAGAGACGCCATTGAACCAGACAGTTGTTATACAAATCGAAATCAGGTAATTGCATTGACACATTGCCCAGGGTAAACCCTGTAGCCCCACATACCGAAGGGAATTACACAATAGTGGCGACGAGGATTTTTTGGACATTTTGGGTTGAAAACGAAGCGATATAGGGCTTGATTACCATTTTGAAGCGGGAGGTCAGGGTGCTCTGTTGGGGACTTCTTGGAAAAAGCAGGGGCTTGAACTTTTCGCATGTAATAGGAGTTCCGTGACAACTGTTTTGTAGTTTTGCTACGTTCTTGATAGTTATTTTGGGGATATTGGACAATTGTTTATTGAAGCGTGTGTAGCACACGACACGTTTCACGTGGTGATTTCCCGCCATTGTTGGGTCTTGTCAACATTTGGGCAAGGTGAAGCCCAAGCAAAAATTGGACTTTCAGAATACACCACCGTGTACTTGGAGCAGAAATAGTTTGTAGAATTCCATACTTCAGGCCCAGCCATGAGTTTAATGGACTAAGAGTCAACAGAACTCATTTGGTCAGATTAAGTTGAAATCGACTTCAGCGCCAGTCTTGGCACTGCCGACGAAACATGACAATTTCATCCTAGATACGGATGCGTCCAACAAGGCTATCGGAGTGGAACTTATCCAAGTGCAGAATGGAAGGGAAAGGGTCATAGCTTATGGAAGCTTTGCACTAACCCCAGAACAACGTCGTTACCGTACGACCAAAAAGGAATTACTAGCAGACATCAGGTTTACCAATCAGTTTAGACAATACCTGCTTGGCAGGAATTTCACGGTCAGAACGACCATAGCCGTTTAACCTGGTTATTAGGTTTCAACGAACCGCAAGGTCAACTGGCAAGGTGGATGGAAGAACTCAGTCAGTATGACATGAATATCAAGCACCGTCCTGGCAGACTCCATGGAAATGCGGATGGACTTTCACGCATATGAGAAAGTGAGATGCCATGCCCGGGATTCCAGGCTGAACTGGAGTTATCGGATTTACCTTGCCCAGGTTGTACAACGTGTGAAAAATACTTGGAACAAATTTATGTATGGAGTGGATGAGGCAGTATCAATGACTAGAAATTGGAAATACAGGGATATGCCTATTCAGGACAATGCTGTTGCAATGATAACATTATTCAGTGTTGATGAACAATCGAACACACCGTTAAAAAGTTACACTGCACAGGAACGTACTGTGGATAATATCCCGTTTACTACAAGCATGGACATATGCTCTGGTATCCCACCAGTGATATTGGCCGAGAGTGACAATCATTGTACAGTGACAGCCGGGTCACAGGAAGGAGGATTATTAATTAGTGGATTCACAAATGAGGAAATAAAACAAGCTCAATCTGACAACCCGGATTTGACAATTCTTCTAAAAACTGGTTAAGAGACAGCAAGGAACCAGCGGAATATATCCTATTCTTAGCATCACCAGCAGCTAAGAACTACTATATAAACAGATGATCAGGGAATATTAAGAAATATACCCAAGAAGGTGGGAGCAGGAACAAGGTTAGTTGTTCCTGATAGCCTGAGCGAGGAAGTACTAACTCTTTGTCACGAGTTACCGTCAGCCGGTCATCAAGGAACGGAGCGTACAATGGTCAGATTCAAGGACAAATTCCATTGGTACAACACAAAACCGAGCAGACATGCGAAATGCAAAATGACACCGTACCGTGCGGGTACACCGATGGAACGTGTACACTTAGATATCATGAAACCGTTACCAAAGAGTAAGACTAAGAATGGGAACGAATACATTCTTATGATGGTAGACCAGTTCACAAAATGGACAGAGTGCATTCCGTTACCGTCCCAGACAGCGGAAGTAACGGCTAGAGCAGCAATTACTGAATTCTTCACCCGGTTTGGGTATCCGTTCCAGATCTTCACAGATCAAGGGAGAAACTTTGAAAGTTCATTATTTAAATCAGTGTGTGAACTCCTTAGAATACACAATGCTAGGACAACGCCTTACAGACCATCGGCGAATGGTCAGGTCAAAAGGAAAAACAGAATCCTTATGGACGCCGTTCAATGTTTTGTGGATGGCTCCCAGGAGAATTGAGATGAGCACATTGCCCAGCTAGCAGGAGCTTTACGTTCATCTGTGAACAGGAACACAGGATTTACACCTAACAGGTTCATGTTAGGCAGGGAAACGAATCAACCAGCAGAACTTATGTTCTCACACGGACAGGTGAAATTGTACACAGGAAGTAATCAATACATAGCATGTTTGGAAACTGCTATTAGCAAATCTCACGAAATTGCGAGAAATACTCTCAATTCGACACAGAACAGGATGAAACGCGATTATGACATTAAAATCTTGGAACACCAATATACGATTGGCGATCTAGTATATGTGTTAGAAACAGCACAAGTAGTAGGAAAGAACAAAAAACTTATTAGTCCGTGGAAAGGACCAGGAATAGTTGTACAAGTGATTACACCGTATGTTTACAAAATTAAGTTGCAAAAAGCAGTGTTCAACACAAATCATGATAGACTTAAAGCATGTAGGGACAGAAAAATTCCTGCATGGTTGGAGAACTGCGACTCCTACGATGAGAGGATATTTTAACAGAGGAGACTACTCAGACTAAGAAGGACAAAAAGTACTGTATTTGTAGAGGTCCGGACACTGGAGAAAATGGTTTAATGTGACAGTTTTAAGGAGTGGTACCATTTAACATGTGTGAACTAGATAGGAAATGGAGGCCGAGGAATTGGATAAATATAAGTGTCCCAACTGTCAGGTCCTCCCCTAAAGGAAAAAGGGGGAGACAGGAGAACAAGTTCCACAGTGTTAGGGACTCGGCGGTTGGGGAGTGGCACCTCCACAGAGGGGTTAGTCAGTTGTCACGGACAGTTTTTTATTGTTTGAAAGTCTCTAATGATTCCTTTATGTTGCAGGATGTATCGAAGCCGTGGCCTTTTGAATAACACGATCAATGTAGGCGTAGGCCGAGGACAAGAGGTGAGGGCGTCAAGAGGGAGAGGAGTGACGGTCTCTCCCACATCCAGGAGGGCTCCCATTTTTCAGGGCAGCAGGGATATGGGGGCACAAACCCATAAAGAGAGTCCCATAATGCTGAACAAGTATACACAGACGGTTGGGCTGTCGGCTGACATGCCCAACGAGGTAGCCACCAAGACTGAGATGTCTGGGAACCAGCAGTTTGAGGAGGTTGTGCTGGGTGTGGAACCCAATGAGACTCGGGCACAGACTGGGAGGCAGGGGAAGTCAGCCCCTTGTAGACTGGGGCAGGTGGTCCTCAAAGGCCCTACTCCTGTGTTGCCGGTTGCGCCAAGAACAAAGGCGTATACCAATCATGACAGTTCTCCGTTTAAATCCAGGGTGCATGATTCGAAGCAGGAGGCTTCGTCAGCACGTGGTGTGCGAACACTTGCTCGTTTTGCTGAAAGACAAACAGTGTGGCACAATTGAAATCCCTGAAATTCCTACAGTATATTACACAGTGTGGAGGCAAAGCAATCTAAGATTGTTGAGGACGACGTTCCTCAGCTAAAGACTCGAGCAGGGAAATGGGCTGGAGGGTGCCTGGCAACAGAGAGGCGACCCTGGCGTACTGGCGGGTCATGACGGTCCTCCTCTCCCGCATTCCCGACGAGAAGAGGGAAATAATCGGAAACTGGGAGGCACCATGGGTGTAAAGTACCCAGTGCAAGACCAACAGCGTACCCAACTACAACGTGGGATATTTTCAACATTGGCCGTCACCAGCAGGACGGATGCAGATATGGTGGACTCCAGGGAGGACAGCCTGCTGTGTGCACCGTCCTTGGATGGGGTTTTTCATGAACTTTTGTACATAGAGTAGAGTTGGAAAGAAAATTAGAAATTAGGAGAAGGGCAATGAATTTCATGTGATTTCTGTTCCAATGTATTTATTAGTCTTGGTTCTTGTATTGTATTTGTCGATGTGCCAGAGTCTTGGACATGTGTTGTGTTCTTGTGGCGAGGAGTGGGTTGGTGTTGGCTGTTGGATAGTAGGAAAGGAGATCGCCTCAGTATATTTTACATATTACGCGGAGTAAAAGGTCGCCTATGTCAGTCCCATGGTTAGGGGGAGTAGCAGGCTAGGTGTGAACGGAAAGGGGTGTGGTGAAATTAAGCACCTCTTTGTTTATGGGTAATTGCTCAGACCCGATCTTATGTCCTGGGCATCTCGGGGTGTTCCGAAGACCAACCGTTGATGGAGTGAAGAAGGCAGAGACACAAGAGGTTTCCCGTCACAACAGAAGGGAGTTACGTAACAAGCAGACGAAGAGACGCCATTGAACCAGACAGTTGTTATACAAATCAAGATCAGGTAATTGCATTGACACACATTGCCCCAGGGTAAACCCTGTAGCCCACACCTACCGAAGGGAATTACACAATAGTACATTCACTTTCAATTGAGCCCGGGATACAACTACACAGTACAAGGATGATAAAATAAACATTTCACTATGTAAATATTCTTCAAATAAATGACAAATTGCAGAAAATTCCAGGCTTGAATCCGGAAATCATTCAATTCTTCAAAGGGGGGTTTCCATTGACTGACGTACTGATTATTGACCTGTGGTAAACTCTTTTGTATGGAATTAAAAATATGTAAGTTTTTTTTAATATTAGACAGTAATTAATCTATATTCAAATAATCTTTTTCCCAAATGTTGTAAAGTTTTGACGTTTTGACAACCCATTGTTCAAGTATTTCACGAAAATACCGTCGTCTGCAAAAACATCTCGCAACTGAACAACGCTAAAATCATAACGTTCATTACGAGGTCGTTTTCTCGACGTGTTTGTACCTTTTCTCATGTGATTCTATTTTGAACAAAGTTACGTGCATCCTTTCTGTTTCGTTACACCACTAGACTTCAGTCAAAAATTCGGAATGGGTTAAGATTATTTTGGGATGGGTGTCTATTAAAGCGTCGTTCAGCTTCTTTGCGATCTTTAAAAGCGTCTGTTGTCATTGTACTATGGTTTTCTAATATGTTTAGGATTTTAAAGGTTTTAGAAATCGTTTCATCAGGAAATATATGTTAAAAATAACTTTGTTCGCAAGTCTGGAAAATTTAGAAAAAAAATTCCGGAACAATTCCATAATATCAGGTGCACAGCTTCAATACATATGCAATCTTTCTGTGAAGTTTCAAAGATCTGGGTTGAAAATTATAGTACAAAATATAGGTACAATCCTCTGCAAATGTTCTGAAAAAGTTCACAAGTCTGGAAAATTTGAAAACAAAGTCCGGAACACTTCCATAATATATAGCAGGTGCACAACTTGATACCCTATTTTCCCCTTCTGCCGCCTTTACAACCGTCCGACTTCACCAAACTATAACCCAGGTTTGCACTTCGTGCAACCGACCACAAGTGCTGAGTAAAATTAAGCGTCAGGTTATTATGAGAAACGAAAATTCCATCGTACACATAGTGTTCTATGTCTTTATTCTCTACGATTCACTTCCGTCCTGAAATAATATATAGGCTTTAATTGGCTTAATAGCTATAATCATGACAGATGTATGAATTTGATAGTTGTAAGATTAGAAAACTGTCAAAAAAATATTCTCAGCCAGATTAAAAGTAGATTTTCCGATAACTCCATGTCCGTTGCATTGCGAGTTAATAGAATTGGTGTATCAGCGAGCGATTACTCGCTTAATTGTAGAGGTATCCTATCGACTATCGTTGTCTCAAAAAGAGGGGAGGGGTGCACATAACATTAAACTTGAATTATTCAACAATCATGCATCAAAGTATAGTAAAATCATGTTACATGTATATTATAGAAAAATTCGTTAGGATCAATATTGAAGCGATAGATAAATAGCTCACCTGAAATGTCACACCTATTTACATACTATAGTTTATTTATGTTTATAGTCCAAATTTAGTAACCGGTTGTAGGTTGTCAGGTGGGACAATGCCATTAATGGCAGCAAAGTAGCAAAGGGTCTGCGATATGCTTAAAGCTGGCATATGCGAATATGCGATGATCGCATATTTTATGATTTATGACATTATTATCGAGCACCCAAAGCAGTGCCTCTCCAATCCAGTGGTCACATGACGTCTTTCTTTGATGTTTGAGTGACGTCAGATCAATTGAATGTCGATTTGATTTGTAAACAGTGTTTCATATATTGTATGGATCACAGATTTCTATATGAATATTACCTTAGAGCTGCATTTGCGATAGTCGCAGATGTTACGATTCACGACGTTACTTTCCATCCAACAGTGCCTCTGCATTACAGTGGTCACATGATGTCTTTTCTGATGCGTAGGTGACGTCACATCAATCGATTTGTAAACATTGTTTCATAGGGTTGCAAAAACAAATCGTCGTTTTTGTTGTTATTTAAAAAAAAAACACTTCAATTTTATTGATTCCAAATTTAATTCTGTCTTCTTTTAAATGATTCTTTTGCTCGACCACAATATTGGCAGTTCAAGGTCCTATGGGGATTGTTGAATTTTTAATACAACACTTATAGTAAGGTTTAGTACATTCAAGGACTGATGTTATTACTGCATTCAATGAAGAGACAACCAAATGTTATTTTTGGTAACTTTTTAACGTGTCCTTAACAACCTTTTATGGCCTTTCTATTGTAAATGTGTATTTTAACCATTGTCTATATTAAAAAGCAATATACAGGTTTAAAATCATATCATAAAAAAAGCAAAAATTATCGCAGAAAGACTTGTCAATCTTGAACAAGTAACTGGTAAACATAACCGCCTGAGACTGAATGAATTGCGTAGTTTATTTTTAATCCTACAAAATAAATTTGGACACAAAACATACACTTAATAAAAATTAATTTTACTACCTCAAGTTCTACTAGCAAATTGGTATAATTTATTTAGAAAAGTAAAAACTGTAAGAAAGTATTTTTATAAAACAAAAAAAAAATTCAATCACACAAAATTTACGTTTCAAAACGTTTAACACGTTGTTCATTCAATTATCAATGGCTTTCCGGTTTCCGCACGTAAAACCTTTATTGTAATTCTTCAGTATATTCTTCCTATTTGTTGTCTTCCGCCGCAGTCTGTACACTTAATTTGTTTTTCGCGTAGCTTTGCAATTTTGCAGAAGAGACCGGCTATTTAAACGGTGGCCTGAGCAACAGGAAGTATGTCGAACATTTTGTGGTAACAGAGTTATTTACTGAAACACAGGAAATTTGTCTAAGCTTTTCCTGTTACACCGTAAAAGATTTCGAAACCTTTTTCAAATCCTTCCGGCTAGTTGTGCGAAGCTTTGTCACATGTTGCACATATATTTAACATCTTATTGTTGTAATCACCCATTTTATTTTGGTTACAAGAAACACTTGTAGTCAACTTTGCAGCAAAATGATTAGAAGTCCTTTTGTATAAGTTATATTATAAATGTAACTTATGGGTTTTCAACATGTTGTTCATTAACTATTGATGATAGAAGAATAGGACCTTCACTATTGACCTTCATAACCTTAGACATTGAAAAAGTTAAAGGTCAAGGTCACTTTTTAGATTTGTGTTCACAACTCAACTAAAGCAAACACGATACCTGAAAAGAAAAGAGTGCTAAATGATTACCCCGAAAGAAGCAACTTTGTCACATTTAAATGAAAGGATTTGAAGTCATGGTAGAAGATTTATCTCGCATCATAAATGTAAATTGTTGGTTTTCCATATATTACTCATAAATTAGTTATGATAGCGGCTCGGGTACTTTACTACTAACCCATCACGACACTTGACATTGAAATTGGATGCAAGGTCAAGGTCACGCTCTATTTTTGTGACCCTTGCTTGCTTTCACTACTCCTATAAAACAAAGGTCACCAGAGTACGAGAAAGTCCTGAATTATCCTTTGAAAAATTTGATATTTCTATCTCTAGCCATTAGCAATTTTCCCTTTCAACTTTTTTTCTGGTTTTATTTTGGGAGAAAACATGCCTTAGGTTGAAATGGCAATCCTTGTTTTTATGGTCAAGGTCGAACACAATTTAATGTCGACTTGAACAATAATCGCGGGTTTTTGTATATTGATGTGTGCAACTTATTGATGCGCAGTTTTATCGCATTCAATTTCGTTCACAAAAATAATGATCGATGATTGTTTGAATATTTGAATGGTGTTTAAACGCCACTTTCATCATGTTTCAGTTATTTCATGGCGTCCAGTATTTATTGGGGGAGGAAGCCGGAGTACCCGGAGAGAACCCCCGACCTGCGGTAGGAAAACTGGCAATCCTTGTCAATTAAGATTGGAGCCGAGTACACCCTGCCTGCAGTGAGAATCGAACCCGCAACCTCAGTGTTGACAGACCACGTGATCAATAGTGACGAACTACCTTGACCGCTCGGCCACCGAGGCCCCAATGATCGATGAAGATTAGTGGATAGCAAATATAAAGTCGTTATCAAAATTTCTCTCAATAAGTTTTGTTGCCATCGAAATTTGTCATGGCTTGATATCTTTTGATAATTAATCTGAATGCAAAATAATAATATGATGATTTCAGCATCTTATTGGGTTACGGATTTGTGTAAAATCCCAATAACTAGATAACGTTAAAAGGTGTTAAAATCAATCATTTTAAAATAAAGGTGAATGGATCAAGGTCTAGAATTAAATCTAGAAATGTGTTAATAGAAATACTAATGTACTGTTTAAAATTATTCAGTTGGCGCCATCATTAAGTAACAATTGTATAGTACTGTCAATCAACGTCCGTCTTATAAATGACTACTGGATAACAACAAAATAAGTTTTTTTTAAATGAGACTGAAATTAAGATAAACAATGATAAGATTAGAAGTACTACGGACGTGGAGTTCATGCTTTCAATATATCATTAATCTTCATTGCAGGTCTGGTAGGGTCGACGCTTGAACAACGTTTACATTACCCTTCAAAATGAAATCGGTTATTATATTCCTCGTTTTAATACAATGTGGCCAGATATAGTTTATCCATGAAAACATAATTTTGGAATATACGCGCGAAGAGAAATACTTCTGGAAAAAAGTTAATATAAAGTCTGTAGTAAAAACTTTTAATTGTTTAAAAAAAAACAAACGAAAAAACCGAAAAAAATAATAAAAGGTAACCGTGCTACTAAGTGGATAGTATAAAAAAATTAACATCGTCTTTTGATAAAACAATTTCTCATGTGTTTTGTATGCATTTGTTCATGGTGTGTAACAGTTGTAATATTTCTTCTTACGTTGTTGGATTTTTTGTACCATAATTGTCCATTTTTCGAGAATGAATGAGTAAATATTGCAATTAAAATTGCGAGCGGTTTTAATTAAATAAACCCTTAAAAAAGACAATTAGTGTTTATTGAGTTTTAGACAATTAGAAAACTTTATCAATTAATGTTTTGTCTTTATAAAATCCAAAAGTTACGAGGAGGGTTTACTTTATGTAACAATATATGCTCATATAATCCCTAACTATAAATGTATTAATTGCATTAAACAATTAAAAAAATGATCGGGAATACCGCAAAACACTGATTGTATAAAATTATTTTTAATTCTTTCAAAATCATTCTTTAAAATGTGTAGCGTCTAGTGGACACTTTTATTATGTACAACACTTAATCTATTTAAACATCAGTAAATGCAAATAAGAAAACAAACATGATTTTTTAAATATTATAAATTGAAATTGCTGAAAAAAATATAACCGCTAAATCTTTTAATTTAATACAAGTCGAACTATTAAAACATAATCCATTGGCGATGTCAGCATACTTTTTTTTAACTTTGGCGGTGTTGCAGAAAATATTATTGTAGAACTATAGCAAAGGCTTTCGTTATGATGTATCAAATACATTTTATTTCAAATCAAATTGATCAATAAGCTAATGATAAAGTAAGTGGTATATATTTGGTTAAGGGCACTAGCATACAAATGGCTGAATGATAAGGTTAATTGAGATGATGACGAACAATATCATTAGCATAATTACCACAATTATTACATTCTTAATGTTAAACGATGTTAGCAGATCTAAGTTTAGGTCATTGGAACTTGTAGTGTGATATTACATTCTTAATGTTAAACGATGTTAGCAGATCTAAGTTTAGGTCATTGGAACTTGTAGTGTGATATTACATTCTTAATGTTAAACGATGTTAGCAGATCTAAGTTTAGGTTATTGGAACTTGTAGTGTGATATTACATTCTTAATGTTAAACGATGTTAGCAGATCTAAGTTTAGGTCATTGGAACTTGTAGTGTGATATTACATTCTTAATGTTAAACGATGTAAGCAGATCTAAGTTTAGGTCATTGGAACTTGTAGTGTGATATTACATTCTTAATGTTAAACGATGTTAGCAGATCTAAGTTTAGGTCATTGGAACTTGTAGTGTGATATTACATTCTTAATGTTAAACGATGTTAGCAGATCTAAGTTTAGGTCATTGGAACTTGTAGTGTGATATTACATTCTTAATGTTAAACGATGTTATTAGATCTAAGTTTAGGTCATTGGAACTTGTAGTGTGATATTACATTCTTAATGTTAAACGATGTAAGCAGATCTAAGTTTAGGTCATTGGAACTTGTAGTGTGATATTACATTCTTAATGTTAAACGATGTAAGCAGATCTAAGTTTAGGTCATTGGAACTTGTAGTGTGATATTACATTCTTAATGTTAAACGATGTAAGCAGATCTAAGTTTAGGTCATTGGAACTTGTAGTGTGATATTACATTCTTTATGTTAAACGATGTTAGCAGATCTAAGTTTAGGTCATTGGAACTTGTAGTGTGATATTACATTCTTTATGTTAAACGATGTTAGCAGATCTAAGTTTAGGTCATTGGAACTTGTAGTGTGATATGATTGCTTGATGAAGTTCTTGTTAATTATGTATCTGTTATTAAAAATTTTTGCATTACCTTTTGAAGCAACACAATGCTGTTCGGAATCGTCGAAAACTGTTTTTAAGAAGAACATTGTCGAATTTTTATGTCTATAGTCTGAGATAGATGTTAGTGGTATCTAAGGTTTCGTGTCACGTCCAATGCACAACACTGTGTCCATAGTGACGTCATGAGCAGATATTTAGCGCGTCCGACCTATTATTTTCTGCACTCTTTGGAGCAGAGATACATGTATAAACCCATTAGTAGTAGAATAATATCTTTAGAATCACCTACGTCGTTAAACACCATTAATCAATCAATCAATCAATCTTTCTAATCTAAATTATGTTAATTTGAACGTGTGATAACGGAATGTCAAAATGTATACGTTAGGAGCAGAATTCTATTAAACTAAAACTCAAAATATATTATCTAAGCGTTTGCAGTCATTATGTTATTTAGACCTAAATAGCTATGCCTAATAACATCCGGTTACAATAATGTAGACAAAAAATGCTTGTCAATAAAAACTACGGCGTACGCTTATTGTTTTTGTTTTTCATTGAACAGCTATTTGCGCTGGACGAACAAATTGGGATCAAGCATGTCAAAGAACTTACACAAATGATAGAATTACTTATAGGGGCGGAATAAGTGAAATCTTTAGCGGAGGAACCTGTACCCGACCAAACCACTGTGAACAATGCAGAGATGGATTCTACAATGATGGCTATGGATATTGTTCTAGTATGTTTTATGCATATTTTTGAAGTTATGGAGCAACACCTAGCTTTGCACGTGTCCAGATTGAATCTGGTAACAACACATTACTTGAAACTTGCGCAAATTAAAATGCAAAAAACTAGTATTCTGTATAAAATGTTGTTTGCACATTGATTAAAAGAATGATTGGTAATTTTTATAGGACTTATAATACACAGTAGATGTTATGACAACCGACCAACTTTTTTACATTAATAAGCTACACTGGATTAATATGTCTACTTTTTTTTTTATTTCAGTTTGCCCAAAAATTAACCATTGCCTCCACAGACAATGTGATAGTATTCACAACAATCACTGCGAATATTGTGAAGGAGAAATCGTTGACAAGTTGTATTGGAGGGCGTATACTCGTCATACGGACGCATTAGGCAAAGACGACCCTTATAGGAAGAACTGTATTCGTAAGATAATATGATTGATATAGTCAATAAAATGTATAGACATTTTCTAAGTGGTACTGCATATACGACATATTTTTGTTATATAATAACAAGAAGAGGAACAGTATATTGTCAATTGAATTAAAGACAAAGTTGACAATGCCTATATAAGGGCTACAATATACTCCATCACTCTCTCGTTAATGCGCATTGCATAAAAACACGTTATACTAAATGTTACACCCCGCTGCGCTAGGTGTTTTGCTTGCATTTTTTTTTATTATTCCATATTGTAACTTTGTAGTGTTAAAATCCAATTTAAAACATTTTTACACGATAACACGTCCATATTTTATATTATGCCTTTGTTGTTAATAAGTTCCAAATTGTCCTTCACTTTTGCTACGGGAATTTTACATAGGTAGTTAGCCATATGAGTTTCTACAGGGACCTCGCGTTGTTTTCAAAAAGATTTTCTGCTTTCGTAACGTTCAGTGGTATTCGGACAAACCGCGAGGATTTTCCCGCCTTAACTGCAGACGATATTACCCGAAGGATTTCGAACAGACGACAATGGACTCTTCCAATCATACACTTCCTTTGTAATTTAGGTCAAATTTTACTATAGAAAATTGCTCTATCACATTGAAAAATTCGCCGCATTTCAGTTCGCTAAATAACTGAAAAAAGTGATGAATTCAATTTACACATTTTGTGATCTACAAAATGAGCATAAGCTGGACCATACGCGGTAAGTAGTTTTCATTTGTTACTCAAAAACAATAACCAAAATACATCAGGATTTAGTATATTAAACATTATTTTCGAAGTTGCAAAACAATAGTCACTATTTATTTAACCCCAATAATCGTCAAGAACGACGGAGTGAACTATTCATTTAACCCCAATAATCGTCAAGAACGACGGAGTGACAATTAATCATTATTTACTTAGTTATATTCAAGCTTTATAATATTGATTACTTATATAATCATCTTTTTTTTTGCGCTCCAATAACATAATAAAAAACAGGAATTAAATTTTATTGTTTGTTATTGTGTACATTAGAAACGTGTTCATGGAGATCCGACAGTAACAGATGCTATCCTGGGATATGTGACAAAGAAATTGCTAACTCCTGTAACTGCACAGACGGGTTTGGAGGAAGGCATTGTCAAACAAGTACGAATTTCATCTTAAAAGCTCTTTTTTCCTACACCCAACGAGTAATCAACACCTCAAATGATGCATATAGTTTTCTCATAAATTAATGACTAATTAGTGCCTTAAACATGATATGCAGACGACAATAATATTACTAATGGTATAACAACTATATTGGTTAAATAAGCGAGTTCAGTCTACTTTGTATACAAACAATTGACATTAAAAAGCCGAGGGATCGAGTTCAGCTATATAATCCCTAAGCAACGCCGAGGGTATAAACAGCTGATTTATTCCCAACATATCTCTTCAAGGACATAATAAGGCTTTTAACTAAAATTCACATTATATGATACTTTTATTAACCAATGCCTACCAATTAATATCACTTGTTTAATATAATAAAAATTGGTTATTGTCAAAACTAACACACAATGGACTGAATTGTATGGTCAATTTCAGAAACCGGAAATGATACGATTACAGGGAATGTCCACAGTATTAAAATTAATAAAGAAATATTACTTGTATCTATTGATTTGTAGAGATTGTGTAGTAACTTTTTTTATCTTCAATATTGTTAATGAATGCTCATCGATGAATTGGAACCTTACTAAATTTTGTGTAAATATTTCAGTTATTAGGAATTCCACGATATTATTTGCCCTGGCAAAACTCCAAAGTTCTAATCCAACCGACGACCCGGTAGAATCACCCGTTGATCCGAACGACCCAATTCCACGTGAACCAAAATGGACCAACACAATTTTGATAAACACTGCCGCTTTAAATGTTAGGGCAAACTTCAAAGTAGCTGGTATTCCGCCTGCTCCAGACAGTACTGGCAGAAATCACTTTGTAACTGAATTTAAGTATGGGATAACAAGCGGATTGATGAAACTAACGCTTATAAGAGGTAAGAATTTTATATCTAGATGAAATAGCATCAATAATATTAAAACAATTACTAAAAATATTGATTGGTCTAAATGACAAGGATTGATAGTTTTCGCGAGCGAAAATTATCAACAGGTAGTTCATATTTCCCTCCCGAAAAACTGGACGTCATAAAATAGCTAAAAAAGACTTAGATATTTTTAAGGAGATAAAAATACAAGAAACGTTGGTTTAAGGCAAAGTCAATTTTTATTAGAACAATAACTATTATAACAAATCATGATATGTCGCTTGATTTATCAAAGAATAATTCACAACAAAGTTTTAGTACACAAGAAAGGTTATATCATGATAACAATAAATCCTTAATTTTTATATGAAGAAGATATTTTCTCTTGTTTGTGAGTTAAATTGTATTCTTAAATAAATCGATGTTCCTCATAAGAGAGTGCGGTTTGCATGGAAAAAATTATAGATGTCAATTAAAATATCTTTTTTGCGTCTTGTGATTAAATTATCGATGTTCATTAACTGTGCTATATTTTATAACCATGTAAAATAATAGACAACTAGCAGTTACTATTTTCGTATCTTTCTGTTTTAGATGTTAATGCTACAATTCCTGAAATATTTTTGCCATGTCGTGTAAATACAGAGCTTCCAACAAACGACGAATATCCTTGTGAGGAACCAAATGTAAACTTCAACCTATGGAACCACCTTTTACCATTTCAACATAATGATCGGTAAGCAATGATTTTGATTGGTCAGTATTGTTAAGAAATTGGTGTAATCAGCAATTTTACAAGACTTGAAATATCAGGTACCTAGATAACAAAATATGATTCAATTAAAATCAATTCTTCTACAGTGTTTTATTAAGTTAATTTATGATTAAACCGCCTCAGGGTTATTGGACTTACTTTTATGTGCGATCCATTATTTAAACATGGACAATCCAGCAAACGTGCAGGCGATCAAAGTCAAGGAGTCATACTTTACACAATCAAAATTTACGTATGTGTCATGCTGTACAATTAATGTAAACGTGTACCTTTGTTGTGCAACAAATGGGATCGGGGAGGCACATATATGTTGGTACATGCTAATATCTATGGAGGCATGGACTACAAACACAAAATTATTTAATGACTTTAACTAGTGAACCGACAGTTCACGACACATGACATTTTTACAAGAAACAAAGGATAAAATTCTTATCTCAACAAATATATTTCAAATGGAAAAAATATGCAACACGTTGTGTCTCATTAGTAGGAAAATAGAAAAAGTAAAAATATGAAAACCATAGGACAGTAACAAAATTCGGATTGATATACTAAATTGAAATAAAAAGGAAACCAAACAGAATAAAAGAATCCAAATAACACAAGCACATAAATGCGTGAATGCACTCAGGTACTCCAGAATAAGCAATATCGGTATGGAAAGAGTTATTCAGAATTATATCTATGAACAAGTCAAATAAATCAAGGAATATGAAAAACTAGGTATGTCTCAAAACTAAATTTCTGATCGCATTTGGTAAATTGATAGATAATGATCAACTAAATCGTACTTTCGTCTACAGCCAAGTACCTTATTCGAAAGCTTTCTGGTAAAAACACAGAGCGTGGTCTTGAAATTTGAATACCAATTGCAAGATCTAGAATAACTTTGTGTTTTGAAATGGAAAAATCATAAGCGGGAGAAGTCTATTCGGAAATCTTCAGTAAATATGCTTGTCAAAGTGTTTATTGTGTAGTTTTCCTTATTCCGAAAATAAGACTTTAGTAAGAGACCGACATGATGTAATTAATATGTCCTTAATTTCGATATGAAATGAAAGTAGTCAACAAACGTAGATTTATTCAATTCAAAAAGTGAAATTAAAAGTCTGTGCAAATAGAAAGGAACAAAACTTTAACCCGTTGAAATGCTGATTAATTGCTGAAAATTCTATTAACCAAATACGTATGGAAGCCCGTACGCGTAATTTGACTGAAACTTGACTGGAATGATGTATGACATGTTGGCAACAAGCTATCTTCATTTTGAATCGATTGAATGAAAACATGGCCGCTGTTACTAAATATAGAACATAGGGTAAAATCATCAAAGTGGCTTATAACTCAGAAACTATAAGATAGGGAAAATCTTATGTTTCCCAGGCTCCAAAATCAAGTTGTACATAAGTCTTCATTGGGGCGAAGTTGCCAGATGAGCTCTTTTAGTAGTTATGGCCATGTGAAGGTAAAATTTAGTTTTTGTTCATATTTTAGTCCTATATAATGAAAACTATTGAAGACAGAGATAGCTGTCGCTTTCTTAAACCTTCAGCTCATTAAGCTTTTCAAAAGTCTCTATTGGCCCATTAAAGGTTGAAGATCATAGTTTTTACTGCTTTTGCCCTTTTAAATGAAAACTATTGCAGATATAGAAAAGCTGTTGCTTAACTTAATGTTTAGTTCAAGAAGCCATACCAATGACTACATTGGGTCGAAGAAGTCACATGACCCCTTTTATGGGTATGCCTCTTACAAGGTCAAAGAAGTCAGATGACCCCTTAATGGGTATGCCCCTTACAAGGTCAAAAATCGGGTTCTTGAGATTAAAAACTCGTGCACATAATTTAGTAACTCGTGCGCAAAAGATTTGAAACTCGTTCGCTCAAGATTTGAAACTCGTGCGCTCATGTTAGTAACTCGTGCGCTCAAGTTAGTCACTCGTGCGCACAAGATTTGAAACTCGTGCAATCAAGTTTGCAACTCGTGCGCACAACTTCAAAACTCGTGAGCTCAAGTTATAAACTATTTTTCCGTAGCACGTACCTGCTTCCATAAATACGACTTATCTTTTTAATAATAAATGTCATAGTATATAATTTCCTTTCTTTAAAGAATAATATGCCGTAAATCGGGTTGTAGCTTTATTTTGATTTATTTTGCCAAAATTAAACACACCAAAATAAAACATACACCAAAATTTTACTCGATACAATATATCTTATGTGCTGTTTTCTTAATTATTTTACGCAGGAAAAGTAAGTTATTTATAGCTGCCTCATATATTTGCCTCATAGAAATATTATGACGATTATTATTGTGGTCGGGTACAAAAAAAAAGAAAAAAAAACCTTCAACAAAAGTCTCGGTTTATAGGATAATTTTCCATATTTCAGGACTTTGCTTATATGAAAATTTTTTTTTTAATCAACTAGAATTAAAAATAATGTAATGCTATTACTGATTTTATTGTCCATACGTGTTACACACATTTGGCAATTTTCCATCTGCAGACAAAAGTCATTTAACCAACTTCGACGCATTGTCTTATTCTTGCTTTTTCACATTTCTATTTACACTTATGTGTTTACTGTACGGGATAAATATTATTATAGAATTAGTTTGACTTTTCTCATAAATTGAACATTCCAGTAAATTATACAAATATGTTACACCAAACTCTATAAACAAATAGACGACATCGTGCGTCTATGACGGTTGAACATATTATATTAACTAGAGAAGCCGTAGTGTTACTTTGTGCTGAGGTCAAGACTAGTAGGAGAAAAAAGTGATCTAAAATTAATTCGTTTACATCTAAATACGTCCAAAACGGGCGATCAAGGAATATTAGAAATTGTTACTTGTTGTATATTTGAGGTTTCTCTGTAATGCTGTTTCTATTTATTGTCTATGACTTTATATCGAGGTTCTAGGACCATACTGGGTCGGTTCCCAGTGCTCAATCCACAGAGCAGCCCAGCGCGTGCCCGGGTGGCGGATAGGGGAGAACCTCTCGTTGGGGGGTTGTCAGGTCATAATACGGAAAGCCTGAGACCGGACCGTAGTGGATAACGTGTTTGGAGAGTGCCACGTTCCTTGCACGATATAGCTCCCTTTTGTAGATATCGAAAAAAAGTAGGCTTATTGTAGCCGCTACAAAAGGCTAAATTCTCAGACCCTACCCAATACTCATTACTTTTCCAGTGGCAGTCAAAATTTGTTCCCTTTGTCTAATTCCACCCATTTTTCAATTGATGCATTGTTTGTTTACTTGTTTCCGTCCTGAATATAGCTGAGATACTGCTCGCTGGACGTAAATCGAACATCCAATGAATCAATCAATCAATAAAGTAAAGTAAAGTAAAGTAAAGTAAAGTAAATTTCAAATCGGCGAATATATATACAGATAAACATGACAAACATGAGCTCTGAAGAGCTCTTTATAGCGACTGATATCATAAAATAAAAACAATACATATTAATAAATTAATAAAAGCAGTACACATATATACTCAACATACACTTCAAATACACACAGCATCAAACATAATCAAGGCAAATAGACAGCACTAAAACACTATGAGAGGCATTAAATATAAGCAGTTGAACTTAGTATTAAAAATAGCGAGTGTAAGTAAACTATTCAGAGCAAATGGGGTAATTTATCATAATGTACAAGCACTAAAATAAACACACAGACAAAGCATATAAGCAGTTAAAAACATATAAATTGTTGAAATTTTAGCATGTATAAAAAAGAAAGTAAAATTAATACATACATTTTCAAAGTAAAATGTTTTCAGGCAGAGCAGTAAATTATGCAACAAAGCTAGCATTGCTATAGTATAAGCGATAAAAAAAGTAAAAGAAAGTAAAAAAAAGCATTTAAAACAGGTTTGAAGACTTCTGCTATGTGGCGACAGGACATTACCTTCTACAGGCACTACAGTTACATGTTTCCGAGAAACACCAATTCGAAATAAATTTTTTGAAGGTACCAAAAATAGATAGGCTTCTTGCCTGATCTGTCAGGGTGTTCCACAGCCTTGCCGCCTCATAGCTGAAGCTCTTCTTACCATACTTTGTTGTTTTAAGTCGGGGAATATCCCCTATGTTATTGCACCTCAAATTATAAGAATTCTGTTTTATTTTGACAATGTCATGGAGGAAAACTGGACTAGATTTATTCAAGATTGTGTAGGTCTCTAATGCCATGGTCCTCATTCTATGGACTTTTAATGATGGAAGTTTGTATAGTTAGTTCAGGTAAATAGTTGTAATTGTTGGTGTAGTCGTCATACATGAAACAGAGGGCGCGTTCTTGTATTTTTTTCAATTTTTTTAGTCTTTTTTTTCTGTGCAAAAGTGCCAGGTGAGTGGGCAGTAGCTTAAATTGGAGAGTATACATGAATGATATATGGTCAGTTTAGCTAAGCGGCTGAGGTTGGATCCAATTCTCTTGAATTCATATAATTGGCGCGCTGTTTTGTGACAAATATTTGAAATGTGTGTACTAAAATCAAGATTGAAATCATTTGTTATCCCTAAGAGTTTTACCTCATTATCACAGCTGATTTTGTTGCCATTTAGATCAAAAATGATGTTCTGTTTATGGGGTTTGTTGCCTAGTGCTATTGCTTGGAATTTGTCAGGGTTTGCCTGCATTTTATTTACATCAAACCATGACACTAGATATCCTTGTGTATTGTTTCCACACGGGCAATTTTTAATGAGTCTGGGAAAATAGCAGAGGACAATGAAAATTTACAAGATCAGTAATTGGTTTGGTAATAACAGTTTTTGCATCATGTTATAATTTAGGTGATATATATAACACCAGTTGCCTTTTTTGCATTTATAGCAGCAATACTCTTGGAGACAAACAGGCCATCATTTGCTTTAAAAACTAAGGGATTTGAATTGGTAATATTTGAGTATTTGTCATTTATAGCATTTATACTTACATGAGTTTCACCAGTAATTATATTCGGATCATTAATGTTTTAGCTACATTAACAAAAATTATTCTCCACTGATCACAAGTATGACCAGTAAAGACTTCAGATATTTCTTTTTGATCGGTAATAATGTTGTTGTTTTCTTGAAGTATTATGTCTTTTTAATTTAAACAGCCTTTCTTTGTGAGAAAGGGATTGACTGTTGACCAAAAAGCCTTGCGCCTGTTCGACCAGTGGATCTTTCAATAAAGTAGTTATTTATGGATTTGTTTCTTTAATTTTGTCACATAACTTCTATGTTGTCGATAGGCTTCCCAGTTTGTTTTTTTTTTGGAGTTGATTGTTTGGAATTTGTTTTAGAACATTCTCTTTTATATATTGCAGATCTTATGGCTTTATTGATATATGGAAGTTGTTTTGGTTTAATTTTCCTTTCTCTAAAGGGAGCATGTTTATCTGCTATATCCAGAAATTTTTTACTGAAGTTTTCATATTGAGAATTTATTTCATAATTTCAAGTTCATCCAAAATAGTTTGTTTGTCTAAATTTTTCAAACTTCTACATATAGAATATTTTGATCTAACATTTGGTCTTTCACATCTACCTTCAAAGGCAATAAGATTATGACAGCCACTCAGTCCATAGCCAAAATTACAAACTTTCCCACATTTGTTTTCTTGGTTTGTTAAAATAACATCAATGAGGGTTGGTTTAAATTTTTTTCTAAAACGTGTTGTTGTATTCACAAGATTTTTTAAGCAAAAAATATCACAGCAATCTTTCAAAGTTTCATTTTAATCATTGTCTAACATATTAAAATTCATATCACTCTTAATGATAAAATTATCATACATTTTTACAATTTTGTCAGTTGTTTTGTTAAAATCGTCATAAAAATTACTGTTTTGCATGTTTGGGGGGTTTATAAACATCTACAAATAACCATTTGTGTTTGTCAGATGTTACCTCTTGTGCTAAGACTCAATATCTTTAAACTCAGCCTGTTTTTTCGATCTCCGGCTAGGTCTGACCGCATGTACGCTAAAACTCCACCCTCGTGCTGATTTCTGTCAGATCTATATAAAAAAACATTTTTTAACATTAAATATTGAATTCGGGAAAGAATCATCCAGTTTAGTCTCTGCTATTAACATAATGTCTACCACATTTCTCTGGAGTAGCTCTACTATATGCTCATATTTGTAGCGGTAGCTCTTAACATATAAGACACAGATTATATTTGCTGGTGACTATCCCCAGGTCTACGAGTTCTTTAAAAAAAATATCATAAGTTTCATATTATTGAATTCATTTACTATTGTTTGATTGTTAACAGTTGACTGCTCAGAAAAAGAATCAGAAAAATTTGGAATGGTACAGGATTGACAAATCCAGCTTTCAGTTGATGTGGAAAGCTTTTCATACGTCTCTTTGTCCATATTGATAAATTTGGTGTGGAACCAGAAATTGCATATTTCACATTCAATCACATTTTGGTTTTTTCGCACAGGTTTGGCGCAAGAGCCACATGGGAACCTCATTGGTCCAGGGTTCAGCGCAATATCCCCACTGATCACAAGTATGACCAGTAACCTCTGCCATCTTTGTTTTGAATTATATAGGAATGTGGCAGTTTAATGGTCTTGTATATTTAATGTGATAGTACATTATATGATACAGGTTAATATTTAGATCGTTGGCAAATTTTACCTCGAATGCATTCATACACTGATCATCCGTTTGTATGGCATAAAAACAATTTTGAATGTAAAAACCATTACTTGACTTGTAGTAACCACGATTTTCTGGTGTGGCGAGTAACTAACTTGACACTCTAAGTTTTTGTGAATATCTTAATTTCGAGCGATTTCATAGTTCTAATACGTTCATAAGTTGATTTTAAGCAGTATCTTTGTAAAAAGTAAAAAATGTCTTCTTGTTCGTTGAAATCTTGAAAAAAAGAGAAATTTAGTTGTATTTTTCGCTTGTTTGAATTTTACCACTTTCCTTTTCCGGGCATGCGCATAAAGTTTCAATTCAATATATTAAGGTTCTAATTTTTTTTTCAGAGTCATATTTTCAATGGAAATATCCAATGGCGGATACCTAAAGTATATAGACAGAGATGCCTATCCTAAAGATCCTGAAACAGCTCCTCGCATTCATGTTAATCTTAACGGAAGAACTGTAATACGAAATTTTATTTTTCACTGGGATCTGGTCAAACCTTATCAACAATGTATTCATAATTATGGCTTAAATTGCAAGACGCCTCCTGTTTTCACACGCGAAGTGACTGAGCAGGTAAGAAGTCGAAAACCTTACTGTCATGTTATGCTTATTCTTTGCAAGGTACATTTATTTCATTTTAAGACAGTTTACTAGGTGTCAGGTATTTTGTTATTACCTTTATGGTATTTCATTAAGACATTTTGCACAATTGACCAGTTAGACATTCTGTTCACTGCCATAACAGAAACCTTTGTCTTAACGGAGTTATCTCCTTTACACAGAACATCTAGTGTGTAGATAAAACTTTAAAACCGTATAGATTTTACAGTTGACAACGGCCTATTAACTATTTTCGCATAAGGGAAAAGGTTAACATATTAACTTTCGATTCGGAAACAAGTTTAGACGAGTTGAGTAATTAGACCCCTCAAAATGAGTGTAATAAGTTTAGCTATATTACATTAAATTTTCAAAGTGTAATCTCGATAAAAACTTTTTCAAATTTAGAAACCAAATAATTACCCAAGGAAGCACTCAAATGCCCCTAAAATAGTCCTTTGCACAATCCCCTAAACAAAGCAGCCAATACATTTAATAAATTAACTAGAAAATTTATTTCCATTACATTAGGGAACTGTTTTTTGAATATAGCTCCAATATCAAAATTTCATTTGAATTATAAATCCAGTGTCCATGCGTCAGTTCAGCGCCGCCAAATATCAAAATAAGAACTAATTCCTCTGTCTCAGTAAACGTTGGTTTACATTGTCGGTTAAAGTTGCTGGACAGATTGGAACACTGTAAAATGACAATAGATGGATTTCTTCACTACTTATATAGATGTTTTACCTCTATTGTCAACACTGAGATTGCGGGTTCGATTCTCACTGCAGGCAGGGTGTACTCGACTCCAATCTTAATTGACAAGGATTGCCAGTTTTCGTACAGCAGGTCGGGGGTTCTCTCCGGGTACTCCGGCTTCCTCCCCAATGAAAACTGGAAGCAATGATTTAGCTGAAAAATTGCTGAAAGCCACCAACACCAAACAAACAAACAAAAAACAAAAAAACCTGTTAACCGTTGTAACTCTGTTTAAGTCTAGATGTGATATTTGAATGTTTAATTGACTGTTTGTAAAAATAAAATCCCATGGATCAATGAAATTTGTTTTAAATACCAAATATCTGAGTGTAACTATAACGCATGTTGATATAGGAATTTCGCTATTAGTCATCACTGACCTTGACCTTTATGGGGTCTGCATGTCAAAACCATTGTAATTGTCTTTTTTATGTGCACATCTTTTTTAAATCTTAAATTATAAAGAACTGAAATTTTGACCCCTCTTTAGGCCATGTTTGTTAAGGTCATATATTTTTATAGTAGTGCCCATTGACGATTCTGCATCACTTATGCTACATTCCAGTAGAAAAAACGGTCAACGCGATCCGCAATTTAATTTGAACATTGTCATATTCGGTCCCGTTAACAATTACTCTAATAACCACTGTCCCCATGCATCGTTGTAGCGCGCAACTGATAATAATAATAATAATAATAAATTCTTTATTTAACGAAGGTAACTCATTTAACAATACAATGTTAATCTCACTAGAGGCCTTCACATAAAAAAAACCAAACAAAAAAACCCAAACACACACAGTATATGATTTACAGACTAATTGCATATACAATAAACAGTACAATAACAATAATAAAAGAAATTACATGTATATAAATATGTTTGGTAATGGCAAGAATGTTTACAAGACAGTTTGTGTACCTTCATTTTGAAGCTTAATAAAGTATTCTACAAAAGCCCAGAAGGCTCATTCGATATTCGAAATTCGAGATTCAAGATTCGAAACTCGAAATTCGAGATTCGAAATTCGAAATTCGAGATTCGAGATTCGAAATTCGAAATTCAATATAGTTATAACCAATCAAATTGTGTGTAACATAATCGTCTACCAATCAGAATAATTCTTATATAAACGTAGCCACGTGCTATTATGTTTATTTGGTGTTTTAACAGTCGACATATTTGTCAACGAATGACTTGTTCAACATGGTTTTGTTAAAAAAATCAAATTTATAAGCTTTATTTGTTATTTTATTAAACGGAATTTTTTTTTGTGTGGGGCTATCAGGGGTGGATCCAGAGGGGGCCCTCCCTTTTGACGGAAAAATTTGGTTGGATATATAGGAAATCATTGAAGCATGACCAAAGTGGCCCCCTTGGCCAGTCAGTGCCCTCCCCCCCCCCTTTTTTCGAAATTTTGGATCCGCCACTGGCTTATTTTGGCCCTTTGAACTTAGAAATGTGCTGAAAATACCTATTAATTATCTTGTCAGCACAAATCCTCTGAAACTACTCTGTACTATACAAAATTTTATGAAACTTGGTATGTAACTAGTACACCATATATGTAGTGCATGTTATCAGGAATTGTTGATTCCTAAATTTATATGGTAGATATGGCTCTTTGAACTTGGGAATTTTCAGTAATCCTCAATAATCATGGTTTTAGCATTAACTCCCCTAAAACAACTCAACCAAATTTTATGTAGTTTAGATATAACCAAGGAATTTTGATTGGTAGAGATTATGTCACACGCAATCTGATTGGCTAAAACTATATTGAATTTCGAATTTCGAATCTCGATTTTCGAATTTCGAATCTCGATTTTCGAATTTCGAATTTTGAATCTCGAATCTCGAATTTCGAATTTCGAATATATAAGAACTTTTCTGATTGGTTGACGATTATGTCACACGCAATCTGATTGGTTATAACTATATTGAATTTCGAATTTCGAATTTCGAATCTCGAATTTCGAATTTCGATTCTCGAATTTCGAATGAGCCTTCTGGGCTTTCGTAGTATTCAAAGTTTTCAGCTCCCCTTATTTCAATTGGTAGTTTATTCCAAACAATAATACCAGAGTATTCAAACGTTCTTTTGAAATATTCAGAATGAGGTTGTGGAATATGTAGTAGTCCAGCTGTTGCAGATCTGAGAGAATATTTATATAGACCACTACATGTAGTAAATTTAACAGCAAGATAATTTGGAGATAATCCATTCATACATTTAAACATCAGAAGAGACTGGAAATATTCAATTCTAGTAAATATAGTCATCCATTTAAGTTCTTTAAACATCATCATTGATGGATAATCAAAAGATTTGTTTAAGAGTAGTCTGGCGGCACGTTTTTGTAACTTAGAAATACGCTCAAGATATTTTGTAGTTAGATCCCACACTGTGCTGCAATAATCAAAAACTGGCAATATGTAACTATTATTATAAAAAATAAGACCCTTTAATGGCAGGTACTGTCTTAATCTATTCATAAGATATAATCTGCTTGACACTATTTCACATATTTTATCAATGTGATTTGACCAGGACAAATTTTTATCTATATATAATTCAAGTAGCTTTTCTACTTCCACATTATCTAATGATACATGGTCTTGGGTAATTATTTTTAAAACGTCATTTGTAATTTCAAGTTTTCTCTCAGATCCCATTAACATACATTTGGACTTCTTCCTATTTATAACCATATTATTTTCTTTACTCCATTCAATAACATTATTAAAGTCTTTGTTAAGACACATGTTTAAATTAGGAATATCCTTAGATGAGAGATGTAAAGTTGTGTCATCAGCATACAAGTCTGATTCAGAAAATTCCAGAGAAAAGGGTAGATCATTGATGTAGATGAGAAATAGTAAAGGACCAAGTATTGACCCTTGTGGAACCCCCAAGTTTATATTTTTATAATCTGATGTTACTGTGCCAAGAC
Organism: Limnoperna fortunei; assembly: GCA_944474755.1. Taxonomy (NCBI): domain Eukaryota; kingdom Metazoa; phylum Mollusca; class Bivalvia; order Mytilida; family Modiolidae; genus Limnoperna; species Limnoperna fortunei. The sequence continues at coordinate 33,469,969 of OX104120.1, read as the reverse complement.
CAACTTTTTGTATTCGATCTGTCAAATAAGATGAAAACCATTTTATTGAGTGGTCATCACACTTATAAAAACTTAGTTTTGATAATAGAATATTATAATTAACAGTATCAAAAGCCTTTTTAAAATCTAAAAATAGGATAGCAGTAAAATTTTCCATGTCCAATTCCTGTAGCCATTTATCAACTACTTTTATAAGTGCTGTATGACACGAATGATTTTGTCTAAAGCCAGACTGTTGGTGTACTAATAGATCATGCTTGGTTAAAAAGGAATAAAGTTGCTTAAAGACGGCTTTTTCAAACAATTTTGATACAGTAGGTAATATTGATATAGGGCGGTATTTATTAGGATCGGTTCTGTCACCATCTTTAAAAATAGGACAAACCTTAGCCTTTTTCAAAATATGAGGGAATATTCCGGTACATAAACTTAAATTTATAATATGAGTAAGTGAATCTACAATTATTGGTTTTGACATTTTTAGAATTGTAGGTCCAACACCATCAGTTCCAGTTGATTTATTTACATCTAAGCTTGCAAGGGCTTTGAAAACATTATCGCTTGTTATGGTATAAAGAGAAAATTCAGTTTTATTGCTAATTTTAGATTTTACAAAGTTGCGAATTTTATCCGAGTCAAAACTTGTTTGTGGATTTTCAATAAGTTTTTTACCAACGGAACAAATGATCATTTAGACAATTAGAAATATCTTTTCTATCCCTCAGGATGTTTTGTTCATGAGATATCATGTCAATTTCATCTATTGATTCAGTGTTTATATTTTTCAAATGCTTCCAAAGTGTTTTACAATTTTTGTTTTTATTGATTGCATCATTGAAATATTTTGATTTTGAGGATCGAATTAATTTATTAGTTTTATTTCTATGTCCTTATTTTTATGAAAAAAGTCTCTTTGAAATGCTGATTTCCGTATCTCATCATTGTACCACTCTGGTTTATATTTATTTTTTACACGTTTAGATACAATAGGGCATATTTATCTAAGACATTTATAATAAGATAATACCACAATTCAATAGCTTCATTAGGATTTAGCACTTATGTCCAAATGTTTCCCCAGACATAAAGATCACCAAGAATATCAAGAATTTGCTATATTTACCTTTAATACTGCGAAGCATCATCCACATGATTAGGGATCTTTACTCAACAGCACTTCTTTGAACGTCCCTAAGCATTCTCTTTTATGACCTGTTTCAGTATAATAAAAGATGTATGAATGTTGTTTTTTTTAACTGTTTATTTATTAAAAGATTCAGTTATGATCATAATCCCATACAATTAGATTCTTTTGTTTGAGCTTATATGTAAGAAGGTTTTCTTTCCAATCTAGTTTATAATTAGAGGCATTTTGTTGATGACTGCTTTTCCCTGTATGAATTTTGTGTTTCAATGTTTTTGTGGATTCCTTTTTCGTGCATATCTATTCCTTATCTGTGTACTATTGTTCACGCCACAGTCCACCAGAAAGCTCATTGATCTTAATGTTGTTGATACCCTCTAAAATAAGAAAGATCAATCCAGTCCGACAAAAAGAACAAAAAGCATTGTTATTTACAAAAATATCAGCTGCAAACCAACCTTTAACAGTTTAATCTATCATAATAAACAATTGTGATAGACTGGCGTAAATGTAATTACTACCTATAAGCTTTATTAAATATCTAATATATAAATTAAACAGTTATTATTATAAAAGATATTAAGACAAGCTGTGGATAGAGATTTTATGATTATTAACTTAAAAATACACAACAAGTGAAATCTGCAATGTATGTATTGGTTTCAATGCGAACCAAAAAATCACCAATTTTATTTATATACAAAGGTTTCTTTTCCATCTTTCTCTTCGTCGTGTCGTCAGTGGGACTAATACTAAATTATTATCATTATGTGCCTTTTCTTAAATCCTCTATCGTGTAAAATTGTAATTGTGGTGGCCCTTATACCATGATTGGTTTAAATTGTGCCGTGGTATATCGTCTTGTCATCAATGTAACATTATCGTACTACACATCTGTTTTTCGGTTAAATTGGCGCTGCCAACAGTACTGACTATCCGTGTGTAGTCCAGACAAATTTTCATGAATAACTTTATAATGCAACGGAAACTTATTGGGAATACATTTAAATGCGTTTCCCGGTTCTTAACGTCCGTTATGCGACCACTGTGGTTTTGTATTGAGTGATCACAAAGTGTGGTATACATATTGTCACCGATTCTACTAAAATTAACATCAGTATTTTTAGTTCTTGCACATTTTTAAGAGAATTGGTTCTAGAATAAAAAATTCAGTATTTATGTTTGATGAGAATAAATTTAACGCTGTCAATAATATTTTAAACTTTTTTAATCCTTCATGAATATTTATCATGGTTCTATTTTTGTTTTCCGAAATGTTATTAAAATAATTTGTGATGGTCCCATTATTCCGTTGGCGGCAACTGCTAAAATAAATTAATTCGGCTAATTCAGAATGGCACCAACATATTACCTTATGCTTTTTTTTTCTAAATCGACATTACAACCGAAGCAAACCTATTGCTGTTCGAAAAGCTTATTCACTGCGCTTTCAAAGGAGGAGATTATTGAAAATCACAAATCGGTGTTGGAATATTTGATCTCAAAATCAAGGTCGAAGATTGTGATCTCCCCTTATTGTGTTGGATTCCAAAACTTCACGAAAATCCATACAAACAGCGTTTCATAGCAAGATCATCTGTGTAAATAACAGTAAAACGGGACTTCAAAAATTCAATGACATTTTCTACTGCAGGAGTGGAATAAATGAAATGTGGATATTAAAACATTCGAAAGAACTGATAGACATCTTGAGGGCTGGATCTCTTTCCAAGTGTAACAACATTTGGCCATCCCTCATACGCAGCTTAAAACCAGGCTTAAAGATCTTATAAAACGCTGCTTTTTCAAGTAAAACGGAAAGAGCCGATATGAATACCTGGTAATTAGTCATGACAGAACTCACTTTGATACATTTACTCTGAATCTAATACTAAACATACAGAAGACCAAATCTGTCGCATGTTAGATTTGCTAATTGACAACATATTTGGGATGTTTGGAGGACATGTTTTCCAACAGACTGTTGGTATTCCAATTAATACTAATTGTGCTCCTCTCCTCGCAGACCTGTCTTTGTACTCTTAAGATCCCGAATTCCTAGCAGGCCTACTGAAAAAGAAAGAAAAGACACTAACCCAGACCTTTAATTTAACATTTCGCTATACTGATGATGTTTTGTCCATCAACAATGCTAAATTGGCTGACTATTTACATTTAATTTACCTAAGCGAGCTGGAAATTAAGGACACCGCCAATATACTAAGGTCAGCCTCTCACTTAGACCTACTTCTAGAAATAGACTCAGGAAAACTACAAACTAGACTATACTCTATTCCTGGATTTGACTTTCCCTGGACATGGCATTGAGCTACTTGACTGGTGTCTAAATAGAGGCAGGCAATGCTTTCTCGTCCGGAGCACCTGATTGCACCCATGGTTATTTTGGGTTTGGGTTACTCTCTTTCTGTGTTTGATGTTTTTGGTTTTTATGTTGTGTTTGTCTATATCCGGTTTTGTAACTGTTCCTTGGCTTTTGGCTAATATTGTACGGTCGGTTTTCTTGCTATTTTCTTATTGTTATTGTCTACCGTATAGAATCTGTGTCTTTTGGCATTTTTAATGTTTTAAAAAGACAACACGCGGGTCAGCCGTAACAAAATTGCCTTGAACTTTTTTGTAGTTTTTATTTCTAACTTCTGTGATGGTTAACGCGGCTGGTGAAGTTTTTATTCGCTGAGGTTAGCCCGCTCTGTCATCAACACTTTTGTGTTGAAGAACTCATCAAAACTATTAAATTGTCGATATAAATTTAAAAATTGTCAAAACACTAAGGTATAGGTTGATCTAAAATTGGTTTCCATTTCGGCATATTTTGTTGTTATTGTTCTATGCCCTTTATATTTAAATAGTGTTTGGCATTTTAAATTTTTTGGGTAGAGCGCTTCTGATATGCCTTGAATAGACGAAACGCGCGTCAGGCATATCAAAATTTATTGCCTGGAACTGGTGTGTTTTAATTTCAAACATTTAATCACACTGTTAAAATTATCAAGACGATAATAAATATTCAAGACAATGTATTGACCAATGTTAATCAGGATCAAAAGGTCAGGGGCAAAAGGATGGTATGAGTCAATATATGATGGTTCTGATTTCTCAAACAGACTTACTCATTATGAAAAGAGTAATTGTTATAATATAAGGTAACATCATTTTTATATATATATTTACAAAAAGTCTACGATACAGCTTGAATGGAATTTATGGATAGACGACCTTTCATCTATAGGAAGTTATTCCTTTGAAGTTTATGAGCTCGGAAATGATGGATCCGCTTTGTCAGAGGACACAGGCAAAAAAATTCACAACAGCAACAATATATCAAATGTGGACACAAAAGTAAGTATTTGTTGGTAATGCCCACAAAGACTTTCTTTATGAATTTTTCTGTAACAACAAACCTTGGGGTCGAGTACACCCTGCCTGCAGTGAGAATCGAAACCTCAATCTCATTGTTGACAGACCACATCATGAATAGTAGACGAACTACCTTGACCACTTGGCCACCGAGGCCCCTTACAAACCATTTTAGATACAATTTAACTTAATCTTAATACAAATTATAGTTGCGTAATTAGTCTCTTAAAATCATTTGCTATGGATTTTAATTAATTTTATAATTGCTATAAATTGTTATTTATCTAGATTATTGTCTTTTAGACTCAGTTTCGTGTTGACGAGCCTGGAATGTATTCTGTTATTTTTACTGCAATTGATAAAGCAGGGAATGAACAAAATGCTCGAACACTGTTTCTGTATGATAATTTAGCAGTTGTCGAAATCAGACATGAGAAGCAAATAGTTGTAAGACAGTCGTCAGTGGCTACTAACCATGTTTGGGTGGACGTCGATAATGCATTCCTGGATGTGCAATGGCCAGATAAATTTACAAATAAACGACACCATCAGCATTTATGGCTCAGTGTAATAAAACCGAGGAAACATGTGGAATCTGAATATGATGACCATTACGGAATACGACAAACATTCGAAACCCCTAATGTAAAAGGTAAACTAATTTTTAGACCCATGCATTTATAATGAGTAGATAAATAAATAAATTATCTCACAATTCAGTTATTAACTAAAAGACAAAGAAACGAAATAAACAAAGACAAGAAAACACAAAGGACAATTACAAATATAGACAAAATCACAAAACTTGTGGTGGATTGAACTGGCTATAATTATCAACTCCAACGTTCTTGTAACGCACTTACAACAAGACATTAGGAATACCAAACAATAAAAAGCAAAAATTTCACAATATACAAACAAGAAACAGAGGAAGCCATATTAATGTAAACATCTCAACGACAATTAGACTATAATACATAAACCGTTGAAATAAAACATTAAAACAACAAGTAGAAATTAGACCAACAAAAGAGACACAGAGTATTAAAATCCAAAGGTCAGACATGAAATGTCCAAAACAATCTTATTTGTACGACAGTAAAGAGACAGTAAAAGATGACAGGCATCAAACTAAGAGTAATCCTGAAATACTACTGAAACAAATCTTTAAACATTTCATCAATTTCTTCATGCAATATAAAAAAATATACTAACAATGTGCACTTGTATAGTAGCTTCTATGAATAATCACTGAGTTCTAGAAGAGATCTGTATGATATATAAGTGTTATAATATTAACAAGTATAATTTTAATTAGCTTGAGATTACATTTTTGTATTTTATAGGAATCGTACGATTTGAAACAATGTTTGTTGTTCTGTCACCCATGGTAACACAAAAAGTTGACTTTGTCGGTACCAGAAATGTCCTGGAGGAATCCACACAACTAGCTGTTTCCTGGATCGATGGAGATCGACTCGATATAACAGTTCGTGCTTTTGATATATGTGACAAATATGTGGATGATACAGTGACTGTTTATAAGGATACAAGTCCCCCAGAGGTTGAAAATGTCTGGTTATCGCGAGGTGATAGAGTCAATATCTCAGTTCATAGTGTTGAAGAATTCTCGAAGATGACGTAAGTAATTTTTTTTTATTTGTTTTGGAAATTAAATCAGATTTTTGTTCCATGGTATGTGCTATAAATATTAATCTCAAATCTATAGTAACAGTTATAACTAGCGATGTTTTCAAAATTTGGTTAATACAAAAGATATTTGTTGATTGTCTTTTTTGACAGTTTCCTCGTTGTTCGGTAATTTGTTATTACCTTCATTTATACTAAATGGTCAGTCATTCTTATGATTTAGAGAATGATTTAATGCAACTCATACAGACTCGTCTTTACATTAAAACGACATCTTTCAGTTTAACAAGTTTATATCTAAATACGTATATCTAAAAAATTGACCTGGAATACCGATTTTCGATGGGCTAGAAAATATTTTCTCTGCGGATAGAAAAAAAATCATCGTCAAGAGGCATATCCCTTTTGAAGTCATATATTACTCCACAAAACATTTACGGTTTGTGTTTTTTTTTAAAAAAGTAAAATTACAAAATAAATTGTTGAATTGTTAGGTCGGTTTTCTTTGCTATTTTACTTAGTAAAAAAATACTTTTTGTAGTTAATATTAATGAATTGTGTTCAAGCAACGTTAAGTCCTTAACTTTTAGGAAGAGATGTCACAAACAAGTGAATCCTATAATACCAATTTGACAGTTGTGACACGGAATAAAATTGATTATTTTCGAGGACGCCTTAGTGACTAGCAAATTGCTAGTTTAACAGAAGTTTTGTTTTCATTTGCTTTATATGTTTACTTATGACAATATTAATAAGTTAATAGATGCATTATGAAGCAATACTTTTTTGAAAATATTTTTGGTAACATTAACATAAAGTAACCTATTGAGAATGTTATTTATGGCTTTAACCTATTTCCAAAGGACGAACATGGTTATTAAATCATAAATATCGTTTTAAATTACTAAAACAAATTAAAACTCCAAATAAATCGAATAAGTTATATAATCAAAAACTTTTAAATATTGATAGGCAATAATACGTCGTATTACCGTTTTTTTTCTTTTTTTGGTAATGTTGATTTGATACTTTTTAGTTGCACTTCATGGTTACTGAACGCATTTCCAAACATTTTAATTAATATATTTAATTTATTTATCTATTTAAATTTTCTAATTGTTTGTTTACAGAATCGAATGGAATGCATTTGACTATCACAGTGGAATAGATCGTTTGGAATGGAGACTGTTCGACAATTTTACGAAAATAGATGTCATTCATGGTCATGCTCATTTACAAGCACAAGGGGATGCAAATGTAAATAATATTTTACAATTATAGTCGAAATTATTTCCTTTTTACATAAAATGTGTCAGTTTTAATACTAATTTGAGAATATTTTATTTGGTTCTTTTGTGTTTTTTCGAGTCTTGATAATATTTAAAACAGATAAAAGATAAACCAAGTTTTCCAAATGTGAGGTTTTTTCATGAATGTAATTGCATTGTGAAATTATTGTCATGCTAAAATATTAATGTCAGATAAATGCACGTAAGCTCGTGTCAATCAACCTACTTAAATGTGTAATACTAAATAGTGTATGGATAAATTAAGCAGCGTAATTTAATGCTCCATACTAACGTAAACTTTTACACTTTTTAGAAACATGTTTGAACGTCATGAATATATTAAACGTTTTGTTGATATTTCAAATCATTACTTACAATGTATGTTTGTTCAATAGTTTTTAAAATGACACAACTAAAATGAACCCATAATATTAACTGTACCTAATTTTTTTAAATAGTCAAATGAAACAAACGATTTTCTCGCTTACTGTTTTAACCAAAGATTTGTTTTGCAGAATCTAACAGTTTGTCAAGAAAAATACCACGATGCACCACGAGGACCAGAATGCTACTGCACAAAATTTCACGGATGCTATCACAAGCACTTTCATGTTAAACCTGATATTGTTAAAGATGCAGGTTTGATACCAGAAATGGAAAAAGGTGTTCACGATGCAGACTACTTCATAGAAATTTCAGTGGTAAACAAAGCTATGTTAAAAACAGTTGTAGTTAAAAAGGTAATTAATATAACAGATTTGGTTTACTCTTTGTCCCTTTTAGTTGCACAATATTCTATATTTAACATTTAATTTCTATGCGAGTGTCCTATATTAAAATCGCTTTATTGCTTAGTTTTAGCGTATTTCAGTTTTTCCAATTTACTTAAATCTTAAAGGGCTATTACGGAGTTAGTACTGCTTTTACAAGAATTTAACTAGAGTGAAAAGAAAGTGGCAGTCATTGTGATAGTCCGCATTAAAAAGATTAATTATTACCACATGGTGTAGTGGGGTCCTTGTATCCTATCAACAAATATTCGATGAAAAGGGTTTTTTAAATTTTGTTCGTAAATAGTATACCTAGCTATAATAGCCATTGACAAAAAATTAAAACATTTCTAAATTCATTTATTTTTAGATAACTATTGATATTTCACCACCACATGAAGGTACAGTCCATGATGGCATTAAAAGTGACCCGGAAGTTGATTACCAACAAGACCTGCATCTTGATGCCCATTGGGAAGGATTCTTCGACAAGGAGAGTGGAGTAGAGTTTTATCAGTTTATCTTTAGTGATCATTGCGTTACAAATAAGGAGTTCAGACTTAGTAATCAGGTAATGAACGACATGTAATGCACTTTTTAATTATCATTAAGTGTTCTTTAGATGTAGTCAAACATCAAAACATTTTTTATAATAATTGTTATAATAAATCGCATTATGATTAAATTTTATTTCGTGTCAGATTAGATAAAACAATGTCAGTTGGAATAAATTATTAGTAGCAAGCAACGCAAACAGTTTATTTTTAATTTATTTAGATGAATATATAAAATGTACAACCTAAATGAACAAGACATGTCAAACAAAGTTTAGAAAGCAATTTGTATATAGCCTGCAAAATATTCAAAAATGAAATATTATGATGTCCGCATTCAAATCGTACATCCTAAGCTGCAAATAAAACACTACAGTTTCAATGAATTTCGGGAATTGTCATGATACTTGATATCACTAGGAAAACTGGTATAGCGTTTGGAGTTGGTGTTATCAATGTTTTAGGCAACTGAAACCTACAATTTTTTATTTACTTGATTTTGGACCACTTTTTCCTTTCTGTAGATGAAAGAAACATATAACACATATGCCGCCTACGATGCACCGGTAGAAGGAACGTACTTTGTATCTGTTGTAGCCGTTAACAGAGCTAAAGAAAGTTCCAATGTTGTTTGTTCTGATGGTGTCGTTATCACAACAACAGTTCCTTCCGTCAAAGACTTTGTCATAGAAGGAGCAAAAACAAGACCAAGAATTCATCAAGACAATAATGGTACAGCATGGTTACTAGATGGCGACCTTCAGCGACACCTGGTTCAAAATGTTACTTCAAGCTGCAAGTTAGTTTTTTATTTGAATTGTCAAATAATTCTGCATATTATAATTTGTATATATGCTTTATGTTATATTTATAACTCGTTATAACCCAGTTATGTTTTATATTACAAACATTCAGATCATGTAATAATTTGAATCTTAGAAACTATATCTGACAAAAGTTAATGTAAAACTTATTCAGTTTTAAAATTCTTTATTTTTTCAGTTTTGTCTTCAAAGAAAATGTTATGATTTTCCCTGTAGGGCGACCAATGTTAAATGTTGACAGCAGTTTTTGTCATCCTGATTATAACATAATTGCTGTAGTGCCAAAGATATCGCAGGTTTGTTACTGCTAGAATTCGTAATTAACTGTAATGCCTGTATCAGTAGGGCAATCTCATAGATTTTACTTTCATTCTTTGCACTATTATTGCTTTTCTTAAAAACATTAAAAAATAAAATGTAGGATATCATACGTATAGAATCATGCAGCTAAATTCAATATTAAATGCATTTGTTTGGTAAATAAAAACCGTGAAGCAACTTGATTTATTATTAACACCTACAATGTTTTACTCTGTTTAGTATAAATTACAATGGAAGCCCGCAATTGAAGCCAGACTAATATTTGATTATGAAGTTGGTTTGTCCTCGACTGCAAGCAGTGTTGCTCCAGATATATACAACTTCCGGTCATCAAAGCATCATGAACATTTCCGCCTAAACCATCCAGATATTCCGAATAGCAAGGAATTTTACTTTGTATTGAAGACAATTAGTAAATCTGGTATCGAAGGTATTCAGGTAAGTTTACACAGATTGCAATTAAAATTGGAAATAATCTACTTAACTCTAACCTCAATGACAGTGAATGTCAGGTCGGGGTTGTCATTCCGGCTTTCTCTTTCTCTTACTCCGTGATATATCCGACTAATTGCAGAAAATGGCGTAAAACAGAAAACACATTTTTGTTTTTTGTGTTTGTGAGTTTTATGCCATAGCATTTCAATTACCTACTTGAATTATCTTTTTTTCGCTTAATACTCGTCTTATTTTCTTTTATAAGATGATTGTTACAAAAACAAGCAGGATGTAGTTAGACAAGAAAACGTGAATTTCTCACTTTATTGTCATCTTTTGTATAATCACATCGTTTTGAAGTAATAAAGTAAGCGTTGATTATAATAAGATGAAAAAGCAAAGATATCACACAAGCGTCGTTTCTTGCAATTATAATTTTCTTAAGTTTGTTCTTGGCATATTAAAAAATACTAGTTTAAATTCTTATTATGTGATGGTAGTAACAAGAAAATTTTATTTTAGAGTGTTGGACCATATATCATCGACACGACGTCTCCAAAGTTTACAGGAACCCAGATTGATGTTTCGATTGTTAGCGGTTATCTTGTTGCAAATTGGTCAGGCGATGGCTTCTCAGACATAGATGATCCGTATCATTTGGAGTTTCAATATGCAATTGGTAAGATATATACGTCAGTCCATCTGAAAATAATGATTTTAAAATATGTAATGAATTTGTAAAGCTGATATAGGCATAGGCATACAAATGGGTGCTAAATTCTAAATCGTATCATCATTAATCTAAAATAAACAAATTGTTTTTGAATTTTAACGCAATAAATAACGTTTATTAAACCGTATACAGACGAAAATGAGATATGGGAAATCAATCTTTTAAATACGAGCGGACTCTGTGTCATAGGTAGTCTTTTCTATTCCTGGATTTGACGTTTTTGTAGACATCACAATGAGTCTCTCTACGCTTGTCTTATTAGATGCAGGCATTGCTCAACCGTCTTGATCATCTAACTGCACCCATAGTTTTTATTGGATTGAGGTAACACGATTTCTGTTTTTGTGTTTTGATTTCGTTTCATGTTGTATATATTTGTCTGTATCCGGATTTGTAATTTTTCCTTAACGTTTTGCTCTTGTTGTTCGGTCGGTTATCCTTGCTATTTCTATAGGTAACAAATAACAAAATATTTCGATATATTCATTCAATTCCTACCAAATTATCGAATAATTAGATTGATTTTGAATGCAATTTCATTGCTCCGTAACAATGATAATACTTTATTCAAAAAGATCTTATAAAACATGTTTTCCTCAAAGTTGTTAACGTATAAATTACCTTGAGTATCTATCATCAAGGGTCATCTGACTTAGCGCCCACATCTAAATAAGGTGGCTATTTGTTTGCTAAGAACTTTAAGGAAATGTACAAACGCCGGAATTTTTTCTCTCCATAGCCGCTGATTAGTACGTACTGTTTCTTACAGGTTCTTTTTCGGGAATAAAATATGACATCTGAAAGTAATTTGGAGAAGATTTCAATTGTTTATATCAAATATTAAAAAAACCGTTTTGCGGATCAAAAGACGACTTTTATGATATATAAGACAGACAATTGGCATTATTATACTTTTCTGATACCATCTGTACCATTCTAGAAATCACTTCAATAAATGTACAAAGTAACGTGCCTTAAAACTTTTACACAATTATATTAGATAGTTAAATTAGTCAAATTTATCAACAGATTAGAATTGCGACATTTCAAAACAACAAAGACAGATTTGATACAATCTTTTAAATAAACCAAAAACCTTGGGCTGGAGTAAGTAGAATGTTTTGTAGAGTTTGTGTCCATCACTTTTATGTAAAAAGTTCTACAAATGAACTCAGCTAATAGTTATTATATATTGTTTTGTAGGCCATCAGCCACAAATGTATGATGTTCAACAATTTCAACGCTTACAATTTGTTGGACCCTGTCTAAGGACTATTCCACCTACGTGTACTGCTATATCAATAGCAAGCCTGAAATGGTCTCTGCATGGTCATCATGAGTACTACTTTACGATAAAGGCGACAAATCTGGCTGGATTATCAGTTCTACAGTCCTCTGTACCGTATATCCACGATGTCCAGCTTCCAGCCAAAGGGATTGTCCTAGATGTACCTCGAGAGTCTTTGTCACTTAAGTATATGAATGTAGGTTGATTTTACTTATTAGTCATTATTGATTGTTGTTGACCTACCATATTTGTTTTCCTTTTGACAAGTATATTTAATTTCTTACTTTTTTCCCCGTACAGCGTGTCCTTAGATAACTGGACCAAAAAGAAAAAAACCAAGAAATCTCATGATGACATTCCTTTGCTTATTTTTCAGGATATAGAAGATATAGATTTTACAGCAGACAAAGAATCAGTGGCAGCTAAATGGTCAGGCTTTGCACATCCGCATCAACAAATTAGTTTTGACGTTTGCTTAGGCACAGCTATAGAAAACTGTGATATCATTCCGTGGAAACCAGTACCATCATCAGCGAATGAATTTTTGTTCTCGGGACTGTCGTTAAAACCTTTTCAAGTAATCGTATAATATGGGTCAAAACCCTTACATATAAGGATTGTCAGTTGTTCTGCAGATGATCGAGGTTTTCACCTTACACTTTTTCATACCATTTAAATAGGAACTTGAGGCCATGATATATTTTAAAATATACAACAATATACAATAAATACATATATATAAAACATAAAACTAAATAATTAAGCGTATATTTAATGGGCAATATTGCGACAGGAATTTACACAAATCCTATTTTATTTGAATTTATAAAGGAGACACACCATAAAGATGAGGCAGTGTTGTGTAACGTAAAAGAAAACTTTGAAGATACTTCAAGCGAATGTGTCGTTCTTGCGATATCATGTTAAGAAGCAGTCGAATTGCAAATTGATTTAAATAAACAAATGCCAACATTTTATGGGACTATATTTAATTAAAAAAAAACATGTTTTAGATTTATATTGTAACCGTTAAAGCAAGTTCATCGACAGGAAGTGTTGTAGTTAGCTCAGATGGAGTGCGAATTTTAGATGTCAACACAAATCTCAAAGAAATTATTGTTAGAGAAGGTTCTAATTGTTCAGGTACTATTTCACAAGTAACCTTTCTTATGTTATCGTTATATTATCTCTTATCAGTATTGTTCCTGTTCAGCACCCTGTACACCCTGTACACCATTTGGCGTACTTTGGCAGTATACATCTCTATATCTATGGATATGAATAACTAATATTATTTTCTAAGAGAATAAAACATGCTCAGTATCATCTTGACTGATGTTGAAAAAAATAGTTCTTGAAACTCATAAATTAATACATTTCTTGTAAAGAAATAGATTCTATGCGAATTAGAAGATGGTCACATCTTATATTTGTCAATATTTTACACCGATAGGGAGGTATAAAATGAAGACAAATTTGCGATCTTACTGCGTTCGTTTTCGCACAGAGGCTAATGACGACAAGCTGTTTCCCTTCTAACATGTCTAGCACATGTTTTAAATTTCGAAGCGCCTCTAAGTGGACGCTTTCAATGGTAACATTTTGTTAAACTAATAAGATATGTTATAAGCAGTATGTTAGAAAAAATAAAATTAACAAAAACACATATAGTGGTCATTTTATTGAATATACGTACTTTTAAGCAAACAATATTGACAAATTTTAACAAAATTGCATTGTTTCAATTTGAAAGTATGCTACATCTGAATTCTAATTGTGACGTCAGAAACAAAAATAATGATGACATAAACGAAACAACTTTCATTTTTCACGTGACTCTAAAATAGAGCTTGGGAAAATTTGTATTTATTTTGCTTCTTTTTAAAATGAGAGAAGCATAATTTTATTTCAAAGATTATTGAACTGCCATCTCAAAAGTTAAACTATGGAACTTTAGGTCCTCACCAAAGGTAAGTCTTTAAATTCTATAACTTGACTATCTCGATGAGAGAAATCATATAATGCACTCGTACCAGTGTAAGATCTTATATATCTTGTTTAAATTTGTTATTTTATCTTACTTTTATTTAATCTGAATTGGTACTAGATCTAAGTGAAGACATGTTTTATTATCTATTTTCATGCAACAGTACGCTTACGTAATCTTTTATATTACAGGTTCCCCCAATCTTAAGCGAAGTCATCATGAAAAGGTAACACACAGTTTAATATTTACTTTAGATCTAATTAGAAGTGCCAAACCCTTATTTGTCATGGCATGCCTCATTCTATTGACATTCCAATACGAAATCTGTATTATACAATTGTGAACAGCTAGCTAATAGCAAAACCAGTGTCGTGAATAAGACCGCATGCACATTCGATGTCGCCGTTTTATATATAGATTATTTAATTGTAATGAATAAAACAAAAGAAAATGTAATAAATAATTATCTTTAAATTTGTTTAAAGGACACAAGACCAGCTTGTTCAGAAGATATTGATTACCAGACGTCAACAACCACACTTGAAGCATATTGGACCATTCCTGATAAATATAAACATTACTTCAGAGACACTTTTGTGGCTATAGAGGAGAGGTTACCTATAGGAGGTATTAAGCTTTATAAAACTACATTACACAGTTAGTAGTTCGTCCGTTTCTGTTTCTAGAAGTTGATTAGCCTTTTATATAAAAGTGAATTAAACATCACTTTTGTTCACACATAGATGACGTACTAAATCTACCTTTCTTCGTTTTAAAGTTATTATAATGCTAACATCATGTCAGATTTTTTAATGAATTTTATATCAACCTTTTTTCGTAGAAAAAATGAATTCTAAAGATCTATCTATGGTTCACCATTTCAAAGAGATTTAAAAGATTTACGTCGACAAGAGACTTTTTGGAACGCTGTTCTTTTACTTCAATGGGGGCCTCGGTGGCCGAGTGGTTAAGGTAGTTCGTCTACTATTGATCACGTGGTCTATCAACAATGAGATTGCGGGTTCGATTCTCACTACAGGCAGGGTCTACTCGACTCCAATCTTAATTGACAAGGATAGCTAGTTTTCCTACAGCAGGTCGAGGGTTTTCTCCGCGTACTCCGGCTTCCTTTCCCAACAAAATTGTTGAAAGTGGCGTTAAAAACACTAACAAACAAACAAACAAAACAAACGACTTCCATCTATGTTGTAAGACAATGTATGCAAAGTTATGTTAATTCAATTTCCGAGATAAAAAATGTTAAGCCCACATGCGCCAATGGAGAATTTTCTACAATAATTTTTCTGTTTTCCTCCGTCGTCGTAGTTGTCATTCGCGTTATCATTGTACACGCTTTCTAATAATATCTTTATACTGAACGAGGCATGCTCTCCTTAAATGAAAACAAAATTAAGAAGTTGTCTTATTATGATTTCAAAATGTAGAAATCTTAGGTTCTGCAAATAACAATGCATTAATTTCAAGTCTAATCAACTTAAGTGATATCCCTCTTGAAAAGGGATAAAACCAAGGCATTATAACAAAATAATTAAGGATAGTTCAACTATCTTTATTAATATTCTTAGCGCTTTTTTGTGCATTCATAAAGTTGTTAAAAGAAATTTAAAGAATTTAATTAAAGGGTTGTGTCTTCTTCCAGACAGAAACAAAAGGAAAACACTATATTATACTCTGATTTATTTTATAATGCCATGCTCTTTATTTGATTCAAAAAAGCTAATTATCGATGGATCACTTTAAAGTTGAAAATAATTTTTTATGATCGAAATGTGTGTACCTGTGTCACTCAGGTGCATTTTAGCCCATGGTACCTTATATTAGTTTAAACGCATTGAAAACAGAACACTTAAAGCAGACTGATTTGAAGTAATTGGTTCTTTTGGTTTTACCGAATCAACCTTTACATTGTGCTGCGTCCTCACTTATTTTTTTTAAATTACATGTAATTGATTGAATTCTTAACTGGTAATATTATTTTACTTCTTTTTACAAAAGACTTATGTTCCATTTGTAGAATTCTGGCAAAGTTTTCACGTATCAACCTATGTCGGAAATCATAGACATATCGCCATCAACGATTTAAATTTAAAACCAGGGAGATTTTACAGAGTCGCAGTAAAATTGTGTGCGGAAGAGTTATGTTTCCCTGTCATCTATAGTAATGGAGTTGTAGTTACTTTTAATACTCCTTCAACTGGTAACCTAAACGTTAAACTTCAAAACCAATCTAGTAGCCAGGAACAGGTAAATTGCTAACGGTATGAAGATTTAGGTAAATGCCACATATAATGAACAGTGTTTGAATATTACACTATAACCAAGCATGCATAAAACACATTCCTTACGTTTAAATGTTTAAACAATTTGTAAGAAAAATAGGAAACAAAAACAGAAAGAATTGAATTTCAAGACAGAATTTTATTTCCGTATTACGAATAAAAATATACATCAAGAACCAAACGACAAACTCAAAAAGGAAAATTAGTAACCTGATTAAAAACCATGATTAACAGTAAGTGATAATTTCTTTAATACAATTGAAATCATATGTGTCAAGTTATGAGTTGTATTTTAACATTAGTTAATTGTCAGTAAAAATCAATTTTAAGGGACTAAGATGAATTTTTTTCTGAATTCTTTTTTATATATAGTTGATTGTAACGTTTGACAAAATGCGTGATCCAGATATACAAGATCCTAAAGAAGCTCTGGATGCTATTTGGTATTATGAGTGGAGCATAGGTGACGGTGTTGGTCTACACACAAAATGGAATGAAGTAGATACAGTACACACAACGGCTGATATTGAAGTAAACAAACTGATTGTTTTAGCTTATAACGTTTATAAACGTTTGTAATATTTGTATGAAACAAATGCTTTGTAAACTAATTTCACGGTTACAAAATACACGTGAATACCGATTACATAACATCATTTAACCCAGATAAATATAATATTTTTTAACACTTGCTTTTTATAATGTTTGTTATTTAAATGGGATTTCGGAAAAAATTAATTTCTTTACAATATTGTTTTCAATATCTTGGAAAAAATCAAACATTGAAATATCAGAAATCTTATATTAGCAACGATGCTATGATATAACTAACTTTAAGTTGTTTTGCCTCACTTAGAAAGCAACCGGTATATTGTATTGTTTGATATTAACGTGGATTGTAACGGACGGAATAATTGGAAACAATTTGTTTACGACGATTTATGCAAAAATGCTTGTTTCTTTCTTTGTTTATCTGTTTGAACACTTTAAGTTGTTTTGCCTCACTTTAGAAAGCAACCGGTATATTGTATTGTTTGATATTAACGTGGATTGTAACGGACGGAATAATTGGAAACAATTTGTTTACGACGATTTATGCAAAAATGCTTGTTTCTTACTTCTCTATTTGAACAGCCCAATTACGTGTTCGTGTTGACACAATAAAACGGGAAATGACCAGATTCCATGTAGACATAAAAGCTTTAAAATTAGTACCATGCTTAAGGTTTGTATTCCAATAAGCTATATCAAGATGTTTGCTGTTGTTTCCTGATATCTCATGAATTTTATTTGCCATTTTTATTATTTGTTTTGTACTAGGCTTACTTAAATTTTCAGATTCATTTTATCATATCATTCAATGGCAGTATAGACTTTACAAAATGTCGCATTTTGCATGTGAGAGGATATAACAAAGCTGGGAGATGGTCGGAAATGTCAGCCCAGATAAAGACCTGTAATATAAAAGATGGGGATTCATTTATTGTGCCAAATACGATCATCGATGCCATTGGTCAACAAGAGATAAGGACAGGTATTAAGGTTAACATGAATCATGTCTTTATGATTGACGTACAAATTATTCATGTGATTTCTTCCCATTACAATTAGGGAAAACATACATATTAACGACGCCCTCCCTATCGATTCTGTGACATAGAAATTGACTTGGATAGAACAATTCTTAATGGGGTATTTGTACTTGTATGAAACAAATAGCAAAGTAAACCGATCGAAAAGCAAGAGCTAATATTCAAGGGACAGTTGCAAATTCGGATATAGACAAACGCAACAGAAAAACGTGACCGATATCAAATGTCATCTCTTATACTATTTATATGCTGACAAGAAAACCCATATCACAAGTTATTACCGAATTGATGAGTGATTTGGCAGAGCTACATTATTGTATAGTTCTCTTTATTCACTTTCTGTCCATTGACAAACGCGTTATAGTTTGATGACAATATAACGGTTTGAATTGTTCTAAAGTTAATGAATCTAGAGCATAGAATTAGTGGGATTCTTGTTATCTTGAAAAAGAAAATTTTGCTAAATACAAATTACAGACCTTAATCGATACGACAGTTTTACAGTGGAAATCTTAGTTATGATCAACAGTTTTTAAATCATTTAATTTACATCAATGGCAATACATTAATATACCCTGGACAGAATATTTGTAATGATTTTATAATAGAGTGGTTATATGTGTTATTTCAGTCCAATAACTATTAATATTGATATTTTTTTAGGTTTTCCCTTATTTAATATATATTTATTTTATATATTTCTCCAAGTCGTCTAGTTTTTATTTTTAGACGGAACTGTGCGTGATGGGTATGGCAAAGATATACATTTAGAGCTGAATGGCCGCTGGACTGAAGCCGATGTCGATTATACGCCATATAAAAATATAATATCGGCGACATGGCCTTTGTTGCGTCAAAAGAATTACACTTGGGCAGTCATTGATGCCTTAAATATGGATACAGCAAGCTATTACAAAGATGAATCAAAACTTCACATGGCGGACCCTTGCTCTCATCCTGATACTGTGAAATGTGGTCATACAGGTATTATTTTAACCTGCACTTCTACTTCATCTTCCGTCTTGTGTTTTAGCGATATGAATAATACCTACCCATAATTATTTTTTACAAATAAAATGAAAAGTGAATAAAAGGCGTCATGCTTCTTGGATTTTTATTTTATGAAAAGTAACTTCTCAGGATTATTTCAATAACTGTCTCAAAAATTTGTTTCCGTAATACAGCTTATTAATGTTCTTTCTACCTTTCTTGGACAAAACTGAAAAGATTCCAGCACTTGACCCCACAGCCGACCATTGTGTTCTCAAATGAAGGATAGTTAACTTTTGTTGTAGGTTGTCATATTATAAAACGGAATATTAACTGAAAAGTATTATTCCTTAGTCAGATTAGTCCGATATGCCATACAAAAGCTTTTTGAAATATCAAATTTCAAAAAATTTCTCTGGAATATCCACAGTTATTACTGGAGGGAACTATCAAATTTCCAAAGAGAAAGAAAATTGACACAATGTCAATACCTAAAAGGAAAAGTTTTAATTTTTTACACGATTATTTTTTAATATTAAAACAATGATGCAAAAGTTATAACATAAAACAATTTACAATTTAAGCTAATACACAGACTTTTGCCAACAAAATATATTTTGCTTAAAAATGAAATTGTAGATACATAAAATAATTATTTAGTTTTTGAAAATCATATGACATTGTTGATTTTGTACACACTTTTTTGTAACTTTTATAATTTACTTTAGAGAGGTTTTCCAACGGTGATAAGAAGGGTATTTTATTGTGTCATACAAATGAATCTATGTAATTATATATTTCCTCATAAGTTTAGCAAATAAATACTTATAAAAATGCAATTTTGACTACAAAACACCAGATACTGTTTCTTTCAAACGAAAGATTTTACATTAAAAAGCTTACGATTTAAATAATGGAAGAAAGATTTCTTTAAAAAGACTGAAATTAGTTGGGCTCTGTATTTTCATGGAAGACGTGTTTTTATTTCCTCTCATTTTCAGCACATAAACAATAAACTTTACAATCCTTATTAAACATCTCTTTATTAGTTAGATGTAGCTGTGGAAAAACATATCAATGATTTAATCTGTACATGTCGGTATACCATTTACCTTTGGTTTTTGTTTGTATGGGATGTGCCCATTTTTGAACGGAACTTATTTATATTTTTTGTATTTAATTATTTTCAATATGAATTATTGTTGCAATTTCGCAATAACTGATAAAAGCATAGGACAATATAGAATAATGTATGAAATATCAGTCGAATTTTTTCTGTACACTCTGTTCAGATGGTGTTGCATTGACATTGAAGCTATAGCAAATCACAAGTTAAAGAAAAGTAACTGAAGAACTGAATGGGTAGCATGTGGATGACTGAGAGGTCATTTTTGCCATTTCGTGTACTACATTCGCAAATTTGAATTAACGTATGTTTTCAGATAAAGAATTTATTAATGTTATGTTTAAACCTAATGAAGAGCTGCAACATGGTAAACGATATCTGGTATGCATTCATGCTCCAGAAAGAATGATTGAGTACGAGAAATGGACTCAAAAATTAAATGAGGTGAACACATGCAGTGATGGTGTAACTGTTGACCTGACACCACCAACACCAGGTCGGGTTTGGATAGGGATTGATCAAAACGACGCATATCAGGTGCGTATGGAGTTTTACTGAAAGCAGCAAAACAATTTGTGACGCAAACAATTAAAACATTTCAGCAAAATATATAATTGTTACTAATCAATTTGTTCATTTTTAATTATGACATATAGTTTTATTGAGCAGATAATGAATAATTTTAGTTCAATTGTTTTCTTAATTTGTACCTTATTTACATTTTTACAAGTCCTCGTCGTCAGATTTATTTGTAACATGGGATGATTTTAGTGATGTTGAAGAATATAAGCAAACAATCCACAGTTCAGGAATTAGGTACTATGAAGTTGGAATAGGTACGTTTTGCTTTAACTATTCAGTGAACTGAATAGTTGCTGCTTTTTAATTTTTATAATAGAAAAATAAGTATGTTGCTGTTTAAAAGTTAAAAGTAACGAGCTGTTCAAAGGTTGTTATAAATACTAACGAAGTATGTACAAAATAAAAATGAATGCCTGGTAAATTCGTTTGTTTCTAAGAAACCGTAAATCAGACAGCATTGCCAAAAAT
The DNA here is from genome assembly GCA_944474755.1 of Limnoperna fortunei. Lineage (NCBI taxonomy): Eukaryota > Metazoa > Mollusca > Bivalvia > Mytilida > Modiolidae > Limnoperna > Limnoperna fortunei. The sequence continues at coordinate 33,448,538 of OX104120.1, read as the reverse complement.
AAGTTTTTACTGCAAAATGTGTCGTAATAACTTATAATTTATTACTTTCTAATAAACTTCTGATTAGAAAATGATTATGGATAATGTCCAAACAAACACGACCCTTTGAAAGAAAAACAACCGTATGTGTTGTTCCAAAATCATGAAAGACATATATGTTAAAAGATTAGTAACTCAAGCGCACTAACAAACCAAAATCTTTAAAAATTTGCAAGAGTTGTACTACACATATAATATAGTTAAAATAGGCATATACATTTATGATAAATTCTAGTAGTCATTTCGTTTTAATTAAGGTTCTACCCTTGGTGGTACAGATATAGTTCCGTATAACAACGTTGGATTAGTTAATCATTACACGTTCCACAACCTACGTCTACAGAATGGACATGAGTATTATGCCAGTGTCAAAGGTAAACTAATGTGTTTATAATAATTATTCTTGTTTTACGAAAATTTGTGACTAAAAGGCATTTTTTCTTATTTAATCCGAACAGTGCCTAAACCAGATATCGTTTAAAAAACTTGCTATGCATAACGAAAATCCTTCAAAAAGCTTGTAAAATAAATAACTTACTATGATAATTTTATGTTTTCAGCAACAGACTTTTCGACTCGGAGTGCGGTATCAAACTCTCATTCAATAAAGATTGATTACACTGATCCGGAACGAACGGAATCTCCGGTGAAAATAAATGGACGACATCTCTCAGATCTTAGTGAAATTAACGCTTGGTTTGTAAATTAGATTTAGTTTTTAAATAAAAAAAATAATTGTGATCTTTACTCCCCAAAAGTAATTATGAATATAGTTTTACATTACAATTCATGTTACAGTTGGGTGCAGTCCTAACATAACATGCTAGTTAACTTGTAAAGCAGAGATTCTGACTGCTTTAAGTTAACTTCGAGCAGAGAATTTGACTGGTTTGAGCAGAGATTTTGACAACCCAAGTTAACTTGGGCTGTTCTTTTGACAATTTTTTTCTACAATATATTTCTGTCCATTTGACAATTTGTTGACAATTTCTGTCCACTGGACATTTTTATTCTTTTGACAATTTTTGTCCACTGGACTTTCTTTTTCTTTTGACAATTTCTGTCCTCTGGACAATTTTTTTTTCTCTTGACAATTTTGTCACGTGACAAGTTTGTCAACAGGACATTTTTTGTTCTGACAATTTTGTCACGTGACAATTTTGTCCACTGGACATTTTTTATTTTCTTGGAAATTTATGTCCACTATGTCAACTTGCTAACCTTTCGACTGCACTTTAAAACACTTTTAACTTTTACCTTTTTAATGTTTTTTGACAATTTTTTTACGAAAGACCGACTGGTTGTACCGTACGTCCATTTATTTTATCTGCGCGTTGTCGGAATGAAAAGTATACGAAAGATGAATCAAATCCTTTGTCGTTTATTAAAATCCTACTACAAAAAAAACAATCGATAAAATACAAAATTAGTTAATGCAAGAATTGCAGATTTGTTTGCTATTTACGTGTTTCTGGAGGATATCAAATGTTTTAAATCTTACGGCACGGAAACATATTACTTATTGCGCCGTTGTTTCCTTTAATTAAATATTAATGTATAGTCCAATAAAGTGAGACATATCTTTGTTATATAAAAATCTATAATTCAAGCAATTCTTCGATATCATAATATAAATTACAACTCTTGAACTTAGCAATCATTCAAAATATAAATTAAGTCTACATGTATCCAATTGAAAGTACATTGCATATCCAAAATGTGTGATAATAATAAAAAAAGGTTAAAAATCTATGAGAGTTCTGTATTTTAACAACTAAATCTTATTAAAGTACACAACAATTAAACAATAATGTAAAATATCATATATTTACAATGGTTAAACGCACATTCATGACATTTTGGTTGCATCTTTTGGGTATCAGGAATAATTTTATATGTAAAATATGGTTTTATTTCCATCACTAATATCCACAGAGTGATTTTATACATAAAAGTATGGTTTTTACTTTTATAGCTCAGGTCTCAGGACTGATATTATTTGTAAAATATAGTTTTTTTTCCCATCACTATGGTCGCAGGAATGATTTTATATGTGAAATATGGTTTTTAATTGCATCGCTTAGGTCTCCAGAGTGATTTTATATGTGAGATATTGTTTTTATGGCATTACCAAGGCTTCAGGAATGATTTTATATATGAAATATGGTTTCTAGTTGCATTGGTTAAGTGTGGATATTGATTTTATATGTTAAATATGGATTTTAATTGCATCTCTTAGGTCTCCAGAGTGATTCTATATGTGAGATATTGTTTTTTATGGCATAACCAAGGCTACAGGAATGATTTTATATGTGAAATATGGTTTCTAGTTGCACTGCTAAAGTCTCGAGATTGGTTTTATATGTAAAATATGGATTTTTATTGCATCTCTTATGTCTCCAGAGTGATTTTATATGTGACATATTGTTTTTATGGCATTACCAAGGCTTCAGGAATGATTTTATATGTGAAATATGGTTTCTAGTTGCATTGGTAAAGTGTCGAGATTGATTTTATATGTTAAATATGGATTTTAATTGCATCTCTTAGGTCTCCAGAGTGATTCTATTTGTGAGATATTGTTTTTTATGGCATAACCAAGGCCACAGGAATGATTTTATATGTGAAATATGGTTTCTAGTTGCACTGCTAAAGTCTCGAGATTGGTTTTATATGTTAAATATGGATTTTAATTGCATCTCTTATGTCTCCAGAGTGATTTTATATGTGACATATTGTTTTTATGGCATTACCAAGGGTTCAGGAATGATTTTATATGTGAAATATGGTTTCTAGTTGCATTGGTAAAGTGTCGAGATTGATTTTATATGTTAAATATGGATTTTAATTGCATCTCTTAGGTCTCCAGAGTGATTTTATATGTGAAATATGGTTTCTAGTTGCATTGGTAAAGTGTCGAGATTGGTTTTATATGTTAAATATGGATTTTAATTGCATCTCTTATGTCTCCAGAGTGACTTTATATGTGACATATTGTTTTTTATGGCATTGCCAAGGCTTCAGGAATGATTTTATATATGAAATATGGTTTCTAGTTGCACTGCTAAAGTCTCGAGATTGGTTTTATATGTAAAATATGGATTTTTATTGCATCTCTTATGTCTCCAGAGTGATTTTATATGTGACATATTGTTTTTATGGCATTACCAAGGCTTCAGGAATGATTTTATATGTGAAATATGGTTTCTAGTTGCATTGGTAAAGCGTCGAGATTGATTTTATATGTTAAATATGGATTTTAATTGCATCTCTTAAGTCTCCAGAGTGATTCTATTTGTGAGATATTGTTTTTTATGGCATAACCAAGGCCACAGGAATGATTTTATATGTGAAATATGGTTTCTAGTTGCACTGCTAAAGTCTCGAGATTGGTTTTATATGTTAAATATGGATTTTAATTGCATCTCTTATGTCTCCAGAGTGATTTTATATGTGACATATTGTTTTTATGGCATTACCAAGGCTTCAGGAATGATTTTATATGTGAAATATGGTTTATAGTTGCATTGGTAAAGTGTCGAGATTGATTTAATTTGTTAAATATGGATTTTAATTGCATCTCTTAGGTCTCCAGAGTGATTTTATATGTGAAATATGGTTTCTAGTTGCATTGGTAAAGTGTCGAGATTGGTTTTATATGTTAAATATGGATTTTAATTGCATCTCTTATGTCTCCAGAGTGACTTTATATGTGACATATTGTTTTTTTTATGGCATTGCCAAGGCTTCAGGAATGATTTTATATATGAAATATGGTTTCTAGTTGCACTGCTAAAGTCTCGAGATTGGTTTTATATGTTAAATATGGATTTCAATTGCATCTCTTAAGTCTCCAGAGTGATTTTATATGTGACATATTGTTTTTTATGGCATTACCAAGGCTTCAGGAATGATTTTATATGTGAAATATGGTTTCTAGTTGCATTGCTAAAGTCTCGAGATTGATTTTATATGTTAAATATGGATTTTAATTGCATCTCTTAGGTCTCCAGAGTGATTTTATATGTGAAATATGGTTTCTAGTTGCATTGGTAAAGTGTCGAGATTGGTTTTATATGTTAAATATGGATTTTAGTTGCATCTCTTATGTCTCCAGAGTGACTTTATATGTGACATATTGTTTTTTATGGCATTGCCAAGGTTTTAGGAATGATTTTATATATGAAATATGGTTTCTAGTTGCACTGCTAAAGTCTCGAGATTGGTTTTATATGTTAAATATGGATTTTAATTGCATCTCTTAAGTCTCCAGAGTGATTTTATATGTGACATATTGTTTTTTTATGGCATTACCAAGGCTTCAGGAATGATTTTATATGTGAAATATGGTTTCTAGTTGAATTGCTAAAGTCTCGAGATTGATTTTATATGTTAAATATGGATTTTAATTGCATCTCTTAGGTCTCCAGAGTGATTCTATATGTGAGATATTGTTTTTTATGGCATAACCAAGGCTTCAGGATTGATTTTATATATGGGAAATATGGTTTCTAGTTGCATTGGTAAAGTGTCGAGATTGATTTTATATGTTAAATATGGATTTTAATTGCATCACTTAGGTCTCCAGAGTGATTTTATTTGTGACATATGATTTTTGATTAGATTGCTAAAGTCTTTCTAGTGATTTTATTTGTTAAATATATTGTTTAATTGTATTGCCAAGGTTTCACGATTGATTTATATGCAGAATATGGTTTTAATTCCATCTATATGGTCTCAGGATTGATTTTATATGTAAAATATGGTTTGGAATTGCATGGCTATTAAGGTCTCCAGAGTGACTTTATATGTGAAATAGAGTTTTTAATTTCATTGCTTCAGTGTCATTATTGATTTTGTATGTTAAATATGGTTTTTAATTGCATCTCTTAGGTCCCCAGGGTGATTTTATATGTGAAATATGGTTTTTGATTACATTGCTTCAGTATCATTAGAGATTTTATATGTTAAATCAGGGACAGTCTATACTAGTTAGTATAGACTGTCCCTGGTTAAATATAGATATTAATTGTATTTTAAAAGTTTCAGGAATGATTTTATATGTGAAATATGGTTGTTAAATTTTAATTCCATCAACATGATCACTATGGTGTCAGGATTGATTTTATATGTTGAATATTTTGTTTTAATGGTATTGCCAAGGTTTCAGGATTGAATTTATATGCAAAATATGGTTTTTAATTGCACGGCTAAGGTAACCTCAACGGCTTGCTATACATTTACCGAAACGCGGACGGGAAAGAAATCGGCCGCGTTCTTTAAAATAGACTGCCGTAGATTTCGTTAACTAATTTTTGATGATTGTCTAATTGACAATTTGTAACGAAATGATTAAATAAAGCATATATTTTGACTTTTTGTACAAAGGGACATTTTGTGACTTGAAAATTGAAAAGCAGAGATTTTGTCCACTGGACATTTTTGTCACGTGACTATTGAAAAGCAGAGATTTTGACAATTTTTGTCCACTGGACATTTTGGTCACGTGACAATTGGAAAGCAGAGATTTAGACAATTTTTGTCCTCTGGACATTTTTGTCACGTGACATTTGAAAAAGCAGAGATTTTGACCGTTTTTGTCAATTTGACAAAAGCAGAGATTTGGACCGTTTTTGTCCACTTGACAAAAGCAGAGAATTTGACAATATTTAAAGTTGAGATTTGGACAAAATTTTGTCCTGTCAAAGCGGTCAAATTGACTGGTTTTTGGTCAAAAAGCAGAGATTTTTTTTCTCAAAAGCAGAGATTTTGACCAGAGATTTGGACTGGTTTAAGTTAACTTTATGTTATGTTAGGACTGCACCTAACTGTATATATAACTCGAATACGTGTTTTAAATATTGAATTTTACATTGGTCCGTGTGGATTATTGGATTTTTCCAATCAAGTTATTTTAAGGAATTTTAAGTCCGATAATTATGAGTAATAATGTTAGTTTCTTTTTCTTTAATTTCAAAATGTAGTAAATTTGCGAAAGAAATTACAAATTCTCACAACCAAAATATGAGGGGAAATGGAAGTTTTTTTTGGTTCATGACGTCATTATTTTGTGTTATGATGTTAATATTTAAAACTAATCAATTGTTAAAAACCGCATTTCACTAGTAACCAGAACTATTTTTCCATACTGGTCAAGCGGTTTGAACATTACGTACAAATTTGAGAAATTCCTTTTAACATTCAGTGTTCTTGTTATATGTGTACTTAACATAATTACTAAGAAAGTAGCAAAGAAAACCGACCGAACAACAAGAGCCAAAAACCAAGGGACAGTTACAAATCCGGATATAGACAAACACAACACAAAAATCAAAAACATAAAACACAGAAAGAGAGTAACCCGAACCCAATAAAAACCATGGGTGCACTCAGGTGCTCCGGACGAGTAAGCAGTGCCTGCCTCTAATTAGACACCCGTCGAATAACTCATTGTCTTGTCGAGGGAAAAGTCAAATCCAGGAATAGGAAACACTACCTATGACTCAGCGAAAATGTCAGATCGTATTTGAGACACTGATTTCCCGTAACGATCAATTAAGACTAAGATATATTATGGCTTATATAACATGTAACGAGTATCTGGAAAAGTGCTGCTAGTGAGGACAATTCTTGAACAGTGATATGACAGTTATACTGATGTCTTCACTTTCCAGCAATTTCTTTAGTTTCCATCTTTAATAGCTAACAGATCCAAACTTTGTGAAAGAGGGATTAACCAGTTATCAAACTGAAATAAATTAATCATAGAATGAATCACAAATAATCTCTTTAGATGAGGTACACACGCATGTCTCGATTGTCGATTTGTTATATTATAGTTGGAGAGACGTTTTTGTGGACAAAGAGAGTGGAATAGATTATTTTGTGTGGGCTGTCGGGTCTCGTCCGGGCTATGATGACATTATTCCTTTCACGAAAACTACTTTAGATTGTGGTGTCTCAGCAGAAGATTCAAATATCAATATTTATGAAGGACATGCATACTTTATCACCGTTAAGGTATTACTAAGTACTGGTTAACACGTCTGTGTAGTCTTAACAAAACAAAAATGCGGAACAGGTAAATGTTACAAAGACATGAATTCAAAATATCAAAATATCTCAAATACATAGCATGCTTAATATATTGTAAAACAATTGGGTATTTTAAATTTTGGCATTTAATTGTTTTTTTATAATTGTATCTTGTTGTGAGATAATCTTTGTTAGAAAATGTACAAATGACAAATTCATTACGAACATAATTACTATGAAAACTTTTTTCAATTTTTAACTAGTTTTTATTGATTATTGCACCGTTTTACAGGATAGGTACTTAACTGAATCGAGTCTGTAAGTTTCTTAATATTTCTAGGCGACCAATAGGGCCGGCCTAATAGCCACTGCTTCATCCTGGGCATATATATTTGATATGTCTCCACCCATAGCTGGACACGTCTATGATGGCAACGCAGAGATTGCTATTCCTTACATGAAAGATATTGACTATCAGACAGATATAAGGTCGTTGTACAGTTCTTGGGAAGGTTTCCATGATCCACATTCAACAATCAATGCCTATTATGTCAGCATAGGAACTTGTCCTAGATGTGAAGACGTCCTAACCAATCAAAATATCGGGATTCAACAAAGTAATTTTAACTATTTCTTTAGTCATTAGTCGGATAAGTATAATAGCGTAGATCATGACAGTACTATTTATTTTTCTTGTGGTTTATCTTATTTATCTATCTATTGGTAACGATATGATACGAACAAGTTATCGCTATTTTTCAGTAATTTTCTTTGACCTTTATGTGCGGTATTAGTGGGAGATTGGCCCATTTCACCTCTCTGTCAAGACGTTGTTAAGTAAACACTGTGAGCTCACAACTTTACAAAACAGCGATAAACATATTATTTACGTTTTATGAAACTCGATGCATTTTCTCGTCATCTCATCTCTGTCGCCTTTAGATGAGATAGGAACGAGAAAATGAATCTCGTTTCAAAAAGCGTAAATAATCTATAAACATCTGAAAAAACATTGTGACGTCAAAACATTTCCGATATATATCTGGGTATGAAATGCTATAAATGTACATTCATTCTATATTTGTTACCTTTTTAATAATACACTTTGTGATAATGTAATAGCCCGGCATTACATCTTGCATGTTACTCTGTGTTTCAAAGATGCACGTTTCAGGGTTTCAAATTAACTACGCAAATTACATTTCTCGCATCATCATAAGAGAAATAGGTTTCACAAAATCGTGAGAATTTTATTTTGCCTGATATCATTTTTCATTGTTTAATTGCAATAAACTGATTAGCTCGTCATAGGCTCGCTTATTATTTTGTTGAAGTTTTTATAAATGAACATATCAAGCGACAAACAATCGTTACTTTTTGTGAAACTTATAATTCTAATGAAGAAAAGATGTTATAAATGCAAAATTTAGAATTAATCTATTAGTTTGTTCAGTTATAACAAAATATGTTTATAATTAATCGACAGTCAAAGTATTTTTTTATTTCTAGATTTTACCTTGTGCCATATGCATCTAGGACCTGGAATTAGATATTATACGACCATTACGGCTTGCAATACAGCTGATCTTTGCACTTCTGTCACATCAGATGGTGTTATTGTCGACAATAGTCCTCCAACAAAAGGAACTATTATGGATGGAATTGATGTGTATGATATCGAGTATCAATCTTTAAGGTAAAGATTTCAGCTATACTTTTAAACTGTTTAGGTAAACATTAATTTGTAATAAATTATTTCATATATAATTGGACATTTATTAAACCCTTTTTGGAGAGTATTTTACGTTCGCATTTTAATAACTTTGGGTACCGTAGGAATGCGATTCTATTCAGTCCCCGTTGCATCGCGCGTAGGTTTATTCGTACTAAAACCGTTTTATTAAGAGAGAAAACAAGAGTAATCGGGGAGAAAAAAAAATCCCCGACATTTGGTTAGTAAAAACTGCCAATCATTGCCCATGCCATCAAGATTAGCGTCATGTACACCGTGCCCACAATGACACTGGAATACTCAACCAATGTGTTGACTGACCACGTGATCAATCATAGATGATTAACTACCTAACCATTCGGAAAATGAGGCCACAATGTTATTTTGCAAACTCTTTTTACGAAAATAAATAAACGATCCTTTTCTTTAAAGCTAAGTAATGTTTTCAAGAGTCATGATAGAAAATGCTTATTATAGTTAGTTATAGTACAGTTATTATAGTTATACGACAAGTCATCCGTTGATAATCTACATGTGAAATATATTCAGCTTTTAATCATAAGTAAATGTTCTTTATTGTAAAGAAATTATATTTCTGCTAAATGGTATGGATTCACTGATCCTCAGTCAGGACTAGACACATTTTCATGGAGAGTTGGTACAAAGCCTGGCGCTGATGATATTATATCAGCAATACAGTTACCGACGTCTAATATACTAGTAGAACCAGACCTTACAAATCAATTACCTACAGGAAAGAGACTATATGTCACCATCAAAGCATGTAATAAAGCAGGTAAGTGTACTTGAATCTGACTAAGCATTAGATCTGCTATTGCGATGTAATTTTTCAACAGTTTGTTAGAATATCTTCAATTTACATACATATTATTAACCTACTTGGTTATTATCCCTGTTTGGCAAAACATGTGCCTACAAACGTATAGAAGAAAACTTGTATTTAGTTATCTGTAAGTATTTTCGTTTCAAAGCTGACCAATATAACCGACCGATCTTTTTTATAACTGGGATTTGGCAAACAATATTCGGAAAGAGTTTTGTTTATAGATAATGATATTATACTTGATATTATCAATAGAAAAATTGCTACCGCAATTCAACTCGGAAATGGCACAACGAACTTAAATTAAAGCCGCGAGTATTATCCATTTTTCGAATCTAGTATGCTGTAGTTTTCTAAATTAAACCATGGTGAAGGTTTCATGGTTTTAATTATTTGGATTTCAAACGTGTTTCGGTTTAAACATCGCTGATTAGTCGAAACGCGTACATGGTGTAGTAAATATTGTAACCTTGTTATTTTTGACGACATTTCTTAACAATACATCTGAGATATAAAGCATTAACTATATGCCTAATATAAGGGTTTCTTAATTGTATTTATAAAACCCTTACTGATTACATTGTTTTGATGTCATAACTGATATAAATGTCAATAAAGTGATGCAAGAAATTGCTTTTAATTTAATTAAGTTTTTTTTACAAATTTTTTTTATCAAAACAAACATTTAAAATTGTGCCAAAATCAAGAACGATAAAGTAATAAAATACAAAATTACAACCGCCTCTCATTAGTCAAAAATACAAAATAAAGATACACTAATAATACCATTCGATTCATTCAGATACATCGGAATCAAAAGATTGAAAATTGTTGTTTTCATTAAGGATTAACTACAAAAAATATTTTCTCCATCGAGGGATAACACAATTTCCGTAACGGATTATATTAAATGTGCAAATTGTGTTATCCCTCGATGGAGAAAATATTTTTGGTAGTTAATACTTATAAATAAATTAAAACAATAGAATAAACTCAACAATTTTATTATTGTAACTGGACATTTTTGAAAACTGAGATTAGTACAAAAACTGTTAGTTTCCCGTGGAGTAATAAATGACGTCAAATGGCGCGTGTCTCCATGACGATAAAATTTGTTTTCCATCCTCTGATAAAAATATTTTCCAGCCAATCAAAAGCCAGTATTCTCGCAAAATTTATTTATATCTGGATGGAAGTATTTAAGGCTAGTTTAAATCGTATATGTGTTATAGGTCCATGCACGTAGAATGTTTTCTTTCAGGAATGAGTTCAGAAGGAACTTCCAATGGGTTTGTTATTGATGATTCACCTCCCGTAATAAAACTAAAACCCTATTTAGCAACTGATTTAGGATCGATCAAAGACAATTCTGTTGTTTTTCGGAATACAATCAAATTAAAGTGGGAAGTTGAAGATAAAGAATCATTTATACAGAGGCAATATTTGTCCCTTGCATCACACAAAGGAGGAGAATTCAATTTGACGTCTACAGAGGTTTGATCAAGAGAATAAGCAAAAAATACCAAAATTGCAATCACAAGAGTCTAATCCATTAAATACAGAAGTAATGACCCAACCACAGAAAAACAGCAACACATAAACAAATGCCACTGACACGAATCCATATGAGAGTGAACTCTGACTGCTCCGGAAGAGTAAGCAATTTCTACTTGCTGCAACACACCCGTCGTTTTGCTGGCAGTCATTAATGCTTTTTTAATCTAAATGCACATTTATTTCATTTTTGTAATGACTTTTATAAAATATTTTAAATCATAGGTTAAGCAGTTCTCGATCTGAGTACTTATTGATTGCATCTGTTGTACAATTGAAACATTTGTTGCCTTCAAGGATTAAGTCCACATAGTATTTTGTATGGTGTAATTATTGAAAAACTACGTATAAACTAAGTTGTTGATTATCTACCGTTGCCTATGTCCAATTAATGTTAGCTTATCGCCTAGTGGGTGGAGGAGCTCAGTAGCTGAGTGGTTAAGTTAGTTGTTCTACTTTGATGACGTGGTCTGTCAACACTGAGAACGCGGGTTTGAGTCTTACTGCGCCAGCGTGCGCTCGAGACTCCAATCTAAATTGACAAGGATTGCCAGATTTCCTACCGATGGCAGGGTTTTCTTGGGGTACTCCGGCTTCCTCCTCCAATAAAAACTGAATGCCATGATATAGCTGAAAAATGGCTGAAAGATGCGTTAAACAACATTAAAAAACAAGAAAAAAAATGGATCGCCTACAAGTATTATAACAATATGCTAACCACTATACTTGCCGAATTTCTTACTAATATAAAACAAATTTGTCTTTATTGTTAGGTATAATCCTGTAAAAAAATTTGTCACATGTTTTTAAATTTTAAGTTGAGTGGTATTGTCAGAGAATATACCTTTTCCCAACTTGATTTGCATGATGGCGGGAATTATACAATTAAACTTATTATCTGCAATGGGGCCAAACTTTGCACTGAAGATGAATCTGGTGGTATACAGGTGGATAGTTCACCTCCTACACAGGGTGAGCTAGCGATATGTACATAATAATGTGAACGTTGTGTTACATTTTTCCTTATATGTGTTTGTGTTATTCATTTCACATTTATGAAGCACATAGTGTCCTTTTTGAGAAAAAGTATACTATTTACTACAAAACGATTAAAATATAAGGTATACAGGCATCGTGGGACATATTTATAATGTATAAAGTTTTACATTTTAAATTTAGTTCAAATAAACTAAGAATCATCTGGTATTTAAAAAATGATGTATTGCAGATCAAAAAATTATAAGCTTTTGTTTTATTATAAATTATTTTTTTTACTCTCCTTTTCTTTTCTTTTTGCGTGGAATGGACTATTAGCAATACGAAATTGTAAATGAGAACTTCTGTTAAAATAGTAATAACAGTTAAGAATTTAAGCTAATTAGCTATGGTTGTAAGCAGGTATGTTTGCCATTAAGACTGACCACGCTGCAGACCTTCATCGACATTTAGAACAATGGATGACTTGGTCTACATATAAATTGTGGCTTTCGTGGCTAGGTTTTTCTGATATTCATACTGGAATAGACAAGTACTTTGTGTCTGTTGGTAGCAAATACATGCTGGACGACTTAAACAAGGTACTATAAAACAAATTCAAATGTTGTCAAATATAAATATATATAACTTATATATTTGACTCCAAAAGTCAAAATGCGTGAATGCAGTTAATACCTCTTTGACATTTTCTATATAAAATCATAGAATTAATTCAAAATATGTTTCTCATGCGTAAATACGCGTAATGTCAGGTGCACTTACACTGTCGAGTTATAATGAGTTGTGTTATTATTACCGTTATATCAAAAACTTTTTTGTCACATATATTTTTTAAAGTGTGATTCCTTGACAATTTTGCAGATATCTGGATCACCACAGATGTTTATACATAACCAGTCAGGAGTTGACAAAAATGATGAAGGCTTTGTACAATCGTTTGAAGTCGACACTAAAAATATGGCTGCATTTGAACATGTGTTTGTAAGCGTGTGGGCATTAAATGGGGTAAGTTGATTTGTATTATACAATTTTGATGTTCTTAATTTAAGCTTGTAAATGACATTTCTAAATTAGGTGCTCCAAAAAACTAGACATTTGCACAAGATTAGTTCAACATAAAAGAATATATCATAACGTAAAATCGGGAGGGTAAGCAGTTTTTGTCGGTCGTTTTGCTCAAAGGTAAAGAGACGAAATACAACAGTGAAACTTAATTCCGATTAAAATAATAGAAAAATTTTAGGAATCAACCAATTGACACATCAATTTGGCATAGCGCATTCACATACATGTTGAACTTCATAAACGTTACTGGTTAAATGTATAAATGATGAATGTAAAGTTAACAATTGAAAGGTGTTGTATAATTTCAATATCAATTTCCATGTAAAGGCAAATGTTTCAAAAAGATGTCTGAATGTTGTTTGTATCATTCATTTTATTCTCGATAGGATGGGTTTATAAAGAAAATTACCAATAATTGAATGAATATGAATTATTAATGGCATCTATTTACTGGAAGCTTCAAAAGCTTCATATAATGACATTTTTCAAATGTTTCATCTGTATAGGTTGGTCTTTCAAGTCAAATGATTCATTCGCAATTTAAACTGGTCCCTGGAGGATCTTTAGAACTAATCAGACGATGCTCTGCCCTTACGTGCTTAGGTCACTGTGTGTGCGCAGCACAAGGAAGGCGATGCTCAATTATTGGAAGTAAATGTAATGACGTAACAAAAGGTAATTTGATCCATTAGCAATTAAAATCACATTCTCTTAAATTCAATGCTTTCTTGTTTGTATCTCTTTGTGTTGTGATTTCTTAAAACTTTGAACTAATCTACGCAATGCCTTGTTCCTGAAATTACAATGGTATCCACATTTTGTTTATTGTGATGTTGTTAGGAATCTGTTTGTATAATTTTTTTTTTGAAAATGTATCATGTTAGCGAATATATATTATGTTTTTGACGTACACACGTAAATGTTAACTAAATTTTCAGGAAATCCAAACAGCTTATTGGGAGTCTATGACATCACGAATGTTCAACCGATATCCGCATACATTGATGTCAAATATTCACCTTCGAATGTTGGTCTTGCCTCCAAATGGCACATTGCACAAGCACAGGGACTACCACCTCTTTGGTTTGTATTGTTGTTGTATCAACCTTCATAATTTTGGCGATTTTGAACATTTTCGAAGCATAAAAACATCAATTTATTTACCTTTATCTTCTGTTACATTGACATTATATAGATTTAGCACCTTTTGAAAGCCTTTTAAATAAGCATGATTTAAACGCATTTTTCAACAATAATGACACCCAATGAAATCATGCTGAAGACTTGGCCACTAATTGGCATGCTTAGAGTCAAGTGTATGTGTTATGTAAATGCAAAGCGAATGACGAGATAAACATCGATGTGTGGTAAGTAAGGTTAATTTTACAAGTAGGCAGAAGTTACCATAGCTATTAAATCTGATCAGAAAAAGCTATAACCCAAAAATAGTTTATACACGATTTAATGTCTAATAGCACGAAGTTTTAATTTCAGGTTTGAATGGTCAGCTGGTCTAACGTTAAAAGAAGAACCAGAGGGAATATTTGATAATCTAGATGTTGATATATGGCATCATGCTGGTCAAACAAATCAAGCAATTCTTAACTTGCAAAAAGGCATGTATTCGCGGTTATATTCCTTACATTAGTTAACGTAATATTATGCTCATCAGGTTTAAATAGCGCTTACAATTGCCCAAAACTGACTTTTCAAGATTATTATCTCCTTAAATATATCGCATAATAAACCCTTTTTGAAAACAACAATTAAAATGTTTTTGGGATCTGATCATACTGAGCATTTTCAATAATTTATATTTGTATTTTCTTCATGCCTAAAATTTTCTTTAGGACGATATCTCAAAGAGTCTCCTGTGTCGTATTCAATTTTTGTTCGAGTCTGGTATAATGATGACACATATGCTGATTTTAAGACTGATGGTGTTCTAGCGATTTCAAAACCATTGGCTACGAGAAAATTAAAAGCTGCTGCAGTGAGTACTTTACATATTCGATTTTGTTAAATATATAACAGTCGTAACAAATTGACAAAATAAATAGATTGCTTTAGTATAACACTAAAAAACATTCTAAATGTCACTCTGTGTGTCGACTTATTTTAGGCTCGGTTTACTTACTTCAACAATTTAGTATTTTAGTTGCCTCTGCATGTGTCATTGTACTTTAGATTTAATTCTTGTTAATCAGTAGTTTTTATAATATTATTCCCTTATATTATAGAAATAATATTATACAATGTACTTTATTTTGAAAATAATTTTTGTCATAGGTTGTGGAACAAATACCTTCCCACTGGAAAAAGGATGTCGATTTTATACAGCCTGGTTCTCCATATACCATTCGATGGACCAATGTTTTTATCGGCAATGCTGATATAATCGAGAAGTTCAGACTTTATTTAAGCACGTATCCTGGAGGTGAATGTATATTAGAATTATATTGCTTTGGTTTTATTTTTATTTTCATTGTGTACTTTTTATCTTTTGTATTCCTATTTTTTTCTGATTAAGTGTTGTTTTATTTATTGAGTCGTTTCATTTTAGTTATACATTAAACACCGGTGATCCTATCAGGAATATTATTCTCGTGCAGTTTGTAAAAACATAAAGAGTATTAACATTCTCTTGAGAAGTTTATACATGTGTATCTATTATTATAACATTTTATGTTATATTTACAAAAACCTGTCAATTGACATACATAAAAATATATTAATAATATGTAAGTCGTACGGAAAAGTAAAATTTCTTCTAACTAATTATGTTTTAAATGGTGTTAAACGCCAGTTTCGTCAGCGTCTCTGCTTTATCGTGCGTCCGGTTCCTATAAGGGGAAAGCTGGAGTATCAGGAGAAAACTGTCGAACTTCAGTAGGAAACCTGACAATCCTTGTCAATTGAGATCGCAGCCGAGCAAACCTGCCAACATTTACGAAATTTAAGCATTCTGCTTTTATTCTTCTATCACTGTTTCTATAGAAGAATATTTACATCGCCATTTATCTTCGGAAATATATTGATATGAGTGTACGTATTAGATGTGTTTTAAAAGAGTGTGTAATGTTGGTATATTGTTAATGTATAATATTTTATATATATATCAGCATCACAATCTAATAAAAAAGTACACGTAGACATGAAATAAGGTCGTAGTAAATTATGAATAAAACATATTTCATTAACCAAAAACAACTTACTAGGTATCATACCCTTACTACATTGAGACTCGAACTCGCAACCCTAGTGTTGACATGCAAGTGATCACTGTCTTAACCAATCGGCCACAATATTGTGTTGAAAACATCAAATTACAACGAGTGCGGCATTTTTACCTTTGTGAGGAAAAGATAGAAAACGTTATATGTTTAGTATATACGCTTGTTTTGTTAATTGTATTAGTATAAGTGTAACGTGTACTAAAGATGAAAGCATTAGTTTTGTATTGGTTTCAGTTTGTATGTTTTTTTACAAAGTAGATATTTATACGAGTTAACAGTTACGGAAAATCGTTCAGTTAAGAAATCGAAAATTGGGATTTTGTTTACAGGACATGATGTGCATACTGTTGATGTTGACTTACCAGGTACAATAACATCATACAACATTAGTCGTGTTCCCTTGACGCCTGGTATCCTTCTCTACAGCAACGTAGTTGCATATAGCTATTCGGGAATTCATGGCACTGCAACAAGTGACGGGGTAATGGTGGATACTATTTCCCCAATATCAGGAGTAGTATATGATGGCATAGGTAGGGTTTGGGAATTAAAATGTTAACTGGTGTCGCTAGATTTAGATCATTTTGATATATATGCCAATTTCAATTGTTTGATTTACAATTTCTTTCAAGCAGATTGTGTGACCTTTCATTTGTATTATAACAATTTGAAAAATATACCCAATATGAACTTTCTTCGCCGGCATGGTTGTTTTGGTTAATAGATGGACAAACGACAGTCTGTCCGATAGCATGGTATCCTACGTAGAACTTTATATCCTATCATTATCTATGCACGTTGAATATCCAAAGTAATGTACTGATTCGTTTAGAAGTTTTTAGGAGCAAAGTTCCATTTGATAACTCTTTTTAATGCGTATTGTAAACTATCTGCTTCTATAGCTGTTGCATTCGTTGTGGTGGTTATGCCTATCAAACGATTAATTTCTAACTTGGTATTACCCTTTAACTTTTTTCCGTCAAATATGACGTCATTTTTGTTACCTAGGATTGCAGTAGAACACAATATGGTTTAGCATTTGTAGGTAATTTTTCATTATTTTGTGTTTTAAATAGGATTGCACGACATTGATTATCAAAACAGTTCGGAGGTAATAGGTGCAACCTGGCAGGGATTTGCGGATAAGGAGTCTGGTATAAAACATTATATGTGGTGTGTCGAATCGAAACTGGCTGGTCAATCCTGTGATATCAGAGACTGGGAAAATGTTGGTATTCACAGTTCGGTCTCACGAACGCTCAATTCATCTCTCTCTACAGGTATGTTTTTGTATTATATTTATATATGTATTAACTCAGAGAAAGTAATGTGAAAAGCTTGTATAAAATTTTTGTATAAGCACTGCACTGGTTCAGGTACAAAAAGTTGAAAATGTTTGGCTTCTTAATTGAATCAGTAATTTCCTACATATCTAGAACTGTTAAGTCGCTAATATAACATTTTTAATATTTCAGGTATTGAAATAAAAAGTGTGGTGTATGCTGAAGATTTAATTGGTCATAAATCTAAAGTTGTCAATTCCAATGGAGTCATTATAGATACTACACATCCAGAACCAACAATAATGGAACACTTAGAAATAAATGTTGCCTTAAATCCATCATTCGAAGACACATCTGGTGGTTTTATCGACTGGGATAACATAACCAGCGTCAATTTGTGCTCGGTTCCACATGAAAATCACGCCTTATATTGGAATTATACTGTAGAGAGCTGTGTCGTCGTTGTAAAATCAGGCAAAAATATTGCTATGGATGCGCGATCATTCATTTTAGTCAATGGACAAATTTCTCAAGTATTAAGAAATTTAAATGGCGGACAACAGTATCGAGTAACATTTGTTACAGCTCATCCACCTGTTTTAGGCAGTGTTCTTGCTAATAGGGAAGGTTTTGTACAAGTTGGAAATAGGAAACATGTGTTCATGGTGTACACTAAAGAAGACAGTCACGATATCAATTTAAACAATCTTGACTGGCATCACCATACATTCTACTTCCGAGTTTACTCCAACGAGGCAATCATTATTATAGGAAGCATGACTGGAAATACGGGCATTCTTTTTGATGACATAAAAGTACAGCAAGTTATACTTCACGATCATAATGACCAAGATGTAGACGAAAAACTGATTCATGGTCACGTTGTAGCAATTCATCAATGGTCATCAGTTCATGCTTCATGGAGCTTTGAGGATCCAGAAAGCCCAATAGTTGATTACATGTGGGCTATAGGTAAAATTTCACGCTTTATTCCACTTTAAGAGAATTGTGTGAATAAACAAGTACATATCCAATCCAAACACAGTCATAGTAGTATATAATGATGACATACTGTGGTAAACTTTAAAGCAAACTACAGTTAGGAATATTTTGACTATTGTTGCTACAAATAGAAGAATGCTATGATTAAACCTATACAAAGTTCTTTTATGTGCGATGAGCAAGGCTTTTTTTAAACATATTATATATATTATCCGCGACTAGGCTTTAAATAATGAAACTTGACAACCCTTCCCTGGTAACAAAAGATGACAGTACAATCAAATTTGTTATTTTAAAATGCCAATTGCATTTGTGGAACTTCTAACGTGTGATTTACGAGAAATCTTATAAAAAGGATTAACAAATATATTATGATCATCAATATCTGTTAAATATGTTAACAAATAACACTAAATTTATAATGCTTCTATTTTTCACTCCCTTTTTTGACGTCATACACGTATCAATGACCGACTTATATCCAGATATTTGTATTGTTGTGTAGGGTATACAGAAGGCAGTACAGAGGTTCAAGGATTTACTAGTGTTGGTCTGAGTAACTTTGCATACAATTACAACGTTAGTCTGGCACATACGTCAGTTATACATATCACGGTAATAGCAACCAATGCAGCTGGTCTCATGCGAGAGGCTCATGCTGAGGATCTCCTGGTAGATCTCACACCTCCGGAAATATTGTTTATCAACGATGGATTAGGTAATTGTTTAGGAAGCTAAAATAAATCAAAACTAGTAAATATAAATTAACATTAAAGAAAACGCATTAAATTATTAACCACTTGGAAATTACACCGATTCTTTTTATTTAGTTAATACGTCATACAGTAAAATAATCAGCATATATCTTAACTCATTTAAATATATATAAATGAATTGTCCAATTAGATATATGCGCCGTATAATAAAGGTGTTGTTACTTTCAAACTTTTTTTCAATTTTATAGTAGAAACAGCTTTTTCTTTCAGGGTCTGATACCGCTGCGCAAACAAGTGAGGAAATATCTGCCAACTGGGACGTAAGTGACCAAGATTCAGGCTTAGATTTCTGCGAATGGGCAGTTGGTAAGAATTTGTTACAGTGGTAAAAAAGTTTATTATCTCCTTGTAAACATGTTTGGTTTCAGCGCTATTAACTGTATATTAATCCTAAATTAAAATTATATTTAAACAGAAGACTTGTCAGTTTGTTTGTTACATGGAATTATCTATTATATGCATATCTAACATTCTCTATTAAAGGCTATCAACCGTATGGCAACGAAATACAAGCTTTTGAAAAATTGCCACATGGAGTAAAGATGATATCTAGAATATTTTCGTCCACGAGTATTTCGATGAAGATGGTCCACGTGACTTTGAGGTGCAGGAACAAGGCTGGACAACAATCTTCAATGTCTTCCAATGGCGTTAAAATATCACAACTGCCTCCGGATACAACAACGGCCGAGGTACAGATTCTGCCTCTGTCAGTTACTGAGTACAACGCCAAAGACCACTATCAGGCAGACACATCTAAAGTTATGATACAATGGACAGGATTTAAAGATGTTGTCGGGTTGAATTCCTTCACGGTTGGTGACATAATAATAATACATAAGTTAAGATGTGGTAGGTCTGGATGATTTTTTACTTGTGTTGCATAATAAAACAGAGATTATTGACAGACTCACCTGCAACGTGAACGTTTTATCTTTGGTTGATACGGAGTATCTGTTTACAGATAACTAATCATGTTTACCTTTTATTTTCGTCCTGTAAGTTTTCTCACTTTCAAGAGACAAAAGCCTTGGGCAATCAATTAATTACAGCTTTCAAAATGATGCGCTATCACTGGTCTTTTGCTATATCACTGGTCTTTTGACGTTTTGGTGATGTGTTATCCCAAATGAGCGTGAAGAAAACGTTCGTAAAATAGAAATGTTTGTATTGGTCTTAGGTATGCAGTACCATGGAATTTCGAAACCTAAGTTTATCTTTAATTAACATTCAGTATTATATTATTTATTTTGCAGCAAAAAATCTATAAATGAAAATAAAATAAAATATTGCATGCCAAATAATATATTTGGGAAGTCTAAATTTGCATTAATATAAATACTAATGTAATGGCATGCCTTGCATAAAAATTAAATATATAAATATATTTATTACCAACAGTTTGAAAGATGTATAGTTTAAATTTTTTTATTTCAGGTGACGTTTCAAAATTATGATAAAACTTTTATAGTTTCCAAATCGATTATTGCTGAAGAGCAAAATATGGCATATTGTGTCTTAGATGGCCTTCAGCTTGAAGAGGGAAATTATACTGCTAATGTAATAGCTGCAAACAAAATGTATCTCAGAAGTAATTCAGTCACTCGGGATGTCTTTGTTTCTACAGCTTTGCCACGTCTGATAGGTAATGTATAACAAATGCCAGACAGGTGATACGGTATTTGGTGGTAACGATTTCACAACGCTTCCATGTCTTGATGCCACAAGGTTTATTGTTTCGACATGCATTAAATCATAAAACCATATTTTTATTAGTTCCAATGCACGCACAGACACGAAACGTAAATAGAAAGCGAGTGGGGCTGCAGCGGAAATCAGATCCTAGGTATCAGATCTGTGGGCTCCGCCAACCCTAAGGTCAAAGTTCAAGGTTAAATGTCATCAACCATGGTATGCGACACATCGCCTTGATATTATAATCTCATGTACCAAATATCAAAACTCTACCTCGAAGATAAAAAAGTTATAGCACTGACACGATTAGTATCGGACGGACGGACGGACAGACTGATCAATAAATGGCGTCCGCCACAAAGTGGTGGGGCCCTAATTATGACGGACCTAAAAAAATAATTTAAATTGATTGGAACATTTTAAGATGTATAGCTTGGTGCAGAATAGTTGAAACATAAAATGTTCTCTTCCTAGTCGGGGCCTCGCTGAGGGGTTAAGGTAGTCTACTGTTGCCAGTTGCAGGTTGTCTCTCACTGCTAGCAGGGTGTACTCGAATCTAACCTTAATTGACAAGGATTGCCAAGGTCGAGGGTTTTCTCTTAGTACTCCGGCTTTCTCCCCAATAAAAACTCGATATAGATGAAAAATTACTAAAAAGTGCCTCTAACTTGTAAACACACACACACATACACACACACACACACACACACACACACACACATTAAAATCATACTTTTATTCGTTCTCGTTTTCTGCATACTAAACAGCGTCCAGTCAATTTTTAAAATGCGACATGTTGATTTTTTTAGTATTTGTTTGCATTCATTTTAAATTCCAGATAATCCTAACGTGCAAATGTCATTTAACAACCGTACAGTAACAGCAATATGGAAAAATAATTTTTCTACACAGCAGCCGATCTTCTACGAGGTGTCCGCTGGGTCAACACGTGGAGGTGCTGATATCGTACAATGGCAGGAAACAACTAATTCATTTTTGGAATTCGCAATTCCAACGAAAATTAAATTACTGAAAGACTTGACTGTGTTTATTTCCGTGCGTGGAATATTTGCCAATGGAATGAACACAATGACGACTGCGGCAGTCCAGTTATAGATATAACACTTGATGCAACCGAACATAACAAATATAGTATTTTGGTGGTTATAGCGATGAAAGGATGATAAATGTGCATGCAGTTTGTTTTATCATAAATAGAGTAGTGTATTAAAAATGTATACTTATATTTAAGCAGATGCATGTTACACGTACATTCTATTTAAATCTTGATATCCTTCTATACACAATAGTACACGTTATTTTAGTTAATTTCAATGTAAAAAGAGAACGAAATCAACTTGGCAATTATTGCATTTAATTGTAATATCTAGTATGCAGAAATAATAAATAACAGGCACCTATGTCCTTTATATGTCCGGTGTGTTAATTATACCCCCGCTACCCATAGGAGAAAGGTGATATAATGTTTTTGGTATGTGTGTTAATACAGTTGTAGAATGAGAATATTGTCAAGGAGCGTTAGATCTCAAAAATACAAAACAAAAATAAAAGATAATTTATATGTCCTATTAGAATCGAAATAGTTCATTTGGGACACAAATATATGAGGGGGTGGACTAGTGTGAGACGGGGAGAGGGGGAGGGAGAAATCACCAAAGGGGAGAGAGAAAGGAGCACATGGTAGGGAGAAAGGAGCAAAGAGGTGGGAGAGAGAAAGTAAAAATTTTGTGAGAGAGGGAGGCAGAACAAAAAAAAACTCGGATTAAGATCAATTGCATACAAAAGTATCATGGTTAAAATATCTTCTCCTCAGAGAGTACGCGTCGAAATGTTTTGCAAATTGGTACAAATGATTTGAGGTCATCTACAAAGATTTCATTTTTATCGGAGAAGGACTGAAACATGGCCACAATAAGCTGTTCTTGTTTCTGATTAGCTGATATTTTAAATATCTTCACCATTGAAAGTACAAATTTTGTAACTTGGTGCAAAGGATTTATGTTATGCCATTGACAGATTCCTCATTTCGTTTTGATCTGACAGAAACATGGCTACAATAGACAATTCTTGTTTCTGATTGGCATATATTAAAAAATCTTATCCCACAAATGTTTAATTTGAAATGTTTTGTAACATTCAATAGATGTATAATAATATTTTTTCCTTTTGTTAAGACTGAAACATGGCCGACATGGACAACCCTTGTTATAGATTGGCTGACATTTAAAAAATCTCTTATTAGTACAAGCCCACATATTAAGATGGTCTTCGACAAATATTTCATGTTTAATGTTGATTCTTGTTTTGTCTTGTTGTAATTAAAGTTCTTCAAACATTTTTTGATACACAAAAACTCAAAATATTCCTTTTATTATGATCATGAAATTATTTGAAAGTAAATGCGTTTACAAAAAAAATCTTCGTAAAAACCCTTAAAATACAAGGTTATATGTATTTTAGTTTTAGGTTCTTAGATTACAGTGGCAAACAATAATGATAGCACAAAAGTCCGACCATACAAATAGTTTTCGGCTCTTGGACCTGATGGGGACCTCGAGCGGTCCCAATACCCCTTGCTGATAAATGCTTACTCATTGAACTATATATGATTATTTCATATCAGTAAAATTATGTTTGTTTTAATTGGATAAAACAAGGTCAGCTGGTATTAATTAATTTGCAGTAATTTGACGCGAGGGCATTATCACGCCGTGATAACGCCCAAGTCGTGGTAATGCCCTCCCCAGTAACAATCAACATAAAACTGTTTATTTTTAATTTATAAAAAAATATTTGTTCATGTACAACCCAAATGAGGCCAAACATTCAAATCATACAGCAAGCCGCTACAAACACATAATACAGTCTTAAACACATGGTTTCTTAATTCTTCAATAAAATAAATATAATAGTTGCTTATATAGCTGGCATTGTCATGATACTTGACAGCACTCGGGACAGTGGTATTGCCTTAAACATCGATAATGCCCTCGACTTTGGCTCGGGCATTATCAATGTTTCAGGCAATACCACTGTCCCTTGCGAGGGCATTATCAATGTTTCAGGCAATACCACTGTCCCTTGTGCAGTCAAGATATCATGACAATGCCCTCTATATAAGCAACTATTGTATAAATACACCCCTGTTCTATATATTGGGGTAATAAAAAATGTAATATACCAGATATATATAATTCATGAGTTAATATCCGAATAAGATAGGTTTTGGACCAGAATCTATTATCAGTTTAAAATATTATGTGTGGATCTTATAATTATTCGTCTTTTTTATGATTGAATTGGTTTTTCTTAACTGATTCCCGACATTTGACACACCCTTTACTCATATAAGCCAAACTCGAATGTATCTACTCCGTGATATGCCTATTTCATTGTTTACCGAACAAAGGCGACTGATAATTCTACTGAACGGCAAAACAAACGTCACATTTTCTGTTCATTACTACGAAAGCCCAGAAGGCTCATTCGAGAATCGAAATTCGATATTCGAGATTCGAAATTCAATATAGTTATAACCAATCAGATTGCGGGTAACCATCGTCTACCAATCAGAATAGTTCTTATATATTCGAGATTCGAAATTCGAAATTCGAGATTCGAAATTCGAAATTCAATATAGTTTTAGCCAATCAGATTGCGTGTGACATAATCTCTATCAATCAGAATTCCTTGGTTATATCGCAACTACATAAAATTTGGTTGAGTAGTTTTAAGGGAGTTGAAGCGAAAACCATGATTATTGAGGATTACTGAAAATTCAAAGTTCAAAGACCCAAAACTACCACATAAATTTAGGAATCAACAATTCCTGACAATATGCACAACTACATATATGGTGTACTAGGTACATACCAAGTTTCATAAAATTTTGTATAGTACTGAGTAGTATATCTGCCACCACATATCAATTAAGTCGACATATTTTCGGAAATATTACAACATGCTACATAATTAGGTCAACATAATACTTAGTTAAATCATAATTATCAGATTAGAAAAAAGAGGGAAAATGCGCTGTTTGAACAGAATGTGCCATCTACTTTTCCACTTATTTAGTAGACATAATTATGAATTAAGTGGACATAATTTTATGATTAAGTCAACTTAATTTTCTGTTTAAGTCGACATAAGTTTTGATTATGTCGACTTAATTAAGTCCACATAATCTGTCTAATTATTAAGTCGACATAATTATTTACCATTTAACTTGAAGCGGGGAGGGGGGGGCTTGGTTTAGAAGTTGAAGTTCCAAGACCTCAATGTGAGAATCATGGCAGAAATGAGACCCGAGCCAGCAGTATGTCGTGGCTCGTATAGAGGTTAAGCCCACTTAAATCATTGATCAATATAAAACTGAAAATTACTTGAAGATATTGACCATCAATTTAAAAGGTATAGTCACAATGAACAAACTGCAAATTAACCTTTATATATGTCATAAATAAATGATATGAAAACATTAACCATTCCAAAATTAAGCGAAAATGAAATAAATTAAATACTCTGAACCAAAATAAAAATTATCAATAATAGTTATACAAGGGGACATGATCATACCTACTGCAGAAGAAAAAAATATTCTGAAGAAAACTTGCTGCAATACAAAATAATGCTAATTTTGAAAAAAAAATTTGTCGCGACGCATTAAAAAATTATATTTTATATCGTTACGTGTCATAAAAATAAAGATTATTTTCTTGGCTGTTGCTATTTTGCCGTAACCAGCAAAAATAGCCTGCCATGCTATTTTGCCGGAACTGATTAAATTTCACCTGTATGAGCCGTTAATTAACTTATAAGTTTTGTATTGTACGGCAACCGTACGCGAGTTACCTACGTGGTGTTAGGTTTTAACACAAACAAGACCTCTTTAAACTACGGGAAACAAAACTGAGAAAAAAAAAGAAAACATGTATAACTAGTAATCCTGTGTTGATGCCCAACACAAAAGAAGTCCCCTCCGGATATTGCACATAAATTAAAACTTTATACTAAAAGAAACCTTCATGAAAATCGGACCCAATTGTGATTTTGTATTATTTTTTTTTCAAAACACAAGTGTTTTGGCAATTTTGGCGGCCAGTTTTTTTAATATGATTCTCAGGCTGTTATGAATGCCATGGTGGTTTTAGCCTTGGGTTACCACCCGTGATTTACTAAAAAGCGTCCGATAAATTATTTAAAGGGTTCAAAATCTTTTAAAATTTAACGATTACTTCATAAATTCAATGCTGGGCTATCATTATAACTGATCGTGCGCTAAATCCTGGGTCGGTCACTCTTTAGTAAATCAGGAATGAAAAGTTTTACATTGGAGTTGACCCAACATGGCGTCCGTAAAAGATTCAAAATCAGAATTCTTCTGGTCAAAAAGATCAATTTATCAATGTCCAAGATTATCCCGCTGCTGGACAGGAACACGTGCCTGCTAAAGAGTAAGGTCCATGCCGTATGCCACCACCGAAAAAACAATTAAGTACATGTACTATCTTTAAAAAAAAAGATAATCGACGCTGTCTGACAGTAGTTGGATTTGAATATATAAATCACAAAATAGGAATTTTACCTTAACAAATATAAACTGAAAAATAACCTCCTATTTAAATGCATATATAGTTATAACATTAGATTGGTCACCACTCCACTCTGATCAATTAATATTGTATGAAGCTATTTACAATTAGAGACGCAGTTAGTTCACCATGGACGCAATATGACGACGGATGCTAAGTGTGTGCATATGATTATTCTATAATACAAAAATATAGTTTCAAGTTCCCTTTTTATACCCCCGCTAGAAAATTGGGGGGTATATAGTGATAGGGGTGTCAGTCCGTCCGACCGTGCGTCCGCCCGTCCTTCCGTTACACCTAAGGGTACCCATATATTGTCCGCAACTCCACCTAAACCCCTCAATGGATTTTCATGAAACATGATTTAAGAGGGCTTAACCTCTATATGAGCCACGACATACTGCTGGCTCGGGTCTCATTTTTGCCATGATTCTCTCATTGAGGTCTTGGAATTTCAACTTCTAAACCAAGACCCCCCACCCCTTTCAAGTTAAATGGTAGATAATTATGTCGACTTAATGATCAGACAGATTATGTGGACTTAATTATGTCGACATAATCAAAAATTTATGTCGACTTAAACAGAAAATTAAGTTGACTTAATCATGAAATTATGTCGACTTAATCCGAAAATTATATTTAATTCAGTATTATGTTGACTTAATTATGTAGCATGTTGACATATTTCCGAAAATGTGTCGACTTAATTAAGTGATATGTGGTGGCAGATATATGTCACCATAAAAATTTTCTATAACCGTATTAACTTTAATTCGTAACCAGTGGTTTTCGTTTGGAGATAAAGGCGTGTCCTTTAGAAATTTATAATTACATAGGGCTTTCCATATTTAGAGATAATTTAATTTGCCCTGTGATACGAAATATGATTGGCCAGTTTAATGGACGAACCCATATTGTACAAAATAAATTGCGTTAGTAACATGACATATTCTTACGCCGTTAAAATTTAAATGACATCATAGCTGTTTCTACTGGAATTATAAATTATTATCTTAAAATTAAGTTATTAGGAATGTTTTAAATTTCTGAAAATGTTATACTCTATTACCTGGTTTGGTCTGTTTACACAGATACTAGTCAACTCGTACCCTACCAACTCGTACCTTTACCAACTCGTACCTTTGCATTATGAGTTGGTAGGGTACGAGTTGGTCGAGGTACAAGTTGACCTGCACCCGTTTACACCATTCGCCGTTTATTAGACATAAACAGACCCAGACCAGAAAATCGTTTAACACGTTCTGAAATTTGAAGTATAACTTAATAAAGGTGTGACGTGTTCAAATTGATCTGAATTTTATTAATTACTTGTCGTGAAGTTTTCTATACAACAATCTCATGATCACCTTACTTTATCTAGATTTTTTAAAAATAAAACCCTGTTTCACAGAGAGGGGGAGGGTACATGGGGGTATTGTAAATTTGGGCTAATATATAATCCCGCATTGGTAGGAGCGTTTCCGCACTATGACCTGTCTTCGAGGTCTTACATCCGAAGTGGGAGAATTTATTTTTTTTATATTTATATAAATAAATTATGCGAGAATACCGACTTTTGATTGGATGGAAAATATTTTCTATCAGAGGATGGAAAGCAAATTTGATCGTCATGGCGACACGCGCCATTTGACGTCATATATTACTCCACGGGCAACAAACTGTTTTTGTGTTGATCTCATTAAAAAACATGTCCACTTACAAAATTAAAATTGTTGAGTTTATTCTATTGTTTGAATTTATTTATAAGTATTAACTACAAAAAATATTTTCTCCATCGAGGGATAACAACATTTCCGTTGTGCACATTGCGGATTATACAATGTGCAAAACGGAAATTTTGTTATCCCTCGATGGAGAAAATATTTTTCTTCTTTCTTTATTATTTATTACAAAAAACCATTGCTAAACCTGCAATGGAAAAAATATTTGTGAAAAAGTCTTTAATTAGACAATGAGCAACGATGTGATACGAAGAATAGATATAAAAATACACTGTGACGTCAGTCATTGACAACAAAATACATTGTGACATCACTTTCAGGGAGAATATGTTTCAAAATTAGCCACGCAATTTGCACTTACGTAAGAGAAATAGGTTTCACAAATCGTGAGAACTATATATCGCTTGATTTCATCTCTCTTTTTTTAATTTCAACCAAATAATGAACTCGCCATAGGCTCGTTTGTTAGTTTGTTGAAATTAAATAACTCGAAATGATATACAATACTTACGGAATAATGTCCACTGGTATCGTGTAAATACACATTATCCCCGTATCGGTATTATTCCTGGAATTTGATTGGTCAGTTACACGTCTTTACAAGACCAATATACCCGGTTCGTTGCTAAGTCATATACCCGGGTGTTGCTAAGCGTTAGTTGCACAAAAGTACTTAAGATGCGTTTATATTATAAATGGTAATCGGTTTGTGTCATATATAGGATGATCAAATCTTTAACAAAAGGTTCAAATGTGCTTTATTTTTAACAGAAAAAGAAAAAGATATGCAGTTTGACAAACAACGACGTCACACTATTATGACGTCTCTGCAAGACATTCAGCGCCAAAATGTATTTCTTAAACATCTTTTTGAATCCAACTTTTTCGGGAACTGATTGATTGATTGATTGATTAATGGTGTTTAACGCCCGATCAGCAATATTTCAGCTATATTCAGGCGATTTTCGGGAACTGTGGGGTTCTACCAAAGGTAGTACCCTACACCTGATAAAAAAGCCTCATTTTTATCAAATTTCAATCAAACTTCCTTTGAAAATGATGAAAACGTCACTTTAACGTCCGACATTGCGTTGACAAAGTACCTAAAAATGTATTATTTCAAACTAATACCGGGGATAAATTCGTTAAACACGTTCATATCCGTAGATATGGAGATTTGAACACCTTCAGCACCCCTGTACACCCTTCGGCTTCGCCTCAGGGCGTACTTGGGGCACTTCAGGTGTTAAAATCTCCATATCTACGGATATGAACTTATATAACTTATAATACATGTAGTTCAAAATATTGTATAAAGGGCTAAAGGAAGCTACCAACCAGTACACTTATTATAAATATTGGAAGACTCATTGTAAAACCTATAATAATATGGTAGAATCTTATTGCCAATTCGAGAAAACATTAAAAAAATTAAAACTACAAGTATAGTTACATAAAAAATAAAGAAGTTGAAGATGAAATTCATTTTCGTTTGAATGTACATCGCTCAGTTTTTTTAGACTGCCTATGATTAATGAAATTATTCTTAAATATACTAACTTATATCAACTAGATAATAAACACAAATTTGTGTTGCTTTTATCTACTGAATATAAATTTATCAATAGCAAACTTTATCTTTTACTTACAAATCTTTTTAGTGTAAGGAATGTGAAACTTAGTATGTCATAATAATTTTGAAATTAAAATGATAATTTATAGTATTATTTTGTAATCCTGTCTTTCACTATTTAAATTATTTATATATCTTATACTCTGCTTCTATTAGGATCATTGTACTTGCTGCACCAAAATTGTATTTGATTTTATTATTATTTGTCTCTCTATTATTTGTGTTCTACTAATTACTTAAAATCAAGAAAATCATTTGTACAATGTATATACAATATTAGTATATTGCCAGAAAATATAACGTTTATTTGTACGAGCCTTAGAAACAGGTAGAAATGCGAGGCTCTTCCGAGCATTTCTCACCTGTTTTGCGGCGAGTACAAATAAACGTTATATTTTCTGACAATGTACGAATATTGTTTTTATTCTGCAACCAGAAAATACGTTTAATACGTCTAATGGAAAGCATGAAAAAAGTGCACTTCTAGCCGATTTTTTACTTGAAATTTTCGACGCGTATTCGAGTGATAGCCATACGTCACAAACCAATATCGTATTCGACAATATGCCGTAAACAAGAACAGAATACTGAATATCGTTAGAAGTAAGGACAAGTGTAACCTGGTATCCTGGTGCAATATTTTTCCTTGACGCAAGCTTCACTTCAAATATAACACTAGGTCAGGACCTCCGATATAAGCATTTTCATTAGTTGATAATATGACGCCATTTAATATCATATGCACATGTCAATCTTATTTTAAAGCTGGGAATATCTTTTCTTTATAAAATTTAGATATAAATTACATTTTAATTTTACGTTAAAATTATGAAATCGTTGAGCAAAGTAAACATTGAACGTCATAAAGCGAATGACGTCATAATACGTTCAGTTTACTTGAACTTATCTATAATACAAAATAGTTAGTCTAGAGAATACGAACGTCAAATTTCAACGCAATCTCCACGCAAAGGATTCTTGGTATCTTACATCAACCACAATCACCTCTGCCATACCATTGGTTGACATTGTGAGAGATATCACTCATGACGGATAAGCTTCTCGTACAAACATAGCAATTTCAATGTAAAAATGTATCAAACGTGTTTTAAAAGACTATATAAAAATAAATAAGATCTCGTGTATTATTTTACAAACATCGTTCTTTGTTTACCAACGTCACGGGCAGACGACAAATGTAGTCCCGCAGTAAATGGAGGATGACGTGTGGCAGAGGTTAAATCTGGGAACCAGTTATGTTCTCTGTGCCGGAGAGTGATTTCAACGCTGTCACCGTTGAAATCCAATGCTCCTGATCTGACGTTATATCCGAAGGCCGCTTAGTCTAATGAGGATATCATCGTCAGGGTACCAGAATAGGACAAGGGTACCAGAATAGGACAAGGGTACCAGGAGTGACGTCATTTCATCTGAACGAAGCGGTTTATGAGTGGTGTTAACAGACCAAAACTATATTATATCGTATAACCTGTTCAGAAATTTGAAATATTCCTTATAATTTAATTTTAACTATAAACTTTAGCAATCTGTATAAAAACGTCGATGACGTCATGGAACTATTTGAATTTTAACGGCGTAAGAATAGGTCATAGGTCACGCAAGTGATATCTTATAATATTTGTTGCTCGATTTTAATTAAGCAATCAGATTTCAGCTCACAAAGCAAAGCTTTGCTTTATTCGTAGGGTCGTATTTGTATAGTTAAAGCGGTAGTTGCAGAATAAAATTCTTTATTTGATTGTTCAGCTCCTTTGGGGCGTATTAATTGACAAATAAAATTATCTTATCTTATCATAAAGAATAAGATGTTATCAATGTGAACGAAAACCAGGTGGAGCTGTTTGGGTGAATAAGTGAATGACTGAATTACAATCAGCAAGGCTTGTGTACGAATTCATGGTACCAGTTCAATATCTATCCAACCATTCAGGGTGTTCTCGACATCAATCTTAATTGACAAGGATTGCCAGTTTTCCTACCGCAGGTCGAGGGTTTTCTCCGGGTACTCCGGCTTCCTCTCCCAATAAAAATTGGACGCCATGATATAGTTGACAAATTGCTGAAAGTGGCGTTAAACACCATCAAACAAATAAATCCAACCATTCAAGGACAAGTGGCACACCTGGTAGTAAATGATCCTGCTATCATATGCTGCAAAAACTTAATTAGGTATTTTGGTCATTAACACCACTTCTACAAAAAATTTTAAATATTTTTCTGCTGTTTTTACACTTAAATTGAATACCCTCTCCCAGCAAAACATGCTGGAAACTTGTGGTACACAGCATTCAGTGCTTACATATATCAAGTTATGGGTGAAAGTAATGACAAAACACCGAACACCGAGGAAACTGTCAACAAAGACAATCCATAAATCAAAGTCCGAGTAACCAGAAAACTCCAGAACCAAAAACAAAAAATATAGTAATAGTAACTTCAGCAATGGTCCTGACTTGGCACATACATTCAAAAGAAATGGTGGGTTAAACTTGGTTTTATAACATGCCAAACTTCCCGTTTCCATTACTGTAGAATGCGAGTTGGTTAGTTGCTTAAAATGGTAGGGTATCATATATATACAAATATACTACAAGTTCAGCTTATGCTCCGTTTGTAGATCAGGAAGGGTACTTTGTTTAAATTAACAATTATTTCCTCGAGATATTCAGCGTTTTGAAATATGAAGGTTTTCCATTTCAATAGGAACATTTTCAATAATATAATTTGACCTAAATTAGAACAAAAGTGTACGTTAGGAACAATCGTTATCTATTCGAAATCCTTCGGATACTGTCGTCTGCAATTAAGGCGGTAAAAGTCTCGCAGATTGTCTTAATACAATGGAACGTCACGAAAGAAGACGAACTTTCGTAAACAACGCAAGGTTCCATTAGAAACAAAGATTGCTGACTTATTATATAAAATTCCCGTAGCATAAAACAAGAACGATGTGTAACAACCAAGCAATAGAGGCATAGTATAAAACAGGGACAGGTTATCGTATCTAATTTTTTTCCGCTGGATTTCCGTAATAAAAAGGTAAAATTATGGAATAATAAAAAATGCAAGCACACACATTTTTTCCAAGGGGGTATGGCATTTAGTACAGTTAGTAAAAGATGTATCCAACAATCATCGAAACACATTTACTATAGACTGAAATTCAAAAATTAGGAAAAGTATATGCAACCATATTTTCAGACGAGAATAATTTTCGACAAGGAAGTGGTATCTATAGTAAAACTTAATAAAGGCGCGGACAAGTCGTTTTTTATTGTAACTTTATACCAAAGAAATACGTGACATTTGCATATGTGAGGAACATTTATAATTTTGAAATTATAATCGTCTCGTTTGTCGTTAATTCTTGTTGGTGTCATATTCGAAATTTAAATCTACAAATGATGTAAATGAAGCTGTTTCTGTGGTCTATTTAATTTCGTTCTGAAGTATATATTAATGGAAGCCACTCAGCAAATTAAGGGCTATTGAAACAACGTAACAACAGAAATGACACATACTATACATATAGCACAATTATACAGAAGGTCGGGGGTACTTTTGCGTCCTCCCTATTAAAAACTGGACACAACGATAGGGCTGAAAAATGGCTGAAATTGGCGTTAAAACAAACAAAAATACTATTACAATTAAATAGTGCAAGTAGCAGGTATCAATCGAAATTGGGCAGGCCTTTTTTACAAATCAATTAACCATCAGATTAACTTTATTTAAAACTTAAAACAAATCAAAACACGGGTTACATGTAACGATCAACGAAAGAATCATCAACAAACTTATGTTTGTTACATTTAACAATTAATGAAAGAATTGTCAACAAATATGTGTTCATTAGATTTACGATCAACGAGGAAAAATTGTCAACATACTTTTGTTTATAACATTTAACGATCAATGAAAGAATTGTCATACAACATACTTTTGTTCATTATATTTAACGATCAATGAAAAAATCGTCAACATACTTTTGTTCATTACATCAAACGATCAACTAAAGAATCGTCAACATACTTTTGTTCATTTCATTTAACGATCAATGAAAGAATCGTCAACATACTTTTGTTCATTACATTTAACGATCAATGAAAGAGTCGTCAACATACTTTTGTTCATTACAATAAACGATCAATGAAAGAATCGTCAACATACTTTTGTTCATTACATTAAGCGATCTATGAAAGAATCGTCAACATACTTTTGTTCATTATATTTAACGATCAATGAAAGAATCGTCAACATACTTTTGTTCATTACATTTAACGATCAATGAAAGAGTCGTCAACATACTTTTGTTCATTACAATAAACGATCAATGAAAGAATCGTCAACATACTTTTGTTCATTACATTTAACGATCAATGAAAGAGTCGTCAACATACTTTTGTTCATTACATTAAGCGATCAATGAAAGAATCGTCAACATACTTTTGTTCATTATATTTAACGATCAATGAAAGAATCGTCAACATACTTTTGTTCATTATATTTAATGATTAACGAAAAAATCGTTTTAGACTTTCAAATACGTACGAAAGTAATAATGGCGTATATGTGGTAGGCGTTTCCTTTGACGCATTTAATGTTTTCACGCCATTTATCAGAATAACTGTAAACAGTTTCATAAAGCATATAACAAATGCAAAAATAAATACAAATAAAAAGATTGGACCTATCACTGGTTGAAGATCAATTATCAATTTAAAGCTGTTGACACTTCTGATAGTAAAACCGATTAAAGTCAAGATACTATAGCCAACGTTTCTGAAGTCTGCCAATACAGTTCCAAACATAAGATTACCTGTTAATGCGAAGGCCAGTAAGGAAATAATGAACATAAAGGCAAAATATACTAACGGACCCTTTGTGATCCTAAAGACTGAATATAAATAATTTAAGTTAGAATTTAGTGTTAAAAGTTTAATAAATTTTACCGATGAGACTGCAACCAATATTGCCATTACATAAACTGTGATATAATCCCATAGAATCGGAATTATAAAATTCATAAATATTTCATTTCCCACTTCACGTCTTCTTTTTAGTATAATATCCGTTGAAATCACACGTTGAACATAGACTCCCATCA
Organism: Limnoperna fortunei; assembly: GCA_944474755.1. Classification (NCBI taxonomy): domain Eukaryota; kingdom Metazoa; phylum Mollusca; class Bivalvia; order Mytilida; family Modiolidae; genus Limnoperna; species Limnoperna fortunei. Next base: position 33,413,163 of record OX104120.1, on the reverse strand, counting down.
GTGTGTAACATAGTATAAACTGAAACATAGAAAGTTTGTTCCAAAACCCTTTGAAGTATGGTTTAAAACCAACCTGAACAACTTTTTTAACTTCAAAAAACGTAAATAAAATTGTTAACAGTATGAATATCAAATCAAGCACTAGTTTAATTTTATCATTGACATTAAAGTAATGATAGAGCGACCCTGTCAAAATGTGATGAGAAGTCAGAAGATTACCATGACTACTCGCCTCAACTGACATCATAACATTACTAAATAGGTTCACATTTGGGTTAAATAAATTGAATTCAACAATAATAACAATTGTTTTTGGATCCATCCATGAGTTTTTTGAAAGACTTGACAATTTCAGAATAGAGGACCTTCCGGGTTTTAATTTTACAACATATCCTCCACCACTGTATATCGATTTTATACCAATGTAAGGCGGAGACTCTAAATCCCATGCACTTTGATATGTCCATTCATCATTCGTTGTTACTGCATCAAATGGAATGTCCCATGATTTATTATAATGGCGTGTATCATAATTAAGACTTTGAGATGAAGTGCACTCAAGATCGACAGTAAAAAGCTTGTTCAGCTGTCCAGGAAAACTACACATTTCTGAAAATAAACCCTTGACAATAAATACATGAATATAATAATCTTTTTACACAAAATAAACACAGCTTTCATATATAGGCATATAATATATTTTGTTCTTAGATAATTTTATTAAGTATTCACCATGTTCACGTTTGAACCTGGTTTAAAGACTGCTATCTTCACGAAGCTATAGTAAAATATAATATATCACGTAGTTTCAACATTTTCACATAAAATGTTCATATAAATCTACATCTTTCGAAGTTACAAACGTGCCAAAAGTGAGTCAAGTTTTTTCATGGCGACGACGTCGCTTGTGGCGATACATGCAACAAAAATCAAAATTGTGACGTTCATATCAATCGGATAAACGTAATTTTTACTGTGCCAAGAAAGACAACTCCACTTTGTCGAAGGAAACCGGAAATGAATTGGGTCGTCTGTCAAAACGTAAACAAAAGCAATTTTCCGAAAATGGCAAAACATGGCAAAGAGTTGTCGGTTTCTGACAAACAAACCATTGTATCTTTGATAGAAAGTGGAATGAAGGCGAGAAAAGTAGCAGAATTAATGAAAAGGAGTGAATCAACCATATCTAGGTTTTTTAAACTTTTCCGATCAACCGGTGGCATAAAAAACCAGGCTAGATCAGGGAGACCAAAATCAATGACTGCTCGTGGCCGGCGGATACTTTTGAGGATTGTGAAAAACCACCGACGACAGCCTTTGAGGGACATAACCAGTGAATTTAACGATTCTAACATGGAAGCTTGTTCATCAAGAACAATCCAGCGAAATTTACATGATCTTGGGTATAACAGGCGGTCAGTGTGTAAACGGATGATAGTACGGAGGGCCAACAGGAAGAAACGGATGGACTGGTGATGGTCTAGATTGCACTGGACAATAAACTGGCAGTGGAAACATATAATATTTTGTGACGAAATGATGATGATCTTGAAACCCGATGGTCAGGTGAAGGTGTGGAGGCGGGTTGGAGAGAAAATGCAACCGGAGTGCCTGGGCTATATTCCCCATTGTCGTGGCCAAACTTTGAAAATCATGGTATGGGGATGTATGACATACCACGGAATGGGGACTTTAGCATTTATTGATGGTCATATGAACTCAGTGAAATATATTGACACATTAGAAAACTTTTTTTGGCCTGCTGTCGCTAAACATCTTTGGAGAAAATAACGGTATTTTTCAGGACGATAATGCTCCTACTCATAAATCAAGATTGTGCGAAGATTGGAAGAGAGACAATGATATCCCTACTTTACATTGGCCGGCACAATCCCCGGATTTTAGCCCTATCGAAAATATTTGGCTGCTGTTGAAAACATCTGTGAAACGGAACTTAAACAAAGTGAAAAATTTAGACGACTTGAAAGCCCAACTGCTTCACGCATGGAACAATGTGCCTCTACATCACATTCATACACTATACGGATCCCTACCAAGGAGAATTAGACACGTTTTGACTCAGAAAGGACACATTACTAAATATTAAATTAAAAATAATCAAACATGAGATAGGCTTTTCATTAATTCATTGTGTAATTGTTCTAATTACTTCGGCAGCCATTAAAAAACTTGACTCACTTTTGGCACGTCACTGTATATGCCTTTAAGATGTGACACTGTATCTCAAAAGAATAGAAAGTTTTTTATGTACAGTATTATACGAAAACAACTAAACCGAGGATCCTTTATAGTTTATCTTTTACTGCTGTTATATAAATGCAAACAACTTCCGATAGTTTTGCTCAATGTTTCCAGAGTTTGCACATAAGGATTATAATATAACGACAACGGAGAAAAATCTACTGAAATAAAATTGTGGATAGAACAAAGTGACTTTTCTTTTATAAGAAGAAGCATTGAGAATCTGGTTTATCGCTATTTAGCAGGATTTTCGTTTAATCTTTATGTGCATTATTATCCCATCTCACACTATTATCGTAAGATGGCTCATCTCACCTCGCTGTCAAGACGCCGTTAAGTAAACACCATGACGTCACAATGTTACAAAACAGCGATAAACAGATAACTTACGTTTCTTGGAAACTCGATGTATTTTGTTGTCATCTCGAGATAGGGACGTGAATATGCATCTCGTTTCAAAAAACGTAAATAATTAATCCCGATGCAGATCGATGTATTCTACCCTGATACGGAAGCAAAACCACAAAGAAAAAAATATTCTGCAAAAGGTTCGATGAACATTCAAACAGTTTTCTCATCATCTTTATGGATCAATGTATTGAAATAAAACTAAATTGCTTTATTGTCTTTTTCGGTCGCATTTTTTTCTACTGTACCAAAGCTCGTTGTACAAGCTACAAAAGGCTAAATTTTCTTATCTTTACATTGTCAAAATTCTCCGTTTATTTATTCTCTGTTAATTTATTCCGTGTTGACTTCTGGTACTGAATATAGCTTACAAACTGTTCTGCTCGTTAGATCAATCAATCAATCAATCAATCAATCAATCAATCAATCAATCAATCGAAATTACGATAAATCATTATATACTAACTGCTGCTAACAGGTCGTCTAACAGTTGCTGGTTTTGTATGTCTTGATTTTCTTTCAACATTTTGGTATATGTAGAATGTAAAATACTAAATTAAGACAGGGGCTGTCCCACAGTTACATTTAAATATCTTTATGCTGTCAAAACTTATCTGCAATATCTTCTTTGTGGGTCAAATTATTTTCATATCTTTTCGTCTCATGTCCTAACTTCTTATTGACACTTTTTGAAACTAGAATTTTATCAACCGCCTAATACTGATACATGTATATCTTTCGGATAAAACTTTTCAAAATGTCTCCTGCACAGTCACGTGATGACTATATTAAGTAAACAAATGTTTTGTTATCCTATTTCTGGTTTCCATTTTTAAACCTCTGACGTACTACTTTCCCTATCAAAGATTGTTTATATATAGCAGCTGATCTATTATGTACTTTATTGCACTATTCATGAAAATATGAATGATTTTATGAAATTAGCCTGTGAATACTTTTTTTGCAATTTTGCTGATTTATAAATTAAATTTTATTCATTTATGTTTGTCAAAAGATAAGAGGTGGGAAAATAACAGGACATTTAGTGCACAAAAATAATTAACTTCTAAATATAAACAGCCAATAAAACAAATGTGTTCGGTCATGAGAAATTAAAAACAGACAAATCATTTTCACTACAAAGGACATTTCATACTTTAAACAGACAACACATGTCAATACAAGGCATTCGAAGCTGGAAATACGTCAAAGCCTTTTTGTCTTAAAATATTACCTACACAAAATATGTCAAAAGAAAAAAATGTATATAAAGCAGACAGAACTATCTAGTCCCCAACTTTGTCTAAAGAAAAAATGAAACTGGACAGTGAAATATTTGTTTATCTAATATTTATCTATCTATCTATCTATCTATCTATCTATCTATCTATCTATCTATCTATCTATCTATCTATCTATCTATCTATCTATCTATCTATCTATCTATCTATCTATCTATCTATCTATCTATCTATCTATCTATCTATCTATCTATCTATCTATCTATCTATCTATCTATCTATCTATCTATCTATCTATCTATCTATCTATCTATCTATCTATCTATCTATCTATCTATCTATCTATCTATCTATCTATCTATCTATCTATCTATCTATCTATCTATCTATCTATCTATCTATCTATCTATCTATCTATCTATCTATCTATCTATCTATCTATCTATCTATCTATCTATCTATCTATCTATCTATCTATCTATCTATCTATCTATCTATCTATCTATCTATCTATCTATCTATCTATCTATCTATCTATCTATCTATCTATCTATCTATCTATCTATCTATCGAATGATTTCCGCACTCAGTCATTTAATGACTATAACGTGGCTTTACAAAAGAAAAGAAAACAAACAAAAATATAAAATTGTGATGACAAATATTTACAGTGAATCTTTTTTTCAATTATTATTATTATGTTATTTTAATAAAACTATTTACATGAGACCTCTTTAGGTGAGACGAGAAAGAGCAGATGCTGGGATCTGCTCTTTAAAGCTGTCTACGGTTGTACAAAGGCTGCTGATATTGGGAGCATATTCCATTGTACAATAGTGTGCGGATAGAATGAGAATTTGTAAGAGTATTGGTTAGTCTGGATGTGTTTGAAGTGATATGGATGCTTGTTTCTGGTTCGGGTGTCTGATGGAATGAGTTTTTTGACACCTTGTTCTGATATTTTTATATTATGCATATCTGGATAAATTGATGGTTCTTTTACTGGCATAGGCTGTGCAGATTATTCTGTTGTGAAAGCTTTTGAAATTGTTCGTTTACTAAGTTTACCTTTTCCTTGGTATTAAGTGTGAGCATACCATCGTTTTTAAGTACTGCAACCTGAAAGTTATTGTTTCTCATGCTTTTGATGTAAAAAGTTTTTTTTGTGCGTTTTCTATTTGTATTCTTCAATTGTTATATCAAAGATAATTTGTTCTATGTATTGCCAGTATAAAGCATGTCTGACTGGAGTGACTTTTTAGATCTTTGTATCTTTTTTTCAATTCAGTATTTCTTTTATATTTCTTGTGCAATCATTTTGATTTGATTTAACCAGTTTTATCTACAAAATATCTTCGGCGTAAAAGAGTGACAAAACATAAAAATATCCAAAAAATAATTGCTTTTTTGCCAAAAAACACTGTAACTGTTTAACTTGGATAATAAATTGCTACCCGTCTTTGCCAACTCTAAGAGCTATCTTATTATCAAGGGTATAATTTGATTGAAAGATTTATATATTCATCTCAATCATCTTCAACACTTACAGAAATATTTGATAATTTTATATAAATTGATCTCTGACTCGCTGTATAATACAGGCTATCATAATGCACAATTGTAAACAACCCCCTTGATGCTCACTTGAGCAGTAGGAGAACATAGAACTTAAGATAACCTTTTGGAACTCACCTCGTTCAATTCGTATTTGTCTGAGACGAAACTTCCCTAACAAGAAGAAGTCATTCTCTGGGGTTTTCTTTGTTACATCACCAAGTAAAACTTTTTGTAATCTGTCCATCAAGCTTGTATTAAGGTAAGTCCAAAAATGTTCTTGAGTCTTTATCTATAATATGATACTACAATTAAATGTTCTTACCATAAATCCATTGGATATTGATGAGGAAACGGCAGAAACAGGAACTGAAATTTCGTATTTTTATAACAATGACTTTGAGCTTTTAAATCGGCACGTAGACTAACTGACAATTAGTACAATTGATTGTAAAAGTACAAGATGGAAGACAACAGCAAATAGCTCTTATAATTTAAATTATGTATAAACCAGCAGTACTGAATACGTTTTCGTCTGCGTTTGTGAGCTTGAAAAACTGCCAAATATTAAGAGTCAAAAGTAAAAAAAAACGATTTAAATCTTGATCTTACAAACATTAACAACACGGTATCAAAATCAACAAAAAGCTGCAATCTAGTAAAATCAGGTTAGTTGTGTGCATAATTGTATTCGACCAGTCTTTTCTAAAAGAATCTTGAGATTGGTTGACGTCTTAAAAGTCTAGTTTGAAACTCGACCTGTCAAAAATAGTGTGAACTTTACGGTTGTCTGTTTAAATTGTTCTCGATCCTTGCAGTTCTGTGTGTAAACTTGCAGTTTACCACACACAAAATCTATTATAAAATTTAAATTTGTAAAGAAAACTTTCAAAAATGCCTTTATTATATTAAAGTTGTAACATTTTTTGGTGTTATCCTTGCATATATGAATTTTATATGTAATATAAATTAAATAATTCGTATAGTTACATACAATTACAATACAAGCAAACTAATTGTATTTCTGTCTAATTTAAACATCACTTAAATAGTAATTTGCAGAGTATGCATAAATTATTCAACTTGCAGACAAAAAAAATGTATTGCTTTGGTTATAAAAAGACCAACTATATGCTTTTAAGTTATGCAGGTTAACGTACATATACTTCATGTTCCCTGAATGAACGAAACTTGTAGTTTACCACACAGAAAATATATATTCTAAAATATAAATTTTGTAAATAAAACTTTCAAAAATTAAAAAGGTAATTATTGTAAAAAACAAGTTATGATATTCATAAAATTCTTCATCCTCAGAAGTCATAGATTGTGCATGCATAAATAAGTATGTCTTACTGTCATTAGTTTCAATAATTGTTTTTACATGTTCTTGTTATGATTAAAAAAAATACTTTAACAATTTTGTACAATGCAATTATTTTGACATGCTGAATAATAATTAGCTTAAGATGATATAAAATGCTCGCTTCTCATAATGATTCATTGTGGTTCAACGTCGGCGCGGATTAAAAATCAAGTGTTAAAATAGAATTGCCAAGGAGATGTCTTCACTATTCGATGGGAGCATGTCAAGCGATACCTGGTAACATCGTTGTGCGCACGCCAGTTTATACTTTATTGCGTTATTGGGGATGAAAGAGTTAGCAAACAGACTAATTCAGAAAGATCAATATAGACCGAGATTAGTTAAGCCTTTTAAATTGGCTAAGAAATAGGCGAAACTCATACAGAGGTCAAGACAGGTTTGAGTACAGTCCGATTAGACGCCGATTATTCAGACAACTTGTTAGTACAGTAATGACGATTGGGTCGATTAAAAGTCTGCACAAAAATCCTTTTAGATTTTTCTTTAGCTTCAAGATGATTACTTGAAAACACGTAAACAGATTGCGTTAAAAATTGCACATCTGTTGAATACTATTAAATAAAAAAAATAATTTTTTTAGCACTTTTGCATTTGTAAATTTTAAGTGAAGCCAATTTAAAATTGTTTTTTATAGGTACAACGTGAAGGTAATAATTGTCATATGAGATGGACTGTTATCCTGCTCTGCTGTTCCTAAAACCTGAATTGTAATGTTCATGGATATTAAAAACATTGCAACATGGGGGTTATTATTAAATGTCTCGTAAGTTGCCCTATTTTTAGTGGTTATGTTAAATTAACTTACATTGTAAAATTCCTTCTGAACAAACAACTCCTCTACAACTTTAGTTTGGCGATAACATAACTCAACAGAGCGTTGATTGTGAACCACAATCAACAAAACTAACATAAAAAATAAGTAGAGAATAATATCGTAGATCTTTGTCTGTATTTTTGCCTCCAATTCATGTTGGTATTTAGAAACTCTCAGTTTTTGTTTAGAAACCGGATTTGTAATTGTAGCTGATGGATGGCCTTTGTAATCAGTTTTATGTTCTACAAAATACAAGAATATTTAAAACAATGCTACTGCTATTATTTTTTTTTTCAATAGTTGTTTATGCAAATATCAATAAAATTAAGTTGTTATTGCACAAATACAACAAAAAAATCCCTTATCATTTCAGTTCATGATGCACTTTTTACTAACAAATACATGTACTACAAAGTTTGGTTAAAATTATAAAGTTATACGTACAATAGAGACTGCATACGGTGCTGTTATTAAAAGTTTATTATTGTTCAAGTGCAACTTCTTTGACTTTTTGTGCCTTTTTTCAAAGAAATCTTTCACAATTTATAATGTACTGCTGAAAAAACATGATTGTTTGATTTTTTAAATTATTTAACGATGTTATGTACTGTACAACAGCGATATATTGTCTTGCATTTTAAGTTTTTTTCATATATCCCAACTAGGCGCTTCTTAGTTAAAATCCCCAAAACCTTCAGGTAAGATCAAATGTGGGAAACTACTTCCAAACATGGACCAGCACTAAGTCGTGCTAGGTATACCCTCGCTCGACCATTTTGCGGCTCGGAAAACAGGAAGTAGATGACTAACTGGCCTGGAAAGGAGAGGCACGGTACAACTCATCATGCTAAAGCTGTGCACAAATTTGAAATCAATCCTTTTAGTAGAAGCCGAGAAATCTGTCACGGAAAATTTTCCTATTTTGACCCGTTAAACAGTCTAAATCGGCTCGGAAAACTGACTGACCTGGAAAGTGGAGGCACGGTACAACTCATCACGCTAAATCATCAACTTAATCCCTTTAGTAGAAGCCGCGAATATCTGTTACAAAAGTTTGCACCAGACGGACAGACAGACGAACAAGGTGATTGCAATATAGCCCTCTCTCTTACGAGTGGGGGTATAATATAAGACGTTAAGAAAATTATATATTGTACCAGATAAGTTATTGTAGTGTTTTGATGAATTTTTTGACATTAAGAGTTAAAGTGTAAAGATTGATCCAGATGCAACATTATCAGCAAGTAAATTTAAAATCAATTTATACATCCTGTAAGCTCTTAGTTAGTTGTTATTCTTTATCAGATCTTTTCATAAAAAGACCATAATTATGCACTTTTCAATTTCTGAAACATTAATCGTTTTAAAGCGCAAATCCATAACTTAAATATTATTTTGTTTGGGCCCTATTGTATTTGTGTTATGGGCATAAAAACTCTATTTATTTATATATTTATTAGTCCAGGAAACAAAAACCTTAATTTTGCTTAAAAAAGCAAATAAGCCAGGAATATTTTGTTAAATGGCATTATCCAGGCTTTCAAGCTATTTTTTGCAAAAAATAAGGGTTTTTAGGGCTAAATTCTCAAAAAATAAGGGCTAATTTTAGGAATTTTTAGGGGTTTTTAAACAGAAATAAGGGATAAAATGTGCTATTTTCTAATGATTTAAGACTGATAAATTGGATTTACTCACCATTTTGGGCACAGAACAATAATACAAAAGTTAATTACCAATTCAGAAGACCATTTGGAAGACCATCAAATAGTCTCCTGGGTGGCAAATGCATATTTCTGAAAGTATACTAAAGCTAGCTTCATTTAACTTTAATCTATTTTATGTTTATTTTTTATTTTTATTTTTGAAATTTTGAAAATTAAAAAAATAGGATTTTTACTAAAAAAAGGATTTTACAGCTTTAATTAGGAAGTTTAGGGCTGTTTGTAAAAAAGAAAGAAAATTAGGAAAATAAGGCCCGCTTGAAAGCATGCATTATCATTGAGTCTATTCCGCATTCTTATATGGGTAATATCAGAAATAGTATGGAATTCCCAACAGAAAGGGAACTTGTTTCATCAGTGTATAATTTCCCAAAAAGAGTCCAGGCTTTTTAAATTAAATTGTTACAAGCGTAAGTTAGCACCCATCTGTATCAAGATGGCAAATATATCTGAACACTGATTACCATTTAATTTCAAAGAAGGGCCTTCACTAATTGTAACAGGTTTCTTTAAAATAAATGTTGAAATCATTGCAAACAAAACAACATTCAGTGGTTCTAAAACACAAACATCGTCTATAAAACCAATCAGAAAGGACACCAGCCACTTCAAACTTTCTGTATAGCCATATTTAAGTCCATATAACATAACAAAATACGACGAAACTAGTGAAGTCACAATAACAACTGTCCAAGCTATGTACAAAATCCACCATGGTAACCTGCAAAATAAAGTGAAATGAACCAGAACGATGTATTTTTTTTAAAAAAAGGGCTTAAACTATTTTTCGTTTTGGTCGGATAACTTGACCTAATAACGTTCTACACTGTGTTCAAATGAAAGAGAAGCGGCAGACTATACTTTACTGGCACAGTAAACGCAACAATTTGAGGGATTGATGACAGCAAAACTCATCACTGATGAACACATCAGTTAAGAATTAGTCATCGATCAATCCGATCTAGAATCAGTCATTTTATTACTTCCATAGATCGATTAGATTATAAGCTGATAAGTGACATTTAATAATTTCAATAATTTGATAATAAGTATAACAAATTTAAATTTTAATAATCTTGCAGACTCGAGGTTGGAAGTTGGGTTTGCGAGTCTTAGTGGCGATGAGAAAGCTGGCAAATGTCATCGGCAAAGTCTAAATCTTCAAGGCAGTATTGTAATGTCCACTTTTATCCCACTGGGGTAGTATTTGCTTTTCGGCTCTCCTAGTCGATGACAATAAGAAAGAGGAGAGGAGAGAGCAAGCATCCTGGTATGATAACAGTTGATACATGAAAAGGATTGGTAAAGTTTCCTGTATGGTTTACTTGGCAGGTAAATCCATTATTATGTTGGATATTATCGCCTCGTGTATTCCATAATTTCTAAGGATGTTCCACGGTACTTCATGGTAAATACTGTCAAAAACCTTCTCAAATCTAAAAATGTCAGATAAAGAGAAGTATGCAACTCAATACTCAGTCAATAATGATTTCTAGGGTGGCGATATGGGCATAATACATTGCTTGGAATGGAAAGCAAAGTTATTCCTCTCCAATTATTGCCACCCTTTTTGTCCACTTTCCTAAAATACCATTACTCCTACTGGTAAATGTTATTCTTCCCAAATTTTATTGAAAAGATTTTGAAATTTCTCTAAACAGATGTTATCCATTAATTTCATAGCTTATGGTGAAATGTTGCCTATTGCTGCAGCTTTTCCATTTTTTAGATGTTTGATGGCTGCAGTTGTCTCAGATATTGAAATGTTCTTAGTGTTTATTTCATTTCATATCATTTTTCTATGGTCGGCGGATTTGTAGGAGGAAGCCGATTAAACACCTCTTGAAAATATTCTTGCCATCTTTCAACTGATCTCCAGGTTTTGTTATTATTTGATCATTTTTGTCTTTAACAGGTGCATTTAGGCTGGTGTTGAATGTTCTAACACTAAGAAGTCTAGTAGTATTGTAAAGTGACTTTCGATCACCTTTGCCACAAGCTGTTTCAGTCTCTCTTGCAAGATGTTCTACAAAGTCTCTTTTGTCTTGTTTACATCTCTTTTTAACCTCCTTATATTTTTCGTTATACAGGTTTTGTGATTGTCTTGTTTGTTGTCTTGTTGTAGCATTTGGAATCCTTTCCTTGCATTTTTTCTTCCTTCAATTTTTAGCCATGTTTAATCTGACATCTGACAATTTCTTTCGATGTTGTTGCACATATCCTAAAGTTTCTTCGCATGTTGTTAAACAAGTGCCTAATGTATATTAGTTTCAAAGTATTCGTCATTTTTAAAAAGTAAACTCATGTTTACTTGTATTACAACTATTTAATTACATTTAAGCAGTGGAAAGTACCAGTGGACTACCATAAGACAAAATATGAAAATATGAAAATGCCGCACCACCCTCTGCTGCAGGGTATTGTACAGGATACTTACATTCTTCCTTGATTTGTAATTGGTCTAGACCGTTTACACTCGGTTTCAGTCTGTTTAACGTCTGCACTCAAGTTATGGTTTCTGAATTCAAGGTAGCGTTCTCTTCTTTTGGATCTTTTACGTTTCGATCGCATGAAGAGTTGAAGGATTATCAAATTCACTGGAAACATTATTATCCCGCTTTCAATTCCAATTACAAGATCTTGAAGGGAATTTCAAATGAAAAACCAGCAATATTAGTTGTTATTTCATCATCATCAGGTATTCCATGAAACATTAAGCATGTTAGCATGGTGCACAAAAGCAATGATAATGCACAAGATAATCGTTGGGCTCTAGTAAATTCACTGCTGGGTGGTTTTGCAAAAATGCTGATCCAGAGATGGTTTTTGCGTAAGTCCTCGTTCGTTTTTAAGAAGAACTGCTGTCCAAAATATGTTTTAATGACTTTGGTTGTAGATATACATTCTAGTTGGACTTTGACCTGCCCACTTTCTTCACCAATCCAGTTCTCATGAAAGAAACTATATACTTCTGTGCTCTGCATATCTTGTAACGTTACCCTGGACAGGAACCTGTAAATTAATAGTTAAATCAGTTTCTTTGCATGATGTATAATAATAGTTAGAATGGGGTACGGCAATCTATCAATTGTCTTTTTTTAAAACATTTAAGTCTGATCATTAATATGTATAAAAAATTACTTGAGCATAGATCGAACAAGCGCAAAACGTAATACTATAACAGTATCGCTTTGTTCATTTATGTGAAAAAAAATAACAGACAGTTTATTGTGGAACTATCAAGATTTTCATTTCAGTTTAAAAAATTTGAACTGATAACAAAAGACATAGTTTCTAACATGAACTTCATAAAAATGTACTTACTAAGCGTCTGGTACAACACAATACAATTATTATGTTAAAACAGATTGTTGTTTTTTATATTAAAATAAACAAGTATTATTTATTCAGTCAATTCCGGTTCCATAATATGACACCTTTTATGATTCTACCTTACATGTTAAATGAGTGCGATAACACTAACAATCGTCATAAAAAACTCGTCCAATTTTATGTAACCACCAATCATTCTCTACACTGCATCAAAAAGATATTCAATTTAAAATGACGAATCCGACGAAATTAAATAAACACAAAGTTGCCATAATTTTTTGTTTTCCAAAATTAATGAAGCATTTTTATTATATTATAATCGCCAAAAAGAATATACATAATTACATTTTATCATCAATTTGGTGACATACCATGATGGTGACGCTCCACTGTTGTCGTGCCACAAAACTATTTTCATGGGTTTGCCCAAATCAAATGAAGAAGTAATAATAAACCAATCTTCTGCTCCTGACTGGAATAAAACTCGGTTGTGCACCGATAATCCATGTTTAGCACTTTGCCCTTTGCTTCCAATGATATAACAGGAAACATGAGCTGAGGTGCCTGACTTAAAACGCCAACCAGTTACAATGCACATCAAATATTTATATGGCTCGTCCATGTTACTTGGATAAGGAATAGTTATTCCAAACTGCAAGGATAATTTTACTCAATATAAAATACATGCATATTTTATTTGCAAACTATGATACCTAGTATTGAGGACCTTGTCAAGATTGCACTAATAAGGTGCACTAGTTCGTCAGCCAGAAAACGAAAAAATAATTCAGAAAATGCTTGATCTGGTCGATCTACGCCTGAAAACCACGCGAAACCCTTCGTTGAGAAAAACAGTCCTGCCAGATGCAGAGCTGTATAAACCCCTTCAAATCCGATTGATAATTTTGAGGTCTTTCCAAAACTATGATGGTTTAACAGAAATTACTCTTCGTGTCTTTCAACTAAAACGTTCTCCTACCTACACGAGGCAATACCTTGCAGTCTCCTGTACTTATGAATTTCAATTGACCCTGCAAAGAACATGCAACATTAATTCAAGTCAAAATACTGTATCTTCATTCAAAAGCCCTAATCCATATGCTTCGGATCAACTACAACAATGATGAATCATGCAACAAACCTAATACAGGTTGGTATTGCACATGTAGAGTAGAAGCAAGTATTGTGGAAGGCTGTGTTCATGTTGCAAGTGTCTTGTACTAACACGACAGAATAAGAGTATCAAGCGATCAAGATTGTCTATCACAAGTTCTGTAGTGAATAACTGAGCCGCGAAGCCTAAACTTTGTTTCATAAAACATCTCGAGTGTTAGGATTTCCTCAACTCATCTTCTAATCAAATAATGAACAATCGGATTGGCGGAAATTTTGAATTTGTGGAAAATCTCAATTTGAGATGTTTCATTTAACTTGAGCATGAAGACTTGTCACTAGCTGGTACTGAAGAGAAGAAATGGAACAGTCAATTTGATTTGTTAAGAACATTTTAAAATGAATTCAAAACTTCCATGCAAGCGTTTTTCAGGTCATCATTAAAGGAGTACGGTTTTAAAATTACTGTACTTGATCTGAAAACATTGAGATAAATTACAATAAACAGAAGCTTCGTTGACCTAGCGAGTCATATACTATTGAATACATGCCGGTCAACACTGAGGTTGCAGTTTAAGTTTCATGTCATGCGGGGTTTCATTGATCCAGTCTAAATTAAGAACGATTACACTGAATTGCTCTGGATTCCAACTGGAAACCATGCTATAGCTGAAATATAATTGCTGAAAGTGGCATTAAACCCCAAGCAAACACAAAACCAAAAAGATGAACATATGTACAAAATTTAAAAAAGACCTTCTTTTGATTTGTACTAAAATACATGTATCTACTAGTAAGTGCACACACATATTGGAAAAATAAAGGTTATATCAACATGAAATGTTTGTTCCTTTTAAATCATTTAATTTATCTATTAATCTAAGGTAACAAGACACTCTAATGTGATTCTTTTTCAATACTAACAGTTTTGGTGTAACCTTGATATATGACTTTAAAAATATATTGGCATACAAAAGTACCTCTTGTCCTTTACCATGTACCAACGTTTTGTTAAAATCTCTTAAAAACTAATTGGATATAGTGTGTCTTAAAATAAATTCTCTATTTGTACAACTTGTGATTTGGACTTAACCTTTACCTCTGCTCTATGACATTAAAATTGGAAGGTATGCTGTTCTTATCAAGTTTTATGCCGGCTTTAGTGCTTATGTTAATCATCTACTTTTCGTAGTGTACCTGTAAACAATGAGCTTGTGGATTCGAACCTTACTGTTGGCAGGGTGTGCTCGACATTAGCCTTATTTGGACATTATTGCCAGTTTTCTACCAAAGGTCAGGTGCACTCAGGCTTCGTGTTCCAATGCATCTCTTGTCCACATGGACACCATAATATAGCTGAAAAATTTATGTAAAACCTCAACCTCATTCAACCAAACAAATCGAGTAATATGTACCAAGAGATCTTTCAACAAATGAGAACTATAGAATGTCCACAAGAAATAACCCCATTTAAATAATCAAAATTGCAAAGTGAACTTGATCATGTGCATATCAACGAGGAAAATAATAAGCTTACTAT
Organism: Limnoperna fortunei; assembly: GCA_944474755.1. NCBI lineage: Eukaryota > Metazoa > Mollusca > Bivalvia > Mytilida > Modiolidae > Limnoperna > Limnoperna fortunei. The sequence continues at coordinate 33,397,790 of OX104120.1, read as the reverse complement.
TCTTACTTTGCATATCTCAGACATGTGCAGATATATTTTTCGAAAGACTATTGCAAAAATACGTATTCTAAACAATTCAGCTTAAATGTGAAACTATAACCTTTTAAGTGGTATAAATTATATAAAAAAACGAAGAATGTGTCAATGGGACACAGATGCCCCCGCTAAATAAATGAAGTCCCAAACAGGAAGTAGTTGTCCGACAGGTCTGAAAGTCGCTTAGAACGTACAACTTGTGATACTGAACCAACCTGCCAAATTTCAAATTGTTCTCATGTACGGTTTCTGAGAAAAGCTTGACGGAAATTCGTTCGGACGTACGTACGGACAGACAGATGGACGGACGGACGGACATGAGTAAAACTTGATGCCCCCTCGACATGTCGTCGTTGGGGCATTGAATTAAAACAACATTTTTTCTCAATAAGACAGTATACAGGATTATTTAACTGTTCCTAAGCAACGAAGCAATTAGTTTAAAATTATCATTTTTATAAACGCAAAACAAAGTGTTTTAAATAACTTTTAACAGGGGGTTTAAAATTTGCAATTATCATGCTAAGTTTGGTATACATGATCATTATCGCCACCATCCTGAAAAATAGTATTAAGTTATATTTCTAAGAATGTGTAAAAGAGACAAAAATTTCAAGTATCTTAGTTACCATGAATAAACATAATTTTGCGAAAAACATGTCAATCATTGTGTGGTATTCCATTTACGAAATTAATAATAAAAGCCTATTTGTCTACAATTCAGGATGTAAAATCAAAAAATGAAAATTAACACCATTTCCATTAGGAAGCCTTGACAAATGTAAACCAAATCTTGGAGACGGCACAATTAGGACGGTGAAAACAGAGATTAACGTCGCTTACTTGTCCAATACACGTATCTACATAGTTTAGTTCATTTGATACAAATATGAAAACATAAGGTAACAAAGAAAATTACTAATTTCGTACCTCTGTGTCTTTAATGTCTGCTCTTCGAGCCCAAACCAGTACAAATAAATATGTCATCCAAAGTAGTATAACAGTCGAAACGATAACGGGATTGTCAAAAAACGTTAAGAATAGTAATGAATCAGCAATTGGGTCTATAAAATTAGGTAATACAAAGAATCCTCCTGCAAAGTGTGAAAGATGACTGCATTTACATAATATATTTTGACCTGTTGACAGCGGCAAAACCTGAAATTAAAAGACGATACTTTGATATAAAACACAAACTAATCCATCAGTCAGCGCTTACTAATCAATCATCAATCTGTCAGGTCTGTCAAATCGTTCCTAATTCGTACACCAGTCTATTAACGGATATGGATCGATCTGACTTATCCGACGGATTATTGGACCAATCAATCCATGTAACTTCCAGTCCGTAAAAATTAAGGATTGAATTTTGGTTCACTAAATAAAAACGAAGTTAGCAGTTATTTCCCAAATATGCGCAAACAATTTCCAGCTGGATGCAATAGTTACACGGATTATACTAAAACATCTCTGCATATTTTTAATAAATTAACGTTTTATGAAAACTGACGCTAAATAAAAAGATGACATATTTCATTCCGAAGTAAAACTAGTATGTTTTAATATTGGTAGACTAAGTATAAAGAATTAATACTCAGATATAACATTTAGAATATAAAAATATCAAATGTAATATTTTATGAAATCTGAATATTTATTTTAGTGACACATTTAAAGTAAACAATGACGATTTAAAAGAAACTTATCCCAGTCTACAAGCATGCTGATAACCTTTTTATAGCCGATAAAGCAAATAGAGGTCCCAGTTAGTTGCGAAGTTTACTATTATAGGCAATATTGAAAACATGTTCGTCAGATGATTAGCTAGAAGCGTTAGTGGATTTTAACTAACAGCTATACATTTCGTTTGTTTATATTTTATAGAAAATTCACAATATTTTAAGGTTTATTAATATAGGGGAATGATTAACCCTAGTGACATGTTAGCAGTATTCTTAGATATCAAACTTGTACATGGGGTAAAGTGTGTTATAAGATACCACAATCTTAGCTTTGAGAAAAAATACAAAATAACTGTTTCTGCAAAACATTTGTTTATAATATTGTGTAATTCGTAAATTACCATAGCCGGATTTGGTAACAGAACTTTGATAATAAAAGCTCTACAACATTTTAATTTTTTGAAATTTTTATATTTTTGGGGTTGATCGCCACTGACGAATCTTGATTTGACGACAGCGCGTTTGGCGTAGTAAATTTTACCATCTTGGTATCTTTAATGACATTTTATTTGCTGGTGGACTACCCAGTAATCACACTTCCGTTCTGACAAGAATATCAATCATTCTTTCAGTGATATAGTCATTATATAAATTTACTGTTCTGAAATTTCTACAATGGTTTAAGTTTTAAGGTCTTTCTGCTGGTGGACTACTCGTCCCCAAAGGTATCACCAGCACAGTGGTCACACTTCTGTGCTGACAAAAACATCATTGATCTTTTCAGTGATATAGTAATTTTCTAAATATATAGTTATGAAATTTTGTAAAATGGTTTAAATTGTAAGGGTTTTTTCTATTTGCAAGGTGTAGATGACCGTAGCCGTATTCGGTAAAACTTTTTGGAATTTTGATAATAAAAGCTCTACATCATCTTAATGATTTGGATTTTTAATATTTAATAAAAATTGTGTTGGAAAGCTACTGATCACTTTATTAGACGAATCGCTCCGCCTGGTGTAGTATATAGTACAATCTTGGTATCTTTAATGCCATTTGATTCTAAAATAGTACTGCACTGCAGTGGTTGTCATGTTGCACTCGATGGTCTCAAACTAGTCTTTAAAGGAAAAAACTCATTCGTCCGAACAAAACAATGTTTATTATATCACACGTTTTTTTTTAAATTTACCTTTTGTCCAGTTTTTTGTGGCCAGATTAAATTGCTGACATTACGGCGCACCAATCTGTAGACATTAACACGTAATAATAATAGTATGTTATATGTTTTCATCGGTTCAAGTTAAATATGAATAGCATACAATGCGAAAGTAAAGGACAACTTATGAAGATGTTTTAAACTCCCATTAATCGATTGAATTTGTTCGGAGAAAGACTGAACTATGAACAGTAAAGGATGAGGAAAATGAAAACACATATAACGAACTTTGCAATAGAAATACCTGCAATAATATATGAGTGATATAGGTCAATATTTAATGGAAAAAATACCTGACAGCCAGTAGTAGACCATATTTCAAATTCCGAGTTCCAGTACTGACAAGAAATAGAGCTTGTAGAAACACTGACATTAATGCTAACATTTTCTCGACATTCCTGTTCTGCAAAAAGCAGTCCGATACTCCATAGTAATGGTGTTTCTTCCGGGTCTTTAACAAAAGCAGTAAACATGTCTGTAAGCAATGTTCCGTTGTGAGCATTTGCAAAAGTAACCGGTTTTTTCATATGAATTGCGTACAAAATTCGAACTGGAATCTGTAGTTTAAGTTTCACCATAAAATATTGATTAGCTGGTTGATTCACAGTTAACCGTAGGAACCTATCACTGTTTAACACTCCCACTCCATTTTTACACAGGCTATTCCAAGTATATACAGTGAATAATTCTTCCTCTGAAAAGTAAAATAGCGAGAGAATATACCATTACCAATTTACATTCCATTTAAAATGAACAAGAGCTTCATGACTCAAAACTGCATGCAACTCACCTCGTTAAAGAATATACTAAGCAAATTTTTCAGCTATGTAACTGTGTCAATTTTTAATTTCAAAGAGAATTTAGTAAGGAAAGAGGAGGAAACTTTCGTCTTAAGACTTGCATTCCAGAGTGCTAAATACTGTACCACAACACGAACTTCAAAGTTATCTTATCAACCGAAGCATTTAAAATTGTTCAAATTAACGTAAAACTGTATTGCTTCCATTTTAATATGCATGAATGAAATTTGAATATTTCCTTAAAAATCACCGTTTGCAGCTGATGAAAAATAAACTATGTTATATGAATCCAGACTAAATAGTACATATAGATTTTCATATCACATTCCCGAGACACCAATATTAAACAGTGAGCTGGCTCGAGGGTGAAGGATTGTTATATGATGTGACTATGTACAGATTCATATGATATTCTATCTTTCAACAATGTTTAATACATAATACAAAATTTTTATCAAAAATTAAGAATGTATTTTGTCAAAATCTGATAAATTAACGATTGATACAACCTGTGTGATACAAAACAATTCATCGTTTATAAAGATGATACCAGATGTACTTTTGTCGGAACTACGTTTTGATATATGGTATAATTAATGATTCTATACGTTTGTTAAATGCTTCATTAAATATTTAATTTAAAATTTAAACATGTATTCAGTTTTGTTTTGCTCTTTTTTATTTGTTAATTTTAGATAAACTTACTAGATAAATTTAAGTGTTTCTTCTAAACCGTTTTGTTTTTAATTTATTTCGCCTTTTTCTTTATCATTTGTCTGGAGATGGACCCGACAACTTGGAATAAAGGAATAAAGGAATATAGGGATATCGATGACTCCTATAAAATAGTAATATGCAGTGTCTATCGACTGCTTTCATATTATCAATAGCGTACTTGGGGATGCATTTATAGCTTATACGGATATTTAGTTAAGTGTAGTAAAACACAATGGTTAGTTGACATTTCACCATTTTACCTGTATTTGCTTATATTGTATGTATACCATGTCATTACCACACATCATACAATCAAACAAAATTCAAATTCATACAAAACATAAGGCAAAAGATTGTAAATAAATTTATGACAGAAAAAATGTAGGGATATGATAAATTCTTCGAAATGTTTCTGGTATGCTTTAAAATATTAATTTGAACACAATTTTCTTGCTTTTCAACAAAATTTGTTTAGCAGAAATACAAATAGTCGTTGAGAATATCAAGCTTTATTGCATATCATACGAAATTGCATCTAGCTAAGGTGAACAAAGCAAAGATTAGAAATATTTAAAAACTGAAAACAACAATTAAATGATTGTTCAAATGAACTTGCAAACATCGTCAGGTAATATTCCATCTATTTAATGACATGATTGGTTAATTTTAAAGAGAAGCCATTTCATCCGGTGAAAGAACGTTTGACTTTGGCAGTATCTGGCGGCCATGCTGCAAAAAAATTGTGATAAGAAAAATAAAATGGATGTCAAGATTACCCATAAAATTTGGTAAACGTATTTTTTCATGAGTAATAATGTACGAATGTGTAATTCTTAAAGTAATGATGTCACCCTAAGGAAAAAGTAAATGGTATAAGCTAACAACCATGGATAAATAGGTTTACAGCATTAGTGTCCCAAAAAGGACTTAAACTTGCATACCAACCACGGTGTTATCAAGTCAATGATAACACTAACTACCCAAAGTTCTCATTCATCAACGAAAGTTAAATTAGTAGTATGAAAAGAGTAAGTAGATACGAATCACTCCAAACTTTTGGTTTTCACTCACGTGGTTGATTCATTTGTAGTATAGGTACTCGAGAAATTTTATTTACATTTAATCATAAAAAATATATGCTTGATAAATAAACCAGCGGACACATTTATCTGTTACCATGACAACAATATACACCTGTGATTTTTAAGCCACCTTGGAAACAATGCCAATATTTCACGCATTTTTAATATGAAATAATATCTATCTTTTGTAAAATATTAATTGTTAATAACGCTTTTAACAAAAATGCATCATTTTAAGCTTTAATAGGGTCAAGTCGTTTCTAAACTAGCACCGACCGTCTGTCAAAACACTTTAGATAAAACTAATATGAGTTTGGTGAAAGAAATTAATATGTGTAATAAACACAGTTAATGTTTTCTTAACAGCTTATTTAAATACAGGTTTTTGTTCCTTCTGAACAAAGAATAATGACTTTTTACATGAACCGACAGGTTTAGCGAAACGGTTTCAAAAACGCCTGGTTCAACCGGTCATTCTTATCATAGTACACTTTCTAGAGCACATGCAGAATACTGGTTTCAGCGACCATGTATAACTGAGACTACCCATGAAACATTCACCATAGGTACACACGAGCTTAAAATGTCCTTAAAAATCAATAGGGTATTGAAAACATGCAAATACCTGGTTTCAGCGACTGCCAATTAATAAGATCACCAATGAAACAATCACGGTAGGTACACATAAGCTTAAAATGAATTTTAAAATGCAACAACCTGTCTTAAGCGACCACCATGAGTATGATAGTCTGGAACACATGCAAACACCTGATGTCAGCGACCACCTACAAATGAGACTACTTATGAAACGTAAGCATGCCACAAAACATGGTTTTCAACGATTTATAAATTAATTTCAGTAGTATACTTTGCTGAAACGGTTTTTCTATTTTTAGTAACAGTGACCCTGATCTTATCCTGACTGGCCCCAAATCCAATCCCAAGCTAAGTCTTCATGTAAGCTTGCTTTATCTTAAGTTTCAGCAAGATTTGGTTTAATCCGAATTGAAGTTATTGAACAGAAACTGTATTTCTATTTTTAGCTATTTTTAGTAAGTGACCTTGACCCTTATCCGACTGGCTCCAAATCAAATTCCAAGCTTGGTCTTCATACAAGCTTGCTATATCCAAAGTTTTAGCAAGATTGCTCTATCTGAACTAAGTTATTGACCGGTAACTTTTTTCTATTTACAGTAAAAGTAGCCTTGACATTGATCTGACTAGCCCCAAATCAAACTAAAGCTAGGTCTTTATACAAGCTTGCTATATCCAAAGTTTCAGCAAGATTGGTTCATCGAATCTGTGGTTATTGACAGGAAACCCTCTGTTTGACGTCCTCCGCTCTGGTTAACAATCACCATAGTTACATTCTCTGGAACACCGGCCACCAATTAAATTTTGAAAACATCTTTGTAAATTTGATGAGTAAATAATACGGTAGAGTAGCAACCACCCCCAATTTTTCATCTATTCCTCTGGTGTGTTCGACGGGGTCAGATTTAATTCTCCAGTACTTTGTGTTCCACGAAAAGCTCTTAAAACACTAAATAGAAAAAAAAAACAACCAAAAAGCAGTTAAAACCCATCAATGCCGGGAAGTGGAGCTTAATTGCATATATATATATACATACATACATACATACATACATACATACATACATACATACATACATATATACATACATATATACATGTTATTTGATTAGAGAGGTAAAAGGAACCAGATACCAGTTGTTTTGTTTTGTGTTTCTTTTTTGAAAATACAAAGATAGTGTGTTGTATGTTTTTGTATGATTTGTAAAAAAAAATGAAAGAGACAACAAACGATGTCCAAATGTGTTGACATTTATGCACATCCGATATACCTAGATCGATGGCAACAATTTACAAAATGCCATGATCATGTACCGTTATTTCGAAAATTGCGAATTTTGCATTAAAAATTATTATTTAACTTCAACAACCTCGAACGTTTTTGCTCGTTCGTCAAAACGATTTCCACTGTAGGTAAGTTTTGAGAGCATTGTGCTCTGAACGATTTTACCGCTTTATATGGTGTCTAGGAGATCTCCATACAACATTTTTATGAGTGACCTTAAAAGCTCTTTTTGCAGGTTGACAGAATAGCAGAATGAATGGCAAAATCCCTGTTTCCCCCATGCAGGGCACACAATGTAACTGCAAAATGTAGCAAACTATAAAAATACATATCGAATCTAAAGGCAAAAAAATACATCTCGCTGTCCTGTAACACATGTGACCTTGATCTTTGACCTGGCGACGTTGGTCAAGGTGAAAGATAACCTGTAGGTAAAACCCCAAGTTACTGTCAATTCTGGATCAAAAGATACAATTCTGTTACAATAAACAAGAGGAGAAAACTCAGTTGAAAAATGTCTTAATGTGATATTTTACAAAGTGGCGCAACCCAACACTGATCGTGTTGGAACAACTATTGTGACATCTTTTAAAGTTTTAAGTTTATCAGAAGGCTTTTTGTGTCTGGGGAAAATATTCTGCAGAAATAAGAGTTTGTCTCTGTCAAGATGAAATGCGAAACCATGATGACAAAACTTGACCACGTTGAATTTTAACAATTATGATGAATTGTGTTGATCAGACTCGACTCCAATCTTAATTGACAAGGATTGTCAGTTTTTCTACAGAAGGTTCCGTGTACTCTTGCTTCCTTCCCCAATAAAAAAAACTGGACACCATAATATAGCTGAACAATTCTTAAAAATGGCATGAACCATTATTAAAAAAATGGTCATGGCTACAGTTGTGTATCTATTATGGCTAAGGAAGAGAACTGCACAAAACATAATGTCAAACATTAAAATACGACCTTGACTTTTAACAGTGTGGCTTTTACAAGGTCAAGGATGACCAAAAGTTTAATCCTCAAATCTTAATCATATCCGATTCGTTAGTTACAAAGTTACACTAGCATGAAAGTGAGAAATTAATTAATATTTATATGTTAAAGTCCATCAATGAACATGTTGCAACAATTTCGACCTCCAAATCTCTTATGGTTTCAAAATTTATATTTATGTAACATGTGTTTCTTGTCAGGGAAGGTAACTTTGTTAAGACGAAGTATTCGGAGTCCCAGGGTCAACTTCAAAAGTGTAATGTCAATAAATCCATAGTCCAAAATGTCTATATGAAATTTCACAAACAAAATTTATAAGAGGAAATAAAAAATAAACAGACAAATAACAGTACGTTTGTCCACTAGAAAGTGGAATGACTTAACAAGGTTTCCCCTCAAAAAGTAGAAAGCCTTAATAAACAGACACAAAACAATAAGGTTTTCCATGCTAATAGTGAAAAACCTTAACAAACAACTGATAATGTAATAAAGTTTTTTAATATGTTCATACTTAGTGTAATCACTTGCGTAGCTCATTTACACACATTCGCTAATAAAACACACTTTTCTTTTGTAATAGGCAGAAACTTTCTTTGTTCATTTCAATCTTTTTTTTTTGTGAAAGCCAGAAACTTGTTTGTCCATTTCAATCTGGAATTTTTTATATAAAGTATGGTCTGTCATAAGGTAATTTAGTTTTGTTTACTTCTCTGCTTAGACTTTTCTAAATTGTCTAAGAGAAAGGACATCAAATTTAGTTAGTCTACTTATTGCAAGCGTACAACAAAACGTCATGTTTCATTTAAAATCAAAGCACACCTTAATATAAATCGTGGTTGTCAGAATACATCACAGTGTCACAAAAAGCTGATGAACGTTTAAAATACCAAATTCTATTGAGGATAAATATAGCTGCATTACAATGTTTAAAACAATTTAAATGTGGTTAATTAAACATAAAAAGCAGAGATTTGTAAATAATTCGAAGCAAAAATGTGTCATAACAAACAAGCAAAACAATACATCACTTAAATACATGGTGATGGGAAATAAATCAGCATCTTTCTAATCCTGAAACCTTGGTTTGCTGTCTGATAATAAGGAATAAAACCATCTTTGTCAATTAAACCGAATACAAACTATATATTTGGAAGCAAAAAATTCACAATAGAAACGCTTAAATGTAAACAAGTTGATACCTTATAATTTTATAGAACTTACCATCATTAGGCAGTGAAATAATAATTGGCTCTGGAAAATCTTCTACCGGCATCCGATTTTGGTCTTTAATTTTCAGTGACAACATTGGTGTTGTTATGTTTGACGTAAAGAAAGGTATTTTTTCCGTGAATAGCATCTATTTACATAAGAAAAGAACTTAAAAAGTATTTTTCTTATTTAAGAAGTTTAAACAAGAAACCGTGCATTATTAGAACAAACTGAGTGACTGATAGGCCACATCTGAAATAAAGGTTTCAGATTCGACTTAATACTATTTGCAGCTTGTTTTGTATGGAACACAATTTACAATTTTGAAGTCTCAAATTAGACTCTACCGATGTAGTAAAAATACACGAACTCAAAACACTCCAGATGAATGCGTTGCAATTTTAAAAATAGAACTTAAATATAAGAAGATTCTATTTAGTGGATCGTTAGAAGTAAGAGAGTTTTTTATTTAAAACTTCTTGTATGCCTGCTTAGTTAAAGGTTTGGTATTTCTATGTGACAGCAAATACAACAGCAAAACGTATGATACCAGGGTTGAGTAGCGTCTCAAGACTGGGCAAAAAGTTTGGCTTTGACAGAAAAAGACTTAAATAAGAAATAATTAAAGATTTTTAAAAATTTAAGCGGCTAAACAAAAAAAGATAACACAGTAAAAGTAATGTGGTTAGAGTATCTCGACACACGTTTTGAATAAAATAGAACAAACGTGTCAGTAGATTCGTATAAGCTGTATCTACAGTAGTTATTGTACATAGAAAAAGACAATTTATAAAGTTCGATATTAAATCAAGAATAAAGGGACTCGCTGCATCTTTTCATCTTACGTTATCAAATCAAAAAGGATACACAATAATTACGTCTGAGAAAAATATGTTCGCTTCGATATGTTTAAAAGTAAAATAGGGTTAACAACTTGGCACTCAGTGTTAAGGATTTTAAAGTAACATGTTTTGTCACTAGACTTTACCTGAAACTTGTAACTTGGCTGTTTAGAATTAGGTAGAATTGGTATGTTGAATGATCCCATAAATGTTTTATTATTAATTTCCCGCGAACTGTTTACAACAGTTTGTTCACTGTTATTTGCTACGCCAACAACTATGTTCATTTCCGTTGTTACAAATTCAATTTTTTCAGGAGTTGCATCATTCATAGCATTCATTACTCCTGCAGCAAGGTTTTCGACTATATTTAGCAGTTTACTAGCCTTCTCGGTCTGAAATAAAAATAAAAATTTATATAATTTTGTTAAAAACAACGTAAGAAAAATTAAAATTGACCGAATTAAATTATCATTCCTACATGAATTAACATGTTACTTTCTACTGATACTAAAAATCCAGATTTTGTCAATGGTGTTCATTACATTTATAACATAAAAATAATTTTGCGTGTTTTCACTAGGTTTAAAAACAAATTTTCATGACACGATAAATCACAACAGTATTACAATTGCATCAAAATATGAAATTATTTGTACGCTGCATGATTCCACTCCACTATGGTTACCGGAATCCAATATCGACCTGGTTTTTCTCTAAAAATAGATCGAAAAGTACAATTGTGTGATATTTTCTTGTTTTTCTGCTTAAGGAAGTAAGTGATTTTATTCATGTAATAAAACAATTAGTGACTTTATCAGGATTTAACAACCCTTAATTTAATTTTCTGCGGCTGACAAATCCTGATAGCGACCTATATCAAAGTCTTGAATAGTATAATATCGTACAGCGTCTTATTCATTACTCATTTATCTATAAGATACATGAATATGGAAAAATTTTAAAGAACTTTAATCTCCAAAATAACAGTCTTAAATAAGACGAATCAAAACTGACTAGCAACCCATCGTCGTGGTTAGAGAGACGATAGCTGCTAACGTGGAAAAACGTGTGACTATTACTATCAGATGTAGTCTTCAAATTGGCTGTTCTAAGGTCAATATCACGAATGGGTTTATATTAGGAATGTTTCATTCTCATTCAGTCCCAGTTTGTAAATATTCAACAGTACTTTGACAGTCGTCTTCGATAACATATGGTTTAAATATGCCTGCTGTTAACTACTCAAACAAGGGTTTGTTGCACCTAGGTTGATGTTATTTCTCCAGAAGTTCTATGGTCGTCACCATTACGTATTTGATCGTTATGGGAAATCAATCTCTCAAATACGATTGGACATTTTCTGAGTCAAAGGTAGTCTATGCAATTCCTTGGTTTGACCTTTTCTTACACATGACAATGAGCAACTCGACGGATATCAAATTAGAGGCAGACACTGTGCACCAATGGTTTTTCATTGCGTTCTGGTTACTCACTTTCTGTCTTGTGCTTTTGGTTTTTGTGTTGCGCTGTAATTGTTTGTCCATATCGGATTTGTAATTGCTCTTTGACTTTCGGCTCTTGTTGTTCGGTCGGTTTCCTTTGCTATTTTGTTCCTAATATTATATCGTCAGCTTTTTATGCAACGTAACATTAGTTAATACAGTTTATAAAACTGTCGACATATAATGTAAGCATGTTTAGTTATTATAAATAAATATAAATTTACCAGTAAATTTCATTATATTAAAAGAACTGACTAAATAATAACTGGAGTATACCTTTGCAAAAATATCTACACAAACACAGATCTCAAAAATCTTAACGTATGGAGTTTTTGTACAGTCTGCATATAGTTCTCATTTATTCACTCATTTTTAAAAAAATTATTTCATGTAATATTGTACCTGAAACATAAATTCAATTATCTGATTATTTAAATGAACTTATTCAAATTTATCAATAGTTATTAGTATATGAAAATTATACAAATAAACAATTAACAGGGCTTACACTGGGAGGGTTTCCAATTTTCGGCCCACAGAGCAGCACAGCTCCTTACCATGTAGCGGATAATGAAAGTTTTTTCAATTGGGCTTTTGGGATCATAATACAGAAAGCCTGAACGCGGACCGAAGTATGTGACGTCTGGAGAGCGCCATAGTAAAGACCTATTTAGTAGATTTAAAAAAATGGCAGTCACGATGTCGTTTCATACTTTTTACGTTGATTCATTATTTCAGTTGTTGTCGTCATTAATATACCTTAAATATTGCTCCCTGAACGATAAACAAAAACATTGAAACAATCAACAAACTTTGATTCACTGCCGTTTTTTATACACATCGAGGGTTCCTTGCCAGAAGGCGCTATCACAGATTTTTTTTTTTAGAAAATCAAGGTTGAAGTTTCAAAAGAACACTGTAAACCAATTTTGGAAATAGATATTCTGTTTAGTTATACATGTGAAGCATGGAAATAGGTTGATTTTACATTAAAACATGTTCAAATACATGTACGAATTTGATCTTTTGACCTATATTTGAGATAACACCTTATGGCACCGAATGTTTTAAAATGAATTTTTACAGTTAAATGGTGCTATCTCAAGATAGCCCCATTTTGCATAGAATTTCCAGAAGAAACGAATTAGATAACATGAAATCATATATATTTTGACAAAATATTCGGAAATCACACGATATCTAATGTTGTTTTGAATTAGGTCTATGGACTATAAATCAGTAAAATATTATTCGGAGGCTTTGTCTTGGTCCTGAATGTCTAGCTGAGGCAAACGATCATAGTTTGATTTGCATGAGGGTAATGACTCGTAAAAAGGCATACAGTCTACTGGTATAACATCCGATTTACATCGTGACACAAGATCAGCTTTTTAGCAGCTGAAATGTTCAATCTGTATGGCAACATATTTCAATGGCAAATTATGATTATAGATGGACATTTGATGTCCTCTTGTTGCAGCTTTAGTTTTAATAACATAGAAATTTGCATCATCATTATGACACTTATAGTGGATACTTTTTTAAAATATCTGGTGTTTCCTTTCTTAATTGCAGATGCAAAATTTCCCTCCATTTTACTTTGCCTCCTTTTGTGTTAGTATCCCATGTTTTTATATTTTTCTTTTTGCATAGTCTTAAAATCCGCCATATCCCAATATTGCAAAGGAAAAACAACAATGGGTTATTACTTAGTGCCATCCAGATAACTGTATCCCATTGACTTGGTATGTAAACATTCGTTTTTTGTTAAGCAAGAGCTCAAACGGGAGTGATAGGAATCACACTCCATTTCTGTATGTCCTGCTTCTAAATATTTTTGATCTATTACAGTTATATGATTATGTTTAGAAACAGTATACAACTAGGGGCAACTGTTTTAGCTCATTAAAACCAATGTCTCCCCTTCCATAGTATCAACAAGGTGGATGTTTTTATCTGTGGGTGCAAATATAAATACTAGGAATATATTTCTACATGGGAGCAAATAAATATACACATTGAAGCTGAACAATACGAATGTGTAGTATATCGATTCAGTACCATCAGACAGGACAATTGAACAGAAATTTGACCTTGAGGTAAAATGCCCAGGCTATATAAAGGTCATTCTGATACGGGACACATCATTTCATGATGATACATCAATATGCCAAATATCTATTCCCTATGTCTAAGGATAAAAAGATATGGCCAAGACACGCTTTGCATTTAAAATAAGCATTATTTGACCTTGGGGGAAAAGGTCAAGGTCATATGAAGGCTACTGTGGCACTTCACATGTCGTCTCATGATGATACATTCACATGTTAAATATCAAAGCCCTATTAGTAGGTGAAAGGGTAAAAAAGATATGACACATTTTGCATGAACAATAAGCATTAATTTGACCTTGAGATCAAAGGTCCAGGTCAACCATGTTGGTATGCGACACATTGTCTTGTAGTGAACTACCTACATACCAAATATCTAAGGCTTATATCAAAAGACAAAAACGTTATGGCCCAAAGACTATGGTCCAAAATATCAAAAATGACCTTGAGGTCAAAGGTCAAGGTACTCGACACATTGGCTTGTAGTGACCTACATACATACCAAATATCTAAGGCCTATGTTAAAAGACAAAAAAGTTATGGACCGGACTAGACTATGGTCCAACATATCATCAAAAATGACCTTGAGATCAAAGGTCAACCATGCTGTTATGCAACATATCGGCTTATAGTGACCTACCTACATACCAAATATATAAGCCCTATGTCAAAAGACAAAAAAGTTTTGGCCCGGACAAGACTAAGGTCCAAAATATCATCAATAATGACCTTGAGGTCAAAGGTCAAGGTCAAAGGTCAACCATGCTGGTACGTGACACATCGACTTGTAGTGACCTACCTAGATACCAAATATCCAAGGCTTATGTCAAAAGACAAAAAAGTTATGGTCCGGACAAGCTTCGCTGAAAAGAATAGGAAGAATAAGAATAAGATGAAGAACTCATGGTAAAACAATAGATATCCCTTCCATGAAGGGGAGACATAATAAGGCTGCAGCAACATACCTATTTCTATTCTGTCCCATACAATTGTCAGAGAAGATATATATATGTTTGACATACAGAGGAAGAGAATTTATATATCTATACACACAGCTAGCTACTTCACAGGATCCCCTCTCACCTTCAGACTCGTTCCATAGATAACAAATGCCTTTATGATCAACTAAAGAATACACTGACAAATTACAATAGCTTCCTCTTGTAAAAATCTTAAGAGAGAGAGTAAGGTGTTGATACAACTGCTTTTAAATCAAATGTTACTGCATGGTAATCCTTCTTTACTTTTGACACTTCATTGTCTTTTTGCTTTTCTAATCTTCATCTTACTGTTCTGTTTTGATGTCTATTTTTAACTGTTTTTTTTTGTTTTCTCATCTAAATTACCCGTTTCTTGCAACTGGTTATAGCTATTCCATGTCATATATTGTTACTTCTTTGGTTTATGGAAGGAAATATTGTACTCTGCAGAATATGTTTCTGTATGTTCGTTCCAACACATTTGTTTTTACTTTGCTGGCACTCCGTAAAGTTCAAACATTTTTCTGATAGAAAGTTCAGTGCTTAGATACTTCTTTGGCATGTCCCCCTTGTGTAGTGGGATTCTCTTGCAGGAAAGGATTCAATATGCCTTCGTACAATATCACAATCTTCACTCGATGTTTTGTTGTGAGGTAAATGTTATGTTGTCCTCTTTTATCACGAATTGGGCTCTGAATACTAGTTTTCTTTCGCAATCAAGTTTCAATCGTTTTCCTGCAAATTCCAAGAGTGCCAGATAAACAGCTCTATATGATGTTTATGTTCTTATATGACATTTTAAGTGAATGCTCTTGCTACCCGTTTACGTTTTCTGCTGGGAGAGTCAACAGAATCGGTAACCAGCACATGGGCATAAATGAAATCTCTATGTCGTTAAGATGATTGCAGATTCCAGTAAGAATTAAATATGTCTAATCGTTGATCTTCACTTACTTTACTGCTACTTTTATATCTACATTTTCCACGAGAGTTAATGTTTTCTCCTTGTATGTATGTTTGCTATATTTTTATTTTCTTGCTTATTTTGTTTGCTATTGATATATCAATTGTTTTCGAGAAATCATCCTAATAAATATAGCTTACATTGGAAAAATCACTCCAATCCTTATTAGTGTTCATATTTAAGAGCAACCTTAAAAAAAAATCTTAAAAGTTTCATGCGAACTGAATTGTAATTTACACACCATCTGTACTGGTGAGAATAATTTAAAAAAATTAAATGTATAATTAATTGATTTAAAAAAACTATTTCTTTATAAGAAAAACTTAGTATTTTTACTAAAACATAAACCATAAATCTCTTTATTATATTATTAATTGTGTTACTTATTTTCTGTTTCAAAAGAACAAAACATCTAGCTGTCTATTTTTATTTGATTAGAATTACATAAATTAAAAGTAAAAATACTCCTAGAAATCATACATTTTAAATACTTTTCAAACTAGGTATCTCGACGTATAATAAGAAAAAACAAAAAGTGTTAAATTACACCAATCTGCACTAAGATAACGTGTTAATATTATATATTATAAATTAAAGTTTTAATTGTCGCGAACTGTATTCACGATATTTCATGAACAATTGTAAATATTTTTAGTTGTGATTATTTTTTAATGATATTATAATTGTTATATGGTTTGTTTAGATCAAGGTTATTATGGTTTATTCTAGAAATTAGTTGACTGTACTACTGTTTATCTTTTTATTTATCTGGAAGCCTCTGGAATTTACCTATTACTATTATTAGTTAAGAAAGATTTAGATAATTATAGAAACTACTTGAAAAAGAACTTTCTACAATATTCTTTATAAAGTAGTACATAAGACATGGCTGTAACATTTATGGGGAGTTCAAGTTTAAGTTTAAGTACAAGTATTAGTTGTAAGATTAGACAGTGACAATAGCAGTTATCCAATGTGGTATTGTTAAAAGTGAAATTACCTGTACATATTGTAAATAGAAGTTTGCAGTTAATAAATGTTGGATGTTAGTTTGATTTCGCCACATTAATGCTGTTACATTGGTTAGTATAATATACTTTAATTAAATGTCAATGTAAACATTGTTAATAGATAATAAAAAAAACACACATCTAGGTGCTGCCTCATTTACTTGGTTATCAATTTTCAGTCTTAAATGTGTTATCTCGGATATAGCACCTTTTGGCAGGAAAAAGGTTGAAATAGCTCCGTCTGGCAGTAAAAATTTCCCTTTTAGCCCCTTTGGCTTTTTATGATATTTTCTTTTATTGTTTTCTTTAATTCTCTGAACATTTTAGGGAACAATTTTAGGTATTTTAAATATGTTTGTTTTGTTTGTTTGAATGGTGTTTTAACGCCACTTTCAGCAATTTTTCAGCTATATCATGGCGTCCAGTTTTTATTGGGGGGGGGGGGGGAAGCCGGAGTACGCGGAGAGAACCCCCGATTTATAATATGATATGCAAAAATATGAAAATCTGTAAAAAAAACTGAGATAGCACCTTCTGGCAGGGAACACACGACATTTGCTTTATGAGCATTAAATCGCAATTATTGCTGAACAATCACGACGTTCTTGTCAATAAATTTGAAATAAAGATCTTGATTTAACATCACGATTCTCGAGTAAAAATATTAATTAGAATAACTATTTTGTAACTGTAGATAGTACATTGACAACTTCACACTTCGGGTCAAACAGAACAAATTGACATTGTTGTCAACTTTTCTCTTTAATCCATGGTTAGAAGTTGCACGCGTCACAGTAGTTCATATGATAAGGAAACGGGGTGTACAGTTTTTAAGTGTCTCAGCGTACACAAATTGTTAAGCATACTTCGTAGTTGATGTGTTTGCAATAGCAGTATCTCTATTAAAATACAGATATATCTATATAACATAGATATCTCTTTTTTAAATAAAGATATCTAAAAGTAACAGAGATTTTTTTCTATTTTAAAAAAAGATATCAACATTTAGTCAGCTGTCTGGAAGCAACTCATTCCTATAGCTATGACATTGTGTCCTTCATCCGTAAACTTCAATCTACGGGGCCAATCCTTCATCCGTAAACTTCAATCTACGGGGCCAATTAAAACCAAAGTTCACAAAAATGATATTCTTGAGGTCTTTCAAATATTTCTCCATTTTAATGGTAAATAAGGTATTACCGCAATAGCATATTCTTGTTTCTGATAGGCAGAAATTAAAATACTTGTCTAAATATTTCTTAACTTGGGGTAAATGATGCATGTTGTGTTTTCTGAATAAATCTAAATCATAATGTTAACATATTAACCTTATAATTAAGAAATAATTCATGGCTGCCCCAATTTTACGGATTATTTAAATATGGGTAGGCATTATATTCATGCATATTTTGCCATGAGCGTTAGCGAATGGTAAAATATCATTAATATAATGCTTACCCATATTTAAATAATCCATTAAATTGGGGCAGCCATGAATTATTTCGATTCTGATATGAAAATACAGAAATTTTACATTTCGCGACTACCTAGGTAAAGGTTTATTTTGGCTGTTCCAATTTCCGAGAACCTCCCTTGTTTCGAAATTATTATATTTCTCGTGTAAAACTTAGTAGAAAAAAACGAAGAAATATAAATTAAAAACAAACAAACATATTTATTAACATTTAAAATAAAATTTAACAATCAAAACAAAGAACGACAAAATTAAATGCTTCATTACATCAGTCGCCGTGTGTCGCGTTTGGGACTGTTCATGTGTTGCTGTGTTTGCGTGAGAAATGAAAACCGCTTACCGCATTTGGTCGATCTTATGCTCCCGTTTCCACAATGGTGCAAATTTAAATCGACAGTTATTTTCACAATTAATCAACATTTTGAAATTCGGTTGCGTTTTCATTTTGATACGTAACGGTAAATTCGTTTGTGGTGGGGGCGGGAAAAGTCTCGCGGTTTGCATTGAACGTCATTGTAAACAACGCAACGTCCCTTGAAAACACAACGTAGCTAAAGTCAAGGAAGACTTGTAACACGTAAACAATAAAGGCATGGAATAGAAAATTGACTTGTTATCGTGAAAACATGTTATCTATTGGATTTTCTTACAAAGGTACACAATAAAATAAATTTTAAAGCAAAAACATCAACACACGGGGGTTTTTGAAATGGCTGGAACAGCCGTATTTTGTTGAATATTTAAATAGAGGTGTGTTTCCAAAGCGTTTGAAGGACGTCATATTAGAATTGTAATATAAAGGAAACGCTTTAAATATTTGAAGATGTAATTGAATTTCTAATGCAGTTTTTAGCACATGAAAGTTTCTATGAATTCAAGGCCTAAAATAAGTAAGAATAAAAAATAATAGAGATTATATTCATTTATGAATCCAGGAGTAAATTATCAGAACATGCCAAAATAGCGTGAAAATAATTTATGCCGGCAGTTAAAATTTAACAAACATTTACCTGGAAGCAGCATTCTATTCAGTTTCATAGGGGCCATTTTACTTCAATTACAACGCCATTTAAGCCCGCTCCCAATGTTTTTATAATTCGTAACAATATTTAACACTAAGTGACTACTAAATTGTTACCGCCTTACCGTCGTTTTATGTACTTCTGTACCATTTGGGGCCATGTTGTCATCTACTGTCAGGCCATAAATTGTTGAAAAACTATTCAAAAGTGAACTGAAAAAAATTAATAACTAGATTTATTGTGTTTCATTACACAAAGTTTGATAAGCAGTAGAAAAGATGTTTACAACAATGGCTGACTTTTTACATCTTGTGGAATTACTGAATTCAGTTTAAAAAAATGTTTTTTATTGTTTTTGTCCTCCCAAACGATTGTGTTTAGTGGTTTTTTAGAGTTCACAAGTTAAGACTTTTCATATTTATTATGTTCGTTGCCGTTTAATGTGTGTTGTATGACCCCAGTTCAAATGTCCGTATTTTTGAGAAGTATGTTACTCCAACAGTCACAATAGCAGATCAGCGCTTAGCTGAACGGTCCAGAGAGTCAACATATACTTTCAATTTCTTAATTACCCTTCTTTATGTTGTGGATAATTAATAATTTTCTTTAATTTTTAAGTCATATTCAAATCGATTGACTGGTGTGGAAAAAATAGTTCTCGTCACTAGTGAAAATGTCGTTCTCATCTGTTGATTGGTTTAAAAATAATAACGTCATACACAGATATTATGACGTCAAATAGAAGACAACTTCCATTTACCGCCTTATTCAAGGCATGTCGGTAGGGATAATTTGTACTTAATTTTGCAAAGGACTAGGTTCACTAAGTACCAATTTTGGCCCTATACTGAAAAACACCTTTGTTGTGTTATTCTGGTAGAATAAGCTTTAATTTAGTGTAAAATACAGTTTTTATTGTTTTTCTTATGTTTTTGCTAATTTTGGGGTCAAAACTGCTAAAATGAACAGAAAATCACAAATTTCTGGAAAAAGACAGTAAAACTTGAAAAATAAAACATATAATTGTAATATTTTGCATAAAACATTTATTTCAATCATAATTTTCATTTAAACAGGTTTATAATAGCTCTCAACAACATATATTAGTATTTTGCGGGGAAAAGATGATTTTTAGCAGAAATTCACAGATTTCTGGAAATTAATAATAAAAAGTGAAAGTAACATTATGTGATTGTCATAAAAAGGCACATAATGCATTTTTCGCCTTTAGTTTTCATTTAAATAGTATTGTAAATAGTAGCACCAAAATATACGTGATTTTTTTGGTAAAAAGTTGCATTTTATTAAATATGTTCGATTTCTGGAAATAATAAATACAAATTAAGAGCTACAGTGAACAATTGTAATCAGTGACAAATGGCAATAAATTCAGTTGCAGTTTTCATAAGAATACTATTTCTTCATATCATTTATATATTAATATTACATATAGACATATTAGAAAAAAAGAAATATGTCTGATTTTGGGGAATATATAAAAGTTGACAGGCACAATTAAATTAATTGTAAAAATGGCGTGTTATGTTATTTTTAGATACTACAGTTTTCTAATACGTTTTTAATACTATTAACAAAAAAAATCACAGATTTGTCAATGAAGTATGAAAAAAAAAATAATTCGACTGTAATAAATGGTGGAAAGAATTTACTTCACTTATAGTTTGAAACAAATAAGTTTTAATGTCTTTCATACAAATATAAGAATTTTAGGTAAAATGCATTTAAAATGAAAAAAGGAATCTCAGACTTTTGGAAATAATCAATATAAGAGATAATTGCAAACAATGGAAAATTATTATAACTATTTTAAAAATACATACAGGATATTACACACACGTGATTTTATTTATGCTAGAGCTGATATGCTGTTGTCATTGATAGCATCATCGATATCACCCCACCGTCTTTGGAAACACAATCAGGGTTAATACCGGGTTACAACTACTTGGCAAATATCACTGCTAAATATGTGATAATTATTACTATACTTCATGCAAAAAATCTATCTTTTTATTGGACAGTACCCATATGTTAATTTCAACCGATTCCGAATTTAGCCCCGCCCCGCCCATTATAGCAACGGGTGTTAATTCCTGGTGCTTTCCTCACATAGGATGAGATAAAAAAATTAACACCCACTCATATTGGAGATTGACGAACTGTAAAATTACCACCCGCTTCAGCCGAAGAAAATTGCCAACCTGGAAAATGATCAGCCTTTCCATGCAAATATGTCGAAGACCCAACAAAAATAGGACAATGGGCAATTATTATTTGAAAAACAAATAGCATTTTCAATTAAAGATGTAATTCAGTACGGTATCTATATGATAGTTCAGGTTTCGTCTTTAGATAATAGGAATTCAGTAAAATAAAAATAATACTGGCTTTGAACTCGGGTTTTAGGATAGATTACCATATGAAGATATAATAATAATAACAATATATAGAAAACTGCTACTCTTCAATGGCACTTGAATCGGAGTCTGAATCGCTCTGGTCTAGTATATATGCATCTTCGACAAACTTACTCCAATCCTTTACACCAAAATTACTTTTTGAAGTGTGTCTAGCATAGCCAAGAAACCACAGCACAGCTGCTATGTGGGAACACACCCCGACAACTCTAGCTCCGGCGCGACACTTGCAGAACCACGCAGTAATATTAGACTCAGTAAACTTGATCCATAATAGATATTGTTTTGATGAAATATGCCTGCTTTGTACTTTCACTCTTAACAGACCCGGATCTTCCTTGAAAACTAAAATGTCACTTTCTTCACCCAAATACTCCTGAACATAACTTGGGCTCAACTTCAGCTGATATGTTCCACATGTTATGTTCCTGAGATCTTCCTCACTTAGTTTAGGAAAATCTTCTAAACCATCGGCAGTACTCCATTTAGAAGACTTCCTCTCCAACGCATTTTCCTCCACAAATGTTTTCAGGCTGTTTACTTGGGTAGATTGGTGTTTCATCTTGGCACCCAAAACCTCATCTTCTGCAGACAAGCCAGTGGACAGTGGTGGATAAAATTTGTTGCTGATTGCACAAACGTTTTTTATATTATCCTGAATGTATGGAACTTGACTTGTTGGTAAAGTGTTCGAGAAATATTTAAATCTTTTAATTCTTGAGTTTGCTGCTTCCACTACCCATCTAATCTACAAATACATGTACATTAGTTGATACAAAATTAATTACCGAACAATGTAAACATCATACATTCCCAGGGGTAAAAATTTCAACATTAAAACTATGCTCACTTAATATAGTACTTTTTTATGACTAATACATATATATGATAATGTGCAAAACAGTTATACAGCAGTTGTACATTATTTTGAAGTCGTTTGTTTCAATGATGTTTTACGCCACTTTCAGCAATTTTTCAGCTATGTCATGGCGTCCAGTTTTTATTGAGGGAGGAAGCCGGAGTACCCTGAGAGAACCCCTGACCTTCGGTACGAAAACTGGCAATCCTTGTCAATTAAGATTGGAGTTGAGTACACCCTGTCCGCAGTGAGACTCGAACCCGAAACCTCAGTGTTGACAGACCACTTAGCTTGATCAATAGTAACTACCTTAACCACTCGGCCACTGAACCCCTTTTTGAAGTCGTGAAATTATAACGTATGATCTAAATTAAAAAAAATTCTTATTGTGTCTTCCAGTAGTGTTGTGTTTAAATGATACAACTACATGCAAATTCTGTTATTTAAGTGAAACTTAACGTTACTTCAAATTCGTCCCGTATTGCCCATTTGTATGCTTCTCATTATCTTCTAAAGATTGAAATAATATCTTTCTGGTATTACCAGAATAACCAGAAAAATAGTCTTTTTCAATCATGCTTTGATTTATACAAAGCAAATGTTTAAGCTTTTAATGGAATACTTAATAATTTATTGTTTGTTTGTTTGAATGATGCTTAGCGCTACTTTCAGCAATTGTTCATGCAGCTATATTATGGCGTCCAGTTTTTATTGGGGCAGTAAGCCGTAATGTCCCTAGAAAACACCGATCTCCGTTTGGAAAAATAATATTTTAAAATATAATACCATTAATACAGCTTTGAACAACTATTGATTTAAAATATACCAAATATATGTTTGGAGACTTGATACTTTAGCTAGCCCTTATTTGCTCTGCAACACCATATGCCCTTAAACTTAAAAAAAAATCATAATTTAATTTTAACACAAAACACAAAAAGTGCTGGTAGTGTTGTCTCCAAGTACATGTGATAAGAACTTCCTTGTACCTTACCTTGGTAACTAGTCTACTAAGATTAGCATCTTCAGTTGACATTTGCTTATCTCCTTTATTCATTAACTTGGGCATTTCTGCTTGAATTCACAGGGATTCTAAATATGGAAGTGCGTCTCTAAAGCCTCGATCTACTATAAAAATATCATCTCCAGTCACCCAGTTCCTAATTTCTTCAATATTATTATTTAATATGTGTTGTAATATTGACGCATCATTGTTTTTGGCATCAGCTAGGTAAGGACCAATCACAGCTATAAAATAGCCAGTGGTCGTGACGATCACCATTGGTTTAACGAATGGCCTCCCTTTGTGTGTGCTATACGAACGTCGTTGAAAGAGAAAATTGTTACTTTTTTCAATAAAGATGTATGTACCATCAATAACAAGTATAGCTTGGTTGTTAGCAACATTTCCAAATAATGACTGTGCCAAAGGTCTGGTGTGACAATCAATAACTTGTTGTCGGCTTATGTGGTTGAATCCCAAATATTTAGGTGAAAAATGTTGAATTAAAACTTTTCTGACGGATGATATTGCTCTACGCACACTGGATTTAGAAACATTAAAAATTGTTGAGAGAAAGGTATTTGAAAGTCCAGATTTCATTTTACAGAGGTATATTGCAACAGTTGTTTTAATACTTAAGGAATTGGCATATCTCTTTATAAAGCTCCTTAAACTGGAGTCCATTAAGACCTATAAGTTCTAACAAGTCATGGTCTCTTAAATTAGAAGAGTCATCAAAATCTAGCCTTTTTTTCTCATTGCGTAAACATAATTCACGCATACGATTCAATATTTCTGCTACGTATGTTCTATTCACAAACGATTTATCTACAATTGGAAGATTTTTTAATGCATCCTCAACAAGCAACCCATCTTTCAGATGACCGGGGCAACATCTGTTGCCAACTGGAATTAAAACATTGTTTTTGATAAATGCAGTTGTGCGGCAATCCGATGTTATGACGACAAGTTTTGGGCCCGGTTTCTTGCAGATGCAGCAATACCCATGACTTTTAGATGTTGACGGAAAGTTCAAAGAAATAGATGGTGGACTTGGAAGGTTTATTTTTTGTACTGTTTGTTGAGTTGCGACTCTCGTTGATACTACTTTGGGAGAGTTTCTGGTTTCATTTCGACACTGGTGCCTACACTTATTGCAAATTACGGAGTTTAACCCATTTTCTATCAAAAACTTTTTCCGTAGAACTTTGGCCACATCCTTACTAACTGTGCGTCTCTCATTAGTCTTTGTTCTTTTAGAGCATAATATACATTCAAAGTAGTTGGTTTTATTTTTTGGCATTGCAGGAGTTTCTTAATTAGCCTACAATTGACTAATCTAGATTATAACAGGCAAATAGCTGAATTTGAAAATACACATTTCTGAGATTTCTCAACTTTTGCAAATATCATGGTATATTTAGCATATTTATTTCAATGACTGAAGGTTGAAAAGTAACACAGTTATTTAATTTATTAATAATTGATTTTTAAGATAATTGTTAATAATATACAATTACTGTCTTTTGATGAGGTAAATGTGTGGAGTTATTGACTTTTGAAAAAACTGTCACCGAGCCCAGCGGGCGAGTTGAATAACAAAGAGTTTTTTCAAAAGTCAATAACTCCACACATTTACCGAATCAAAAGACAGTTATTGTTTTATTCAATAAAAAAGGATATTCACTAAAAATAAAATGGTTATTCACCATGGGAAAATGGATGCGATTGTTATTTAAAAAAGGGAATTATTAAACCGGGATTCTATAAATAACAATCGCATGCATTTTCGCGCAGTGAATAACCATTTTATTTTTAGTGAACATCCTTTTTTATTCAAATTTTTCAGTCACATTATTTTTATACAAAATGTTTTATATATTATTGAATAAACTCTTTTTATTATGGATTTATTTACTGGAATAATTTATTTCCATGTATTTACATGTACTGTGGTATTTGTAGAATTATCTCCCCTGTTTTAGTTCTATTTTTTATTTTATTTTTTAAAATTAAATATCTATAATAATTATCAATTTTGGAAAATGTAAAATATTTTGTTTTAATTTTTGTAAGGTTTTACTGATTAGATTTTGTTCGTAACAATACTTGTCAAATACAATACAAATGTTATATTAGAAAATACCTTGATAGAGTAAAAAAAAAATTTTCACTGGGTAAACACTTCCCGTAAGAGAGATCTCAACAGGCTATCTTCATTTCAGTTTGGAATTACGCATGTTAATCATTTCTCTTAAAGATAAACATTAGACTTTAAATTAGGCGAACGGAACTTGAATAAAATATCAACCGGAAAGGAGAATATTTCATTTGATTCACCAAGTCGGGTTACTAATTGCAGATACAAAAATTGATGGAAATATAGACCAAAAGATGAAGGAACGTATCTACATACATTTCCGTGCACAAATACATCATTTATTAGTTAGAAATGCTCACAGACGGACAGATATTCCGTCTTGTATTAGTTTTTATTGTCCGACTCGGCTATCTTTTTTAACTATATATTATAATTATCTCCCCTGAATATAACTGATAGATTAATTAATTACATTATTTCTATACAATTAACAAAAGTTCCTCTTTTTTGTCGAAAATTTTTAAGTAATTATTTACATGCCATTTTGTATTATTCATAATGTACATATTTCAAAATCTCTCTTTCTTTTGTTATTTTTATTGCTGAAAATACCATGTGCGACATTAATAAAAAATTCAATTACTCCATTTATTTCTGAAAAGGGTCGTCTGCTTCCTCAAAAACCATATACTACCTGGCGGTTGCCTGTCGGTTGTGACACTGATTAAATCTTAATTTTTGCAAACAAAACACAAGTCAATCTATAATATAACTAAACGAAAGCAGAATTATCGCGAGTCCAGTTACATTTGGTGTATGATCATTGTTCACTGTATTATCAGAAATGTATATGGAAATTCCGAATATTATAAATATATTGCACTGATTAGACTCATATCTGAACAAAATAAAAATGTAAATTTTTACAAATCAATATATTGTCATGTGTTGAGAAAATACTGTATGGTACCATACTTCACTCGTTGTTAAAAAGTTCGGCTTGCTGATTTTAACATTCTTGACATTTTATAAAAAAATAATTATATATACAGTAGTGTGTCATCTCCGACATCGGATTCTTAAAAATACCAGAAAGTAGTACAAGATCATCTGTTTACCTTATTCTATAGCTACTTCAGCTGCCACTGTTTACGGTGTTTTCATCTCGATCATTTCATCTCTGAATCAAAGTTTTCTTGTCCGACCGAACCCGACTTTAAAATTACGCGATGTGTCTCCTTGGAAACAAAAAAACGAAATGTGCAAAATATACGATTTTGACACCTTTCACCATTGTTTCAATAAAACTTTTATTTAAAAATTAATAAACTTGAACTAAATTTAATTTAATTGGTTATAATATATTTCTTTTTGTTTGCGGGAACATTTTGGGGCATGAAATAGGTAAAATACTGTATGTAAAATTAACGAATACTTTCGACCGTGGGCTTGGTTGTTTTAAGTATTTCGATAGATTTTAGTGCATTATTGGACAATTAAACATTAGTATTGTTTTTAACGAATTATCTACTCAAAATTTCGGCACTATAACCGGTTGAAAATATTAGTTGTTAATTAAAATGGTCAAAATTACGTCAAATGAACATGCGTATTTATACCCGATTATGTGGTATAGCGTCACTATTTTTTTAAAATTTCGGTAGGGCGCCACACCTCGCCCACCATTTTTTTTACACAGTTCCGTTCTGAACAACTTTTTCTTTCATCTTATGTTAAAATAATGGTGGGCGAGGACTGGCGCCACTATGTTTAACAATGAAATATGGTGAAATTTTCATAAAAATGAACAAATTAAAGGATTATGTCATTTTTATTTGTCATGTGTGTACATACCAGTTTAGTATTTGTTTGTGATATGTTATATCTGCTATCAGTGACACATAAGCTGTTCACTGCACAATTTATTATATATCTACATTCTACTTAAAAAAATGCTGAACAACAGGGCAATTTTGATGGGTACTTGGCCCTGATCCTTTACTACTTGTAACAATAATACAAACAAAATCTTTCATTAGTACTCTTGGATTATCGGATTTCTCTAATCTCGATAGTTAAATTAAGGAATCCTGTATTAAGTATATGATACAATGTGTATAGTTTATTATCTTTTTTGTTAGCGCAGAATATATAAAGGTTATTAATTACATACATTTGTGGTCTTAATGGCTTGCCTCTTGCTAGTTGTGATAACCTTTATATGGCTTAATATTTGTATATTATTTTGGCATTATTTGTGTTAATTTTTTATTTTTGATTTCGTAAATTTTGTTTTTCGATTAACAGGGCTGGACTGTAAATTTTGAATGCATCATATGTCTTGGCGTTCTCGGATGGGGATCCTTTTCAGCGATGCGTGGCTGCTGTTTACTCCACCTTGGAATTTTATGTTTGTTAATTCAAATTCAAATTATTTAGTAACATTATGTATTATTATATAACTTTTATGTGACTAAAAAATAGCATTTTCTTCAATTATTGTGTCTGTATTATTATGCAAACAGAGCGGAGACACTTTACATATGACGTTCATGTCGTCTGTTCTTTAGAGATGAAAACTTGGCTGACAACAATTTTGTTTTACAAAATAGTCGTTTATTCAATTCACTTAAAAATTATACTTAATGAAAAAAAAACTTCTAATGATTCAAAACATATAGTGTGCAAAAAAAAAACAAAAAAAAAAACACAAAAAAACAATAAAAATTAGAAGATACGCTTAAAGGTGAAATTCAAAGCATACTTAAAAGTTTTGTATCACAGAATTGCTTCAAAATATTAACACCATTTTTAACCAAAAAAAATTATTAGGTGTATGTTGTCCGAATGCATTTCAGAAATGTTCATTAACTAATGTTGCTTTGTTACCGGTGACACAAACGATAGTACCTAATATGACCGCCACGTGCAGCTCCTTGGCATAGATTTTCATCAAGGTTTTTATTGTTCAAAGTTGAATTCTTCATCTTGTAAAGTTTTGGTAAGTTAACCTAGTGTTTAAGGTCAAGGTTGGCACTTGAATTCATATTTGTCAAGTCTTTATCAACTTTAAATTTATTAAAATTATTTTAAAGATTTATTTTATCTATGCGTTCCTTTTTAGCATAGTGTATACAAGGATCGTGTTATGACTACATGCATTTAGTGCCGTTATTAACTCACCAAAAGATAAATATGGTCATTATAAAGGTTCACAGCTAACTGTCCATATATGTAAATAGCTAGAATTAAAATTAAAATTTATCCAAGTGATTATGTCCATTGCGGATTAGAGTTGTGACAAAAAAGTCAGCTTAACATAAAACACAATAGTGCTAGTATCACTTTTGTATTTATATATGGAAATGACAGAATACTCATTACTCTGTAAAAGCAAGCATCCTATCCCTGTCTGCAAACTCCGGAACTGATGAGTTAGCATAATAAGTGGATAACTTGTATAGACAGTCACTTAAATTATCCTGAAACAAAGTCGTTAAAAGTTACAAACTATATAGAATTGAAATAAGTTATGTGATAAAAACTATAACAATGATCGGCATAAATTTCTTTCTGGTTTAATACTTGAACAAATTCAGAAATAAAAGGGTTGCCCATACCTAGCTTATATCGCTAGGTGTAATGGGATTAAATCCCATACGCAGCTTTACATCGCTGTGTATATGCATGAATACGAAACTGCAATTATAATCTACACTTGTCCAATGTGATTCAAGTGCTACTTAAAAAAAGAATAAAACATTTATAATTATTTTCACTTGATTCATTATCAATTTTTTTCTACTGCAGGATCCGATTTAGGAGTTATTTCAATTCAGGAAATTAGTGTTACAGAATATTTAGAAAATACATTTTGTTTATGTTTAACTAAGCACATGGACTATCAGACTGAAAATCGAGCACTATCATAACATGATTGTTTTGTTTTCCAATAGCTCACAAATTATTTTAGAAATATAACGAAATGTGAGCATTTTTTAAAATATTTAACATTATTTCAAATGGTCTAAAATATCTACATATATAAAATTGTCTGATCTAATCATCTCTCTACGGAAATTATCGAACTGAGTAGTTTTAAAATGTATCATAATCACATACCATACTCTTCTGTGTTAAAGTTTCTAGTCGCTTTGTTACTTTGAAGACTGCTTCTGAAACGGGATTTAAAACGGCATATCCATTTGTGTATTCTATGACCGATAAAAGATCAGATATGTGTTCAGTTACCTAAAACAAGCATTAAAATATTATTAGGCAGTAAACGTTGATAATGGTTCGTTCAATTTTACTTTTGTTTTTAAATTTTTTTTGTTTGTTTGAATGTTGTTTTACGTCACTTTCAGCAATTTTTCAGCTATATCATGGCGTCCAGTTTTTATTGGGGGAGGAAGCCGGAGTTCCCGGAGAAATTTTGTTTTTATAAAACATGAATCTTCAAGTATATGAAATATTACTTCAAGGTAACATATGTACACAAGTGTACATGTAATAGAGTACTTGTCACTAGATTTAACTTATTTTTGTGGACAAAGTAAGTGCTACTTCTTAGGTCCAAATATATAATGATATCCAAATAAAACGAAACAAATGTTCGCAATAGTTTCTAATTGAAAAAATAACATAAACATCACTATAATATTAAATTCAATATATATTTAAAAAGTTAATAGGACAATTTAAAGTAAACAACGAAAACGAAACTTAAATCTCAAATTAAACCAAAGATAAAAATGTAGAAGCTGGGAACTCAGATCACAGACAGATGTCATTAATGACGCCGCGACTCGTGTCACATTTCGATTGCAAACACTTTGTTGTCAATTTAATAATAGTATGGTATATTTCAAAATCAACGTGAGTCATTAACAATTAAACTGAATGCATTCGTTGAACGTGGTCCACTGAATTTTCATCAATGAGTGATCTTTTTAAAAAATATTATTGATAATTAAGAAGTTAATAAATAAAGACAAAATTTTGCCTAAGACTATTTATTCATACAAAGATCATTAGAAACATTTAATGAGTAATTTCTAATTTGATGTTATGATAGCTAGTCAGAAAACAACGCTCAATTATATATTCTTCAAAATGTGAAGGCAGAAAATACCTTTTCAACTGGATTGTAAATCATTTCTTTAAGGAAAATCACGACTACTTTTTCTTCCCACTTCACTATATGGCAGACCCCATATACGAAATTTTACCTCCTTTTATCAACTCTAGAAGTGTAACAGTTGCAAAAATAATTATAATTTGCAGAACATAGATTTGTTTTTTACGAAGTTTTCCTTTGACCATAGAATTCAGAACTATGCACTTACAGTAAATTATAAATTGTGAATTATGAACAGTTTTTTTTTAAATTCGACACAATTTATTAAATACTCCTCAAAAATCGGATTAAATGTAAAATACTGAATAAAGTTTAAAATGAAAGATAATAAAATTTGCTCGTACACACAACAGAAAATTTCTTCAATGAAAGAATAATAAATTATCTTATGTCCCGTTTTGAACATATTGCATCCACGTCTAAAACTAGGAAAATTTAATGGGACAATTGAATGATACCTGCCAATTTGTATTGTTTTTATTACAAACACATTTTACTGAATTGTAAATCAGCCTATAGAAAAAGTTATAACAGTCCATCTCAGAAGACAATGCTCATTATGAACATGGGACGTTACCTTTTTTGTAATTATTCTAACTCAAAACTACACATCGGATTGTACTAAAAATGCAACCTAATCTTAATTCACTGAACTGAGTGTTAAAAGTTTTAACAAAATCTGTTTTTATGTACTCTTTTGGAAACTGCCAATTTCTTTTACTTTAAAAAAATTTGTCTTACTCAAAACTACACATAGGATTTTGCTGGAACTTGAATTTTATCTTAATTTTATAGTAATTAAAAGCTGTGCAATGTTTTAACAAGGGCAAGTTGCTACACGTATCCAAATGTCCGCCGCCGCTGCAGTATTGAATTGCCGAAGGCGTGACAAGAAATAAAATGAAAAAATAGTGATACATTTAGTTTTTCGACAAAATAATAAGCATGTAATATTAGAACGGTTTTGACAGGTATTTGGGAAGAGCTAAGCAACTACATGAACAAACTTCATCAGAATGTGAAACTCTGGTAGGGTGCTTGATAAAAATTGCTTTCAATATTGTTAAATATTGCTAAAATGGTCCCATAACTCCTAAAAAAATTGACAAATCAAAATGACGGTATAGTTTGCACATCTACCCTTCATTACAATTAATCCTATTAAATATGAAAGCAAACCCATTGGACGGTTTTAGAAATGCATCAACAAGATCTACATGTACCATTGTTTTATTTTGCTGAAATAGTCAGTTCCACCATTCCTACAAAATTTGATGATTCAAAATGGTGGCAGATTATGCACATCTATACACCATAACAATTATTTTGCTGAAGGGTCAAAGTCCCATAACTCCTTCAAAATTTGACAAATCAAAATGACGGTATAGTATGCACATCTACCTATCATAAAATTAATCCTGCCAAACAATCAAAGCAATTTGTCAAGCGGTTTCAAAGGAGATGCGTCCACAAGGTATACCATTGTATAATATTGCTTAATTGGTAAAAATCCCTACGAAATTTGATGAATCAAAATGACTGTAAAGTATGCACATTTACCCGTCATAACAATTAATCCTACTAAATATCAAAGCAATCTATCAGGCGGTTTCAAGGGAGATGCGTCCACAAGATCTACTATTGTATTGCATTGCTGAAATGGTCAAAGTTCCATAGCTTTTACAAAATTTGACAAATTAAAATGACGGTATAGTATGCACCTCTACCCAATATAACAATTCATCCTATTAAATATCAAAGCAATCCGTCAAGTGAGTTGTGTCCACAGAAGTGTAACGGACAGACTCACGGATGCACGAACGCAGATCATTACTAGGTCCCTCCGTCGTGTTGCGGCTTGGAACTGGAACTGGAATGACTTCTCTCTTTTTAAAATAGTTTTTTTACAAGAGATAGGGATCCGTCTGAATACGCCTTCACTATGAATAAACATATAGATAGAATTTGCACAAAAAATTGAAATAATAAATTGATATTGCATACATTTCATTGTTAGGGGAGAAATGACACGTAATTGTTTAATGCCATTTGGACAAACCAATTGTTCTTAAATGGCATACATACAAAATCAGTATCTTTAAAATTAAATGTAGTAAATAAAGTCCGAAAGACATAGTTGTGATGTGTAGATTATAATTAAAAAGCAAAGTGTTTGGTGTTTATTAAAAAAAGGTTAATAAAACATATTTGCTGCACAGGCAGGCATTTCAGATTTCCAAATATTACCGTAAGATCAGTGTGATGCTAAATCCTGCAGTAATTTGATGAATTCTCTTTGTTAAAGATGAAGCCAGTTGGATTGGGTTGTTGTATGGTTAAAAGTAAGCGATCAATACTGTAGCTATATATAGGACGTGAACAGGTTAAAACTAAACATCAACCACGGAATGGACAGAAAAATACACCAGAATTTTCGTCTGTAGGCTACAACGTAACTACTTTTTGTGAGATCTACAAGAGGTGTCTTAATCGGCTTGCCGAGTAAAAGCTTGAATTGAAAATCATTCAAAGCAAACAGGGCCTCCCTACTAATCTTTCATGTAAAAACTGGCGCTGTAATCATATCTGTGCCTCAAATGATAGCAACACCAATTTATTAAATTACCACTGTGAAAACTTGCGGTTATACAATTTTATTTTATTTGTATTTGCAAAAAAATAAAATCATGTTATTTTTCTATTGTTAAAAGGATCAGGCAATTCAGTAAGCAAAATAAAGTTGTTCATGTCCACGGGGCTCTTCCGATTTTAAAGGCCACATGGGGTTTATTCTGTTACAGGCAACCCCGCCATACTGAAAAAGTAAACGTGCATTACACATTGGGCGGCATCATTCAGTGTTCTTTCGTTAATCAAGATTAGGGATTAATATTGCGTATTTTATAATGTTAAAAATACATTAATTTTACAGTTATGGATTGTACGGATGTCTTGTAACATAAAGTTAACTTAATCCCTGTGTATTCTACAGACAAACACTAAATTATAAAGGTGTATACACGCAGAGACATATAATACATGTCTCGGATACGTGTATTTTAAATTGTCTACAATGACTCTGAAATAATCCATTAGAAACGAAAAGTGCCACTAAAAGACCCACCAATGTAACAAGTCAAGGGTACACTTATCGAATGAAACTGAATTAAATTTGCAGTTTGCTGTAATCGCACAAATTTAACATTTTTTGGGAAAGTGATTCGATATGTCAAGAGCAGTAGGTAGTGTTTGGCAGTTTCGTGGTCTCCAAAGAAAGAAAACGGAAATTCTAGGCAACACACTGATGAAATTCATGGTTTATAATTAAATACACAAATATCATCCTTTGAAAAAGCTTTTATTTACAAATTTGCGTGCTACAGTCCCTAAAATTCATAAATTAACGATTTTACCGTTCCAACATCGGGGTATTTAGCGTTCGTACGACTTTCATGCATCGTTCGTACATCGTGGGAATATGGTTAAACGTTTCTCCTTTCTTTCGTTTTTTATTTAAATGTTGGACTTTTTTAGACGTTTCATGGGATTATGTTTTCATTTATCAATCTAAATGATAATGATGAATGCAATGCACTTCTTAATATGTATTATCAGAGAATAAAACGATCGCAGATGGTGAGGTTCAACAGATATGAACCAAGCTGTTGTTCTTTTCAAATTTTCAAATTCTAATTTATTTGTTCAAATGATATTGTTAAAAATTTTGTAATCAGATAATGTAGCTATTACGAAATCCGACCGCATTTGTTTAAATATACATTTTGAAAAAGACCCATATAAAAATTATTTATTTCAACCAATCCGATTTTTACAGCTTGCCGACAAAATTACAAAACTATTGTACTATCTCATTACGAAAAAATAGTAGAAAATCAAAATCCAACAGACAATCATTATTATTTAAAACTTAACATATTCAGTCCGATTAAAAAAAACGGTAAAACTTTTTTTCAAACTTTCTCCGCATGATGTTTCCAGTTAGAACAGGCTTATTTGTAAAGCTATTAAAGAACCTTAGTGAGCAATTAAAATCGGCTAACAATACCCCACTCTTTCCATTACATCAAGGTGGTATTTTGTATTTAAATTGACACATTGAAGTTTCATGAAAATCCATGAAGAAATGAAAGTGCTATCCAGGCTACAACATTGAATATACATGTACATGAAAGTCCCCCTTCCAAATATAGCCCCCCTTGACGAAATTCCACATAAAAATCACTCCCATCCAAGCACCTACTATAAGTATCAATTTCCCAAAGTTTCTTGAAAATCCATGAAGAAATAGGTACATGAATGTTGACAAATTCCTTTCCCGCAAATATGATCCCCTTGGACGAAATTCCCTGAAAATCAATCATATTAAAGCATCGACTATCAGAAACAATTTCCTAAATTTCATGAAAATCTACGAAGAAATGAAAGCGCTGTCCAGACTACACCATTAAATATACATGAAAGCTGAAAGTCCGCCTCCCAAAAAATATGGTCCCTCTAAACGATATTCCCTTAAATTCAATCCCATCCTTGCACCTACTATTAGTAACAATTTCCCAAAAGTTTCGTTAATATCCAGGCGACAACAGCATGACACACGGACGGGTCAAAAACATTATACCCCCGGCAACTTCGTTGCGTGGGGTATAGTAACCCCGGTGTGACTATCAGCAAACACAGCCAGGTTAGCCATGCTCGACATGGCCTGCACCTACAGACTTCAACTTTCCTTTGGACCTGCAAACATCCATTATATGTGAAAATGTTCTTAGTCTATGATTTTATGCTGTAATCATAAAGCTGTACGAGAGGATAGATGGACAAAACATATATTAATATATTATTTTTTTAATTTAACGCAAGTCAAAATTCGCTGCTCTGCTCACCTCTATTATGTGTTCAAATATCGTACTTAAAATAACCGATGCAGCCAGTAAACTGTAAAAATAGTACGACAAGACGTGTACTCTTATATGACCCACAACCTGCAAACGGACTCAGTCATACTAACTCTTTTACAAGAATTTGATGAAAATCAAGATCGTTTGAGCTTGAACACATCTTTTATGCATACAAATATCATACAAAATACAAATGTTGTTTCCGTAAAACTGAAGAAGATGATCAGACAAGCCTTTTTAACCTAATGTGGCCGGACGCCCAGGGATATATCAACCTGCCCTCAGAGTCCAAAGGTTTCTAGTGCATTTAAACAAAACGAAACTGTCTGTAAACTGTAAAAGGCTATAGCTGATGTTAACCTGGCATTTAAAGTATGTCTGTCACTGTCAAAGCTATTATAGTTTTTAGAAAAGTGGACGTTAAATTACATTTACAACCGTGTATCATTTTCAGTTATGGTGGACATGAGGGTTAAGTAGCCACGCTTGTCAGTTGAATTTTTGAAAATGTTAACAACGACGGATGACGACAAAAGGAACGACTATTCTCCCAAAAAACCGCCATCTGGCTGGCCGTTCACTTGATAATCCCATTATTGAGCTTTCGTGACAGGGCTACCCGAGGTGTGTCTAAATCGTATTACACCAACTGTTAGAATCAATACTATGATGGGATAAAACATGTCTTAGAAAAATAGTTCCATCAAGCATAACTTATTCTGAAAATTCTAAAATGGTTGTTTTACGCAGGTTAAAAACACGCTGAATGTCCAAACCATAATAAGAAGTTAATTCTACGGCATGGTTTATGCCAGACTAGATTCATACAACCAACTTTATCATTTCTAACAAAAGCAAATAAATACAGCGATGAATGTAAGCCACATCGGTCAACTATTTCTCTTCTGTCTCGTAATGTACAAATTATTATGCTTCTCGATAATTAACGTATGGTGGAATAATCAGTTGGCAAGGCGATATTTTAGGTCGTCATAGATTGGTGATGACCATATTTAGAAATAATGTTTGTCGCAGCGAAAATACCAAATATACTTCTGTTCGGAAACAAATGTGTTGTGTGAATAGGTTTAATAGTATGGTAAAGACAAAAACACTTACCTCTACAATCTCTGTCTCTGTTATATTTAGTTGAACAACAATACGAGCAAACTTTGCTGCTTCTAAACAAAGTACAAGGCAGAATAAGAATAACTGAATTTGATACTTTATACAGATATAATCTCATCTAGGTTAATTTTGTAAAACGAAAAGCTACAAACTAAAGCCTCTAAACTAGATGCACCCAAATCGTCATAAAATGAGATCATATTTAAAGTAAATATCTTATTTTATAACTATTAAACAGCCCACCTTTCGACGTCAATTTTCAACTAAATATCAGCGAGATGGTATCCATCTAAAGGTCAAAGGTCATCAGCCGTGGTATGCGACACATCGCCTAACATTATCTACCCACATACCAAATATCAAAAAAAGCCTACTTCAAGAGATTACAAAGACACGATTAGTTTCGAACGGACGGATGGACTCTAATCACTATATGGCGCCCATCACTAAGTGGCGGGCCGTAGTAAACGATATTTTTCTTTAGATTATCATTTAACAGTAAAAAAAGTTCGTGTAACATTAGTGCATTAATAAGTAAGCAAAAGCTGTGTGTAAGATTTTAACACAAATTGATCAGAAACGGAACAAAACATACAGAAATCTTTCATAACCAAACACTTTTTGAAAGGTACACAAATCAGGATCAATGAAATACACACTAAAATATACGTTACAAACAAACATTTGAAAAAGACTCGCCTATCAATCATACTACAAGTGTTAATTCAGTCTATATCATTATAATAAAACTTCATTGCATAACCAGGAGATATTAGACAAATTTAAAAGATCTTTTTATACTATTTTGATACTAACTTGTATGATCTCCTTTACTATTAATGACTTCGACAATTTTTTTCATAAGTTTTGCATTTAGTGGTATCATAACCTACAAAAGATAACTGATAATATTCAGTAATTATTTCTACTATCTGTCAAAATATGGCGTTTTACAATCAAAGATTTGGAGTACACATGCATCTAAGCATGTTCCACTAAATATTTTAATAGTTGCTGCAAGAATTATAACAAAACGAACTAGTGTTTGAGGACACTGAATGTTTTCTTTTAAACAAGCCTAAAGTTTGTTTGTGCTTGCTGATGAGGGACAGCACAAAGTTAAGAAAAACTAGCTAAATACTCAAGTTAGTGTTTTCTCGTTAAAATCGTCATGTTTCTGACTTTTACAGTCATTAAAATTCCGTCACATTGTTTAGTTATTGCTAACGCTAGAACTGTCTAAAAAGTTTATTCTAAAAATCAAAGAACAGTTACTTAATTAACAATTTAACATTGAAGGATATCTGGGGAAAGCTCTAAAGCCTGTCTTTCTATGAAGTTTTGACTTGTCGATAATCCATAACTCTAAAAAAGTATCTGATCTGACAAAAATTTAAAAAAAAATTTATTGTACCATTTCATTCTGAAAAAAATGTTTAAAAATTAAAATCTAACAGACAATCAGGACCGCGTGATAATTTGAACCTCAACATATTCGGCCCATGTACAAAATATTAATGTAAATTATCATTAAATAGTAGTTTTGCAACACAATTCTGACGAAAAGGCTGTCATTTCCAGTACTGACATTTTAAGGTGGATGAAGCTGAAAGGTTGCGTTCGAGATATTGTAATAAATTGTACTTCAAACTGTTGTATAAATGTAACAAACTTTTAAAATTAAAAGTATAAATTTTATGAATATTACAATTACCAATACTTGGGCAGTCTTTAGAAGTTGAAATCCTTCTAATTCTGTAACATTAATATGTACTTCAATATTGTAAAAAAAAAAGTCATCTATATTTCCCAGAGGTAGTAATACATCGGTAAACATTCCATCTGTTGAAATTGCAGTCTTCATCATTTTTCCTATAAAAGACGTTAAAAAGAAATTCGTTTGGAGCCAATTCAAAGCATTGTCTGCTTCATTGTATTTCAAAAATATTTTTGAATATGTAACATTTCCAGAAGCACACCAAATATCCTTTACCTACTCCCTTCGCGGGGCTATTATATACATCTTAATTGATTCTGACTATGCATTTCAAAGAATTTTAATTAACTAAATACATTTTAACAACTTACTCATCATGCAATTAGAAATCATTTAATTGACCGTTTATTAAATTAATGGATTTACTACTGCAGACTTGGATTGCAAGCCCCCGTCGTCTACAAAAATAGTCAGTCACACGGGATTCTTGTTTTGTACATTTAAATATACGTCATATCAAAATTCTTTTAAATCAGACAAAGTTGACGTTTTTGGGGATGGGGGGTATGGTAAAATTGATTAATTAATGGTGTTTAACGCCCGAGCAGCATTATTTCAGCTATATTCAGGCGATGAACATGAAATGGATGATAAAATGAACATGAAATGATGATGAATGAAAATGGGATGGGACACAAGGAAAAATAGGGGTAACGGATTTTAGATTGCCACTGGCAAATGGGAGGATGGATAGGGTCGGGCAATTCAGCCTCCTGTAGCGGGATCGAAATCCCTACTCATAGCGAATACTACAGCAGCGTTCTTTAACGTGCGAGGAACGTGGCATTTTTCCCAACACGGTGCACTAATATGGTTTGCGGTCAGGTTTTCCGTATTATGGCCTGACAACCCCAGCTTGCCAGGGGTACCCCATTCAACCACCTGGGGCACACATCCCAGTCGGTCTTTAGGCAAACCGACCTGACACGCCGATCAGGGTACTGGGCGCTATTTAGTCGCCTTTTACGAAAAGCTAGCGTGACTGCGGTCTATTCTTTTGGCCACCCGGATCCCGCACGGGGCGAATGGTTGGCTTTACAAAATGGTGGCTTTCGCGTCACATTTTATTGTAAAAAACAGGATAGTAAACTTTAATTTACCAATTTTTAAAATCGCTGTAGCCATCGTCGAAATCTTGAAATGTACTTTTATATTTTCAATTGCGGTCATTTTGAAGAAATTAAAATCTATGTAATCAACTAGACATTGCATTCTAGGTTTCTGAAAAATTTCATGAGGATCCCTTGATTCGTTTAACACAAAAATGACGGCAAGATTTTGTCATAAAAAAGGATAAAACTGAACAAAAACAATACGTTCTATGACACTTCGTGTTTGCGGATTTCATTATTGTGTTTACTGTTATACATAATACCACACTTTAAAACTTCAAGCTGATTTGGCTACTAAACAAAGAGGGACACAGAAAATTGTCGGCTTTATTTTGTATCAATAGTAAAGTAAAAAACATACTCCGAAAGAAACATTTTATAACACATTTTTATGACCTTTTTATTGACTGTTACGCCTAAACTGTAAAGGGTTGTGTAAAATCATGCCCCAATATAAGACATTGCTTGATAGACCATGGTTTCATGTAACTGATCAAAATCCCAATTCAAATACATTGTAGTAAGCTGGACTTAATGACCTAATTTTTTTGTTATTCCATCGAATTTATGAAAAAAAAGCAAATAAAACCGACCGATCAACAATAGCTAATAGCCAAGGGACAGTTACAAATCCGAATATAGACAAACACAACACAAAAAACAAAAACATAAAACACAGAAAAAGAGTAACCTGAACCCAATAAAAACCATGGGTGCACTCAGAAACTTATCTCCCTTTGGGAGACATAAACGAAGTTTTGGGAGACATAGTAATAACTAGTGCTGATTGTGTTGGGATGCCAACACAGAATGTCTCCCAAACGAACCTCCATTGCCACTATAATCTCCAGCATGTTGAAAACCCCCCAAATAAAATGTTTATCAAAATAATGCAATGTCCTATATAATGACCCTTGACCCCCGTTTCCATGAAAACGGCAGCCATTTTGAAAATCCAAAAGGAGGATTGCACAACTTCAGGTCACCCTTAACCCTGTTCCCAAAGTTTCATCTTGATTGGACATTGCATCGCAGAGAAACGGTGTAAAAACAATAAGTCTCCAAAAACATGTTTTGGGCGACTTAATAATAAGATTTTTGCGTTGGGATGCCAACACACAAGTCGTCCAAAATCTCCATGGGTAGTATCTCATTCAAATCTGCCAATAAATCAAATTTCGATGAAATCGGACAAAGTTGACTTTTTTCGGGGCGGGGTGGGTGGTGATAAAATTGGCGCCATTACAAAACGGCGATGTTCGCGTCAATTTTTTTCCGCAAAAATGCTCAGGATAGTCAATTGTATAAGTGTACAAATTTTCATTGAAACCATCACTTAGATCTGAGAAATGTACTTTTATTTTCAACGGCGGCCATTTTGAAAAGTGCGGTATTTAAAAATTTTAAAACATGACTGCACCCTTTGAGTAACCCTCCATAACCTCACCAAGTTTCAAATTGATCCGTCTAAGCGTTTTCCCCTAACCGTGCGGAAAAAGTTCATTTCATAGAAGGAAAAAAAAAATAACACACAGAAGTCGCCCGAAATCCCCATGGCTAGTATTTCATTCAAATCAGTACATTAAAATATGCATAGAAATCAAATTTCGTTGAAATCGGACAAAGTTGACTTTTTCATGCAGTAAAATGGCCGCCATTTTGAAACCGGACGCAGGACAAAAATTTTGAAAGAAGTTGCACACTCATGGGATTATAAGCTACCTGTGTACCAAATTTCGTCAAAATCAGATGACGTTTAAATTTTTTCATTTTTAGGAGGGTGGTGTTCAGAAGGTGGCCATTTAGAAAATTATAAAACCAATATGCACAACTAGAAATTCTAAACATTCACTATGCCATGTTTCATAATGGTCGTACGAATTTTAGTTCCGGACAAAGTAGTGATCAATAAAAAAAGAATAATTATAATAAGAATTTTTGTGTTGGGAGCCAACACAGAAGTCGCCCAAAATCCCCATGGAATATAATTCATTGAAATCAGTACATTAAAATATGCCTAGTATTTCGTTGAAATCTGACAAGGTTGACGTTTTCATGATGTCCGTTGTAGTAAAATTGCCGCCTTTTAAAAACCGGAAGTCGGACATATATTGAAAGTAGTGGCACACTCAGGGGACCCTAATCTACTTGTATACCAAATTTCGTCGAAATCGGATGACGTTTAAATTTTTGCGTTTTAAGGAGGGTGGTGTTCGGAAGGCGGCCATTTTGAATTTTTTTTAAACCAATATATTGCACAACGAGAAATCCTAAACATTCACTATTCCAAGTATCATAATGTTCGTACAAAAGATCCGGACAAAGTAGTGATCAATGAAAAAAAAGAATAATTATAATAATAATTATGAGAAACTGTGTAAAAACAATAAGTCTTGTTTTGGGCGACTTAATAAGAATAACAAGAAGAAACTGTGTAAAAACAATAAGTCTACCAAAACTTGGGCGACTTAATAGTAATAATAATAGTACGAAGAAACGTTTTAAAAACAATAAGTCTCTCAAAACTTGTTTTGGGCGACTTAATAATACAGTCCCTGTAACGCATAAGTTTACGAAACGCACGATGCACGAACGATGAACGGATGATATACGAACGTTGTACGCACGATGCACAAAACGATATATGATACGATATACGATGGAAACGGTGAGATCGTTTCGTCAATCGTATAGTATATCGTATTGTGCAACGTTTCGTTTATCGCATGGTATATCGTATGGTGCCGTCAATGCATGGTTTAATGATAATTCTTGGTATAAACAGTTTATTTTTTTTAAGTATTTTACTTCAGTATTGAAAGCATTTACTAGTTTTCCTAGATTCATTATAATTAAAAGGTACTTAATTGATAAAAAAGCACAATCATTTGCGTAAATTTCAGCATTTATATATAACGCTATGTATTTTGTTATGGAACTTCATTGGTCAATAACATTACCGTTTTAAATAAATTTAAAAAAATAACTTAAACCTTATCTACATTTCTTGATAAAAGTATTTAGTCATACAATTGAATAAGCCGACAAAGTTAAACAATCCTGTCTATATGTTTTAACATGCGTATGCGCCATTCATTTCATTCATGTACACTCTAGATCTTAAACAAGAGCGTTTCTGCAGCAGGAACTCCTTTACATTTCATCAAGT
The DNA here is from genome assembly GCA_944474755.1 of Limnoperna fortunei. Lineage (NCBI taxonomy): Eukaryota > Metazoa > Mollusca > Bivalvia > Mytilida > Modiolidae > Limnoperna > Limnoperna fortunei. The sequence continues at coordinate 33,354,616 of OX104120.1, read as the reverse complement.
TCCTACCTTACTTAAATGCGCCAGTCTTTACAAATAGTAACATTATTGCGGTTTTCGAAAAAAAAAAACTATCATTAAACTTTTTCTGTCGACGTATGTGTACCTGAAAATTGCCTATTTTGTGCCGATGGTAAATTGATTTAACATAAATCTTTGTTCCCTATCATTAAATGTGTACTTTGTTTATATGTAAATTCAATTATTCATAGTCCCGAATATAAGCTAAACTATTGCTTGGTGGACGTCAAGCAATCCATCAATCAATCAATCAAATATACATATATTCAGCTATAATAGTATATTTTTAAACAATATTTTTATTCAATAATATTAGTGACACCTCTTTCTAAAATTAAAAAGATCGTTAACCATATTCAAACTATATTTTACGGTACTAAGTGTTAAACTACAAAATTGTTGTCATTATTTTTTTTTCAGATAAAGTTATTTTTGTTTTCATTGTTTTGTCTTTTGTCCCTGTTGTAAATATCGTAAAAATGTACGTAGCGTTCTGAAGGTTAATTCTTCTTTATTGCCGAAAGTATATCAAACTAGCTTTAAAATCGAACTCTTCAAATCTTTACATAGGACAGATAGAATCACCGACCCTGGACATGTTCCTGACAAACATGAATTCGAATCGAGTGCACCATTTGTTTTCACCGTACAATGTCACGCACGAAATACTGCGTAAGCATTTATAACATAGAGGATTAAGTTAAATAACATCTCCGCTAATCAATCAACTTTAAAAAATAATAGTAATGTACTGTGATTCAAGTGAGTTAAAAAGTAATTTTTTTTAAAGATTGTAATTGATCTCTGAATCACCAAAACCAAAGACGTATTTCCAAACAATTCCAATCGCCACAATGTCTTTTAATAGTTAAACGCGTTGTCAATACACTTACAACTCAAAATATTTGCACTTAAGTTTACCACGAGTAAAGGTTTTTGATTATCTGAAAAATAATTTGATTTTTTGTTTGAAGTTATAAGACTCTTTCAGCAGTTCAGCAGGGGAGGGAGGTCTAATTTTATTGGAGAAGGAATCGCGAGAACCTGGTGGAAGCCCCCCACTTTTTGGCAAGGAAAGCGGGATGAAGTCGAGCATACACTTTTTAGTTAGTTTAGTTAGTTGCACAGTATTTGAATATTTCAAAGCTCTTTAATAATACAAGACCATAGATGCATTTTGTATTCCAACCATACATTTTTTTTGTTTTGTTATATAAATTTGAAAATATAATAAAATTAAAAAAATGAGCAAATGAAAACTGATGCACTAGTTAGTTGAAAATACGAAAACGTAATTTTATTGTAATGATTGTTACTATGTATAAAATGTGTTCTTTATTTTATGTATACGTGTCATTTAAGAGTAGCTACCAGGGTGCAAAGGTGCACTAGTAAGAGACGTTAATTGTTAATATGTTAATTGCAATCACCACAGGTAATAGAGGATAACGTGTCCATTTGAAGTGATTTTATTAGAGTAATTTTTATAACAACTTGAATATCTTTTGATAATTACTCTGATTTCGAAGTAACGATGTCATACGGCCAGCATCATATTTATTTGATGAAAAGGTGGAGATGCATGTATTTTTTTTTAGATATATCGTCAACTATCTGTTAGTGAAGACAAAGAAAAACATCTTTATTGTCAGTATTTATATTTCATCATCATTTATAAATGTTATAATTTTAAATCAATTCGGATGCAAACTTATTCAAAGTTCGAATAAATACATCGAGTTGTCGTTTACTTAAAACTAACATAGGTACTTTAAAAAAAAAATCCTAATTTTTAAACAAACATAATATACTAGTCCGCTTGTTACATAAGTATGCGAAACCCGCGTTCCTACATATATGTACAAATACTCATCCATTAGACATATAAAAATCATCAACTATTACTTATAAAAGAAGTATGAAATCAATTTGAAGTAGGAGTGTCTCGTACATGCAATTAGGCACAAAAGCTACATTTATGTAACTCCTTTGAACATTGTTTTCTCTCGGAGGAACTACATTACTGTAGCTTTTGTACACAAGTGTGGCGGTTACTGTTTTTCTATCTGTAGCATTTGCTATAAATATTTTATTCATAATTTATCAATGCATTTATTTAATTTTTTTTAAACGGTGTCATATCTCCTGTTCAGTGTACTTGTTTATTACTTGTATCATTTAAGTGCATATATAAACGACACATGAATGGACATGTTCCCTAGGACAATATCGGTTAAACAGCTCATGAGATAGTGGTCTTCTTTTCTTATAAACCATATCGACTATAAATAAAACTTGTCTGTATGTTCCGATATATTCGTATAGACTTAGAAGAATATTTATTTATTTCTTTATTTATTTATTTATTTATTTATTTATTTATTTATTTATTTATTGTTATTTTTAAACTATTTAAAAAATATTTAAAAACTATTAATGCACAGTTATTATCCTTAGAACAGAAAGATGTTATTTAATGTTGCAGTTTATAAAACGTAAATAACGATGTACATGTACAATAAACTTGCCCAAGCACAATACGATGTACGCTAATACAACAGAAAAAACATACGGCGAAGATACAAATAATACTTATACTTTATTTCTCATAAACACAAGTTACATAGAAAATAAACTTGTATAATGCTATGAATATTATACATTTATTGACTTTGAAATACGTTAATACCGGGTTTTATCAACCGTGAAGAATTATATCCACCGAGCCAACGGCGAGTGTGGATATTATTTTTGAGGGTTGATAAAACCAGGTATTAACCTATATAAAAGTCGATGAATGTTTTATTATATGACTGTTTTTACTTTTACACTGGAAGTCTCTAATAAAAAAAGTGTTGAAAAATAATAAAAATTTATTTCAACAAAAACAACAGTAAACTATCACATTTTAAATTGAAAGAAATTAACATTTTCCAATAAAAATTTATAGTAATATTAGAGCAATTATGAAAAATTGGCAAAAAAGTTCCTGCTCATTGACAGTTGCAAAACTTGTCTGATGCTCGTCAGCCATTTTGAAACAATGTCAACAAATAGAATGTTTTAAAAGAATGATTTTGATTGGCTGATGTTTTTAATTCAACCAATCCAATTAATGCTTGTTTCCTATTGTTGAATTATATTTTTAACTACTGAAAAGTGATACATGTTCTATTTTTAGCTACTCAAAAGTCAAAACTTTTATATCAGTTTATTTTTATCTACTTTGAGGTTAACACACCGTCTGCATAATACTTTTCATGAAACCCTTGGCCAATCAAAATCAAGATAAATGTTAGTCATATAATATCAACATGTGTGAACAAAATTACATATAATAGTGTTAACCTGGAGGGGCTACCTTTGTTGAAATAATAATATCAAATTTTGACAACTTATCAAGTGTTGGTACATCAGTTGAATAAAAATAAGTTTCTAAACTTTAAAGTATTTGCATTTTTAAGACAATATTGAGGTAACAACTTTTTCCTTTCATGGTTGAAAAAACTACATGTCATAATATAATGAAACTCATCGCCAATTTCATGTAAATTACAAAATGAACAAATACGTTCATTTTTTATTATGCCTTGCCATCTGTCTGTTTCAATTGGCAAATGATGATTCCCACTTCTAAATTTGCACAAGTAATACATTAAATAAGGTGGCAACAATGAAATATATTTTTCAAAACAGAAATTTTCCTTAATCTATAGAACAATGTTTTTGAAGAGTTTGAAATCTCGGATGACCATTCTTGAAGGAACTGGTCTTTTAATCTCTGTTCTATACATTTTTCGATGCATAAAGAACTGTATTGATCTTGTGATCTCCAAACATTGGAAAGGAAGGCCACAATTATCAAAAATAAAATCCATTTCGAGTTTAAACCATCATTATTGGAATAAAGAAATAGTAACTTATTTAATAACACTTTTTACTATTTCAATCTTTCTACCACTCAGAAAAAAAATCATGACCTGTAATTCTCAATTTTAAAAATATCAAAATTTTTCTCTTATCAACATTAATTTTCATCTTCCCACAATCACAGTAGTTCTTAAAACAATCAAGCATATATTGCAACCCATCAGCAGTTTCCGACACCAAAATTGTATCATCTGCGTATAGTAATAATAAAATGTTCAGATAAATTTCAAGCTCATTTTCGAAGCTTTGGCTGATAAATTCAACGCCATTGGCATTATTGTCTTCCAAGTACGCTTGTAAGTCGTTTAAATACAACGAGAATAAAACAGGTGACATATTTTCACCCTGCCTTACACCTTTTTCACATATAAAAAAGTCTGAGTGAATATTGTTAAGTCTTATATACGATTCCGCATCATTTATACATATTTTGTATGATACGTAGAAATTTGCCATTGATATGGTTTTGATAAAGTTTATGAAATAGGGCATTTCTATGAACAAAGTCAAACGCCTTTTCAAAATCAATGAATGCACAGTGTATTTTTTCTTAAAAAAAACAAGTTCAAACAGGACATATAATGTAAAAATGTGGTCATTGGTACAGTAGCCGGGTCTAAATCCGGGTTTTCATGTAACAGTTCTGTTTCACTTATGAAATCATTTAACCTAGAATTCAAAACTGAAGTAAAAATTTTCCGTAAACATGACAAAAGTGTAACGGGGGGATAGTTTTTTTTATCTAGCTTGTCGCCTTTGTTTTTATAAATCGGTATAATAATACCCGTCAACCATGCCTCGAGCACAAAACCGGAATCAAAAATCAGGTTAAATAAATTAACAAGAATGTCACTCATACAAACAAATGATGATGAAATATATTAATTTATAATATCATCGTCGCCTGGCGATTTGTTGTTTTTGGCTTTTCGGATTGCTTTAGCAATTTCTTCCCTTGTTATTATGCCATTTAGCGACTTATTCTGATTTTCATTAGTATCATTTTGTACAACAAAATCCTTTTTCGCTATCAAATTTGTTTATGTTTAAATCTTTGAAAAAAATCAAATAACGGTTCAATAGAGATATTTGTGGATAGGTTTTGTTCCCCTTTTCTAACGATTCTCCAAAATTCGTTTGAATTCTTCAACCTCATATTTTTCATCTTATTGCTCATATCTCTATTAAACATTAAAATACTTTCATCCATAGTTCTTTTGTATTGTTGTTCTGATATTTTCAACCTAGTTTTTAAAATATTGGAACCATACCTTTTGCACAAACGCTTCGCTTTTCGAAATTCTGTTCTTGTTTTTTTACATTCGTCATTAAACCAGAGCTTTCTTTGTTTTGTGCTTTTCAGATTAGCTATATGTTTTGTTGGACATGACCTACGGAAGGTCATTTCAGCTGCATTTAACAAAATAGAGCACGTTTCTTGGATGTGTAAATTTACATCTTGATGTTCTATTTCATTGAAATTCTTTTCTAAAAGTTTTGAATTCAAAATCACAATTTTATCTTGATCTAAATTTCCTAAAATCTTTTTTTTTCCGGATTGCATTTATCAATATACTTCTTTCTAAAATTCATATTTTTTCAGTATTTTGTAAACAAGATTCGTCACTCTTCAATTTTACTGCTAGTGGAGCATGTATATCCGAGAACAATTTACTGAATTCTAAAATTTCAAAATTTTAGCATTAGTCGTAAAAACGGACCAGTGCTAATTGCATAGTCTATAACACCGAGATTTTTACTGGTAGGTTTGCCACTTGGATCGTGAACGACCCGACCATTAAATACATTGTTATTTGTACAAAAAATCTATTACCTTTCTACCATAGCTATTTACTACTAAATCATCACTTTTCCTTTGTCTCGGTATATGTAGCTTATCAAGTATATGAACATCAGAAAAGTCATTAATATCAACTGTATCATTTAAAAAAAAAATAGTTTGGTTCTAAAATACCATTTAAGTTTCCAGTTCTGGCATTCATCTCACCTAGAAGACAAATAAGATCTGTTTTATTATTAAAATTTAGAAATTTAGAAAAGAAAATCTATTTCTGAAAATGCATCTGCAGACGTATATTTACTTCCTTCTGGAGGTACATAAACAACACAAAAATAACATTTACAGATGTCTTCAACAATTTTATATCAACACTGAACCATAATACAAATTCACAGTCAGTATGTATTACTTCAATAAAATCTGTCAGGTGTTACTTATAACCTAGTAGGGCTATACCACCTGATTTGTTTGTGAACTTTTTTCTGTTTTTATATTCAAATATTAAACCACTTATATCTAAATTATCAATACTATCTAGCTTTGTTTCAGTTAGACACGCTATATCAAAATTTAACAGTAGGACTTAGAATTCAGGATAATTACTTTTGGTTTTAACGCCACATACATTTTTAGATACAATATTAAGAACATTGTTATTTTCATTAACATTAATGGAGTTCGTAGTATGGTGATTGTGAAGGTCGTCTTCTGTCATAGTTGAGTAAGAAATTTTACTACAGTTTTCCTACCGCAGGTCGAGGGTTTCTTCCGGGTACTCCGGCTTCCTCCCCCAATAAAAACTGGACGCCATGATATAGCTGAAAAATTGCTGAAAGTGGCGTTAACACCATCAAACAAACAAAACAAACAAACTAATCCTCCGTGGTTGTCCTTATAGTAGGTCGTATCATTGTCTGCAGCTAGGGGTTCCTTGCGGGTAAATTGTTTAGGTCGCTCCCTGGCGCTCGTATAGTGTCCTCTGTCGTTGAAATTCGAAGTCGGTTTCTATTTCATTGCGATTTCTTTGATCTAGAGTAAATTCTCGCCCTTCTATAAAAAGTCTATCTCGTCTAAAGAAAACATTTTGTTTTGTTCCTTGGTTTCCTTAAAATAAGGCCAAAGTCATTAATTTCTTTTGGAAATTGTTCGTTAATGCAATAATTTGTTCCTTTAGCTTACCGGCACATTTTCTTACGGATTCTTTATCGTTAAATGTTTTAAACCTACAAACGATCTGGCGTGGTTTCTTGTCTTTTCTCCCGAATCTATTCGCTCTAACGAATTCGATAGGAGTTTCAAGTTTAAGTTCTTTTATCATGAAATCAGTCACGATTTTACCTGTTTCTTTGGTATCTTCATTCTCGTGTTTTCCGGGATTCCTGAAAAGATCAAGTTCTCCCTCATTGCGCGAGTTTGTAAATCGATATGTCTTTCTCTAAGGTCTTTTATATCTTTCGTTACGCGATATAAATTTCCACTAAGTTTTTCTTGTTGTGAGTGTATCTCGGACATTTTAGACTGAATTTCATCACTTTCTTTTTTGTAACTCTCATATTTGTCATTTAGAAACTCCAAACTTTTCTCGACCTCACATACTCGTTTTGTTACATTTTCGATGTTCTGAACTAAATTATCCATTGTTTTCTGGACCTTACTAAGTTTGTCTGATACGGGGTCTAATATAGAAAGTTTTGAGAACATTAGGTCAACTTTGGTTATAAGATTGTCAAATTGCATGTTGTCTGTGGGATGATTCATTGTGCTGTTACACACTGAATGAATGGTTGGACTTTGTGGTGTGTATGGAGTTACAGGGATGTTTACGAAACCGCTCGGTGATATCTGGTTGTGACTTTGACCATTAATGTTTGAAAATTGCAAATTTGGGAATTGCAAAAAAAATTCCCCCACTTTGTAATACTGGTGATCCAAAATGTGGGTTTAGAACGTCAGACGAATTCATACAGTTAATTTTGTTAATTTCTTTATCTTTATCTTCATTAAGGTTTTCACTGTTGTGAGTACAACTCTGTTTACCTGTCATTTCGTCGCTGACATTTTGTGATGTTTTCCTTTTTCTTCTCTTTTTTCCTTTAGATTTTGAAAGCATCCGTATAAGAATATAATCACAACATAAATGTCAAATAAAATTTTTTAATACAGTTTTTTTCAATCCAAGTTTCATGTTTTTCCATATAGTTTCTCCTCTTAAATTTAAAATCGACCATCAATGTTCACACATGCGCACTTCCACAAACGATAACCATACGATGTACGATAAACCATACGCTATACGCTAATGTAAACGAAAAACCATACGATGAACGATAGAACAAACGATCCACCATACGATGCACGCTGGAGAAAACGATGCACGATATACTATACGTTATACGGTACCATATACAAACGATATACGCAGATGTACGAACGATAAAAGTCGTTAACTTATACGTTCCAGGGACTGTTATAAGAAAAATAATAAGAAACGGTGTAAAAGCAATAAATCTCCCAAAACTTGTTTTAAGCGATTAATAAAATATAATAAGAAACGGTGTAAAAACAATAAGACTTCCAAAACTTGTTTTGGCCGTACAAACCTTTGTTGGTGAAAAATTCCGGACAAAGTAGTGATCAATAAAAAAAGAATAATAATTATAATAATAAAACGAAAAATAATAAGAAACGGTATAAAAACAATAAGTCTTCCAAAACTTGTTTTGGCCGTACAAACCTTTGTTGGTGATAAATTCCGGAAAGTAGTGATCAATAAAAAAAAGAATAATAATAAAAAACGGTGTAAAAACAATGAGTCTCCTTAAACTTGTTTTGGGCGTACAAACCTTTGTTGGTGAAAAATTCCGGACAAAGTAGTGATCAATAAAAAAAAATAATAATTATAATAATAAAACTAAAAATAATAAGAAACGGTTAAAAAACAATAAGTCTTCCAAAACTTGTTTTGGGCGTACAAACCTTTGTTGGTGATAAATTCCGGAAAAGTAGTGATCAATAAAAAAAGAATAATAATAAGAAACGGTGTAAAAACAATGAGTCTCCTTAAACTTGTTTTGGGCGTAAAAACCTTTGTTGGTGAAAAATTCCGGACAAAGTAGTGATCAATAAAAAAAAATAATAATTATAATAATAAAACTAAAAATAATAAGAAACGGTTTAAAAACAATAAGTCTTCCAAAACTTGTTTTGTGCGACTTAAAAAATTAGAATAATAATAAGAACGGTGTAAAAACAATAAGTCTCCCAAAACTCGTTTTGGGCAACTTAATAATAATAAGAATAATAATAAGAAACGGTTTTAAAAACAATAAGTCTCCCAAAGCTGGCTTTAGGCGATTTAATAATAATAATACGAAGAAGAAGAAACGGTGAAAACAATAAGTCGCAAAAACTTCGTTTTGGGCGACTTAATAAGAAGAATCTTAAAAAAATATCTTAAAAGAATAAATGCAAATAACTTACCCGTATCCATATCGGGTATAGACAAAGTGAACAAGATCTGTTTGAAGTATGTTGTAAAGTTTAAACAAGTTATATTGAACTTATCTCCGTATTCACCATATGTTGGATAAACAATACATTCCATATCAACTGTAAAATATAACAATTTGGTTATAATTATGAATGGCACAAATGCGACTCTTTATACATCTACTGGTCAATGTTATTATTTCAAATGAAAACAAGATGCTCTAAGAATGTCATGGTGGATCAATTGTCTTCCTAAGCACAGCATGAAATAGAAAATCGGACATATAATTTGTTTAAGTAGATTTTGATATTATACTTCCACTACAGATAGTTACCTATTATACCAAATCGTCCGTCGACTACAGGCCTATGAAGTTTTCAAACGAAATAATAATGTGGGTTTTGTTTAAAAAAGGACAATTATAACCCTTATAGTCATTCAGTGAAATCGGGAAATAAAATCATTCACGACTTAATATTCCTAGATAAAGATGGTAATATTCTGCTTAGCCTTCAGGCGCCATTGTCAACTCTGGTGTAATTTACAACCAATAAGAAAAATTAAAAGAACTAAAAAGAGACAAATATGGCATTTAATGGGACATTAAGATACCCCGCCAAGTTGCAATTTTTTAATGTTCATGAACACGTGTCACTAAATAACAAAGCTTGGAACAGGTGAGCATGACAACATTCCATCTCACAAGACAATTTTTACTTTGACCCTGGACCTATAAATATCATTTCAAATTGGCACAACTCAAAACTATAAATGGGATTCTGCTGAAAATCCAACCTGAACTTCATTTTATAGTACTTAACAGCTGTGCAAAGTTTAAACGAAATATGTTGACGCGTTTTCAAGTTATTGTCTAGAAAACACCAATTTTGACCAAAAAACTCAAATTGGATTGTGCTGAAAATTAAACTTGGTCTTCATTTTATAGTATTTAATAGCGGTGCAAAGTTTAAATACAATCTGTCTATGCGTTTTCAAGTTATTATCTGGATACCACCAACTATTGACCAAAAAAACTCAAACTGGCCTAAGTCGAAAACTACAAATTAGATTGTGCTGAAAATCAAACTTGTACGTTAAAAAAAAAATCTGATGAAGCGTGTTCAAGTTATCATCTGGAAACCAGAGGCGCGGATAGTAGGACAGACGGTTGGATGGACGGAAACTCATATCCATATGGAGGGTAAAAAACTTTAAATCACGAAAGTTACAAAGCCACGACTTATAGAAAATTCACAATGCCAAAAAGAAAGAACTACTTTCAACATACCAGAAGTAAACAACAATAACCTTTGGAACGAAAGGGGATTTCATATGGTCCCAAACGGAAGGCGAGTATATCATGCTTCAAAAGTGGCAACCATCGTGTTGCTTCCGGTATAAATAGGTCCAAGACCATAAAGGAGCAAAAATACAAGTGTGTTATACTTCTTTACCTGTTGAATAACTTGTTTGCTTTCCTAACGTCTAGCGAGCAATTGGTTTAGATACATTTAGGACGAAAACATGTTCAGAAACGACAAATTAACAAATTAATAGGGAAATGCCACTGGAAAAGTATTAGATAGAAAACTTAGCCTTTTGTAGCGGCTACTTTGAGCCTACTCATTTTTAATATACCAAAATGTCTTTCTAGTGCATTGAGTGCGGCATTCTCCAAATACGTTCCCAACTTTGGTCCACGGTCAGACTTTCCGGATTATTACCTGACAACTCATACCCCCTAGGGAGGGCATCTTTTTGCCCGGCTAACTAGGGAGTGGGAAATCTTCTAGTATTGTCCTAGTGAACAACTGTGTGACAAAAACTACATATTTTGATCAACAAATTAATGATAGAGACAATACATTTGACATATAAACGACTTCAACTTTAATGTAAGCTCATTACGTTAGCAGCCTTTTAATGGGCAATAACCCAATTATATTACAGCTTTATATAACATATTATAATTACCACAACTTACCACAGTTATAAAAAGCAGACATGACTGACATTCTATTAGTTTTCTTTGTTCTTTACTATTTGTAAAGAAAAGTTTATATGATAGATTTTTTTCACATTCATGATCTCTCCTTAAAAATAATATAGTTTTTAGTATTTATAGTTTAGAGTGTTTGAAGTTAAATTTCCTATTGATTTGTATTACATTTTCCATATGATAAAGACCTTAGAAATATGCAACTATTGTTATCATTTTAATTACATTTTCAATAAGATAACTATAGTTATAGTAATAGTTAATGTTTTCTTAATATAGGGATTCCAGGAGAAAAATATCACTATATTCCATCTTAGCAAAAATCATAGCATTTAAAAGACCACAATTTTTAACAGAAAGAACAAGACAAAAAACAGACTGAAAATCGGTCTACAAATAAAAAAGTTATGCAAGTTTAAAGATTACAATTTTGGCAATTTTTTCGGATTGTATACATGTATTCAGTATCAAAATGGGCTGAAACACAACTTGAGGGGTTATTTAGGCCTTGTATGCTTGTTAATAATCAAGTTTTTTGTAAATATTTATTGACTTTGTATTGGGTACTGCAAAAAACATCCACCTTTAATGACCTTAATCTACTCATCTAAAACCTGTTCTTGTCCAAAATCCTAACAAAAGCGTTTTCGTAACAGTGGCACCACATATTTTGTATTAAAAATGTGATATAGGACATATTTTACAATAAATTTTTGAAGAAATTATTCACTTGATCTACAAAATATTTAAATCCATTAAAATATTAACTGCGTTAAGTATTAAACAAGAATTTAATAGACTTGTATCACAATGCCACATTCAATATGGATGCTGCATCAAGACCAACAACTGCAATTTACCGAGACAAAAACAGCTTTTTCTCTAAGTTTGAGTTCAATTAATAAGCAAAACGCTTTTCTTTACACCAAAAAGATATTTATTTTCAATACATATGTCCAATTCTCAGTAAGGTGGGTATCCCTTAATTTTTTTTACAACAATGCCACATTCAAAATGGCTGCCACAATATGGCGGACAATAGCAATTTACTACCAATAAAACAGCAGTTTTCTCCAAGTTTGAATCAAATTTCTGAGAAAACGCTTTAATTCCCAACAATGGAAATTTTTTGGTAACAAATATAGTCTAGTCTCTGTAAGGTAGTTATACTTAAAGTTAATTTACCAGAAGGCAGTAGTAAATATGGTTCCCACAATATGGCCGACAACTGCAATTTATGTATGTCTAAATAATACACTATGAACCAAAGTAAGGACTGACATTACCATACACAGTTCAAATTAGATTGATAGAAACTGATAGTTACTGTAAATGTACTGTTCACGATCTGTAAATCACTGTATACTATTCATACAGTTCTCGTCAGTCATTTACAATTTTTATTTTTTACTGATAGCTTCTGTCCTGAACTGAAACAGTTCATGACAGTTAAGTACAGTACTTTTGTAGGACTGAAAAGAACTGTAAGTCACTGCATCAGATCATGTCAGTACTTTTAAATTTTTACCTGGATTTAGAATTACTTACATTCACTGTACCAGTCCTTGACAGTGATTATCAATATTTACCTGTATTTAGAATGACTGATAGTCACTGTAGCAGTCCTTGTCAGCCATTAACCGTTTGTTACCTTGATTTAGAATGACTGATGTTCACTGTAGCAGTCATTGTCAGTCATTATCAGTTCTTACCTTGATTTAGTACGCCTGATGTTCACTGAAGCAGTCTTTGACAGTCATCATCAGTTCTTACCTTGATTTAGTATGAGTGATGTTCACTGTAGAAGTCCTTGACAGATATCATACTTTCTCTTCTATACCATTATATATATATTGTCATTTGTAAACAAAGACCAACAGTGAAGACTTGATGAAATGAGAGTTTTAATGGATACAAAATAGATTGATACAAATTTGTAAAATGAACCCCACAAGTCCGTTTGTTTCCTAGGGCCAAAAATATTTTCGTTTTAAATCATTGTTCTTCCTAATATTAACTCTTCTTTCTTCTCATTTCACATTTGAATTTACATACTGCGACACAAATTTATTGAACATGTTTTGACCAATATTTGTAATAAACATGGTGCGATAAATTACCGGCATAAGCAGCTACATAACGTTACACCTGTACATATTTCTAATAAATTCCACAGAGCTGCCCAGTGCATCCACCAGGTGGACAAGGGACGCCGTCTCGTTAGGGGTGGTCAGGTCATAATACGGAAACCCTGACCACGGACCACAGTGAGTAACATGTTTGGAGAGTGCCACGCTCCTTGCATGATCTAGACTTTTTTGTAGATGTCAAAAAGAGTAGACTCGTTGTAGCTGCTACAAAATCCCAAATTTTCCGGCCCCCGTACCTAACCCCATACTTTTCCAGTGGCTTTGAAAATATTTGTTTATTTCGGTCCATTTTTCCGGAATTGTTTGTTAACATGTTCTCGTCCTAAATAAAGCTGAAATTATACTTGCTGGATGTTAAGCAAATATCCAATCAATCAATCAATCAATCAATTAATCAATCAAGCATCATATCCTCTGGACCAACTTTATTGTTTGACATGCGCCTTTTGGATACAGAAAGATATTTATTCCACATTACATTGTACTTTGTAAATTTTCTAGATTTGTGTAAGACTTTTGTTTTAAAATAAAGGAGGCTTTAGTTGGGATTTGTCTCTTTAAATAATTACAAAAGTTATAATTTCTGGAAGCATATTTTGTATACTCCTTATTTCTTCTCTTCTTCTCTAGTACAGAAACACCATCAACTAGTTGAGGATTACGTTCCGGCGCATGCTGAAAGAGTTTCGTTTCATTTTTTGAAATAGATTTTTGTATTTACAATTTTTTTTAAAAATTATATTATTTATTTAAATTTTACATTTTTTTTTAGATTTACTATAAGATAAAAACATGTAATTACTATTTAAGGTGAGGGTATGTATCAAGGAGGACTTGGTGAGTAAGTGCTTCCTTGAAGCTGTCAGTGGAATTTATGTTTGCAATTGTTGATGGTAGTTTGTTCCAATCTTTAATTGTTTGGCAGAAAAAGGAAAATTTGTAGCTGTCTTTGTTGCACGATAGTTGTCTATATGTATGTTCATGGGTGGATCTGGTTTTAGCCTGGCTTTTTATTAAGATGTTTTCTGCTGGGATTTCAACCTGATGGTGTATGATCTTATGAAACATTTGCAGTCTAGTTTTAATTCTTCGTTCTTGTAAGGTTGCCCAGTTTAGTTGTGTCATCATGTCTGTCACACTACTGGTATTATGGTATCTGTGACAGACATATCTAGCTGCTCTTCGTTGTATACGTTCTAGTGAGTTTATGTTTTCAGTCGTATGTGGGTCCCAGACAGTGCAGCAGTATTCAAGTTTTGGTCGAACTAGTGACTGATAAGCACGTTCTTTGATGGTTGTTGATTTGACCTTAAGGTTTCGTTTTACAAATGCTAATGTTTTGTTGGCTTTTGTTGGCTTTTGTCTTAAATATATTTACAAATATATTTAAGACAAACTAAACAAATGTTGTAGTTTAATCCTTATAAAATTTTTAAGGTATGGGGTGAGTCATTATAGTATCGTGGTTTTATTTCAAAAATTTAATGACCAATTATATTTCCGACATGTTGATGCAAGTGAACACAGATAATCAAGTTCCAGCTGTGACAGGATGTTATTTAAATCTACATGTATATTGCATTTTAACTCCAGCAGTGTTATGTAACACCTGTGTTTATCTGTTTTTGTCTTTTCTACTTAACTTTACAAATTAAATCACAAACGAGAACTTACTAAATTGAAAGGTTTGTTTGTTTTGTTGGTTTTTTAAAAAAAAATTTTTATTATTACACTAAAAAGGATTGAAATTGAAGAGTCACTTCATAGTTTTTGTTTAACAAAATCATCTTTGTTTTTGTTGTCTATATGCATCAGTATGGTAAATAAGTGTGCAACGCCTAGGGAATATACCGAATAAACCGGCTTTTCTCTTGTGTGTGTGTGTGTAAAGCGGGGGGGGGGGGGTGCAATACAAAGGTTTAAAGAACGTAACATTGTAGTCACTGCAAACGCTTCTTAAATAAAATCATCTGTGTTTTCTTTTTGTTTATATGCATCAGAAGGAAAATAAATGTGTGCATCGCCACGGGAATATGCCGATTGTAAACAATGACACGTTTTGTCAGTTAGGGAATTGGGCGCAATCATCCTGGACAAGGATTCAGATTCACTAATTTTATAATAATAATAACATAGATTTGCAGTTATGAAAGTTTCTGGTAACATTGGAATGTTCGATCCTCTCCGTTGTTGTAAATATCCGACAATTGTATTGACAGACAACGACCGGAGAATCGCCGACCCTGGTTAAGTACCGTACAAACTTAAATTAGAATCGAGTGCACCATTTCTTTTCATAATGCAAAGTCAAATACAAAGCAATGCCTCCGCATTTATAAGGGAGAATTTAGTTAGAAAAACATTTCGGCTACTCACCCACTCTTGAAAAGTAACAATAATATACATGGATTCAAATGAGACGAAAATTGAAAACATGTAAAGATTTCAGTAATTCTTCGAATGAAAAAAAGTCACAAAAATTTAACGCGTTGTTAATACACGTAACACGTTATTTACACTAAAGTTTACCATGAGTTAAGATATTTTATTATTTGAAAAAAAAAACGTTTTCTTGTTTGAAGCTATACGCCACTATTAGCATTTTTTCGACCAATTTTTAATGGAAGAAGAACCTATAGAACTAGTGATAGCTCATACCCACAACTTTTCGGCTATTTAAGTCGTAATATAGCGATTAGGTCCAGTAACTTGTTTGAACATTAAAGAGAAAGGTTTTGCACGTATTTGTATAATTTCTTCACTGTCCTCTTGCTATTTTATTGAAACATACCTTCGATGCGTTTTGTATTTCTATGATATATTTTTATAAATTTTAATATAAATTAAAAAGAAATTAAATACGCAGGAGACCTTCGTATATTTATGCACTAGAAAGTGATTTTTATTACGTATAAAATTGGTTTCCGATTTTAAGTATCTGACAGGTGTTTGAAAATGTGTCGTGTACATGTAGCTACCTGGGGTGAAAAGGTAAACTAGAGAAGTTGATTGCTAATTTGTTTATTGCAATAACCACACAACGATGATAAGGTGTTACTTTGAAGTGATTTTATGTAAGTTTTATAACAAATTTATATCTTGATAATTACTTTTAATTCCGAGTAACGTTGTAGTATCATATTAGATTGAAGAAAATGTGCTGGAGATACATGTATTTCTTGTGATTAATAGTAAAACTTCATTTGTAGGTTTGAAGAAAATTTAAAAAACGTTCGATGTTCACAAAGAAAAATATCTTTCGTATATATTTGATAAAATGACATAGGACATCTAGTTAATATTCTGGATAAAAGTTACAATTTCAAATCAATTAGGATGCAAACGGTCATATTTAAAATACTAAAAAAATATACCAAGTTGTGGTTAATTACCAATAAACATAGATTAACTAAATAAAAATGTCTCCCTTTTTAGAAAAACATGTATGTACACATGTATTTATCCCATCGGCTTAAACTCGTACATTACATAGGTATAAACTTATTATGTAGCTGTTAATGTTTTTTGTATCTGTCTCTTCTGCCATAAATATTTTATCCATAATTTCTATATACATTTATAACAAAAGGCGGATTTATATCTGTTTAGTGTTCAGGGGCCTGCGTGGCTGAATGGTTAAGGTGGTGCGTCTACTTTTGATCACGTGGTCTGTCCATACTGAGGTTGCGGGTTTAATTCTGCGGACTGGGTGCGTTCGACTCCAATCTTAATTGACAATGAGGTTTTATCATTCAAACAAACAAAAACAAACTATTCAGTGTTCTATTTTATTATCTATTTCAATTTAGCCTATACATATATAGACTGCCCATATATGAACATGTTCCCAATGACTAGGTCAGTAAAAAAGCTCATGAAAGAGATTTACTTTGCTTATAACCGCACCAACATTGAACAAACTTCTTTTTATTTTCCCGATGAACTCATATTGACTTGAAGGGGTCTGTCAATACTGAGTTTGCCGATTCGAATCTCACTGTGGGAATGTACTCTTGACTCCAGTCTTAATTGACAGGGATTGCCCCTCCCAAAAAAACTGGACGCAATGATATAGCTGAAAAATTGCCAAAAGTGGCATTAAACACTATTCAAACAAACAAACAAACAAACATATCGACTTGAAACAATGTTGTAATTTTAAAAAAAACCTCTTTAATGCAATATTAGTGTTAATGTTTATATGAAAAGCTGACACACTTTGATGCATTTTGCATCACCTTTTAAAAAACATATTTTGCAAGGCTAAAACAAAAAAAATGCTCAAATATCAGTTCTTCTAAATCAAGGTAAGAACTGATGTTGACTGTCAAGGACTGCTTCAGTGAACATCAGGCGTACTAAATCAAGGTAAGAACTGATAATGACTGACAATGACTGCTACAGTGAACATCAGTCATTCTAAATCAAGGTAAGAACTGATAATGGCTGACAAGGACTGCTACAGTGATAATCAGTCATTCTAAATACAGGTAAATATTGATAATCACTGTCAAGGACTGGTACAGTGAATGTAAGTCATTCTAAATCCAGGTAAAAATTTAAAAGTACTGACACGATCTGATGCAGTGACTAACAGTTCTTTTCAGTCCTACAAAAGTACTGTACTTAACTGTCATGAACTGTTTCAGTTCAGGACAGAAGCTATCAGTAAAAGATAAAAATTGTAAATGACTGACGAGAACTGTATGAATAGTATACAGTGATTTACAGATCGTGAACAGTACATTTACAGTAACTATCAGTTTCTATCAATCTAATTTGAACTGTGTATGGTAATGTCAGTCCTTATTTTGGTTCATAGTGATAACAAAATTGCAAATTGCAACACTGAGCTGCATTTATGAGAAATTTAAAATTATAACGTTTAACATTAACAAGCAGTGAACTTTGAAACCATATATGTTTCTTCTGTAAATACTAACTTCAAATTTTCTACTGTGTCATTTATTGCATTTTTTTGCTTAGTTTTCAGTTATTTTTTGGTAAAATGAACAGCATATAAGTTTCCCTTTATGAGCTTGAGATGAAACATATATTTTAAGAAACAAGACATCATGCTGGTTTTCTTCATTTAAAATTAAATCCTGAGGACTGATGGGCTCACTGTTGCAAAAATTGGTAAAAACATGTAATGTTGTCAAAAACGAGTGCCATGAGTTTCAACATTGTAGGTAAAATGAACTGGATGCTCAGATCAACATGCCGGTTTTCAGTTAAATAATAACATATTTAAACATTAAAAATATTATTATAAATGCTTGAAAAAACTAAATCAGAAGATGTATGTATTGCTATAATGAATAACATTTATTTAAATAAAAGTGAACAGTAAAATAAGGTCCCACTACCTTCATTTGAGTGTTCCAAGGATATGACCCAGTCACCTGGAATCCCTACTTAATATAATGATGTATAATATAACCTGTTGGATGTATCTAATTTATATTTATATATATATATAATATATATATTATATATTATTATCATATAGATGAAACCGGTTTTCCTGTTTATTTAACTGATGTGATATTCATTAGAAGACATTTTGGTGTATTTTCCTATTTTTTGTTCAATAAATATTCCAACGGGTTTGTTTGCTATCATATCCATTTCAGATGTATTTTAATACACTGTTTGCTTTAATCGAAAGAGCACATTTGGATAAATGTGATAAAAAATTTTTTTTAATCTAAATATTTAAGGATTAGACCCATTGGTATGCAAACTGCTAAAAGAGACCACATTAAACAACAAGTATTAAGATTATCTTCTTCCGTATATTTATCGGACTATGATCAGATTGGGATTTAATGAAGCATGTATGATTTATATATAAATACCACGTTTTGTTATAGAACAATTATAAATCAAATCCTCATAAGAGTTCTTAGTTGGATATTAGGCATAGCATTGTTTTGACTGAAAAATCTAAGGTTTTCACGCTATTACATAATTGTTCGGAATATACGACACAGACAAATGGTTTATGCGGTAAGTTCTGTCTCGACGGTGCCACTTAGAATACAAGGTAAGCGCAAATTTTTTGAAAGCTATTTTCAGCAGCCTTAGATGTTATTAACTGACAAGTTCGATTTCCGAATTGGACGACTCACAAATCAAACATGTACAGACATTGCTTGGTTAATTCGTTAGATACATTCACAAATAAAAAATGTAAGCTTAACACTGTTAGAATATATGCTAAATACTCACTATAACTGCAAAGCATGCTTAAATTAGTACGGTAAGGGTAATCTTTCCACGATTTGACGCCATTTATATTAGTGTCAATATGATATTTAACTGCACAGCTGTAGTCAGATACGTGTGTAATATTAGTTTTGTAAGGATTTTCTCCACCAAGTTTTAAATAATTGTATCTTTTTTCCAACAGTATTACAGATGATCCATTTTTCTCACTTCTGTGCCAACTGACTTCAATTGGTGAAAAATTCGGAATAAAGCACGAAATCACAGTCGTTTCCTTTCTAGTATTGTCACATGCCTGAAGACTTGATAACCGAATTTGTGGCTGGAACATTTCTAAAATAAAAACACGTTTGTTATCGTTTTATGTGATTTCACATAATACTTTTGTACACTTTACTCGTTTACCGAAATAGAGTTACAGAAAGGGTGTTTCATCATATATTTGAAACTCGGGAGAAAATAAATATCGATGTATGCAATTAATGTTACAATCCTATGAACCAAGTTTTAAAGGTGATGTTTGTAAGCTAGATAAAAAAAATTGACAAAAAATACTTATTAAATATAACAGACGCGTTTACTTCTTAACACTCGTAAGCCAAATAATAACAAGATGAATGTTGAGGAATTTTTGCAACTAACATTTTTAAAACATGCCTATTCTGGCCAAATCCTCCATGAAAACAGATAAAACCTTAAAATTTTACACGTCTTTGCACTTTCACAGCTGTAAATTTTAACACAAAATATATCAATCAATGGATCTATGATATTTTATGGCGCTTAGAAGAATTACTCCGTTTGGGGATGAGCAATATTTTTTAAAGGAGAAAATTTAAAAGAAATTAACAAAAAACAGAAAATATACAATAAAAACAATAAATCATTTAACTAACTCTGCAGTTTACAATAATCCCTCAGAGATACATTGTATGAATCGTAGTCCTCCGCAACATTTCCAACAAAACGATATGATTTAACCATACAATAGTAGTTATTTCCAGTTTTAATACTGATAGTGTAAATATTTGTTTTCCTAAAATATTCTCCAGGGTATCGATTGATTACATCATCATAGCGTTGGTAAAATCGCACCATTGACGATTCGTTGCCCAAGTCTTCATACCACCTGACCTCAATTGGTTGGTTATTTTCAACTATGCATGATATATTAACCACTTTATTTTTTATATCTGAACAAGCTTCAGGAGTTGAACTAATTATTGGTACCCATTTTCCTACAATAAAAAAACAATGAATATTAGCGTTTATGTATCTAGTTTTAGTCTACACAATAAACATTTTGTGTATTCTGTGTTTTAAATTTGCGAATATATTATCTATATCAATCAGTCTTTATTTTTCCTTTTGGGGGCAATGTTGCATCTGTGGGGACGGTCGTTGTATGATATGTGATCACATGCACCATACCTTATACTTCACCAGCACATCAAATGGGAAACAATTTGAAATCCATGTCAATTTGAATTGCAAAAGTGATACATATACCTGGTACATTGAAGTATATGTAATATCCAGTATGTTGGTGAGTCTGTGTCTGTGCAAAGAGTCAGCAAACGAATGAATGGGCACAGAAGCGACACAAGATGTAAACCAAACTTACCCTTAAATAGGTCTCTACGTACAAACGACACTGCAATAACGGAAATTTTCAATAACCTTATGGTGACTCTAATAAACCAAGGTGGACAGAACTGCTATTAACAACAACTCATTTATTTAGAATTTATTAATATAAATGCAAGTTAGTTTATGTGACGTTATTAACGTTATCTTCCCAAAACTTGTGAACACATTATCACGTCATCTTTGTATATTACCTTTATGTCATTTATGTAGACAAAATTTGTAAATATTATTGTCGCCTTAAGAGCTACAGGAAGGATATATATATATATATATATAAGTCTAGAGAATTATGCAATTATTAATAAATATGACAAAATTTTCGACCAACTGATGGTCTTCTTCAGTGTCAATATCAATCTATAATCATCAGTTGGTCGAAAATTTTGTCATATTTATTAATATAACTATTTTATAGTAGAAACATCTTTATATTTGTATCGTTGCATAATTCTCTAGACTTATATATTATTTTTTCGTTTATGCTGTATCGTCATGTTGGCGATCCGATACTTAGTAAGTGTATTGGTTGGTAGCTTCCTTTAGACTATATATATATATATATATATATATATATATCCTTCCTGCAGCATAATATACACGTCTACAAGGACATAGTATCATATACATCATATATCTATAATGACAAAAACTTGTTACCTGTTATTTTCATCAGTATATATATAAATATACTACTACACTGACCCACAGGCGTCATTAGTGTTTTTACAACAAATGAAAATAACAGGTAACAAGTTTTTGTCATTATAGGTATATGATGCATATGATACTATGTCCTTGTAGACGTGTTTATTATATGTTTTCCGGTCTTAGACAGGGTATATAATGTCACATTCACGACTTAGGATTTATATTCCATGAGCAGAAGACCTTGAATATAATGCACGAAAAACTTTATTGCAAAATAAGCGAAAAAACAAATGATTATAAAGCATTCATTTCGAATACACACTTTTATTCATGTCATTGTTGAACGTGTTTAAGTGTGAACCGCTATATAAACGTTCTTTTTATTGATTAACTTTTTTGCCAGTCCGCAATAGGATTCAACTGCCTACGTGCCTCATCAATCTAATTTGCAGCCATGATTATTTACTAAATGTAAGAATTTCGGTATGAGTTGAAATCGATTTCGTGTGAAGTGAACACGATTCAAAACCACAGAGCGAAGTGGCTTTTCGCCAATTCGTTGTATATTTAGCGTACGTTGGCCTTTTCATCAATCACATATTTAATATCACCGAAAAAAATGATTTAAACTCTCTTTGTGTTCGATTCACTTTCTTATCCAATTATGAACCCTCTACTTTTCTTTCAAAGTCTCTCTACAAAATTATGTTTTTTCATCTCTAAAACGGTTATTCGATATGACCTCCTATTTTGGTAAACTGAAATATTAATGATTTATCCACCTTTAACTCATACGCATTTTATCGAATGCTCTAGAGTCTAAACAATGTCTTAAGCCTTATTTATACAGTAACTAGTGTATCAATTGCGATCAAAACATTATTTGTAACCATGACCAACAATAACAACAGATGTTTTAGTATACAAGTACATATTTTCACTACACACAATTCCGTTCCAGACGAAATCCCCTGAACGTAAATGAATGAATGAGTACTATTCAGCAACGTCGTTAACTGGTTTTGTTCGGTTAAAAATCATTAAATAACTGTATAAATATTAATAGTTGTATCTTAAAATACTTTAATACACCTTAAAACAAGACTTAATATTCTAACAGTAACACTGAGGAGTAGCATGGAAAAGGCCAAAACGATGACAGGAACCTAGGCCGAACAAAACGAGAAAATATCTGTTTTTGTTCGTTTTTTGAATTGAAACAACTCATTTTTGCATGATGTACTATTCTACACCCTGATGAAGCGAGGTAAATTCAAAAAGAAAAAAATCGATATGCACAGGGGTGCAAAAGCCGAGTTGCCGTATTTTATTAACCCAAAACTTTCCTTGTCTTCATTTTAAGATTTAACATAATTGGTTATTACAGACATTACATGTAAACTGGAGACAAAGTGAGGAGGGTTTCAGCAGGAAAAATGTAAGCTTTATCAACAAATTTTCAAAGTTGCATAAAATATGAATATGTGAATCCTCTAACAGTATTGAACCAATGTGTAAAATTTCAGATATGTACTTGATGTAGTTTTTGAGTTATGGTCCGGAAACCACAAATTCAAGAAATTTTCTAATGTTTTTCTGTCCCTGTGACCTTGACCTTGAACAGATTTACCCTAAAATCAATAGGGTTCCTCCTTTTATGGTATGTAACAATATCCCAAAGTTTAAATAAAATTAGTTGAGAACTTTTTGAGTTATGGTCCGGAAACCACTAATCCAAGAAATTTTCTAACGCTTTTCTGTCGCTGTGACCTTGACCTTGAACGAATGTACCCCAAAATCAATAGCGTTCCTCCTCTTATGGTATGTAACAACATCCCAAAGTTTCAATAAAATTGATTGAGAACTTTTCGAGTTATGGTCCGGAAACCTTTAATTCTAGAAATTTTCTAACGCTTTTCTGTCGCTGTGACCTTGACCTTGAACGGATTTACCCCAAAATCAATAGGGTTTCTCCTCTTATGGTATGTAACAATATCCCAAAGTTTCAATAAAATTAGTTGAGAACTTGCTGAGTTATGGTCCGGAAACCACTAATTCAAGAAATTTTCTAACGTTTTTCTGTTGCTGTGACCTTGACCTTGAATGGATTTATCCCAAAATCAATAGGGTTCCTCCTCTTATGGTGTGTAACAATATCCTAAAGTTTAATTAGAATCGGTTCACAACTTACTGAGTTATGGTCCGGAAACCAATTGTTGACGCCCGCCCGCCCACCCACCCGCCCGCCATCATCATAACAATAGCCGAGTTCAACTTCGGCTAAAAAATCGCAAAACGGAAAAAAATCTCACATGCCGATATGAGTACGCTATGCAAAAATTCATTCTAATTTCTTTACGTTCATTATATGACTTTAAAACATACAAACTGCACAGTTATGGATCGAAAAACGACAACATTTATTCAACCCTCGGACGCCTCTTACTTAACGAGGATTTGTAACGTCAAACAATTGTTGCTTGAACGGTTGGAAGGTTTATAATTGCGCATCCGGTACAAATAACAAATTAATCATTCAAGAAAAGTCTTTCTAGTTTGCATTTAAAGTAACATCCTCATTGAAAATGGTGGAAGGTGGCCGTAGTTATAGTTTTTATGACAGTAAAGATTTTAAAATTTCACAACGTATGCAAATGTGGTCCTTTGCCTTGGATCTTGTCATCTACACGAGCCTTGGTGACTTCATCTTTAATTTTTCCCCGTTAATGTTCTGGCTCACTTAATTTGTGACTCAAGGTTTCTTTCGTTGATTACCGTTAAGGTAAATAAGGCAGAAGCTACAAATCTGCCTATATACAATCGAATGAACTTATCTCTAATAGTTTGTCCACACTAGAGTATATTTTAATACCTCCGATATCAAGTGGCATCTCTGGAGCAGATTTTGTTTTGTTCCATATGTGTCGAAATAATTTGAAGTGAGCAGTTCTTTGGCATACGTCTTTTTCGGTATAAACGTAAGTTGCATAAATTTTCTCATTAAATGAAAGCAGACTTGTTTATATGATACTGTGATGAACCTGTATATTAACAAGTGTGGACTGTGAGCACGCTCACAAAAGGATATCCCCCGCTTCGCTTTCAAGTCCAATTATTTCCCCTTAATGATATCCGAGGTCAATAAAAATCCTTCATGCACATCTACATATAATGTTCTTCCTTTATGCTAAGTGTCATTAAATTTCATCAAGCGATTTAGGAGGAGTTGCGCTTACAAGGGATGTGAACAGACGGACAGAGAGACGGACAGACAGACAGACAGACAAAGTGATTCCTATATACCCTCCAAACAAGTTTGCGGGGGGGGTATAATAAGGTAGCAGGCACATAGTTGTTCAGATAGATAAATTTATGTATATCCTGTTGGTTCCCACATTTCAGTTACAAATCAAACGCATCTCGTGATAAAACAACTAACATCCAGCAGAGTGAACTCTCTCACTAGTATATAAGCAGCTGCAAACTTGGTTATTTTGTCATTTTTGTCTGATAAAGATACAAGGAACGATGGCAAATGAAGATTGCTTTGGATTGGCATTGTAACTCCTGAATAAGGCTTATACTAATACCTAGTGACACTGTATATATTTGATAGCAAATAGTTCGATGGTCACTTATTATCTGGAAAACCGTTGATATTAAATGTTAAGAGGGTATGCAATAGAGTGATTATATTGCAGTACATAAAGTTGTACGCCACTTTAGTGTTATTTTGGTTGAAGGTTGTATTACCACGAATGAGTGGTCAGCCACAAGAGGTCTGCCGTTGTGATTTTGTTGGTGGCGTTCCATATACAGTTATCTGCCACAGAGCAATATCTCCAAGATCCTGGGTAACCAGGTACGAATTGTATACACGCATTCGGCAACCGACCGGCACGCGACATAAATTTGGAGGAAAAGGATTATACCTGGCTGTGTCATTAAGTGGACAGGAGCAAGGTATATTGGGAGACCTGCCGAAAGAAAGTACTAGTAGTAAAAAAATTCACATTGTAGTGAAAGCTTTTGAAAATAGGTTTTCGTTAAAACAGAGCTGTACAGGAACGACGAAAGAAAGCCTCAGAGAGCTTGCCAGAACTAGAACAGTCTATCAGAAGACTTGCAAATTTGGCATATTCAATAGCGCCCATTGATTTATGGGATGCGCTAGCCAAGGAACAGTTTTTGGGTTCCTATGTAGATTCAGACATGCGGTCACGCATTAAGCCGGACCCGACCAAAGTGCCTCAATGATTCTATACAAATGGCAATTGACCTAGAATCATAAAATAAAGATGAGAAACGAGGGCGTGCAAAAAAAGGGTTATTTGATACGGACTTACGAATGGGATGGGGTTAAACAAGAAGTCAGTTATGACAGATACTAAATTAGAGGAATGGATGAAGAAAATGAAGGAAATGAAGAAACGGAATCACGGTGATGGCTATCACTGAGGAAATTCAGAAGTTGAAGAGAAGCTCAAGTATTAAAAAAAAAGACCAGACGAGAATCTTTGATACTAGTATCAAATTAGGAGACCTGCCAGATTTCGACGAAGATTTAAATGTTATAATTGTGGTGAGTATAACCAGAAAGCTCAAAGTTGCTTGTTACCCCCAACAACATAAGGATACACCACAAACTGCTGCCGCTGTTAAAACTGTACAACAGACATAATTAATGGACAAATCTTCTATCAAAGTGGAAGAGGCTGGCATGTATCTGGAACTAGAGATTAATGGACATAAAGCTAAATTCATTGTCGATACGGGTGCAACTTTAACGCTGGTCGCCAGTAAGACCTACTACAATCTAGGACAAAACATGCCAGGGTTGTCAGCCGTACTAAAAAAAAACAAGGTCAGTACAGTACTTTAGATTGACTTGAGATGGAAAACGCAACACTTTTAGCAAACGGTTCAGCGTTTCAAAATCCGTCAGCAATCAGTTATCGATAAGTCAGCTCAGTCAAATCGTTCCCAATCCGCCCATCCATAAATTGACGGATTTGGAACGATTTGACTGATCTGACGGATTGATTTGGACTGATCGCTCTAATCCGTCTATTCAACTTCCGTTCATTGAAGTTAATATTTCTTAATGTGAAAATTCGTTTCAATCGCAAATATTAGAAGTGTAAAAATGTCAACTGTTATTTCCTCATTTCTGGCTCGATTTACCCAAACATAAAACTTAAACTAGTAATGTATAAACGATATAAATGTAAGTTCCCCCAATCTATAACTAATGCATCTGTGACGGAATATAATTATCACATATTGTTATTTTATTGAAAAAATAATTTTAAAAAGTTAATTATAGAATAAACACAATGACTTAAAAAAAAAATCTGACCTCGCGTGCCAAGGCGTACCTCTCGTATTTGTCTTTGAAATTTTATAAAGTGGAAAAAGCGCGAATGACGAAAAACACAAAGGCGGAATCATACTATTTTTTTTCACTTCGCGTTTTCGCGTTCGCATTATTTGTATGTATGTTTGTTTGAAGGTTGTTTAACAGCAATTTGAAACATTATATCACGCAATATAATATGGCGTCGAGTGTTTTTTAGGGAAGAGCTATAAAAAAATACCCAGCGAAATCACCGACCTTCGATAGGAAATCTGTCACTCTTTGCAAATTAAGTCGAGCACTCCCTCCCACTGTAAGGGTTGAACAGACAACCTCGGTGATCAGTAGTAGATTACAGCTACCTTAACCACCGAGGTTAAGTTTTTTTTATTATAAATGCTTCAAAGATCATCGGTTTGATCAAAGTTTTCTTTCTGTGCCACAATTCCTAAGAATTCCGGGGTATAATACTAAATAAGATTTATGACAAAAGCGACAACATCTATCATATATTATATTCACTATTTCATTGTGTCACCTGAATTAAATATCCTAGACTAAAATACTAAAAATGCTTGTATATAGATACTTCTCAGTTAAAGATGAGAACATTTAAGCGTAAGGTGAAAATCAATTCTGCTTTTCGCAATTTCACAATTTCGAGTTGTCATTTTATTAAATAACATGTCGAAGTACTTTTAACATTGTAAACGCGTCTTTTGTATCCATTCAGTAATACTTAAGGAGGCTCAAGGGTTTAAATTTTCGCGCCCGTTGCGCAGATTGTTGCGCATTCGTAACGTTAATCGATTGACTGTCGTAAAAAATTACAAACTATTAAAATAAATTCAAAATATATAAAAACATTGCTACTTATTCTGATAAATTATAAATTTGATTTAAATAACATTGAAAAGCATAATGGACAAATATTTACGTATTCTAAATACCAGACAATTTACGGTTTGTTGACATTGCCACCGCCATTTGCATGGCAAGGATTTTTCTTCTTCATTTGTATTCAGCTTTTAATGTTATACTTGATGAATTATCGATTTATATTATATGCGATTTTCAATTGGGTATGTTTTTAAGCTGTCTTACGAACTTTCAACAATCTGATGGATTCAAAAGAAGAAGAATTTCGGGTAAGTCACTAAGTGTCAAACATGTTCACTTTAGATTTTTTACAAACATGAAAAATTAGAATGCGAGACAACTCGGATCGTAATAGGACAAGTCGGACAGTATTATTCAAATATGCCTTCTGTTGTTTAAAGTTGTATAGGGTCATGTTGTACATGTTCTGTGGAAGTAGTTACAGCAGTAACAAGTCAAAGTACTGACTCCTGTCGTGGTCGAATGGTTTGGGTACACCGCTTACACTCTACTGACATGGTTGTTGAGATATGATAAAGAACGCAGTGTCAGAGTTTTTATTATTCTTTCACAGCTTGGCCAAGCTACTCATTTGGAATCACAGAAGCTTCTTATCTAATTAAGTTCCACTAAATTCACTTATTTGAAAACACACAAGTTCAAATTCTTTCAGATCTTAAAAAAATATTCAATTATTTTTAACTAAACAATATGATTACCAGCACATTAATTGAAGCCACAATTATTATAAATAATAGTGAGTGTTTTCTGAATTCTTAAGATTTAATGTTGTTAATTGTGTCGCATTTATCATATCTTATCACAGGGACAGTCTATACTAAGAATACTGAATAAGTATAGACTGTCCCTGGTTATTATTAACATTTTAATGTTTATATAATTAAATATAATTTACATTCCAGTAGAACATTTTAATTTACTAGAAAAAATTATAACGATATAGTGTAAATTGCATTGATGACTTACAAAGTTAATTGTGAACTTCACAAGTTCCCATGAATACAGAATACGTAAAAAGCATTCAAAGGTGTTTCAGGATGAAGAGTCTGTAACTATGAAATTGACCAAGGTAATGAAATGACACATCTCGAGGTAGAAGACCCTCCTGATGTAGTTAGGCTAAGGCAGACGCCTTCCAAGATAAAACCAGAGGCTCTTAAGAGCCTGTATCGCTCACCTGATTTTATAGGAAATGAAGATGGCATTTCCCTGATGTTAAAGTAAGTCCTGTAATTTTCAATAAACTTTAATTAGGATCATCCAAACAATATTACTAGAAAGCTTTATTTCATTGGTTAACCGGTTGTATAGAGAAGATTTTTTTTATTTGCCCATAGGGTCCTATGTTAAACTAAGTCCTGCGGCGGTGGCGGCCATTTTGAATTTCCAATTGCCATAAAAAACATAAACTTTATAAAGGACCATCCAAAAAATATTGCTAGTAAGTTTTTGTTTCCATTGATTAACCGGTTTCAGAGAAGAAGCCTTTAAAAACTTTTTCCCATAGGGTCCTATGTTAAACTAAGTCCTGCGGTAGCGGCCATTTTGAATTTCCAATTGCCATAAAAAACATAAACTTTATAGAGGACCATCCAAACAATATTGCTAGTAAGTTTTGTTTTGATTGGTTAAACGGTTTCAGAGAAGAAGCCCTTTTAAACTTTTTTCTCATAGGGTTGAATGTTAAACAAAGTCCTGCGGTGGTGGCCATTTTGAATTTCTGATTGGGATAAAAAAACATTAACTTTATAGAGGACCATCCAAACAATACTGCTAGTAAGTTTTGTTTCCATTGGTTGACCGGTTTCAGAAAAGAAGCCTTTCAAACTTTTCCCATAGGGTCCTATGTTAAATTAAGTCCTGCGGTGGCAGCCATTTTGAATTTCCAATTGCCATAAAAAACACAAACTTTATAGAGGACGATCTAAACAATATTGCTAGTAAGTTTTTGTTTTGATTGGTTAACCGGTTTTAGAGAAGAAGCCTTTTAAAACTTTTTCCCAAAGGGTTCTATGTTAAACTAAGTCCTGCGGTGGCGGCCATTTTGAATTTCCAATTCCCATCAAAAACACAAACTTTATAGAGGACCATCCAAACAATATTGCTGGTAAGTTTTGTTTTGATTGGTTAAACGGTTTCAGAGAAGAAGCCCTTTTAAACTTTTTTCCCATAGGGTCCTATGTTAAACTAAGTCTTGAGGTGGCGGCCATATTGGTTTACCAATCAAAATAAAAAACACAAACTTTGTAAAGGTCCATCCAATGAACATTATGGCCAAGTTTAGTTTCAATTGGCCAAGTGGTTTCAGAGAAGAAGATTAAAATGTAAAAAGTTTACAGACGCCGACGACGACGACGACGACGCCGACGGACGCAAAGTGATAACAATAGCTCACCTGACCCTTCGGGTCAGGTGAGCTAAAAAGGCAGAGGTCTACTTATTTAAAAGATTACATTCTAAATTATTAAAGATAGAAATAAATGTACGCATGTGTATATGTGAATACTTAAATCTAGTTTGTCTTTTCTTTCAGAATAATGGTAAAAAAATACACAGTAAGAAAAACAAGAAAAGCTTGCCCGAAGATCATCTATGGAATGACCACATTATTTTATGTGCAAAAAAATTTGCATGTTCATTCTGTGACTATAGGAGTGGACAAGAGAAGAATCTCAAACGTCATGAAAAGATGTCATGAGGGATTGGACTAGTCATCTTCACTTATTATGCAACTAAAGGAGGCTGCACCACTACATAAAGATACATAAAGATGACGCAGGTAGCAGGGATGGTTCAGAGAAGACGTTAAGTACATCGTATGATGAAGAGTGAATACAGGAGAACTAATAGAAACCGGAAAGGGGATAGCTCCTATAATGAGGAAGTAGTTGCACATTCAGTTTAGTCAATAATTCATCTAACCACACCGAGCTTAGGATGGTGAAACTCTCAACAAAAAACAGCAGATACCAGGAACGCGATGCTTTATTGATAATGAAGAATGCGCCTGACTTCATATGGGTAATACATTGCAACAGGGAGGTGAAGGACAGTTCTCATAAAAATATTTATTATTTATTAGGCCACGCCGAATTAATTACTTGTTCGTCTGACCGCCCGCACGTAAAATTATTTCAGAAAGAAAAAAAAATAAATTTCTTCCGCCCGCATTAACCGGAAACCCGCCCGCGTCCAGAACCGGAAGTTGTCTTTAAAAAAATAATCTCCGCATTTTACGATTTTCATCCAAGCTCCGATAGCTGGAGATTCATTCAGAACTTAGAAGGTTAAAATACCGTTTCAGTCCCCTATAAAAACAAAACCGAAAGTAAAATGTAGGAAACAAGTGGGTGGTTGTGGCAGTAGTTGCCACCCAGTTTAAAGTACTGCTACCAAATACAGCATTAGAATATCGAACGGACGATACCTTGGATACCAGACAATTCGGACGTATGTCAGGACTATTCGGACCGTATGTCAATGAAATTGTTTTATATTTAAAGTGATAAAAGTAAAAAGTAATTATAATATTAAATAAAAAAAAATAATAAAACATGGGATTTTCCCGACCTGCTATATAGAATTAGAATCGTATAGCAAAAATCGAATCAAAATAAATTAATTAAATAATTGTTACCAAATGAAGCATCAGAAACATCAAAGGATTTCAGCATATATAATTCCAGAGGACAAGTGCTCACATACAAGCAAACAAGCTCAACAGTAGCATAAAAGCCAAATGAATACCAATTTGGATCAGGTTTGTTGATTGTAAAAATTGTTCTTCGCCAATACGGCCTCACCAGGAATCTGTCCTATGTCACTGCTGTGACAAGTTTTTTCACAGAACTTATTCCGGCATGACACAAAAAGACTACAGAGGAAAGAAAGCAGCTGTTAACCCAAGAGTACAGTTTATGTGCAGCAGATGTAGCTCGGCAATCCACCAACCAAACGAAGAGAGTACTAGACTGTCCATTGACCCGACAATCAACTACTCCGAACTCACTCACTGAACTTTGTAATCGATGTATATTTTGACTGTTAAATTGTTATGTTTGTTATGATATTTGATTATCATCATTAATAAAATAAAATACGGAAAAAACTATTATTATTTTTTTTTAATAATAGCCTGAAGTAGAACAATAATGCTAGATACAAACCTGATACATAAAAACAAAAATAAAAACAAACAAACAAAAAAATACAAAAGTCGGCTGTAGGTACAAACCTTAAACATACAACACAAAAATAAAAAAAACAAACAACATGCAAAAGTCGGCTGAAAATAGCATGAATACATTATCATTATCTTTGTAAAATTAATATCTATAATCATTATAAAGCGGTCCGAATGGTCCTAATATACGGTCCGAATTGTCCTGATATACGATCCGAATTGTCCTGCATTCGATCCCTTTATCGACCTATTTACATGCATACAAGGGAAGCCTTCAACGCACGCCAATGTTTCTAACCTTAGTTATGACAACATTATAAGAATCAAAATTAAGGACAATCCCAAGCTTTTGGGTAATGAAAATGTGTTATTTTTACTGTTTTTTATATATATTGTTAATAAAGACAGGTAGTCTTTTATTATTTCTTTTAATCAATCTTGAAATTATGCCTTGCCAAAAAGATTTGGATACATCACTGAATAGTGGTATGGGCTGTCTGTTGGTCCGTCTGTACCTATGGATAGAAAGATAAGGCAGCATCTTTTCAGAAGAGAAAAAACAATTCAAGACAATTCTATTCTGCTATATAATTTATTAATCAATTGGTTAAGTAATAAAACACTGAGAACAAGCCCTTGTTTAATATCAAATACATTTTTTTTTAATTTCAGTTATTTTCTTCAAAATTAAAAAAAAATCGCTCGCTCGCATCAGTTTAACCATGAAAACCTGAAAAAAAATCTTTAAAAAAAATTAAAAACATGTCGCTCGCCTTAAAAAAAAATCATTTGTCAAAATCATAATTTCAAAAAAAAAATTAATAAAAAAAAATTCGCTCGCTCGCTCCTTATTTTAAAAGTTAAAGTCCAAAGAACAAGAAATTAATTCTGTGTGGCCTTATTATAATTGTTTTGCAGTGTCAATGTTTTGTTTGTCGTCCGTCGCATGGGGACGTTAAATCTGAGGTCCCATTGTCTAGGAAGAAGTCACGCCTTATGCGTGTAAAAGACCTCTCACTTACGCCCCGAGTGCTTTTGTTGATGGAAAATTTTTCAACACGGGCATTTGGCATTGAATTGTTTTTCAGTGAATGTCCAAATTACAGATCGAATTTATCTTTTTTTTTTCATTATGTTAAATGAGTTGCATGGCCAGCTGTTCATTTATGGTGCGTTTCACAAAATATGGGAGATCGCTTTTACAACATATTGGTGATGAAATTCTATGTTACTGGTTTGCCTTTTAATCTGTGCTTATTCTTCTGAACCGTTGAACTAAACGGTTGAAGAATTATACTCTGTGTAGAATGAAATTTGTAGTTGTTAAGCAATATGTTGCTCTATTGTATAGGCGAATGGTCTTATGGTTTCCAGCATAAAGTGCTAGGAGTAATATGGTCTTTATTTGTTATAAACAGTTCGTGTATGTACTAACCTCTGCGCAAGCATGTTGATGAGTTTGGGACTGAAAAATGGCCACCATGTGACGCTCCATTTTTAATAATTTTTAAGTAAACGCGAGGACGCATTCCCTTGGAGGCGTGGTAATGTGATGAACCAGTATATTTATAAGGTAGCCGGCACTAAGTTGTTCAGATAGATACATTTATCTATATCCAGTTGGTTCCGACACGTCAGTTACAAATCAAACGCACTTCATAATGGAACTACCTAACATCTATCAGACTGGACTCTCCCACTATATAAGCAGCTGCAATCTTGGTAACTTTGTCATTTGTAATGTGACCATTGTCTGACAAAGACACAAGGAAGGATGGGTGAATATTGTTTGGGATTGGTATTGTAACTCCTGAATAAGGCAAGGCCTATACTAATACGCAGTGAAATAATTATATAAACGTTGTGTAGTATTCCTGCATAAGTTATACACTGCATATATATGGTAGCAATAGTTGGTTAGCCATTTATTATCTAGAACATCGTTAATATTAAAAGGCGAGAAGGTGTTCTTGTACTTGTAACCTCAATAACGCCATGAAGAGTGAAAATAGAAATAATGGTGTTATGGTTATTGTACAATTAAAGAAATGTCATCTGCAAGTGAATAAAAATAAATGT
Source organism: Limnoperna fortunei (assembly GCA_944474755.1). Taxonomy (NCBI): domain Eukaryota; kingdom Metazoa; phylum Mollusca; class Bivalvia; order Mytilida; family Modiolidae; genus Limnoperna; species Limnoperna fortunei. The sequence continues at coordinate 33,320,181 of OX104120.1, read as the reverse complement.
TATGATAAACCTGTTTTTTGTAAAGTGGTTGCTAGACCACCCCCCCCCCCCCCCAAAAAAAAAAAACAAAAAAAAACCAAACACTAGGCAACATGATACAATCTTCTGTTGCACATTAATATATGTTACTCGTAACATGATCATTAATAGATTTTCAAAAAATGATGATTTTTGTATTTTTCAACCAAAAACTTCGACAAGAAATTTTACTTGCCAGATCGGTCGATTCGATATCAGTGGGGCAAAGCAGTTTCAGATAACCAGGTTACAAAAAAACACTTTGTCTTAAGTATTGTACATGTTGAACAACCGTCAGAGTTTTGCAAAATATAGTCAAGCACAGTATAATTGCATCTGAACAAAAACAAAACAAAATTTGCCTGTCAATTTAAAGATTTTTTATGTAGTATTGTTAGGGATTCCAGGTGACTGTGTCATATCCTTGGAACAGTCAAATGAAGGTAGTGGGACCTTATTTTACTGTTCACTTTTATTTAAATAAATTTTATTCATTAAAGCAATTCATATGTCTTCTGATTGATTTTTTTCAAGCATTTATAATAATATTTTTAATGTTTAAATATGTTATTATTTAACTGAAAACCGGCATGTTGATCTGAGCATCCAGTTCATTTTACGTTCAATGTTGAAACTCATGGCACTTGTTTTTGACACCATACACGTTTTTACCATTTTTTCAACAGTGAGCCCATCAGTTCTCATGATTTAATTTTAAATGAAAAAAACCAGTATGATGTCTTGTTTGTTAAAATATATGTTTCATCTCAAGTTCATAAAGGGAAACTTATATGTTGTTCAATTTACAAAAAAATAACTTAAAAGCAAAAAAATGCAATAAATGATACAGAAAAAATTAAAAGTTAGTATTTACTGAAGAAACATGCATGGTTTGAAAGTTCACTGTTTGTCCATGTTAAAGGTTACAATTTTAAATTTCTCATAAATGCAGCTCAGTGTTGCAATTTGCAATTTTGTTACTATTTATACATACTTAAATTGCAGTGGTCGGCCAAATTGTGGGAGCCATATTTTCTACTGCCTTCTGGTAAATTTACTTTTAGTATACCTACCTTACTGAGACTAGACCATATTTGTTACAAAAAAATTTCCATTGTTGTGAAGGAAGGCTTTTTCTCAGAAATTTGATTCAAACTTAGAGAAAATTGCTGTTGTCGGCCATATTGTGGCAGCCATTTTGAATGTGGCATTGTTGTAAAAACCTATAAGGTATACCTACCTTACTGAGACTTGGACATATGTATAGAAAATAAATATATTATTGGTGTAAAACAAAGCATTTGCTTATAAATTTAACTCAAACTTAGAGAAAAAGCTGTTTTTGTCTCAGTAAATTGCAGTTGAGGTACAAGTCTAATAAACTCTTGTTAAATACTTAATGCAGTTTATATTTTTATGGATTTAAATATTTTTTAGATCAAATGAATAATTTCCCCAAAAATGTATGGTCAAATATGTCCTATATCACATTTTTAATACAAAATATGTTGTGCCACTGTTAAAAAAACGTTTTTATTAGGATTTTGGACAAGAACAGTTTTTAGACGAGAAGATTAAGGTCATTAAAGGTGGATGTTTTTTGCAGAACCCAATACAAAGTCAATAAAAATTTACAAAAAACTTTATTATTAACAAACATACAAGACCTAAATACCCCTCAAGTTGGGTTTCAGCCCATTTTGATACTGAATACATGTATACAATCCAAAAAAATTGCTAAAATTGTCATCTTTAAACTTGCAAAACTTTTTTATTTGTAGACCGATTTTCGGGCTGTTTTTTGTCTTGTTCTCTAAAATTTGTGGTCTTTTAAATGCTATGATTGCTCGCGATGGAATAAAGTGATATTTTTCTCCTAGAATCCCAATTATTGTTAAACGAGTGTACATAAATTTGTAAAAGTTCATTACATTTGTGTATCATGTAGTAATATATAAGATGTTAAACTGTCCTGTAATTTTCTACTGGCATAAATAACATTCATTGTTGAGAACATCCATTGAATCTTGCTGTTTGGTTTCAACTGGTTCAACAGTTTAAGATATGAAGCTATTTTAACATTTTCCTGTAGGTTTCTATTTTAAATGATCTTAAATAATTCGTACAATTTTAGCCATCGCAGAATTTTGATCCAATAAGTAAACATTAACATTTAAGACAATCATCCTATAAACGTTCACATAAAATATGGATTGTATGAGTTTTGCAGTTTCTGAAAAGATGGCATTTAAAAAAGTGTTAAACTTAGTCTGAAATGGTAATAATGGCCATTTTTACTGCCTTTACTGTCATAAACATTCGTAGAGGACCATACGATAAATAGTCCTAATAACTTGTGTTTTAATTGGTTAACTGGTTTCAGAGGAGAAGCCTTTTTACAATTTTCCATTGTGTTAAACTGTCCAGCGTTGGAGGCCATTTTCAATTTCCAATTGAAATAAAAACATAATTGTTCAAAAGATAAATAGTTGATTTTGCCTACCTTATTCATTAGTTTCTCTTCAAGAACATTTTGCATGAGTTGAAAAACTTACTGAATTCACACATGTAGTTCCGATATCGTAGAATACAACTCTCAGGCCACCATTCTCCTCTAGAACTAATCAATGTACATTGTTCAGGACTCCGAAGAATACTATAGAAATTTGAATAGTCAAAAGCTTCATTTCCTAAAGAATAAAATAAACTCATCAATAAGAAATAATTGCTCACGGCAAGTAGATTTTCACCTCATCAAACAAGTATGTGTAAACGGAGCTCGGTTTAGTCTGACCATGTTTTTTTAAATTTTTGGGTACAAACTAAAATATACATATTTCATGAGCCTGTGTCGGCCACCTAATTTTAAAGGCAACGAAGGTGGCATCATTATGATGTTAAACTGTCCTGTAATTTTCTACTGGCATAAATAACATTCATTGTTGAGAACATCCATTGAATCTTGCTGTTTGGTTTCAACTGGTTCAACAGTTTAAGATATGAAGCTATTTTAACATTATCCTGTAGGTTTCTATTTTAAATGATCTTAAATAATTCGTACAATTTTAGCCATCGCAGAATTTTGATCCAATAAGTAAACATTAACATTTAAGACAATCATCCTATAAACGTTCACATAAAATATGGATTGTATGAGTTTTGCAGTTTCTGAAAAGATGGCATTTAAAAAGTGTTAAACTTAGTCTGAAATGGTAATAATGGCCATTTTTACTGCCTTTACTGGCATAAACATTCATAGAGGACCATACGATAAATAGTCCTAATAACTTGTGTTTTAATTGGTTAACTGGTTTCAGAGGAGAAGCCTTTTTACAATTTTCCACTGTGTTAAACTGTCCAGCGTTGGAGGCCATTTTCAATTTCCAATTGAAATAAAAACATAAACCTTATTGAGGACCATCCTATGATTGTTTGTTGTTTGTTTGATGGTTTTTAACGCCACTTTCAGCAATTTTTCAGCTATATCATGGCGTCTAGTTTTTATTTGGGGAGGAAGCCGGAGTACCCGGAGAAAACCCCCGACCTGCGGTAGAAAAACTGGCAATCCTTGTCAATTAAAATTGGAGTCGAGTACACCCTGCCTGCAGTGAGAATCGAACCCGCAATCTCAGTGTTGACAGACCACGTGATCAATAGTAGACGAACTACCTTAACCACTCGGCCACCGAGGCCCCTACCATCCTATGAATACAGGTTATAAGTTTTATTGTACCCCGCCACAACGCGACGTAGGGACCTAGTAATGGTGTGTGTCTCTGCATCCGTGCGTCTCACTTTTGTGGACACAACTCCTCTTTCGATATTTGGTAGGATTGATTGTTATGATGGGTAGATAGATGTGCATACTATACCGTCATTTTGATTTGTCACGTTTTGTAGGAGTTATGGAACTTTGAACGTTTGAACAATATAATACAATAGTAGATCTTGTGAACGCATCTCCTCTAAAACCGCTTCATAGATTGCTTTGATATTTGGATGGATTAATTGCTATGATGTATAGATGTGCATAGTCTACCACCATTCTTATTTATCAAATTTTGTAGGAGTTATGGAACTGACCATTTAAACAATGTAATATAATGGTAGATCTTGTGGATGCATCTCTGAAACCGTTCAATGGATTGATTTGATATTTAATAGGATTAATTGTTGTGATGTGTAGATGTGCACTACCATCATTTTGATATGTCAATTTGACCATTTTAGCAATATTTAACAATATTGAAAGCAAATTTATCAAGCACTCTATACTATAATTCACATTCTGATGAAGTTTTTTCATGTAGTTGCTTAGCTCTTCCCAAATACCTGTCAAAACAGTTCTAATATTAAATGCTTTTTATTTTGTCCCAAAACTAAATGTATCACACAATTTTTTTTCCATTTTATTTTCTCGCGCCTCTTAGGCAATTCGTTACTGCAGCGGCGGGGGACATTTGGTTACGTGTAGCAACTTGCCATTGTTTCAGATGGTTAAGCTGTTTCAGAGACGAAGCCTGTTAAAACTTGATTCAATTAGAGAACTATGTTAAACTAAGATTTGTTCGATTGGTTAACCAGTTTAAGAGAAGAATTTTTAATGTCCTGCGTTTGCGGGCAATTTTGAATTTCCACTTGGCATAAAAACCTAAGCTTTATATAGGACCATTGAAACAATATTGGTAGCACGTTTTGATTCGATTTGATACCCGGTATCAGAGAACCCCTTGAAACGTTTATCCTGAAGGTCCTATAATAAACTAAGTCCCGCTCTGGCGGCCATATTAGTATTGCAATCAGAACAAAAAAACACACATGTAAAGGTCCATCCAAAGAACATTCTGACCAAGTTTGGACTAATTGGCCAAGAGGTTTCAGAGAAGAAGATTAAAATGTAGAAAGTTTACAGGTGACGTTGCTGACGACGACGACGAACGCAACGTGATAGCAATAGCTTACCTCACCGTGTCAGGAGAGCTAAAAACTAAATCGATGACCAGAAAAGGTGGTATTACATTTAACAGGTATAAGATTAAGAACCAAAAGATCTAAAGAGCCTGTATCACTGATTTATATAGGCAATGAAGAAATTGACGTATTTTATTCTGTATCAGTAAAAAAAATATTTCATTTTCGATTAAAGTAAGCCAAGCTCACCACTTCACTTGTCGAAATACTAACGTATATATATGAACACGTTTTAAACTGCACATGCATTATGCTGTAGTTATTTCTACACATGGAGAGCTTGTCACATATTTTATCATATATTTAATTGACAAGGATTGACAGTTTTTCTATCGAAGGTCGGGGGTTTTCTCCGGGATAGTTCATTAAAAGAGATGGGTATCATATACCACTAGTCACTAATAGGTGTATCAAACAATCATCGGATTGTCTGCTGAAAAACACATCCTCCAAAAGTTACAAATATGTTGTCCATCAGAAAATATAGCATACTACAAACCTGTTCCTAGCTGTAGCATAATTTTCCATTAAGTTCTTTAGTAGAAACAAAGTATTGTCGTTTCCTAAAACTACATATATGTAGGCATATGTGGACGCGAATGCTTTATGTATGATTTCCTTAAGACGGGATTATAGTTTTTCGTTCAAAAATCAAAAGTTCTAACAGATGAAATTTGAGATATCGATCTTGATTTAAATATCCAAAAGTTCTTTTGAATTTTTAAGAATCCACAAATGATTAATATTACTTTACGACGAAACAGTTTCACAGTATTTTTGCTGTCCTTCTTCCACTGCAAACAATATCTTAGTCAACTGTTTTGAAAACTCTTTTGTAGAGCCTGTATGTATCGTTCCTTGTAAGGATTTTTATGTAATGTAGGAATCCAATATGGCAAGTCTTCAGACTCTTTGTCGTAATTCTACCTTGAGCTAAAATCCCTTGTGTATGGCATCTTGAATTTATGATCAGTACAGAAAATTTTAACATTGTATTTTGCATTTCTGCAATAAAACAACTCAATCTTTTAAGCTGTTAGTCAAAGAGGGTTTTAGACATTCGCAACACATCAACTGCTTTAGCAGCATATCTTTTGGAGGTTTCAGGGTGGTAGATGGCATTGGAATGTAAAGAATGTGTGACGTCACTGTTTCTAGTATGCAATGGGATTTAGGGATCGCATATAGTAGTGTGAATGGAACAACAAAGGAATGTAAAGAACGTGTGACGCGAAACTTAGTTTTTCAAAGGTCATGTAAAGTGTAACATAAAATCAATACAGCAGGTTAGAAATGTAGGCTATTACTAGGTAATTAACTCTGCTGGTGTTCTTTATATGATCGAAAATCGCGACACCTAATTATGCCTTACTTACAAAGCATCAACAGATGTGAAATTGTAATTATGAATTTACCTTGAAAGCAATCTTCGAAGTCATTAGAATAACACATTTTCAATAAAATCAATTTAAACTTTAAACAAACAGTGTAAATGTTCATGTGTATAAAAATATTCGTGAAATACATCATCTTGAGTGAAAAAGATGATCATTTACCACTGTAAGAATTTGTAAGAAACAGTATTGTAGTAACGTGTAAATATTTAAAAAATTAACACATGTAAAAATTTTAAATATAAATATAAAACATTTACTATTGAGTAAAACGAAACAGTTATTTTCGAAACTTTTAATATAAAATTATTGTCGAAAATTCTAGCTTTAAAAACTTAAATTACAAAAATGCAAGATCTGATACACGTGACAACAAAGGAATGTAAAGAATGTGTAACGTCACTGAAATGTCTAGTATAGATATATTTGCAAATAAAAAATACTATTAACTTTTGCTATAATACACAAAATGGATATATAGACAGATTCGTTTTTCTGTAAGCTCTTTACCTTTAAGCTGTGGCATCCAACGAGAATGTTTCACATTGACAGATAGCAGTCTTTTGAAAATTGGCCTCATCAAATAGTTCAGAAACCCAAAGAACTAATTCTAAACTGATTCTTTTACACAAGCATTGGGAATACAGTGACATGTTTCTACTGCAATGTTACATTAAATCAATCGGAAAAAACAGATTGTACCGAAACGGAACATTTAAAATGGGAACCACATTGCCTATATGCTAAAATGGTATCGAGTTCATCACGTTGACGTGTTTTCGAAATGTCTCATTCCCAAGAATTTACGAAAGTGTTCCTAACATTTCAGGAATGATAACATTATATATAAGTGTACAAACTCAGCACTAATCAGTAAACATGGTAGAAACTGGTGACACCTACCGGTTGGTATTCACTTATCATTTTGAGGTGGCAAAACTATCGCGGAAAGAAATAACAAGACTTGCACAGAAATATTGTTATAGATATGAAGCGAATCACCCAAATCAGATTAACCATACGTTTTTGATCAGTACAAAGATGAAACATTTTGAAATGTATCAGGAAGAAGCGTTTGAAAACATTGGTGAAAATGACTTGAACGGGATATGTTGGAATGTAATTTCTACTATAGATTTTCCCGAGACCATGCAGAATACTTTCATTGAAAGTAAAACGAATATCATTCAAGACAAAAAAAAGGATCTTCGACGTAGTAGAAAGAATGTTAAAACTTGAGGGTCGATTCTTTGAGTGCTATATATATTATTATTATATTATTCCATCGCCAAATGAAAAAATACTTCAAGCATTTAGAGTTAAACGCCACTGATGAGTCTTGAGTAGACGAAACGCGCGTCTGGCGTAATGAATTCGTCACCTTGGTAATTTTGATTACATCTTGTTGGAATATTTGAGCAAAGCCAAGTAACAGCACGGAACGTCCGCGAGTGGCGGACTGGGAAGCAATTATTTTGGGTTAAGTTGAATTGAGAAAGTTTAAGATCAATATGTTATGACGATACATATGACGGTGTTTCTTGTCATAAATTTAGACACAGACTGACCAACGAATAGCCTTAGTCATTGAGTGTCAATATAAATAAATAACGTGAACAATCACAACATATTCATCTTAAACTTTCTCATTTTAAATGAACCCAAAACTTTTTTAATAGTTGCTTCTCAGTCCGCTAACCGGGGACGTGCCGTGCTGTTACTTGGCTTTGCTCAAATATTCCAACAAGATGTAATCAAAATTATCAAGGTGACAAATTCATTACGCCAGACGCGCGTTTCGTCTACATAAGACTCATCAGTGGCGTTTAACTATAAATGTTTAAGATATTCTTCATTGGGAGATGGAATAATATAAGTCCACTGGGATCGTGTAAATACACAATACATGCAGTTCAAAATATTATATAAAGCGTCTAAAAGAATGCTGCTGAACCAGTACACTTATTTAGTATCGGATCGACAAACATGACGATACAGCATAAACAAAAAATAATAATATACAAGTCTAGAAGATTATGCAACGATACATATGACGGTGTTTCTTGTCATAAATTTAGACACAGACTGACCAACGAATGGCCTTAGTCATTGAGTGTCAATATAAATAAATAACGTGAACAATCACAACATATTCATCTTAAACTTTCTCATTTTAAATGAACCCAAAACTTTTTTAATAGTTGCTTCTCAGTCCGCTAACCGGGGACGTGCCTTGCTGTTACTTGGCTTTGCTCAAATATTCCAACAAGATGTAATTAAAATTATCAAGGTGACAAATTCATTACGCCAGACGCGCGTTTCGTCTACATAAGACTCATCAGTGGCGTTTAACTATAAATGTTTGAGATATTTTTCATTGGGAGATGGAATAATATTTTTTTCATTGGGAGATGGAATAATATAAGTCCACTGGGATCGTGTAAATACACAATACAGGCAGTTCAAAATATTATATAAAGGGTCTAAAAGAATGCTGCTGAACCAGTACAGTTATTTAGTATCGGATCGACAAACATGACGATACAGCATAAACAAAAAATAATAATATACAAGTCTAGAAGATTATGCAACGATACATATGACGGTGTTTCTTGTCATAAATTTAGACACAGACTGACCAACGAATGGCCTTAGTCATTGAGTGTCAATATAAATAAATAACGTGAACAATCACAACATATTCATCTTAAACTTTCTCATTTTAAATGAACCCAAAAAGTTCTATTATAGATTGATATTGACACTGAAGAAGGCCATCAGTTGGTCGAAAATTTTGTCATATTTATTAATATAACTATTTTATAGTAGAAACATCTTTATATTTGTATCGTTGCATAATTCTCTAGACTTATATATTATTTTTTCGTTTATGCTGTATCGTCATGTTGGCGATCCGATACTTAGTAAGTGTATTGGTTGGTAGCTTCCTTTAGACTATATATATAGACCGAGGGGTCTAGACGCTGGACATAGTGCAGGCGAATTGGTGCCACAGTGTCACAACGGTGTGAGTTCGAATCCCGCTGAGGGAAAGCAGCAATTTGACAGTGTTAAAAATCTAATTCAAACAGTGTTGGGCTTAATTTGTAGACGTATATATAAATATTTGATATTAACCCTGTATTTCTGATGTTTCAGAAATCCGCTGGATAGATATATTATATGGTTGTCACAATACTTAGACGTTTATATATATATATATATATATATATATATATATATATATATATATATATATATATATATATATATATATATTCGTTGTAAAAACACTGACGAAGCCTGTTGGTCAGGCGAAATATTTGTGCAATTTTTTAAAGTGTAAAACTTTGTTTTCGCTTTAATTATGTATCTAGATGTTGTTGTACATATTTTTAAACGAATATATTATTATTTTAATCTGTACAGCATCGTTATCTACCGTAACGATCCAACATCCCGTACGAACAATTGTTGACTATTTCTTTAGACGAATTATATATATATATATATATATATATATATGTATATATATATATATATATATATATATATATATATATATATATATATATATATATATATATTATAAAAGTCTAAAGAGTCTACCAACCAGGAAGCTTATTAAGTATCGGATCGACAAACATGACGATACAGCATAAACAAAAAATAATATACAAGTCTAGAAGATTATGCAACGATACACATGACGGTGTTTCTTGACAAAAATTTAGACAAAGACTGACCAACGAATGGCCTTAGTCATTGAATGTCAATATAAATAAATGACGTAAACAAGTCGCAACATATTGATCTTGAAATTTCTCATTTCCAACTTAACCCAAAATATCTGTGGGTTAACAGTATATATATATACTCGGGATTCGAACTCACACCGTTGTGACACTGTGGCACCAATTCGCCTGCATATAATATATATATATTATATGCAGGCGAATTGGTGCCACAGTGTCACAACGGTGTGAGTTCGAATCCCGCTGAGGGGAAGCAAAAATTTGACAGTGTTAAAAATCCAATTCTAACAGTGTTGGGCTTAATTTGTAGACGTATATATAAATATTTGATATTAACCCTGTACTTCTGATGTTTCAGAAATCCGCTGGATAGATATATTATATGGTTGTCACAATACTTAGACGTTTGTATATAAATTACTTACTGTGACTGTATGACAAGTAACTTTGTCATCCTATATAATATATACAAAAATGCAGAATTGGATTACTGTCAAATTAATACGTATTGGTTACGAAAATTCCATCGTAACATGCTAGTACACATGTACTATGTCTATGTCTACGATTCACCCCGGTTAATGAAGCTATATTTTTTTATATAGCGGATTTGGCCGAGGGGTGTAGACCGCTGGACATGGTGCAGGCGAATTGGTGCCACAATGTCACAACGGTGTGAGTTCGAATACCGCTGAGGGGAAACAAAAATTTGACAGTGTTTAAAATCCAATTCTAACAGTGTTGGGCTTAATTTGTAGACGTATATATATATATATATATATATATATATATATATATATATATTATATATATATATATATATATATATATATATATATATATATATATATATATATATATATATATATATATATATATATATATATACAGTACTTTAGATTGAAAACGCAACACTTTTAGGTGTCAACACACTAAAGGGGACCAATCAAATTTGGAACATATAAGAAAATAGTACTTAAAAACAAAATAGTCCTGTTTATCTTAGTGTATATTAAAAACTGGATTTTAATGAATGAAAGTTTTTCTGAAAGGTGAATATATTAGAAAAATATTGAGTCCTTACTTGCTCTGTTCTAATGGTGTTTAGTATGTTTTATGTCACATGCACTACATGACCTATAAACCAAGATTTTCTGAAAAGAAAGAGTTATTTTTAGAGTGGGGTTTACCCCGGAAGCTGGTTCTAAACTATGCTAGTGTCAAATTTCAGCCGTAATATTATATTATGTAACATTTTAGATTTTTTTGGCAATAAAATCTGTATTCTCTGCCTAGAACAGTGTGTTTGGAGTTAAAAAATATATTGTTTCAGTGTTTCTTAGTAGCAGGTATGTCAGACAGTCTAAATGTTAGGTCACAAAGACATCCATGTTGCCACAAATAGTTAATATGGTGCCTATTTTGTATTTTCTAGATGCAGAATTTGTCAGTTGATACTATAGGTCAGAGTCATGCTAAAATTGTTCTTTTTTTAATCTTATTGTTTGTTAAGGTGCAATTCTATCTTGTTGAGCAACAAGAAATATGAAATGGTTTAGTAGGAATGTTACAGATATTTAAAGTTTATAAGAGATCTAATATGCCCTCTGAAAAAAAGGGGGGGGGGCTGGTTCCCCAACCTGAAACTTCAAATTTTTTTATTTGTGAGATATAAATACGTTTTTATTGGTATTCAGTATGTTAAACTATAGTGTTAATGCGAGATATATATTGAAATTTACATCTGAACTTAGGAAATTGAATATATATTGCAAATAATGCATTACTTGATCTGCAAACACAGTTTGTGCTCATTAAGTATGTGCGCAGTCATTGAATCTTTTTCTGTGATTCTCCAAAACTGTTATATAGAATGCAAAGAAATTTTAGGGTGTTGGTCAGATATACTTAGGCTACAAATAGGCAAAATTGTGTACAATTTGATGGACAAATACATGCTCTTTAATACATAAACACCATTTTTTCATATTCCCTCCCTTTGCCTGAAAATGTTTGAGAATGGAAGATTATAACCCATTTACTCATTTTAAATGCATATTTGGTTCTAAACCATGCTAGTGTCAAATTTCAGCCGTAATATTATATTATGTAACATTTTATATTTTTTTGGCAATAAAATCTGTATTCTCTGCCTAGAACAGTGTTTGGAGTTAAAAAATATATTGTTTCAGTGTTTCTCAGTAGCAGGTATGTCAGACAGTCTAAATATTAGGTCACAAAGACATCCATGTTGCCACAAATAGTTAATATGGTGCCTATTTTGTATTTTCTAGATGCAGAATTTGTCAGTTGATACTATAGGACAGAGTCATGCTAAAATTGTTCCTTTTTTTAATCTTATTGTTTGTTAAGGTGCAATTCTATCTTGTTGAGCAACAAGAAATATGAAATGGTTTAGTAGGAATGTTACAGATATTTAAAGTTTATAAGAGATCTAATATGCCCTCTGAAAAAAAGGGGGGGGGGGGCTGGTTCCCCAACCTGAAACTTCAATTTTTTTTATTTGTGAGATATAAATATAATGTATGTTTTTATTAGTATTCAGTATGTTAAACTATAGTGTTAATGTGAGATATATATTGAAATTTACATCTGAACTTAGGAAATTGAATATATATTGCAAATAATGCATTACTTGATCTGCAAACACAGTTTGTGCTGATTAAGTATGTGCGCAGTCATTGAATCTTTTTCTGCGATTCTCCAAAACTGTTATATAGAATGCAAAGAAATTTTAGGGTGTTGGTCAGATATACTTAGGCTACAAATAGGCAAAATTGTGTACAATTTGATGGACAAATACATGCTCTTTAATACATAAACACCATTTTTTCATATTCCCTCCCTTTGCCTGAAAATGTTTGAGAATGAAAGATTATAACCCATTTACTCATTTTAAATGCATATTTGGTTCTAAACCATCCTAGTGTCAAATTTCAGCCGTAAAATTATATTATGTAACATTTTAGATTTTTTTGGCAATAAAATCTGTATTCTCTGCCTAGAACAGTGTGTTTGGAGTTAAAAAATATATTGTTTCAGTGTTTCTCAGTAGCAGGTATGTCAGAGAGTCTTAATATTAGGTCACAAAGACATCCATGTTGCCACAAATAGTTAATATGGTGCCTATTTTGTATTTTCTAGATGCAGAATTTGTCAGTTGATACTATAGGACAGAGTCATGCTAAAATTGTTCTTTTTTTAATCTTATTGTGTGTTAAGGTGAAATTCTATCTTGTTGAGCAACAAGAAATATGAAATGGTTTAGTAGGAATGTTACAGATATTTAAAGTTTATAAGAGATCTAATATGCCCTCTGAAAAAAAAGGGGGGGGGCTGGTTCCCCAACCTGAAACTTCAAATTTTTTTTATTTGTGAGATATAAATATGTTTTTATTGGTATTCAGTATGTTAAACTATAGTGTTAATGCGAGATATATATTGAAATTTACATCTGAACTTAGGAAATGGAATATATATTGCAAATAATGCATTACTTGATCTGCAAACACATTTTGTGCTGATTAAGTATGTGCGCAGTCATTGAATCTTTTTCTGTGATTCTCCAAAACTGTCATATAGAATGCAAAGACATTATTAGGTCACAAAGACATCCATTTTGCCACAAATAGTTAATATGGTGCCTATTTTGTATTTTCTAGATGCAGAATTTGTCAGTTGCTACTATAGGACAGAGTCATGCTAAAATTGTTCTTTTTTTAATCTTATTGTTTGTTAAGGTGCAATTCTATCTTGCTGAGCAACAAGAAATATAAAATGGTTTAGTAGGAATGTTACAGATATTTATAGTTTATAAGAGATCTAATATGCCCTCTGAACAAAGGGGGGGGGGGGCTGGTTCCCCAACCTGAAACTTCAAATTTTTTTATTTGTGAGATATAAATATAATGTATGTTTTTATTAGTATTCAGTATGTTAAACTATAGTGTTAATGTGAGATATATATTGAAATTTACATCTGGACTTAGGAAATTGAATATATATTGCAAATAATGCATTACTTGATCTGCAAACACAGTTTGTGCTGATTAAGTATGTGCGCAGTCATTGAATCTTTTTCTGCGATTCTCCAAAACTGTTAAATAGAATGCAAAGAAATTTTAGGGTGTTGGTCAGATATAGTTAGGCTACAAATAGGCAAACTTGTGTACAATTTGATGGACAAATACATGCTCTTTAGGTGTCAAGACACTAAAGGGGACCAATCAAATTTGGAACATATAAGAAAATAGTACTTAAAAACAAAATAGTCCTGTTTATCTTAGTGTATATTAAAAACTACTAACTGGATTATAATGAATGAAAGTTTTTCTGAAAGGTGATTATATTAGAACAATTTTGAGTCCTAACTTGCTCTGTTCTAATGGTGTTTAGTATGTTTTATGTCACATGCACTACATGACCTATAAACCAAGATTTTCTGAAAAGAAAGAGCTATTTTTAGTGGGGTTTACCCCGGAAGCTGGTTTTCTCTTGGAAGGTTTTAAAGAAGTAATGAAATTTTAAGAGAACATAGGCCTGTCACGTACGATTCTGCATATATATGATGTCGGTCAAGTTGCACTTAAGGTAAAAGAGCTGCACTAATTACAAAAATAACAAATTTAGAAGAAAATCTTAAAGAATTGGATTAGTGTTTACACCCCTTTATAGCAATCCGTCAGCGATCCGTCAGCAATCAGATATCAATCAGTCAGATCAGTCAAATCGTTGCCAATCTATCAGATCGTTCCCAATCCGTCCATCCATAAATTGACGGATTTGGAACGATTTGACTGATCTGACGCATTGATTTGGACTGATCGCTCCAATCCGTCCATTCAACTTCCGGTAAGTGAAATTAATATTTAGAAATGAGTAAATTTGTTTCACGCGCAAATATTAGAAGTATAAAATGTCAACTGTTATGTCTTCTTTTATGGCTCGTTTTACCTAACAATAAGGCTAAAACTGGTCTAAAGTCATAAATGATATAAATGGAAATTCCCCCAATCTATAACTAATGCATATGTGAAGAAATAAAAACATCACATAGTGTCATTTTTATTAACAAAATAATTAAAACAAAGTCAATTAGATTAAACCACACACATACACACACACACAATGACTTAAAAAAAATTTGATCTCGCGTGCCAAGGCGTACGTCTCGTATTTGTCTTCGAATTTTTTTAAAGCGGAAAAAGTCTAGTCTAAAGTTATAAATGATAAATAGAAATTCCCCCAATCTATTACTAATGCATCTGTGACGGAATATAAACAAATAATTAAAAAAAAAACGAAAAAAAAACAATGAATTCGGAAAATATTTGACCTCGCGTTCGAAGGCGTACATTTCATATTTCTCTTTTTACAACGGAAAAACCGAGAAAGATAAAAAACATGAAGGCGGAATCGTAACATTTTTTTCACGCTGGAGTACCCAAAGAAACAGCAGACCTTCGACAGGAAAACTGGTGCTCTTTGCAAATTTAGGGATGAGTCGAGCATAACCTCTCGCTGTAAGGGTCGAATAGACAACTCGGTGATCAATAATAAATTACTGCTACCTTAACCACCGAGGTCGAGGTTTTTCATTATAAACGCTTAAAAAGATCATTTGTCCCGGTTTGACCAGTTTCCTTTTGTGCCACAATTCCTAAGAATTCCGGTGTATAATACTGAATAAGATTTACGACAAAAGCGAAAACATATATTTATATATCACTATCTCATTGTGTCACATGAATTTACACAGAATTAAATCTCAAATAAAGAATAAGCTACTAAACACGTTTGTATATAGAAGCTTACGAGTTAAAGATGCGAACATGTAAGCTCAATATAAAAATCAATTCTGCTTTTCGCATTTTAGTAGTCACAATTTGTTTATTTTACGATGTCTGTTATAGTCATTCGATATTTAATAATATATAAGTATAAATGGTTTCCTTTAAATTCGAAAGTATTTGATATTAGTTACTAGGATTCACAGAGCTGCCCAGCACGTCCTCAGCTGGTGGACATGGGATGCCCTCTCGTTTGGGGGGAGGTGTTTCAGGTCATATTAGAATTGCCGCGAACCATTTGTGACACGTTTAGAGAGTGTCACGCTACTTGCACAATAAGGATCTCTTTTGTTGATTTCAAAAAGGAGTAGGCTTACATAGGTAAATTTTCCGCCCCTACCCTTACCCCATATTTTTCCAGTGGAATTCAAAAATTTTGCCCTTTGGTCCATCTTCCTCTAATTGATTAAGGGGCCGAGTAGTTATGGTAGTTCGTCTTCTATTGATCACGTGGTCTGTCAACACTGAGTTTGCGGGTTCGAGTCTCACTGTGGGCAGGGTGCACTCGACCTAATTGGCAAGGATTGCCAGTTTTCCTACTGAAGGTCGGGGGTTTTCTCCGGGTACGCCAGCTTCCTCCTCCAATAAAAAACTGGAGCCTTGATATTGCTAAAAAATTGCCGATATTGGCGTTAAACTATATTCAAACAAACAAACAAATATAATTGATTGATTTTTAACTTGTTCTCGTCATGAATAAAGCTGAAATACTCTCGCTGGAAGAAAAAAACATCTAATCAATCAATCAATCAATGAAATAATTTATTGTTCAAATTGAATGACACTCTTTTAAAGGGCATGTTTTGAAAAGGTTCGTTCTGTTCTATCGAAATAACTGTAATGACAATATTAAAACCGATCTTCATAGACCTAAAGAGTTTATGACGTTTTGTAAAAAAAAAATACTATTTCGTACTATAAAACATGTCTATCTGTAACACATTTTTACACTTAACTGCCGTATACGCAGACTTTTCTCCCCTGCGTTATTCGGGCCTCGGTGGCTGATTGGTTAGTCATCTACTAGTTATCACATGCTTGTCAACAGGTTGCGGATTTTCGAACGACTGCAGATAGGGTGTGCTCGACTCCAACCTAATTGACAAAGATTGTTGGTTTTAACCTGTACTCCGGCTTCCTCCCACCCCAATTAAAAATGGACGCCATGAAAAAAATGAAACAATCCAGCGTAATTGTAAGTATACTTTTTTAGTTTCTTTTATTGTCTGTCAAATAAAACTTGCGACAAGAATCGTTGTATATTTTACAATACAACTTTTTGCTTAGCAAACAATGTGTTT
Organism: Limnoperna fortunei; assembly: GCA_944474755.1. Lineage (NCBI taxonomy): Eukaryota > Metazoa > Mollusca > Bivalvia > Mytilida > Modiolidae > Limnoperna > Limnoperna fortunei. The sequence continues at coordinate 33,302,872 of OX104120.1, read as the reverse complement.
TGATTGACAATGCTTGTTCAACAGTTCAAAAATTGTTTATACACAAGTTTTATAATTGTATTTAAAAATGTCGTAAACTAAATAAAAACACGCAGGCATTAGTAACTAGTAATGATTTCAAAAAGAGGCCACGTTCTTAACTAAATGTGAAATAAATCAGTTACTGATTTGGGAAGTCGGGTCGGCTTAATATACGACAAAAAACATACATGTAACAGGTCACAGAATTAAAAAAGGCCGAAATCACGAGTCGCGGAAATAAAAAAGAGAATCAATAATGGATTAAGAAAATAAAACATTTACCTCGTCGCTTCTGATGTGACTTAAATCGAAGTTTTTTTAAGGTTTACAGGGATCGACCCGCAGATATGTCCTGTCTTAAAAAATGTGCTTCATTATATAATATAAAGAAAATAGTTTAAATATGTTTATTTATTTTATTTTTTAGAACGAGACATTGTATTAACTATTCTTTTGAATACTTGCGTTTATTTTATTATAAATGTTATTATAAATGCATATATACTATAAAAATGACGCAGAATTCGTTTTATCTTTAAATTATTAATTTATATGTATCCGTCAATAAACTGACCGATTTATGCATACAAATAAATGACGGATTCTGGATCGCACTGATCGCTGACGGTTACCAAGGTAACGACAGATTCATAATTTTGGACGGATGTATTCATCATCTATCAGTCAGCGATCCGTCAGCGTTCCAAAATCCATCAGCAATCAGTTATCAATCAGTCAAAGTGTTGCGTTTACGAGTGCAAGTACTGTTTACGTGATATCTCAAACTAGAATTAAAACTAGTTCTTCAGGGGTAGAAATAGGAAAAGTAACTATGGGAGTCAAAAGGACTCCCTAATAAAGCAGTGAAGGAGTCCTTACAAAATGCAGGGAGTCCCATTCAACTGGCATAGCCCGTTGACCCACTGCGCTTGCGCAGTGGTCCTAACGGCTGGGGGTTTTGGTGCAAAAATATGCATTCTGCAGTATTCTGAGGCTACATTTCCATTCTAAAAAACACTATTTTTTTGTCTGAATTTTTTGCAGTTTTGGTCTCACACTGATCATTCATGAAGTTCTTGTATACATCATACTATACCTAACAGTTTGTTATGAACATGCCATGTTTATCTGAGCAAAATTTCCAAAGATAGATAGAATAACATTACACTAAACCCAGAAATAACTCTTTTGTTCAGCACACTTCCACTTGGACTAAGTTGTACTGATCACACATTTACTAATAAATTAGAAGTCTGTGTTAATTATTTGGACCAGATCATATGCAAGTATCTACTGTAAACCATTGGGTGACTTTAGGGAATAACAGCCTTCGAGGCGCCGTAGACGTAGGCGACTTTGTCGCCCACTTTGTCCAATGTGGTGAGCAATGCTAAATTTTTAAGGAGCCCGACGGGCTCTTACAGTAAACACCCAGGGAGTCCTTGCAAGTTTTAGGGAGTCACGGGCTGCAAGGCTACCGCTTATTTCAAGCCGTTCTTTAAAATGAGTATACGCATCGTAAAGAACGCTTACTTTGTAAAAGCCATTTATCATTCCGAACCTCTTCAAAGAAATGCCCAGATTGAATTAATCAAAAAGAAGCACAATGGTGCACTATGTGATTTAGCCACAATGATACATGGAAGAATTAACATCAGTTTTGCATATAAAAAGTTAAAGGAATACAAACAGTGATACGAACGTTGGTCAGTGAATGAAAACGGAGAACACTGAATTCATATCATAAGATAATACAACTTCTGATAAAATCTATCTTGCATCTTCTTGACGAAAGTTGATAGTAGTAAGTAAATAAAATGTGAAACTATTTGTGGTTTTTTCACGCCATTTAATTTAAAGTATTTGTAAACATTTTTATTACAAGAGCAACTATGGTTAAACGGAAGAACCAAAAAAAGTCGATTCAACTCGGAAAAATTGTATTACGATATGCTTACAATAGCTACTTATACGGGTCCAAATAGGCTATATAGGGTTTAAAAAGCAAAAGGTGCTAAAGATATTGGAAAATACACAGTAAACAAAATGGCTGCAAAATCAGGTCGATTATAGCTTACGGAAACTTTCTAGAAAAACGTTTAAACAAAGCAAGGGTAGTAGTGTCGGGGATTTACCACTAGCTGATCTGACTCAATTCTCCAAAGAAAATGATGGGTTTAATTACCTTCTCATTGTCATCGATAATTTAACGAAATACATTATCTTTCAGAATTTGTCTCAAAGGTCTCCGCTTCTATATAGAGAAAGAAGGAATTTATCACTTTACAGCTCAAAATTCAAACACTAACAATAACATTGCTGAAAGGGTGATTCAAACTAAAAAATACTAGAAAGACGGATTTTTTTAACTGGTGGTATTGATTCTGGTGGTTACTTTTATGACAGCAATTTAAGGAACACAACTGTAGGTTAAAATGACAGGGATGGGTTGCTCTGCATAAATTTGGGGTCTTTGACTCTCAGAAATTTACCAAAATGTTTATCATCTATACTAATAAAATTATAGACCCCCTTTTTTAAGCGCGCATCGCAAAAAAACAGATAAATAATTTAATAATCGACTTTATCAATATCAACATTAAATATTTATAATGTGCAACATCAACTGCATGTAACCTTATACATATTGAAGTACGAACTACAGCTATAGACTTCCGTCACGTGAAGAAAGCGAATAGTTCGTTCTTGTTTAAATTCAGTCGGCTCACTTCAAGAAAACGATTGAATTTGAAGGGATTTTCACCAGACATGTCTGGTAGGTTCTACGAATTTTGTTTTCACTGTTATCAGAACTAATATGACATTAAAAAATAACCAAAGTTACGCTTTCAATTATTACAAATTTACCTCGTAATAAATGCCTTCTAATTTAATAGTTGCCAGTTGGGTAGGCATACGTTTGTTTTGTACCCCTCACGGGTTTTGGTTTCCTTTCCCCGGAAATAAATTTTTAAATGTAAAGGAGGACCGTATCCGGTACAAATTTGTGGACGTAATAAATCGTTAATTGATAATTATTTAAAGCAATAATCGATATAAAAATTAAATTTTTTGCTGCAACATTAACTGCATGTAACATTATATGGATTAATACTGCGCTATTTCTCTGTGTTTTGTGATGCGCCCTTAAAAATAGGGGTCCATAATTTTAGTAGTATATATGTTTCGATATTTCACAAAACAAGGACGTCATCGTTACATCAATGTTTTACAAGACCTAGTCAAAAGCTACAATGCAACCCCACACGAAAGCCTGAACAACACTGCACCAAAAGACGTCAATAAGGACAATGAAGCCGATGTTTGGCCATACTTATATCTGAAGACGAAAAAAAAATAAGAAAGGCAACGCCCCCTTTTCAATTCAAATGTTGAATTGTTGGTGAAATTTGATGAGTGGCCAGATCAGTGAATACTCTTCAGAGACATCAATGACGTCTAAACACTAACAACATGAGCATCTATGTGATCCTAAGAAGTTAGAAATCAAAAGATTACTTTCCAGATAACAAACCATATTAACTAAAATGTCATCAAAGATACCAAGGTTAATCGAATTTACTACGCCAGACGCGCGTTTCGTCTAACCAAGACTCATCAGTGGCACTCGAACCCAAACAATATTTAAAATCCAAATGAATAAGATGTAGAGCTTTTATCACCAAAATTCCAAAACGTTATGCCAAATCCGGCTAAGGCTATGTACACCTAGCCTTAATGCATAATCCATATATCTCTTTTCTAACGTCTGTAATGAATTAATCGTCGATGGAGAAAAACATTCACTACTTAGAAAGTTGTCTTGCTTACAACCTGGAGACTGGACTTCTATCCTTGATACTCCACATTACATGTTGGTAAATGGGCAAGAATTGTACGATCAAAATTGAAAATATGCTTCATGATCGACCTTCAACTATAACACCACACTTCAAGCCGTTTTCATTCTTCTAGATGGATAGCAATAAATTCTACGTGCCAAATGTAAGCAAATGGATAAAATATTACCAGGAAAGACAAAATTATCCTTACATCGAGCGCGGCTATCAGTGAAAACAGGTCGGCGGATCATTGTCCGGAGCAGATGGGTCCTTTATAGTTCCTATAGAAGGATCTCCAAATACGCATTCAGATCAGGTGCCGTTGAAAATAGTCTCCCCTTCCTAACAAGTCGTGGAACAAGCCCCAAAACCGAATTAGAGATGATAGATACAAAAAGGAAGGCACCAAGAAAATCTGCCAGAAAGCAAAAAGAAACGTCGAACAGTGAAGACAGCGAAAAAGAAGACGGTTAAACGGTTAAATAAGAAAACATATAAAACGCCCGTCAAAGGACGAAGACTCCACGCCATAAAAAACATCTAAGTTTTTTCAAAGGAAGGAAAAGATAGTAACGACCTACATAGGTAGACACCGTTTTCGTCATAATGGCAGCTCTCAGCATGACAGATTTCAAAGAGGCTGAACCTAGAGGACTCGGTCTATTCAATTTACGCCATACCAATCGGCTGTAGAACACATGCACTTTCAAGAAGTTCATTCCACTTCTCAGTTAACTGGAAACATAGTCGATATAGAAATAACAGGAAAACACGGTATGGAATACATCGATGGTAATGCTCTTGCTGCTACAGAAAACGTTGGCCCCATCAATTTGTTTCTTCAGTCTATGTTTTCGCAAGTTGATGTTACTATGCAGGGTAAGTTGGTAGCATCGTCATTGATCCATTATCATTAAAAACCATGATTCAGACATACCAGAAAATTTGGACGATAACGGTGTAAATTGAGGAACAAATGGTTCCCTTAATAAGAGGTATTTTGCTCAGTCAAAGGCTGCCGATATGGAAGGACCCATATATCACGATATCTTTCAAATGAATCGCCATATTTTGAACCAGTGGCTATTAATGTAAGGTTGACGAGAGCGAGGCCATAATTTTGTCTAATGACTAAAGAATCCAACGAGCAGTAATTTACGGACATGCAGAGATCATGAAAACGGTCAACGTCAAGTATCCTTTCATCAAAACAGAAGTCAAGCAAAAAGCCACAGCCAGAGGCAGTAAATTTTTCACAAGACCAGTTCTTTCAAAACGTTAGACCAAATAGAATAATAATCGGATTTGTAGATGCCAAAGCCGCTGCTAGTGACTATACTTACAAAACCCTTTTAATTTCCAACATTTCAACTTTAATCAGATAGGAGTGTACGTAGACAACGTACCCGTGTCTGAAAACGTTCTGAGGTTGAATTTCGATGCAGCCAGTGGTAGAACAATCATCCCATTTCCTTTTAACATCATGTTAGAAGTGACAGATACATGGATGAGAGATTCCGGGAATCAATTCGATAGAAGCGATTTCGCGGTAGGTTACGCACTCTATTGTTTTGAAATTGATTTCAAAGATAATGAATCATAATTGCACGTTTTTAAATTAAAGAACGTTAGTGGTCCACCTTGAAGAAATTTCCTGAAAATTAATCCCATCCAAGCACCTACTATAAGTAACAATTTCGCAAAGTTTCATGAAAATCCATGAAGAAATGAAAGTGCTATCGAGGCGACAACATTGAATATACATACATGTACATGAAAGTTGACTAAGTCCCCCTCCCCAAAATATGGTCCCATTGACGAATGTCCTTGAAAATCAATCACATCCAATCACCTACTATAAGTAACAATTTCCCAAAGTTTCATTAAAATCCATTAATAAGAAATGAGAGCGCTATTCAGGCGACAACAGGATGACACACGGACGGACTGACGGACGGACGGGTCAAAAACATTAAACCCCGGAAACTTCGTTTAGTGGGTTATAACAAGGGAAATTAGAATTAGAAATTCGGTTCAGCAAAGCTCTTACAGACGCGATCAGTTGTATAGTGCCCGGCTATTTCGAAATTAATGCTGCACGAGACGTTGTACTAGCGTAATGTACAATTACCAAATACAATCCGCCATCGATTGTGATTTGGCAATAAGAGGGAAAGTAATTGGAATTTTTGCTGCCGATTGCATACCCTAAAAACTGTCTGAGGAGCCATATGGACTGATCATCAATACTGAACCCCATTTTTATTGCCAATGGAGTGGTAAAAGCGTTTGATTTCTACGAAAGTCACCATGTTTGTACTCATTTAAGTCGTTTCGTGCAACGTTTTACAACTATCAGTGTTGTGGTAAATACGAAAGAACTGCAAAGCTCAAATACAAATGTTTGTGGACAATACTGTTTGCTCTACCTTATGTGTCGATGTATGGAGTATTCCATGACGAACATGGCAGACATTTTTAGAGTGACCTTCATCAGAACGATCAATTTGTTTATAGGCTGTTTTAAAAAAAGACCCCAAATGTTATGGTCCTCTAATTTTATCAAATTAATAGATATAATATTTCTAAATGTATGTCTAGTTGTGGGGAACATGTTTGCAAAAATCTTGAAGATATCTCAGAAAACAAAAAAGCTACGCCAAAAAACATGCCAAAATTGTCAGGAGTGCAGCGCTTTTTTTGTGACACTTTAAAAAATGTCATTTTTTAAGGTCACCAAATTGTCAAATCTAGCAATATGTGCACAATTTTTTTTTTGTTACAAAGTTTCATGTGTTAACTTATTGAGAGATATCAAAAGAAAGCATGTTGCATTTAGCATTTAAAAGAGAATAAAAATATTGTTTTGACAAAAAGAACTAACCTGTCAGGAACACATCGCATTTGTTGCATTCCTGACAGTTGAGGGTGCTCTGGTTTATTTGGTGTCCCTGATCAGATTACCAGTTTTAGGGTATCTTGCAGTGACTGCTTTGATGCAGCAAAGGTATATTTAAGATTTTATTTTGGTTTAATCATTGAAAACAAAAGGAAAAAATTTCTACAAAGAACTTATTGCAACTTGGCTTAAATTTGTGTTGCCTTCCTGACAGGGTAGCTTTTTTCAAAACAATTTTTCACACTTTTTAAAATGCAACATACTTCTTTCGATATCTATCAATAAGTTAACACATAAAACTGTGTAATAAAAAAAGAATTATGCAAATATTTCTAGATTTTACAATTTGGTGACCTTTGAAAAAACGACATTTTTTAGGTGTCACAGAAAAGCATTGCACTCCTGACAATTTTGGCATGGTTTTTTTTTTGGCATAACTTTTTTGTTTTCTGATATATCTTCAAGATTTTTTGAAGACATGTTTCCAAAAACTAGACATACATTTTAAACTATTTAGAAACAATATATCTATTAATTTGACAAAATAAGAGTACCATAACAGCCCATATATTTATTTTGTTCTTTCACAAAAATATTCTATTGAAAATGTTAAGATATATGAAATTTGATTCCAGCAATATCACAAAACTACCTCGGTGCTTTTTAAAGAATGCATTTCCTTCTTTTAATTTGTTTAGCCTGGAGTGTGAGGAGTGCAACAAAATCAGGCTAAATACAGTATTTTTTCTACAACCTATAATTTTCAAATGGTTTAATTTTTTCTAATTTTTTTTCTCCAGGGATGACTCATAATTACTATTTTTGGTTTTTGTGTTGCGTTTTGTCTATATCCGGATTTGAAACTGTCCCTTAACTTTTGGCTTGTTGTTCGGTCGGTTTTCTTTGCTATTTTTCTTAACATTTTGTTGCCATATGCAAAAATACATATAACTTTTGACTTAATAAAAATTTTAAGAGGCAGATAAAAAATTCTTGAAACAAATTATTTTTTGAAAAAGTACAATTCCATATTGTTCAATATTTTGCACAGGAAGTCACTAGTATTTGTTACATTGTTTTAGAAAACAGCAGAAATTTATATGAAGCATAACATTGTTAAACTGATATAAAATGAATAAATGTTAAAGTTGTTTTTTATTTTAAAAATGTGTTCAATAAAATATTATAAAATCTTTATTTCTTACCTTTTCATTAACTTTATTAACTTCAACATATGCAAATTTGGAAATTATGAACAAAAACTTGCTATGTTCATGTTTAAATTTGACATTTTGTTCACATCTTTTTTTTTTAAACATCCCATATAATTTTATAGAGGGTAGATTTTATTGTATGCATACTTTTTCTCCAAACCGTCAGATTTGCACAAATAAAAAATAAAAATGATGGGTTTTTTATGCGTTGATGTCATAGTGATGAAGACACTAACAATATTGACGCTTGGTGAAAAAAGGAAAGCTTAATCAGGTTCGAGTCTCCAACGTCTATTTTCATTGCAGCTCTGAATTGGTCGGGAAAAAGTATTCTACAACATGTTGATGCAATGTTTAAAACTCCTTCACAAGAATCTATTATTGTTACATCATTTGGAAGCCCCGTTACACGGAAATGCAAAACGACATCCCAAATATTTATTTCCATTAAGGGCTCCTAACCATGGCCCATCTAAATGACTGGGGTCAATAAGAAGGTCATGAAATATTGGTTTTAGACGATTAGATGAACAAGGGAGCAGACTGAAGAGTTGGTTTACATGATGTGTGTTGGAAGTCATCATACAAACTGTACAATTATATTCTTATTTTCTAGTACAGAACATATGTTATCAATCTAAATCGTTAAGAACGGCATCGTTAAATTCTCATTACATAACACTTATGACAACGAAGCGTGATCCGTCTCAGATACAAACATTAGGTAGACAGATATTTCCTGGCCGGACCAAATATTTTATGGATGAATAACGCAAAGTACGAGTTACCCTTAGGGCGATTTGCTAGTAGATATAAACCCTCACCCATAGAGCCTATCAGCTGCATACCCGCATTTTACCGGGAGAGGACATCAACCGGCAAAATGAAGACGACAGACGATGTCTCACACATTTTATATTACCTTGCACAACTCAACAATTTGAGTTTATTTTAAAAACAATAAATAAAGAACAGCCTTAAGTCATCATTGAAATAATATATAATGTCCAAGGTGTTTGTCCCACTTCAGACAATGATAAAATCAAATTGAAAACAAGACAAAGACTCATTCGAGAGGTTATACTGTCCAAATTAACATCTCGACAAAGGACAAAACGTTTATTCTAAATACGAAAACTTTTAACCATATTTTTGGAAGCTTGTTATCGTCATAGCTCGTGAATTAATTCTGGTGCCAAAACTCAAATACGAAAAACTGATTTAACAAGAAAGTATAAAATCTGAATATTTGCCATGGAAAAAGAAAAACAGCACCAAAAAAAAAAATAAAAGATGAAAAACACGAATGTTGAAACAATTGTAAATGACGAAAAGAAAGTAAAGAAATCTTGCGGTATTATAAAAAAAAATCAGCAGCAACCGACACCAGAAATCTCATATTTAAGGTTTTTCATGTAGGACGTGTGGACAATCTTTTTCTCGAAACTAAATCCGCTGGAAACACGAAACAAATTATGGAAGATGTCAAGCGGAAAATTCGTAACTGTGAGCATTGTGGGAAGTCTTTCGGTTCAGACGATCACTTACTTCAACATGTGATAAAAAAGCATTTCCTGGAAGACCAAATTAGAGGGCGAGGTAGAAATAATAGCAAGATTTCAACAAACAATTCTAAACAAAAAAGCAATTTATCAACGTGTTGTAAGGAAAGGTGCAATCAACGACAATGTGAATCAGACAACAATCATTCCCAAAATGGGATTTCTCTTTAAGGTGAAAAGTGAAGTAGAGGACGAATTACAAGTAAGACCCACAAAAGTTCGTGACATCAAATGTCATTTGAATGTCAGAGTGGAAATGGAGAGGAACATAGAAGGTGGACAAAAGGAAACAATTACTCCTCATTTCCGAAGTAAGGCATACACGAGGCTTTTAAAAAAAATGAATGCATCACTAGAAGAATTCGTCCATAAGGGATCTGACTCGTAAAGAAAATTGAATGCATTGAAGTTCATACTGTAAAATATTCACTAATTGTAGGGTCCAGCTTGATGAAACTACCAGAAAAAATAACAAAATGTTTTAAATAAAATTTAGTCCTATGGAGGCAGCGATGGAAACCAAAAAAATGCAGAAGACCATCCAATTATCTATCATTACCATATTATTTGTCTTTAATTGCCATTTGGTTTGCAGTATTTCGGGAAAAAACAGTGGATCTTTTTTTCAGTTGTGTCGTATTTTAAATTAAACTTAAAGCGTTTTATAACATTTTTCCACGTTTCGGTGAAATTCTGTCCATCTTGAATTTTCGAGCGAACTAAAATGCTATTGTCATGTTTTACTTATTTTCATAACGATGCTAACAATTATAATTGTTATATGCTGATGACAACATGTATACTTACCACTCAACAATATAATGCAACCTATATATAAGGTCAAATCTTGGGGGGGGGGGGACTGTCTGAACCCTATACCTTTAATCGCAGATGAAATATTGTTTTTCATTCTGTTTCAATGCCTCAACATTATACACACATTTAAGAATACAATGAAATGATAATCAGTTAGGGGTAAATAAAAATATGTGACCTGTAATAATGATTATTTAGAGATCCCATATGATACCAACATCTACTATAAATGCAATGAAATAAATTTACCTGAATTAGTCCAATAAAACCTACTGTTCAGAAACATTACCCCAATCACTGCAGCTGTGCTAAACTTGCGTCGAATAAAATCATTTTTAACTTTGTCGTGAATTGTGGCTAAAAATCCACCTTTTGCTACACAATCGTTTGCATAAAAATACTGGTTCCCTGTATCCACGAAAGATTGAAGGCAACTGTCTCCGTACTCAAACAAAGCTGCATTCCGTTGTAATCTTGGTGGACAATCTGTTAAAGCACAAATCGCATCTACAAACAAATCATATAGTTCTTTCAATTGCTTGTACTGCTCATCAGAGTCACAAATATATTCTTGCAGAAGAGATTGCAATGATACTTAAATAAATGTTTTGTTTTGCTCTGATGTCTTGTATTTGTTTTAAGACAATGAATGTTATTTTACCCATAGGTTTGTTACATTTGCTTTGTCCTGCAGTACAAAGCAAGTCGTTTTAACCCAACCGGTTTGATTGCCATTGGTTCAATTATGTTTTTATTATTAGATACTATATACTCTATCACTGTTTTTGATTTGTTTGTAAGTTTGACTGATGTTAAAGCCACTTTCAGCAATTTTTCAGCTAAATCATGGCGTCCAGTTTTTATTAAAGGAAGAAGCCGCAGTACACGGATAAAACTCCCGACCTGCGGTAAGAAAACTGGCAATCCTTGTCAATTAAGATTATCGTCGAGTTCACCCTGTCTGAGGTGGTGGACAGGGGGTACCTTTCTCCTTTCTACCTCCCCTCTGCTCCTTCCTTCCTCCCTCCCTACTGCTCCTTTCTCCCTCCCCTCTGCTCCTTTCTCCCTCCCCTCTACACTTCTCCCTCTTTAAAACCCTATAGCAATATCAAAACTGATATAAATGTGGGACAGTAAGCAATATAAACTGCTTTTACAAACGAAGCATGCCTCGTGACACATTATCAACTGAATTTAATTGGTGTATGGTGCCCCTTTGTAAAAAAAATATGAGGATCATAAACTGTGACCGGTAGATTTCTGAAATCAAGACACATAAACCTATCGGCAATCATACAACCAGACCTGTTGTCCCCATAGACCCATAGTCCACACAGATCGCTAGTCCATACAAACACTGGGGCCTCGGTGGCCGAGTGGTTAAGGTAGTCTACTACTGATCACGTGGTCTGTCAACACTGAGATTGCGGGTTCGAGCCTCACTGCGGGAAGGGTGCATTCGACTCCAATCTTAATTGACAAGGATTGCCAGTTTTCCTACCGAAGGTCTGGGGTTTTCTCCGGGTACTCCGGCTTCTTCCCCAAATAAAAACTGGACGCCATGATATAGCTGAAAAATTGCTGAAAGTGGCGTTAAACAACATTCAACCAACCAACCAACCATACAAACCCATAGTCCACACAGACCTATGCTTCATACAGAGTTATTTTCCACATAGATCTATAATCCACTTACACTTCTAGTACACCAACACCCGTAGTCCATACAGACCTAAATGTACAGAATATAAAATAGTGTATTCTTAACTACAATCGTTGTTTTTATGATCTCTTGTTAAACTCTCTCGGTGTAGTTTGAATAAGCAAGCACGCTAGAAATTCTTTAACAATAAGACAACCTTGTATTTTTAAACTTTTAGAAAACTGTTATCACTAGTATGTTACATTAAGAGTATTCTACACTTAAATTTCCCAGGCAGCATTTAATAGTTTTACATTAAGAGTACAATTTCGGTTTGGCCCCGTGCGGGATCCGGGTGGCTAAAAGAATAGACCGCAGTCGCGCTAGCTTGTCGTAAAAGGCGACTAAATAGCGCCCAGTACCCTGACCGCCGTGTCAGGTCGGTTTGCCTAAAGACCGACTGGGATGTGTGCCCCAGGTGGTTGAATGGGGTACCCCTGGCAAGCTGGGGTTGTCGGGCCATAATACGGAAAACCTGACCGCAAACCATATTAGTGCACCGTGTTGGGAAAAATGCCACGTTCCTCGCACGTTAAAGAACGCTGCTGTAGTATTCGCTATGAGTAGGGATTTCGATCCCACTACAGGAGGCTATCCATCCTCCCATTTGCCAGTGGCAATCTAAAATCCGTTACCCCTATTTTTCCTTGTGTCCCATCCCATTTTCATTCATCATCATTTCATGTTCATTTTATCATCCATTTCATGTTCATCGCCTGAATATAGCTGAAATATTGCTGCTCGGGCGTTAAACACCATTAATCAATCAATCAATCAATCAATTTCGGTTTGTTAAACATTCATTCATGTTCAGGCCTAGATTTCTCAAAACAAAACTCAATTCAATTTTCTCAGACTTTTGAGTTATTTATTAACTACCACAGCAACATAAACATTCTCAAGTTCTGATCGACTTCAAAGGGAATTTAAACTGAAAAAAATGGTGCTTATAAATGTAACGTAAAGGGGATTATTTGCTTCTTTAACATAAATTGTCTGATTATATTTTCTATTTACAGTTGTACTTTTGCTGCTATAGTTTTTTTAGTTTCAAAAGGAGAAAACTGATATTTCATACACCCCCTGAAACGTAAAACGTTTCCGTACGAACGTTAAACGGACGAACCAAAAACGACATACGAACGGACGAAGAACGAACGAACGCTCTTCTCGTCCAGACTAACCATTTAAAAATTAACCAATCAGAGACAAGCTATACGCTTCAATCGTTCGTATGTGGGAAAACGAATGGAGACGCCTATATCGTGCGTTGTAAAAATCAAGAAACGTTCGATCATTTTAAATAAAATCTTGGGAATCAAGCTGGTTTATAGTAAACAAATAAAAAATTGAAAAGGAATAAATACTAAAATAATTATACTTTATTTTCATTAAATCATCATTTAAATGATTTGTGACAGCTCAAACAGGTATTACACAGTCACATAAAAAACGTGACAACATAACAAGCCTACGAGAAAATTTGTGGGGTTGAGTATTTTTATTAAATATTTATGTTCGTGATTTGGGCTAAACATGGAAATGTTTTAATAATGGATCTATAAATATATTTTATCACAGTGTAAAAAGAAACGAGCTTAATGGTCCATTTTATTTTGATTACTAACAATAATTTATGGCACGCCGTTCTCGTCAAAAGTATGATTCAAAATATCATCACAAATTACACACTCAAAATTTTAAATTACACACTCAAAATTAAAAATATGCACTCAAAATTTTTAATTTCGCACTCAAAATTTTACGAAAACACACTCAAAAGGTAGATTGAAATTACACTCAAAATTTTAATTCATGCACTCAAAACTGAAAATTACGCACTCAAACAGAAAACATACACACTCAAAATTGTGCGCACCTTTTTTACGCAGGACTTATAAATATTCATTAAATTGATTTGAATATTTCAATCCTGGTTTTTTTGAAGCTTGAAACGGGTCCCTGTAAAGCAACGAACGAAACAGACGAAACAATTTTTTATTTTTTTACCTCATACCCTCGCCCCTGTATCTCAGACTCATAATAACTATAGAGTGTGATTTATTCTATTATAAAATTATGTTTTATGGTAAAACAAATAGTTTTATCAACGGGTTTATCAACGTGTTTATTTGTTTCGTTTCGTTTCTATTTCGTTTCTTATTTTACTGTAACATGGGACACTTTCGGTACTCTCTGAATCCGAAGGTAATAAGGCGCGATTTTGTGCAGACGACACCATGGCGCAAAATAATCATGAGGAGCTACGTCGGCTGGTTTCTGAAATAAACGAAAGAGAACTGACATCATTGGCAAGAAGTCTCAGTAGGCCTAGTAGTTCATCTAGTCAAGGAGGTCCACAACAGTTTGCTTTCCATACTTCAGGCAACAAAAGAAAAGGACGTTTTGAAAATTTCAGCTATCTCACCATTAACTGTAATCTAGTGTAATATAGATATATCATCAAGGGTCCTATTTTAACGCACCCTTATAGGTCAGTTGCATTTATAAATCATTTATAAAACCAATTATTTCAAAAAATTGTTCTACATTATCTTAGACCTGTATTAGGGGACGACCATTTGATTCTAAAAGGGGGGGGAGACCTGGCAGTTTGGGTCGAGTCGGATTATTTTCTAAATTTTGCTGGTCAGAAAATTTATTTTCAGTCGCTACGCAGCGAGAATATTTATTTTCTACATACCATATTAAAGAATCTTTAATTTTTTAAATTTTCTTGAAGGTATAGAGGCCAGATTATTTATTTCCAACTTTTTCCAGGCCAGAATATTTATTTACAAAAACTGTCAGGCCCCCCCCCCACCACCTTAGAATCAAATGCAAGTTGAACTGTATAACTGTTGAGGTGATAAGATGTGTTTTCTTGAGCTCCTGCTAATTAAGTAAAAATGTGGCAAAAAAGTCTGTTATAGGTATGTTATTAGTATTATTAGGATCATTCTATTGGAATTTTTATAAAGTGCATCCATTAATCATTAATCTTCATGAACTATAGTAGAAATTTGTTCGAAAACAGAGGACCAAATAGTTTTGTATATATTCCTTTTTAATTGATGGGGAGAAAGTAATCCTCCATCTTCACAGCTCAACAAGAACCCTTCATGTGCAAGGAAGGGGATGCAAGAAGTGCATGTAAGTGGTTTTCTGAAAATTTCAACATTTTAGGAAAGCAACTTCATTATGAGGTGAAATATTTTCAAAATTTCGAACTAGCTACAAACAAAGTAGAATGAATTGATACAAACCACATGCTACTAGTATCTCACACTGAGAAACATGACACATCTGTGAACTTAGATGACTCTGAAACTGATCCCAAACTGTTTGTGAGAAAACTATCTCTCTCAAATACAAAAATAACATCAACTCACTGAAGGATGATAAAATAATCCATCAGGACAGTGACATCAGAGATTAAATAGAAAATCTTAAGACCATGGTCACATCAATAATGTTAGTAATTAACAAAAGTGTCAAACAATGGATAAAAAAATACAGACCAACTTAAGTTACACCAATATGTCAACTCAAACAGATGAAATATTGTCACAATTAAAGTCTAAGACAATAAGTAGACATACTGAAATGTGTACTTCTTATAAAACCAGAGGAACACAAGTAAAGAAAAAGAATACAGAAATTTCTATCCAATCTGATGAAGAAACCAGTGCACTTGATGAGGTCTTAATTTCAATACCTAAAGTAACCAAAGAAAACACCTTAAATATATTAGAAATGAAAACAGATATATGTATCACCCCTCAACTCAGTTGTTCCAAACCAATTCAAAAAGATAATTTTTCACTCCTCAAAGACAGGCCAACAAAAACTGTATTACTTGGAAGCTCAATATTAAAAGGAATAAAAACAAAAGGACTAAAAAATTCTGATGTCTCTACAAAAAGAGGTGCTGACCTGAACAGATTGATAAGTGTTGTAGATGAAAAGGATTTAAGTGTATACAAAACAATTGTCATCCATATTGGAGCAAATGACCTGAGTAATGGTGACAATTTAACATCTATCAGAGAAAACTATGAAAGCTTGTTATACCTATTGAGAGCAAAATGTCACACAGAAGCTGTTCTCATGGTGTCTGGTATACCGCCCAAGGAGAGGAATAAATGTAGAACCATTAAATTATTTGCAGAACTTTGTTACCAATACAACTTGCAGTTTATTGATCATTACAAAAAATATCTAGACAACTTTGGAAATGTTAAATGTGACCTGTTTCATGTTGATGGCATTCATCTCTCAAAAAGAGGAACATCAATTTTTCTTCAAAATATCAACAACTTTGTAAATATCATGGGACCTAAGAAACAAAATGAAACAAGTTCGTACTGTTTCTATTGTGGTGAGTCTGGACATAACAAACAAAGATGCAGACACAACAAAGCTGTACAATGTTTTTCTTGTGGCCAGGGGAATATGGTCACAAACAAAAATTTTGTGATACCCATTAAGAAAATGGCAAAGAAGACATAGCCTTATACCTCCCTAAATTACCACTTGTCTCAAACTTCAATATTATTACATCAAATTACTTTGACACTTTGAATTTTATTTACTCTATATGTAATAGAGAACAATGTTTATGTAATGAGATTAATATAAGAAACAAACAAACTGCAATTTCTCCATGTAAACAAATAAAGAAAACTGATACCCCACATTTAACTTCTTACAAGGAAGGATCATCAAATGATCTATTTAAAAGACACCATAAAACAGCCACTGAATCTCCATTGAGGCCTATAAATAAAAGCTTATCTTTGCCATCTACTGAACCATCTGATGTGTTTATTACTGAGAAAACTGTATTAGATAAACTCCCTGAGGCCATAAATAATACTGATTATTATTTGACTTGCTTATTCACTATGTATGTGTTATGCTTATCTTGTCTGTATATCATTGAAAAAGGAAATATTTTCACAGATAATGAAACAATTAATGTGTATTGCTTAGAACATTCTAAAGCATTAAAAATCTGTTGTCATAATGTTAACCGACTGGAAAATAAGTTTGATGAAATTAATCTTCTTAACTCGAAAAATCCTCCAGATTTAATTGGGTGTTGTGAAACTTTTTTTGACAATGAAATTTTAGATGAAAATATTTAAATTTCAAATTATGTATTAAACAGAAAGGACTGAACTTCAGATGGAGATGGCAGTTGGGTTATCTATTTTGCTGAAAATATTTCTTTTGAAAGAAAATATGAATATGAAATTGGTAACTTAGAAACTGTATGGTTTGATGTAAAACCTGTACATAAAAAATCCTTTTTATTATGTTTTGTATATAGACCACCAAAGTCGTTAATTGGATGGATTGAAGATTTTGAAGTCGAGTTACGTAATGATGTCAAGTATAATTGTGACATAATTCTAGCAGGAGACTTTACCATGAATTTTCTACCCCCACATAAACCTCCCAAAAAATGGTTCAGTATTTTGTGAACATATAATTTTCACCAGATTATTAGGGAGCCCACAAGAGTAACTTAAGAGTCTAAAACATTAATAGACCATATTTACATGTATGTCACAGATCTAAGTAAGGTTCAGGAATCATATGTCATAAAGTACTCTATAAGTGATCACTATGCAGTTGGTGTCACAAGAAAAGATCACATTTCCCACATAAAAAACTGCCATACTACCATTACATATAGGAATTTCAACCACTTTAATAAAGATGAATATTTAAAAGATCTATTTAATGCCCCTTTTTATGAAATTGAATTTGAAACTGATCCTTCAGTATGTCTCCATATGTGGTACAATACTTTAAATAAAGTGCTAGATAAACATGCACCATTTGTTACTAAAAGAGTCAAAAAAGACAAGCAACCAGATTGGTACAATAATGAAATTTTATATCCAAGGAAAATGAGAGATAAATATCAGTCTTGGTTTGTGGTGTGAATATAAATACTGGAGAAACAGAACTAAACAAATTTTAGAATAATAAAAACAGAAATATTGCAGTAACATTGTAAAAGATTCTAAAGACCCTAAAAATTTATGGAAATGTATTCACAGCCTCAATCCATCTCACCCAGTAAGACCACATAAACTTCTCTCTGATGGTGATACTGTGGTAACAAAGCAACTACATTTAGTGATTTCTTTACCTCTAATGTGTTCAAAACATCAGAGATCATAGTAAATTACCACATGCTCCTAATTTCTGTAAATTAACCCAATTTGTTCACAAAAGGTTACCTGCAAGTAAAAAATTCACACTCCCACCTATAAGAATGAATGAACTTTATAAAAATATCACCACACTGGATATAAATAAGTCTTCTGGTACATACAATATTGGACCAAATATCTTTAAAATTAGTGCCCCTGCTATTGTCTCCCCATTAACATTTATTTTTAATAGAATGATTGACACAGTAAATTTCCAAGTGTCCTAAAAAATGCTTAAGTGTCACCTATCTTTAAATCTGGTGAAAATCTTCAAGCCACAAATTACAGACCAATATCTGTTCTGCCTACCATCTCAAAATTAATAGAAAGACATGTCTCAACAAATTTGTACCACTAGTATCAAACTATAAACTTTTTCATCCTGCACAATCAGGTTTTAGACCAAAGCATTCTTGCCAAACAGCTCTTGTAAATGTCGTAGACACGTGGTTACAAGAAATGAACAATAGTAATATAAACATTGCAGTTCTTCTAGATTTAAAGAAGGCTTATGATGTTGTTGACCATGACATTTTTTGCAAAAAACTTGCACTCTATGGATGTGATAACAATGTTATTGCTTTCTTTAATTCTTACTTAAATGAAAGACCACAAGTACAAATTGGAAATACTCTATCTAATAAGCTACCTATTAAATTTGGTGTTCCTCAAGGTTCCATACTGGGTCCACTTTTCTTTATTTTGTATATAAATGATTTACCATTAAAAATAAAAAACTGTCAAACTGACATGTATGCTGATGACCACAATTCACACATCTGGTGACAACATTCAAGTATTGCAAACTAAAGTTCAGGAGGACTTATTTGAAGTTGAAAATTGGTGTGAAAGTAACAACTTGTTTATAAATTGTAATAAAACCAAATATCTGATTATTGGAACCAGACAAAAGCTATCTTCTTCAGATAAAGACCTTATTCTAAAATGAAATTCTGAAATTTTACAAAACTCCTGCTGTGAAAAACTGTTAGGAATCAAAATTGACTCCAATCTAAACTGGAATAGTCAAATTGACCAAATATGTTCAATAATTTCATCTCGTATTTATCTTCTCTCAAGAATAAAAAAGGTTTTTAAATCTGGAATCCAGAAAAATGTTTTACACTGGATACATCCTCCCCATACTTGATTATTGTTGTATAGTTTGGGGTAGTTGTAGCAAAGATGGACTAAATCGAATTCTTAACTTGCAAAAAAGAGTAACAAGATTAATACTAGATACAGACCCTCTTTCACCAACCGAACCTCTCTTTAAAAAACTTGGCTGGATGAAAATTGATGAAAGAATTGAATACCATAAACTAAAGGAAAGCAGTTTTCATGGCTAATAACATTTGATGAGGAAAGTAATTTTTTGGCAAAATTTTCATCTGGATGTCACAGAAATCTGTAGCCCTTATGCCCCTTTTTTTCAGTTAATGACAAAAAATAAGTAAATTTTTGATACAATATTGTGAGATTATCAATTCAATATCTGTACTAAATATTATTTTATTTTCATTTTTTATAGATAAAGAACTAGAATCAGTATTTGAGGAGGGTGAAGTCAAGATAACTCCTATGATGTCAGCATTTATCAAAGATCTAAAGCCAGAGCATGTCCTTATTTATGCAACTGGATCTGGCAAGCAACCAACTACAGGCTTTAGTCCAAAGCCTTCATTAACATTTCATCATGACAACAACCAGATCTTCCCTTCAGCAGTTAGTTGCGCTAATGAATTGCAACTTTTTGTCAATGCACAGAACACTGACCTGTATGCATTTTGTTTAAATATGCTAACAGCTTTGATGAATGGACGTTGCTTCAGCAAGTGTTAAATTACTAAGTTAAGACCAAAGACATTATTTGCATATAAAGCTGTAATATAACAAAAGTTGAGGACAATACAGTATTTTGTCTGATTGCATTCCAGTTCTTTTTCCATATGTTAACCTTTGTAGCCGATTGCTCTTGAATTTTTGTACGACTGCAAAAATTTTGCTGTCATATAATGTTATGGCGATGTTGTCGTCATTTTCTTCATAAACAACTACAAATCACAACTTTGATTTGGTATATGAGTACTTCAAAGCAATTGGTTGATTGATTGATAGGATGTTGGCTTTACATCCAGCGAGCAGTATATAATTTCAGCTATATTCAGGACGGGAACAAGTTAACAAACAATACATTACATCAATTGAAAAAGGGGTGGGATGGGACACAGGGAACAAAATTTTGACTGCCACTGGAAAAGTATGGAGTATAGGGTAGGGTTGGAGAATTTAGCCTTTTGTAGCCTACTCTTTTTCCAAATCTACAAAAGGGATCTTTATCGTGCAAGGAGCGTGGCACTCTACCAACCACGTTACCCACTACATTATCCGCGGCAAGGCTTTCCGTATTATGACCTGACAACCCCCCAACTAGAGGGTCTCCCCTATCCGCCACCAGGGACGCACTGGCCTGCTCTGTGGGTTGAGCACTGGGAACCGTCTCAGTCAAAGCAATTGGATAACTAGAATTTAGTTATTGTGATAACACTTTAATAAAGGGAAAATTCACAAAAATTAAATTATGATAAAAAGGGAATTTTTATTTTATAGTATTTTGTCTGTCATTTTAAATTGAACAAAATGTCTAAATGCCACAAAGTCATGAATAAAAGAGCTGGTGCAAGTGAAAACCCTATCATCCCAGGGTTTTTGTTTATATTTTTTTGTTGGAAGATAAACTGAAACCTTAAAATAGATAAGTTTTTTGTTCAGTAAAGCTGAATATGCAAATGTACAGAAATGCAGTTTTATCAGTTAGTTAAACAATATTTTTATTGATTCAAAGACAGCAGTTGTATACAATATAATAGTTTTACTGTTCAAAGCATTTGGCAAAAGAAGTCTCTCATAAAGGGCTTTCAGCTGCATCATCTCTTTAATACATTTATTAGTAATATGTATGAAAAAAAATTGGTTCTAAACAAAATTTTGGATTTTGCATGGTTTTCTTGGAGACAAGCTCTTTAAATTAACAAACAACAGCAGCATCATATCATAAGTTTTGTGTTTGTATCACAAGAGGCCCCAAGAACCTGAATCGCTTAAATAGTCCTTGAGCCATGAGGGTCTAACCCTATAAGGGATAATTTGACAACTATGACCCAATTGAGACTTTTGTAGAACTTAATACAATAGTTTTCATTCTATAGGGCAAAGCATGAAAAAAACACTATATGTCTCCACCCACTATGGTATGTACTATGAGTTAAAGCCTTATGAACTTAGAAATTTGCTGAAAGTACTCATTTATCATCTTGTCAGTGCAACTCCTCTAAAACTACTGTACAGAATTTTAATAAACTTAGTATGTAGCTCAGACAATTATTATCCTCTAATTTTTGTGGGAGTTGTGGCCCTTTGAATTGAAAAAATTGTAAAAATCCTCATCAATCATGGTTTCTGCTGAACTCCTCTTAAGACTATTTTACCAAATTTTATGGAACTTGGTATTTAGCTTGTACACCATATGTAGTTTAGCATATTACCAGGAAATTTTGTAGGAGTAACATACCTTTGAAGTGATAACTTTTGGGGAAGCAGGGGGAGACATATTGGCAGGCAAAATATTGACCTGAAAGGGCCATAACCAGGGGTCATCTGACAACTTCGATCCAATGGAGACTTTTGAAGAGCTAAATGAACTGAAGATTAAAGCAAGCAACAGCTTTTCTCTATCTGCAATAGTTTTTATTTTATAGCCAAAAGCATGAAAAAATGCTTTTTTAACTTTTAGGGCCATAACCACCAATATTGTTTGGATGGTCTTTTATAAAGTTTATGTTTTCTATGCCAACTGGAAATTTAAAATGGCCACCACCGCAGGACAGTTTAACATAGGACCATATGGGAAAGTTTTAAAAGGTTTCTTCTCGGAAACTGGTTAACCAATGGAAACAAAAACTTACTAGCAATATTGTTTGGATGGTCCTCTATAAAGTTTGTGTTTTTTTTCCCAATAGGAAATTCAAAATGGCCACCACCGCAGGACTTTGTTTAACATTGGACCCTATGGGAAAAAAGTTTAAAATAGCTTCTTCTCTGAAACCAGTTAACCAATTGAATCAAAACTTTCTACCAATATTGTTTGGATGGTCCTTTATAAATTTGTGTTTTTTATGCCTATTGGAAAATCAAAATGGCCACCACAGCAGGAATAAGTTTAACATAGGACCCTATGGGCAAATTTAAAAAATCTCTCCGGTTAATCAATGGAAACAAAACTTTCTAGCAATATTGTTTGGTCCTCTTTAAAGTTTATTGAAAATTACAGGATGTAGTTAACATCAGGGAAAGGCCATCTTCATTGCCTATAAAATCAGGCGAGTGATACAGGCTCTTAAGAGCCTCTGGTTCTACATGAACTGGTTTTTTGATATGTAAGTCTACCATGTTACAGATCAAACATTTGGTTCATGTCTTTTAATATTTTGAGGAGTTATGGACCTTTGAACTTGAAAAGTCACCTAAAAATTGTGCAGCCAATAGGAGACTGTATAGTTTGCAATACTCACAGAATGCTGGTATTAATTAAGATGCGTTTCCAAAATATTGTGTAGTGTTTAATTGATGCAGTATTGTTTTATTTAGAATTGCACTCAACCGAGTCTGTGCATGAAGGAACATTTGGAAACCAATTAATAATATGTAAATGAAGTTTTACTGTTCACACGAGTTAATTTTGCAGTAAAGTGATCAGCACATTTAGAGACTTCATGACTGAACACTGGCTTATATTAGTCATCCACTCTTGGATATGAGCTGCATAATTGCAACGGGTAATTTTTATTACAGAAAAACATCTATAGGATTAAAGGTCATAAACCTTGACGAACACAGCAGTTTTATTGCTTTATTGAAAGATTCAGGCTCCCGAGATCCTCTTGTTATGACCTAAAATAGAGACCATCCTGACTGAAGGCCGAGGTGAGAGATTCATGCTCCTAGGAGCTTCTTTTTTTTGTTTAACTTGGGTGTCTACCTTTGATTCACAGACATGAAACAAATAGGCTCCTACCTTTCCTCATTTAAGTTTTATTAAATTCTATCAATGAATTTAAAAGTCGTTAAAATCAATATATTAGTAAATTTTAAAAAAAATTCTTGTGACCTTGACCTTTCCATCCAAAAATCATTATGTGTGCAAGTTTCATGAAATTCTATCAAGATGTTCAAAAATGATCACAAGGAAATTTCTAATTCTGACTGAATGACGGACATGAAAGGACAAAACAAGAGTTAACACTATGTCTTGCCTGCCACCACCCTAGTTATAGAACTTATTGTTCTTGAGATGCTGCATACCAGATTTCAAGAGAATGTGATTAGTAGTTGCTGAGAAAACTGTTACGAAAATTTTCTACCATTGAACATTAATGTCGGTTAACAGGAAGTAGTGAGCGACAGACCTGAAAATCAAATCCCACATTATGGGAGGCCATGCTGATGCTGCATACCAAATTTCAAGAGAATGTGATTAGTAGTTGCTGAGAAAACTTACGAAAAATTGTTCCCCACCCGCCAGACATTCACCATACTATAACCGCCCGGGATTTCAACTCTGTGAAATCCTGCCAAAAATTATGAGTAAATGACATAAAACACTATAAGGAGTAACTGGACAATTTTTGACAATTAAATGGTGTGTAGGGCATGTCCTTCCGTTTATTTTTGCTATTTACAGTTTTACTCCTGCTCTTATAGATTTAAATTTACAAGGCAAACACTGATATTTTCATAACAAAATTGTTTTTAAAGGGCAAACACTCCTATAAGGATTCGTCTAACAATTTTGGACCAAAACGTTATTTAAAGGCCTTGTCTTGCTGATTATTTTTGCAATTTACAGTTTTACTCTAGTTATTATAACTTTAATGCTACAGTTCAATTATTAAACAATTCATTAGCACAAATTATTAAAGGGCAATAACTCCAATAAGAATTTGTTAGACAATTTATACCAACATAGTGATTTGCATTGTCTTGCTGATCATTTTTGCAATTTACTATATCAATCTGCTGTTTAATTTTTCAACTTATACTGTCAAAACTGACATTTTTTTTTTAAATCGTAACTTAATGGCAATAACTCCTACATGTAGTTAAACAAACCTTCTAAAATTTGTAGAGGTTGAATGTGACGATTTTAATATAACGAGTTTTTTTCTTTAGCTATATAATTTATGAGGTATTGGCCAAAACATGTGTTGACCCATGTTCTTCAACTTATACTTGTGAAAAATAGTTCAGATTAGGTGCAGCTCTCAGATACATGAACCAGTGTACTGCATTACTTTTCTATACATCCCGAATCTTTGGTACTGATTCTAAAAGCAAAATGGCCACAACAGTGGAACATAGAACCCTAGAGGCACTAAGAAGAAACAGCTGGTTTCAGAAACTATTTCACTTAATTCAATCAAATTAGAACATTATTAGAAATATATTCCAAAAATGCCATTGAGTTGGAAAATGGCAAGATTTAGTATGAACAATATACAAATAATGATGATTATTTTTGATTGCATTTTTAATGTTGAAGATAAAAATTTAAATTTAGTCTAAATGTACTTACAACAAATTGTTTTACTGAATTTTCAGTTAAATTTAGAGTTGAGTTATTGTCGCCAGGTGGCAAATAAAATACCGAAGTTGTAGACTTAGACCTTAGAGAACAAGACATTGAAAATAAAGATTTAATACCATAATATATAAATTTTGAAGATAAAACATTATTACAAGTATCTGCGAATGGTACCTCTTTTTTTTTTTATTTATCTGAGCTTATTTCTTATATAAAAATGCACAGCTTCTGAATACGAAGGTTAATAGAATACAAGAGATTAAATTATGAAAAAAATTTGTTGAAATTAGATCCAAACCAAAAAAATCCTCTCAAAATTTACACAATGTAAATAAACCTGTTTCTAAGAAAACAAAATGAAATGTTGACATTACTCATAGCGCTATAATAGTGGACGATTCTATAGAATCTCCAATTATTCTGAAAAAGACTCAGATACTGAGACACTCCAGGCAAACAAACTAAAACTTATTTCCACTTCAATGTGGTCAGTTTATGGCAGTAGCCTACATGAAAAAATGGTATCCGTGGCAAGATTTGTCCGTCAACTATACTGAGCTAAACATGAACACGAACAATGAGAGAGTGAAGTAAAAGTAACCCTTTTAAATTTGGTGCGCTTTTGCAAGTCGACCAAATAACTAGTTATTTCCCCCTTCAAAATTGGCGCGCTTTGGCACGTCGAACAAATAACTAGGTTTTTGTCTAGTACATGCAAATACTAACAGTTATTTTTCCCACGTGCAGTTTTGAGCGAGAAAAAACAGTTATGACTTCTAAAACTAATTTATTTAAGTACTGTTTTCCATAAATAATATCACTTATCTCACACTTTAAATGGTATATATTTTGCACATTAACTGCAACAAATTAAATGCTAGAAAACTAATGTTGTACCATTTTAGAAAGTTCCAAGTATCATCTTTACAAAGACATTGTCTTTAGAACAATATCTAATAAAACAATCCAGGTAATTAGCTCTTTATGAAGCAAACCTGACCAATCCATTCTCAGATCACTTCAGGCTGGTTTTTTTAAGAAAATTATTACAATTCACTTATTCAGAATTACTCTTTTTTGGTTTTGTCAAACTTTTACTATTTTAATAGATTAAGGTGAATTTGGAAGAGTCCGTGATCTTTCTATAGATAATAAGAAAATTTGTCTAATTATTGTAACCTTCAACAAACAATTGCAAGATTTATACTTGAGCAGGTATATTTAAGTCTCATCGGAAAGTGTAATATCCTAGGACATTTCATGCAATAACAATTTTTGCAACTTTGGAATAGAAGACTAAAATGTAAGTTTTAATTAAATTGTACAATTTATATAGACAGAAAGACGAAAGACGGACTATTTTTGGAAACTAACAAGTACTCACAATTGATAATCGTTGAAGTAATGCAAAGATAGATGAAATCTATTCTTTTCCAATATATGTGCATATTAGACTTTTAGTTTTGTCCATGGACCTAAAATATAAATTCAAATTGATACTACATACATGGATAACTCGATATAATTTTATTACGCAAGGTAAGCATAATATTAGTATGAACGATGATAACCATGTAGATTAATTTTCTTTTACAACAACTTTACGACTTTCTGAAAATATTCTGCTGTGGCAATTCTTTTTACAACACAGATGCTGTCATATATCTGTATCTTTAAAATGAATAATAAACATTTAATAATTTATTATGGTTAATCCAAGGTTATATACGCAAGTTATTCTATGCTAAAACAAGTTTTGCTGTAGCAGCCTTTCTAGACTTCGACAAAAACAAATACAAACAAAAAAATAGACAACACGTAAACATTTCTGAGAAAAACACATTGAAACAATTCAACTGACCACAGGAATCTATGTTTACTAATTCACCAGCTTGTGGTCATTATGAGTTTTTCCATCGTAATGTTTTGAAGTGGATTAGGTCAGTGGCATTGATATCTAACCTTCACTAAATCAAATTTGCGCGTGGTTTGTAAACTCAAGTCTGGGCCTCTAGAACATTGAACAATGAACGCCCGGCTGGCGTGTGCCAAAATAACCTGTGAATTCACTTTGATAAGGTAAATTGGCCAAGAGATGCACTAAATTTATTTTATTAATAATGAAATCATAATTTCTTGCAAAAACAAAACAAGACTGGACTGTGAACACGCTCACAAAGGGATACCCCCGCTTTGCTTTCAAGTCAAGCACAACAATCGGTCGTTCATAATTATGAATTGTTAAAATCAGTTCTTGCTCAAAGGTTCAATCCAAAAGAAAGAGTTACTGCTGCACGATGTGAATTTTCAGCTCGGAAAAGAAAATCGGGTAAAAATCATTCCGATTTTGACTAAGCACTAAGACGTCTTGTACGACTTGCTTATCCCGATAGCAAGTATAAATCTGTGTTAGAACAACTTGTAAATTCGGTCGCCAAAAAAAGAACTTAAACGTTGTAACATACAAACAGCAAATAACTCTAAGTTCATTTGTCCTTGTCCTGTTTTACCACATGGGTATGTTCTGTGAGGTGGAGGGCTGTACAAGCCCTTTCCTTAAGAACCACGACAAAAATAGAAACATTGGAGAATGTATCATGCAAAAAGAGTAAATATACATCTGTGCCCGGTACAAGGATGTTAATAAAAAGCTAAAAAAAAAATGGATTGTAAAAAAACACATTAAGATACACAAACTACATCAAGAAAAATTGTCTTCACTTGTTGTTATAAAAGAGGAAGTTCATATTATAACCTCAATCCAGGACCAGTACTCTTTCGTAAATTTTGCAAGATATATACAAGGGCTCGAGAGGAAGCGCAAAAACAAAGACAGCAGTATGCTCAAGATAATTTAGTAAACATAAGGGTACCTGAACCATTAACTCAACTTTCGGTTTGTAAAGGACATTACGTGGACATTAACTTTGACACTAATGTAGCTACTGTGGTCAAAAGATGGTGAAAAGGACTTTGGATTCCAAAAAAACTAATTTTGGGGGCTGGCACATCTGCTAAGTTATAAATATAAATTGTTCTGAGGGGGAGGAATGTAACAGTGTTATTACTTTAATAATGATCTCCCTTTGTTTTCATATTTCTCATTGAAAGTGCTTATATGTGTTATTGTCGAAGTAAATTATTATGTAGATGTAGAAGTCTTAGGGTCGTTGCTGCTCAACTAACTTGAAGGTACGTCCATATAGCTAATATTGAGTTCTAACATTTGGTTACATTTTCCATTAAATCAGATGCGGAACAATTGTGAGTTATTTAGATTTTGTCTAGTCGTGTTTGGATTGCAAAATTATGTTTTTATTCAGGGATAAAAGTGCTTGAGATATAATTTTTTTTTATATTTTACACTTAACTTGTACACTTTACAACTGTTATCCAGTATTGTTTGTTTATTAAAAGTAAAACTCACTGTTTTATATTTTGTCTACTGCCAGCATTCCCTAAACTCAGATCCCAGAGGAAGAACTGATATGGTCTTAAAAAGCCTCACCTTCTGTCTATGAGACATTACTTGGCCTCCATGTCATGATGACATGTTAGTGTTGGGCTAAAAGGACCATTTTTGTATCCAGCAAGTTTGTGAAGCATATAAGAACTCAACCCTCCTGTTACAGTGCAAAGGCGGAGGTACAAGGTTCTGAGTCCGTTATTACAAAACAGGTGCAGCAATTTTAAGCTCTACGCTGTCAATCAGTAGTGACCATAAGTTCTTAGTTCATAAGCATACAACTCGAAACAAACCAGAAACTTCCCTAGCTTAACTCATAATTACTGGTATGGGATAAATTATCTACCCCTAGGCTAGCTCTTAATTACTCATATGGGATAAATTGTCTACCCCTAGCTAACTCCTAATTACTGGTATGGGATAAATTGTCTACCCATAGGTTAGCAAATAGATGAATGTACTGGTGACATCCTAATTACTGGTATGGGATAAATTGTTTACCACATGGCTAGCTCCTAATAGTTGGTATGGGATGAATTGTCTACCCCTAGGCTAGCTCCAAATTACTGGTATGGGATAAATTGTCTACCTTTAGGCTAGCTCCTAATTACTGGTAAGGAATAAATTGTCTACCCCTAGGCTAATGAATAGATTAATATACTGATGATAACCTAATTACTGGTATGGGATAAATTGTCTACCCCTAGGCTAGCTCCTAATAGTTGGTCTGGGATAAATTGTCTACCCCTAGCTATAGGCTAGCTACTAATAACTGGTATGGGATAAATTGTCTACATCTAGGCTAGCAAATAGATGATTGACTGGTGACATCCTAATTACTGGTATGGGATAAATTGTCTACACCAAGTTTAGGGAATAGATGAATGTACTGGTGACATCCTAATTACTGGTATGGAATACATTGTTTACCCCTAGGCTAGCTCCTAATAGTTGGTCTGGGATAAATTGTCTACCCCTAGGCTAGCTACTAATAACTGGTATGGGATAAATTGTCTACATCTAGGCTAGCAAATAGATGATTGACTGGTGACATCCTAATTACTGGTATGGGATAAATTGTCTACACCAAGTTTAGGGAATAGATGAATGTACTGGTGACATCCTAATTACTGGTATGGGATAAATTGTCTACACCAAGGCCAGAGAATAGATTAATGTACTGGTGACATCCTAATTACTGGTATGGGATAAATTGTCTACACCAAGTTTAGGGAATAGATGAATGTACTGGTGACATCCTAATTACTGGTATGGGATAAATTGTCTACACCAAGGCCAGAGAATAGATTAATGTACTGGTGACATCCTAATTACTGGTATGGGATAAATTGTCTACATCTAG
Organism: Limnoperna fortunei; assembly: GCA_944474755.1. Taxonomy (NCBI): domain Eukaryota; kingdom Metazoa; phylum Mollusca; class Bivalvia; order Mytilida; family Modiolidae; genus Limnoperna; species Limnoperna fortunei. The sequence goes on along the minus strand of OX104120.1, from coordinate 33,273,117 downwards.
GCTAGCAAATAGATGAATGTACTGGTGACATCCTAATTACTGGTATGGGATAAATTGTCTACACCAAGGTTAGGGAATAGATGAATGTATTAGTGACATCCTAATTACTGGTATAGGATAAATTGTCTACACCAAGGTTAGAGAATAGATGAATGTACTGGTGACATCCTAATTACTGGTATGGGATAAATTGTCTACACCAAAGCCAGAGAATAGATTAATGTACTGGTGACATCCTAATTACTGGTATGGGATAAATTGTCTACACCAAGGCCAGATAATAGATGAATGTACTGGTGACATCCTAATTACTGGTTACGGGATAAATTGTCTACCCCAAGGCCAGAGAATATATGAATGTACTGGTGACATCCTAATTACTGGTATGGGATAAATTGTCTACACCTAGGCTAGCAAATATATGAATGTACTGGTGAGTGGTGACATCCTAATTACTGGTATGGGATAAACTGTGAACCCTTAGGCTAGCTCCAAATAACTGGTATTGGATAATTTTGTCTACCCCTAGGCTAGCGAATAGATTAATGTACTGGTAACATCCTAATTACTGGTATGGGATAAATTGTCTACATCTAGGCTAACGAATAGATTAATGTACTGGCGATATCTGAATTACTGGTATGGGATAAATTGTCTACACCTAGGCTAGCATTAGATAAATGTACCGGTGACATCCTAACTAAAGGTATGGGATAAATTGTCTACACCTAGGCTAACGAATAGATTAATGTAATGGTGATATCCTAATTACTGGTATGGGATAAATTGTCTACCCCTAGGCTAGCGAATATATGAATGTACTGGTGATATCCTAATTTCTAGTATGGGATAAATTGTCTACCCCTTGCCTAGCGAATAGATGAATGTACTGGTGACATCCTAATTACTGGTATGGGATAAATTGTCTACCGTGCCCCTAGGCTAACTCTTAATTACTCGAATGGGATAAAATGTCTACCTTTAGGATAGCTTCTAATTACTGGCATGGGATAAATCGTCTACCCCTCATCTAGCGACTAGTTGGGATTTACTGGTGACATCCTAATTACTGGTATGGGATAAATTGTCTACCCCAAAGCCAGCAAATAGATGAATGTACTGGTGACATCCTAATTACTGGTATGGGATAAATTGTCTACCCCTAGGCCAGCGAATATATGAATGTACTGGGGACATCCTAATTACTGGTATGGGATAAATTGTCTACACCAAGGTGAGGGAATAGATGAATGTACTGGTGACATCATATTTACTGGTATGGGATAAATTGTCTACACCAAGGCCAGAGAATAGATTAATGTACAGGTGACATCCTAATTACTGGTATGGGATAAATTGTCTACCCCTAGGCCAGCGAATATATGAATGTACTGGTGACATCCTAATTACTGGTATGGGATAAATTGTTTACATCTAGGCTAGCAAATAGATGAATGTACTGGTGACATCCTAATTACTGGTATGGGATAAATTGTCTACCCCTAGGCCAGCGAATATATGAATGTACTGGTGACATCCTAATTACTGGTATGGGATAAATTGTTTACATCTAGGCTAGCAAATAGATGAATGTACTGGTGACATCCGAATTACTGGTATGGAATACATTGTCTACCCCTAGGCCAGCGAATAGATTAATGTACTGGTGACATCCTAATTACTGGTATGGGATAAATTGTCTACCCCTAGGCTAGCGAATATATGAATGTACTGGTGACATCCTAATAACTGGTATGGGATAAATTGTCTACCCCTAGGCTAGCGAATATATGAATGTACTGGTGACATCCTAATTACTGGTATGGGATAAATTGTCTACACCAAGGTTAGGGAATAGATGAATGTACTGGTGACATCCTAATTACTGGTATGGGATAAATTGTCTACACCAAGGCCAGAGAATAGATTAATGTACTGTTGACATTCTAATTATTGGTATGGGATAAATTGTCTACACCAAGGCCAGAGAATAGATTAATGTACTGGTGACATCCTAATTACTGGTATGGGATAAATTGTCTACACCAAGGTTAGGGAATAGATGAATGTACTGGTGACATCCTAATTACTGGTTTGGGATAAATTGTCTACCCCAAGGCCAGAGAATAGATTAATGTACTGGTGACATCCTAATTATTGGTATGGGATAAATTGTCTACACCAAGGCCAGAGAATAGATTAATGTACTGGTGACATCCTAATTACTGGTATGGGATAAATTGTCTACACCAAGGTGAGGGAATAGATGAATGTACTGGTGACATCCTAATTACTGGTATGGGATAAATTGTCTACACCAAGGTTAGGGAATAGATGAATGTACTGGTGACATCCTAATTACTGGTATGGGATAAATTGTCTACCCCTAGGCCAGCGAATATATGAATGTACTGGTGACATCCTAATTACTGGTATGGGATAAATTGTCTACCCCAAGGCCAGCGAATAGATTAATGTACTGGTGACATCATAATTACTGGTATGGGATAAATTGTCTACCCCAAGGCCAGAGAATAGATTAATGTACTGGTGACATCCTAATTACTGGTATGGGATAAATTGTCAACACCAAGGTGAGGGAATAGATGAATGTACTGGTGACATCCTAATTACTGGTATGGGATAAATTGTCTACCCCTAGGCCAGCGAATAGATTAATGTACTGGTGACATCCTAATTACTGGTATGGGATAAATTGTCTACACCAAGGCCAGAGAATAGATTAATGTACTGGTGACATCCTAATTACTGGTATGGGATAAATTGTCTACCCCAAGGCCAGAGAATATATGAATGTACTGGTGACATCCTAATTACTGGTATGGGATAAATTGTCTACCTCTAGGCTAGCGAATATATGAATGTACTGGTGACATCCTAATTACTGGTATGGGATAAATTGTCTACACCAAGGTGAGGGAATAGATGAATGTACTGGTGACATCTTAATTACTGGTATGGGATAAATTGTCTACCCCAAGGCCAGCAAATAGATTAATGTACTGGTGACATCTTAATTACTGGTATGGGATAAATTGTCTACCCCAAGGCCAGAGAATAGATTAATGTACTGGTGACATCCTAATTACTGGTATGGGATAAATTGTCTACCCCTAGGCCAGCGAATATATGAATGTACTGGTGACATCCTAATTACTGGTATGGGATAAATTGTCTACACCAAGGTTAGGGAATAGATGAATGTACTGGTGACATCCTAATTACTGGTATGGGATAAATTGTCTACACCAAGGCCAGAGAATAGATTAATGTACTGGTGACATCCTAATTACTGGTATGGGATAAATTGTCTACCCCTAGGCCAGCGAATAGATTAATGTACTGGTGACATCCTAATTACTGGTATGGGATAAATTGTCTACACCAAGGCCAGAGAATAGATTAATGTACTGGTGACATCCTAATTACTGGTATGGGATAAATTGTCTACACCTAGGTTAGGGAATAGATGAATGTACTGGTGACATCCTAATTACTGGTATGGGATAAATTGTCTCCCACTAGGCTAGCTCCTAATAACTGGTATGGGATAAATTGTCTACCCCATATCCTAGCGAAGAGATGAATGTACTGGTGACATTCTAATTACTGGTATGGGATAAACTGTGAACCCTTAGGCTAGCTCCTAATAACTGGAATTGGATAATTTTGTCTAGCCCTAGGCTAGAGAATAGATTAATGTACTGGTAACATCCTAATTACTGGTAACATCCTAATTACTGGTATGGGATAAATGTCTACCCCTAGGCTAGCAAATAGATGAATATACTGGTGACATCCTAATTAATGGTATGGGATAAATTGTCTACCCCTAGGCTAGAGAATAGATGAATGTACTGGTGACAAACTAAATACTGGTATGGGAGATAAACTATCTACCACTAGGCTAGCTCTTAATTACTGGTATGAGATAAATTGTCTACCCCTGGGCTAGCAAATAGACGAATATACTGGTGACATCCTAATTACTGGTAAGGGATAAATTGTCTACCCCTAGGCTAGCTCCGAATTACTAGTATGGGATAAATTGTCTACCATTAGGCTAGCTCCGAATTACTGATATGGGATAAATTGTCTACCCCGTAGGCTAGCTCTTAATTACTCGTATGGGATAAATTGTCTACCCCTAGGCTAGCTCCTAATAACTGGCATGGGATAAATTTTCTACACCTAGTCCTAGGCTTACCAATAGATTAATGTACTGGTGATATCCTAATTACTGGTATGGGATAAATTGTCTACCCCTAGGCTAACGAATATATATGAATGCACTGCGGTGACATCCTAATTACTGGTATGGGATAAATTGTCTACCCTGGGCTAACTCTTAATTACTCGTATGGGATAAATTGTCTACCCCTAGGCTAGCGAATATATATGAATGCACTGCGGTGACATCCTAATTACTGGTATGGGATACATTTTCTACCACTGACAGTTGACTAGGCTAGATTCTAATAACTGATATGGGATAAATTGTCTACCACTCTAGCTCCCAATTACTGGCACTGACTACTGGTATGGGATAAATTGTTTACCCCTAGGCTAGCTCTTAATTACTCGTAAGGGATCAATTGTCTACCCCTAGGCTAGCTTCTAATAACTGGTATTGGATAAATTGTCCACCCCTAGGCTAGCAAATATATGAATGTACTGGTGACATCCTAATTACTGGTATGGGATAAATTGTTTACATCTAGGCTAGCAAATAGATGAATGTACTGGTGACATCCGAATTACTGGTATGGAATACATTGTCTACCCCTAGACCAGCGAATAGATTAATGTACTGGTGACATCCTAATTACTGGTATGGGATAAATTGTCTACCCCTAGGCTAGCGAATATATGAATGTACTGGTGACATCCTAATAACTGGTATGGGATAAATTGTCTACCCCTAGGCTAGCGAATATATGAATGTACTGGTGACATCCTAATTACTGGTATGGGATAAATTGTCTACACCAAGGTTAGAGAATAGATGAATGTACTGGTGACATCCTAATTACTGGTATGGGATAAATTGTCTACACCAAGGCCAGAGAATAGATTAATGTACTGGTGACATCCTAATTATTGGTATGGGATAAATTGTCTACACCAAGGCCAGAGAATAGATTAATGTACTGGTGACATCCTAATTATTGGTATGGGATAAATTGTCTACCCCAAGGTTAGGGAATAGATGAATGTACTGGTGACATCCTAATTACTGGTATGGGATAAATTGTCTACCCCAAGGCCAGAGAATAGATGAATGTACTGGTGACATCCTAATTACTGGTATGGGATAAATTGTCTACCCCAAGGCCAGCAAATAGATTAATGTACTGGTGACATCCTAATTACTGGTATGGGATAAATTGTCTACCCCAAGGCCAGAGAATAGATTAATGTACTGGTGACATCCTAATTACTGGTATGGGATAAATTGTCTACCCCTAGGCCAGCGAATATATGAATGTACTGGTGACATCCTAATTACTGGTATGGGATAAATTGTCTACACCAAGGTTAGGGAATAGATGAATGTACTGGTGACATCCTAATTACTGGTATGGGATAAATTGTCTACACCAAGGCCAGAGAATAGATTAATGTACTGGTGACATCCTAATTACTGGTATGGGATAAATTGTCTACCCCAAGGCCAGAGAATAGATTAATGTACTGGTGACATCCTAATTACTGGTATGGGATAAATTGTCTACACCAAGGCCAGAGAATAGATTAATGTACTGGTGACATCCTAATTACTGCTATGGGATAAATTGTCTACACCTAGGTTAGGGAATAGATGAATGTACTGGTGACATCCTAATTACTGGTATGGGATAAATTGTCTCCCACTAGGCTAGCTCCTAATAACTGGTATGGGATAAATTGTCTACCCCATATCCTAGCGAAGAGATGAATGTACTGGTGACATTCTAATTACTAGTATGGGATAAACTGTCTACCCTTAGGCTAGCTCCTAATTACTGGTATGGGATTAATTATCTACCCCTAGGCTAGCTCTTAATTACTCGTCTGGGATAAATTGTCTACCCCTAGGCTAGCTTCTAATAACTGGTATTGGATAAATTGTCCACCCCTAGGCTAGCAAATATATGAATGTACTGGTGACATCCTAATTACTGGTATGGGATAAACTGTGAACCCTTAGGCTAGCTCCTAATAACTGGAATTGGATAATTTTGTCTAGCCCTAGGCTAGAGAATAGATTAATGTACTGGTAACATCCTAATTACTGGTAACATCCTAATTACTGGTATGGGATAAATGTCTACCCCTAGGCTAGCAAATAGATGAATATACTGGTGACATCCTAATTAATGGTATGGGATAAATTGTCTACCCCTAGGCTAGAGAATAGATGAATGTACTGGTGACAAACTAAATACTGGTATGGGAGATAAACTATCTACCACTAGGCTAGCTCTTAATTACTGGTATGAGATAAATTGTCTACCCCTGGGCTAGCAAATAGACGAATATACTGGTGACATCCTAATTACTGGTAAGGGATAAATTGTCTACCCCTAGGCTAGCTCCGAATTACTGGTATGGGATAAATTGTCTACCATTAGGCTAGCTCCGAATTACTGATATGGGATAAATTGTCTACCCCGTAGGCTAGCTCTTAATTACTCGTATGGGATAAATTGTCTACCCCTAGGCTAGCTCCTAATAACTGGCATGGGATAAATTTTCTACACCTAGTCCTAGGCTTACCAATAGATTAATGTACTGGTGATATCCTAATTACTGGTATGGGATAAATTGTCTACCCCTAGGCTAACGAATATATATGAATGCACTGCGGTGACATCCTAATTACTGGTATGGGATAAATTGTCTACCCTGGGCTAACTCTTAATTACTCGTATGGGATAAATTGTCTACCCCTAGGCTAGCGAATATATATGAATGCACTGCGGTGACATCCTAATTACTGGTATGGGATACATTTTCTACCACTGACAGTTGACTAGGCTAGATTCTAATAACTGATATGGGATAAATTGTCTACCACTCTAGCTCCCAATTACTGGCACTGACTACTGGTATGGGATAAATTGTTTACCCCTAGGCTAGCTCTTAATTACTCGTAAGGGATCAATTGTCTACCCCTAGGCTAGCTTCTAATAACTGGTATTGGATAAATTGTCCACCCCTAGGCTAGCAAATATATGAATGTACTGGTGACATCCTAATTACTGGTATGGGATAAATTGTTTACATCTAGGCTAGCAAATAGATGAATGTACTGGTGACATCCGAATTACTGGTATGGAATACATTGTCTAAACCTAGGCCAGCGAATAGATTAATGTACTGGTGACATCCTAATTACTGGTATGGGATAAATTGTCTACCCCTAGGCTAGCGAATATATGAATGTACTGGTGACATCCTAATAACTGGTATGGGATAAATTGTCTACCCCTAGGCTAGCGAATATATGAATGTACTGGTGACATCCTAATTACTGGTATGGGATAAATTGTCTACACCAAGGTTAGAGAATAGATGAATGTACTGGTGACATCCTAATTACTGGTATGGGATAAATTGTCTACACCAAGGCCAGAGAATAGATTAATGTACTGGTGACATCCTAATTATTGGTATGGGATAAATTGTCTACACCAAGGCCAGAGAATAGATTAATGTACTGGTGACATCCTAATTATTGGTATGGGATAAATTGTCTACCCCAAGGTTAGGGAATAGATGAATATACTGGTGACATCCTAATTACTGGTATGGGATAAATTGTCTACCCCAAGGCCAGAGAATAGATTAATGTACTGGTGACATCCTAACTACTGGTATGGGATAAATTGTCTACACCAAGGTTAGGGAATAGATGAATGTACTGGTGACATCCTAATTACTGGTATGGGATAAATTGTCTACCCCAAGGCCAGAGAATAGATTAATGTACTGGTGACATCCTAATTACTGGTATGGGATAAATTGTTTACATCTAGGCTAGCAAATAGATGAATGTACTGGTGACATCCGAATTACTGGTATGGAATACATTGTCTACCCCTAGGCCAGCGAATAGATTAATGTACTGGTGACATCCTAATTACTGGTATGGGATAAATTGTCTACCCCTAGGCTAGCGAATATATGAATGTACTGGTGACATCCTAATAACTGGTATGGGATAAATTGTCTACCCCGAGGCTAGCGAATATATGAATGTACTGGTGACATCCTAATAACTGGTATGGGATAAATTGTCTACCCCTAGGCCATGCGAATATATGAATTTACTGGTGACATCCTAATTACTGGTATGGGATAAATTGTCTACCCTTAGGCCAGCGAATATATGAATGTACTGATGACATCCTAATTACTGGTATGGGATAAATTGTCTACACCAAGGTTAGGGAATAGATGAATGTACTGGTGACATCCTAATTACTGGTATGGGATAAATTGTCTACACCAAGGCCAGAGAATAGATTAATGTACTGGTGACATCCTAATTATTGGTATGGGATAAATTGTCTACACCAAGGCCAGAGAATAGATTAATGTACTGGTGACATCCTAATTATTGGTATGGGATAAATTGTCTACCCCAAGGTTAGGGAATAGATGAATGTACTGGTGACATCCTAATTACTGGTATGGGATAAATTGTCTACCCCAAGGCCAGAGAATAGATTAATGTACTGGTGACATCCTAATTACTGGTATGGGATAAATTGTCTACACCAAGGTTAGGGAATAGATGAATGTACTGGTGACATCTTAATTACTGGTATGGGATAAATTGTCTACCCCAAGGCCAGAGAATAGATTAATGTACAGGTGACATCCTAATTACTGGTATGGGATAAATTGTCTACCCCTAGGCCAGCGAATATATGAATGTACTGGTGACATCCTAATTACTGGTATGGGATAAATTGTTTACATCTAGGCTAGCAAATAGATGAATGTACTGGTGACATCCTAATTACTGGTATGGGATAAATTGTCTACCCCTAGGCCAGCGAATATATGAATGTACTGGTGACATCCTAATTACTGGTATGGGATAAATTGTTTACATCTAGGCTAGCAAATAGATGAATGTACTGGTGACATCCGAATTACTGGTATGGAATACATTGTCTACCCCTAGGCCAGCGAATAGATTAATGTACTGGTGACATCCTAATTACTGGTATGGGATAAATTGTCTACCCCTAGGCTAGCGAATATATGAATGTACTGGTGACATCCTAATAACTGGTATGGGATAAATTGTCTACCCCTAGGCTAGCGAATATATGAATGTACTGGTGACATCCTAATTACTGGTATGGGATAAATTGTCTACACCAAGGTTAGGGAATAGATGAATGTACTGGTGACATCCTAATTACTGGTATGGGATAAATTGTCTACACCAAGGCCAGAGAATAGATTAATGTACTGTTGACATTCTAATTATTGGTATGGGATAAATTGTCTACACCAAGGCCAGAGAATAGATTAATGTACTGGTGACATCCTAATTATTGGTATGGGATAAATTGTCTACCCCAAGGCCAGAGAATAGATTAATGTACTGGTGACATCCTAATTACTGGTATGGGATAAATTGTCTACCCCAAGGTTAGGGAATAGATGAATGTACTGGTGACATCCTAATTACTGGTATGGGATAAATTGTCTACCCCAAGGCCAGAGAATAGATTAATGTACTGGTGACATCCTAATTACTGGTATGGGATAAATTGTCTACACCAAGGTTAGGGAATAGATGAATGTACTGGTGACATCCTAATTACTGGTTTGGGATAAATTGTCTACCCCAAGGCCAGAGAATAGATTAATGTACTGGTGACATCCTAATTATTGGTATGGGATAAATTGTCTACACCAAGGCCAGAGAATAGATTAATGTACTGGTGACATCCTAATTACTGGTATGGGATAAATTGTCTACACCAAGGTGAGGGAATATATGAATGTACTGGTGACATCCTAATTACTGGTATGGGATAAATTGTCTACACCAAGGTTAGGGAATAGATGAATGTACTGGTGACATCCTAATTACTGGTATGGGATAAATTGTCTACCCCTAGGCCAGCGAATATATGAATGTACTGGTGACATCCTAATTACTGGTATGGGATAAATTGTCTACCCCAAGGCCAGCGAATAGATTAATGTACTGGTGACATCATAATTACTGGTATGGGATAAATTGTCTACACCAAGGCCAGAGAATAGATTAATGTACTGGTGACATCCTAATTACTGGTATGGGATAAATTGTCTACACCAAGGTGAGGGAATAGATGAATGTACTGGTGACATCCTAATTACTGGTATGGAATACATTGTCTACCCCTAGGCCAGCGAATAGATTAATGTACTGGTGACATCCTAATTACTGGTATGGGATAAATTGTCTACACCAAGGCCAGAGAATAGATTAATGTACTGGTGACATCCTAATTACTGGTATGGGATAAATTGTCTACCCCAAGGCCAGAGAATATATGAATGTACTGGTGACATCCTAATTACTGGTATGGGATAAATTGTCTACCCCTAGGCTAGCGAATATATGAATGTACTGGTGACATCCTAATTACTGGTATGGGATAAATTGTCTACACCAAGGTGAGGGAATAGATGAATGTACTGGTGACATCTTAATTACTGGTATGGGATAAATTGTCTACCCCAAGGCCAGCAAATAGATTAATGTACTGGTGACATCCTAATTACTGGTATGGGATAAATTGTCTACCCCAAGGCCAGAGAATAGATTAATGTACTGGTGACATCCTAATTACTGGTATGGGATAAATTGTCTACCCCTAGGCCAGCGAATATATGAATGTACTGGTGACATCCTAATTACTGGTATGGGATAAATTGTCTACACCAAGGTTAGGGAATAGATGAATGTACTGGTGACATCCTAATTACTGGTATGGGATAAATTGTCTACACCAAGGTTAGGGAATAGATGAATGTACTGGTGACATCCTAATTACTGGTATGGGATAAATTGTCTACCCCAAGGCCAGAGAATAGATTAATGTACTGGTGACATCCTAATTACTGGTATGGGATAAATTGTTTACATCTAGGCTAGCAAATAGATGAATGTACTGGTGACATCCGAATTACTGGTATGGAATACATTGTCTACCCCTAGGCCAGCGAATAGATTAATGTACTGGTGACATCCTAATTACTGGTATGGGATAAATTGTCTACCCCTAGGCTAGCGAATATATGAATGTACTGGTGACATCCTAATAACTGGTATGGGATAAATTGTCTACCCCGAGGCTAGCGAATATATGAATGTACTGGTGACATCCTAATAACTGGTATGGGATAAATTGTCTACCCCTAGGCCATGCGAATATATGAATTTACTGGTGACATCCTAATTACTGGTATGGGATAAATTGTCTACCCTTAGGCCAGCGAATATATGAATGTACTGATGACATCCTAATTACTGGTATGGGATAAATTGTCTACACCAAGGTTAGGGAATAGATGAATGTACTGGTGACATCCTAATTACTGGTATGGGATAAATTGTCTACACCAAGGCCAGAGAATAGATTAATGTACTGGTGACATCCTAATTATTGGTATGGGATAAATTGTCTACACCAAGGCCAGAGAATAGATTAATGTACTGGTGACATCCTAATTATTGGTATGGGATAAATTGTCTACCCCAAGGTTAGGGAATAGATGAATGTACTGGTGACATCCTAATTACTGGTATGGGATAAATTGTCTACCCCAAGGCCAGAGAATAGATTAATGTACTGGTGACATCCTAATTACTGGTATGGGATAAATTGTCTACACCAAGGTTAGGGAATAGATGAATGTACTGGTGACATCCTAATTACTGGTATGGGATAAATTGTCTACCCCAAGGCCAGAGAATAGATTAATGTACAGGTGACATCCTAATTACTGGTATGGGATAAATTGTCTACCCCTAGGCCAGCGAATATATGAATGTACTGGTGACATCCTAATTACTGGTATGGGATAAATTGTTTACATCTAGGCTAGCAAATAGATGAATGTACTGGTGACATCCTAATTACTGGTATGGGATAAATTGTCTACCCCTAGGCCAGCGAATATATGAATGTACTGGTGACATCCTAATTACTGGTATGGGATAAATTGTTTACATCTAGGCTAGCAAATAGATGAATGTACTGGTGACATCCGAATTACTGGTATGGAATACATTGTCTACCCCTAGGCCAGCGAATAGATTAATGTACTGGTGACATCCTAATTACTGGTATGGGATAAATTGTCTACCCCTAGGCTAGCGAATATATGAATGTACTGGTGACATCCTAATAACTGGTATGGGATAAATTGTCTACCCCTAGGCTAGCGAATATATGAATGTACTGGTGACATCCTAATTACTGGTATGGGATAAATTGTCTACACCAAGGTTAGGGAATAGATGAATGTACTGGTGACATCCTAATTACTGGTATGGGATAAATTGTCTACCCCAAGGCCAGAGAATAGATTAATGTACAGGTGACATCCTAATTACTGGTATGGGATAAATTGTCTACCCCTAGGCCAGCGAATATATGAATGTACTGGTGACATCCTAATTACTGGTATGGGATAAATTGTTTACATCTAGGCTAGCAAATAGATGAATGTACTGGTGACATCCTAATTACTGGTATGGGATAAATTGTCTACCCCTAGGCCAGCGAATATATGAATGTACTGGTGACATCCTAATTACTGGTATGGGATAAATTGTTTACATCTAGGCTAGCAAATAGATGAATGTACTGGTGACATCCGAATTACTGGTATGGAATACATTGTCTACCCCTAGGCCAGCGAATAGATTAATGTACTGGTGACATCCTAATTACTGGTATGGGATAAATTGTCTACCCCTAGGCTAGCGAATATATGAATGTACTGGTGACATCCTAATAACTGGTATGGGATAAATTGTCTACCCCTAGGCTAGCGAATATATGAATGTACTGGTGACATCCTAATTACTGGTATGGGATAAATTGTCTACACCAAGGTTAGGGAATAGATGAATGTACTGGTGACATCCTAATTACTGGTATGGGATAAATTGTCTACACCAAGGCCAGAGAATAGATTAATGTACTGTTGACATTCTAATTATTGGTATGGGATAAGTTGTCTACACCAAGGCCAGAGAATAGATTAATGTACTGGTGACATCCTAATTATTGGTATGGGATAAATTGTCTACCCCAAGGCCAGAGAATAGATTAATGTACTGGTGACATCCTAATTACTGGTATGGGATAAATTGTCTACCCCAAGGTTAGGGAATAGATGAATGTACTGGTGACATCCTAATTACTGGTATGGGATAAATTGTCTACCCCAAGGCCAGAGAATAGATTAATGTACTGGTGACATCCTAATTACTGGTATGGGATAAATTGTCTACACCAAGGTTAGGGAATAGATGAATGTACTGGTGACATCCTAATTACTGGTTTGGGATAAATTGTCTACCCCAAGGCCAGAGAATAGATTAATGTACTGGTGACATCCTAATTATTGGTATGGGATAAATTGTCTACACCAAGGCCAGAGAATAGATTAATGTACTGGTGACATCCTAATTACTGGTATGGGATAAATTGTCTACACCAAGGTGAGGGAATAGATGAATGTACTGGTGACATCCTAATTACTGGTATGGGATAAATTGTCTACACCAAGGTTAGGGAATAGATGAATGTACTGGTGACATCCTAATTACTGGTATGGGATAAATTGTCTACCCCTAGGCCAGCGAATATATGAATGTACTGGTGACATCCTAATTACTGGTATGGGATAAATTGTCTACCCCAAGGCCAGCGAATAGATTAATGTACTGGTGACATCATAATTACTGGTATGGGATAAATTGTCTACCCCAAGGCCAGAGAATAGATTAATGTACTGGTGACATCCTAATTACTGGTATGGGATAAATTGTCTACACCAAGGTGAGGGAATAGATGAATGTACTGGTGACATCCTAATTACTGGTATGGGATAAATTGTCTACCCCTAGGCCAGCGAATAGATTAATGTACTGGTGACATCCTAATTACTGGTATGGGATAAATTGTCTACACCAAGGCCAGAGAATAGATTAATGTACTGGTGACATCCTAATTACTGGTATGGGATAAATTGTCTACCCCAAGGCCAGAGAATATATGAATGTACTGGTGACATCCTAATTACTGGTATGGGATAAATTGTCTACCCCTAGGCTAGCGAATATATGAATGTACTGGTGACATCCTAATTACTGGTATGGGATAAATTGTCTACACCAAGGTGAGGGAATAGATGAATGTACTGGTGACATCTTAATTACTGGTATGGGATAAATTGTCTACCCCAAGGCCAGCAAATAGATTAATGTACTGGTGACATCCTAATTACTGGTATGGGATAAATTGTCTACCCCAAGGCCAGAGAATAGATTAATGTACTGGTGACATCCTAATTACTGGTATGGGATAAATTGTCTACCCCTAGGCCAGCGAATATATGAATGTACTGGTGACATCCTAATTACTGGTATGGGATAAATTGTCTACACCAAGGTTAGGGAATAGATGAATGTACTGGTGACATCCTAATTACTGGTATGGGATAAATTGTCTACACCAAGGCCAGAGAATAGATTAATGTACTGGTGACATCCTAATTACTGGTATGGGATAAATTGTCTACCCCAAGGCCAGAGAATAGATTAATGTACTGGTGACATCCTAATTACTGGTATGGGATAAATTGTCTACACCAAGGCCAGAGAATAGATTAATGTACTGGTGACATCCTAATTACTGGTATGGGATAAATTGTCTACACCTAGGTTAGGGAATAGATGAATGTACTGGTGACATCCTAATTACTGGTATGGGATAAATTGTCTCCCACTAGGCTAGCTCCTAATAACTGGTATGGGATAAATTGTCTACCCCATATCCTAGCGAAGAGATGAATGTACTGGTGACATTCTAATTACTAGTATGGGATAAACTGTCTACCCTTAGGCTAGCTCCTAATTACTGGTATGGGATTAATTATCTACCCCTAGGCTAGCTCTTAATTACTCGTCTGGGATAAATTGTCTACCCCTAGGCTAGCTTCTAATAACTGGTATTGGATAAATTGTCCACCCCTAGGCTAGCAAATATATGAATGTACTGGTGACATCCTAATTACTGGTATGGGATAAACTGTGAACCCTTAGGCTAGCTCCTAATAACTGGAATTGGATAATTTTGTCTAGCCCTAGGCTAGAGAATAGATTAATGTACTGGTAACATCCTAATTACTGGTAACATCCTAATTACTGGTATGGGATAAATGTCTACCCCTAGGCTAGCAAATAGATGAATATACTGGTGACATCCTAATTAATGGTATGGGATAAATTGTCTACCCCTAGGCTAGAGAATAGATGAATGTACTGGTGACAAACTAAATACTGGTATGGGAGATAAACTATCTACCACTAGGCTAGCTCTTAATTACTGGTATGAGATAAATTGTCTACCCCTGGGCTAGCAAATAGACGAATATACTGGTGACATCCTAATTACTGGTAAGGGATAAATTGTCTACCCCTAGGCTAGCTCCGAATTACTGGTATGGGATAAATTGTCTACCACTAGGCTAGCTCCGAATTACTGATATGGGATAAATTGTCTACCCCGTAGGCTAGCTCTTAATTACTCGTATGGGATAAATTGTCTACCCCTAGGCTAGCTCCTAATAACTGGCATGGGATAAATTTTCTACACCTAGTCCTAGGCTTACCAATAGATTAATGTACTGGTGATATCCTAATTACTGGTATGGGATAAATTGTCTACCCCTAGGCTAACGAATATATATGAATGCACTGCGGTGACATCCTAATTACTGGTATGGGATAAATTGTCTACCCTGGGCTAACTCTTAATTACTCGTATGGGATAAATTGTCTACCCCTAGGCTAGCGAATATATATGAATGCACTGCGGTGACATCCTAATTACTGGTATGGGATACATTTTCTACCACTGACAGTTGACTAGGCTAGATTCTAATAACTGATATGGGATAAATTGTCTACCACTCTAGCTCCCAATTACTGGCACTGACTACTGGTATGGGATAAATTGTTTACCCCTAGGCTAGCTCTTAATTACTCGTAAGGGATCAATTGTCTACCCCTAGGCTAGCTTCTAATAACTGGTATTGGATAAATTGTCCACCCCTAGGCTAGCAAATATATGAATGTACTGGTGACATCCTAATTACTGGTATGGGATAAATTGTTTACATCTAGGCTAGCAAATAGATGAATGTACTGGTGACATCCGAATTACTGGTATGGAATACATTGTCTAAACCTAGGCCAGCGAATAGATTAATGTACTGGTGACATCCTAATTACTGGTATGGGATAAATTGTCTACCCCTAGGCTAGCGAATATATGAATGTACTGGTGACATCCTAATAACTGGTATGGGATAAATTGTCTACCCCTAGGCTAGCGAATATATGAATGTACTGGTGACATCCTAATTACTGGTATGGGATAAATTGTCTACCCTTAGGCCAGCGAATATATGAATGTACTGGTGACATCCTAATTACTGGTATGGGATAAATTGTCTACACCAAGGCCAGAGAATAGATTAATATACTGGTGACATCCTAATTATTGGTATGGGATAAATTGTCTACACCAAGGCCAGAGAATAGATTAATGTACTGGTGACATCCTAATTATTGGTATGGGATAAATTGTCTACCCCAAGGTTAGGGAATAGATGAATGTACTGGTGACATCCTAATTACTGGTATGGGATAAATTGTCTACCCCAAGGCCAGAGAATAGATGAATGTACTGGTGACATCCTAATTACTGGTATGGGATAAATTGTCTACACCAAGGTTAGGGAATAGATGAATGTACTGGTGACATCCTAATTACTGGTATGGGATAAATTGTCTACACCAAGGCCAGAGAATAGATTAATGTACTGGTGACATCCTAATTACTGGTATGGGATAAATTGTTTACATCTAGGCTAGCAAATAGATGAATGTACTGGTGACATCCGAATTACTGGTATGGAATACATTGTCTACCCCTAGGCCAGCGAATAGATTAATGTACTGGTGACATCCTAATTACTGGTATGGGATAAATTGTCTACCCCTAGGCTAGCGAATATATGAATGTACTGGTGACATCCTAATAACTGGTATGGGATAAATTGTCTACCCCGAGGCTAGCGAATATATGAATGTACTGGTGACATCCTAATAACTGGTATGGGATAAATTGTCTACCCCTAGGCCATGCGAATATATGAATTTACTGGTGACATCCTAATTACTGGTATGGGATAAATTGTCTACCCTTAGGCCAGCGAATATATGAATGTACTGATGACATCCTAATTACTGGTATGGGATAAATTGTCTACACCAAGGTTAGGGAATAGATGAATGTACTGGTGACATCCTAATTACTGGTATGGGATAAATTGTCTACCCCAAGGCCAGAGAATATATGAATTTACTGGTGACATCCTAATTACTGGTATGGGATAAATTGTCTACCCTTAGGCCAGCGAATATATGAATGTACTGGTGACATCCTAATTACTGGTATGGGATAAATTGTCTACACCAAGGCCAGAGAATAGATTAATGTACTGGTGACATCCTAATTATTGGTATGGGATAAATTGTCTACACCAAGGCCAGAGAATAGATTAATGTACTGGTGACATCCTAATTATTGGTATGGGATAAATTGTCTACCCCAAGGTTAGGGAATAGATGAATGTACTGGTGACATCCTAATTACTGGTATGGGATAAATTGTCTACCCCAAGGCCAGAGAATAGATTAATGTACTGGTGACATCCTAATTACTGGTATGGGATAAATTGTCTACACCAAGGTTAGGGAATAGATGAATGTACTGGTGACATCCTAATTACTGGTATGGGATAAATTGTCTACCCTTAGGCCAGCGAATATATGAATGTACTGGTGACATCCTAATTACTGGTATGGGATAAATTGTCTACCCCAAGGCCAGCGAATAGATTAATGTACTGGTGACATCCTAATTACTGGTATGGGATAAATTGTCTACACCAAGGCCAGAGAATAGATTAATGTACTGGTGACATCCTAATTATTGGTATGGGATAAATTGTCTACACCAAGGCCAGAGAATAGATTAATGTACTGGTGACATCCTAATTATTGGTATGGGATAAATTGTCTACCCCAAGGTTAGGGAATAGATGAATGTACTGGTGACATCCTAATTACTGGTATGGGATAAATTGTCTACCCCAAGGCCAGAGAATAGATGAATGTACTGGTGACATCCTAATTACTGGTATGGGATAAATTGTCTACACCAAGGTTAGGGAATAGATGAATGTACTGGTGACATCCTAATTACTGGTATGGGATAAATTGTCTACCCCAAGGCCAGAGAATAGATTAATGTACTGGTGACATCCTAATTACTGGTATGGGATAAATTGTTTACATCTAGGCTAGCAAATAGATGAATGTACTGGTGACATCCGAATTACTGGTATGGAATACATTGTCTACCCCTAGGCCAGCGAATAGATTAATGTACTGGTGACATCCTAATTACTGGTATGGGATAAATTGTCTACCCCTAGGCTAGCGAATATATGAATGTACTGGTGACATCCTAATAACTGGTATGGGATAAATTGTCTACCCCGAGGCTAGCGAATATATGAATGTACTGGTGACATCCTAATAACTGGTATGGGATAAATTGTCTACCCCTAGGCCATGCGAATATATGAATTTACTGGTGACATCCTAATTACTGGTATGGGATAAATTGTCTACCCTTAGGCCAGCGAATATATGAATGTACTGATGACATCCTAATTACTGGTATGGGATAAATTGTCTACACCAAGGTTAGGGAATAGATGAATGTACTGGTGACATCCTAATTACTGGTATGGGATAAATTGTCTACCCCAAGGCCAGAGAATATATGAATTTACTGGTGACATCCTAATTACTGGTATGGGATAAATTGTCTACCCTTAGGCCAGCGAATATATGAATGTACTGGTGACATCCTAATTACTGGTATGGGATAAATTGTCTACACCAAGGCCAGAGAATAGATTAATGTACTGGTGACATCCTAATTATTGGTATGGGATAAATTGTCTACATTAAGGCCAGAGAATAGATTAATGTACTGGTGACATCCTAATTATTGGTATGGGATAAATTGTCTACCCCAAGGTTAGGGAATAGATGAATGTACTGGTGACATCCTAATTACTGGTATGGGATAAATTGTCTACCCCAAGGCCAGAGAATAGATTAATGTACTGGTGACATCCTAATTACTGGTATGGGATAAATTGTCTACACCAAGGTTAGGGAATAGATGAATGTACTGGTGACATCCTAATTACTGGTATGGGATAAATTGTCTACCCTTAGGCCAGCGAATATATGAATGTACTGGTGACATCCTAATTACTGGTATGGGATAAATTGTCTACCCCAAGGCCAGCGAATAGATTAATGTACTGGTGACATCATAATTACTGGTATGGGATAAATTGTCTACCCCAAGGCCAGAGAATAGATTAATGTACTGGTGACATCCTAATTACTGGTATGGGATAAATTGTCTACACCAAGGTGAGGGAATAGATGAATGTACTGGTGACATCCTAATTACTGGTATGGGATAAATTGTCTACCCCAAGGCCAGTGAATAGATTAATGTACTGGTGACATCCTAATTACTGGTATGGGATAAATTGTCTACCCCAAGGCCAGAGAATATATGAATGTACTGGTGACATCCTAATTACTGGTATGGGATAAATTGTCTACCCCTAGGCTAGCGAATATATGAATGTACTGGTGACATCCTAATTACTGGTATGGGATAAATTGTCTACACCAAGGTGAGGGAATAGATGAATGTACTGGTGACATCTTAATTACTGGTATGGGATAAATTGTCTACCCCAAGGCCAGCAAATAGATTAATGTACTGGTGACATCCTAATTACTGGTATGGGATAAATTGTCTACCCCAAGGCCAGAGAATAGATTAATGTACTGGTGACATCCTAATTACTGGTATGGGATAAATTGTTTACATCTAGGCTAGCAAATAGATGAATGTACTGGTGACATCCGAATTACTGGTATGGAATACATTGTCTACCCCTAGGCCAGCGAATAGATTAATGTACTGGTGACATCCTAATTACTGGTATGGGATAAATTGTCTACCCCTAGGCTAGCGAATATATGAATGTACTGGTGACATCCTAATTACTGGTATGGGATAAATTGTCTACACCAAGGTTAGGGAATAGATGAATGTACTGGTGACATCTTAATTACTGGTATGGGATAAATTGTCTACACCAAGGCCAGAGAATAGATTAATGTACTGGTGACATCCTAATTACTGGTATGGGATAAATTGTCTACCCCAAGGCCAGAGAATAGATTAATGTACTGGTGACATCCTAATTACTGGTATGGGATAAATTGTCTACACCAAGGCCAGAGAATAGATTAATGTACTGGTGACATCCTAATTACTGGTATGGGATAAATTGTCTACACCTAGGTTAGGGAATAGATGAATGTACTGGTGACATCCTAATTACTGGTATGGGATAAATTGTCTCCCACTAGGCTAGCTCCTAATAACTGGTATGGGATAAATTGTCTACCCCATATCCTAGCGAAGAGATGAATGTACTGGTGACATTCTAATTACTAGTATGGGATAAACTGTCTACCCTTAGGCTAGCTCCTAATTACTGGTATGGGATTAATTATCTACCCCTAGGCTAGCTCTTAATTACTCGTCTGGGATAAATTGTCTACCCCTAGGCTAGCTTCTAATAACTGGTATTGGATAAATTGTCCACCCCTAGGCTAGCAAATATATGAATGTACTGGTGACATCCTAATTACTGGTATGGGATAAACTGTGAACCCTTAGGCTAGCTCCTAATAACTGGAATTGGATAATTTTGTCTAGCCCTAGGCTAGAGAATAGATTAATGTACTGGTAACATCCTAATTACTGGTAACATCCTAATTACTGGTATGGGATAAATGTCTACCCCTAGGCTAGCAAATAGATGAATATACTGGTGACATCCTAATTAATGGTATGGGATAAATTGTCTACCCCTAGGCTAGAGAATAGATGAATGTACTGGTGACAAACTAAATACTGGTATGGGAGATAAACTATCTACCACTAGGCTAGCTCTTAATTACTGGTATGAGATAAATTGTCTACCCCTGGGCTAGCAAATAGACGAATATACTGGTGACATCCTAATTACTGGTAAGGGATAAATTGTCTACCCCTAGGCTAGCTCCGAATTACTGGTATGGGATAAATTGTCTACCACTAGGCTAGCTCCGAATTACTGATATGGGATAAATTGTCTACCCCGTAGGCTAGCTCTTAATTACTCGTATGGGATAAATTGTCTACCCCTAGGCTAGCTCCTAATAACTGGCATGGGATAAATTTTCTACACCTAGTCCTAGGCTTACCAATAGATTAATGTACTGGTGATATCCTAATTACTGGTATGGGATAAATTGTCTACCCCTAGGCTAACGAATATATATGAATGCACTGCGGTGACATCCTAATTACTGGTATGGGATAAATTGTCTACCCTGGGCTAACTCTTAATTACTCGTATGGGATAAATTGTCTACCCCTAGGCTAGCGAATATATATGAATGCACTGCGGTGACATCCTAATTACTGGTATGGGATACATTTTCTACCACTGACAGTTGACTAGGCTAGATTCTAATAACTGATATGGGATAAATTGTCTACCACTCTAGCTCCCAATTACTGGCACTGACTACTGGTATGGGATAAATTGTTTACCCCTAGGCTAGCTCTTAATTACTCGTAAGGGATCAATTGTCTACCCCTAGGCTAGCTCTTAATTACTGATATGGGATAAATTGTTACCCCTAGGCAAGCTCTTAATTACTCATATTGGATCAATTGTCTACCCCTAGGCTAGCTCCTAATTACTGATATGGGATGAATTGTTACCCCTAGGCTAGCTCTTAATTACTCATATTGGATCAATTGTCTACCCCTAGGCTAGCTCCTAATTACTGGTATGGGATAAATTGTTACCCCTAGGCAAGCTCCTAATTACTGGTATGGGATCAATTGTTACCCCTAGGCAAGCTCTTAATTACTCATATTGGATCAATTGTCTACCCCTAGGCTAGCTCCTAATTACTGGTATGGGATAAATTGTTACCCCTAGGCAAGCTCTTAATTACTCATATTGGATCAATTGTCTACCCCTAGGCTAGCTCTTAATTACTGATATGGGATAAATTGTTACCCCTAGGCAAGCTCTTAATTACTCATATTGGATCAATTGTCTACCCCTAGGCTAGCTCCTAATTACTGGTATGGGATAAATTGTTACCCCTAGGCAAGCTCCTAATTACTGGTATGGGATAAATTGTTACCCCTAGGCAAGCTCCTAATTACTGGTATGGGATAAATTTTCGACACCTAGGCTAATGAATAGATTAATGGTAGCATAAAGACTGAAACCATAGAAAGATGTTGTTGATGGACATCTGTCGTATATAAAAATTACAATTGTAATACAAGATTTATAGTTTGAAACAAACCTTGGGACGTACAAATGCGTAATACATCAAAAATATACATTTCCATGGAAACAGTTTTGGTGAAATTTACCACAAAACATTATTAAAATTCTATAAATAACTAGAGGAATGTATTCACAGGAATACAACTTACCCCCCTGCCCAGTTTGTATTCTAGCACGAATGTTGAACAATATATTACTGAATGCACAGTTTACATCATTGATTATACAAAAGATCATGGGTGTACACGCACGATTTCAGTGCTTTTTGTGTTTTATATTTAAAATAATGATAACAGATAAGAGCAATTTAATGAGAAAAAATTTTAAAAAACAGATAACAGCAGAGTGTCATCGAAGACGAAGGGAAAAGAGCTAAATCGGGTTTTAATTTTCATTATTACGAATTATTCTTCCAAATAACCCTAATATGATGAAAAGTACAACCGACATTGTTACAACCCTGATTCAGCACAGAAACTATCAGCACAATAAGAAAAATAATTAGATCCTAGAAAATTAAACAAATGTGAAGAAGATAGATAAATCTGAGATTTTTCTCATTAAATAATTTCTCCCTAATAAGCATTCAAAACCATGTGTAATATTTAAATCCACTGTGTTGGACACTGCATCTGTAGCTGTGTTACGGCTATTCATAGAACAGCAATGAATAAAGAAAAAATGATTAGGGAATATCTCTGTAGTAATTTAATTTGCTTTGTAAGCAGAAATCTACGGAAGCCGATAATGGTCATGTAAAAAATAAAAACTATGTCGTAATTACGACATAATATATCGTAATAATGACATAATATGGTGTAATAACGACTTAACATGCCATATTAACGACATAACTATGTCATAATAACAACATAGCTATGTCATGATAACGACATAACAATGTCGTGATAACGAAATAACAATGTCGTAATCGACTTAACATGTCGTAGTAAAGACATAGCTATATCGTAATTTCGACATAGATATATGGTAATTTATATGATATAGCTATGTGGTTATTACGACATGTTAAGTCGTTATTACAATATGTTAAGTCATTATTACAACATTATCATGACATGTTAAGTCGTTATTATGACATGTTAAGTCGCAATTACTACATAGTTATGTTGTTACGACATATTATGTCGTTATTTTGACATATTATGTCGTAATTACAACACAATTTTTTTTTCACATGACCCTTATCGGCTTCCATAGAAATCTGATTAGTCAATTCAAAAAGAACAACCCATATTATAAGAAATAACTTGCGTGAATCTTATGCCGCTAAAATTCAGGTAGTTCCATGATATCATCGACGTTTTTACCATGACCAAAAATTGTTAAGATTTATAGTTAAAATTAAATTATAAGGAATATTTCAAAATTTCTGAACAGGTTAAATTTATACAATATAATATGGTTTGGGTCTGTTGACACCATTCATAAACTGATTCGCAGTTTATTAGGCACAAACAGACCCAAACCATATTTATATCATATAACCTATTCAGAATTGAAGTATTCCTTTTAAAAATAATTTTTAATAAATAAAAAAAGAGATTATTTATTAATTTTAATGTAATTCAATCGAAAACAGTCGATTCTGTTGCTATGACGGTATGATGTAAAAATTAACATTTTTCCTCACAAAGAAAAAAACTTAAATTAAAATAGCTTTTCTTAGCTGTAATGAGTATATAAATGAACTTATTAAGTAGAAATACACCACAATGGAATTCAGGTTGAGAAGCAGAGGTCTCTTTTCTGTAGCTTAAACTTTATTAAACTATGCACAAAGTAGAGTTATGACTAGTTTTAAGAAAACTGACATATAATTTTTATGCAAAAAGACTAATTGGCATCTTTTCAGTCCTTTTTGCATGCCAAGTCACTGAAAAAGTAGAAAACATAGCAACTGACAAGACTGATTGGTTCAAAGTACCCAAAAGCATACTAGATTCACAGACTTTGCATTAAAACGGCACATTGCAAATGATGCCTACCCATGCCAAATAATTACCTAGAGGCCAGAGAAATGAATAAACACTACATATTGATTAAAATACTGCTTTATAACCTTCTTTCAAGAAACGAAATGAATACATTTAATCTTTAGTTACAATCTTCAAGGTATGATACATGTTTCTGTCTAGCAATAAGTGCTGGTACATGAAATAGGATCATGGTTTACCTTTATTTAATCAACTTTTGGTCTGAAAGGTATTATTTAATATTAATAATACATTTATATTCCTTGTCACCTTGGGTTCTACCTTACTGTACTCTATAGAATTGTTAACAGTGTGCTTTTTGCAAAAATAATCCCTTTTCATGATACCATAGGCCAAAAAGTCAAATTTTACCGCAGATAATGAAAAAGTCTATAACTATAAAGCCTGAAGATATATTTTGCAGAAAAAAATGTTTGCCTATAATTAGTTCTGGTACCCTTTCATAAAAAGTACTTGACAAGTGGGATTTGTGTATTTGACCAATTTTTAAATTTTGCTCTTACAGAGGTCATTATCCTTTTTGATGGCCTGAGCAAAAGTAATCAAACAGGCGAGACATCAAAATTTTTTATTAAAAAAAATCTTTCTTTCACTATATTGAAACTCTTAAGCAATAGCAGTTATAAGCAAAAGCAGAAACAAAAGAGAAAATTAGGACTATTTTTATCCATGAATAGGATAATGACCCTTGAATCAAATAGAAGTCAATATGTGAATTTAGGTAACAGTACTACACTAAAATACTGATTACAACCCCGATTCAACCTACAAATATGTGGAAATTTCAGTACACATACTAGTGCTATCCCAACGTAAACCTAAATATTTATAGATTTAGTAAATCACCCAATCTAGTAACAGAGAGTCATTTTATTATGTATCCTGTTTTTACAAGCACAAATGCAAAACCACGATATATATTTAAATACCTGTGATTTCAATCAACAATGTTGGTTATTATATGACTAACATTTATCTTGATTTTGATTGGCCCAGAGTATCATGAAAATTAAGTATTATGCAGAAGGTGTGTTAACCTCAAAGTAGATAAAAATAGACTGATATAAAAGTTTTGAGTTTGAGTAGTTAAAAATAGAATATTTATTACTTTTCAGTAGTTAAAAATAGAATTCAACAGTAGGAAACAAGCATTAATTTTATTGGTTGTATTAAAAACATCAGCCAATCAAAATCATTCTTTTAAAACATTCTATTTATTGATATGGTTTCAAAATGGCTGACGACCGCAGACAAGTGTTGCAACTGTCAATGAACAGAAACTTTTTTGCCAATTTTTTTATAATTGCTCTAATATTACTATACATTTTTATTGGAAAATGTTAATTTCTTTCAATTTAAAATGTGATAGTTTAGTGTTGTTATTGTTGAAATAAGTTTTTCATTATTTTTTTATCCTTTTTTATTAGAGACTTACAGTGTAAAAGTAAAAAAGAAACAGTCAGACTCATACAATAAAACATTCATCGACTTTGATATAGCTGTTAATACCTGGTTTTATCAACCCTCAAAAATAATATCCACACTCGCCTTTGGCTCGGTGGATATAATTTTTACAGGGTTGATAAAACCAGGTATTAACCTATATCAAAGTCAATAAATGTATATTATTTATAGAGGTACAACAGTAGTAAATGTTTTGGCTATAGTCGAAAATACTAACATTTCTGTGATTTGCATACCTTTCTTACATTGATCAGCATTTATTTGTGCTAGGAAATTAATAAACTTTCATTCAACATTTAAAAAATATATGCCATATATATCCGTGACCAATTACTTTTTTCGCTAGTGAGAAAATTTTGAGATGCTCCCACTTTTAACATGCAGCACACTTTCTAATGCAGTGAATGTAAAAATACTAAATTGTTTTTAAAATTTTATCTTGCAGGATCTGAGAAAAATTTTACCACTTTTTAAAACTTAATTTATGCAAGAGCTTACAGAAAAAAAATTGTACACATGAAACCACTATTGACCAAATCTGAACACAACATAGTATTCACTGTTGTACTTGATGTTACTTCCATTGTAATGATTAGGAAAGTATTTCATGTTTCTTTGATAGTCTACAGCTCTGTGATAAAAATGATACCATACACTTGTTCATACCACCTTTAATTATTTGTATACATGTAAAATAATGGAATTTTCAGGATTTTTCACTAGTTTTGAAAAACTACTGAAAAAAAACCATTTGCATTAATCTCTTATAAATTATTTGACAGACTGAGAAAAGAAGAAAAATTTGTGCATGCACACAATTAATACTTACCCTTACCTGTCAACTTTTTGCCAATTGGTGCCCTAGAATTATTAAATATATATATATATACATAAATTAAAATATTTCCCTAAAAAAATTTTTATTCACAAAATTACAAGTAGAATTGTTAAAAAAATACTTTGTCCTTATTATTCAATCATTAAAAAAAATTTGAATTTTGTGTAAATTTTCTAATGAAAAATGTGATTTTTTTTCAAAAAAAAAATTCCGCTAATATAAAATATATTTTAAATATTATTTTTAATTAAATTATAAATAATATTTCCTATAATAAAATGGACTGGTGTCAACAAGTACACAAATATTCAGTCTTTCTGGTTAAACCCTTAGATATTTGTACCAGAAAATGCTAGTAAATGGGGGTGGCTGACAAACAAATGAAAAAGGCCAAAGTCATTTTTGGCAGTTTTGGACGGTTCTTTAATTTTTCCCAAAATAAGTTGCATGCACAAATTACCCCTCATTTGAAATCATAAGTAATGTACAACGTCATAGTCATACAGAAATAAAAACAATATTTTCTTAGTAAAGCAACAAAATAATTTGACTCTAAACATTGACAAAATTTGGCACTGGAGGCAAAAATCAGAAAAATGTTCATTTTTCAGCCCTTAAAATGGTCATAACTTTTGAACCACTCAACCCATTTTCAAAATTTGTTCAGCTAAATTCTTTATTTTGAAATGTCTTTAAAATAAACAAAAGAAAACACATTCTCTATGAGTATGATGCCCATTTGCTCCCCATAAACTATCAAACAAATTTTGCATTTAGACTCTTTTTTAATACTCTATTGTTTTCCAAAATAACTTTGCATTGTACATGATTTTTCAAAATCAGACGATTGCTTATTTTATACAGTAGTTGTCCTGCCAAATTCTTGATGTCAAAACAACAGAAATGCAATAATTCAAATAAACATGCATGCAAAACCAAAACATTGGGGGGGGGGGGACTTCTTAAGTCGTTCAAATACGTGTATACTAACACGACCTATTATCGATGTATGCGTATTATCGAGGTATTTTTTATTTTCGCGATATTTTTGCGTCACTTCCGCAACTTACGTCATAAACTGTGGTACATATAGGTCACAGTACGTAGCAGACGAATTTGTTATCAATTTGACGAAAATGTTTGCATTTACGGTAAGTTTAACACATTTTTCTTCTTTATCCACCAAACGTAACTTCCCGTCCTTCATGCGCATGCCTGTTTTAAAAATAGCCAAAATTTTCCGAAGTGGGCGGGGCAATCTCAATAAAATTTTATGACAACACAAGTTCAGGTCACGACCATTCATGTGTGTCGACGTCAACAAAACATTAATGCCCGATCGATAAAATTGTGAAGCCGAAAGTTTCACTTGTAATTAGCATGTGTTCGCTGTATAAATGAGATGCAATAAAAAATAATAACAAAATATACTGATTTATTTTATTTTGTTAACAGGAATTATATGCAAATTAATGTATATTTAATGTATTTGCAAAGGTATCCAACATGTCCCGTGGGATTGTCATTTTTCAATTATTAAAAAAAATTAAAAAAATAACTTTTTAACTAAACTCACAAGTAATTTTATTTTAGTATTTTGAGTTATTGTTATTTAAATAATAATTTTGCAGGAGTCACCACAAAAAATAAAAAAGAAACGACGACAGTATAGTACAGAAGCACTTACAAATGCTTTTCAAGCTGTAAATGAGGGCAAAATGTCTGTATACAGGTATAAAAAAATTATATATTAAAATTATCAGCACTATTACATCACACATCAAGAATGTTTAATAACAAAAAAGTAATAATTATTGCAATTAATAATAAACCAATGAAATATAGTAAGTTTTTATTAAAAACGACATCAATGTTTAAGTATCAAAGTGTGAAGTAAATTAATTATTTAAAAATATAAAAGAAAGTAATCTTTACATATATTTTTCAGAGCTGCTCGTGAATATGGTGTTCCAGAAACAACCATCAGGGATAGACAACTGGGGAATGTTGATGCCTCCAATGCCAAAGTTGGCCCCAAACCAGTTTTCAATCAAGTCACTGAGAGAAAGCTCGTTGACCATATCATTTATATGAATAGTATAGGCTATGGGTATTCCAAATCTGATGTACAGCTCTTAGCAACAGATTACGCAATTTTCATGGGTCAGAGAAAAATAACTGACCCCATCCTTAGTGACAGATGGTTTTATGGCTTGCTGAATAGATTTCCTAATTTATGTGTACGGAAACCACAAAAATTATCAATGAAAAGAGCTGAATGTGCGTCTAAGGAGCAACTTTCAGAGTACTTTAAGGAGCTTGGCACTATAATGTCTCAAAATGGGTTACATCAAAAACCAGAACTAATATACAATATTGATGAAACTGGTCTGCAGACTGAGCATAACCCACCAAAAGTTGTTGGTGACAAAAATCATTCAGCTCAATCTGTAACATCGCCAAGGGAAAAGCTAGTTACTGTCATTGGATGTGGCAATGCCATAGGACAGGCACTGCCCCCATATTACATTTTTCCAGGAAAACGGTTTAATCCTGAGTTGATGCATGGCACACCTTCAGGTTCTGGGGGTGAATGTTCTCAAAGTGGTTGGTCCAACAGTTCAACCTTCATGAACTATTTGAAAACTCACTTTCTCAAATATGCAAATGTTGGAAAAGATATTTCACCCACATTAATTTTATATGACGGCCACAAGTCTCATGTATCCCTCACACTTACTGAATGGGCCAAAACACATAACATTGTTCTTTTTGTCCTCCCTCCCCATTGCAGCCACATACTCCAACCTCTTGACATTGGCTGCTTTGGTCCATTCAAGAAAATGTATCACAAAGAGTGTCAAAATTATCTGAGACAAAATCCCGGTATTAAAATAACTAAATTCATTATTGGTAAATTGTCTAATGCTCCGTATTGTAAAGGTTTATCACAGCAGAACTTATCATCTGCATTTTTGAAAACAGGAATATATCCCTTCAATTCAAAAGTAGTCAATCCATCTGTTTTAGCACCTTCATGTATTTATAAAAACTGTTGTGAAGATGACACTGAAAAACCTGTGGAGGTAATTGCTGTTGATTCAACAAAAGAGAATGGAGCATCAAGTGTCACACTGAATGAGAATGATGTAAATGTACCGGTACCAGTATCTGTAAATTTGTCAGTTGACAGCAGTTGTAGAATTGAGTCCTTTTTTGAAAACAAAACTATTAGGTCGGTCAAAACAACTGAAAAAAATGGTAAAAAAAGAAAGAATGAAACAATATCTGGTAACTTACAAAAGAAAAAGAATAAAGTTATTCTTACAAACAAAAGTAAAACAGCTTTTCAACCACCTTTTAAAACTACCCCCAATATGAGTAATACTACTCAATGTTTAAATGTTTTTGATGAATCTACTGTTAATAATTCATGTATTCTGTCCAGCGTTCGACATTAACGGTTGTCCGATTGCCCGGGGCAAGTGAAACGAAAGTTCGGACAAGTAAAAGTTGTGCTAAGCTTGTCCGATCGGGCAAGTGAAAAATGTGGCCTAATGTCGCTGTGACACAATTTAAATTTCTTCAATCGTGTTATTCATTTGCTTAAAATAAAACACATCAATTCCGATATCATTATTCCTCTATTTCTAAACAAAAAATTTCCATCATCTAATTTTAGAACGTCTATTGCGCGATTGGTCGATTCGAGATTAGATCATCCAATCATAAAAATTCTATGTTCGAGGTGCCTCTAGAGTCTACTATCTAACAGCTACGGATCATGCAATGACAACGTGACCGAATACAGCTATAATTAAACCAACCAATGAGCGATCTGTATCTATTTTAGGACTTCTGTTTTTGACAGGGATGTGTATTGCGGTACGTGATCAAAAGATCAAATTTGTTGAATGAAAACAGAAATAAAAAAACAACTGGATTGTGTTAACCTGCTATTTGCCTTTAATGTTTTGTGTGGAATAAAAATTGAAATGAAAGGTATTTGGTGTTATTATTCTTTTCCCGAATTATTAGATATTTTGCACTTTTGACACGTTGGTTGCAAAGCGTAAACAATAAATGTCCCCCCTCTTTTCTCTTGTCTTTTGTATGCGGCAATGCCATAACCATTTTAGTTTCACATTCCACATTTTTTTCGGACAAGCATGTTTTTGATTCGGACAAGTAAATTTGTTACTCAACTTGCCCGATGGGACAACTGCATGAAAAAGTTAATGTTGAACCCTGCTGTCAAACAAGATTGAAAATGATCCATCTGGCAAAGTAAACTGTGTAAAAACAAAAGAAAAACAGACTAAAGAACCATGTCCCTCAACATCTGGAATTTCTTCCAATAAGGGTGGTCCTTTAACACTTGAAACTGCATCTGAGGATTATTCTTCAGATGATGATGAAGGCGAACCTTGTTGCATTTGTAAAAAACACAGCCCCGATGCACAGCGTCGTGCTGTAAGTCTCATCATTGTAAAATGGGCTCAGTGTGATGAGTGTGGTCACTGGACTCATCTTAACTTTTGTACAAAGGTTCGAGTTTTACGTTTGCACGACCAATTTTTATGTCCCCATTGTGATGAAAATACAAAATTGTAACAAAATAAATCATGAATAATGTTAAAATAAATTATATTGTTACCATCTCTTATAGACTTGCTTCATAATCTTAAAAAATACATGATAAATGATGTGTTCTGTTATTTACCAAATTTATTTTTACATTCTGACAATACACAATTGTAGCAACTTTTCATATACATCATGAATGCTATACAGGAGAATTATTTTGAAACCATATAACTACTGCCTAGGGCTTATTATCGTAAAATATGTGATTGCCACGTGCTCTGCTACTTACCTGAGTTATTTTACATGTGGTTTGCACGTTACATCGGTAATAGGTCAAGGTCTTTTAACAATCAATAATGGCGTCGCACTTGAACGGACATCAAATACCCTGGTACACAGTGTGAGAATTGAGAAAATTAACACAAATGGATAAAGTGATGATATAAATGTTTAATTAAATGGTATACTTTATTAAACTCCTTTTGGGGAAGAAAAATATTTTCAGCAAAAATATTACATACATCGGTAATAGGTCGTTCCAGGCTACGCCATTGACAGTTCTTTTTTATTGGCCTTTTTATTGTAAAAAGTGGGTGCTTTTATCTTACAGTGTGTTGTATAGACATATAGTATACGTAGTCAATATCTATAATACGAACATAACGTATAGAAAAAGGATGAAATTCTTACCGTCAAAAGGCGCTCTTTCTGTCGACAGACGTTGACGCACGGATGTAACGTCATCATCCGCAACAAACAAAACGCGGGATATAAAATTTTGTTACAAGGTAGAAAGAGCAACACATTTAAAACCTTTTTTTCAAAAAGAAAACAAATTAAATATGGTAACTGCAGATATTTATACCATTTGCTATAATACTTAAAGTGTATAACCTGGTAGTCTGGTTCCCGGTCTATCATCTTTCGGATGACAATGTTATCAATCGTAAAGCCCACACAAATTATTGCATTTAATAGAAATAGGACTCGCTTAACATTAAAATCTATTTTCTAAATATCTATTATTATTACTACATCATGATTTTTAATTTTCAATGGGTTTGGTATTATAATTTAATAATACACCCTTCAATTTATGGCAAAGTATTTAACATACTGAAAATGATCACAAGTACATGTATGCACACAATATTTTGATTACACATCTGCAATTTCAATTATTGCCATGCCAAGAGTATCAGGACATAATCTGGGTGTAACACCTACCAAAGTAATTGTTATTTAAATTCCCAGTCCCCAATCATTTATTTCTAATAATTAAAATTGGCAAAAAATGTAATAAATTAACAATTTGATATATAGTCAATTCTGAAGGTAAAGCCTATTATTAAGGTTATTGATACTTTATTGTGCATTTATAACTGTACAAAATTGAATTAATGTGTTTAACTGTTCACATGTCCATTTTTTTACCCATTTCATACTTTTATCATTTCTTAATCTATCACTACATCAATATAGAATGCAATTCTTGTATATTAATACCATTCAAATCATTTGTAATAACAATACAATTTTTGACAAAATGAAATTATTAAATCTCTAAATTCCAGGAACTCTGACTACAGTTTTTTTTTTTTTTTATGCTTCTTTTGCGTGTTTTCTTGAGCCATTTCATTTTCAAAATATTCTTCCAATCACTGCACTCAATGTTTTATTATTTTGCGGCATATATTGGTCAAGGACATTCAATGTTTAAGTTTTATGCTTCACAGAATTTTTACTTTTGTTTGATTTTAAAGGTATAGGGGAAGACGGGGTACATTCGGACACTTTTCAATTTTCTACCAAACAATTGTTTGTATGGCCATACTTCTCATGTGACCTTTGCCAGGGAAAGTTTACAGGAAAGTCACGTTATTTTCTGAACTAAAATTAGAAGTGCGTTGATTGGATATAATCAACGCCTGCTCAACATTACTTTAAAAGCCGCGAACATGATTCAGGGTACATTCGGCCAGATTTGGGTATGTTCGGACATTAACTAGGGTATCTTCGGACAGTCAAAGGTATGTACTGCTAATTATTGCGTGCATTTCGGGGACCCCTTTCGCAAATGCAGTTCATATTTTTGCGATCAGCTGAGGTAGCAAAAAAAAATGTAATGACAACGAATTATTACTCAGCTATTCAATTGTTAGTTTTTCGTTACATGTTTGTCGTCTGTAAATAATAAAGGCCCAGATGCAGACCTCGAGACCAGGTAAACCAGGTAAAGTCTACGCCAAACGGAATACATATTTATTTTCTTACGTGATTAACCTCTGTTGACAGGGGTGGATTCAGAAAATCGGGCAAGGGGTCTGGAGACCGTAGCGCCCTTGTGGGGGAGTAAGGGTGGGGCGAAGCCCACAGAAAGTGATAAGATTAAAGCAATTGAGAGGGTTTTTGTGACTACAAATTTTAACATTTTTAACACACTCTCGTTCACCCTTTCTTTTCTATAAGTCTTTTCTCCCCTTGGGGGGGGTGGGGGGAGGGGGAGTGGGCAGCGAACGTACGTCCCCTCCGCCACGTGTTGAAAATCATGTGTCTTTAATGATGAAATGATTTGTGTTTATATTGAGGTTCATCGTGGGTACTAAAACAGTTAGCTACAATAATGTAGCTCCTTTTTTTTGTATTATGGACGGAGCTACAAAGAGGTCCCATTACTCGTAATGGAGCAAAAACACTTTTGGGATTTACACATATTTTCCGCTATTTAACCTTTGTCTTTATTCAATAAATATGTTTTCTTTCCTCCGCCGTTCATCTGATATGTCTACAATGTCTAATTAAATAATTTTAACACTTTTTCGTAATCGTGTCGTTGTTGACATAATTAAAATTGTGGAGTGTAGAATTTCGGAATCGTATCGGTAAAATTTGTAATAAGGGGACATAATCATAATGCAAATGAATGCAGCTGAAATCATCCGGAATTTCATTTTTTACCAAATCGATTCCGATATTATCGAAATTATGCACTTCCGGAATTCATATTTTTGTCAACAATGCCATGATTATGAATAAAGTGATAAAACTAACGAATACGGTGTTGTGGAAATATCAGTTAAACTGCAAATACATAAAAAAAGTATGTAGCAAACCAGGGAAACAGTTAAATTGCTTATAAAATGCTTAAAACCCCCGGGTGTGAATCACTCCCGGGCTGCTCCATTACGAGTAATGGGACCGCTTTGTAGCTCCGTCCATAAAAATTTTTTTTAAAAAGGAGCTACATTATTGTAGCTATAAAACAGTTATTTCTTTACATCAGTAGTTGGGTACATTCAGACATGTTCCCATGTGTTTTGCATTGTAACCACCGGTTTATCATGTTTATAGCTGCATTATTGCCTGGAACTTTCATGTATTATAGGTTTGTTGCTAATACTATTTATACATTTTAAAATTAATTTTATTTGTTCATGATTAACCAGCTTTCTTTCATATCTTATTAAGTCCTTTATTCAACTTAAGCATTTTTACTGCCTCTCTTTTCTCTTTTCTAACCCTTTTTTCATTTTCTTTCTGTTCCTTTTCTTCCATCTCTTTTCTTTTCCTTGTTATAATTTCATCACTAGTTAACAACCTGTGTGACGTAACAATTCTCTTATTCTTTCTTTGTTTAGGTTTTGCATCACCGGTTGACTTTACAGAAAATATCTTGTTCTTCATTCCACGTTCCGGACCAATCGCCTGAATGAAGAACTTCAACAACTGGGGGTGTGGAGGGAGTGTGCGATGTATCGGTTAGGCTAGCTAGAATTTCAGCTGCGTCATTGTCAGATATAATATTCGTTAAGAAGGGATCTGTATCAGATGTTACGGGTGTGGCTTCAAAAGATTCATTAAAGTTAAAGACAGTTTGACTTTCCGATGTAAGATTGTCTCCAGTGTTGTTTGTCATGTCGATGTAAGTAGGAATAATGTGAAGAGGTGTACCAACTGATAAAGATATAGGAGTGAGTTGTGAAGCAGAAAATGTCAATTCATTTTGAGAAGTTTGTACGTGCAAAGAAGATACTGTTGATGTAGGAGAGGTAACTGTAGATGTCGGCGGAGAAGTTGGTATCGGTAGATGTGCAAGTGTGGATGTCGCAGATGTACAAGGTGTAGATGTCGGCATAGAACTTGCACTCGATGTTGGTTGAGAATTAACTTTGCGTGTTACCCATAATAGGGGATGGCTATCACCAGGCAATTCCTTCTCAGATTCATCCATCGGAGCTATGTCTAAATTGTCAAACGCAGAACAAGGAGCAAAAGCTGAAACCGGAATGACCAATGGGTTCCAGTCAACAATGCCAGTTGCCTCAAAACCTGATACAATGTTCGATCTTTTGAACGTTTTGTCATATGCCATTTTCATCAACTTGGGAAATGAAAGTTTGTTGACAATGTTGTCAGCGCTATCAGACATAAACTCTGAACAAATAGCATCATACTCCCGTTTAAAAGGACCAAATACGCAACGATCTAGCGGACATAGATAATGTGTAGTATGGGCTGGCATGGTAAACATCATAATGTTGTGTTCACGGGCCAACTCAATAAGACCAAGAGTCTCATGGGAATGATGGGAATCAAGTACAACTAACTGTGGTCTTTTAGAGCCACAATTAGGAAGGAAAACTTCTTTAAACCAGTCAATACCTATGGAATCAGTCATCCACCCCTTTTCTTGGTATGTCCATTTTGTACCTGTTGGACCTTCATGCGTGTTATAAGACCTTAGAGAACGCTCTGTTTTGCCCCTAATAATTACAAGAGGTGGAATTTTTTCACCTGCGGCATTCACACAAGGAAGAACAGTAACACCTTCCCTGCTGTTTCCTGTTCTTCCTGGTACTGTTCTTGTCCCAACTGATGCAAGAACTTTAGAAGGGCGATGCTCGAGGTTCAAGTTGCTCTCATCCATATTCCATATTTCGGTTGGAGCAAGGTCACTGGAATACTTTTTAAGGTCAACAAAATATCGACCAACTTTAAGGGGATTCAACATCCTAGACCTGACAGTTGCAAGTTTCTCTGGCTTGCGCAATACAAGTTCTGGATGCCTACGTCTAAATCCTGCAAGCCAATCCAGACCAGGAACTCCACCTTTAAAGGTGTTTTTAAGATTCAGCTGTTGACAAACTGTTGCGGCTCTTCCCAACATCTGTCGCCTGCTAATGCCGAAACCTTGCTCCGCAAGCTGTACAGCCTTAGAGGCCATCTTATTTTCAACCTCTGCTGGTATAACGGGTTGTTTTCCAGGTTTAGTAGTGACTGAGTATATATATATTTCCCGGATACTCGGTCTGCTAGGGTGGAACGTGGTACCTCAAATTCAGTGCTCGCCTCACGAATGGACTTCACACCAGATCGTACTGCCTCCAACGCCTTAACCATAGCTTCTGGGTTATATTGGCAATATATGTTATTTCCTTTTCTAGGCATCTAAATTCTATGTTAAGGTTATACTATATATTATATTAAAGAGAAAATTACCTGCATGTGAAAGATATTTAAAATGTTTGTTTGTTTGTTTGTTTGATGTTGTTTACCGCCACTTTCAGCAATTTTTTCCGTTATATCATGGCGTCCAGTTTTTTTTTACCGAGTAATCCAGAGAAAACCTCCGACCTGCGGTAGGAAAACTGGCAATCCTTGTCAATTAAGATTGGAGTCGAGTACACCTTGCCTGCAGTGAGAATCGAACCAGCGTTGACAGACCACGTGATAAATAGTAGACGAACAACCTTGACCACTCGGCCACCGAGGCCCCGACATTAAAATGTACATACACATTAAATTTCATTAAAATCGGACCACGGGAAAATTGTTGCCACTTTTTGATGGGTGACGGCCATTATCAAAACTATTGACTGCACCCCTCCATATGCCAATCTACAACTGTGCCAAGTTCCATTTGTTCTATTAAGGCGTATCTGAGAAATGTGTCGGACAAGTTCACGATCTAGAAAAAGTGGCAACCGAAATAATAATAAGAAGAAGAAACGGACGGGTGCAAAAACAATAAGTCGCCATGACTTAATTGCGGAACCCGCCAAGAGAAGCAGTGTACTATAGGTTCGTCCGAGAATCCTCTGCCGTCCAACGCTTTTTTTTATTTTTTTTTTTTATTTTGCTGGGACGTCCCACGCAAAAAAAAGTGTTGGACGGCAAAGGATTCTCGGACTATTCGTCCGTCAGTCTTAGGGAAACTCGGCATTAATTAGTATTTTACATTTTGTATGTATCGAGGGACTAAAAATGATTTGTTCTGGTTTCCTTGTCCTACCTACTTTTAATGGTTAAAAATGTATTTTTACAACATTTGTTGACTTCCACAAGAAGTGGCTAGGTATTATGTTGTACCATCTGTTTCGTTCGATGTCCGTCTGTGCAGGGCAATGGTTTTCTATATTTTGTACTATGTGTATACTAATGTTGGGTTGGATTTTAATTCATAAATAAGACTGATCAGTATGGCATTGACATAGAGCCAGAATATAATAACAACAGACATGGCATATATTTCACGATTTTACTAACACTTAACAACAGCATCAATAATATTATTTAAAGTTTCCCTTTCAAAATCAGGAACGAAGTTCATTAACTTTTTTGCCAATAAAACTATACTTTTGAAGGAATTGTCCTCGTTAATTTCTTCGTCTAAATACTGCTGTATAATTGGTCTTGCATATGCGTATTTATCTACGATCTTTTGTAGACAAACGTTCAAGTCGTACAACAGGTCGCTATCAAAATACCATTCGTACATGTACAGGTCATCTATTTCTTTTTTTAAAGCAATTGTTTTAATGGAGTTGGGCATTCCAATGCTCCTTCTGTTTAGTTCAATAATTATGCACGACATCATACTTCAGGTTTTGTTAAAGGCAAAATGTGATGTAATAGTTAGTTATTTGTATGCAAGCCACCCCCCCCCCCCCCCCACACACACACACCAGGAGTATTTTACAAGAATGATATTAACCTAAAATGGCAGCTTTAAAAATTGTGTATTTAATTATGACTGATTTGTACTGTAACTTTAACATTTAATGTTTATATAACGTTCAGGAATGTGTGGATGTACAATATTACCAAATGTTGGGTTATGTTTTGTAAACAATTTTAGATATAACGGTTGTTTTATCGATCTTTTTTTTTAATGTCATCTATGTTCATTTATTCCACATCTCTTTACAATAATTTTTATTTGTATTTTTACATTTGATAGAAGAAAATCTGTTGCTAATTTAATACCAATTTGAGTGACCGAAGCTCCCCTTATAATAATAAATGTCACAGAGGGTATATTCGGACAGTTTAAATGTGCATTTTTATGATTTTTCTTATACAAAACCATGATAAAAATTCAAATGTTTGGAAAATAAATAAATCAACAATTGACAAGGATACAATTTACGTTACGCACTGTACTTGGAAGATGGAATAATTTAGAAAAGATCGGAACGTTGTACTGAAAGATTTGGCAAACAAAGTTTTTGTAAAATGGCGCTTTGTCACATGATTTTCCACAAGAGTGATTTTGACCAATTATAATTTTTGTACTTTTACTTTAATTGATATGACACATGACGTCAAAGAAGCTTCATTTGATTAGCTTAGTGAAACGATTTCAGAGGAATTTATTGGTTAAGAGGTCAATTAGCATTTTATTAAAAAACAAACTGTCCGAATATCCCCAAGCGTCCGAATGTACCCCATCTTCCCCTAGTATGTCCAGATAGCCTGTGCAGCGATATAAATTACATATTTTTCATAAATAACTGACAGTGAACAGTGGAGGAAAAAGTGTTACGAAATAAGATACGTTGCTTGAATTTATTACTTTTTTGCCGTATCCTGTAAGTAAAACAGCCGAAACATCATAATTTATGCACGACGTTATTGTTTTTCTATTTGTTTATTTTTCATATTTAACTGGCATAATTTTAATCATGCGAATATAATTAATTTCGTCTGCTTTCGATGCAGACGCCATCGATGGTGTGGGGGTTTTCCCATCTGGTACCCGGTTGATAATCCTTTAACAGGGAACCAAGGTTCTCAAGTTCAAGGTCATCGTTAGCTCCTACCGACCGTTATATTTGTATATTATTAATTGATATTTTTCTGATAAATTTGATTAGTGTAAAGCCTGTCACATGACATGCTGTATTTGGTAAGGTTCTTTGAAAACGGCTGATAGAAAAGTGATGTTGCACGGTTATATTTAGAAAACATGATATTGCACGGCTATTTTTAAATAATTGGAATTCCCCTTCAAACAGCCAATCAGAATGACTTCTGTCTGTTTCAGGTTTGAAAGTTAGGAAAGTATGTACATTGTGAAAAATTGCAAATATTTCAATATGTTGCAAGTATTTTTGTATTTATAAATCTTTTAAATTGAAAATTTTCATAATTTCAGATGATATTGAAATGAAATGTGATATTTTCGTACATGTGACAAAACCCATCAAAACAGTAAACTAATCAAAAGAACATTGAACTAAATTCCTTTAAAATACTAGTATATACAGATGTGCATAAAAATATCAATTAATAATATAACAATTGTAGCCTTTAACTACGGTCGATATGAAAAATATCGACATGAGATAACATATCGACCTCCAACTTCGTTGTCGGTCGATATGTTCTCATGTCGATATTTTTTCATATCGACCTAATTTAAAGGCTATAATTGTATAATATTCCGAAGGCATACTGAATATTACGTCGGGAACCAACCTAATAACAAGGGTGTCGTTTTATAAAGCGATCGCTAATTAACGTGCTCGTTATCCCATGTAATTTAAATGGGATAACGTGCACGTTAAGCTTTATGAAGGGTGCCGCTGGTCTCCGGATACAGGTCAATTGGTCCCAATTACAATTCGTCCCAAGTCAATTGGTCCCAAATTTGGTCAATTGGTCCCATTTCCAATTTGTCCCAAGTCAATTGGTCCCAACTTTTATTTAAAATGTTTTATTTGTGTTTAAGAGATTATTTAATGGATTATTTCAACATATTGATGTATATTTATGCTTTTGATGTAGAAATTATTATAAAAATATTTGCTCTTAGTTAACATGATATGTTAAAATAATAACAATAGAAGACAAAACAAGTTTATGTTTATTGAGATTTACAGCACAATACTATTATTTTACATATATTTGAACCACTTATGCCTACCCATTCATTCTAGCATACATACTGTCTTTCTTACTTTTCTCATTTGGTATTTTCATA
This sequence comes from Limnoperna fortunei, assembly GCA_944474755.1. Taxonomy (NCBI): domain Eukaryota; kingdom Metazoa; phylum Mollusca; class Bivalvia; order Mytilida; family Modiolidae; genus Limnoperna; species Limnoperna fortunei. The sequence goes on along the minus strand of OX104120.1, from coordinate 33,232,085 downwards.
CCTACTTTCACCAAACAAGAATGACTTGTCACACATTCGTTCTCACACTGACGATCATATTAACTTACAGAAAAAATTCAAAATATATTCTTTAAAACACAAAACACTTTCACACAATCCCAACTTTATTTATAAATATATAAAAATTAAAAAGCAAAGCACAAAAGCACAACATAATAATGCAAAGCACAAAAGCACAAGATAAAAAAGCAAAGCACAAGGGTAGGGCTTGCTGTTGAACTGACGTTAGGAAAGCTGGTGTCAACAATAGAGTTGTCTTGGTGTACCTCTGGTTCTGCGAAAGAATGTGGTGTGAATAGAAATGATTGGTCACTTGGTACAGGAGAGTCACTGTTGCAAGAATCATTTACAGCTGGTACTGGTCGTACACGCACATATAAACCCCTTGGTTCGTCATCATCGCTGCTGTCTGTGTTTGAAGTTTCTCTGGATGTAGGCAATGTCAAGTTGAAGTTAGGAATGGTGCTGTCATGTGTGGCGCGTGTGGATTCACAAACAGGCTCACAATTGGCACACATAAATTCTGTGGTGTGTTCACGTTTCTCCAACATCTCCAGTCGTTTGATGTCTTCATTTTCTCTGTAGTCGTTGACAAGTCCAAGTTTTCCGCCAAATACATTGTGTGTTGTGAAAAAAATAGCTCCTGAGTCGTCAACGGTAGCATGCAGGGTATAAAGTTGTGTGAACTGGGTCGGTGCTGTGTAAAAGGTCCAATCTATATAAATTATGTCGGCTGCTGCTAAGTGGGTAAAGTTGCGGGTAGTCGAAAACATAAGTATTTACTGTGCATTTCTGTCGTCAGCTAGTAACTAGTACTTCTCATAACTGACACTAAACACTTATCATTTCTGAGCATAGCAAGCGTACTTTTTTTATATACATTATAACTTTGCCATAAATTTCAGATAGATTTCCCAGGTTTTACTGTAAACTGCTTAAAACAACATATTTGATTGTTGTAAAAACAACAAGCCCTTCCATTGTTCATTTCATTCTGGAGAAACGTGAATAAAATTTTTCACATGTTGGAGAAACGTGAATAAACCAAAGTCTGTTGTATTGTGAAAATCTTAAACACAAATATAATTATAAGATAGAATTTACAGAAAAGCAACAACATAATAATGCAATACAACAACAAACACTGGAAATTAACAATTATATATGACAATTATTTAGGCTGTAATTAGCCAATTCAAAGACAATAAAATTGAGGTATTCAGGTTATCTAATTAGCCAATTAAACAGTGGCACATGCCATTGACAACTTTGTTAATTGAATTATGACAGACTTTGAAGACAAATATTATAATTTGTTTTGTATTGGGAGTTTCTTAAATTTCAATAACTTATTATTAATAGCTATAAAAAAACCAAACAATTGTTCTAAAATATACTTTTTAAAAGAGTTGGGACCAATTTTAAAAGTGTTAGGACCAATTGTCCAAAAGTGGGACCAGTTGGCAAAGACTTGGGACGAACTGGCTGGGACCAATTTGCATGTGGGACCAATTGACCAGACACCCTGGTCTCCTGGTGCAATATTTTTCATTGACGCAAGCTTCACTTCAATATATCCGAAGGCCGCTTAGGCTAAAGAGGATATCATCGTCAGGGTACCAAATAAAAAGTGTAGAGTTAAAAAATTAAAGCTTAAAAGAGGAAAACGTAATCGGGAATCGGAACACGTGTGAATCGGAATTTATGCGATTTTTTCTGTTCACGCAGAACTACTGGTCACCGACTAGTTCTCCTCGCCGCAAGTAATTCTCGCCACCCTATGCTTCAACAGTTTTTTTGAGAAAAAGAATGGCATTTTTAAAGTGATAAAGGTAATTTGTTTTGGATGGAAGATAGTGAAATCTATCAAATGAAGTCTTTCTCATCGATTTTGATGGAAAAATAACGACAGTCACCAAAATGGCGAGAATTGCTTCTGTCATTTTAATGGCGAGAACTACTCTCTGACCAGTTTATAGGTCCAATTTTCAGATATGAGGCTCATAGAATATCATTTTTACATATTAGCAGCCCACAACTCACCCCCGATAATTTTGAAAACAAAGGTGCAATTTGGTCGCGAATTTGGTGCATTTTGGAGAGTTCCAAGATGCTTTATTTAGTACTGATGGCAGTTTATTTACTGCATGGATAAATTGCAATTTGTTTGTTGTCAAAATCATTTGCATTCAGCCGCGTAATCGCGTATAGGCGGAGCTACGCCCCTGGTACGAATGTCTAATAAAATCAGGGAAGTGAATTCACAGTTTGTCAAACCACAAAGTAGGTAAGTAAATAAGCTTAGAAATTAGTGTTTGTAAATATGTGTTAGCAACATTAAATTTCAGGCGGGGCGCACCCGGCGCGATCCCTCACTTAAAAGTAAGAAAGAAGGAAAAAGACAAAAACTACCTCAAAGTGCTCCCAAGTTCCTTAAGTTAATGTTTAAGAAATTTTCATTTATCGAACGAAAGGCACTCTAGTTAAATTGTTAAGCTAATATACATAAAAATATTAATAACAAGTTATGAACTATAGCGTAAAATTGAAAGAATATGAAGACCATGTACCTAGAATTTACAAGTGTTCAAATAATAAGCATCTGACAAGAAAAAATACCCGTCCGAACACTATCTAAAATGAACCATTAGAAACTATCTTTTCAGAGCTTAAGGGGCTTCGCTCTCCTGGGACCCTTATCTAGGGCACTGCTTTGGACCAGCGGATCCCAAACCCTCACCCATATGGTGCGCCCCTTTAACTGAAATTCATCAGCTTATCCGCCTCTGAAATATACTACCTAGTAGCTAAAATACCTCAGACACCGCTGGGCCTCGTTGGCCGAGTGGTTAAGGTAGTTCGTCTACTATTGATCACGTGGTCTGTCAACACTGAGATTGTGTGTTCGATTCTCACTGCAGGCAGGGTGTACTTAACTCGAATCTTTTTTGACAAGGATTGCCAGTTTTCCTACCGGAGGTCGGGGGTTTTCTCCGGAACTCCGGCTTCTTCTCTCAATAAAAACTGGACGCCATGATATAGCTGAAAACTTTGCTGCAAGTGGCGTTAAAACACCAGTTGTCTTCATTGTCAAACAAACAAAAATAAATTCTCGGACTCCGCTAAATAATGCTATCAGTTTTTATCACGTTTCAATTATACAAATAAGATCGACAGCAGGAAATCAGCGTGCCTGATTAGTGCACTTCTAGTATAAATATGCAAATTAGCTGACAGCATGTTTTATCAAAAAATTAGTGCTTATTTAGCTGGATTGTACAAATTCATGTAGTGTTCTTGTTGTATATATTTAGCAATGAGTCAGCAAGATTCTAGCATGTATTAAGCGGGGTTTTAGTATTGTTGTAGTGTGTATTAAGCGCCGTTTGGAAGAGTATGGTATGTATGTAATAGACTTGTAGTATTATTGTAGCAATTAGGTGCAAGAATTCCGCACAAATTCACCTGTCTTATGTTTTGTCTTCATTGCAAGATGATATGCATTCCTAGAAGCCAATTATGTGTACTAGAGCAGGAACCTATCAATTAGTAATACTTGTTCCAGACTGGAGAAAACATTACCTATATAAATAGAAAGGCCACAAAAATAAGTTTAAAAAAAATTAATTATTTCCTATGACAACACATTAACAGCAGTTATTTATATCTCAAATTGTCTTGTATGTATATTGTTTTCTGTCTCTTATATCTCCAATTGTCATGGTTGTCATTGTTTTCTGTCTTATATCTACAATAGTATTGGTGGTCTATTGTTTTCTGTCTCTTATATCTACAATTTTCTTAGTGCTCTATTGTTTGCTGTCTCTTATATCTTCATTTGTATTGGTGGTCTATTGTTTTCTGTCTCTTATATCTCCAATTGTCATGGTTGTCATTGTTTTCTGTCTTATATCTACAATTGTATTGGTGGTCTATTGTTTTCTGTCTCTTATATCTACAATTGTCTTGGTTATCAATGTTTTCTGTCTCTTATATCTACAAATGCCATGGTTGTCATTGTTTTCTGTCTCTTATGTCTCCTATTGTATTGGTTGTCTATTGTTTTCTGTCTCTTATGTCTCCAATTGTATTGGTTGTCTATTGTTTTCTGTCTCTAATATCTCCAATTGTCTTGGTTGTCATTGTTTTCTGTCTATTATATCTCCAATTGTCTTGAATGTCTATTGTTTTCTGTCTCTTTTATCTCCAATTGTCTTTGTGGTCTATTGTTTTCTGTCTCTTATATCTCCCATTGTCTTGGTTGTCTATTGTTTTCTGTCTCTTATATCTCCAATTGTCTTGGTTGTCATTGTTTTCTGTCTTATATCTCCATTTGTATTGGTGGTCTATTGTTTTCTGTCTTATATCTCCAATTGTCTTGGTGGTCTATTGTTTTCTGTCTTATATCTCCATTTGTCTTGGTGGTTTATTGTTTTCTGTCTCTTATATCTCCAATTGTCTTGGTGCTCTATTGTTTACTGTCTCTTATATCTACAATTTTCTTAGTGGTCTATTGTTTTCTGTCTCTTATATCTCCATTTGTATTGGTGGTCTATTGTTTTCTGTCTCTCATATCTCCAATTGTATTGGTGGTCTATTGTTTTTTGTCTTATATCTCCAATTGTTTTGGTTGTCTATTGTTTTCTGTCTCTTATATCTCCATTTGTATTGGTGGTCTATTGTTTTCTGTCTCTTATATCTCCAATTGTATTGGTGGTCTATTGTTTTCTGTCTTATATCTCCAATTGTCTGGGTTGTCTATTGTTTTCTGTCTCTTATATCTCCATTTGTATTGGTGGTCTATTGTTTGCTGTCTCTTATGTCTCCAATTGTCTTGATTGTCTATTGTTTTCTGTCTCTTATATCTCCATTTGTATTGGTGGTCTATTGTTTTCTGTCTCTTGTATCTCCAATTGTATTGGTGGTCTATTGTTTTTTGTCTTATATCTCCAATTGTCTTGGTTGTCTATTGTTTTCTGTCTCTTATATCTCCAATTGTTTTAGTTGTCTATTGTTTTCTGTCTTATATCTACAATTGTCTTGGTTGTCTATTGTTTTCTGTCTCTTATATCTCTAATTGTCTTGGTGGTCTATTGTTTTCCGTCTCTTATATCTCCAATTGTTTTGGTTGTCTATTGTTTTCAGTCTTATATCTATATTTGTCTTGGTTGTCTATTGTTTTCTGTCTCTTATATCTCCGATTGTCTTGGTTGTCTATTGTTTTCTGTCTCTTATATCTCCAATTGTCTTGGTTGTCATTGTTTTCTGTCTTATATCTCCATTTGTATTGGTGGTCTATTGTTTTCTGTCTTATATCTCCAATTGTCTTGGTTGTCATTGTTTTCTGTCTTATATCTCCAATTGTCTATGTTGTCTATTGTTTTCTGTCTTATATCTCCAATTGTCTATGTTGTCTATTGTTTTCTGTCTCTTATATCTCCAATTGTCTTGGTGGTCTATTGTTTTCTGTCTCTTATATCTCCAATTGTCTATGTTGTCTATTGTTTTCTGTCTTATATCTCCAATTGTCATGGTTATCATTGTTTTCTGTCTTATATCTCCAATTGTCATGGTTATCATTGTTTTCTTTCTTATATCTCCATTTGTATTGGTGGTCTATTGTTTTCTGTCTTATATCTCCATTTGTATTGGTGGTCTATTGTTTTCTGTCTTATATGTCCAATTGTCTTGATTGTCTATTGTTTTCTGTCTTATATCTCCAATTGTCTTGGTGGTCTATTGTTTTCTGTCTTATATCTCCAATTGTCATGGTTATCATTGTTTTCTGTCTTATATCTCCATTTGTATTGGTGGTCTATTGTTTTCTGTCTTATATCTCCATTTGTATTGGTGGTCTATTGTTTTCTGTCTTATATGTCCAATTGTCTTGGTTGTCTATTGTTTTCTGTCTCTTATATCTCCAATTGTCTTGGTGGTCTATTGTTTTCTGTCTCTTATATCTCCAATTGTTTTGGTTGTCTATTGTTTTCAGTCTTATATCTATATTTGTCTTGGTTGTCTATTGCTTTCTGTCTCTTATATCTCCAATTGTCTTGGTTGTCTATTATTTTCTGTCTCTTATATCTCCAATTGTCTTGGTTGTCATTGTTTTCTGTCTTATATCTCCATTTGTATTGGTGGTCTATTGTTTTCTGTCTTATATCTCCAATTGTCTTGGTTGTCATTGTTTTCTGTCTTATATCTCCAATTGTCTATGTTGTCTATTGTTTTCTGTCTTATATCTCCAATTGTCTATGTTGTCTATTGTTTTCTGTCTCTTATATCTCCAATTGTCTTGGTGGTCTATTGTTTTCTGTCTCTTATATCTCCAATTGTCTATGTTGTCTATTGTTTTCTGTCTTATATCTCCAATTGTCATGGTTATCATTGTTTTCTGTCTTATATCTCCAATTGTCTATGTTGTCTATTGTTTTCTGTCTTATATCTCCAATTGTCATGGTTATCATTGTTTTCTGTCTTATATCTCCAATTGTCATGGTTATCATTGTTTTCTTTCTTATATCTCCATTTGTAGTGGTGGTCTATTGTTTTCTGTCTGATATCTCCATTTGTATTGGTGGTCTATTGTTTTCTGTCTTATATGTCCAATTGTCTTGATTGTCTATTGTTTTCTGTCTTATATCTCCAATTGTCTTGGTGGTCTATTGTTTTCTGTCTTATATCTCCAATTGTCATGGTTATCATTGTTTTCTGTCTTATATCTCCATTTGTATTGGTGGTCTATTGTTTTCTGTCTTATATCTCCATTTGTATTGGTGGTCTATTGTTTTCTGTCTTATATCTCCAATTGTTTTGGTTGTCTATTGTTTTCTGTCTTATATCTCCAATTGTCTTGGTGCTGTATTGTTTTCTGTCTCTTATATCTCCAATTGTATTGGTGGTCTATTGTTTTCTGTCTTATATCTACAATTGTCTTGTGGTCTATTGTTTTCTGTCTCTTATATCTCCAATTGTTTTGGATGTCTATTGTTTTCTGTCTTATATCTACAATTGTCTTGGTTGTCTATTGTTTTCTGTCTCTTATATCTCCAATTGTCTTGGTGGTCTATTGTTTTCTGTCTCTTATATCTCCAATTGTTTTCAGTCTTATATCTACATTTGTCTTGGTTGTCTATTGTTTTCTGTCTCTTATATCTCCAATTGTCTTGGTTGTCTATTGTTTTCTGTCTCTTATATCCCAAATTGTCTTGGTTGTCATTGTTTTCTGTCTTATATCTCCATTTGTATTGGTGGTCTATTGTTTTCTGTCTTATATCTATATTTGTCTTGGTTGTCTATTGTTTTCTGTCTCTTATATCTCCATTTGTATTGGTGGTCTATTGTTTTCTGTCTTATATCTCCAATTGTCTTGGTTGTCTATTGTTTTCTGTCTTATATCTCTATTTGTATTGGTGGTCTATTGTTTTCTGTCTTACGTCTCCAATTGTCTTGGTTGTCTATTGTTTTCTGTCTTATATCTCCAATTGTCTTGGTTGTCTATTGTTTTCTGTCTCTTATATCTCCAATTGTTTTAGTGGTCTATTGTTTTCTGTCTGTTATATCGGCAATTGTTTTGGTTGTCTATTGTTTTCTGTCTTATATCTCCAATTGTCTTGGTGGTCTATTGTTTTCTGTCACTTATATCTCCAATTGTCTTGGTTGTCTATTGTTTTCTGTCTCTTATATCTCCAATTGTCTTTGTTGTCTATTGTTTTCTGTCTCTTATATCTCCATTTGTATTGGTGGTCTATTGTTTGCTGTCTCTTATGTCTCCATTGTCTTGGTGATCTATTGTTTTCTGACTCTTATGTCTCCATTTGTCTTGATTGCCTATTGTTTTCTGTCTCTTATATCTCCATTTGTATTGGTCTATTGTTTTCTGTCTCTTATATCTCCAATTGTATTGGTGGTCTATTGTTTTCTGTCTTATATCTACAATTGTCTTGTGGTCTATTGTTTTCTGTCTCTTATATCTCCAATTGTTTTGGATGTCTATTGTTTTCTGTCTTATATCTACAATTGTCTTGGTTGTCTATTGTTTTCTGTCTCTTATATCTCCAATTGTCTTGGTGGTCTATTGTTTTCTGTCTCTTATATCTCCAATTGTTTTGGTTGTCTATTGTTTTCTGTCTTATATCTACATTTGTCTTGGTTGTCTATTGTTTTCTGTCTCTTATATCTCCAATTGTCTATGTTGTCTATTGTTTTCTGTCTCTTATATCTCCAATTGTCTTGGTTGTCATTGTTTTCTGTCTTATATCTCCATTTGTATTGGTGGTCTATTGTTTTCTGTCTTATATCTACATTTGTCTTGGTTGTCTATTGTTTTCTGTCTCTTATATCTCCAGTTGTCTATGTTGTCTATTGTTTTCTGTCTGTTATATCTCCAATGTTTTGGTTGTCTATTGTTATCTGTCTTATATCTACATTTGTCTTGGTTGTCTATTGTTTTTTGTCTCTTATATCTCCAATTGTCTTGTTTGTCATTGTTTTCTGTCTTATATCTCCAATTGTATTGGTGGTCTATTGTTTTCTGTCTTTTATCTCCAATTGTCTTGGTTGTCAATTGTTTTCTGTCTCTTATATCTCCATTTGTATTGGTGGTCTATTGTTTGATGTCTCTTATGTCTCCATTTGTCTTGGTGGTGTATTGTTTTCTGTCTCTTATGTCTCCAATTGTCTTGATTGTCTATTGTTTTCTGTCTCTTATATCTCCATTTGTATTGGTGTTCTATTGTTTTCTGTCTCTTATATCTCCAATTGTATTTGTGGTCTATTGTTTTCTGTCTTATATCTACAATTTTTCTTTGTGGTCTATTGTTTTCTGTCTCTTATATCTCCAATTGTTTTGGTTGTCTATTGTTTTCTGTCTCTTATGTCTACAATTGTCTTGATGGTCTATTGTTTTCTGTCTCTTATATCTCCAATTGTCTTGGTGGTCTATTGTTTTCTGTCTCTTATGTCTACAATTGTCTTGGTTGTCTATTGTTTTCTGTCTCTTTTATCTCCAATTGTCATGGCTGGTCTATTGTTTTCTGTCTCTTATGTCTCCAATTGTATTGGTTGTCTGTTGTTTTCTGTCTCTTAGATCTCAAATTGTCATGGCTGGTCTATTGTTTTTTCTGTCTCTTATGTCTCCAATTGTCATGGCTGGTCTATTGTTTTATGTCTCTTATATCTCCCATTGTCTTGGTAGTCTATCGTTTTCTGTCTCTTATGTTTACAATTGTCTTGATTGTCTATTGTTTTCTGTCTCTTATATCTCCAATTGTCATGGCTGGTCTATTGTTTTCTGTCTCTTATATCTCCCATTATCATAGCTGGTCTATTGTTTTCTGTCTCTTATATCTCCAATTGTCTTGTTTATTGTTTTCTGTTTCTTATATCTCCAATTTTCATGGCTGGTCTATTGTTTTCTTTCTCTTATATCTCCAATAGTATTGGTGGTCTATCGTTTTCTGTCTCTTATATCTACAATAGTATTGGTGGTCTATTGTTTTCTGTCTCTTATATCTACAATTGTATTGGTGGTCTATCTTTTTCTGTCTCTTATATCTCCGATAGTATTGGTGGTCTATTGTTTTCTGTCTCTTATATCTCCAATTGTCATGGCTGGTCTATTGTTTTCTGTCTCTTATATCTACAGTTGTATTGGTGGTCTATCTTTTTCTGTCTCTTATATCTCCGATAGTATTGGTGGTCTATTGTTTTCTGTCTCTTATATCTCCAATTGTCATGGCTGGTCTATTGTTTTCTGTCTCTTATATCTACAATTGTATTGGTGGTCTATCTTTTTCTGTCTCTTATGTCTACAATTGTCTTAGCGGTCTATTGTTTTCTGTCTCTTATATCTCCAATTGTCTCTTGTTTTCTCACTCCACACGTGGACAACACCTTGCATCATGAATCAAGCTGTTTTAAATGATTCTGGCAATGATGACTTAAAAAAAATATTAAATATTAGAATACTTAAGCACAACACAGTACACAACAACTAATTAAAACTACAGATGATTAGCACGTTGTTTTAATTGCCAACAGTATATATTGTATCTAAAATAGGTCGAAAATTGTTGTCTTGTACATTTCAAGCTTTAACAACTAAACTAAACTTTGATAAAATATTTTTAATAATTGAACAGGTAAAAGAAAACATGAACATTAGGGAATTTACACTTGGCTTGGTAGAAAACATATCTACAATCAGTTTTATAGATAAGTAACATTTAAAACATCTCCTCCGTTTACCCCATGCCATGACATTTGTGGTTTACAGAACATCTGGGTCTTGATGGAGTATCGTGTGGCCATTCGTGGTTCTTGAATTTTTCTTTTTTTCTGTTGTGATATTCATTTCTTAAAAGGTTTATTGCAGTTTAGGGCATGTTGGAAGATGAATTTAATTCTTATCATTACATTATAATCAACAATATAATGACCCTCAAATATTATGTGTTGCAACAGGTAGGGACTGCTTACTTTTCCAGAGAACCTGAGTTCACTCTCATTTTCTTGAGAGTTTGTGTCATTGGCTTTTGTATGTGTGTTGTTTTGTTTGTTTTTTCCATAGCTTCGTAATAATGTTTTAGAATGAGCGATTTGTTTGCCACTTTTGTATTTCTTTGCTTAATTGTTAGCTTATAACTGTCATGATGAACGGAATTTTAGTTGTTCAATTAGTATATGTTTTTCTTCTTTTAAAAAAAGTAACCAATTATTGTTTCTACAATGCTGGGAATAATTCTGAAGAATCTTGATTCTGGACAAATTACCAACAAGACTTAGCAAAATAGCTAAAATAATGTAGCTTAATTCGCGACGGAGGGCCTTAGTAATGGTCTGCGTCCGTGCACCCTTGCGTCCGTCCGTCACACTTTTGTGGACGAAACTCCTCTGAAACCGTTTGAGGCATTGCTTTAATGTTGGGTAGACTAGTGTTATGATGCGTAGATGTGCATACTCTACCGTTTTTTTGTGTCAAATTTTGTAGGAGTTTGGGACTTTGACCATTTCAGCAATATAATAAAACCGTAGATCTTGTGGACGCATTTTCACTGGAACCGATTAACAAATTGCTTTATTATTGGTTAGGATGGATTGCTATGATGTGTAGATGTACATACTATACCATCATTTTGATTCGTCAAATTTTGTATGATTTGAGGGACTTTGACCGTTGCAGCAATATAAATAAAATGGTATATCTTGTTGACTCATCTCCACTAAAACCGCTTGACAAATTGCTGTGATATTTGGTAGGATTACTATAAAGGTGCATGGTCTACCGCTAGATTGATTCATCAGTTGGAACTGACCATTTCAGGAATATAATACAATAGTAGATCTTGTAGGCACATCTCTGAAACTGTTCAATGGATTGCTTTGATATTTAATAGGATTAATTGTTGTGATGTGTAGTATGCATACTCTACCACCATTTTGATTTGTCACATTTGGCTACGTGTAGCAATCTTTCCTTTGTTATTTCTAAATTTACTCTTAAAAAACGCGTAAGTACGTTTTAATTTAAAAAAAAAGAATTTTAAATAATTATTAATGTAATTCAAAATGACAATTGAATCTTTTAAATATACATTTATTTTAAATGGTTAAGCGTTTTTTCTTCAGATTTGGCTAATGCCAAATTAAAAAAAATAACACTTGAAAATTTCATAAACCGTGAATTGCCACGACATTTTGAAAGCGCTTCCAACGCAAATTGCGTGGTCTACTAAATCGTCTATTGGTAGCGTATAAAAGGAACGGGTTTGATGTTCCAAATCGTTAAAACGTAAAAGTTATGTCATGCCGCGGTTGGAACCTACTTCCAGAAACATCATAACATCATCATCGGACGAGTATAAGCTGGAGTCTCCCAAAGTGAATTCGCACGGACCGAGAAAGTGAACCAGAGTACCATTTTCGGACTATGGGCACTGATTTCAACAGACCGGTACGATCTATAACCGTCAACGAAGTGGTAGACCACGAATAACCGCAGCATGCCAAGAACCCTACATCCGGGTATTCCATCTACGGAATCGAACAGTCACAGCAACAACAAATGCAGTGGGGATACTTGGATTGCGAAGAATCAGCTCCTAAAGTGTCAGACACCTGCTCCGACACATGGAATTGTACCCAGGAGACCGTGTTCTGGAGAATTTTTAACGGCTCTACATCGACGGGAAAGAGTCAGATGATCTAACAGGTTGAGTATCTGGACATTCCTGAACTGGCTTCTCGAGGTGGTCGCATACGTTGCTAACTTGCAGTTGACCGTAAATGACTTTGAATTGGGATTTGTAATTTGTACATGCAATGACTGTTTCTTTTCCTACAACAAACATTTTAAGTGCATATCGTTCGTGTAATTGTAAAAATTTGATTTGAATGTCGCTTATTAAAATATGTAAAACTCAATATGCGTTTCTTTTTTTGGGAGTATACTATATTTTAAAGGAATATTAATATCTACAACAAATTTTGAAGAACGTATGACTTTTATAAGAAAAAGAGGGACGCTGTGTGCATTTCAATGTAACAAGAGGCTGCATACGTGCGCCTGCAATTCAGTGAAAATGATGTTAACGTTAACTTCCACATTTCTCAACAAATCTTTGAACAGATTTTATACTTATTTTATTTTTAACGCATTTGTACCAGTCATTTCAGTTTTGAAGGTTGTAACCTCAGTCAAAATCTGGCTTGGAATAACCCTTATCGGATTTTATGTAGTTGACATTAATAACTATATTCTTAGGCATTGATAACATTGACTTTAGTTATAGTCAACTGATCAATTCATTCCATTAAGACGTATATCTAATGAATATATCGTCATGAAATCTGTCAATTTCGTTGTTGTTTTGAATATGGTATGTTATAGTTGTCCAAAACAATTTTTTGCAACGTGCTTTAACGATGACTGCAAGCTGGACGCGGGGACATAGTTACCAACGATAAAACTTTATTTAACTGAAAGATACACAACAAATGATGAGGAACATTGCTTTAATAGTATAAAAATAAACATCCCAATCCTACATATGATTTCGGTTAATCCAGGTATTTTGCAACAGATCAGTCTCAGAACGAGATATAAACAAACACCAACTGTCAACCAATCCTTAGACCACACTATATAGAGAGTCCCACAAAACACTTTTATATGGTTATGCAATTAATTTCCCTAGTAAAAACAAATCAGCACACATTACTAAACTAAAGATTAAACAACAGTATAAGGCGATACATTTTATCTGTCAAATCAACATCAAGAACCACACAGCACAAAAATAGACAGATGCATACCCACTTGCAGTATAGCCCTGTTTACGTCTGTTTCCGTAAAAAAAAGAAATGAATTAAACGGGTTTATTTTTAAACTATTCTTTTAGCAGTTAATAGAAACTTAATAGAAATTTTGTTCGTATTACATCTTATTGCATAATTTCAAGGAGAAACTCATGCTCGTTGTATTTTCGGGATGATTGATGTTTGTTTAATATTGGTAAAATAGCACTGAGAAAATACAGTATCTTCTTGTTTGATTTTTCTTATGGCCTATGTCATGGCTTCAACAAAGACTACATCATGGTCACTAAGTTCAGGTATATGTTGCTGTTTTGTCACTAAGGATGGTCCGTTAGTGACGGATAAGTCTAATACATAGTTTTACTCGTGATGGGGAGATTATCATCTGAGCCTTTGTCTTTAATGAGGTCTGGGAATCATTTGCCTATGCTCTGGTTGTTAGCGCTAGATACAATGGTGTTGTTTTCCCGTTCTATGTCTGGAATGTTTAGATCTTCTAACAGCCATACAGTTGCGTTCGTGAAAGTGATCTCAATATCCCTTACTTAGGTCCTTCTAAGTGGTCAATAAATTGCTCCTATGATTAGTTGTTGGTCTTTGTATTGTATGTTTGCCAAATCAAGTTCTGGCTTGGTGTTGATATTAATTTAACTACCCTGTAGTTCGTCTTTAATTGCAATGATAACCGCCCCATGGGCTGCACTGTCTCTGTCCTTGCGGGCAACTAGGTGGTTTCCACTCGGCAGGAACTCTCTTTCAAATATACCATTGTGTAGCCAAGTCTCACTTCCAATGACAACGTCAGGGCAAGCTTATTTGAGTAACAACTAGAATGGCTGTCGTTTGATCCTTATACTCTGGAAGCTAATTGTCAGTATTCTTCCGGTGTTCAAGATTTTTTCGTGGCATACACCACATGGTAACTTGTAAACTAGTCATGGGTTTGTATGACAGTCATTTTATAAATTTATCAAGAAGATTTGGTTGATACCATAGTCGTAGGTTAAGGTGACGATCAGTATATAAAATAATAGGACACTTATCAGTACTGACTTTACACAAAACAATTATCAGGAATATATTTACTGGTAAAAATTACCATGGTAAAAGAATGCAGTCAGTGTTGTTCTTCTTTAGCATTCATACAAACCATTCACAACAATTGAGGCCGAGTGGTTTCCCCTGATATAGATATAATAATTTATCCTGTGTTCACTATTAATCATTTTATCGATTTTCGTAAATGGACAAATGACAAGTTAACACACAGATCAGAAAAGGACTTAGTAGTTTCCACAATCGACGAGACTGTATCTGAGTTATTGACCCTTTACCATATGCATAACTTAAGATTAGATGTTTAATAAACTATAAGAAACCAATTACATGTATTTTAAATATATAAGGTAAATGCAGATACAACATACATTGATCTTGGAATTCCGGTTGCAATCTAAGATTATGTGAAAGACGTCGCTTCATAAAACCATTGCAACTAAGACCAGATACATTTGATAAACCACTGTACGTAATTCTAATATGACGTCAAGCTTTTGCTATATAAACAAATTATCGCTATTTTGCAGTATTTTCCTCTGATCTCTGTGCGGTATTATTCAATATTATGTACTTGTATAGAAATCTTTATTTTGATTCGTTTAAACGCCATCAAGTGACCTGTGATATTTCGCTGGGTCAACAGGTAACCGTTGGGTCGCATGGTAAGGTCACCCTCGCGTGAGATTTTGCACATTAACAAAATTGAAATGTTTGGATAAATGTACATGTACGTAATAAAACATTCAAACAAATCAGTAGTATATGTTAACATGTTTCTGTCTACGTTGTATGGGCTCGATTTTTTCCTGTGGAAAAAGGTTAAAATGTCCAAAATATGTTGCAAATATTAAAATGTTTTCATTTAAATATTCGATATAATATAACAGTTATCACCCTAGATGATATGTGACCCGGCATTTCTTTCCCCTCCAAAAGTAAGGTCAACCTAGGAACAAGCCCTCGGGTGATCTTACTTTCTCGGGGAAAGAAATCACCGCGTCACACACCAGCTAGGGTGATAATTGTATATTATCGCTATTTTGCTGTATTTTCCTTTGATCTTTGTGCGCGGTATTATTCCATCTCACTCTACTAGCGTGAGATGGGGCCCATCTCAGCGCACTGTCAAGACGTCGTTAAGTAAACACTATGACGTCACAATGTTACAAAACAGCGATAAACAGATTATTTACGTTTATAAAACTCGATGCATTTTCTCGTCATCTCATCTCAAGGCAATCGACCTTCGATGAGATGCGGACGAGAAAACGCATCTCGTTTAAAAAAAAAACGTAAATAACCTATAAATCTCACTCTACTGGCGTGAGATGGGCCCATCTCAGTTCGCTGTCAAGACGTCGTTTAGAAAACACTGTGACGTCACAATGTTACAAAAACAGCGATAAACAGATTATTTACGTTTTATATAACTCGCCCATGCATTTTCTCGTCATCTCATCTCAGGGCTATCGTCCTTTAATGAGATATGGACGACAAAACGCATCTCGTTTCAGAAAACGTAAATAATCTATAAGTCATGTTAAAATTCCAATAAATTTAGTTCGCACATGAGTTAGTTGACGGTTTCAGTAGTTTGGATTTTATCAAAAAATTTTAATTTACTAACAATAATTAGCTTTTTTAATGAATTTTTATTTTTAGACTGATTTCCGAGATTTGCATGATTCAACACACATCAATTAAATTATTTGCCTCACCACTCTACATAATAATGACACGCGGGAGGATTGTGGAACAGCTATTCATTTGCGTACAATTTTTATGCCGCTTCAGATTACCACATTTGTCATAATCAGAATCGAAATAATTCATGCATACCAAACTTTTTATTATTGCAATCGCTTGGCGCGCTGGGCAAAATATATACGAATATATTGCCCCCCCCCCCATGTTAAAACGAGAATACAGAATGGTATGCATGAATTATTTCTCAATTGTTATGTGTGTATATGCAACTATTTAACACCATTTTGTTTGTCCCCCAAACAGTCCAGTGAGAATCTTACAAATCTAACGTGAACACAAAAACAAACATACAAAGAATCAAGGATAAAACTCGGAACTCCTTTAAAAAAAACAAAGATTAAAATTCAGAGAAAACTCCGAACGGGTTCTGGAAGAGTAAGTGCGATTGCATCATGTCTGACAATGTTGGTGTTAAACACAAGCTAATCAATGATATGACATGGAAAGACATCTTATCAAAGTTATCTTTCCTATAACCCAGACCTTTAAGTTATCTTACCCATAAGCCCGACCTTTAAGTTATCTTACCTATAACCCAGACCTTTTAGTTATTTTACCTATAACCCAGACCTTTAAGTTATCTTACCTATAACCCAGACCTTTAAGTTATCTTACCTATAACCCAGACCTTTAAGTTATTTTACCTATAACCCAGACCTTTGAGTTATCTTACCTATAACCCAGACCTTTAGGTCATCGTAGCTATAATCTAGACCTTTTATGTTATCTAACCTACTACCCAGACCTTTTAGTTATCTTACCTATAACCCAGACCTTTAAGTTATCTTACCTATAAACCAGATCTTTAAGTTATCTTACTTATAACCCAGACCTTTAGGTTATCTTACCTATAACCCAGACCTTTAAGTTATCTTACCTATAACCCAGACCTTAAAGTTATCTGACCTATTACCCAGACCTTTAGGTTATCTTACCTATAACCCAGACCTTTAAGTTATCTTACCTTTAACCCAGACCTTTAAGTTATCTTACCTTTAACCCAGACCTTTAAGTTATCTTACCTATAACCCAGACCTTTAAGTTATCTTACCTTTAACCCAGACCTTTTAGTTATCTTACCTATAACCCAGACCTTTAAGTTATCTTACCTATAACCCAGACCTTTATTTATCTTAACTATAACGAAGACCTTTAATTTATCTTAATTATAACCCAGATCTTTAAGTTATCTTACCTATATTTCAGACCTTTTAGTTATCTTAACTATAACACAGACCTTAATGTTATCTTAACTATAACCCAGACCTTTTATGTTATCTTACCTACAACCCAGACCTTTTAGTTATCTTACCTACAACCCAGACCTTTAAGTTATCTTACCTTTAACCCAGACTTTAAGTTATCTTAACTATAAACCAGACCTTTATTTATCTTAACTATAACGAAGACCTTTAATTTATCTTAATTATAACCCAGATCTTTAAGTTATCTTACCTACATTTCAGACCTTTTAGTTATCTTAACTATAACACAGACCTTAATGTTATCTTAACTATAACCCAGACCTTTTATGTTATCTTACCTACACCCCAGACCTTTTAGTTATCTTACCTACAACCCTGACCTTTAAGTTATCTTACCTTTAACCCAGACTTTAAGTTATCTTAACTATAAACCAGACCTTTATTTATCTTAACTATAACGAA
This sequence comes from Limnoperna fortunei, assembly GCA_944474755.1. Taxonomy (NCBI): domain Eukaryota; kingdom Metazoa; phylum Mollusca; class Bivalvia; order Mytilida; family Modiolidae; genus Limnoperna; species Limnoperna fortunei. Next base: position 33,214,254 of record OX104120.1, on the reverse strand, counting down.
GACCTTTAATTTATCTTAATTATAACCCAGATCTTTAAGTTATCTTACCTATATTTCAGACCTTAAAGTTATCAACTATAACCCAGACCTTTATTTATCTTAACTATAACCAAAACCTTTAAGTTATCTTACCTATAACCCAGACCTTTAAGTTATCTTACCTATAACCCAGACCTTAAAGTTATCTGACCTATTACCCAGACCTTTAGGTTATCTTACCTATAACCCAGACCTTTAAGTTATCTTAACTTTAACCCAGACCTTTAAGTAATCTTAACTTTTACCCAGACCTTTAAGTTAACATACCTGTAACCCAGACCTTTAAGTTATCTTACCTATAACCCAAACCTTTTAGTTATCTTACCTATAACCCAGACCTTTGAGTTATCTTACCTATAATAATAATAATAATAATAATAATAAAAGAAATTACATGTATATAAATATGTTTGGTAATGGCAAGAATGTTTACAAAACAGTTTGTGTACCTTCATTTTGAAGCTTAATAAAGTATTCTGATACTTTTACTTTAAAAGTTTCAAAGTTTTCAGCTCCCCTTATTTCAATTGGTAGTTTATTCCAAACAATAATACCAGAGTATTCAAACGTTCTTTTGAAATATTCAGAATTAGGTTGTGGAATATGTAGTAGTCCAGCTGATGCAGATCTAAGAGAATATTTATATAGACCACTACATGTAGTAAATTTATCAGCAAGATAATTTGGAGATAACCCAGACCTTTAAGTTATCTTACCTATAACACAGACCTTTACGTTATCTTACCTTTAACCCATACCTTTGAGTTATCTTACCTTTAACCCATACCTTTGAGTTATCTTACCTATAACCCAGATCTTTAAGTTATCTTACCTATAACCCAGATCTTTAAGTTATCTTACCTATAAACCAGATCTTTAAGTTATCTTACTTATAACCCAGACCTTTTAGTTATCTTACCTATAAACCAGATCTTTAAGTTATCTTACCTATAACCCAGACCTTTAAGTTATCTCACCTATAACCCAGACCTTTAAGTTATCTTACCTTTAACCCAGACCTTTAAGTTATCTATCTAAAACCCATACCTTTTAGTTATCTTACCTATAAACCAGATCTTTAGGTTATCTTACCTATAACCCAGACCTTTGAGTTATCTTAACTATAACCCATACCTTTAATTTATCTTACCTATAACCCAGACCTTTATGTTATCTTATCTATAACCCAGACCTTAACGGTTGATTTTAATTTTCTTTTACTGTTATTAGGAAAAGTAGGCTGACAATATGAAACATCGTAAAACACTATGATACACGTCTGACACGTATTCCTGCAGATGTGGAATGAGGTTGTAAAAGTTCATTCCCACCCCGGTAAATATTACAGCATTTAAATATTATATTGAATCTTGAAGAATGGGCAGACCAATCCGAAGATGAGCTCAGATGTTCTTCATAGTCAGTAGTTAATATCAAAAGCAAAGGAAAGTTTAATTTTGAAAAAAATGGAAAGAGTCGCTAGGTGAAATCAAAATTAACACCGAATTGAGTCTTTAAAGGAAACAAACCGGATTCGATACAAGCACTTTGTAAAAGTCACGTTTTGAAATTGTAGATTGAAATGAGTAAGGAAGGCAATATAAAGTTTACAGGTAAAATCATCCGTTAACATGCATTTCAAGCTCTTTTATAAAATGGTTTTAAAATCAATTCGCATGTTACAGTTAAGTAATTATGGTTTACATTAAGTTAACATTTAAAGAAAGTTTTCTAGATAAAATATTCGTATTGTTTGGTAGGGATGCTTGTCAATAGACAGACATTTTTGTGGTACAAACTGTGCTCTCTGTACCGTAAATGTGTTCCCATGTTCATGACAGAAATAAAACAAAATGATTCACTTACAATTAAGGCTTTTCTTTATACAGATAACGTAGTAAGTTTAATTTAACTAATTCAAAGTGATAAATATTTTTTAGGAGACATCCCAGGTGTCTAATATATTGTTGTATTTCCCCGTTATGAAACTTACTACTGTATATGGAGAACATGAACACACGTGCTCTTCGTTTTTCAGGAAATGATTTACTTTCAGGAACACTCAACGTTACAAGAGTTTGTGTTTTCTGTTTTTCAGGATATGATTTACTTTCAGGAACACTCAACGTTACAAGAGTTTGTGTTTTCTGTTTTTCAGGAAATGATTTATTTTCAGTAACACTCAACGTTACAAGAGTTTGTGTTTTCTGTTTTTCAGGATATGATTTACTTTCAGGAACACTCAACGTTACAAGAGTTTGTGTTTTCTGTTTTTCAGGATATGGTTTACTTTCAGGAACACTCAACGTTACAAGAGTTTGTGTTTTCTGGTTTTTGTTTTTAGTTTTGTTTGATCATTGTCTGTTTTGTTGATTTTAAAGTCTTGTCTAAAATATCAACTAGTAAATGGCTGACGTTACGTTTAATACACACAAATTTTAGAAAATCTGTGTTAACATGATTTCCCATTGTGTGATATGTTTTTATTTTAGAAAAACAAACTAATGATACCTTTTAATCTGCACATTTAAATACACATTTTCTGCACATTTAAATACACATTTTTTTTTAAAGTTTTACCGGTAAGGGGATGAAAATGTTTAAGGTCAACCTCGTATAACGTATATCTGGAATGCCTAAAAGAACGTGTGTGCAATATTGATAATCGATGAACCTGATAGCATAATTCTATTAAATTATCCTAGGGATATCTGTGGTATGGGCTACTTCATTTATTATATCGTATTAAAAGTATTAGGTTTAAAGGGTTTTGAATCACCTAAACAACATATGATAACATCTTACAGTACGACCGTATATAAGCAACCGTTTGTTTCGGGCATTATTAATAATGATTACTTTCTTTGCCTAAGCAAAGTAGGTCAAATTGTAAATTAGGACGTGCAGTTCAATAATTTTAATGTAACAAAACAGATAGAGTTGCATTTAAGCATTCAATTGTAGGTTTTATTTCAACGAATTAAGCCAATGTCGCTCATTTTTTTGTCGTATAAAATTGCTCTGAAAATTGTTATGCCAATCATTCCGGAAGAAAAATACATTAAAATCAACAATCAGATGTCTCACAAGAGTATGCTTGTGATTATGAATATTATTTTACATTATTTCGTTGAATATAATTGAACTATGATCAACAATTGGTTTCAATAATTTTCTTTTCAGTCATATATTACAGATTTCGATGTATCATTTTAAGTGAATATAACTCGCCTTGCAAATCGTGATTATATATTGTTATATTTAGTTTTGTCTTCGAGCTTATTCCTAATAGCAATATTTAGACGGCATCATCTTTGTTTTGGAAAGTCAAAAATTCTTTATTTTATCTTTATTCTCATAAACCAAATAGGTACAGAGAAAATGAAATCTTGTTGTATTTTATTACATACCTGAAGTCAAATGAAGTAATTAGCTAGAATATTTAAATTTAAGGTGAACGAGCCGTACATATTCAAAAATGAACAAAACTAGCAGAAAATCCTACTGGGAAATACTTTAAGCCTATACAATTAAAATCTGTATTTGGAGTTTCGATCCGGAAAATGAGGAAAATAGAAGGTCTGGATTAATGAAAGTTTTAATCTGAACTAGAGTCTTTTACTTTTACTACATAAATTCTCAACATATGGTGTGTTGTTGGCTACTTTTTTCATCTTGAAGATTTAGTATTTAGATTTAATTATTATACTTGCCGTATTATTATTTTAACTATATTGATGTGATTATACATAAACAAAATATTAGTAGCTCATTTAAGGGCAAAACTTAATACATGTCAGGAAAATAAGGTTCGCTTTATGACAAAATGTTCACAATAAAACACAAGAGCGGATTTATATTAGATGAAAAGAAACGACGACGGAAGCAAAGCGCATGATATAGCTAACATTTGCTTTCTGTTGAGGTAAGCAAACAAGAATAGGAATTAATCAGCAGAACGCAGTGAACTCAATCATGTGACTTTTGGTTAACCAAGTGTGACGTCACCATTTATAAATAATCCGAAGGACAGAAGAAAACAAGAAGCAACAGACAAAACTCTTAATAATAAAAAACATGAACTTACTTCTATGCAACATGGTCGTTCGTTTACATTTTTGACTTGCGTTTAATTACGCGTATCTGAAACAATTAAATATCATTCATATTTTGAAAAGAAAGAGATACTTTTCTGAAAAGAAAAATTATCTCTAAACTCGTTCATAGTATTTTATTCCTCTAGATGGCACTTGTTGCTTACTAATCTTCTTCAGACAGGTTGCAATAACTTTCTTTCAGCTACAAACAAAACATGCTGAGACTGAACCATTTACCGTTATCTCAATAGGATTCTGTTCGATAATTATGATGGAGCTATAGTTACAGAAGTCACTGTAATATTTCGGTCATTTCAGTATCATTATTCTGGTCCATCTACCACTATTTCATTTTCACATGGCGATTTGAAATTTTTTTCTGTCAATTTGTTGTAAGCCTTTTGGGGTATGAAACACAAACAACCTGTGCATCCTTTTTTACTAAAGAAATTATTTTGACAATGCCAAATGCTTGCGTTTATGTAATTTAGATAGAAAAAGATTTAGAATAGGCGCTGCCTCATTGGCAGCTCAAAAGTGTTTATCAGATGCTCAAATTCGTTCTATGGGTAGATGTAAGTCAAATAAGCAGTATTTAAGGTCTAATTTTCAATGGCTTGATACTGGCTTGGGCCGGTATTTATAGTATTGTTGTCTAACTTATGCAAGTTTTCTCTAAAATAGAGTGACTACAGAAAGTACCTGCATGGGCCGGTACTGTTTTGTTTTAGATGCTATAGTTTTACAATGTACTGTGAGTTATCCTGAGCTTCACTACACTCAGGCTTAGCATTGAATGTCTAATTTAAATTAAATCTTGCCCTTGCCTCTCTCTTTCTGTTATTGTCGCTTTGAAGATCTAACATTATATTATGATGCGGACACTCGAGATAAAATAATGCAACATAAATGTTCACCCAGTATTAAAACAATTAAGCCTCCTTGAAATATAATCCTATTTTTAATATGAAGTGTTGGAAACTTTAAAGGTTCGAAAACATTAAAAAAATAAAAATTATGAAAAATACAATGAAACATTTTTCACATTGACACTGAAAATAGTACAACACGCAGCTCATATGTACGTGTTAACAACTCACATGTATTGTAGCTCCGTGCGATACACAAGTAATGGATACGTGTTAACAACTCACATGTATTGTATCTCCGTACTGTACACAAGTAATGGATACGTGTTAACAACTCTTATGTATTGTATCTGTATGGTACACAAGTAATGAATACGTGTTAACAACTCATATGTATTGTATCTGTATGGTACACAAGTAAAGGATACGTGTTAACAACTTATATGTATTGTATCTCCGTACGATACACAAGTAATGGATACGTGTTAACAACTCACATGTATTTTATCTCCGTACGATACACAAGTAATGGATACGTGTTAACAAAACAACTCACATGTATTGTATCTCCGTATTGTACACAAGTAATGGATACGTGTTAAGAACTCTTATGTATTGCATCTATAGTACACAAGTAATGAATACGTGTTAACAACTCATATGTTTTGTATCTGTATTGTACACAAGTAATGAATACGTGTTAACAACTCACATGTATTGTATATCGTACGATACACAAGTAATGGATACGTGTTAACAACTTACATGTATTGTATCTCCGTACTGTACACAAGTAATGGATACGTGTTAACAACTCTTATGTATTGTATCTTTATGGTACACAAGTAATTGATACGTGTAAACACTCTTATATATTTTATCTGTATGGTACACAAGAAATGGTACGTGTTAACAACTCACTTGTATTGTATCTGTATGGTACACAAGTAATGGATACGTGTTAACAACTCACATGTATTGTATCTCCGTACTGTTCATAAGTAATGGATACGTGTTAACAACTAACATGTGTTGTATCTCCGTACTGTACACAAGTAATTGATACGTGTTAACAACTCACATGTATCTCCGTACTGTGCACAAGTAATGGATACGTGTTAACAACTCTTATGTATTGTATCTCTATGGTACACAAGTAATGGATACGTGTTAACAACTCTTATGTATTGTATCTCTATGGTACACAAGTAATGGATACGTGTTAACAACTCTTATGTATTGTATCTCTATGGTACACAAGTAATGGAAGCGTGTTAAAAACTCACATGTATTGTATCTGTATGGTACACAAGTAATGGATACGTGTTAACAACTCTTATGTATTGTATCTGTATGGTACACAAGTAATGGAAGCGTGTTAACAACTCATATGTATTGTATCTGTATGGTACACAAGTAAAGGATACGTGTTAACAACTCATATGTATTGTGTATTGTATCTGTATGGTACACAAGTAATGGATACGTGTTAACAACTCACATGTATTGTATCTGTATGATACACAAGTAATGGAAGCGTGTTAACAACTCACATGTATTGTATCTGTATGGTACACAAGTAATGGAAGCGTGTTAACAACTCACATGTATTGTGTTTTGTATCTGTATGGTACACAAGTAATGGATACGTGTTAACAACTCACATGTATTGTATCTGTATGGTACACAAGTAATGGAAGCGTGTTAACAACTCACATGTATTGTATCTGTATGGTACACAAGTAATGGATACGTGTTATCAACTCTTTGGTATTGTATCTGTATTGTACACAAGTAATGGATACGTGTTATCAACTCACATGTATTGTATCTCCGTACTGTACATAAGTAATGGATACGTGTTAACAACTCATATGTGTTGTATCTGTATGGTACACAAGTAATGGATACGTGTTAACAACTCACATGTATTGTATCTCCGTACTGTACACGATGAATGGATACGTTGCAATAATACTTTCCCAAACAAGATATTAACTTTTAATATAAATTGGCTAATTGATAAAATAAAATATTAAGTTATATTTAAACTCGTGTGACATTTTACAGAGGACTGCATTTATATTCAACCATGCAAGCGTAAAAACCTGGTAAGCAAGTTTTGAAACATGTCCTGTATAGAGGCTCGACAAAAATTGTTTTGCGTGTGCAATTCATGGCTGATTTCTTAGCTGGTACTGCTAGTATAAAAACTCGGTACTTCTTTTCTCTAATGCAACAGTCCAATTGACATCTGACGAGGAAACGGTATAACAATGTTAGACGCTGCTTGCCGGAACATCGCTTTCGGCCGACTCCAGGCCAGTGAATCATAGACTGAGGTTGCAATACACTTCAATGTTCACATCCTCACAAGTCAGGGTTTCTGTGTCCAACTGTGTCTACGAAACCCTGACAAACTTAGCTAAGAAATTCCCGGGCTAGAAGTCACTATTTTTATTGTCTACATCACACCTTAGTGTAGCAAATGAAAAGCTCGCTTTCATTCACGACTTGTTTACGGGATATCCCGATGTTGACTGTAAATACACCAAATGGATGTGTTGCGTAGACCATGTGAAAATCAGTGTATTTTATACAGTAGTGTTAATAGTTTGTTATTACCGCGTTATTTATTAGTTGCGTTACGTTTTCTTCACACTTAAGAATGAGTAAGAATGACAACTGCCGAACACTTGCTTCTTTCAAACAATTTCATTAGTTGATATTTTGAAGGATTGACGTCATACGAAAACCTTCAAGCCCGGGAAGTTCCTAGCTAAGTTTGTCGTGGACACATGTGGACACAGAAACCCTGACTTGTGAGGATGCAATGTTCACCGCAGCGCGATTTCTCTCCTGTGTGAGAGATACCAGCATGTTGACATTAATGAAGACAGAACTCGCATAGGGCGCCCACGCATCTTTACTAACGCACAGGGTTGGTTCATCAGGCTGCTCCATTTACGGCTACAGGACCGTTCCTGGAACAATTTCAGCCAATAACATCCCTGGCATGCGGAAAATGTCTGCCCCGATCATCCATAATCGATTGCAAAACCATGGGTTGCGCCAGACGACCATACTTTGAAGCCTCTTTGACAAGCGCTAACATCGGAAGGCAATGGTACAATAGTGTAATATTGTTCGAGGAAAGGATCTGCAGAACTGGCGAAGGGTGTGGTTCAGCAACGAATCCCGCTTTTTGCTACAAAAGAGAGATGGCCGAATTCGGGTCTACAGAAGACGAAACGAACGATTTCCACGAAATTCAACAATTTCGGCAGAGGCAGCGTGATGATGTGGGATGGCATCCCTTACGCCAGAAAAAAGCCATTGGTTCACATTCGAGGCAACTTGAATGCAGTTCGCTATCGTGACGAGATTCTACCGCCTCACATATTGCCCGCAATCGATTTCCTTAGGGAGGTTTTTCAACATGCTAATGCTAGAGCGCATACTGCAAGGATCGTTGTTGACTCTTTGGAGCAGCAGAACGCAAATATTATGCGTTGGCCTTCACAATCACCAGATCTAAACCCGATTGACCATCTGTGGGATGAACTTGACCGCAGGAAATACAGCATGCACTTCAGGTTGAATGGCAAAGAATTCCTTTAGCTCGAGTACAGCGATTAATTCAGTCTATGTCCAGACGTATGAGAGCTGTTCCTCATGCAAACGGAGGACATAACAGATATTATTATACCTTACTGAATTAGTAACTGATTTAATTGGATGAAATAAGGTCACGTGACGTGAAATAATCTGGGTATTTTTCTTCAAATTCGTACAAAAGTTGAATAACCTTTTCAAAAACCCATTTCCATTGAATAACCCTATTATTCACCGGTGAATAACCATTGAAATTTCAAAAACCCATGCCCATTGAATAACCCTATTATTCACCGGTGAATAACCATTGAAATTTCAAAAACCCATGTCCATTGAATAACCCTATTATTCACCGGTGAATAACCCTTGAAATACAATGTACATAAAAAGTTTCAACATAAACATGATAAAAACACAAATACACAGCATATGACTGTTTGTTCGGTATAATAAAACAGTTACGGCCCTTGAAATCAGTGAATATCAAAATTGTCAACCTCGCTGGGGTTATTTCCTTCGGGCTAAAGCCCTCAGGGAAATAACCCCACCTCTGGTTGACAATTTTAGATATTCACCTCTTCCAAGGGCCGTAATTGTATATTAACTGTTGTTCTGCAAAATATTGCATCCCTATTGACAAAATTAACATTTTTGGTAAAAGTGACCCCTTTGACACATTTGTGCCAAATATTAGTTTTCTGCGTGTTTTATTTGATTTATAATTGAAATTTATTAAGTACAACATAATTTTTCTTTTGTTGCTTTTCTTTTTTGAGAGAGTATATACATGTATTGTATTAAAATGACGAAACAACCAGAGTATGCGAAAATGGTAAATATGATAAATGTACTGTAATTGTCATATTTTTGTATTAATTGGATGTTTGCTTTATGTCCAGTGAGCAGTATTTCAGCTATATTCAGGGCGGGAACAAGTTAACAAACAATACATTAATTTGAAAAGACTGACAGAAGGGCAAACATTTTGACTCCCACTGGAAAAGTATTGGGTATTGATAGGGACCGAAAACGTAGCCTTTCGTAGCGGCTACAACGAGACTACTCGTATCGAAATCTACAAGAAGGGTCTTTATAGTTCAATGAGAGTGGAACTCTCCAAACATGTTACCCACTGTGGTCCGCGTTCAGGAGTTTCTGTGAATTATTTCTTGAACATTTCATTTAAGGTCATCTCCGATGAGAACTTTTGATATAAATCTTATGCAATGAATACAAGTTGTGTGATCTGCCAAAAAATAACCACTCAAACGTAAGCTTTTATCTTTTCAGCTGATTTATTGGTGTCATTAGTACACTGATAATTTGGGTCTTTGTCCAAACAATAACAGAGGATTCCCCAAAGGTTGATCAAGCCAATTTGTGATTGGTAAATGCAAAGTTCAATGTATTGAGCATTGAAGAGGGGTCTGTCAGTAACAATGATAGAAGTTTACGTTAGAAATAAGTTATGTGTATCATTTTTATTTACAACGCTATAGGCTGAGTCAGACAAATACCGACACATTAATACTACTCACAAAATTTTGCAATTTTGTGCCCATGCCGACAAATTTACCAACACCCTGCAACTGGTTTGATCGTATGTAGTCGAATGAAGACAAAATTTTGGTTAACACATACCTGTCACATTGAACTTTTTTCTGTTATGATGTCTTAAAGCGAGCCTTATTTTCCTATTAAATATTATGAAGTCAGTAGTGAATTTGTTTTTAAGGTTTTTACGGTACAATGTCATACTTAACACGATATATACTATATTGTGTTACTTTGATAGTATGTTTTAATGGATTTAACAAAATTTTTTGTCTGTATTAATATTGGAGTTGACCACACCTGCTCAGTGTTGACGTGGCGGTGATAAACAGTATACTATATACCAAACCCCCTTGGAAATTTTTTTTACTTGCATTTTTTAATTATTCTTTATTTTACCTATTTATTACGAAAATTCTATAGAAAAAAATTAGATACGATAACCTGTCCATGTTTTATAATATGCCTTACTGTTTAATTGTTACAAATCGTCCTTGACATTTGCTACGGGAATTTTACATAATAAGTGAGCCATTTTTGTTTCTAACGGGACCTTACGATGTTTACAAATGTTCGTCTGCTTTCGTGACGTTCAATGGTATTCGGACAAACCGCGAGACTTTTCCCGCCTTAAATGCAGACGACTTCACCGAAGGACTTCGAGCAATCTCCACGCAAAGGATTCTGGGTATCCTACGTCAACCACAATCACCTCTGCCATATCATTGGTTGACATTGTGAGAGATATCTCTCATGGCTGATAAGCTTCGCTTATAAACGCAGTTATTTTAATGTAAAACTATATCAAAAGTGTATAAACCGACTATATAAAAGTAAATAAGATCTCGTATATTATTTTACAAACATTGTTCTTTGTTTACAAACGTCACGGGCAGACGACAAATGTAGTCCCGCATTAAATGGAGGATGACGTGTGGCAGAGGTTATATCTGGGAACCAGTTATGTTCTCTGTGCCGGAGAGTGGACTTCGAGTAGACAACAATCGATTGTTCCTGAAGTACACTTCCGTTCTAATTGAGGTCAAATTTTAGTATGGAAAATCGACCTTTCAAAATTTAAAAACAGTCATATTTCAAAACGCCGAATATCTCGAGGAAATAATTATTGATTTCAAAAAGTACCTTTCTTGATCTACAAAAGGAGCATAAGCTGAACCATACGGTAAGCAGTTTTCATTTTTCACGGTAAAAACCCTCTACAGAATACGTCAATACTTACTATAGATGACTTACTACCATAACCACGAAGCCACGTACAGCCAATTGGCTTATTAAGGAGAGGCGCGCGTCATATAAACTTAAATCAAATAAAACGGTTTTTTTCTTTGATACTGAAAGAAAACATTATAACGTACTACTTTTCATTACTTAAATTGGTTAAAATATCCTAAAATCTAAAAGCTGTCCACCATAAGGCGTCTGCAAAGGACCTACACCACATGCGCCACTTAAATGGACCTAGACCCCTTGCGCCGCCTAACTGGACCTAGACCCCTTCAGCGCCGCATTAACTGGACCTAGACCCCATGCGCCACCTAACTGGACTTGCAACCCTCGTACCACCTAACTGGACCTAGACTCCTTGCGCCGCCTAACTGGTGACCTTGACCCATTTGCACATCCTAACTGGACCTAGACCCCTTGCCCAACCTAACTGGACCTAGACCCCTCGCGCCACCTAACTGGACCTATACACCTTCCCCATCCTAACTGGACCTAGACCCCTCGCGCCACCTAACTGGACCTAGACCCCTCGCGCCACCTAACTAGGCCTAGATCCCCTGCGCCACCTAACTGGTGACCTAGACCCCTCGCACCACCTAACTGGACCTAGATTCTTTGCGCCACCTACCTGGACCTAGACCCCTTGCGCCACCTTACTGGACTTAAACCCTCGCGCCACCTAACTGGACCTAGACTTCTTGCGCCACCTAACTGGTGACCTAGACCCCTTGCGTCACATAACTGGATTTAACTCCTTGCGCCACCTAAATGGACCTAGACCCCTCGCGCCATTTAACTGGACCTAGATCTCTTGCGCCACCTTACTGGTGACCTAGACCCCTCGCACCACGTAACTGGACCTAGACCCCTTGCGCCACCTACCTGGATCTAGACCCCTTGCGTCACCTAATTGGATTTAGACTCCTAACTGGACCTAGACCCCTTGCGTCACCTAACTGGACTTAGACCCCTCACGCCACCTAACTGGTGATCTAAACCTCTGGCGTCACCTAACTGGATTTAGATCCCTCGCGCCACCTAACTTGATTTAGACCCCTTGCGCCACCTTACTGGACATAGACCCCTTGCACCACTTAAATGAATCAGATCCCGCGCCACCTAACTGGATTTGCACCTGAGACCGTCACGCTTGTATATTGCATTTTATGTCAACACCTATATGAAATTACCAAATATATGTAACGTAACTCAAGTTGTTTTCTTTTTCGTTTTTTCCTTTTCGATATTCGAAAATGAAAATGGTATGTTGTTTTTTCTTTTAGTCATCAACTTTCCTTTTTGTTATTTGAATGGGAAAATGAACCGTTTTCCTTTTCGACTTTCACTTTCCTTTTCGTTATTCATTTTCCTTTTCGTTATTCAGTTTCCTTTTCGCTTTTCGAATAGGAAAAATAACCATTTTCCTTTTCGACATTCATTTTTCTTTTCGTTATTCAGTTTCCTACTCGTTATCCGAATAGGAAAATCAACCATTTTCCTTTTCGACATTCATTTTCCTTTTCGTTATTCAGTTTCCTTTTCGCTTTTCGAATAGAAAAATGAACCATTTTCCTTTTCGACATTCATTTTCCTTTTCGTAATTCTGTTTCCTATTCGGTATCCGAATAGGAAAATGAACCATTTTCCTTTTCGACATTCATTTTCCTTTTCGTAATTCTCTTTCCTATTCGGTATCCGAATAGGAAAATGAACCATTTTCCTTTTCGACATTCATTTTCCTTTTCGTTATTCAGTTTCCTTTTCGCTTTTCGAAAAGGAAAATGGTTCATTTTCCTCTTCGACATTCATTTTCCTTTTCTTTATTCAGTTTTCTTTTCGCTTTTCGAATAGAAAAATGAACCATTTTCCTTTTCGACATTCATTTTCCTTTTCGTTATTCAGTTTCCTATTCGGTATCCGAATACGAAAATGAACCATTTTCCTTTTCGACATTCATTTTCCGTTTCGTTATTAAGTTTCCTTTTCGCTTTTCGAATAGGAAAATGAATTATTTTCCTTTTTGAAATTCATTTTCCTTTTCGACATTCATTTTCCTTTTCGACATTCATTTTCCTTTTCGTTATTCAGTTTCCTATTTCAATACCAAAACACTGTAAACAATTGTTAATTTTTGTCATATCTTCATGCAAAATGTATAAAAATTATTAAAAATATTCGTTACATGTGTCGTTTTGTTGCCAAGCATTACAAATTACGCTAAGTACTATAAACATCAAAGTACGACAAAGTGAGGCATGCTTTTTTATTGTGATTGGACAATTGAAGTTTTCATAATAAATGATGCATCTTATAATTTGGAAATCTACAATTATAAAGAAATATATATGTTATATATGTCTAATTATCGTCGTGGTAAATCGCATTGTCAGACAACTTAAACTCTTGAGTTTCGAACAAAATAATAAATCAAAATGGCAGTAAAATTCAAAATTATATTATTATCATCAAATTTTTAAAGCCAATCCAAGCCACTGCTTTATTAAAAAACATTTATAATAATTTTGCTCTGCACTTCAGTAACTATCGAGTAGCTATACTTGTGTGGTTTTTTTTAATTCTTGTGGACGTTTTATCTCTCCCAATTCTTTATCTTTGTTTATTTAACGTGAAACCTCAACTGTATAGATCATTGCTACTTTAAAGTAATAATATTAGAAACACAACGTACTATCTAGTTCTTCAATGGAATTTAATCATGGTAATGATAGTAAATTCCCTGCGGTGTCAACATGGTCATTACTATTTTAGTATTTAGATTATATATTATATATATAGACATAGCACGAGATAGTCATTTAGCGTGCTCAATTATTCCGCTGTTTACTGTGTAGAAGGAAACAATAAAACAATTCCAAACTTCATCTATAATAATATTAGCTAAATGTGGGTTCACTATGAGGTGATATTGGCCTTGGTTTATATCTAATGATTCAGAAGCAATTTTTTATACCGATGAAATTCCATGAATGACATAGCGTGGGCGGTCGATGAAAACATTGAAAGCGAACCTGAGGGCAGATTAACTAATTATAGGGAGTCGTTAGGTTATTTGGAAATCCTCGATGGAAAATGTTCAATACTGTAAACGTATGTTCTTTAGTAAAATACTGCAACAGCTTCATCATCAGTTCAAGACAAGACAAGACAAGACAAGACAAAAGTTTTATTTAAAGTCGGTACACTAACAACACATAACATAAGCTCTTAAGAGCTTTTTAACCGACATACAGTACATAAATAAGGCCTATTGACAAGCTACATATACATACATGCAAACATACATTTGCCACCCATATAAATAAGCACTACTGACAGACTACATTACATAACTGCAACATACATATACATAAATAAGCACTACAGACATATTACATATACATTCATACAACATATATTAGCCATAGCCTCTTACTTTATTTGAAAAATCACAGAGGGTAAGATAACATTATATGGAATCATAACTTAGGAACTTTGATCAAATAAAAACTTTGAATAAGAAGCTACAGTAGATACTATAATTTACATGTAGGAATAAAGGTGACAGACAAGTATTGGCATCATTACATACCAAGCACTATAATAGCAGCAAAAGAAAACAGAAAACATGTAAATGCATATAATATGGACCACACAAGCATGCATACATAGACACAGGCACTACATACATTAAAATAGTTTAGTGAAGACAGGTATAACAGAGAAGCACTGATTAGCAAGCTGTTTTATTGACATAGCATCCGAGTTTAATTAAGCTATGATAAGATTTGTAACAAAGCATTTATGAGCAGCATGCAGAGCAGTGACATGACTTGCCATTCCAAGAATTTATAATATTTTTGAATTGAGAAAAGGATGATTCATTTCGGAAATGGTCTGGCAAGTCATTCCATGTTTTAGCTGCAAAATATTTAAATGAGTTTAAACCATACCTTGTTGTTCTGACTCTTGGTATGTTTGCTGTATTCTGGTGTCTAAAATTATATTTGTTTTGTTTAATTTCAATTAAATCATGTAAATAGACTGGGCTTTGTTTATTAATTATTTTAAAAGTCTCAATGGCAATACATCTGATTCTTCTTATTTTTAGTGAGGGCATTTTGGATCTTGCCAAGAGTTCTTCATAAGAACTGGTGTTATCATTGTAAATAAATTTTAAGGCTCTCTCCTGGAGTTTTTACATTTTCTTTGTATTAAGTTCACTACAAAAGTGTCATGTTATGGAGCAGTAATTAAAATTTGATAATATAAAGGAATGATATATTGTTAACCTACCCAATTTATTTAAATGTTTTCCTATTCTTTTTAAAACGTTTAGTTGTCTTGAAGCTTTTTTACAGATATTGGCAATATGAGTATTAAATTTCAGTTGATAATCAATTGTTACGCCCAAGAGCTTTACTTCATCTTCACATTTAATTTCATTATTATTAATGTTTAATCAGTTCTAAAAATACTACAAGACCTATTAAGCCTTTGTATAGCACTGTTAATGAACTGAGTTTTTTCTTGCCGTTATGGACAATTGACGTTTTATGTTAGAAAATGTCACATATATAAGAATATGAATCCTCGATAATACAAAGTAAAATTAATAAATTTGTGAATACAAGTTTCTACAATACATGTGAAGTTAATTTGTTCGCAGTTTAGGTGTCCGTTTGCTTAAGCGCCAAGTTAAGTACTTTTGGGACTCTTTTATTTCACCACACCGATTGCATAAGTATCAAGTTTAGTGCTCTCGGGACTCTTCTACTTTGCATGTCGGTTTACATAAGAGTCAACTTTAGTACTATCGTAATTCTTCACTATTTCTAGTCAACTACAAAAACTTGTTTCTAATTCCTTATTCTACGGTAGGATACAAGTTTTACTATATAATACAAGGTTGCTTAAGTTAAAACATTCAGTTTTAATTTGTACGTTACAAATATATAACTGAAATATTTCTTGCCGGACATAAATCATCAATCAATCAACAATATAAAGAAAACTGGCATCGCTTGTGTGCGGTAATGATAAAATAATACTGAAAATTTATCATTTAAAAAAAAGACATCTATACATTTTGCTGTAATTTGTGTATATGCCTTGAAAAAAGACGGAAGAGAAAAGAAACGTCAGCAAAATATAGAGTTTTTAAATATAAAAAGACAAAAATTCTCGTGAATTTCTTAATAATAATATTAATAGCAGTAACTGAAACAGGAGGAAGTAATATTCATTAATCGGATGGGATCTCTATAACTGCATTGTATTGTCGATTCAGAAGAAAATCTGACTATTTTGAAGTTGATGAGTTCATGAAAAGTTTACGTTAGTAAGATATGAAGTATCGTTAACGGACATACAGATGATTAAAAGATCCACTGACGTACATTGTAGGCTGCAGACAACCCTACAGAATGGAAAATGCTTTTAATTCATTTTTAAATTAATTGAAAAAATGTTCTACTCAAAGATAATTAAGTTTTAAAGCACGTCATAACATTAGACCTACGTTATAAATTGCAATTCGAAATGGATTGTTGTTTTTCTACACGTATAGTCATGATACGGCTTCTGGAAACCACAAAAACTTCATGACGTTTTATTAAACAATTATTAAGCATTTTCCTATGTTGGGATGACTTTAAAATTTAGATTTATTAATAGTTCATCTTCTTAAATATAAAACAATATAGGATTATTGCACGAAAATTGGGAAATATTTCCAGAGTCTAGAGTAAAATGTATATTCTACGAGAGATAATATTTCCCAGTATTCAGGAAATAACTCTTTTATTGTATAGCAAATCATTGGTTTGGATAACAAGTGTGATTTTGGTATCGATGATGTCGTAAATTTTGAAATATATTGCACTAGCGCAAAACGGAAATTTATCACATATTTAGCAGTGATAAGGACGTTGTTGCCCATGCAATACCGCCGAAGTTGTTGTATGTTTTGTGACCTTTTGTATTTATATTTGTTTGTATGCTTTCAACCCTTTGGGGTATAAATTTGCATAATAAAGTTATACGGTATCAGCCCGTCGTCAAAAGTAGCGTCATCGATATCAGCTTCCCGTCAATGGCAGTGGCGGATACAGAGGGGGGGGGGGCCGCGTACGAACCCCCTTTAAAAAAAGGAAAGGAAAAAAAAAGAGAACAGGGAGGGTAACAACCAGCGCCAAAGGCAAAAATGTAATCCCCGCTCGTTCTCGCAATAAATTAATGCATTAATGGTACTAATTCGTTTATTATAATATCTCTGTTGTATACTGTACCAAATAAAGGTTAATGAACACTATACAAATCTTGTGTTAAATAAATTTACTTTGATGCTTGGAAATTGCGAGAATGCAGGATTTTGCACTATTTTTCGAGAGCTTACAGGGGGCCTTAAGCGGCCCCTAGACCCCATAGCGTTAATGCACCTATGCGAGGCGCGGGAAGACCAATTCGTGGCACTCCTTTTCCGATATCCCCTTTTTACGCCCCCTTCTCGAAAATCCTGTATCCGCCCCCGAATGGTGACGTCGCGGTTCAAAGAAAGTGATGTTGTATCAAGACATGTAAAAATTTTGTTTATAAATTAATTAAAATTACAGAAACAACCTATTTTTGGGGTAAGTTTAAGATTAAGATTATGATATTACATTGCTCTCGGGTTTGATACGGGAGTCTCAAGCATATACTCGGGCCGCTATATAAAATTTTATGTAATAATCTATAATTTCTCACTCGCGCAACAAAATAATCACCGTCTAAGGCCGAAAATTACCAACCTGGAAAATTAACACCCTCTTCAGCTGAACTATATTTACACGTCGTTTGGGTTTTTTCCATTTCTGCGTAAACAAGTCAAATACACGAAAAAAGGTGGCCAATTATTATTTGTAAAAACAGCTAGAAAACAAACAAGCATTTTCTATTGAACACATATTCCAGTTCAGTATCTTTGTCATCGCTTACGTTTCTTCTTCGGATAATTAGCATTCAGCATAATAAAAACTATACCGCCCATGAACTCGAGTGTAAGGGTCTATTCACGTGAAAAATAAATGTATCACCACTGACTTCGTGATAACTTGTTCTTTATAAGATAATCTACCATAACACATGGTTCAAAGGCAGTATGATTATATTAAAATCTTGGTGCGTTTGAATATTTCAGTAGTTAATTAAAGATTCTGAATTTTTTCTTTCAACGATGTTAAGATGAAGACGGAATTTTTTTTTAAATTAAAGTCTTTAACATTTATATTATTTCGCATTCTAACAGTTTTGGTTTGAATCTTCGCTGGACTTTCAACTTCAACTAAATCAATCTTTAACAATTACAAACCATTCACACATGTCTTTTGTTTGTTGTTCTTCTCTCGAAAACGTAGAATTAGTCCGTGTAACAGTGACCTAATAATGAACAATTTCAGATTACGCAATAAATAATGACATAAAATACATCAATATAACAAAATTATATGTCAGTCAGATGTATACAACAGGAACACTCCATCAATTAGACAACTTAAATTGCAAAACTGTCTTTAAAATTCGGACACGTAACTAAAATACACATTTTCATTTATTACTAATAGACAGCAAACTATTAGCAGAAATTGTATAGAATAAATATCTGTCGAAGACAAAACCATTTATTTTCAGTAAAAATGAAGCAATAAGAAATGTAATTGAAAAATTCATGTTCTTGGTCCAATTTTTATTTCCTATTCAGGAGAAATCATGAATATCCAGTGGAAACTGTCATTATCTGGTCACTGGTACGATGTATATCAGATCGACCCCAGGGGTTATCTGAAATGTTTGGCACGCATAGAAAAATCGCATAAAAATCTGGGGATGGGTGCGATTACCTAATGAAAGATACTTAATAAGATTATTTATGACGCCTCATTTTTTATGTTAACGCGCAGAATGCACGCCATTTTAAAATAAAAATGCAAATGGGAAGACATATGGGAGACAACAAAAAATAAGACATTTAGAGATTGCTACGCTCCCTACACGTCAATGAAATGAAGAGAACCTGTTGTTTGTATACCACCCGGAAACATGACGTCAATCGATTCCAACTGTTTCAGTATGACGCTTACTTTTTAGATTGCAATCGGCAAAATATACTCTGATTGTTGTACGAAAATGTGCTTTGGCGTAACTTGCATTTTAGTTCTTGATAATGTATGTAATAAAGATTTAATCAAGAATATGCAATTAATATATATAATTTTTTTAATAATTATTTCGAATAGGGTGATAAAAGACTTGAATGTGCTAATAAGTATTTGGGCATACTGCTTAAGAATTCAGGCAATTTCTCAGCTGCGGTCAATCTTCTAAGGAAAGTAAAGCCATGTTAAATTTGTATAAGACGAAGTCTTACCAGGCAACATGAATACAGGTCCCTGCATAAGCTTGTTATATTGACTACATTGTTAAACCCATTTAACTATATTGTTCTGAAGGTCTATAGACTTTTAGTGAGAGACAGGTATAACCTCGAAGACAGATATTTTTCTTTTCCGTTTCCACCAGTTAAGATAATGAAAGTGGTGTTTAACGTCCTACTCTGATAAATTGATACACTCGGTCGGACGGTTGTTAGTGTAAGTAGTCCATGGACTCCGTGGTGGTTTTTGTTGAAGCCCATCCTTCGGGATACCCGGTCGAAGAACTCGGCAGCATATGCCCTATTTGTGGCCGGGCTGGTTCGATGTAACGTTGGCATAATCCAGTACCCCACATGTGTAGGAGCGTTTCTGCACTCTGACCTATCGTCGAGGTCTTACATCCGCAGAGTGACCAGTGAGGATTCAAATAACTTCTAGGCGTTAACAGAGCAGCAGTCAACTTAGCTGTGATAGTGTGAGACGCCAATTCTATTGGTACTTTAAAATTGTCGGTTTCTAGTACCACATTATTAGTTACAATGAATCTAGATTAGTTAATAATTTATTGTATAAATAGTCTTAGTTATGCTAAATGTCCTATCATAAAACTACTTTACAAAAAATTGGGTTTCAATTATGTTCAGAAGAACCAATGAACGTTATCCAAATGCAAGCTTTTGAATAATTTTAAAGATACCTTTATCAGTTACTGGAGGAGTAGACTTTATACAAATGATAGAAAAATAATTTAATATAAATAAATTCAGAACACACGAAGACCTTTAATCGGCTTATGACATTTTTCTGATTGATATTCAGAATAACATGTTATCCAACTTTGTAAAACTACGATTAAGTTATAGTAAACTCCTAATTAAGCAAGGACGTCATCAATATGTTCCTCTTGTTTACAGAGTTTGCTCATTGTGGATATTGGATATTGAGGATGAATAATTTGTAATAAACTAAATACATTCCGAACTAAAATTTTAATAGATCGCTCCAAAGAAAGGAAATCCGTCCAAGTTAGAAAAATTTAAAATATATCTTATGGATTAATGGTTATGAATTTATGAAAGCATGTGTCAAGTGGATACCTGACATATCCAACATGAAAGTATATTTAGGAGTGCTTTGAGTGCTTTGAAGTAGTCGCATGAACATTGTATCGTTTGGTATTGTTCTAGACGTATGTAAATATAGCCAGCCCTGAACGGTCTGGTTATTTGTTTTAATGCAGCATTGTTTATTGAGTTTGTTGTGTATTGGTTAAATATATTCTCATTTGTTTAAATCAATACAGAATTTCTGTACAATTGGACATGTATGGCTCTCTGCTTATGGTTTGAATAATTTTGTTATCTTATGCTTGCTTTTACGTCTATATAATATATCGCTTTGACGAAACATGGGCATAATGGTAGTCATAATTAATGTTTAACCCTGGATTGCATATAATAGCACAACACCTTCTTTTAGAACCATATAACAGTATACTGGCATAAACAGGCGTCGCGTGTTACACTCATCTGTAAATCATTACAACAGCACTAATCCATCATTAATAACGTTGTGCAATCAGATTATTTCTCTCATACACTTCCCTTCGTATTATATAGCACGCGATTCAGACGTTATTTTATAACTAAAGATATCATTGGATTGAGCTGTTGACCTTTTCCAAACCGAATTTGTGGATCTTACATCATAATTAACAATTCACGAACCACTAAATAACACATTGTCGACCACAGAGTTAACGTGTAGGCTTTTGATGTAATGATGAATAGTAATGGTTTAGCGTTTACAGTTTTTAAGGCTTTTTCTATTTCTTTTTTGAGGATTTGAGGAATTCTGATAGATGCATTTTGTGACTATTTGAGATTTAAATCATAATGGAGAATTCCCGTGACCAGATCAGAGATTGTCCCGAGGTTGTTCTTGACTTAGAAGATGTTGTGATTAATTATCTTGTGTATGTTTCTGAAAGAAAAAGCGTTAGCGTAATTCTCGGGGAAATTCAAAATTTGTCTTTATTTAGAGTTTAAACATATTTTATTTGTCCAAAGATGCCAAGTAATATTTAATAAAGTCTTCTATACTAGTATACAATATATTTTACATAAGAATTAAGGATTATATTTTTACGACATGTGTACAATGAGACGTTGAAAAGAAATGAGCAATCTTAACATGACAAGACTTAAAGAATTAGAATATTTTGTTCTTTTACATGCAACTATAAGGTACTATGTCCATTTGTGCGCAGTTTCCGTACTGAGATAATTATTGATCGTGTTTTTACAATTTTGTCAAATTCCAAAAAAAAAAAAAAAAAAAAAACCAAAACGCAATCTTTCTTAAAAGAATTTTGAACGTTTTGGAGATTATTTAAGAACGAGGAAGTTATACACTAAAATCATTTAGAAGTTAAATTGTTTTATGTTTTTTTATGTTGGTAACGTTTCAGATATAATTCAATTAAAATAATAGTTTAATTGCATTGTAGAAAAATTATGTTTGCATGGAAAGCTTTTGTATGGAACAGGAAGTAACAGAAGTTAATGTTATTCTTTTATAATAAGGTTTCATAATGAAATTTAAAATTATGTAATCTGCTGAATGAATTAACTTTATAGCCAGGATTGAACTTAAACATCATCATGTAAAGGTAAACGCATGTTTCCACATAATATCTAATCAACTTTAGCAAACATTGTATAATTGTGTTCAACGGAAGCTCAATAAAAAGCCACGTGAAGCATAAAAAATATTACCTTTTTTGAAAGAGTTTAGAGCTAAAACATTGTAATCTTTTTACAATATGGTTTTCACGTACTCCTCGGAGTTTTAAGCCATTGCTAGATTTTATATTTGCTGCTAAGCTTGTAATCAATATGACCTATATTTAAGGGGAAGTCTCGTTGTCGGCTTGATATACGGCTTTTTGGCGCTGTCACATTTTGAATGACGCCACACTCCTTGCACGATGCAGACCGACTCCTTTATATATTTAGAAAAAGAACACTAGCATGCTAACCATTAATTAACTGTTTAAAAACTTGTTCTTATCCAGAATATTACTGAAATACTGCTCGCTGGACGTTTAGCAGCCAATCAATCAATCAATCAATCAATCAAAGGTGGATAGGTTTCTTAAAAGCAAAAGTTTCTTATAATGAACACCTTTAAAATATAAGCTTTATAACATTGTAAACAAATGTCGGCTTTTTACTATAACAAAAACAATAATTCTACTATATTTATGCACTTATATATAAGCTAAAAGTTATAGTTTTGTGGTCTTTTAACTATACAGGACACCGATACTTCTGGAAACCATTATTTATAGGTAGTTATTATATAAACATTCATTATGGAGATTAAGAAATTTTGTCAAAACAATAGAACTATTATTATTATTAAAAAGCAATTTTTTAGTCTTAATTCCATTTAAATTATATTGCAAAAAGGCTTAAAATTCCGTTATTGATAAAACAGTGGTCATTTTGCCAGAGTGTATTTCAAAAGTAACTGAACACACTTCAAAGTCACCATCATATGTCCAAACGTTCATCAGAAAGTGGGATGTTCATATTTTTCACAGAAATTATTTTGTAAGTTGTGTTCATATTTTATGTTTACAATAAAGTAAATTAATACGGTTATTCTGTCGACTTTTGAAATTATATCACATAGATGAGTTTGAGAGGAAATTAAAAGTGTCTTGAATATCAAAGTTTACATCAAAAGCTTCCTTGTAAGAATAGACAGAGTGTCATTGATTAATATCGGCAACACTTTGTCGGAAAAGTCAATAATGACTTGATGTTAATTGATAAGAAAGTTAAAGCTTGTAATTAAAACAAAGTCTGATTTGACGGTTTCATACGACGGCTTATTCGTGCCAAACAACAATTAGAAAAAATTCTTATTTCGTTTGAACGGTTTATTCAATCGTTACAACTGTTCAAGCGATTTAATAAATCGTTGTTATTATTTAATAAACCGTTCAAACGGTTTATTAAATCGTTACCATGATTTATTAAATTGTTAAAACAATTTATTAAATCGTTACAACGATTTATTAAATCGTTTGAACAGTTTATTAAATAATAACAACGATTTATTAAATCGTTTGAACGGTTTATTTAATATACCGTTCAAACGAATTAATAAATCGTAATAAACCGTTCAAACGATTTAATAAATCGTTTTAACGATTTAATAAATCGTTGTTACGATTTAATAGATCGTTGTAACAATTAATTAAACCGTTGAAACGATTTAATAAATATTTAATAAATCTTTGTAACAATTTAATAAACTGTTCAAACAGTTTGTTAAATCGTCGTTGTTACGATTTAACAAACTGTTGAAACGATTTAATAAATCGTTACAACGATTTATTAAATCGTTGAAACTATTTAATAAACCTTTCAAACGATTTAATAAACTGTTCAAACGATTTAATAAATCGTTGTAACGATTTAATAAATTGTTGTAACGAATTAATTAATCGTTGTAACGATTTAATAAACCGTTTAAACGAAATAAGATTTTCTTTCTATTTGTTGTTTGGCACGAATAAGCCGTCGTAGATTTATCTCCCAAAAAAAAAAACAAAAACAAAAAAACAGGGTACATTATTTGTTCTAGGATTACAAATGCCTAAGATTGAAAACTTGTTATTGTGGAGTCGAAGTGCGATATCTTTTGGTGTGTACAAATGTTAGGATTTTATCCTATCAAGGACATAGGTTTACAACGGTATTTCAATGTATCCAATCTTAGAAGTATATTATTCTAAGATAAACAACGTTATCCGAAATATATTTTTTGAGAACGTTCGAATAGATTCTAATCTTCTAAAATAGTATTCCGAAATATTCATGTTGCAATATATTTTGATTTCATACTTTTAACTATTTTAAGTAGATCTGTTTGTTTGAATATTGTTTACATGTAACTCCACATTTAGCAGTTTTCATGACGTCCAGTTTTTATTGAGAGATGAAACCGGATTACCAAATAAATCCCAAATCTGCCACATGAAACTAACAAATTTTTCCCAGCTGAGTCGGGGACTTTCCCGCAGTTACTCAATACCCGCAAACAGTGTTAAGAGGCACGTGCGTGATAAGTAATACATGACTAACTACCATAACAATTAGGGTTTAACATAGGAAGTCTTGTTTGTTTAACGCAACTTTAAGAAATTTCTTAGCTATATTATGACGTCCAGGGCCTAGCGCCATTTTCTTTGGTGAGATTTTTTTTTTATTCTCAATTTCATCCAACCAAATCTTTCCTTTTCCCTTGTCGTCATGGTACTTGAGAAAATTCTCAGGCTGAGAAAAATATTTTTACTCAGAAAGGTTTTATGGCGCCCAGACCAGTTTTTATTGGGGAAGGAAGCCGGGGTAGCAGGTAAAAAGCCCAGACCTTCGGTAGGAACAAATAGCAATAATAATTTGAATATATTTGTTATACTGGTTGTGTATTTATTCGTTATTATTACGGCTCCTGACAATAAGCTTTGAAAACTACAAAAAGATGTTTTATAGACAAACACACTGAACGATGAAGCTTTTATACAATATTAATTAATAATCCCGATACGACATTCAATGTTTGCTTGTTTCAGTATTGTTATTTAGATACAGACCTAGTTTATAGTTGAAAGTTGATTGATTAATGTTTACTAAACACTTAACGGGCACTATTCACTTCATATATAGGACATGAACAGTTGGATTGATTAATGTTTACAGTCTAGAAAGCATATTCATATCTTGATCAACAGATTAGCTAACGTTATTTGAGCTACTATATTTCGACAGAGAACACGTTAACAAAGTAGCTTTTAGAATTATTCTTTTTAGCGGTTACAATTCACTTGCTTTATTATATTCACTTAAGATTCTGTAACGCACAAAGGGCATCAATCTGTTCCAAATATTAAAATACTACTACCACAACGGTCCGCATCTAGACTATTTGTACCCATCAAGACCACGTCGTCTTTTGTAAACCTCTTTAAAGTTTGTCTTTTAAAAATCATTTATTGGTTATATTATTTGTTTTTTTTTTACATTTGCATTTCTGGTTTAAGTTAAATGTTAGAAAATCGAACGTTGAGAAAAAAACAGTGACAAACTCTAGATTGAAACAGACTTACGACATAATGACCGAAAAACAAAGGACAGTGACAAACTCTGTATATTGAAACAAAGACTTACGACATAATGACCGAAAAACAAAGTACAGTGACAAACTCTGCATATTGAAACAAAGACTTACGACATAATGACCGAAAAACAAAGGACAGTGACAAACTCTGTATATTGAAACAAAGACTTACGACATAATGACCGGAAAACGAAGGACAGTGACAAACTCTGCATATTGAAACAAAGACTTACGACATATGACCGAAAAACAAAGGACAGTGACAAACAAAGACATAATGAAACCAAAGTAAACAGCATAAACAATACAAAAGTAAGTCGAACAATCCCCCTGTCCCTGACCCTGACATGTTAAAATTTTCATTACTTAACGACAGTGTCAGTTCTAGAAAACAGGAATACCGATCGCAAGCACAACGTTTGAATTGTGAATCAATCCATTATACGTGGGAGTCGATAGAATACTGAAGACTGACACTTGTTAAGTTTCAAAGTTTTAGAGTTAAGTTTTTAATAGGTTTATTCTGAGATGTTTTATGTAAGAGACCGACTTTGTCGACTTGTTAAATGTTTTTTTTTATTTTATACATGTTTCCGAGTGTATCCTGTTGCCTTTTATACTGTTCATTTACATATTTCTTATTTTAAACTATTACATAAGACCCACGTTTTGAATATTTTTACGATTTTTGAAGATCGAATTCTGCTTTTTGTGCAATGGATACATTTCAGGGCATGAAATTTGACTTTTTATAAATATATGACTTCGGTGGAGATATAACTATCTCAAACAATGTAATACAAATCTATAACACCAAATTTACCCTGCAAGATCATTTCCACGGAGATTTATTGTGTGTTGTCATTGTACTGGTATTAGAACAGTGTCAGTCAATTATATGTAAATTATGTCATAAACAAAGCTTTGTAATAAGTCACAGATTTGACTGATTGGATGTTTGCTTTACGTCCAGCAAGCAGTATTTCAGCTATATTCAGGACACAATACATCAATTGAAAAAAGGGGTGGGATGGGACACAGGGAACAAAATTTTGACTGCCACTGGAAAAGTACGGAGTATTGGGTAGGGTCGGAGAATTTAGCCTTTTGTAGCGGCTACAATGAGCCTACTCTTTTTCGAAATCTACAAGGGGGATCTTTATCGTGCAAGGAGCGTGGCACTCTTCAAACACGTCACCCACTAAGGTTCGCAGCCAGGCTTTCCGTATTATGATCTGACAACCCCCCAACAAGAGGGTCTCCCCTATCCGCCACCCAGGGACGCGCTGGGCTGCTCTGTGGGTCGAGCACTGGATACCGCCACAGTATGGTTCCAGTAAGTCACAGAAACTGTATCTGTCATTTTCTATACTAATTTAATTTTTAATAAGATTTTGGGAAAAAAATATACTTGTAAAATGAAACAGTTGAATGTGTAAACAATGCTGGACTCTATACTTGTTTATTTGTAGATACTACAGAAAATAATTAATTCTAAAACTGGATATTGTCAGTAACTTTCATTTGTTCCATTCTTTGGCGATTAAATGTGAAGGGAACAAGTCGAAAAAAAAAGATCTTCAAAAGCTAGTCAAAGTTATACCCCCACCCTTACAATTCAGGAAAAGAAAATGGCGGCTTCAGTCAATAAACAAACTCACAACCGTCAGGCACTTTCTCCGGAAACACCAAACAATCAGTTAGTAAATAACCAAAGTCATATTTTGTAAGCACAAATGCAGTGTAAGGCCGTGTTTTTTTGTCCCGTAAAAATAGAAGAAACTTAACATAAACGCCTAAATGTTTGTGTTTGGAAAGTAAATTGTTCAGAAATGTTTAACCTTATTATTTTTGTATGTATTGCATAAAAAACCGATTAGATGTATTACAACTACACAATGGGTATAATTTTTTTCACAGAAAAAAATCAAGGGATATAGTTAGTTTTTTTTCAAGATTTCTTTAGAAAAATCTATCAAATTTGAAAGTGAATTAGTACAGTGGGCGAGTATTGGCAAAACAACTGTTTTATCTTTCTCATTGATAGTTGTGTTTTCATTTCGCCTATCAACAATAGGTATTTGATGGTAATGCATTAATTTTGATGAAATAAAGAGCAAGCTAATGCTTTTGCCAAATACATGGTTTTGTTTAATTTAACGCAAGATCATATCTTTTATGTAGTTTGTATGGTCCTAAAGTATGTTGCAAACGGACGAGTCGGTACAGATAAGTTTATTGGTTACCTCAGGTGGCTTTAGTCTGATCGATTATCTACTTTTGTTCTTCGATATCTTCCTTTATATTTACGATGTCGAAATTCCCGACTTGATTCATTGATCTCTGATACGCACACGCGTATTCATTTATGCATTACTTTCAATTCTGATAGTATTGAACACGATGAAAATATAAACAGGTTTGAATATAACTCAAACCAGTTCCAAAGAGGGTTAAAACAATTTATATCTGAACTCTTTTTTTCAAAGAGTATTTATAGATGCTGTTATTAACGATTTTTAAACGCTTAATTCTACTCCTCTAGCAGATGATGTAAATAGCGTTGTCGAGAAAAACTCGGAAATTGTTATATATACAGCAAAGAATACGTTTACTGCCCAGACATACATGAACATTAAGCAACGTTTACTGCCCAGACATACATGAACATTAAGCAACGTTTACTGCCCAGACATACATGAACATTAAGCAACGTTTACTGCCCAGACATACATGAAAATTAAGCAACGTTTTACTGCCCAGACATACATGAACATTAAGCAATGTTTACTGTCCAGACATACATGAACATTAAGCAACGTTTACTGCCCAGAAATAAATGAACATTAAGCAACGTTTACTGCCCAGACATACATGAACATTAAGCAACGTTTACTGCCCAGACATACATGAACATTAAGCAACGTTTACTACCCAGACATACATGAACATTAAGCAAAGAATAATATGATTGGTTTGACCAAAACTGGTGTCTTAAGCGAAATCACTTTCATAGAGCTAAACAAATATATATATAGCTGGACAAAAATGGATCTAAAATCCGTCAGTAATTCATATTAATATGAACTTAATAGACATACATCTGTATACATATTAACTAAATTACATAGTGACAAAGATGATAATATACATAATACTGTTATGCTGGTCCGCAATATTTGCGTCGTCATCTTAAGGATTAAATTGCATTTTTTCCTTTGACACAAAGCAGCTAAAATAGTACATACAATAGGGAAAGATGATCTTTAGTAAAGTATCCTTTTCAGACACCTGCTTGATTTTCGTACAAAATATTTAACTTGTCTACAAATTTCGTTAGCCAATCATTAAGTGTAAAAACCTTTCCAAGGCATTCTAATAAAGTAATAGGCCTGTATTTGTTTTGTTCTAATTTACACACTTTGTTTTTGAAAACATTATATTACCAATGAGTCAGGCTCCGGGCAAGATATCGTATCAAATTTATAAGATTGAACCATTTTACATATATAAAATGTCATACTGTCGATAGAATTGACAATATATTCTTTGCATTTTTCACTATTAAATAATTTCCGACCTTCTTCAGGATTTTGGGAATTTCATTTTTTCACGTTGTCACCTACTTCTCTATTTTTCTCTGAATATGTTGTCAATTACATTTTTTATAATCTATTCACAGTGTCGTACATGTAATTTCCCTTTAAATAAATATGATTTATAATGTTTCTAATTCACTCTAATTTTTTCATTTTTTTCTTCGTCTTATTGCAATGATATATAGAACTATCAAAAATATTTCTATTAAGCGTGCGTCTAATACAGTGTTGTTTTGGCAGAATTAGAAAATCAGTTATATTAGTAACTAGCATTATGGTATATTTTCAAAATTACTATATGAAAATAATTCATTAAAACCGTCTTTACTTTGTCAACATCTATGTAGTTTTTTTGGAATCATCCACTTTTTCAACTTTCATGTTTCCAATTCAACATTGCTACAACCGTCGCCTTTACCTCGGGCATTAGCAATGTTTTAGTCATTACCACCATCCCCTGTAAAATGTCATCTATTGTTTAATTACTTAATGAAAGTTAAGATAAGTTAAAAGATACCTTTGTCAAAGTTTGAAAATTATACCACAGGTTAACCCAAACAAAGCAAAAGTGATGATTTTATTGTAAGTGTAAAATTGGACAAATCTTTTAAAACTTTTGGTAAGTTTCTGGATATTGTACATAAATATACATCTGAGACTACCCTTTAAATATAATTGGTAACTTTTCAACAGCCAGAAAATCTCTCATACAGCAAGCACAAAAGTCACTATTTGCAATTCATCGGAAAATAAGAAATTGAACAGCGGAAAAAAAGAAATTGAACAGACCAATTGATTTAGAACTAAAATTATTTTTATTCCTTAATAGGACTGATTCTGTTGTATTCATCTGAAATTTGGGAACATGAAAACATAGAAGAGATTGAAACCTTACATTTGCAATTTATAAAAAAAATTCTCTGTCTCAGGACAAGTACACCGAACTGCATAGTATATGAAGAAAGTGAACGATTTCCTTTTCGAATTCAGGTTAAGATAAGAAGGATAAATTATTGGCAAAATTGTTGAAAAGCTCAGACACACTAAGTGAAATGCGCAAAAGAGTTAAATCATAAACTGCAAAACTTTTATTTTAAATGGATTGAGCATGTAACGTTGGAAAACCGGGTCTGGCGAATATGTAACGGTAGAAACATCGGAGAGGAGTTTATTACCTCTTTAAATGAGCTTACTGGTAAGTTAGAAACACTAAGGTAAAATATATATGCCTAGCAATGTTAACAAATATCATTTCATACAATAAATGATTGATGTGTTCACACACTGCAATTCAAAATGTAATTGATAATGTAAGCATGAAATTTGAAAAAAAAAATTGTAAAATTGGTATGTGATTTTATTATTATCAGTATGATATCTGTAATATCCATCCATATTATATTTTAGGTTTCCTTTAAATAAATGTGTCCTCTGAGGGAATGCAAATAAATGTTGATTCTTACATCTTTCATGTTACAGTCTACAGTTATACAGCGGGCTGTACATCTGATCAATTCATCCAAATACATTTATCAACGCGAATATTTATTTACCATTTACAAAATAAAAAATATTCTGTTACAAACCCCTCCCAAAAGAATATACATATATGTAGCCTATTAGAGTGTGACTAGATGCAGGCGAATAGGTTCCTAACGTCTCAACAGCGCGAGGCCCGCAGAGGTTAAGCAAAACATTGACAGTATTAAAATCTATTATAAGTGTTGGACATAATTATATTATTGTTCTTTATCCAAAGTTTTGTAATAATTTAAATTCGGTAAACATTGTTCTGCATGTCTATTACTGCACGAAGTATGTCATTACAATATAATAGAAGACATGTGGCGATCACGCATTTTACAGCCGCAGCAGTGATGATTGTTTTTAAAGCAGATATAAATATCGTATTTCCCATTAGAAAATTCCACTTCTATCAAACTCTAAGGCTTGATTCTGTTAAATGTTTCCTCATTGTTTCCTTGTTATGATTATGGCGTTTGCGTTTTGTTATTTAAATACTGATAGCTTTCTATTGTTACAGCTTACTCTATTTGAATTTCAGTACAATTAAGTCAGCGACATTTTATTATTATCAAAATCCATAAGGTATGGGCCTTGACAGACTTGGACATTAAAGACGTAAAAATATTTTCAAACCTAAGTCGATTTTCATGACCTATATGTATAGATTTAATTTCCATATACAAATGTTTCAAAGTTTTACCAAATTACTTACATTCTAAAACCACAGTCTTAATAAGCGAATCTCGGCAAGCTGTCAAACAGTAGAAACTATAATAAACCATTAAAACCCACCCGTTTGTTTTACTATTTTTTTCCAAATAATCACAATTTAAATGACAGCTACATTAAACAGAGACGACATTAAAGCATAGATAATAATTCGTGTCGTTTGCAGTAGTTCCTAATACGAAGGATCATAATTAGAAACACGACTCATAGATTTTCAACAATAAAAACATCATTTCTAACATCATAAATTTCTAAAGAGCATATTATGTTGTATTGTTTCTCAATCTGAATAGATAATGCAAAGGTAAATATTGTGTACTGATGCATTTATTAGGAAATAGAATCGAAAAAGAAAATATTATAACTTGAATAGACATTTTCAACAGAACTATAAAATCACAATGACCATAAAAACGTAACAAACACAACTCGTAGAAAGTAAATGTTTCAGATAATACGTTTTGCTGTCTAACTCCATAACCATTTACCATATGAATTAGCAAACCAACCTGTGGGAGAATTAGTCTGTACATAACATCCTCTGAAACAAAAAAGGAAGTCAATATTGACAAAACCACTAAAATATTAGCTTTCATACAAATCGTTCTCTTTATAGACACCATATTAAGTTATTTATTAGTTCATACCAGGTTACGTTTTTCTGGTTTGTCGGTCAAAGATGAAACGGCTTTTCTATAAAGCACGTGAACATCATTTCAAAATTATGGTCAAAAACTGTGTTATCGTTTATTGTGAAATGTAATAAAGTAGTTTGACCGGTCATGATTTTTCTTTGTTTACTCATCATTTTTATTAAGATTTCTTATTTTATTCTTCGTTTTATTCTGGTTTATCAGTACATTAGCGGTATAAATGAACAATAGATTGACTTGTCAATATAAATGTACGTTTATTTTCCATTACAAATACAGTTTTATCACAGCGGTAAATGGTAAACAAGGTTTATTGGGATTGAATATTTATTTTACACAGAACTTTAATAAAAATGTCTGAAGTTAAACAAGAAAAAGATCACTGTAATTAGACTTATTTTATACCGGAAGTTTTGATATTATTTCCTGTAAACAGAAGCCGTCACAGCATGATATATATACAATGCAATAGAATCGTGTAAGTTTCAGTCGATCATCTGCCTTTTTTGTCGAGGTCTCTCCAAATATGTTCTTGATAAAATACTTTATAATTTGACTTTAATTGTAAAGCTTTGTTTTACATCAGTGTAATATAAAAAAAGAAAGGTATATAAGAGTAAGGTTTTTCCTAAATTTTATCAAAATTTTATTCTGAAAGAGAATCGCGACATTCTGCAAAAAAGAAGAAACAATGACGGCAACAATTTAGAATCATCTAATACAACACGCTGTGTCTATTTCTAACCATATCTATACTTTTCTGTTGCGAGCACAAATAAATATAGAGTACATATCTCCATCTGTTATTTTTTGACCGATTTTTCTTTTGAGTGGATAGAAAATATTAGTGTCAATTATAATAAGATACTCTATCTAAAAGAATAACTGATGCTTTTTATGAGAACCTTAACGTTCAAAGCGTATTTTTTATTTGTTAAAATTATTTCTCGCAAATGTCTGTCATTTGACATGTTGAAATGTCAATTTGTATGACTAAAATCTACAAATAATTCAATGAAATCAAATACAACTCGGTAAAAGAAAATCAATGCAAAGTAAATCATGAAGTGGACAATTCGATGACTTGACCCTGGTTTTGTGTTTCTTTCAGTCATTTGTCTTCTCTATTTATGGCATTCAGTTTTTATTGGCGAGATACCACAATACTCGATAAAAATTAGGAAAACTAGCAAACTAGCAATCCTTGTCAATTAAGGTTGGAGTCGACCACACACTGCCCGCATTAAGGCTCGCATTGAAAAGCTCAGCGTAGGCTAACCAAGTGTAGACAATAGCATTACTTTATTATGACCCCTTCTAATTGGTTAAATGTCCGTGAAGGATGAAAATGTTATTCTCCCGGATTTCGAACTTAAGACAAATATACATTTAAACAATATTATTATCAGTAAAGAAGAAATTGTTGACAAAATAAAAATCTTAGAACCTAATAAAGCATCAGGGCCAGACATAATAAGCCACAAAATGTTAAAAATGTGTCCTGAAAAAATAGCAATTCCACTTCAATTGATTTTTAACAAATCTCTGCACCAATGCAAATATCCATCTATTTGGAAGACTGCAAATGTTATTGCAATATTCAAAAAGGGCGACAGTTCAATACCATCTAATTATAGGCCAATATCACTCATTAGCTGCGGAGGGAAGATAATGGAACGTGTTATTTATAAATTTGTTTTTAACCACATGCAAAGAAATAATCTAATATATAAATACCAGTCAGGTTTTCTCCCTAACTGTTCCACAGTCCATCAGTTGTTAGAAATATACAATTGTATTCTAAATTCACTCGAGAAAAAGGAACTAAATTGCTTTGTTTTTTTTTGATTTTTCTAAAGCATTCGACACAGTTTGGCATAAAGGGTTATTACATAAATTGAAATCGTATGGTGTAAATGGAAATTTATTAGAATGGTTTAAAAACTATTTAAATAATAGGCAGCAAAGAGTAGTTATAAAACAATCATCTTCTGTGCTTTGTAATGTGACTGCTGGTGTTCCTCAGGGATCGGTATTAGGTCCATTATTATTTATTATTTATATTAATGATATAGCCGAAAATCTAGTCTCTCTCTGCAGACTTTTTGCTGACGACACGTCGTTCAGCTACTCTAGTCGGGACGTTTCACAGATACAATCTGTGATTGATCACGATCTTAGAGAGCTGAACGATTGGTCAAGAAAATGGTTAATGTCGTTTAATCCGGAAAAAACAGAAATTATGTTATTTTCAAATATATCACAGCCAGAAATGAGCTTTTCATTAAATAATATAGATATTCCAGTTACTACTTTTCATAAACATCTAGGAGTCACTTTTAGCAGCGATGCTAAGTGGAACATACATATTGAAAATAGTATATGTAGTGTTTCAAGGCACCTAAATGTACTAAGGAAGCTGAAATACAAACTTAATCGAAAAAATCTAGAGAAACTCTATTTAGTCTTTATACGACCCCTTTTCGAGTATGCCTGTGAAGTTTGGGACAACGTTGGTGTGGGTTACTGTAATAAGCTCGAGCTACTGCAGCTAGAGGCTGCTCGAATTGTCACAGGCCTACCAAGTTTTACTAATACAACTAATATTTATACTGAAACTGGGTGGGAGCCTTTAGCCGATCGTAGAAAACGTAGAAAGCTACAAATGTTTTATAATATACATCATAGCTCTGCACCAGCATATCTGTGTAATCTAATACCACCAACTATACAAAGCACTTCAGTGGATCCCTTGCGTAACGGTAATAACATTATGACCCCTTATTGTAGACTGTCCTTAACTAACGAATCATTCATACCATCAACTATTCGACATGTGGTAACCCGTTATTGTCCACTGAGCAGAACAAACAAGTTTTTAAACATGTATTTGAGTATATCAAAGGGTCAGAAAGATTCCATGTTGATAAATAACTTGTACACAGGGCTCTTGAAGCACACAATTCATCACCACCCCCCTTATTCTCTATTTATTCGTTTATCTTTGCTAATTTTTTTTTCTGGTTCATTCCACTTATCTCATGTATTGTAAAGATCTTATCTTACACATATAATATATATTGTATTAAATTTTATGCATGCTCCATAAATGTTCTTTTGCAACATATTGTATATTTGGAGAAGACTTCATAAGTTTGTCTAACTTGTGTCTTATCCTTTTTGCAAATTTGAGCAAATAAAATATGTTTAAACTAAAAATTGGTTAAATGTTTCTAAATAAAAGATGATACATGTATTAGGTAACAAAGACAACATGTTTATATTGGTAAATTGCCTACCAAAATTTTAATACAATTAAATTACAATAACAAAGATTTGTTACCAAATTGTGTGACTTCATTTATGTCTATTCTTGTATTCACAACCGTGATTTTTCTGTTTTGTGTTTTGGTCACTCAAGAATACAAGTAAAATGTAACTTTTTCATTTGTAAACCTAACGTATAACATACCATGTAACAAGCAAGAAATACAACTTTATTAACAAGATACTGGATTCCTTTATTTTATTGATACGGGATTCCTTTATTTTATTGATACGGGATTCCTTTATTTTATTGATACGTTCACATGAACTATTTTATTACAGTATTTATCAACATACCCAGTCTATTTACACAGAAAGGATAAAATATTGTTACGTTTATTAAATCATTTACTCTTTAACTAGCTATAAATATTACTCCACAGAAAAATACAGTTTAATATTTTATTGCATTTCTCTATTATTAGTTATATTCATGATTTGATGCATATTTATATATCCCAATCTTCAGGACAACCAGGTTTATTTTTCCGTTATCCGTATGTTTTTATAATAAGATGAAAACATATTGAGTTCAACAGCAAGTTTATTCAACTCAACCTGCAAACATAAGTGACGGAAGTATCACATCCTTCATAAATAAGTGGCGTGTGTAATCTTATAATGTACATTGTGTTTACAAAATGCATCATTGTTCTAATTTCCTTAAGGTAATTGACCTTCATATGTTCTAAATGTCTGTCTCTTTCTCTTGTGTTTACAGCACTTTTCGTTTTTCCTTTAGTTTTCTTACTATTTGTAGTAGTATATGATTAACCAAGCTGGTGTCTTACTCTTTTTTTTGTCTCATGTTTGTATTAAACGTTTTATGCCGTTCTCTGAAAAAGGATTGCTTTTGTTGGGTTTATGTATTCTGTGTATTTTGTTAGAGAAAAACGTCTCACTGCATGTATGAAGTTAACTGTTATCAAAACATGTAAGTACCGGTATAAGGATATAACAATACAACTATCGGCTTGGGCCTATTTAACTGTTTCACTCCAGTTACACCATTGTATGTAGATGTTCACAGATAGGCTTTACACACTTATGTAGTCTGGATGTTCGCCTGTACTAATTATTTTTCTAAAAAATTTAAAAGGAGGACATCTACGGATACATTTTAACAGTTAAAAGTCGCCACATAATTTGCAATGTGCCTGCTCCTAGGTAATTTCCTATGTCCTTGTATTTGTTCTTTTAATGGATTTTAGCGACTTGTGTTCCATTTGTTATAATATTTAAACGATTTGATAGTGTGTTAGCGATTTGTTATAGTGTGTTAGCGATTTGTTATAACGCGTGGTAGCGATGTGTTGCCGCGCGTGGTATCGATTTGTTATGCTGTATTTAAACTAATTATTGTTGCAGAAAATTGTTAATTGCAAGTGCGAATTTTGTATTTATACACATATTACCACTTTTTATTGGTGTCGTGCCACAACTCATACAACAAGCAGTGTTTGTATTTAAGCCATAAACTAGCAAACTCGGCGCAAATTTCCGACCGTATTTCAGAGATTGATTTCCATATAATGATCAATTAAATCGTCGTGACGACCGTAGAACTTTTGAAGAGATAACATCAACCTAGGTACAACAAAACCTTGCATATTCACGAATCACAATATGGAAAAATATAAGGTGAGCAAATAAGTAAAATATACAATAACATATTAACAAGATCGTCAAGTAATATGAAAAGCTAACACATGGCAACATAATAAGAACTAGTTTTCATTTAAAGTTAAAGTTTCACACCAGGCAAACTGTGCAGTGCCATGATATAGCTGAAAAATTGCTGAAAATGGTGTTAAACAAATATCAAACAAACAAACAAACGTACTGTACAGATCCGATTACACTGAAATCAATTTTATGGTAATTAAGATTTGAATGTCTTAGGTCTATAGGGTTTATCTATTGCTCTTTGGATCAATCACAAAATTGTATGTTACTGCAATCCAAAACTCAACAATATGTTGCTATGATCGCCACTTAAAATTGGAAGAAATGCGTGTACTTTACGTTACAGTCCGCTTTTCATTGTACCGGTCCGAAACGCATAATCATTACGAGGTAAAAAGTACGTAGATACATATTATCGTGAGTCGCAGTCGACTTTGTGGTCGGTGGGTTATGGTTATGAGTGGGATAAAGAAGAGGCTTCAACACCACTTTTATTTTGTATAATTCTTACTGTCTAGCATAACATCTTTTAACCTCAAGGTTTGGCTTTTTTTTAAATTTTGGGGCTTGATATTGCAGCAACATACAGCTAGATAGTATTTTAGGCGAGAGTCTAGAATTGTCCCCAAGGACTTATGGGGTAAGCTAGACAGGAAAATAGCCTTGACAAAATTAATAAGCTAAATCCAAGGTTGGAACAATATCACCATAAAGAACGATACACCGGTTAATGTGAACAGTGGCCCATGTGGTGTTATACACACATGATGCTGATGTTGTTTTACACATCAAGGTAGGTTACTCTTGTTTAGACATTATTATAAAAAACAAAGTTTTGGTTTGGAACCACGGTGTGTTAGGCGAATAAAAATGTATCAGAATCGTACATGTATAATAAATAAGACATAATATAATCCTCTAACCAAAAGTGATCGCCTGGTTAAGGTTAACAACATTTAACCTAAAATACGTTTTTCTGTTAATATATGTATCTTTCTTTCTAAACTCAATAGTAATTTATTAAATAAATGCGTTGCATGTCAGCAGTGTTTAACTTATTACGTGGTGCAATTTTTAAAAAAAATTAATATCTCTACAGACCTTAATTTAACGACAATTGCGATCCACAAACAACTTACGATAGCATAGTAAATTCGAGTTTGTCATAGCTCGGTTAAGCATGAGATAAAATGTAGACTCAATTATCAACCTATATGTACGTTGCCTTTGTTTTTTTATCTAAGAACTATAAATTTCTATTCATGATTTTTCCACATAATATTAAAAACCTATCTAGAATGAATCGAAAGATGAACAAAACGTTTTCAATGCGAATCCAACCACGCAACCAAAGATCTGACATCATGGCAATCTAAAACATACGATTTTTATCCATATGAGCAAGTGTTTTCTTTAAAAACCATTATTTGAAGGCATCATTTTTATAGTCTAAAGGTGAAGCAGATACATCCATATGGAGGAATAATGAACTCGCATACAATATCGGATTGTGAGAGCACTATTTTGTAAATACAGTCCATTTATATCGTATGAATGAAAACACTTCAAATGAGCGATCTACCATCATTGAAAATAATAATGTGTACTTTTATGAAATTATGTCAACAGACGACGACACTTACTAAAACTAAACTGTAGTAACATAATGTTAGGACACAATAATAATATTGACTTTTCCTTTTATATGGTATTGCATCGCGTGGAGTTTTTTGTTTGTAAACAGTAAGACATTTAACCGCACTTAAGTACTGAAAGCCTAAATACGTTTGAAACATCAGAATCAGAAATAGATTTTAATTTTTTGTCCATACTTCTAAATAAAGTTCACTAAAACATAACGTGAAATCTTCATTTATGTACAATTAGGATAGAATAGGCTAACAAAACACTTCTAAAGATGCTGAACTTTCACAGTAAAAACGGGACTTCAAAAATACAGTGACATTTGCTACTCCAGAAGTGGAATAAATGAAATGTGGATATTAAAAAATTCAAAAGACCTGATAGACATCTTGAGGTCTGGATCTCCAATCTTATTAAAATCTTTCACTTGCTCCCCCGTTTTTGTTATAGGTCGCTGCGTGGTAAGATCTAACAACATCGCATTACAGGTCACGTCAGGGGTCAAAATTTTTAATTTTGATCGTCCAATCAAATTTTAGTTCGAGTTGAGTCATTCGACCAATCAAATACTGGTTTGTATATCACAAACCAAAATGTGTCAAAATGGCGATGTCCGATGCATTTTTGCGGTCTGAAAAGTTTTACAAACTATTTTAGTACTAGATAACTCAAAGAATGATGTTGGATTGTTTAGGGAAAGAAATGGTTGCGTTGCTGTTCTTCCTAAAGCGTTAGGGAAATTCTTTCCACTTCAATTATGTATCATTTACATTCCAATAAAGAAAAAGAGAAACAAATCGTCATCGCGCTATTTGAGAGATGTTGGTCTGCTTTTGATATTGCTTGTGGAGAATCAAGTAAACAGAAGTTCAAAACTGAACGGCAGCATAGAAAGGTTAGTACGTAAATTATATACGAAAATATGAACTTTTTTCACAATAAGGAGCGAATTTTTTAACAAGAAAAAAGTGGGAGGGGAATAACATACGATGAACATACAACATGGTATCAGTAAAATAAAACGTGTAACTAACGTGGTTAGGAGATTGATAGGGGGAATTAATATTAAACATTTGACAAAAAAACTATCAATAAACTACTAGTAGACATGAATTATTCATCATATTTCCTATTGCTCCAGTTTTAATCGACATTCATGGCTTGTGTCAGAAAAAATTTAAGGTACATTGATCACCACTAATGAAACGCCATCTCATTTGTAAAATAAAGTTGTGGATTTTTTGTTCTAAAAATTATTTGTCCAAAAAAGGTGTGTGAAAATCAATGCTACAAATAAAATAGTTGTATAGTTATTCAAGTCACTTAATACATGTATAAATTAACATTATCAACAATTTCATTTCAGATTTCTGAAAATATCATAATGTCAAAGACAGATTTATAGATATCATTTGTGCAGCACCGAGTCTACCTGGTGACCCTGTATTGAGAAGCAATTTTCAAAATTTTCAAGTTTCTGTTCAAATTAGATGAGTTTCACACATGATGCCAACTTGGTAAGTGGAATGTTTACATCTTGTTTTTTTTTAATCTACTAGTGCAATGTATCTTGTTAATAAAAGTTTCAACTTGTATAGATCTTCATAAAGTGGATTGTTATTTATAAGTAACCTCACCACATAGATGCATTCTTATATTCTGTATGAAAGTAATTAAAATGCAATATTAATAATCAAGAATTGAAAAGAGTGCAGTGACATGCAGTTTAAAAAAATTTGCATTTAAAATTTATTCACAATACTAAATATGGTTTACATTTTATGATGTGACAATTGTTTAGATAAATACATGTACCATGATTTATAACAGCATAAGGATAGCTTGTAAACTTGGTTCATTAGCTACATGTATGATTAAAGGTGCTAATCAATTTGTAACTTTGAATTAAAATTATTGAACCATTTCCTGTAAAGGTATGCAGTTGACTGAATAATAGGGAATAAACTTAATACACATAAAGAATTTCTTCTTTACCGAATGTTATAGAAAATTTAAGTTCTTATTTTCTTCCAAGCGACTGCTCTTATTTTCTCATGTTTTCAATTGTTTAAACAGGGAAGAAGATGATCATCACTGGCTTTTCTGTTCTGTTCCAAAGTGCTACATGTACTACACACAAATACTCACAAAAGAGTTAAAACAGATGAAAGAAAAAAAAAATTAACAGTATATTAAGATATCAGTGTCATTACATGTACACTGTGGATGGATAACAGTACATTAAAGAATGCTATTTTTTCAAAATCTATCATCTATTGCACTTCAAAGGGATATACATGTTTTATACATGTACAATGGACAGGAAGAAATTGGAATTCTTCAGTTGCTTTTATTTTATATTATCATTATCATTATTAAAATTATCATCTGCATCAACTGACTTTGAAATTAAAAAATATTCTGAAAACAAAAACTGTTGTATGATAGTTTTTTGACAAACAATTTTATAAATGCAATGTACATCTGAACTAAAGACCTTGGAATAAAATATAAAGTGGAATGCCTGCTAAATGCTGTTGCAAATAATGCAACATATATTTCATCTTATTCTAATGTCGGTATGGAGTCTGATGATGATAAACAAGAGTACAACAAGTCTGGCTATAAAGATGAAGAAAACAAATCTTCACTATTACTTGATGATCAAATAAATTTAATTGTATGTACCTTTATGATTAATTACCATACCAAATTTTCTTGTAGAAATTAGTTTGTGTATTTGAATGGTATTTAATGCCACTTTCAGTAATTTGTCAGTTATATAGTCACATCCAGTTTAATTGGTGGAGCAATCTGAAGTACCATGATGAAAACCATGACCTTTTGTAAATTGAGATTAGATTGTTTGTTTTGTTTGATGGTGTTTAACGCCACTTTCACCAATTTTTCAGCAATATCATGGCCTCCAGTTTTTATTGGGGGAGGAAGCTGGAGTACCAGGAAAAAACCCCCGATCTGCGGTAGGAAAACTGGCAATCCTTGAGTCGAATACACTCTGTCTGCAGTGAGAATCGAACCCGCAATCTCAGTGTTGACAGATCACGTGATCAATAGTAGACGAACTACCTTGACCACTCGGCCACCGAGGCTCAATTAAAATTAGATTTGAGCGCACCCATAATAAGACTCGAACCTGCAACCCCAGTGTTAACAGTCATGTAACCAACTGGGATTTAACGTCAGTTTCAACAAATTTTCAATTATATCGTTTTCCTGTTTTTATTGTCTTGCCTGTGGGGACTGGAGTCAAAACATAGGAATCTGGCGACTACATAAACACTATATATTTTATATCTGTGTAAGTCCTAGGTAAATCAAATTTTGTCTAGTGCATGGAAGCTTATGATGAGTACTACTTTAAAGTTATTGGATTAGGTCAGTTCCTTAACCATGACAATAATTGGTATAAAAACAAGAAAACTAGAAATCCTTGTCAGTTAAGATTAGAGTTGAGCACATCCTCCAGCAGTGAAACTCAAACCCAGAACCTCAGTGGTGACAGGCACTTGATCAAAAGTAAAATGTTAATCACTCAGCCACAATAAAGGGCTCTGTAATCAAGAGAAGACCAAGACGCCTAAAGATAAGAAATGCACATATCAAAGATACTCTAGACCAGTAGGAAGAATTGCACTTGTTCATACTACTTTACCAATTGAAAGTAATGCTTCTGTCAAGTCTGATTCTAATTACATACACCTGAATACAATTTGAAAATGAGAAAATGTGTATTGATGACATTTAAGTCTGGATTAACACATATTGGTTAACACACTCATTTTTCTTCTCTTAGTTCACTCTAGCTAGAAAATATTTGGCAAAACACTATAAAAGTTTGCCGGTGAAGAGATATCATTATGTTGTAACTGTGTGCTAAGTATCATAAAGATGTGACGTCATCTTCCTAAACAATGCTTCAGTGCAAAGGTAAACCTGAGGTTGGGTGGATGAAAAAACGAGCCAAAAATCTGTACATGTATGTCCCCAACAGGTGTACATGATAAAATGCAAATAATGTAGACTAATACTGGATGCACTGAAGCCAGAGACTGGAGCATTTGACTACTATTGTGGAAACTAAACTAGTATAGGCATATATTTAACATATTGCACATTTTCGTAATGTACATGTACATGAATATTACATCTTTAGTTTACCTTAAACACTGTTAAAGGGGAATTAAGAATCCTTCCACCTGTGCCTGCTTTTTAAGGTAGTCATTCTGGATTGGTCTTTTGGGCCTATAATTCAATTTGTGTACATTTGTAACAAGAATATAAAAACTTGACTCAATCAAATTATAATTAAATGTTTCCTCCTTTTAGCAAAGTCAAACAGTGGTTGACTCTTGAATCCACAATTGATTACGTGGTTGACGACTACCTTAATTCACAAGTCAGCAGAAGGTTTGAGGTTTTCTGTTGGGTACTTTGGTTCCTAATAAAAACTGAAGGTCATGAATTTGATGAAAGTAGAAAAAACATAAATTCAAATTGGAAAACATACCATACCCTACCATGAATTTGAAATAATCACATCTGGAACACTAATTTTTTCAAATGGGAAAATTAAAAAAGGATATGCCGAAAGTTTTACTATAGGAAGTGTGTAAGCTACATGGTTCAGTGGAAGAAATTTCAGTAACTGAAGTAATTTCGAATATGAACACAAAGTTTAGGCAAGGTGTTATGTTTATTCTGTCATAATTGTAAATAAACAATTAAAAATGAATAATGTCTATAGAGTGATCTCTAAGTCAATAAATGGATTCCTTTAGTTTATGATGGTGTAACATTACACAAAGTAACAAGTCATATATAGGCACTGCTAAACAGATTTGGCTCGAGCAATCATAGCATTTTAATGACCATCATGGTTTTCTTGTCACTAAATCCTTTCCACTTTTTAGCCATGTCCTTCGTATTTTTTAAAGAAATCTTCATGTCTGCGTGAAATTTGCTGTTCCTGGTTAAAATAATGCATATTTATCCAAGTTTAAACTATAATGAAGGCCGATATAAACCGCATGATCCAAAAGCCTTTTTTCCATCAATATCTTCGTTGGTGACAGTTTAAATTTAAATTGGAGGCTGTCAATTAGTTTTGTAACTGAAGGACATCTACCTTCATTTTTAATAATACAAAGCATTTCAGCCTGATTCCAGTGTTTAAAAATGCCTCCGTTCGATTTCACGTTCCACCTGCCCTGGTCCTGGCACGGCTGGTGAAATGGGCTGGTGTAGCTTCGATTTGCACGAATGAAACTCCACAAATAAAAACCACATTGTGATTTTAATCGA
Organism: Limnoperna fortunei; assembly: GCA_944474755.1. Classification (NCBI taxonomy): domain Eukaryota; kingdom Metazoa; phylum Mollusca; class Bivalvia; order Mytilida; family Modiolidae; genus Limnoperna; species Limnoperna fortunei. The sequence continues at coordinate 33,169,745 of OX104120.1, read as the reverse complement.
ATGTAAACTTTCGTAACGTTGTTTATTCAGTAGATTCCATATTTGTAAGAAAATTTGCTTCAATTTGGTTTGTTTACATCTCCGGTAACAATCTTGTTGACGTATTGTAATACATTTGGTACACTTTGGCGTCGAATGGAAAAACCCGATTTTCCGATGTTCCGAATGTATACCCTAAGATTGGCCAAGCTTGATTTTGATTGGCTAACGAAAAATCTATGCATATGACCCCTGACGTGACCTGTAATGGGATGTTGTTAGATCTACACGCAGCGACCATAGCAAAAAGGGGGTAGCAAGTGAAAGATTTAATTTTAATAAGATTGTCTGGATCTCTTTCCCATTGTAACAGCATTAAAACATTTGATTTTTCGACACTCTATACGGCCATCCCTCATACGCCAGGCTAAAAGATCTTATAAAACGCTGCTTTTTCAAGAAAAATGGAAAGAGGCGATATAAATACCTGGTAATTATAATTAGTCATGACAGATCTTACTTCGTCATCAATGACTCCAAATCTAATACTAAATATACTGAAGACCAAATCTGTCACATGTTAGATTTTCTAATTGACAACATATTCGTCATATTTGGACGACATGTTTTTCAACAGACTGTTGGTATTCCAATGGGTACTAATTGTGCTCCTCTCCTCGCCGACCTGTTTTTGTACTCCTATGAGGCTGAGTTCCTAGAAGGCCTACTGAAGAAGAAAAGACTCTGGCCCAGACCTTTAATTTCACATTCCGCTATATTGATGATGTTTTGTCCCTCAACAATGCTAAATTTGGTGACTATTTACATTCAATTTACCCGAGCTTGAAATTAAATACACCACCAATACACTAAGGTCAGCCTCTTACTTAGACACACACATTTATGTTATATTTTGCAAGACACTGGTTAATTTTCACACAGTATCTTGCAAAATATAACATAAGTGGAAGTTTCCCGTTTTTGACCGAGCTTTAATTAACTGCATCAAAATTATTATTGGTATACCTGTCCATTAATGCAAGTACTTATGTACATGTTTATGAAACATTCTGTATTTCAGTACGATTTTGTCATAAATAGAATGTATCTCGCGAAATAATTTGCTTATAGATGAAATCCTATTGCCCAATGACTTTTTACAGTTTATATATCTTGCAGTGTTGAAAAATAAATGTTCAACTGTTACAGTTCAGATCCGTATTGCGATCGGTTGCTTGTTTTGACAAATACCGTGCGTTGCAAAAGAAAATCTGCCACAGCCAGAGTTCTATTGCAATGCATATCGCAGTAAATGTTTTTCTCCTAAGCTTTTTCAATTTATACGACTATTTTGTTCAGAAGACATTCTCTGGCAAAAAAATAAGCTAATACCTACCCCATAGAAATGTTCTGGTCAACATTAAAGCTACTTGGTATAATAGTATAATGCAGATGAAATATAACACATTATCGACTTTATGATAGTCATTTGTTATTTGTCTCTATTAGTGATACATGTCCATTTTTGTCCCGGAATTGTACTGTAGAACCAAAGTAGTGTTCCTTTTACTATTATTAAATTCCGTCTTAACCAAAAGCAGTTCCAATGCCTTGCATCGGAGTCTTACGAATGTCGAGGTAAAATAAAACTAGTCTACATGAAAGCGCAAAAATATTGACATAGAGTCATTTCACATCTGATATGTTATGGTTGTGATCGATACATTTAAGACTGTCTAGACCGTCCACTGCTTTTGACAATTAAATGTTAGCTTTTCAAACAAGGTTTATTGTACCTAAGTCGATGAAGTGCCTTCACCATAAGCATGATTTAATTGACCGTTATGGAAAATCAATCTCTCAAATAAGGTCAGACATTTTTGATAATAAAATGATAGTCTTTCCTCTTTCTAGATTTGCCTATATTTAAATATATTCGATTGATTGATTGGATGTTTGCTTTACGTCCAGCGAGCAGTGTTTCAGCTATATTCAGTACTGGAACAAGTAAACTAACACATCAATTCAAGAAATAGCGACCAAAGGGAAAAAGTGTCTTTATGCCTTTGGAAAATTAGGTATAGGTAGGGGCCAAACATTAAGACGTATGTATCAGCTACACCGAACCTACTCTTATCGACATCTACAAAAGGGTGTTTTTATTGCGCAAGGAACGTTTACTCTCCAAACAAATTACCTATTGTGGTCCGCAGCCAGGCTTTCCATATTATGAAATGAAACCCCCAACCAAAGGGCATTCCGTACCGCCACGGGGCTGCTCTGTGAGTCAAGCACTGAGCACTGAGAAACCTCACAATATGGTCCTAGTCTAGATATTACACAAAGTAACTCGGCATATGTCTAACTAGAGGCAGGCCTACTCGTCCGGATTTTCTACGTGCACTGGCATGTCCGTTTATTCCGTTTCTGTTTTTTTTTTGTTATGTGGGAGTTGTTTGTCTCGATCCGGATTTGCAAATCGTCCGAAAATGGGAGGTTTGTAATCTAGTTTTCCTGAAGGATTTCTATGTCGTTTTTATATTACTATATATAAACAATATTCGTACAGTGTCAGAAAATATAAAATTTATTTGTACGAGCCTTAGAAACGGGTAGAAATGCGAGGCTCTGCCGAGCATTTCTAACCTGTTTCGCGGCGAGTGCAAATAAATTTTATATTTTCTGACATTGTACGAATATTGTTTTTATCCTGCAACCCTTAAATACATTTTATAATACTGAAAAACGTTCACTTTTAGCCGATTTCTCAGTTAAAATTTTCGGCGCGTATTCTAGTGATACTGACGTCACAAACGTCATAAACCAGAACAGAGTACTAAATGTCGTAAGAAGTGAGGACAAGGGTACCAGGAGATTTTATTCGGCACTGCCGAATAAAGCAAAAATTTATTCGGCTACCTTTTTTGGACAGTAAATGTACTGATTGCAGGATAAAAAGGTTTATTCGTCTGTAAATTCCCATTATGTTTTAGTCCATGACAATGCTCTTACTCTGTCGTTTTCTGCAAAAGCCATGACGTCATATTTACCTTGCCAACCTTTAAAATTAATGCTATATAATCAAAATATTAGTTTCGTATTAGACGTTTACTGAATCCTGATCTAATAACATCCTATATATAATAATACGAAATCTAATTGCAAATGATATTTCATTATTATTAATACGGATTAGGCTTCTTTTAAATTAAGCTCCAGGATAAAATATATACATCTGTGTTCGCTACAAAATATCAATATATCAGTTAGATTTGTGTTGTCCTTAGATCTATCCAGAGTCCAATATTTGTAGCCACGCACCTGAGGGTTACACAAAGTCTCACGAAATGTATTGCAGGATCTATTTCTGTAGACGGATCACATCTAATTCCTTTTGATGTGGTCGTGTGTTCTGCGTCGGTTTTGTCCATTTTTAATGTACAACGTCCTATTATTTCACTCATAAGTCATATGAAACCGATTTTGGATACAGCTATCTGACACAACTTATCTTATTATCTCCTGAATTCGTAGATTAGGTAACATTGTCATTCAGGTGGGAAAAACGGCTTCCATTCGAAATTTTATAAATAGCAGTGCTAAATTGTCAAGTTTTGAACTTTTTAGCATCAGTGACTAACTTTTGCGTGTTTTATTATTTCTGAATCCGTTTATTTGTGAGATATAAATGTGACTTAGTTATTGTCGTCATAGTAAAAAGCATAAAACATACAGAATGTGAAAAGGCTTTTCAACGTTTATGTCATCGTAAAACATGTTTTTCCTTTATGTTAAATTAAATAGAATATAAGTACGTAATATATAGTTTGTATTTAGAAGGTTTCTTACAAAACAAATAAGTAATTATATTTAACAAATCATTCATATTTAATTGAGTAATTAAATATAGATAGGCATTTTATTCATGATAATTGTAAATATATAATATTTGTTTTTATTTATTTCAATTCTAATATAAAAATTGGGAAATCACGAATCTCGAATCAACAGTCGTATAAGACATATCCTGCATTGTCTTAGATTTGATTTCTTTTCTCAAAATGGTAATTACTGCCTTACAATGGTAAATTACATTATATATTTCTTAACATTAAAATTGTTATTTAACAAAAAAATAATAACAGAAAAATGTAGGTAACTGGTTTTAATACAAATCATTGCCACCATGATGTTGAAAACGACATTAGTATCTTGATTGAAATTTTATATCTGGATTTGCGTTATAATAAAAAGAAATCTAAATAAATTAGAGTAATGACTTTATTTAAATATGAATTGTGTTTCCAAAGCGTCTAACGGACGTCAAATAAGATCTAGATTAAGTTCATCTTCCTATATTACTTTGTCGTTGTTAAAATTAAAGTCAAGCCTTTGGAAAAAAATCTCTAATTTGGTTACAGAGGAATTTATCGCAGACACAGTTTTCATCCGCTTTAAATACTTCGTCAAAGAAGCCATTTAACTTTAACGTCGTATATCTATATCAAATATCAACTTAAAATTTGCACAGTTATAAGTGTACGTTTTTAAAAAGAATATAAATTGCGACATAGATATAAAAGTTAAACATACTCATAATAATATCTATGATCTGTTTAATTATTTTTTGTTGTAAAACTTATCTCATATCATTGTTATTAGTGTTGTAGATGTAAAGCTGGATGACTGACAGGTGTAGCCTGGTGTCGCCAACGGTTTTACAAAAATAGGCTTTTTTGCCCGAAAAATATAGAAAAAAATTTCTTGAATGTTGTAATGGAAATACTAAAACAAATGTTAAAAAAACTACAATTTCTGTGAAAAATAATCAAACTAGAAAATTAAAGAAAGATTAATAGAATGACAAAGTATCTCAATATGATGACGTATAATACGACAAATCTTCAACTTTTTCTCAAATGCTTGCAAACGCAATTGAATCAACTGCTACATGCTTATCAGTACAAATCAAAAGCACCAACAGATGCAACAGCTAAGGAGTACACCAATACAAGCTCATCAACTTAACGCTTTACACAACCTAATTTATCCCTTTTCGCACCAATCATTACCAATATCATTAACTGAAATGCAACCTTTCCCAAATGAATAAAGCAAAATACTTCTTTTCTTTCTAAATATCAGTCTCATAAACTAGAAACTTGAACCGTGACAGTTTCAATTCAAACAGGACTTAAAACAACAGTCGGACCGGATATCAAATGAAGAATTTTATTACAATATCATGGATGTTATAGATGAAAAAAAGAAAAGGATCTTTAGTTACTCAAGTTGAAAAACGTTGTTCTTATGGAATAATTGATTGAAATGAAAGCCCACGGCATGAAGTATGATCTAATACATTGAACTACTTTTATTCGTGGGGTGTCAATTTTCGTGCTGTTCGTGGAGGTCTCGTTCCACGAAATTAAATTCCAACGAAGAATAAAACTTCACATACAGATCGGAACTTGGAAACAACGATCTGAGAATGTCCGAGATTGGTCATTTTTTTGTAATTGTAATAAATGATTCGAGATTGCGTTTGTAGTATGTGTAGGTATCATTAAATTAAAAAGAGTACGAAGAAACATCGACTTCCGGTGAAGAAGTGGACATTTGGTTTCGATGCTAAAAAGTAACAAATTATTATCGGAATTATAAGTTTGGTTGCTTCTTTGAACATAAATAATATAATAAATACAATTTAAAAAAAAAAGCTTTATTTTATCTTTATTAGTGCATATTAATGAAACACTATATCAAACGGATGTGATAATAGCGATGGCATCAATGACATTAAATGACACCTTTTGTCACAATTGTTTATTGCTACTCAACACCTGTAGTGACAAATGACCCTTCGGCTAGGGGTGGTTCCTTTGATAACAATCAGCGAATTAAATAGACTCAAAGTATTTGTTTTGCAATTAATCAATTTATGCATTACCGAGCTTAAAGCCATTTTGATTTCCGTGTTAAAGCTAATATTTAGATGCAAATATTTAACTTAATTTTTTTTAAATATGATGTATTCTAATTACAAAATAAACACAATCATGACCAATGAACACTTTAGTGTACAATCGTAACCACTTGCCTAACAACATGTTATGAACTGTTTTGTCTTCTTTATATGTTGATATTTATTATCAGTGAAAAGAATTCTGTGTGGTAATCATTTATTTTGACCGCTACTTCACGTCTTTGCGCATATCCGGAAACCGTCAGTCCACGAATTTTAGAACCCACGAACATGTAAAATTTCAAAAGACCACGAAATTAGATGCCCACGGAGAAAAGTACTTTCACAGTATTTAAGTGAATACCATAAGAAGGGGCCGTATAATACAAAATAAGTTTTTAAAAGATATAAACCGAACTTGTCATTGATGCGCGCAATGTACAATTCCAAAACTTCTATAGTTTTAAAGAGTAAGAAAGGGCAATGAAGCTCGTAATATAATTGCTAAATTTGTTAATTACAGTCACCATGATTCGAATAGCAGCTGAAAAATTTTTTTTAAAAATATCCCAACTTAAGATCAACCAAGAATACCCTAGTGAAATTGCAGAGCCGCATAGATAGTTATTAGGGCAAAAGGAGAAAATTTCAAATGAATAACAGACCTTTTGTTAATAACAACAAGTAAACACCTGACCTGAACCTCCACATGTTCAGTTCAACAAACAACAGTCGCATCAGCAAAGACCTAATTCACTGACCCCTAACTTCTTTGAACAACAAATAAGACTTCAAATCTAGAATTCAGAAACTTTCTATTGGTAAAAAAGCAAAACCATAAAACCAGAACAAAATGTAGTGAACATCCTAATTTAACCAAAGTCAATATGCGTTGTATAAAAATAAACTTAGTAGTCTAGAATTAAATTTGCTTACATAGAAAACTATTATATACCAGCTTGTATAGAAATATCATAATTTAGATATCTTAGATTTGCAAAAGTATTAAAAATATATTTGCAAAAATGGAATTAATTTCGAAGAAAGTCAGGCCGCAAGTATATGACATCAAATGATATTTTTGATAAATATTTTAGATGCATTTGATAATGATGAATTACTAAGCAACATGTTTGACTAAACATGGTGGGTATCCCTTTGATCAGAAAGAGTCAGGATGAACATGTAAATAATTATGGTCATAAACCGTTAATTTTTATTCAAACAAAATTCCTTTTGTTTTTTCAATTTCAGATGTGGAAAAAACAAGGAAGTAACTAGCAAAGGTAACGAATTTGTTGACTACGCGTTGTCTTTATTTTCTAGCTACCATTGATGTATTCTAAGTGTTAGACTTTGACCTCTTGTTCAGAGGTTTATAGAAGGGACGTGTTTGTCTTCCCTCTTGAGTAAACACACATGCTGCATGTTGACATTCAAAAGGTAATATTCACCATACACCTTGGAATGTCAATCACAAAAACCGGTTGGTTGTTGAGTCTGTGATTACCTGTATTAACATCGAATTCTCAAATAATCTTCATAATGTATTGGAGACTCGGCCACATGAGAAAGAAATATTAATAGCATTGTAGAAACTGTAAATACATTCGAAAATTATTGCTTAAACCAAGACGAGGTAAAAAAATAACCCTGGTTTAACAATAAAATTCACAAAGCAGAGAAAAGATACAGCTTTATTGGAAGTTTGAGTTTATCGCAATGCTATGAAAGCCGCAAACAAAACACATTAAGCATGCATTAATAAGAATTTCAAGAAATTCCAAATGAAATTATTTAAGAAAGACGTCAAAATTTTAAAAAAATCGGGACATTCTTTATCTTTTAAACTGTAAAACAAATAAAAACGAAGAAGTTACATCTTTGCTGTATTTTATGAATAGTTTAAAATAATAAATGAAAACTCTTAAGAAAATGAAGTTGTAGTAGTCTCAGATGATTTATCCCAAATATAAAATAATGACAATGATTTTGACAGGTGAAATCACTGAAGATGAAGTTCAGTTTGAAGTAAAAGAAAAGTAAACGATAGAAAGGCTTGTGGTATTGATAGCATAGCAAGCGAATAAATAAAAAGTACAATATAATCTTAGATACAAGTATTATTACTTTTAATCCTTTTTATGCCACCGACAGACTCTCTGCGGAAATAGCATCATTCGAAATTATTGTTCCAGAAGAAAATTAAATGTAAATGTTTTTTTTAAAACTAACATTGTATTCTATAAGCGAAGGGTAAAACTTTCGTTTACTTTAAGTGATTTCAAACTAATATTTTCTTAGAGTGGATTTATATACCTACTTATGCTGAACGATAATTTCAAGAATAAAGAAATACAAACAAAACCGAACGAACAATAATAGCCGAAATCAATAGATGACTACAAATTCGGATATTGACAAACATATACAACACAAAACAAAACCAAAAACACAAAATCATAAAGAGAGTTACCCGAACACAATAAAACCACGGTTGCACTCAGTTGCTTCGGACGAATAAGCAGTGCCTATCTCTTATTAGACACCCGTCGAGTTTACTGTATTGTCATGTCTAGGAAGAAGCCAAATCCAGAAATAAGAAACAACACCTATGACTAAGCAAAAATGTCCGATAAGTGGATCATTTAAGGAATACTTCAAATTTCTTACCAGGTTATACGATTTAATATGGTTTGGGCCTGTTTACACCTAATAAACCGCGAAGCGGTTTATGAATGGTGTAAACAGACCCAAACCATATTAAATTGTACAACCTGTTTAGAAATTTAAAGTATTCCCTATAATTTAAACTATACATCTTGACAATTTTAACGTTAAAAACAGTAGTGACGACATAGAACTTTTTTAATTTTAACGGTGTAAGAATAGTGCGCGTGACCAACGCAAGTTATCTGGTATAATATGGGATTCTACATTTGAATTAGCTAATCAGATTTCAGTTTACAAACCAAATTAAATTATACCAATATAATCTATACTGAAGACAATGGTTTCCGGGAATATTGGAAAAATCAAAAGTATTTAACTCTGGTGTTAGATAAAGCAACGATTATGGGATAATTTGTTTGCAAAAATGGTTATCGGACAAAATTAATTCCTCAAAGGGTAAATTATTATCTTCTCGCATCAAACAAGTTTGGCTATGAACAATATCTGGTAAAATTGTCAGCAGCAAAAAGAAACATTATTTGTAAAATACGTATCTCGAATTAAAGAATTTGGATCAAAACTGGGCGCTGGAGTCTATTGAAAGAGATGATAGAATCTGTACACCATGCAAAAGTAACAGTACATGTGACGAATATCATTATTTATTTACACTGATACACATATTATTATTGATACCTGTAACAGATATATTACAGGATATTATTGTAAATATCCCTCCTTAGAAAAAATGTATGGATTAATTACAAATTGCAATACGCATTTTTGTAATAAAGTATCCATCTTTGTTAAACACTTTGTACCTGTCATTTAGCGTTGAATTTAAAATAGGTGCAAGATCTTTTTTAAATTACCTATACCAAATAGCCATATACTGTTCCGTTTAATTTTTCTTAATTGTTGTAATAATGCTACTGTACTGATTGATTATTGTGTTTTTGAAACTTTATTGATAATGGAAATCTCGTAGATTGTGTTAACTCAATAAATCTTCACAAATTTTAAAACCTTGTTGTCAACTATGTGAAAATCGCAGAATGGGACTAGAATAGACATGAAAATTATCTTGAAGTTAAAACTGCCTGCCACAATTATAAAACTGATTTGTAGTTTATGTTCATTCGGAGAACTTCATGGTACAGATATATAACTTATTGATTAATTTTGCAACAAATTACAGATATGCGAAGCATTAAACCTTATAAAACTCTTTTTCCAACACATCGGTAGACACAATTTATTCGTCACAGCTACTATAATCATAATAGTTTGATATCATTTCCCATTTTGGGACATTATAAATCGTTTACCTTTGTTCGTAGAAGGTAACGTCAACAAGGCATGGCAGCACAAGTAAAAGAAGAGGTATACATTTAGTAAAAAACCCTGGAACCTGGCTGTAACATACATTACCAAATATTAAACACATAACGATAAATTTAAAAATAACCCACTCTCACCTAAAAACTGCAAGCAAAGGTTTCACTTATTAACAGGAATTGTTTGGATACAGTTTAGAAAAAATTTAAAATACCTAGAAGTATTCGAGGACAGTTAAAATTTTGGTGAAACAAAAGAGAGAAAAACAACAAATTCAACAGACAGAAAAATCAAAACAGTGGATAACACAAATCCCACTAAAAGCTACTTACGTGTCCAGGTGCTGAAGGATAAGTGTAACTAATGTTTCAAACTGTCAAAGTCAAAATAAATATTTACACTTGCTTCAAATGTGCATCTCAAAACGACATCTACGTATTTAATGTTTTTCTTTAACGGAAATGTAATAAACGCGTTGAATGTTGTTATGTAGCCCTTATCTAAGTTGGTAGTGGAACGAAACGCGCGTCAGTCTTAGCAAAATTAATTACCTGGAACTTTGCTGTATTTTTTATTTCTATTGATATCTGAGTTTGATTATAGTTATGCTATTGCTGGCGCATTTTGTTCACTGCAAAAGTTAAACAGTATACACTCATTCTATTGCAAAGCACGTTTCGGATGATTCCCAGAACTCAATAGTTATCTTTAGTACCCATGTATCGTGAACAAAACTGCAATAATTAAGTTACTGCCCCTATCTACAAATTTGAAATGAACGTGAACTTTTGAGGAGTTTCAACATCTTCCCGACATAAAACTGTTGAAATATTCCTGACAGTGTAAAGAAGTCAACAACTTAACAATTATTTCAGACATGGATTCAACAACAGTATGTACAATCCAGACAATCTCAGAAGACAGTTTGTCTTTGATAAATACACTGAAGTCCACGGATAATGCTTTGTTTGATTGGTCTTGAGTGGCTGAATGGATGTCTGGAGTTCATTTAAGAAACTTATAACAAAATCTGATAAATGCATTACACGATTATATATATATATATATATATATATATATATATATATATATATATATATATATATATACAAGTCTAGAAGATTATGCAATAACAAATGACAAATTTGTCAACTTGGTAATTTTAATTACATCTTGTTGGAATATTTGAGCAAAGCAAAGTAACAGCACGGCACGTCACCGGCTGGCGGACTTGGGAAGCAACTATTTTGGGTTAAGTTGGAAATGAGAAATTTCAAGATCAATATGTTACGACTTGTTTACGTCATTTATTTATATTGACATTCAATGACTAAGGCCATTCGTTGGTCAGTCTTTGTCTAAATTTTTGACAAGAAACACCGTCATGTGTATCATTGCATAATCTTCTAGACTTGTATATTATTTTTTGTTTATGCTGTATCGTCATGTTTGTCGATCCGATACTTAATAAGCTTGCTGGTTGGTAGACTCTTTAGACTTTTATATATATATATATATATATATATATATATATATATAATTCGTCTAAAGAAATAGTCAACAATTGTTCGTACGGGATGTTGGATCGTTACGGTAGATAACGATGCTGTACAGACTAAAATAATAATATATTCGTTTAAAAATATGTACAACAACATCTAGATACATAATTAAAGCGAAAACAAAGTTTTACACTTTAAAAAAATGCACATTTTATAAAAATGTGCATTTTTTTAAAGTGTAAAACTTTGTTTTCGCTTTAATTATGTATCTAGATGTTGTTGTACATATTTTTAAACGAATATATATATATATATATATATATATATATATATATATATATATATATATATATATATATATATATTGTTAAGCTACTGCTTATCCCGATAACGTCCACAGGTGACAATTAATTCAGATGAATTATTTAATATTTATAAAACACAAAAATGGTGTTTATATACAAAGCAGTGACATATAATTTAATTGAAATTAATAATCGTAATTGTCTGATACCTTAAAAACGTTTTCATGATTCCTTCTGTGAGTGCAACAACTAATAATTTTTGTCTTTCAAATGTGGGCCATTTTTCCTTTTTGTTATGGTTTTGGTAATGATTATCACTTTAAGGGTTTGTTGTCATACTTTATTTTTTCAAACAGGGGACAACATTACCGTATTCTTCGCCATTTGTACCCCTCATTCAATAACTGATATGTTATATCCAACACAAAAACCATTTAATCTCATTTTTTTCCACAACACGAAACAAAAATTACTTGCTTTTTTGTAAACAGTAGCCATATTTCCTTATTTTCTTACAATACCATGCACTTTTATATAATACCGAATTATCTCTTATACTATTATCATTTCGCCCATTTACGTCACAACAGTTAATAGGATTATAACTCAGTATATAAATTTAATCTATAATAAATACGCTATCGTAACAATTTTCTGTTCGGCTAGTGAATATTTTTCAGAATTATTGCGCGGCGACGTACTATTGACTCCCACGATCATGTCTGTTTAAACAGTCGATATTTTTTAGAACTATTACCTGGCTACACATTTTTGATTGGTCAATTGTTATATCCTTTCTGTGTGTGTTATTTAAACAAAAATGTTTACTTTCAAACTAATTTGCTGGTACTTTTCTAAAATTTATTAGCAATTATTACCAATACTTTGTGTCTTTTCCAGTTTGGTATAATAAAATTCTGGAAATAATTAGTTCATCATTCCCCTTATACCTAGTATTATACACTATTAACGTTAATCCTTCTGTACCACTAATGCCCTCTATTATTCATGTTCTCTGCACTAGCGGCATTTCCATCTCCCTTTACATTCTCTGTACAACATGAACAATACCCCTATTATTTCCACAACAAGAAACACTATTTACCGTTCTCGCAGCAATCGGACATGTTAATTATATCAGCCTCCACACACCACTAACAGTAAATAGAAAAAAATATAACTTCATTAGAACGATTAATCTTGTATATTGTTGTAGCGAACAAGGTGCAGTAAAATTGGCAATTGCTAAAAGTATCCTATTTATATCAATTGAAGCTGTTTCACCACTGCATGTATTTTCCGCCTTTTTGTTTAATAAAATTTAGTACTAAAAGAAGAAATAACACTGTTTTTGTTTTAAAACTTTATTTTGACTGCAAATATAAGAAAAATGAGCAGCATTTATATACAAAAGATCGTGACCGTTTAAACTCGTAACAGTGAATCTGATAATGACAAACAAGACGTATCAATTTAACATTAAACTTTGTGCCTTAACAATCACAACGTTATGCCAAAAGGAGATTTTACGGTGTTTCGTTCAATTTGAGAGATAATGTAGTCTATTAATAATAAAGGAATTTGAAATCCAATAGAATAAAGTGCATCAGATCAGAATAAATTGATTCCATTCTGTTATCTGTTAGGGTCATTTTAGAAATACATTCCTGAGGGAATATTACGTCTATTTCTATCAGTAAATTTTCAAATATCTATTAACAATGACGAATTACTTAGTAATCAGGAACTTTGTCTGTGGTTACTAGGTCGTCATTGTTCGATTTCTATAAGGCTCAACAATTATTTCGTCCCACACATAATAAAACTGATAACCATTAATACGATATCATTTATAACAACAAAAGTAATCCAAACACAATTTAGATTGTTCAATACATGGTTTAGTGTTTCTTTCTATTTTTAATGTCTTGTTCCTGTCTTATGTATCATGTGTGTTCATTGTCAGTTATTTGTTCCGATACAATATAGCAATCTTAGTATCAACACAATAACCTTTGTTACACATACACCCACAATGTACTGTCAGTCTTAAACACAGACAAAGTATCATAAAAAATTATAGATTTACAACTAATAGCATCAGTTTATAATTCAAAAAAGCAACTGATGGTGTAAAACAGTTCAATTATTTTTATGTCATAAACGGGATAGAATGACTTTACTAAGTCCAAAAGAATGAAGGATTGAAAGACTTATTAATTTTGCCTCGTTTCTACTTATTTTTCTTCTTTCTGACAAAGAAGAGCTTATCCGGCATTTGAGAAGGATTTTAGAACAAAAATGTAGCTGCTGAACGCTATGCAGTCAATCCATGTACTGCTGATTGATCCTTCGTTGATACATACATATTTATTGTTTGCTTACTTGTTCTGAATATATTGCATGTTGGGGTTGTTTTTAGATTTGATTAATATTTAAATATGTACAGTTGTCCTGAATTTATTTCAGTCCACTAAATCTGTATACAAACACTATTGATATGATTGTCATTACATATCATTACATGTATTGCACAATTTCCGTGAAACAAGAGAGATACGTGTTGAATTTCATACAATGTATAATTATTTCTAAAACACAATAAATTTCCCATTTCCGACAATTATACCATATTGCGTTCGATGACATAGAGCATACAAGATGGTATTATTATTTAGGATGCAGATTAAGTGGTAGGTAATAGGAAACTCTATTCAAATACATGCAAACATGATTGATTGATTTGATGTTTGCTTGACGTCCAGCGAGAGTATTTCAGCTATATTCAGGACAAATACTAAATCAATGCAGGGAAGAAGTGGCAAAAAGTTTAAATTAAACTAGGAAAGTGGTATGGGTAGGGACATAAAATTTAGCCTGAGGGGTTTTGTGCAAGGAGCATGATAAACGCGTTACCCTCTGATTTAATAGGGCTGGCTTCCGTATTATGACTATAAAAAACACCCAGTACTATGTCCGCCACCTGAGGACACGCTGAGCTTTGTGGGTCAAAAACTGTGAACCGTGTGATGAAAAGACGAAGGTTAGTTGTCTGCAACTTCTATAAGAATTATTCAAAATATACATTTGTTGTGAAAACAGCAGTATCAGGTTCGTTATTGTAAGAGGCTAGTTATAAAATTACTTATAATATCAGCTTCTGTATTGAAGGACTTCTTCCTTTCACAAAATACTTATACATTATTTAACTCTTAACTTAGGTTTGTCTCCACTTAACACATATTAGATATTGTATTATAGTTGATGTCACCTCGATTAAGTGTTTTAACGCAGATTTATTATATCGTATGAACTTCAGTATTCATCCTAATAGTAAAACATAGTCTATTTTGAAAATCACACAAACGTAGTACGTGATTTGACTCTCTTCTATAAAAACATTAAATTATTCGTGAAGCAGTAATACGAACAGAATGACCGAGAACCAGAGTTGGTAACTTGTGTCACGCTTTTTGCACGATAAAAAGACCCTTTTGTGGAGTTTGAAATAGAGAAGGCCCACTGTCCCTCCCTAGCACTACACACTTAACCGATGTGTATTTTGTGTGTTTTTTAACGTTAAGCAACAATTCAATCTCGTTTATTCATTATGAATATTTACCACCATAACACTTGTGTGACGTTTCGCAATCAGCCAATCATATATTTTACACCCGGTTATCAATCATCTGCTGGAACACAACAACAAACAATGGACAGTGTTAAGCACAAAAGGTTTGCACCTTAAATAAGGATGAGAAAGACATTTTATTTTTATTTTTTTTTAAATTTATTTTTATTTTTATGTGACAATTTAAAATACTGCGAAATTATCAATTAATAATATAAAGAATAAGGCCTTTCTCTTAGTCAATTTATATATATCGACCTCGAGTTGTATATCGACCTTGGACTACGTCCTCCGTCTATAGACATCTATCAGTCGATATAAACTTGTATTGACTAAGAGAAAAGCTGTATTTGTATAATATTTGTTCGTGCAAAATTGTTTCGATTATATCTGTATTACTGCGCTGTTGCTGCATGTACCTGGACATCTCAAGTCAAGTCAGGTAATATTTATTTATAGGTCGGTACAAGTTACAAACAAATAACACAAGCTCTAATGAGCTTTTTATCTTCTTTAATGTGTTCTCTATAATAACGACATTATATTCATTTTAATTAGAACATGGCACTCAATTTCGTTTTTAACGATAATTTGCATTCATTGAACTCAAATTAGCAACAGACAATTAGTTTAAACTTATCTCTATATCAAATGACACATGACAAAGTCTAAGAAATTACTATGAATACTTTCACAACTATACCTAATCTAAATGTACACTATTGATCTAATTTTTCGTTCAACTAAGTTTTATTATATATTATTCAATTCAACCATGATTACACTTTTTTGTAGTGTTTTCGGATAGACTAGTTGGTGTTTAACGCCAGTAGTGCAGTTTACAGGAGTGTAACCAGCTATGTACTAATCCAGCAACTCTATGTACTAAATAGTTACTATTGCCCTAAACGTCTGGAGTCCATGGTCTTCTACAGTTATCCATTAGTAAGTATTATCTTGGAAGAATGGTAGCTTAATTAATTGTGCCGATTTGAAGACTGGGTTTTTGTTTAAAGATGTACAAGTTAATGTCTGGTCTCCTGACGGAATTATTATGCATGTTTTACACTAGTCAAGACGATGTTAAACAAGGACAGTAAACATGGTGTTGTTTTGTTATTCAATGTTATGTAACATAAATTCATTTGCTTACTGATTTACGACGGGAAAATGTTGGTACCAATATCATAAGTATCACAATGACATACAAGTCTTTTATTAGCTTTGGTACCAATATCATAAGTATCACAATGACATACAAGTCTTTTATTAGCTTTGGTACCAATATCATAAGTATCACAATGACATACAAGTCTTTTATTAGTTTAAGTACAAATTTGTTAACAATAATATAAGTTATCTTGTGGTATTTACCTAACCAATGAATGCAGTTTTTGCCATCACATTTGAGCAAAACCAATTATCACAATTAAAGTTTACCTTTTTTATGGAACAATCCAACAGAAAAAAAGGTTTATATAGAAAGTGAAGCTCTTTGGTGTCCACGAAAGAATATTCCGAAGCAACAATTGGATAAAAGCTTGTAAAATTCTCTCCTTATCTGACTGTTAACAATTCCGTAAACGATTGGATTTGATGCATTTCCTATGAAAAATAAGTATCGGAAGACTAAATTATCCGATATTCCAAAAATGTCTATCCAAAACGGTAACCATGTCAACAAGAAAATGACTGTGCATAAGAAAAGCATTTTTGCAGTTCGTCTATGATATATTCGTCGTGCTTTATCAATCTTTTTAGTTTTCTGCTTCACATTTGCATTGTTATTTAAAGATGAAAGTGCTTTATTAACGACATCAGAATCCTCATTATCAAATTCGTAAGTTCTGCTGATCTCATTTTCGCCATTTTCTGGTTTCAATGAGGGTTGTTGGTCGCAAATAGAGGAATGGATTTCCGAGTTACCTGAATACTCTCGCGCAGTCCTTGACAACGCTCGTTTTCGAAACTGTGTCCGTTGCCATAGCACCATATAGATGATTAAATAAAGAATTACAATTGTGATTAAACTTACGAAGAAAAGCACCATCAGCATTCCTTGATAAATTAAAGCAAATGTTTCTCCAACAATGGAGTATGTAAAATGGCAGAATTTACCGGAAGTCAATGCGTGCCTAAAATGGCATTTCACCGTTTCAATCTCGTTGAGGGAAACCACGGCAAAAATTCCAGTAGATGGCCCGGCAGTTACAACACCAAGTACGAAAATGAATAACATTCCGCATTGTACATTTTTGACAGTCATTTTGTGCGTTATTCTGCAGACTGCAATGTATCGTTCCACAGCAATGGCGACGAGAGTTGTACCTGATGCGAAAATAGCAAAATGTCGTATGAATTCAAAGGTCCTGCAGACGAGATCAGATTGTACTAGATGCAACTCATAAACCATAGTATATGGCATTATAAGTGAACACACGATAAGATCTAACATTGCTAACGCCTTAATAAATGTATTTGAAGCTGTTTGTTCCTTCCTATGAAAATACACGATTAACACAGGAATGTTTCCGATAATTCCAATCAAAGCGAAGGTTCCAAGGTACACCGCGAGAACAATATATTCTGTAGACCAAATACTAACAAATGTATTATGCGAAACAATGAAGCTAGACACCGTGTCATTATTTGACAAATTATTCATTTTGAAGTTGTCAAATCTTACATGGTGTTCAAATTGATTCTCAATCATTTAAAACAATTTTGTTTTTTTCCCGTTTTTAAGTTATTTTCCAACAACTAAACTCGACTAAAATACTATCAATACGTTGACGGAAACTCATTCTCTGAAGATAAAATAGTTCACAGCCGAGTCATATAATGGCCAACAAATCAACGGATAAATAACTAATGTTTTTACACGATGTTGCTGTCCCAGCCACTTACTACCCTAGTGTTGCTTGAAGTGTCTCACTTGTAAATACTGGCTTAAGTCTATTAATTAATGACAAATACGATCGATAAAGAGGCGGTTCTTAAAAGTAACACTGTTGTACGACTAGGAAATTCAATACAGACATATGTCACAGAGATTTCATACTACGACACGTACAATCGACCGTGTTGCTCTAATGAGAAAAGGGAACCATCTTGATGTATAGTCGAAATATCGGTAATTAATGGTTAACAAATTATTTTTCACAAAAACTCAGATAACATGTGTAAACAATAGACGCGCATCTCTTTCTTTTATCGGTGGGTGATCTTTTCATTAACGGTTGCTGAAAGATCATGGAGATTTTTCAAAAGACGAAATCAAAATCAAACATATAATAACTACAGTATTTTTTTTTAATTTTGAGATCTGGTAATTTAATATGATGCGAATAAAAACGCTTCAAGTCAGAATTGGTAAATGAGCGAATTTTGGTGCTAACAAATTTCATGCGAGATAACATCAGTATGTATTTGTCTTATTAGAATAGAAATAATTCAGTAGAGCCCAAATATATACGGATTTTCCACGGAACATTTTTAACATGTTTATTTATTTTGGTAGTATCACGGGGTCATGAAAGCGTGGTAAGGGACGTTTTTAAGAATTGCGCAATATTTGTCAGGTAGATGGCCCTGTGCAATTAGATTGATGCTAACATATTTAAATTGTACTTAATTAATCTAATAACTAAAAACACGACCATGTATACAAGCTATTTATATACTGGCATCCTAATACATTAGTAATAAGTACTTAATGCATACATCAATAAAATTGAAACAAATCAGGGATATTGCAATGTTGAAACTAAGTTTCTGTTAAACGGGCAGTTCTTATTCCGTAGTTTCTCCAAATTTCTGTTGTTTCTATGGGTGTAACTCAAGCGTCAGTTAGATCCCCAGTACTAATGAGTGGGTGGGGCTTACTTTAGTTAATTTGTCGGAGGTTTACACCATTTAATCAATTTGTCTTCAAGTTTCAGTTTGTAATGATATAAATAATTAATGATATACGTAATATATTAATCTGGCATAGAATAAAAAATCATTTATTACAAATGTTTATTGCGGGTATAAGATGCACAGCGCCCTCTAATACATCTAGTGGTATAGGAAGCACTTTGGTATCAAAGAGAAATATTAGTACGGCTTCCTTAAAACAAGTATGATTAGTCAGGGTATTAGTCAAATTTTGTTTTGAAGCATTATACAACTGTTCATTACAAAGCTTTGTAATTGTAAACATCAAGTAAAGAATACAAGAAATTTGGTGCGTTTTTAATAAAGTCTTTGGAAATTCATATTTCAAATACAATATATTAATTTCCCGACACTGTTAACGCCTTATCACTCAATAAATGTTATGTGAGCATTAAGATATGTTTTTCCAATCGTCTAGTATGTAAAAGATGTAACTGTCGGCAAATAAAAGTTCAAG
Organism: Limnoperna fortunei; assembly: GCA_944474755.1. NCBI lineage: Eukaryota > Metazoa > Mollusca > Bivalvia > Mytilida > Modiolidae > Limnoperna > Limnoperna fortunei. The sequence continues at coordinate 33,149,956 of OX104120.1, read as the reverse complement.
TTTAATTCCAGAATTCAATTAAGCCTGCACTGACAGGATAAAGAACAATCACCAATTTTAACACAACGTCAAGCTTTTGTCACTCCAATTTGTACTTAACATGCATTTTGACAATAACAAAAGGGTCTCGGTGGCCGAGTGGTCAAGGTAGTTCGTCTACTATTGATAACGTGGTCTGTCAACACCGAGATTGCGGGTTCGATTCTCACTGCAGGCAGGGTGTAATCGACTCCAATCTTAATTGACAAGGATTGCCAGTTTTCCTACCGCAGGTCGGGGGTTTTCTCCGGGTACTCCCCCCAATAAAAACTGGACGCCATGATATAGCTGAAAAATTGTTGAAAGTGGCGTTAAACATCATCAAACAAACAAACATAAAAGGGTCTCAATATTCCGAGTGATAAAGGTAGTTAGTCATCTATTAATGATCACCGGCGTGTCAACACTGGGTTGCGAGTTTGAACCTGACTTCGGGGTACATGTTACCTTAAAAAAATGTTTTTTTGAACTTTCTCACTGTATTTGCCTACGTGTATGTAAAAAAGCTTAGAAGAGTCTCGTTTGTCAAGTAGTTTAGGTAGTTGTTCTTTAATCAATTACAGGAGTGTCAACACAGTGGTTGCGAGTTTGAACTCTAATAAACATACACTGATAATTGTAAATTTATTTTTGTCACAATTTCAATTTCATGCCGATGTCACTTTAAGTTAAATTTTCAACCCTGACCCAATACTCAATACATTGGGCTTAAAAAAAATTGTGTAACCATTTGGTCTTTCCGAATTGATTTTATCTGTTATGGCTTATTCTACAAGCCGGAAAACGGCGTGTATATTTTCTATGGTCAAAGTGGCGTCTATATAGTTTATTATTAAAATGATATTTTTTAGACGAGTCAGTTGGTGCTTTACTTTAAAAGTGTAAACATTTCCTGAAACATTTGAAATGAAATTAGGTTGTTTTTTTAAATATTTAATCAGATATCACCACGTACTTGTTTTTATTTATCTATAAAGCAAGAGTTGAACATGTAAATTAGCCATTATATTTAATAAAGTGTGGATCGTATGGAGCAGTAAGTATCAAGTGAAGTGATAAGGCATATTTAATCGACATAATTAATGGTAATAAAACACTAAAACGTAAAGTGTGCGTTATATATAGATTTGCCAGTTCAATTTCTCTAATTTATATTATGCCTGTACTATAACAGCTCGAACTACAGACATATATCCAACCAATGTGGCTTTTTTAACGAGCAATATTAATGTATATCAGAAAAAATGCGAACGAATAAATCATTAATGACATGTTATTAAAGGTGACAAGTTCAATTGTTTGATATCCAGACTCAAATTTTAATTTAAAATAGGTCGCGAAGTATGTATTTCTCATATGATGACCTATTATTACTTTAATTCAAAAGGGATTCACATTAGAGGATTACCAGCGCTCGACCCATAAAAGATGCCTAGCGCTACCATAGGGCGCGAATATGGGTGGGCATATCTTTGGAGGGAAGAGAGATTGTCAGTCTATGTTTCCAAACCAGTGGGTAACGTGTTAGAAAGTTAAATGCTCTTTGCACGCATTGCATGCGCAACAAATCGCTAAATTATCTGTATTTCTATGTAATACTCACTATTTTTCCAGTGCCAGACAAAATTGTGTTCCCGTTAGTCCATCACTGTTCCCGTTAGTCCATCACTGTTCCCGTTAGTCCATCACTGTTCCCGTTAGTCCATAACTGTTCCTGTTAGTCCATCACTGTTCCTGGTAGTCCATCACTGTTCCTGTTAGTCCATCACTGTTCCCGTTAGTCCATCACTGTTCCTGTTTTATTGTTTGTAAACTTGTTCTCGTCCTGGTCATAGCTTCCTTTGTGTTCCCGTTAGTCCATCACTGTTCCTGTTTTATTTTTGTAAACTTGTTCTCGTCCTGGTCAGTCATAGCTTCCTTGCTGGACGCTGATATAAGCAAACATTCATTTAATTAGTCAGTAAACAAGTTCGAGATTGATCGGGCCTTTAATATCTCCATTTGGAAACACAGATACAACAAATAATTGCTATAATACTGGTACTATGTCTTACTTGTTGTTAGATTTAGAAAAAATATATGTTTTAGGAATGCGTCTAGTTTTAATGAAAGCACCGCTAAAAGATAAACAGTTGCAGAGAGACGACCCAATGGGTATGAAAAGCTGTTTGGTTCTGACAGAAGAAAAGAAACAAAGTTTGCAAAATCTGCTAAAGTAAACATCAAAAAGTCCTTATTACAAGGAAATATGTGTTCGTGCAATGAAATGATTACATTGAATGTTTATAATGTTTATAATGAAGTAGAATCAGTCATTTTAAGAGGGTTTTTCTTTGAGGAGTTGTTTCTGTCGTGGTTTTCGAGCACGGATAACATATTTTATTTTATTATGAAACCCTTGACGTGCTTGATTTAAATTTGTCAAATAGTTTCAATTTAAATTTGTCAAAAAGTTTCAAAGAAAAATTTTTTTTTTTATTTAGTAATTATTATTATATTTGGATGTTAAAACAAGATTAATTTGCTTAATTAAAAAAAAAACGGAAATAATATTCATGCATAATTTTAAAATAATACTTTTTACTATATTGATATTCAAATGAGATAAAAAATGAATCAAAAGGTTGTTGTCTATTACCGAGGATGTCGGATATAATTGTAGAAAGGGATCATTCATACCAACTTCACATTTACAGGTGAAAACTCTGTTACAGCAACCGAAAGTTCGGACTATAACGTACGGAGACAGGCGTTTTGACATCGGCAATAATCTGGAACAGTTTACCATCTACTCATCTTCGCTAGCCAAGGGTTACGATCCTGATAGTAACACTTGGATAGCGAAGAGGTCATCTACTATACAAAATGAACAATCCTTTGAACTTTTCAAGAAGAAAGTTAAAAATCGCCTGTTTAGTAGTGCATACAATCAATGATTTTGATTTTGTAATTTATAGACTGTTAGAATTTTAGAAATCAGTATTGCTTTGGAGTAGATTTTAAGTTAATTGGTCTTTTTTTCCTTGATTCATTACATTCATTGACATGGTTGTAATTTTAAATTTAATTTTGTTTTTAAATTCAAATTGATAGACATTTTAATTATTTTTTTTAAAATTATTATTATTTTCAACAATTTTAATTTAACTCATACGTTCTAGATTTTTCAATGTTTTTAGTTTTCAGTACATATATTGTTTTATAAATATTGTTGGGCAATTTATTGCTGCATGTAGTGTAAATTACTTTAAATTATTTGTATTTTTTATTGAATATTCATAATTTTATAGATAATGTTTCTCATGTAATATTGTAAAACGCCTAGAGTAATACTTTAGTTTTGGCACTATATAAGAATTGTTTATAATAATAATAATAATAATAATAACAACAACAACAAAGGTTGGTCCGAGAAAATGAGATTTTAAATTATTTATTGTAAGCAAGGGTTACATTTACAGCAAAGTAACCTTTTTAACAAACAATCAGCAATATATGTGGAACCTTGAAGAAAATATGACATAGCTGAAAAATTGAGGAAAGTGGCGTTAAAAACCATTAAAGAAAAAGAAACAAATTGAAATAAGCATATAATTTTCACATCCTGGAAAAGTAAAAAATTTGTAAAAGTAACCTAACTAGCTGCAAAAAAACAATTTTCATTAGTATTTGAAGATATTTCTGTAACTTTGACCCTTATGTTTTTTCTATGTAACGGTTATCATTTAGATGGCGGGAAGAATAATGAATCAGCACAAGGAATTGAAATAAAAAAAATCAAAGATCATCAGAACTGGCAAGTTTGCCGAATCAAAAATGAGTAAGATTGAGAAAACAATCGAAATAATAACAAAGGATCAGAATAATTTGCCGATACTTTGACTGAAAAATCATGCGTGAGTCTCGCGAGATTATCGTTAGACTTAACAGGCCTTTACTATACGAATGCTAACTTTGGTACCTTTTAGATTTAGGGAAGCAATATTTATTATTCTTGGCAAAGAATTTTATTTGATTATTTCAACATTCGCTGAAATCGGCAAAAGCAACATTTTCAAGAAAACCCCATTGATGATGGACACCTATTGATGGCCTTAACTCACGTGATCTAATAACAAGAAACTAAAAGATTTGTATAAAGTTTTTAAAATGTTTAATTAAAAGTTTCAACAATTCAAGGAAGGTTTTAATTTTTAGTTTTACGTGACTTAAATTACTGATGATGACACAAACATTGTGAGGACAGACATATCACTTTATAATAAATATGTTGATCCTTATACAATACAGGTATCGCATTGACTACGTTTCAAGAATGAATCAGATCAGACAATTTGTCTGAAACATCTGTGTGTTAAATTAAAGAAACAAGAATTGGCATAGTATAAGCTTCCTGTCTCCACAGATAAACAAAGAAAGGAATTCAACTGGCTTAACAATGTCAAAAAATATTGAATACACGTGGACTATCATATGTTTGGGACAATCAAAATTTTATGAACACGAATTGGTTAATATCTTCTGTAAAACAAAATATTAGGGACCAATTTATTCAAACCTGGAATAATACTGTACAAAATTCACAAAAAACTTATTATAGACTTTTTAAAAATGTCATAGAACAAGAAGAGTATTTTAAATTGTTAGGTAACAAAATGATTATTGACTTATGTTAGTTCAGTTAATTATAGACTGCCAATAGAAGAAGGTAGATTGTCAAACATAACCAGAAATGATCGCATCTGTAATATTTGTAGACAAAACGATATAGGTGATGAATATCATTTATACTTGTTTGCCCTTTTTTACTAGAAAGTCGTAAAAAGTTTATTCCCTGTTACTATTTTAAACGACCAAATGTGATTAAATTTAGTTACCTTATGAATAGTCACAATTGATCAAAATTGATTAATATTGTCAAGTTTATTAAAATAATTAACAAAACCTTGGCTACCCCAGGCTGAGTTTAATTGCTTTTTAGTTTAAGTGTTTAGTTTGTGTTTTAGTTTGTATATTACTGTATTTGTGTGTGTGTGGAGTGTGAGGGTGTGTGTGTGTGTGTGTGTATGTGTGAGTGTGTGGGTGAGGGTGAGTATGTGTGTGAAGGTGTGTGAGGGTGTGTGTGTATGTGTTCATTTTGTTATTATTTTTTGTTTCTTTGTACTGCTGTCTTGTAGTTTTAGAGAATAAAGATATATATATCCTTACTCCAAAGCGTAAAAACAAAGCCTTTACTGTGAATGTAGGTGCATCACCTTGATTTTAAATTACTATTGTTACAAATATGCAACTAAGACACATTGATGCTGAAAACGCCATATTAAACAAAAAAATTACGAAAATCCTTTTTATCATCGAGAGGTACCATTACATTCTTTGACAAAGACCAAGATACAGAACATTAATATTTTGTCCCACCAAAGATAATTGTAAGTAATTAACTTGATGTTTAATACTGAATTACACTCCCAAGTTTAAATTACAGTCAATTAAGAGAATTTATAATGTGAAGTAATAGTTTCTACGTAAAATCCTAATTGTTCTGTTACAGATTAATGTTTGAATTTATTGCCGTCCGGATGTGACAAAGAAAGATTTTTGGGACTGTAAACCAATTTAAATAATGTAAATTCATTTAATATAAAATATTAAACCCCAAAACGAAATTACATTATTTAAGGATTGGTGTGTTTAAACAGAAATAAATACTTCTAATTTGAATACACATAACAAACAATAATTTAAAAGCAAGTATAAATTATGTCTGCTATTTTTATTGACGTATTACAGGATGCATCCTCACAAAGGATTAGTTCAGTTACTTCTTGTATGACGTCATTGTTGAGCACACAGACATCAACATCGCTGAGCATCATCTCCTAGAGGGGCTTATTTATAATTATGCGGTAGACGATTTTAGGACGGCTTATTCGTGCCAAACAACAAAAAGAAAAAAAAATTATTTCGTTTGTCATGTTTGTACGATTTATTAATCCGTTTGAACGGTTTATTAAATCATATAAACGTTTTATTGATCCGTTTGTACAGTTTATTAATCCGTGTGTACGGTTTAAATACGTTTGAACGGTTTATTAAATCTTTCACGAAAACAATCAGATAGCTGATGGGCAGCGACATTCCTTAGTCATCTTCATGTCTGTCGGATAGCTGATGGGCAGCGACATTCCTTAGTCATCTTCATGTCTGTCGGATAGCTGATGGGCAGAGACATTCCTTAGTCATCTTCATGTCTGTCGGATAGCTGATGGGCAGCGACATTCCTTAGTCATCTTCATGTCTGTCGGATAGCTGATGGGCAGAGACATTCCTTAGTCATCTTCATGTCTGTCGGATAGCTGATGGGCAGAGACATTCCTTGGTCATTTTTATGTCTGTCGGATAGCCGATGATCACCGACGTTCCTTAGTCATCTTCATGTCTGTCGGATAGCTGATGGGCAGAGACATCCTTAGTCATCTTCATGTCTGTCGGATAGCTGATGGGCAGCGACATTCCTTAGTCATCTTCATGTCTGTCGGATAGCTGATGGGCAGAGACATTCCTTAGTCATCTTCATGTCTGTCGGATAGCTGATGGGCAGCGACATTCCTTAGTCATCTTCATGTCTGTCGGATAGCTGATGGGCAGAGACATTCCTTAGTCATCTTCATGTCTGTCGGATAGCTGATGGGCAGAGACATTCCTTGGTCATTTTTATGTCTGTCGGATAGCTGATGATCACCGACGTTCCTTAGTCATCTTCATGTCTGTCGGATAGCTGATGGGCAGAGACATCCTTAGTCATCTTCATGTCTGTCGGATAGCTGATGGGCAGCGACATTCCTTAGTCATCTTCTTGTCCGTCGGATAGCTGATGGGCAGCGACATTCCTTAGTCATCTTCTTGTCTGTCGGATAGCTGATGGGCAGAGACATCCTTAGTCATCTTCATGTCTGTCGGATAGCTGATGGGCAGCGACATTCCTTAGTCATCTTCATGTCTGTCGGATAGCTGATGGGCAACGACATTCCTTAGTCATCTTCGTGTCTGTCGGATAGCTGATGGACAGCGACATTCCCTAGTTATCTTTATATCTGTCGTTAAGCTGACGGCAGCAACAGTCCTTAGTCAACTTCATGTCTGTCGGATAGCTGATGGGCAGCGACATTCCTGTCCTGTAATTTCTTAGTCATCTTGAGTGTCTGTTGGATGGCTGATAAGCACGAGAATTCTCTAGTCATTTTAATGTCTAACTACAACAGAACATTAAAGTTGGATTTAAAAGGATAACATCGAAGCTGCTGTCGAATGGGAACAGTACTGACTTATGGCTTTCAAGGCCGATAAATGAATCATTATTATAAGTACATTTTCCAAAGCCATATTCTGGATCCTGTCAACTCTGTCAATCACATGCACCTCGTTGTCACAGTTAAAGCGACACAAGTGGAATACACGCATAGACCAATGCACAGAGAAAGCAAATAAGGGACATCTTAATTGCCGAAATTATTATTGACCAGAATTGTGCAAAAGTACCCTAAGCCGGGTTGAAAAAAAACCATTTAAAAGATTAAAATGTTTAAACTTAAACGATTGTGAAAGCTCATTGTCTATAAGTGCTGAAGTAGGTTGAGTGAGGTTTATTGAAACATTTAATATATTGTTGTCGGTAATTTGTTTTTTTTTAATATCGTTTTTTCTTTATCTATGTAGCTTTTGCCAACAATATATTTGTGGTAAGTTTGTATGACTTTCACGTTTTTCGTTTTAAATAGTAAGACAATGTCAGCGTGCATCACATGTAATACAGATAAAACCGTCTAGATATCAATAGCAATACGTGTTGTTTTGACGCTAGATGCCGTCTGGATTTTAAGATAAGCACGCCATGTTTTGACGCTAGACAGATTTTTATCAGTCGTAAGGACTGTAATCTATATATGTTCAAGCTGAACGAATATAAATAAGTGTTTGTTTAGTCTATTTCAAGTATATTGACCTTACTTGACCATATGCCTTAATATTTTGATATCATTCTGAACGATAAAGTTCTGTATTTAAACATAATCGGAAGCTTTTGTGGATGTTATGTGTTGTAAAAGACGTACAATCGCTGATGAAGATAGTACGTCGACATAACAACCAGTTCAAAAAAATAAATGTTAATTGACACTTTGACTTTTGTAGAGCTATGTTATAAGTAGAGTTTGAAACCGTATATAAAAAAGGAAACAGAAGCTAACGACCTACAACTTTTACGTGTATCCAATTGAATAAAAGTACAACTTTAAAAATGTGGTAAACAATGACTTCCGTAATATGTCAAATTATTGGTTTAATTATTGTATATTGACCATTCCTTAAGTACACACATGGAAGTGGTAACTACATTATGTAAATAATACACTTAAGGATCAATAAGTATCGGTACTGAGTTCATTACACACCCTGCTAAAAGTATCGTTACTGAGTTCATTACACACCCTGCTAAAAGTATCTTAAGTTCAATATTTTTGTACTCGATAGGTTTCTTACAAGAACATAGTAGATTGGGACAACTAATCGCTGCAAATCAAAATCAACGTTTTACCTTGATTACAAGATAAACTCGTCCGCGCTTTTAATAAGTCTTACTATAGATACCATTTCCTTGTTGAAACATGATTTTTTTTTTAAGTTTTTAATTCAGTATACGCTGTGATTGTGCTGCGATGATTATTGAAATACCTATATATTACGGATTATACTACAAGTGAACGTATTTTGGTGACAGAGGTTTTTTGCGTGACAAATGGAAACTGCGGGAAAAGTCTCGCGGTTGTACGAATACCATTAAACGTAACGAAAGCAGACCAATCGGATCACCTCAGTTATTTCCGCCTATGGTCGGAAAGTAATCTCGGAGGTAAGTGTATGGATATGAACCAAAAATCGGTCCAAATGTTATACGGTTATCCTGTTTACAACATTATTGTTGTGAAAATCATCAATGGTACCGGCGGGATTCGAACCTTCAACCTCTGTCTCTGAAGTCAGCACTCTAACAGATTGAGCTAAAGAAGTAATTCCCTAACGTAACCGATTAAGGCTGCATTTATCTTTGCCACACTACACTCTCCCCCTTTTTCTTTATTTCTTTTTTTTGGGGGGACCGCCGGCGCCATCCCGAGCAGCACACAGGTCCACTACTGTAACGTAATTCACTGTCGACCCACACCTGACACTCGGAACCTCTTGGGCCATATCTTCCTTGCACTACTCCAGTGCCCATGGCCATATTAAATGTGCATCTCATGCACCGAAATTGGACACCAAGCCAATTATTCACTTCTAGACACCATTCTCCGATACAGTAGTTGTTGCTCGCAGCGCCAATGTTGTGAAAATCATCAATGGTACCGGCGGGATTCGAACCTTCAACCTCTGTCTCTGAAGTCAGCGCTCTAACCGATTGAGCTAAAGAAGTACTTCCCAAACGCAACCGATTAAGGCTGCATTTATCCTTGCCACACTACATTATTTTAGTGCGATGAAATAGATGATCCTTTCATTATATTCAACTATACAGATCTTTATCGAAGCAGAAATAAAAATCTAATACAAGATTGTATTATTCGCTATCACTGCCAAAAAATTCATTCTCCGACAACGTTTAAATGGATAATTCTAATATGACGTCCTGCTTTAGCTATGTAAACAAAGCCGTGTCAAAATTCCAATAAGTTTAGTTCGCACATGCGTAAACTAGGTGTTTTGTGTAAATGTAAAAACTGACTTACAAATGTCGTTTGTTATGTGTTATCCATAATTATCGTTATTGTTAATAATTTAGTTATTTTTAGTCTGAATTCTGAGATTTATATGATTTAAACTACTCCCGATAATTCCAATAAAGCCCGCTCGCAATAATCTATTTCTTAAGTATTTGTTTACAATCTGATGTCATCAGTAACAAGCAACTAAACGTCAATGACAAGCCAATCAAATGAATGAACTGAAACGTCACAAACGAACTTGTGACGTCACAAATTCTTTGAAAGCACTGAAAATAGTTCAAAATGGAGATCACTTACGTCCGAGGTCACTTTCTCGACCCTTGACGGAAATGGCTGAGAGATGTTCCGATTGGAAAGCAGACGAACTTTTGTAAACAACGCAAGGTCCCTTTAGACATAAAAATTGCCTGACTCATCATGTAAAATTCCCGCAGCAAAAGTCAAGGACGATTTGTAACAATTTAACAACAGAGGCATAAGATAAAAATTGGACATGTTATCATATCTTAATTTTTTTCTATAGGATTTTTGTAATAAAAAGGTAAAATATGGAATACAAAAAAATGCTAGAAATATGTTTCCAAAGGGGATTAACAGTTATTATAGTGGTGTATGATAATCATCTATATTCATCAACAAACCAAGTAATGAAAGCCGGAGGTTTTGCACGTAATTAAGCCTGGTGTAACCCCACAATTTCTTTTGAAATCCTCTTCCTAAGTCAGGACCATTGCTGTATTTGCTATATTTTTGGTTGCTGGTTCTAAAAATTTGGTGGGTTCTTTCACTTTGATTTGTGGATTTTCTATTTAGACAGTTTCCTTGGTGTTCGGTATTACCTTCATTCCTTGCTTGGTCGAGGGTAAATAAAGTTTGTACACGTTTGTCAGTATAATAAATGAAAGTAATTTTCAGAATATGTTGATTATTAGCGTAATACTTTATAAGTCTTAATAATTTAATAATTTCGAAAATAACAATTCATAAAACATTGTTATTAAGAGTACATGGTACTTACTCAATCCTTATTTTTACATTTCACCACATCATCCTTTTTATTTAAAGTTTTCTTTTGGTTTTCATTTATGTAGTTAAATAGGCAAAAATGTAAATTCAACTTATCCGACAATCCGAATTAGTTAAAGTATTCAAATTATTAAGACATGATATGTGTTAGAATATTCAACTAATCAGACATGGCCTACGTTAGAATGTTAAACTAATGAGACAGGGTCAACGTTAAAACGTTCAACTTATCAGACGCGATATACGTTAAAACGTTAAACTAATCAGACATGGTCTACGTTAGAACATTCAACTGTTCAGATGCGGTCTACGTTAGAATTATCAACTAATCAGACGCGGTCTACGTTAGAACATTCAACTAATCAGACGCGGTCTACGTTAGACCGTTAAACTAATCAGACATGGTCTATGTTGGAACATTAAATTCAACTAATCAGACAAAGTCTACGGTAGAACATTCAACTAATAAGACACGGTCTATGTTAGAACGTTCAACTAATCAGACATGGTCTATGTTGGAACATTCAACTAATCAGACAGTATCTATGTTAGAACTTTTTAACTAATTAGACAGGATCTACGTTTAAACATTCAACTAATAAGTCATGGTCTGTATTAGAACATTCAACTAATCAGACAATGTATATGCCAGAACATTCAACTAACCAGACAATGTCTATGTTGGAACATTCAACTAATCAGACAATGTATATGTTAGAACATTCAACTAATCAGATATGGTCTATATTAGAACATTCAACTAATCAGACAATGTTTATGTTGGAACATTCAACTAATCATACACGGTCAATGTTAGAACATTCAACTAATCAGATATGGTCTATATTAGAACATTCAACTAATCAGACAATGTATATGTTGGAACGTTCAACTAATCAGACACGGTCTATGTTGGAACATTCAACTAATCAGACATGGTCTATGTTAGAACATTCAGCTAATCAGACAATGTATATGTTAGAACATTCAACTTATCAGACATGGTCTATATTCGAACATTCAACTAATCAGACAATGTATATGTTGGAACATTCAACTCATCAGACATGGTCTATATTAGAACATTCCAACTTATCAGACAATGTATATGTTAGAACATTCAACTAATCAGACAATGTATATGTTGGAACATTCAACTAATCAGACATGGTCTATGTTAGAACATTCAGCTAATCAGACAATGTATATGTTAGAACATTCAACTTATCAGACATGGTCTATATTCGAACATTCAACTAATCAGACAATGTATATGTTGGAACATTCAACTCATCAGACATGGTCTATATTAGAACATTCCAACTTATCAGACAATGTATATGTTAGAACATTCAACTAATCAGACAATGTATATGTTGGAACATTCAACTAATCAGACACGGTCTATGTTGGAACATTCAACTAATCAGACACGGTCTATGTTGAAACATTCAGCTAATCAGACATGGTCTATATTAGAACATTCAACTAATCAGACATGGTCTATGTTGGAACGTTCAACTAATCAGTCACGGTCTATGTTGAAACATTCAGCTAATCAGACATGGTCTAGAACATTCAGCTAATAAGTCATGGTCTGTATTAGAACATTCAACTAATCAGACAATGTGTATGTTAGAACATTCAACTTATCAGACATTGTCTATATTCGAACATTCCAACTTATCAGACATGGTCTATATTCGAACATTCAACTAATCAGACATGGTCTATATTAGAGCATTCAACTAATCCGACAATGTATATGTTGGAACATTCAACTAATCAGACACTGTATTAACTTAGATGTACAATATCCTCTGAGAAACCCCAGATTTTTTAATGTTCCCAGGGCTCGTACTCAGACCTATAAAACTAGTTTTTTTCCATTTGCACTAGATGCTTGGAACAAATTGGATCCTGACGTTCAAAACTTGCCATCTATCTCTATGTTCAGGAAAAAGTTAAGTTCTGATCTGGTGAGTCCCCCTGCGCATTACTTGATTGGTCCAAGACATTTCAATATAATATACTGTTGTCTTCGTAATGAAGTTAGTAACTTAAACCATCACTTATATCAGTCTCACTTATCTGAAAGTTCTGAATGTGACTGTGGCTGTAACATCGAAGATAACGCACACTTCTTTCTTCGATGTCCATTATATGAACATCAACGAGCTTACTTACTAGATAAACTTTCAAAATTTAACCCTCATCTAGATGTTGATACCCTTCTTGGAAATGATTCCAATCTCTCTCCAGACGACAACATAGAAATTGCACAAGCAGTGCTTGAATTTATCAAAGATACAAAAAGATTCCACTAGTTTTCAAATTTTAAATCTTCCAGGTTCTAAAGCTCCATTCCTGGTTTATAACCATTGTCCATATTTGTACTGTTTTTTTCTTTTTTTTCTTTTTTTTTCCATTACTATACCAATACTTTTCCCACTCTTATTTTTTTATTATTTCATTAATCAAATAACAAGCTATTTAAGTACTTATAGTGTTTAATAAAAAACATATCTATAATTGTATTGGTCAGCAAACTTTTTACACATTGTAACCAGAATCAGCCATACAATTTATTCTTCTAGTGTTTATATTATAGTGCTTTTCATTATTAATTATAAGTGTATGTATGTTATTTTGCATGCCTTGTTATCTCAATCAGTTTATAGGAGAGGATCCTTATAGCCTTTGCCTGTTATCCAATCCTTTTGTTTATTCAATAAAATTATTTAATAATCAGACACTGAATATGTTGGAACGATCAACTTATCAGACAATGTATATGTTGGAACATTCAACTAATCAGATATGGTTTATATTAGAACATTCAACTCATCAGACATAGTCTATATTAAAGCATTCAACTAATCCGACAATGTATATGTTGGAACATTCAAATAATCAGACAATGTATGTTAGAACATTCAACTAATCAGATATGGTCTATATTAGAACATTCAACTTATCAGACAATGTATATGTTAGAACATTCAACTAATCAGACAATGTATATGTTGGAAAATTCAACTCATAAGACATGGTCTATATTAGAGCATTCAACTCATCCGACAATGTATATGTTAGAACATTCAACTAATCAGATATGGTCTATATTAGAGCATTCAACTTACCAGACAATGTATATGTTGGAACATTCAACTCATCAGACAATGTATATGTTAGAACATTCAACTAATCAGATATGGTCTATATTAGAACATTCAACTTATCAGACAATGTATATGTTGGAACATTCAACTCATCAGACATGGTGTAATTATGCAAGGACGTTGTGTATTTTAGAACATTCAACTAATCGGTCACGATCGACGCCATAACCTTCAACTAATTAAAACCCTAGAACATTCAAGTAAGCAGGAAGAACATAGCTAAAACATTTAACTGGACAGACAAGACCACAGTTAGAATAGCAATCTAAACAGACAGTTCGTTACAAAAAGGCCAAACTCGGCGAAAAACAATTACATAACAACCTTCAAGAAAGGTAAAAACTAGATATTAGTGAGATCGTACCCATCTCTGTGGGCTCCACCAACCTCGAGGTCAAGGTAAAAGGTCATCAACCATAGTTTGCGACACATCGCCTTGATATTTTCTACCCACATTTCAAATAGCAAAAGCCTATCTCAAAAGATAAAAACATTACAGCCAGGGCATGAATTTGTCATTCAGAAAGCAATAATGTGACCCCAAGGATAAAGGTCAACAACCATGGTATGCGACACATCGCCTTGATATTATCTATCCACATTCTAAATATCAAAAGCGTACCCCAAAAGATAAAAAAGTTACATCCCGGACACGAGTAGGTAAGGACGGACAGACTGATCACTACAGGGCGGGGACATAGAAACCAAATTATAGGCCGAAACAAGCTAATAAAAAAGCTAGATCAGAACTGCTTACTAGAAAGTCAATCAAAAATCAGAACATACAACTACCGCTAGAAGTCAAACTGAAACTTAACAGAAACCGATTACAAAAAGGAACAGAATCAAAACATCAGGTAAAAAATGAAAGACTATAGTAAACACTAAACAACACAACGCAAAAAATCAGTTACGTAAATTACTGTACCTGCCGTTGGAGATCAGTTACTTATTTATCCATCCTGCCGCGTCAGTGCTTTTATAAATGGTTTGTAGCTGACCAGTTGCAGATTTCATTAACTATCGATCATCAAATATATAGAGATTATTGATATCCCTTCAACAAAATGCTTAGGGATGCTACAAATCATGTGATCTTGACCCACGTCCAAGATGGATCTTCAAGGCATGCATAACAGAACTTGTGCCTTTCATTACCAATTTATAAATGCATCCATTAGTTAGTGTTAGGTCCCAGACGCACTTAAGCGTGCTATTATACGACCTCTGCTAAAGAAACCTGATCCGGGTATTTTGAAGACCAGTTTCTAACTTGCCATTTGTCTCCACAATATAAGAGAAAGTCGTAAGCGTTCGATTGGAGAACTGATTGACAACTCCTTACATGAATCACACCAGTCAGTTTATAGAAACAGCGCTACTTAAGGTACAAATTGATATTGGAATCTCTTGAAAGTAACAGAGTTACCGTTCGTATTGGAATCGCTTGAAAGTAACAGAGTTACCGTTCTTAATGGAATCTCTTGAAAGTTACAGAGTTAACGTCCTTGTGTTACTCGATCTGTCTACATCCTTTGATACTATAGATCACATAACGTTGATAAGTCGCCTAGAGAATCATTACGGCATAACGGGTGATTCCATCTTGTGGATTTCATACTTCCATGACAGTGTCTGAAGTAATGGTATTCTCGTCAAAAACATTGAAAACATGTAGAGAACTTTCATGTGACAGTTGGCGAATCCCGGATAACATAAAAACCTTGGATCAGTATTACACCACATATGAATATGGGAAAACAGGTACACTACGTATGCAGATCTACATTTGCTCAACTAGAAACATGGGACGTATAAGGAAGTATCTAACTACGGATGCTACAAAACCTCTTATTACCTCATTAGTGACATCGAGGCTAGATTATTGCAATGTGCTTCTTACTTGTGTTTCAAATTTTTCCTTAAATAAACTTCAGCGGGTACAAAATATAGCCTTGTTTATACATATAAAGCTCTTCAGGATCAAGCTCCACAGAATGTCAGAAACATGTTAAAACTGTATACTCCGGCCAGAGACTTGTGCTCTACCAAATACATGACATTAGTAGTGCCAAGATGCAAAACCACTACGTTTGGGAACAAGACTTTCAGTTATGTTGCCCCTGCTTATGGAATGGCTTTCCAAATGATATCCAATTTGCATAAACAGTTTTAAACAACTTTTAAAAACACACTCCTTCAACTTTGTTATACATAGGAGTACTTTTAAGTGACAATGAAATTTAGGTTTTGAACCGGAATGTAAATATTTTAATGTATAAGTGATGTGTTTTTAATATTCATTTACTAGACTTATTTATACAATTTGACTTTGTATGTTGGACAATCTAATTAAATTAAATATTGTGCTTGCCACCCCCTTTTAAATTGTCGCGCCGTGGGTCACAAAGTGGGAAGCAAGTGAAAGATTTAATTACATAATTGCGCCATAATATCGAGGAACTAATTAGATACTTTCGTGTTAATGCGTGCGTTTCTTAATGACACATTCTATGTTTGTTTCATTTTGTTTAAAATAGTTGTATTTGTACTAAATCAACATTAAAAGTTGTTAAGAAAACAATGCGTAGATGTAATGAGACACGACAGGGCATTGTTGTGGGTGTTCAGAGGATATGCTGTGACGAAAACCGGATACATTCTACCTCTAATTCCGTCTCCTAATTGTTGAACGCTAACATTTCTACCTTATATTACATTATTGCTGTCAATTTAATGTTTTGGGCTCATTAACGTGCGTTTAAGAATGGTTTGTTGGTTATTCTTCTTATAAGGCAAAGCTTACCAAGTAATCAGGTTCACACGAAAAATACCCAATTATTTTACCTGGGGAGCGTTGATTAGAGATCGGTAATTATGGATTAGGGACCGGTCAAAGATTTGTTTTTAAAAAGTGGGTGTACTATCTAGTAATTATTTATATGGTTACAATTCAGTATTTATGTTTGTTAAACAAAATGAAAAAAGTTTTGTCCTAAATAGAGGAAAAACTTTTATCTGATTTTAGTGCTAAATGGAATGAAGATTTACACCGAAACACCGCGAGACGAGGGGAAACAGGGGGAAATAGACTGCGTACGTACAGAACTTTCAAATAAGAAATTAAATGCGAGCTTTATCTTAAAACTAATAACTCCAACGCAACGTGCTGTCAATTCCGATGTGGTGTTGCACCACTATGAATATAAACCTGCCGCTTCGAAGATTACCGGTAGAAGAACGAACTTGCTTTCTATGTGAAACTTCGATTGAGGATGAAGAACACGTACTCCTGGAATGTCCTTTATATGACGATATAAGAGATGAACTATATACTACCTTAGTGCATTACGAAGAAAATTTTTATGCGCTTGATAATATCGATAAACTGTCCATTGTGTTATAGGCTCAGAAAACTTTCACGCTATTCTGATAAGTGCCAAAAATCCTGCAAATTGATTTTAGATAAGAGAAGACAATTTTTATACCGATATTTTTTTAATTTTATTTTATTTTTTTGAGACTGTAAATATTCGTTTAATTGCAAGTTCCGTTTTTTATTCAGTTTTAAATGTGAACTATCTTTTAATCGTTTCTCGTAATTCTTTTTTAGAATGGTATCTATATATATATATATTATGTTTTTTATGTTATGTGTATATTTTATTGTATATAAACGTCTAAAGAGTCTACCAACCAGTAAAGCTTTTTAAGTATCGGATCGACAAACATGACGATACAGCATAAACAAAAAATAATACACAAGTCTAGAAGATTATGCAACGATACAAATGACGGTGTTTCTTGTCAAAAATTTAGACAAATTAAGCCCAACACTGTTTGAATTAGATTTTTAACACTGTCAATTTTTTTTTTACCCACAGCGGGATTCGAAATCACACTGTTGTGACACTTTGGCACCAAATCGCCTGCACTATGTCCAGCGGTCTAGACCCCTCGGCCAAATCCGCTATATATATATATATATATATATATATTCGTTTAAAAATATGTACAACAACATCTAGATACATAATTAAAGCGAAAACAAAGTTTTACACTTTAAAAAATTGCACAAATATTTCGCCTGACCAACAGGCTTCGCCAGTGTTTTTACAACGAATGACAATAACAGGTAAAAAGTTTTTGTCGTTATACGTATGTGATGTATACTATATCTAGTAATTAACGAAAAAATGTTTTTTGTTAGTGCTATTACAAGTATGTACAGGTGTATAAATATGTAGCACTATTTATACGGTTACAATCAAGATATATATACAAAAAAGCAGTTTTTAAATAAATAAAACGACACGTAATTCTACATGAATATTCGGAGACCATGGTTGTATCTGGTCTAAGGTCCTATAATTTTTCATTAATTCCTAATGTTTTTATCCAAAAACTATCTTTCTCTTTTCTCTGTTTGTCTGTCCACCTTGGGTTATGGTCTATTAGGGTCAGCTATTGCAGTGCCGTGCGTACGTAGGTGCCTATTAAGGGGTAAGTTGGGTTTGCATCTTGTGTCGCTTCTGTGCCCGTTCATTCGTTTGCTGAATCGTTGCACAGACTCACCAACATACTGGAGATTGCATATACCACATTGTAAAAGGTATAAGATGTTCTCACTTTTGCAATTCAAATTGACATGGATGTCAAATTGTTTGCCATTTGATGTGCTAGTGAAGTGTTGGGTGTGTTGTATGTGATCGCATGTCATACAACGACCGTCACCACAGATGCAACATTGACCCGCTTGGCGGCTACGTGACGACATTTCTGCTCGGACTAACTGATCTTTTAAACTTTTGGGTTTTCTAAAGGCCATTACAGGAGGTTCTGGAAATATTTTTGAAAGTTGATGGTGTTTTTCAATTGTTGTCCATCGTTCGCGGATAGTACGTGCGATGTCTTTAAAAGCTGGGTGGTATGTTAGGACAAACGGGACTCTATTGTTAGTATTCTTTTCTCTGTACTGCAGAAGCTGGTCCCTACTGATGTTGTTGGCTTTATTAAAACCTATTGATATGTTTTTGTTATTGTATCCTCTCTGCTTTAGATGGCATCGAAGCTCTCCAAGACGCTGCTTAGTTTTAGCCTCCGTAGAACAGATGCGTTTAACTCGCAGAGCTTGGCTGAAAGGAATACTTTTGCTGCAATGTTTAGGATGGCAGCTGTTTGGTGAGAGGTACTGATGTTTATCTGTGGGTTTACAGTACAGATCGGTTGACATAATTCCATCTATTACGGTGGTAGTGGTATCTAAGAATGAGATTTTAGATGTGGACATTTCATGTGTGAATTTGATAGAAGGATGTATACTGTTAGCGTGGTCAAAGAACTGTTTAAGGTTTTCCTCGCTTTCAATCCATTTCATGTCAACATCATCAATGAACCTAAACCATGAGAGTGGATGGTGGAGAGAAGAGTTTAGAAGTTGTTTCTCGAGTTTTCCCATAAAGATGTTAGCATAGGATGGTGCCATTTTGGTTCCCATGGCTGTTCCGTTAATTTGTAAATAGTGCTCGCCATTAAACGTAAAATTGTTATGTTTTAATACAAGTTCAAGTAGTTGAATTAGGCACTCAGTGGGGGGATCTTTGATGTCGCGTTGTTCCCAGACCTCCTTACGTGCTGTTATGCCGTCGTCGTGTGGTATATTGGTGTACAATGATGTTACATCCTTGGAGACGAGGATTGTGTCCGGTGGAAGTGGATTCATGGATTCCATTTTACGCAGGTAGTCGGTTGTGTCTTTTATGTAAGATGGTAAAGTTTCCACGTGTGGTCTTAAGTGGAAATCTATAAATCTATATCTATATAGATTATATTGATTTTGAGACATAAATAAACTATATCTATCTATCTTATCGGTACTTGTCCCGTGTATTTGAAGGCATAAAAAGTATGTTTCCTATTGTCTTTTGCAGCGGTCACAATCGGACAATTAATACGGACCTTATTTTCATTAGGTAGCTCTGGCCTAAGAGCGACAACTCGAAATAGTCCTTCAGTAATGTAGAAATTTATTTTAAATTGGCCATCATAACAGATTCTAAACTAAAGAACTTTAATTTCGACGCTTATTAATAATACGTATGATATCATAATACATCTGAACTATCACAGCTAAATAAATAAATTTTGTGAGAATACTGACTTTTGATTGGCTGAAAAATATTTTCTATCAGAGGATGGAAAACAAATTTGATCGTCATGGAGACACGCGCCCTTTGATGTCATATATTACTCCACGGGAAACTAACAGTTTTTTGTGTTGATCTGATTTTTCAAAAATGTCCAGTTAAAAAATAAAATTGCTGAGTTTATTCTATTATTTGAATTTATTTATTGAGGATTAACTGCAAAATAAATAAATTCAAACAATAGAATAAACTCAACAATTTTATTTTTGTAAATGGACATTTTTGAAAAAAGATATAAACACAAAAACTGTTTCCCATGGAGTGATATATGACGTCAAATAGCGCGTGTCTCCATGACAATCAAATTTGTTTTCCATCCTCTGATAGACCTTTGGTTTTTAGTTTTTAGTTCTTCTTCATATATATTTAATTTTGCTTAACAATCTTTACACTGTGTTCGTTTACACTAAGGCTCCAAGTACTGGGGTTTAAATTTACGTCGAGCAGTCCCTAAACTGAAACTAGTCTGACATCATGTCCAACAACAGGGTGACAACAAGGAGAGGTAAAACAAGACCGGAACCCTCAACGGCTATTACTGGGTATAATGTGAGACCTGAAAAAGCTATGCAGCAAAAACTCGAGGCAACTAATCGCCCACACATTGAGTGCGAGCTAAAAGAGAAAAACCTGATAATATCCTTTTCTACTGCAGCATTTGAGTCGTTTAGAAATATTCTCCAAAACTACGCATGTAAAAGCCAATATCAACCTTGATTGTACGGTACGAAACTCCAATGACAACTCCATCAGAGCGGAAGAGGCCTACTCGGTAGTAAAAGAAGGCACGCAACTATATATGATAAATTTAAGAAATAGATTATTGCGAGCGGGCTTTATGGGAATTAGAACATGGTCAGACCTTATATTTGTCAATATTTTATACCGAGCGATAGCGAGGTATAAAATGAAGACAAATGTAACCAGTAGGATTATCCATACAGGCAATATATATATATAGATAGAAGGCTATCAAAGGGTTCTATTATCTCTTTATTTCGATGGTATATATAAACATCAAAGATCCAGTGGATAAAAGCCCTAAAAACAAACAACAATAATAAGTCCACTGATCTAATAAATATATAATACAATATAGCGATACTAACTTAATTCGTATTTGTAAAATATGAACACCGTACGCTACACAAATGGTGAACGTCTTACATAATCCGACTTTACTGTAAGCATGTGTTTCATACATGTATTAATATTAATATATTCGGTATTTTTCAACTCCAAGCATCGCTCAAGTTTAGTTAAATAAACATAAAAGATTGACGCAAACATAATATAAATTTATATTTACAAAATATATATCAACAATTATGATTAACCTTACCTCACATGTGGTGCGAAAAGGCATCCACTAGGTGTTCTTAAATATCCCTTACATAACAGCGTAACCTACGATAAAAATTACAATAATAACTTATATATTTGAACCTACATACTGTTCAATTATATTTACAGTTACAGTTAATTCTGTTTTAAATAGAATTACCGATTCTCACAATAAACTATATTTAGGAAAATTAAAATATAAAGTATTTCCAGTCATTAATGACAATTGCTATTTTCCAAAAATATTAAATTTAAGATTCGTTAATGGTTGTATTAAATCAATTGAAAGATTTACTTTAGTTTAAAATACCACACATCATTTAAACTCTCATTCGTTCCTCATTCGTTCAATTCCACTATCAAATGTGCAATTTATTAAAATATTAGTTCGGTAAAATATAAATTATCTTAATCAGAACTGACTGAAAAACCAATTCAAAAGTAGAACGAAATAAGGCTTACCAAAAAGTATCTATCATTCAACTAAAGTAAAGTACAACTACAATACTATTCGTCTTTTCTGCACGATGACCAATTGTAAAGTGAGTAGACAGGAGTAAGAACAGGAATAAGAATAGAAGTTTTTACTGTCAAAACCTGTCGAACCGGCCGGACAAGTTGTCAAATAAAAATCAATACTTAATGACCGAAAGTGACCACTACTCACATTAAAACCAGAATTACCCGAACTAGGTAAAGATAAATCCAACTTACAGTTAAACAAATATTAACTTAAAATAAAACAAGACAATATTTAATCATTCAGTCGGAATGATTCAAAACATGTTTAATTTTAAATACAAACAATATGTACACGATACAAAAATACAGTCTACCACATACTCCCCCCTGTCAAGAAATGACGTCCCGTCATTTTCCTCGTCTGTCAGCTATGAACGGGTAACTTTACAAGGTCCAGAATCGTCTGTGCAGCTTCTTTCTGAAGACCATGAAAAAGTTCTGTCGTTGCTAGCGCCTTAATATACTCGGCTTTCCTGTACCACTCATCACTGCCGTTTGTTATAGAGTTTACGATATAATCTCCCGAGTTGTACCACGTCGGAGGTCTGCGATGTCTCCCCGATCGTCTTATCTGAAGCTCTGGAAGATTATCAGGTGGTGAGTTGTCAGATGATGAATTATCAGAGATCCCACTTAGATCTACGACACCAGGAACTTCTTCGTGGTGTTCGGCAACAACTGGCGAAGCGCTTCTCGAATCAGGCTGATGGGCGTCCCCATCGGATTCTACTTCCGAGTGAATCTCATTATCCTCTATCTCAGTGTCGTCGACTAATGTGACAGGTTCTTGGCCAACTTCTAAGGCTGTGTCATCAGTAGTGGATGAGCTACTGCTTGCAGTCCTATGAAAATGGCTTACCAAGAAAACTTCAGTGTCCGATTCATCTGATGATATATTTACTTCCGATTCAGGCACTGTAGTCTTCACTTCGGTCCCCGATTTCTTCGTCTGACGTTTAGTCTTAGGTGGTGATGGTGAAGATGGTGATACAGAAGCATGATCAGATGTTAGGTATCCGATTGGCAACAACAAATTTCTATGTAGATTTCTTTTTCGTCCTTGCCCATTCTCCATCTGTACTGTGAATACTGGAATTTCTTTATTCGGTTGATCCAAAACTATATATGGCTGGTCTTCTGTTGTTGTTTCTTTGATTTTCGTATGGCTAATTGGTATGCTTCAAGCAGTCTATTTCTTAAGTCCCGAATGTATTTTGATCTTGGTTGCTCTTGTTCTTTGAGAATACCAAAAGCAAGATCTATCGGTAATCGTGGATTTCTTCCAAACATTAGCATGTACGGTGCCTGTCCAGTGGTTTCATGTCTCGTACAATTATATGCGTGTACTAATGGGCCGATGTAATGTTTCCAATTAGTCTTTTGATGTGGTTCCAATGTACCTAGCATTTCTATTAGTGTCCTGTTAAATCTTTCGCAAGCTCCATTTCCCATCGGATGGTAGCTGGTTGTTCTTGACTGCTTAGTTCCAAGAAGTTTACATAGTTCCTTAACAACTGCACTTTGAAAGTTGGTACCTTGGTCTGAATGTATCCTTTGAGGTATGCCATAATGTGTTATAAATCCATTAAATATTGCATCTGCCGTTGTCTTAGCTGTCTGGTTGCGTGTTGGAATTGCAACTGCATATTTAGTGAAATGATCTATTATAACAAGTACATTCTGTATTCCTCCCTTCGCTGGTTCTAAAGTCAGATAATCTATACAAACAAGTTCTAATGGTGATGATGTTGTAATGGTAACTAGAGGAGCTCTGGTATTTGTTGGCGTCTTTCTCTTCAAACATCTGTCGCATTTCTCGATCCATTTCGTAGTTTCATCGTTCATTCCTGGCCAGTAGAAACGGTCACGTAATAATGACAATGTCCGATCTCTGCCAGGGTGACCCATGTCATTATGAAATGCTCTAAGTACTGTAGTGACGTGTTCTTTTGGTAATACCAGCTGCGATCTTACCTCATCGCCTATACTTACCTCTCTGTAAAGAATACCATTCTTAACCTTAAGGTGCTTAAATTGTCTCCTTAAAGGGTGTGGACCTACTTCTTCGATAGATGGTTTTCTGTTCTCTTTCACGTAACTAATCCATGATCTTAAATTCAGATCAAGTAATTGAGCTTTCTCCCAATCGATGATGTCAAACATTTCGGATGATTCTAAAACTTCATCTTCTATCACGGCTGGATCAATGGCTAAACTTTCAATGTAGGATGTCGGCAGTATACTGTCACATATGGCCTGTACTGAATCAATAGAAATTTTTTCGAGTTGTTCTGGCAATCTACTCAAGGCATCAGCGTCAGCATTTGCTTTTCCTGGGCGATAAAGAATATCAAAGTTGTATGCACTAATTGCAGCTAGCCAACGATGTCCTGTAGCATCAAGCTTTGCGGATGTTAGTACATAAGTGAGTGGATTGTTATCAGTGAAGACTTTGAAGGTTTGTCCATATAAATAATCCTTGAATTTATCTGATATTGCCCATTTAAGTGCTAAAAATTCCAATTTATGAGGAGGGTAATTCCGTTCAGATTTAGTTAAACCTCGACTAGCATAGCTGACGACCTTTTTCTGTCCTTGATGATCCTGGTAAAGGACTGCACCTAAGCCACTACTCGATGCGTCTGTGTGCAACTCGTATGGTAAGGATGGATCAGCATATGCAAGAATGGGTGACGTTACCAGCAAATGTTTTAACTGATTAAATGCAGTTTCTTGTTCTGTGCCCCAAGTCCATGGTTTCCGTTCTTTCCTCTTTCCTTTTACCTTCTTTGATAATGGTGTAGGCATCATATCTGTAAGCGGCTTACTAATCCTACTAAAATTTCGGATAAACCTACGATAGTACCCTACCAATCCAATAAATCTTCTGATGTCTTCAGGTGACGATGGTGTTGGCCAGTTCACAACTTTTTCTGTCTTATCAGGATCGATTTCCACCCCAAACTCAGAAACGATATGTCCTAGGAATTTTACACGTCTTTGAAAAAATGAACATTTCTTTGGTGCCAATTTTAGATTTGCTTTCCGAATTCTGTCAAAAACAAGTGCAAGGTTAGTAAGATGTTCTTCATACGTTCTGCCAAATATGATAATATCGTCTATAAAAACACAACAAATTTTCAAATTTAAGTCTGCCAGGCAATTTTCAACAAGTCTTTGATAGGTTGCTGGACTGTTAGTGAGGCCAAAGGGCATTCGGGTATATTCGTAAAAGCCTAACGGTCCGACTGTGAAAGCTGTGCGTTCTTTATGTGGTTCATAGATTTCAACTTGATAATATCCCGCTTTCATGTCTATTGTTGAGAAGTACTTTGCTCCTGCTAGACAGTCTAGTAATTCCTCAGTCCTAGGTAGTGCATAGGAATCCTTCTTCGTGAGTTTATTAAGTTGCCTGTAATCAACACATAGCCGCAAACTATTATCTTTCTTTCGAACGAGTACCACGTTCGAAGCATAAGGGCTGCAGGATGGCCTAATGACTCCTATATCCAATAGTTGTCGTAGATGGGTCTTTACTTCCTCGTACATTGATGATGGAATTCTGTGATATTTTTGTTTAAAAGGTGTTTCGTCTATAAGATCAATCCGATGTTGAATCTTATCAGTGTGCCCTAAATCGGTGTCAGATCTCGAAAATATGTCATGATATGATCTAATCAGTGCAATTCCTTTGTCCAACTCTTCCGTAGTTAAGGTACTTTGAGTTATTTCCATTTGGTCTAATACTGGTTGAAAGTCATCTGGAGAAATAATATCAGGCTTTTGATCTGGTTCAATAACAACTGGATGTACTTCGCATAGTATAGCATGTGGTGCAACGGTGACAGTCTGTGCCGTGACATTCGACAAAGTAACAGGAATTGGACCATTACATCTGTAGTTGTAATAAAAAATAGACGGATCAACATCAACATCACACAAACTAGAGTCTGACTGAACTGCTTGTAAAAGAGCAGCAGTATTATGATACGGAATTTCTTTGTCAGTGTAGCCCATTATCTCCATTGATGTGTTAGGTTTGATAATAATTTTCTTCGTTGACGCATTCTTGATAACCGCTAGTCGGTTCTTATTCTTGGCTAATTGTTGGTCTCTGAGTAATATGCATCGAAATGCGAAATAAAAATTTGTGTGCAGATCTGTTGTCTGTAGAAATCTAGGACCTTGACTTTCTTTGAGATGATCCATGATTCTTGACAAAATGTTTGTGCCAAGTAGTAACGGTACTGCAGCGTTATACTTACTGTCAGGTGTTACAAGAAAAATACATGGGTGTCTACCAGGAACTCTTGGCAACTCAATCCATGTTTCAATATATCCTGCGTAAGGTAGCTGTTGACCTCCTGCGCACTCAATATCCAACAAAGTGTTGATAGTATGTAGTGGTAAATCCGATAAATACTTACTAAAATATGTCTCGCTGACAGTAGATACTGTTGACCCTGTATCCAGTAGTGAAGTAACCAAGTTTCCATGAATAATTACCTCTGCTTCTGTAGGTAATCCAAACAATCCTGGTGGCTCTTTAACTAAGTTGTTCTTAATAACTGTGGGACCACTTACCTGTTTATTTAGACCTATTGTTGATCCCTCTCCATAGGTCTCTTGGAGTTTAAATCATTCTTTGAATGATCCATACGAACTCTACAACCTCTTGCAATATGGCCATACTGTTTGCATCTATAGCACTGGATGTCTTTCATGTTCTTATTTCCTGATTGTTGAGGCATTTCCTTTTGTTCCTTCTGTTGATTCGTATTTGAGTTATTCTGTTTTTGATTCCAAGGACGATTTCGTTGTCTGAAATTACTTGTCCTTTGGTTTTCTTGTTTCTCCTCAATCTTATTCACCTTCTCTGTCAATGCTCTTAACATAGTTTTAATTTCATTCACTTCCGAGTTCTCAATCACAGCTGCTTTAGAAATTTTTTTGGTGTTGATTCCCTCTCTTAGTTGTTGGTCCTTTTCAATCTGTCTTAAAGCTACTCTCAATCCATCAAAGTCATGTATGGAATCATACTTGTGAGCTGAGATGTCCTTAAGGGATGACCTTAGGCCTGTCCAAAGCATAGCATGCAACATGGCGTCTGTTTCCTGGTGCGTTACAAGTCCACGCTCAGCTGCTTTACCAATGATGTCTTCTAGTCGACAACTCCAACTAGATACATCCTCATCTGGTTGTTGTCTTGCACTGTAAAATTCAGCCATGAGTTCTTCCTTTCTTGCAACATTTCCATAAACACTGTCAAGCTTCTGAAGTATTTGATGGACAGTAGCATCTGTGCCAAGTCTCATTGAAACCCTTCCTGCCTCACCTCGTAAGGAATGTCTTACTGCATGAGTAATTACATCAAGTTCATAAATCTTTTCCTTCATCAAACAATTTATCTCATACCGCCAGAGATCATATGTTGTCTCCCCTTTATTGCTGGCTCCAGAGAAATTTGAAATTCTTGGTGGTTGACTAAATGATGTCTTAGCAGTTCTATTTTGACCCGTTATATCGGCGGATGCTTGTGGTAAGTTAGCACCTGCTGTAGTTCTCTTTGGTATTGCACCGATACCAAGCTCTTGGTGCTCCTTTTTTACTGGAAGAAGTGGTATATCACCTGTACTCTGAAGGTACTCAATCATCCATTGTTTTAAATCCTGAGGTGTATCAGCCTTAGGTGTTAATTTCATTTGGGCTAATGTCTGCAGCAAGGTTTCTTGGGCTGCTGTTATCTCAGTTTCTGCAGAATCCCCTGAGGTCGCCATGACAAATTTAAGTAGCTATCAAAGTTGAGTATAAATGTGACTAAATATGTAAATATAATCAACTATTTAATATCTAATAAACTTCTTTAGAGCGCAAATGCACTACATGTATGAATTGAGCTCCTTTGTTTAAATACTGCTGTATATGTAAATCCTTCGATGATAATATTTGATCTAACCTAACACTTGTCGTTCACAATCAAATAAAAAAAAAATTACTTACCTTGCTCAAGTTAGTCAAACTGCAACACACGATCCTCTTGCAACGCGTTCTGTCTTAAAAACAAGCGATACGGGTATACCTCGCGTAAATAGATACGTATAATTATTTTAAGGCAAAAGTCAAATTAGTAATACCTTAATTACAATTTTTTTTTATAAGTATCAAGCCAATAAAGTCAGAAAGACTTGCCTACTTATACCCTGTACTACACAAAGAATCTGTAAATCAACTGGATGTAAACCAAGTGGTGAAAATACAATAAAGATACGAAATATAGATAGTTACCAAGACGAAAGTCTAGATAAAGTTGTTAAGGTATAGGGTAGGGTGAAGGATAGTTGGATGTTAAGTTGTTATACAATGAATGTTAGTAAAGTGATCTTGTATTCGTACACTATCACACTATGAACTAATTTACACCCTATTTAATTGATCAAGTTTATATTTCGATTTTTTTTAATCTTATTTATCTGTTTACTCTGAATGAAAAAAAAAATCAGTCGAACCTGATTAAAACACTACATATACTATATTAGTACATATAAAGCTACGTGTATAACAAAACAAAAATGCACATATATACACAAAAGCAGCAAAATAAACATGCATAAGCTTTTATCATACAATCTAATACTAAGCATTACTGATTAAAGAAGTTATATACTAACACAGTACATGCGTTGATTATCTAGGAACACGTTTTTTCCTTCTCTATACAATATCAGTACAAAATATTAATTGTTTGTGTTGTCTCTATACTAAAGTCGCATTACTTCGAGTACAAACAAAGTCAGCTTAGGTTTGTTTGTCTGTGAATAACTTCAGCAGATAAGCAATATGTATCAATAATGTGTGTATGCTTGTAAACAAAATTGATTGAAGTACTATGTATAATAAAATAAGTTAACGTAAACAAAAGCAATAAATCAAAAATAACAAATGTAAACAGAAGTTCAGGACAAAAATAACTTCCGGTGACCTATGACCTTATGTGTTTGTTTATTT
This sequence comes from Limnoperna fortunei, assembly GCA_944474755.1. Taxonomy (NCBI): domain Eukaryota; kingdom Metazoa; phylum Mollusca; class Bivalvia; order Mytilida; family Modiolidae; genus Limnoperna; species Limnoperna fortunei. The sequence goes on along the minus strand of OX104120.1, from coordinate 33,120,853 downwards.
TTAATGGTTGCAAGTCGAATACGGCCACAGCTGAGTATGTCTATTTACTGATTCTATACACAAGTACACACGAAAAAAAAATGTTTCGGTATCACATCATGATTATGTACATATCAACAGATCATGTTATATTTTTTCTAAAAAAAACCCACACAATATTCTATAAATATACAGCTATTCTAAATACAAAGCATTAAAGCGTAAAGCAACATGCAAAGCATTTAACAATACAAACAAGTAAAGCAACTCAAATACATGTATAACACTCAGATTCCACTTACTGTTACTGTTCGTTTCCAATAATTCTGTAAAAATTCTTTAAATCCTTCAACAGACGAAAATCATACTTCCGGTACATATGTCCTTAGTTGTGGAAAGTATACTTCCGGTACAGCTGTCCTTAGTGGTGGGGTACCCGACGGACGGAATACAGTCACTTATAGGCCTATGTCGTTAAGAACGAATCAGTTGATGTCCATCTAATACACATACGTGGGCGCCAAAATGTAACCAGTAGGATTATCCATACAGGCAATATATATATATAGATAGAAGGCTATCAAAGGATTCTATTATCTCTTTATTTCGATGGTATATATAAACATCAAAGATCCAGTGGATAAAAGCCCTAAAAACAAACAACAATAATAAGTCCACTGATCTAATAAATATATAATACAATATAGCGATACTAACTTAATTCGTATTTGTAAAATATGAACACCGTACGCTACACAAATGGTGAACGTCTTACATAATCCGACTTTACTGTAAGCATGTGTTTCATACATGTATTAATATTAATATATTCGGTATTTTTCAACTCCAAGCATCGCTCAAGTTTAGTTAAATAAACATAAAAGATTGACGCAAACATAATATAAATTTATATTTACAAAATATATATCAACAATTATGATTAACCTTACCTCACATGTGGTGCGAAAAGGCATCCACTAGGTGTTCTTAAATATCCCTTACATAACAGCGTAACCTACGATAAAAATTACAATAATAACTTATATGTTTGAACCTACATACTGTTCAATTATATTTACAGTTACAGTTAATTCTGTTTTAAATAGAATTACCGATTCTCACAATAAACTATATTTAGGAAAATTAAAATATAAAGCATTTCCAGTCATTAATGACAATTGCTATTTTCCAAAAATATTAAATTTAAGATTCGTTAATGGTTGTATAAAATCAATTGAAAGATTTACTTTAGTTTAAAATACCACACATCATTTAAACTCTCATTCGTTCCTCATTCGTTCAATTCCACTATCAAATGTGCAATTTATTAAAATATTAGTTCGGTAAAATATAAATTATCTTAATCAGAACTGACTGAAAAACCAATTCAAAAGTAGAAAGAAATAAGGCTTACCAAAAAGTATCTATCATTCAACTAAAGTAAAGTACAACTACAATACTATTCGTCTTTTCTGCACGATGACCAATTGTAAAGTGAGTAGACAGGAGTAAGAACAGGAATAAGAATAGAAGTTTTTACTGTCAAAACCTGTCGAACCGGCCGGACAAGTTGTCAAATAAAAATCAATACTTAATGACCGAAAGTGACCACTACTCACATTAAAACCAGAATTACCCGAACTAGGTAAAGATAAATCCAACTTACAGTTAAACAAATATTAACTTAAAATAAAACAAGACAATATTTAATCATTCAGTCGGAATGATTCAAAACATGTTTAATTTTAAATACAAACAATATGTACACGATACAAAAATACAGTCTACCACACAAATATAAGGTCTGACCATGTTCTAATTCCCATAAAGCCCGCTCGCAATAATCTATTTCGATTCTAATATGTCTAACAAATGTTTTAAAATTTCGAAGCGGTTCTAAGAGGACGCTTTCAGTGGCAATATTGTTTTTTTGAAACTAATACGATATATCCCAAAACAGTATGTTAAAGCAAATAAAATTGACATAAACATATTTTCTCGTCATTTTATTGAATGTACGTACCTTTTAAACAAAAATATTGAGAAATTTTAACGAAATTGCATCGTTCCGGTTTGAAATTTTCGGTTCAGCGTAATATGACGTCGGAATTCTAATTGTGACGTCATATTAATTCGAATGTAGAATTGTTAAAAAAATAATGTATCGGGAGTAGTTTAAATCATATAAATATCAGAATTCAGACTAAAAGTAACTAAATTATTAACAATAACGATAATTATGAATAACACATAACAAACGGCATTTGTAAGTCAGTTTCTACATTTACACTAAACACGCAGTTTACGCATGTGCGAACTAAACTTATTGGAATTTTGACACGGCTTTGTTTACATAGCTAAAGCAGGACGTCATATTAGAATTGTACCTCACATCATCACGCTCACAAGTAAACGGATCTAGTATGCCTATATTCATAAATGAACACTTTCTCTCAGTCATAACCGAGATGGAAAGCCATGGAAACTTTGATGGACTGAACAATGTTCTTCGTGAGAAAATTAACGATCTATTAAAAATGGAAAATGAGAGGGATGATGTTACTGGGACAAATCGTGAGCAAAAGAGGGCAGTTAAAAAAGGAAAGAAGTCAAATTCTATTAGCCTCTTGTCATCACTGCAATACAACGACCAGGGTTTACAGGGTATAGAAAACAACAACTCAATACCTGCAACCTTGCATCAGTCAACCCACAACATAGACCAACTATCATATTCAACAAATATAAACTGTCTAGTTTGTGAACATATAATGCATTACTGACTGTATTCTATGTGATGCCTGCAATACCTGGCTTCACTACAAGTGTGAAAGACTCTCGAAAGACGAACTTAAATATCTCAACTCAAATCCTAATGAACTATATACTTGTACATCATGCAGAGATCTGTTAATGTACGAATCTTACAATCGAGATGAAGATAGTTGTCTTGAATACGAACAAATGTACCTAAATGAGTCTATTTCAAATGACAATAATATTTCCGTAACAACCGGCAACACAGCTCAACCTAAAACTAAAACTAGAACTACAGAAACCATAACTGATGTTACTATGAAGGAGATAGAAAAATTGGAAGAAATGCAGAAACAACACAAAAAACTATGTTAAGGGAAAAAGAAGTAACTGCAAAAGGGAAGGTAATAAAAGAGAAGGAAAAGGAACTGAACGAGGTAACTTTAAAATTAGCTGCAGCCCAAACCTATATTCTTAGCCTTGAGAAAAAGATAAATGATATGGAAAGCTCAACTCTATACCCTCAAACTCAGGTTCATTCACAAACACAGAGCAGCTTAATTTCTGCCAGTCTTGAGAAACGAATAATAGAACTGGAACAAAAGCTTAAAGAAGTATATAGAACCCCCCCCCCCCCCCACATATTCAAGTACCAAATATCGTAATAAATAACAATATAGGATGTAGAAACGAAGATATTCCTAAGATAACCTCAACAGACTCGAAACCTATAGATAGTACTGCAACTAGAACTACCGATACAGAAGTTCATACAACGAATAAAGATGTAAGGATCAATACACCACCTAAAAGGAACCAAACCAATAGCGATATAAACAACTCCAATAGTTCTTTTTTAGAAAGGGTGTACAATCATCCTCCTCCACGACTTCCGCTTCATTTGTCTCAAGAGAGACCGATCCATCCATGTCACCAGCAACAGACCCAAATAAGGTCGTCGTACCCAAAACAGCAAATAGTGAGACCAGCAACCAGTTACTACACAGGTACACCACTTTATCTACATTCAATATTGAGAGCTTCGCATCCAAGCCGTTTATCTTCAACAAATATTAAAGAGATCTGATATTGTTGCTATACAAGAACACTGGCTCTTTACATACGAAAAACAAAAACTTCTTGATTTTTGCTCAGAAAATAACTACAGTGGCTTAAAAAGCTGTGATGAATATGAACATATCTTACCAAGAATAAGAACAAGAGGACATGGAGGCTGTGGTCTATTGTGGAAAAAGTCTCTAGACCCATATATAACAAAACTCGATGATGGTTGTGAACGCATCTGTGTCATCAAAATAAGATGTACTGAAAAACCGCTATGTATAATTTCTGCATACATGCCTACTACAAATAGTTCTACTAATGATACACTCTATAGAACTTGTTTAGACGAAATTTCAGAGATCGTTACCAAATATAGCTATTGTAGAATACTACTTGCGGGGGATTTAAATGCCTCCTTTATTAGGTCAAACCCAACAAAAAGAGATAGGCTCTTTATGAACGACATAACAGATATAGGATTCCTACTGCCAGAGTCATACCCTGATGAAAGTACTTTTTATCATTTTAATGGTTATAGCTAGTCTCATATAGACTATATTTTACCTTTTAAATGTGATGATTTTACTATAGATTTTATGGTACATAGTAGGGAGAGTCTAAACACCTCAACACACGACCCGGTTTCATGTAAAGTTGTCACTGACCTCGCAATGATACATATTAAGAATGTAGATGAAGAAACCCAGTCTACAAAGAAAATAAATTGGAATAAAATTGATAAACAACAGTATGAGGAATTTGTTACTAGAGAAATAAAGCAAGTGGATCTACTCAACATTTCTGACTGTGACGAGCAAATTAATGTGCTGGTGGACATTCTAAATAACTCTGTAGATAGATGTAAAAAGAAACATATCAACAGACCAAAAAGATACAGACCCTGGACACCATATATCCACTCTTTGTGTAAGATACAGACCCTGGACACCATATATCCACTCTTTGTGTAAGATACAGACCCTGGACACCATATATCCACTCTTTGTGTGAGATAAGTAAAAATACCCACTGGGAGTTTAAAAGACGTGGCACCACAAAAAATAAGGAAAATCCATTGTGGATTGACTGTATCTTAGCTAAAAGAAACTTGCGTCGAGCTCAACGGCAAGAGGAGGCTAAACAAAGGAACAAATTATATTCTGATGTAATGGATACATACTTAGCAAACGACAAGCTCTTTTATAAACTAATAAACACGCAGAGAAATGGTAAAACACTAAAACACTAAAATTAACTGAACTTCAAGTAGATCACAATATTTTACAGAAACCAGAGGATATAGCTGAAGGATGGGAAAGTTATTTCAAAACCCTGAGTAGGCGCTTGAAAAGCGATAAATTCAACTCTAATTACTATGATTTTGTTCAACTTGATTTCGCTGAAATTGAAAAAAGATGCCATAAAACTGATACTGAATTCGTTAGTTTAAATTTATTACAAAAATTACTGTCGGAAATGAAGGCTGGGAAATCCCAAGATGAACAACTCCTAACAGCTGAACACCTAAGATTTGGAGGACTCTCACTTGCCACAATATTAAAATCAATTTTTGATAAGATTATTAATAAAGGAATAGTACCTCAGTGTTTTAAAACCGGAATTATTACACCAGTGTATAAGAAACAGGATAAACCATTAAACGACCCAAACTCTTACAGAAGAATAACTGTATCCAGTGCCATTGGTAAACTTTTTGAAAAAGTAATACTGTATAAAATTAATCCACTATTGCAGGCTGCTCAGAATTCTCTCCAACGTGGTTTTACAAAATCTGTTGCCCCAACAAATGCAGGCCTTCTTTTATCCGAAGCTATATCAGAATCACTTGACAATAACACTACTTTATATGCAGCTTTCATTGATGCCTCTAAAGCCTTCGATGTGGTGTGGCATGAATCTATGCTATGCAAACTACCGGTATTCTACACAGGTATCATAGATGATATATGGTCAGTAATAAACTTGTCCTATAAGGAATTGAACTCAAGAGTAAAATGGGAAGGAATTATTTCGAAACCATTTCCTGAGCATCAAGGAGTCAGACAGGGCGGTATCTTATTTCCGGATTTATATAAAGTTTTCATAAACCCATTATTAGACTTATATAGGAACAAATTTATTGGATTTCGTATTGGTACAGTTCAAGTAAACAGTCCTACCTGTGCTGATGACATCGTACTTCTTGGTCGTAGCCAATTGAAACTGTACCATAAGCTTTCACGCCTTTTTTCGTTTCAGACTTAAAACAAAGTCCTCGAGAAACAAGAACAAATGTACTATCAAGAGATATTTTTTTAAAATGTTCTTTAATTAATAAATTTTTCAGAAAATCTAGTTAGTCTTGCATTTAAAATAACAGTGAGTCAATTATAATTCATTTGATTTTTTTCAATATTGTATTTGAAAGTTGGTAGTTTTTCACTGGATCAAAGTGTTTAAAGTTTTGAAATTCTTATACTCAATTCAGTATCATTTTGGTGGCCTTGTCGGTTATGTCCACGTACCGGCTATGTATTGAAATGTTTTGGAAAACCTACCAATTGTCTTGTATGACCTGTCACCTGTGACAGTTTCATACACAAGTATTAGCTTTCCTTAAAAACTACCTTCTACAAGCTTTATTTTTCTCTGTGGACAAAAATACGTACTGTTTTTTAATGTTAAATGGCAATATGTAGTGTTATTATTTACATCACTTTAGCATAAGTACACAATGTTTAGCGCTGCTGGTTAAAAGAAATGACAGTAAATACTAGTTGCAGTTGTTTTCCGCCTGTCGCTGACTGAGGTTGACTGCTAATAACTGCAAAAATGTCTGTTGTGTCAGAAAAAAATTCCTACTGTGACAAGTCATTTTATGCCTGTCACAGACATTTTTTTCCCGTTGACGCATTCAAAATTTATCTGCTACAACGTTGTATCAGTCAACAAATGTCGGTCGCAGACATTTTCTCAGTTGTATCACACACAAAAAACGACTGTCACGACGCCCGTGATAATGATTTATTTTTTTGTTGTTACACCAGTCTAATAATATGTTTAATTTCAAATTATTTTATGACAATGTTCGGAATTTAACAACAAAATATCTATTTTGTGGTGTGTATACACACGTAGTTACTAGTACCGTTACGCTAGTATATTCTATACGTTGGTTATTGGATGTACCAAGGTGGACTGGATCCCGGAATAAGGATACCGTTGTGCGTGACACTGTGTGTAGACGAGTGGTGAGGGTATCGATTTGGCGGGTGTGAAGTAAGCAGACGAGTGACGACGATCTGTGTTGGATATCGGCGATTCACCTGTTGTTGGTGAGTGTTTATGGTTTAGAGTCACTCTCGAGTTGACATTTGGTGTCATTGTTATTAATACTTGGCTAACACAACACTGGCGCTGCGAGCAGTTGTTCTTTTCGAACTGAGACTGCATTTTTGGCTTCGAAGTGTCACGGCAGACACGTGGTTTGTCATTTCAGTTGAAATTTGGTAAAAAGTTTTGAATTATTGTTGCCGTTGTACAACAATAGGATCTGGTGATCGATTTTTACAGTGCGTTTGGTAATTTCGAGTCAAATTACCGTGTTTATTGGTTTTGCTTATCGGTCACATATTTGCCTTCGTCTATTCAAAATAAACCAGAGGTACACTTGTGTTTACATGGTACAATTGTGTAGTAACATTTTGTTCAGTTACTTCATAATCGTTGAAAGTTAGGAAGGCTGATAGGTTGTTTTTATGATATTTTACAACGAGTGCATTGTAGAATATATACATAAAGTGAATGTGTAAAACACACGAATATTGCACTTAGTTTATATTGCCACATGAGCTATTTGTGAAACAGCTGTGATCTTATCACACAACTTTTGTGATTGTAATTGCTATTATTGTTTTCGTGATATTTAGCATATGAAATTGTGAGTTTTTCAGGATGAATAAGATCCAGATAAACAACTGCCCAGTTGAATACTTGAGATTATTACCAGGGGTAGGCGAAAGGCTAGCAGAACAAATATTGTTACTCAGAGAAAAGTATGGCAATATTACATTGACAAATCTCACGGAGATTCCGAGACTCCGTATCACAGATAAATTACTGGACATGATAGACTTCACACCATTTGACCCAACAGAAGGTCAGTATGCACGGACTGAGTCCGCTTTTGACTTTACAAATTACTACATTGACGATGTTAATGTAGGCGCATCGGAAGATATTCAGAATATTGGCCACAACGACGATGAGTTATCTGACGAGTTTTTATTGGAACCTGAAGAGAGTATTGATGAAAACTCAGAACAGCTAGAGTTACGTAAGCCATCTGTTTACACTCGTGAGTTGGGTGACCACCAGTACTATAAACAAGAGAAGTACACTGGGGAGGCACATGTCAAAACCGAAGGTGCCTGGTTCCACAAGCCTACTGTTGAAGTACAAACTCAAAATGTTGTACGTGATAACTCACGTCTGAAATACGATACTATACTGCAGTCAGAGCGCCCTAGCCAATACTCTGATACTGCAAGGAGGAGACCAGTGCCTGCACCAAGGCGCAAGGCACCCCCCACATCTAGAGAGCCAATGAAAGATTGCAATGCACAAGAACTGGGTAGACTGCAAAATCCAGTTCTACCAATGCATACAACACCAAACCGTTATAGAGCGATAAGGGCTGTTTCAACACCATATCCAGTCACAAGCAATTTGAATATGCATTTACCGCAACAGACACCATGGCGAAATGACTTGGCTGCACCTCGCAAGAATTCAAGTCGGATAGACATGCCGAAAGGTTTGTCGTATGATGGAACAGGTAGCTGGCGAACATTTTACACTAAGTTCGAGAGGTATGCAGATAATCTTTCGTGGAATTCCACGGAAAAGAAGGATCACCTTTGCTGGTGCCTTCAGGGGAAAGCAGGCGATTTCTATACTAATCTGCTAGACAGAGACGAATCCATGGATTATTTCGAACTAATCCATAAATTAGAAAAACGATTCAATTATCAAGATTTGCCCGAGACATTAAAAGTTCAATTTGAGAACGCAAGGCAAGATCGACATGAAAAGATAGAAGACTGGGCAGACAGAGTCCTTATGATTGCCAGTAAAGCCTATAGGGAATTGCCCGACGATTACATGTACACCCAGGCAATATGGAAAATTTGCCAAGGCTGTGCAGATAAACAAGCTGGTCAGCATGCAGCGACCATGAGACCCGTTTCAGTAGAGGCGGCAATAGATCACATTAAATGGTACCAACATACTCACAACTCAATCTATGGTACAAATGCACAAACTCGGGGTCTTGCCCCGTATGATGAGAACAGCGACATTGACTACGAATCGACGTACACAGCTAAAGCAGCAGCAATGTCTAGGTCAGAACCTAAGTCAAATGACATGGATAAAAGGTTAGAAGGGTTAGTTGGATCAATGATAGACAAATTAACACAGAAAATAGATGCACTCCAGGTTGCACATAAAGAGGAGCTTGATACGCTGAAAAAACAATTTTCAGAACAGCTCAAGGAAAACAAGGGGAGAGGCACATATCAAAGAGGCCAGCGTGGAAATCCCACGATAGGTAATTACCAAGGGCCAGAATGCTATAATTGCCACAAAAGGGGGCATATCAGTCGTAACTGCCCTGCCAAGGTTGAAACCTTGCCAAAAGATAACAGGACCAATCCTTTAAACATGAAAGGGTCGGACTAGGCGGCGCACCTCCGGCCCAGCCAATTGAAAGTCGCCAAAAATCTAGTGAAAAATATGTCCCTCCACCATTACGTAAGGTACAAAAATCTGACAGTAACCAATCCAGGTTAGCCACAAAAACAGCAAGTATGCAAACTCAAACATCAGGAATTATGGAGAGTATTCCGTTGAATAATGCGAACAGTTCACTATTGAATGAGAGCCATTACTTTGACGTACCTGAACAGACGAGTTTTTCTCGTGATCCTGGCTCACAGAGCCCAAGCATGACTGATACAATCAATGTAAATTTAATTCCTGATCAACCAGAAGCCGATTTGGGAAAAACCGTTACAATCCGACAGCTAGGGTCTGCGTCATTACTTCGTTTGCCTTTAAAAGTAATGGGCCAAGAAGTTGTTTCAGTAGTTGATACGGCGGCTGAAGTTACCATTATTTCCGATACAGTTTTTCAGTCTTTACCCGTTAGACCACCAATTAAGCGAAGAACAACAATGCACGCTGCAGGGCGTGGCATGAAAATGGACGCATTTGTTGTAGGTCCAGTGGAGTTGCATATAGGCACTAAAACCTATATAACAGACATATACGTAGCACCTATCGATGATAGCATGTTGTTAGGACTTGACTTTCTGGTCAAAGCTAGAGTTATTTTGGATTGTCGCAAACTTGTTTTTTTCGTGCATGGTGAGGCGTTACCTATGACACTAGGACACACGGGTCTTGTCCCTTCTGTGAATAGTATGGCGAGAGTATCTAAAGTGACAGTCCAGGAAAAACTTGAGGTGCCACCCAATTCTGTAGTTCAGACAATTTGTGATTTGCAGGACAAGCAAAACTGGTCGCAATATGTTATTGAGCCCTCAGAATCAGATACTTGTTTTTTGATGCCTCGTGGTTACTGTGACTCGTTCACCGAACCTTGGATTAGTATTGTAAATGTGACTGATAAAGTGGTCAAATTGGCTAAGGGTACATGTATCGTCGAAGCATTCGAAGCTCAGACCATAGATGCTGAAGACAGCGGGTGTATACCCGTAGTCGCCTCCATTTCTGGTAATATCAACGACCAAAAACTGCCTGAACATTTACAACAGCTTTACGATAAATCATGCACCCTGTTGTCTGAAGATCAGAAAGTTCAACTACATAACCTATTGAAAGAATTTTCAGATGTTTTTGCTAGAGATGAATTTGATCTTGGTACTTTTTCTGACATAGAACACGAAATTGATACTGGTGACGCAAGACCGATAAAGCAACGCATGAGACGTGTTCCCACATGCTTTGCCAATGAGGAAAAAGGTCATCTGGAAAAATTAGTGAAAGCAAACATCATAGAAGCCTCAAATTCTGAGTGGGCTTCAGCACCAGTTTTAGTCAGAAAACGTGATGGTTCTATTCGTTGGTGTATCGATTACCGGAAGTTGAACTCCGTCACCAGAAAAGATGTATACCCACTACCTTTGATCGACGAGTGTCTTGACACGTTAGCTGGAAACCGATGGTATTCCAAACTCGATGCAAATAGCGCCTATTATCAGGTCAAGGTTAAGGAGTCAGATAGACCAAAGACTGCCTTTATTACAAAATACGGCCTATTTCAGTTTGTCCGTATGAGCTTCGGTCTCTGTAATGCACCGGGGACTTATGCCCGTGTAATGAATCTAGTATTGCGAGGATTGACATGGAATATTGTCTTGGCATTTCTCGACGATATTCTGGTAATGGGGAAATCGTTTGAGGATCACTTGAACAATCTGAGAGCTGTTTTTGAAAGGTTTCGCCAACATGGCCTGAAGCTGAAACCACCCAAGTGTGACCTTTTAAAACGAGAGGTGGAATTCTTGGGAAGAAAGGTAAGCCAGGATGGAATGGCAATAGGAGACGAATATGTAGAGGTAGTGCAAAAATGGCCAACACCCAAGACAACTCGCGAGGTCGAGCAATTCCTGGGATTTGCCAATTATCACCGGAATTTTATCCAACACTTTTCCGATATTGCCTATCCTCTTCACCAAATCACTGGTAAGAAACCGTTCAAATGGGAGGAATCTGAAGAGACTGCGTTTCAGAAGCTCAAGGAAGCGTTGGTTACAACACCAGTACTGGCCCTACCGAATGCATCAGATCCGTTTATACTTGATACGTCTAATTGTGCAATAGGAGCGGAGTTAATACAGGTACAAAAGGGAGTAGAACGTACTGTTGCCTATTCCAGTTTTTCGTTGACTAGGGAGCAGGTTAATTATTGCACCACTAGGAAAGAGTTGCTGGCAGTTGTAAGGTTTACAAGACACTACCGCCATTATTTGTTGGGGCGGAAGTTCACTGTGCGGACTGATCATAGTAGTCTAATCTGGCTGCTAAACTTTAAGGAACCGCAAGGGCAGCTAGCACGTTGGCTCGAGGAGCTGAGTCAGTACAACATGGTTGTGCAGCACAGACCAGGGAAACAGCACATTAATGCTGATGCCCTATCCAGGTTAACACATGACAGATGTTCAAGGGATCGGCGAGAAGTAGGACACATGTTGCAAAATTATCTTCCTTGCGGTGCTTGTAACTATTGCACTCGTGCACATCAAAATTGGTTGGGATTCCGAGAGGAAGTGGATGATATAATTCCATTGGTACTCGAGCCTACCAGGGAGGTTCTGACACTCAACAGCGATCAAAAACAGTATTTGAGCGATGAGAAGTCGAGTAACGTGGAGTATGAAACAAGAATGCTAGATAGTAAACCACCGTCAGGAATTGAGTTCCAAAATAACGTGGAGTTCCACGTAGTGCAACATATTAAAAAACAGGATGAGTTAGTTATACCTCCGGAACCTCATGTCAGTTCAATCGACATAGTTTGTACAATGAAAGAAATTTCTATGAATTGTATGATCAATGACTCCCAAACTGAACATACTGTAGCGACAGTTTTAGAAGCAACATCGTATACCGCAGAGCAACTAAGGAACTTTCAGTCCAAGGACCCTGATTTAGAATTAATACTAACGTGGCTTACCACAAATGAGGAGCCATCAGAGGCCACATTGTTTAGGTGCAGTCCACGTGCTAAAAAGTACTTTATTAATAAGGAATTGTTTTTCCTTGATAAAGACGGTGTATTGAGAAACCATCACAAAAGCATGTAGCAAAAGGATGTAACTCGTTTAGTAGTTCCTAGAGATTTGATTAGAGAAGTGATGATTCTTAATCACGAAATACCTGTGGCAGGTCACCAAGGTATAACCAGGACGATTCTCAGAATAAAAGATAAGTATCATTGGTTTGGTATGACAAAGGAGATCACTGATTTCGTAAAAACATGTACTGTTTGTAATGTACACAAGAAACCAACGAGGAAAGCAAGGTGCCCTATGACACAATACGTCGCAGGAGCTCCCATGGAAAGGATTCACCTAGATTTCTTAGGTCCATTACCCGAGTCAAAATTTGGGAACTCATATATTCTAGTAATGGTCGATCAATTTACGAAATGGGTGGAATGTATTCCGTTGCCTACACAAACAGCGGAAGTGACTGCTCGAGCAGCTATTAACGAGTTTTTCTCTCGTTTTGGTTTTCCTTTTCAAATTTTTACCGACCAAGGTAGCAATTTTCAGAGTAAATTGTTCACGGCTGTATGTGAGATTCTACAGATACACAGAGCTCGGACAACACCATATAGACCGTCTGCAAACGGTCAGGTGGAACGTTTCAACAGAACCATAATGGACTGTGTACGATGCTATGTCTCAAAGCAACAAGACAATTGGGACGAACACCTAGCACAACTGGCGGGAGCAATACGTTCTTCCGTAAACCGCAGTACTGGCTACACACCAAATGCACTTATGCTAGGCAGAGAGGTGAATAACCCAGCTGATTTGTTATACGGACAACCAAGCTCCACAGATGCAGAGACAAGCGATGAATATGTTGTACGCCTTCAGGACGCAATACGCATCGCTCACGAATCTGCCAGGGCAACATTGAAATCTGCCCAAAAGTCCATGAAAAGAGATTATGATGTAAGGGTTCTGGAAAAGACTTACAAGAAGGGGGATTTTGTCTACGTGTTGGACACGGCCCAAGTCAAAGGAAGGACCAAAAAGCTGGACCCACCATGGAAGGGTCCCGGGGTCATTTTTAAAAAATTGACTGCTTACCTTTATAAGGTAAAAACTGATACAGGCATACACGTGATGAATCACGACAGGTTGAAGCTTTGTACTTCAAGGGATATACCGCAGTGGTTGGTCAGATTTAAGACGCGATTGATGGAGACGGATGACGAATCATTACTGTCAGAAGACGGACAGTTGTACTGTCTCTGTAGAGGGCCTGACGATGGATCCTTTATGATAAGGTGCGACTACTGTGAGGAGTGGTACCACGGAGCTTGTATCAATATGACCCCGGCACAAGCACGAAGATGTGGGAAGTATAAATCTCCCCCATGTCAGGTATCATCAGATTCCAAGTAAGTTCGTTATATGCCTAATGTGTATAGTGTACAAATATTGTATTATGACTGTAGTAACCTACAGGAGATAGGTTCATTATGTTTATTACAAATCGTTTGTAAATTTTGATTATTGGAACTTTTCGAACACCGGAGCAGTGTAAAGAACAATTTATGTACGTTATCTGTATATCATGACACTGTGAAATTTACGACTTGATTCTATGTGATTTTCTGCATGAATTATGGACACTTTCATGGAGTGTACACTGTAACATCATTTGAGATATAACTCCTCTTTTTCGAAACAGGGGGGAGTGTGGTGTGTATACACACGTAGTTACTAGTACCGTTACGCTAGTATATTCTATACGTTGGTTATTGGATGTACCAAGGTGGACTGGATCCCGGAATAAGGATACCGTTGTGCGTGACACTGTGTGTAGACGAGTGGAAAAGGGTATCGATTTGGCGGGTGTGAAGTAAGCAGACGAGTGACGACGATCTGTGTTGGATATCGGCGATTCACCTGTTGTTGGTGAGTGTTTATGGTTTAGAGTCACTCTCGAGTTGACATTTGGTGTCATTGTTATTAATACTTGGCTAACACAACAATTTGGAAATTTGGTAATCTTTTACATTTTTTATAAAAATATTTTCTGCAAAGTTCAACAAAATATGTCATCGCTAATTTATTAAGTTACGTCGAAAATTATCTTACAGTCATAGTTATTATAAATATGTTCAGCTATTTTACTTATTATGATATTTAAAAAAAATCAAATCATGCTTGTTTTCTATTGTTAAAAATATTAGGTAATTAAGTGAACATATCATAAAGTTGATGATTTTCACGGGGCGCTTCAGATTTAAAGAAGGCCACATGTACAGAGGGTTAATTATGTAACAGATAATCCCGCCTCACTGATCAAAGTAGACGTGTATTAAACATTGGGCGGCATCCTTCGTTGTTTTTCGTTAATCCAGATCGAGTTTTAATATTGTGTAATAAGTGAGCTATTGCCATCACTTGGCGTCCGTCGTCGTTAACTTTTCTTTAAAAATCTTCTCCTTCAAAACCACTGCAGGGGTTGCTTTTAAACTTTGTACACCGAAAAGACTTTCTTATTCAGCATCAAAACTCTACAAAACACTCAATTGGGTCAAAGTTGTATGACGACTCCTTGTAAGAGTTATTGCCCTTTAATTGCCGAAGTTGATGATTTTTGCCCTTTTTGCCTAAACATCTTGAAAATTATTAGAACTAGAGAAAAAGTAAGCATACTTAATTATTCTCCTCTATGAGGGCTACAAAATTGGCTTTTGAGTCAAGATTGTCTGATTAACCGTTTAGGAGTTATTCCCCTTGAACTGTTTTTAATCGGTTTTAGTTGATTTTTAAAAATCTTCTCCTCTGAGACCACTGAAAGTACTGCGTTGAAACTGTGTAAACATCATCTGTCAAACGTTCTCTACCAAGTTTGCACAAACCATGGCCGCAGATTAACCAACATGGCCGCCATGGCTAAAAATAGAACGGGGCGGAAGGGGTCAAAATATAGTTCAAAAAGTATAACGGATACAGGAAAACTGAAGAGACATTCATCAGCATCAGAAGCTCTACAGAACACTCGATTGGGTCGAAGAAATAACATTGCTTCATTGTTCTGCTCTATTAGAGCTACAAAAATGACTTAGGATCAATTGTCTGATGAACCGTTTAAAAATTATTCTCCTTGAACATTTTTTTCAAATGAATTTAAATTGATATATAAAAATCTTCTCCTCTTTAACTAATGAAAGGACTGCTTTAAAACATTGCACACATCATCTTTAGAATGCCCTTTACCAAATTGTGCAAATCATGACAGCTGACTACGTTGGCTTAAAATAGAAATGTGGGGGGGGGGAGGTCAAGATAATTTGTGGCAGAAAGTTAAACAAGTATAACAGTTATAGTGAGAGCAGTCCCTTATAGTAAGAGTAGTCCCTTATAGTGGGAGCTTTCCCTTATAGTGAGAGCAGTCCCTTATAGTGAGAGTAGTCCCTTATAGTGGGAGCTTTCGCTTATAGTGAGAGTAGTCCCTTATAGTGAGAGTAGTCCCTTATAGTGGGAGCTTTCCCTTATAGTGAGAGTAGTCCCTTATAGTGAGAGTAGTCCCTTATAGTGGGAGCTTTCCCTTATAGTAAGAGTAGTCCGTTATAGTGAGAGTAGTCCCTTATAGTGGGAGCTTTCCCTTATAGTGAGAGTAGTCCCTTATAGTGAGAGTAGTCCCTTATAGTGGGAGCTTTCCCTTATAGTGAGAGTAGTCCCTTATAGTGAGAGTAGTCCCTTATAGTGGGAGCTTTCCCTTATAGTGAGAGTAGTCCCTTATAGTGAGAGTAGTCCCTTATAGTGGGAGCTTTCCCTTATAGTGAGAGTAGTCCCTTATAGTGAGAGCAGTCCCTTATAGTGGGAGCTTTCCCTTATAGTGAGAGTAGTCCCTTATAGTGGGAGCTTTCCCTTATAGTGAGAGTAGTCCCTTATAGTGAGAGCAGTCCCTTATAGTGGGAGCTTTCCCTTATAGTGAGAGTAGTCCCTTATAGTGGGAGCTTTCCCTTATAGTGAGAGTAGTCCCTTACAGTGAGAGCAGTCCCTTATAGTTGGAGCTTTCCCTTATAGTGAGAGTAGTCCCTTATAGTGAGAGAAGTCCCTTATAGTGGGAGCTTTCCCTTATAGTGAGAGTAGTCCCTTATAGTGAGAGCAGTCCCTTATAGTGGGAGCTTTCCCTTATAGTGAGAGTAGTCCCTTATAGTGAGAGTAGTCCCTTATAGTGGGAGCTTTCCCTTATAGTGAGAGTAGTCCCTTATAGTGAGAGCAGTCCCTTATAGTGGGAGTAGTCCCTTATAGTGAGAGTAGTCCCTTATAGTGGGAGCTTTCCCTTATAGTGAGAGTAGTCCCTTATAGTGAGAGCAGTCCCTTATAGTGGGAGCTTTCCCTTATAGTGAGAGTAGTCCCTTATAGTGGGAGCTTTCCCTTATAGTGAGAGTAGTCCCTTATAGTGAGAGCAGTCCCTTATAGTGGGAGCTTTCCCTTATAGTGAGAGTAGTCCGTTATAGTGAGAGTAGTCCCTTATAGTGGGAGCTTTCCCTTATAGTGAGAGTAGTCCCTTATAGTGAGAGCAGTCCCTTATAGTGGGAGCTTTCCCTTATAGTGAGAGTAGTCCGTTATAGTGAGAGTAGTCCCTTATAGTGGGAGCTTTCCCTTATAGTGAGAGTAGTCCCTTATAGTGAGAGTAGTCCCTTATAGTGAGAGTAGTCCCTTATAGTGAGAGTAGTCCCTTATAGTGGGAGCTTTCCCTTATAGTGAGAGTAGTCCCTTATAGTGAGAGTAGTCCTTTATAGTGGGAGCTTTCCCTTATAGTGAGAGTAGTCCGTTATAGTGAGAGTAGTCCCTTATAGTGGGAGCTTTCCCTTATAGTGAGAGTAGTCCCTTATAGTGAGAGTAGTCCCTTATAGTGGGAGCTTTCCCTTATAGTGAGAGTAGTCCCTTATAGTGGGAGTAGTCCCTTATAGTGGGAGCTTTCCCTTATAGTGAGAGTAGTCCCTTATAGTGAGAGTAGTCCCTTATAGTGAGAGCAGTCCCTTATAGTGGGAGCTTTTTCTTAAAGTGAGAGCAGTCGTTTATAGTAAGCGCAGACCCCTATTGTGAGAGCAGTAGTTTAAATAGTGAGTGCAGTCCCTTAAAGTGAGAGCTGTCCCTTAGAGTGAGAGTAATCCCTTAGAGTGAGAGTAGTCCCTTATAATGAGAGCTGTCCCTTGAAGTGAGTGCAGTCGTTTAAATAGTGAGAGCTGTCCCTTATAGTGAGTGCAGTCCATAAAAGTGAGAGCTGTCCTTATAGTGAGAGCTGACCTTTTAGTGAGTGCAGTCCCTAATAGTGAGCGTTGTCCCTTAAAATGAGAGCTGTCCCTTATAGTGAGTGCAGTCGTTTAAATAGTGAGAGCTGTCCCTTATAGTGAGTGCAGTCCTTTAAAGTGAGTGCAGTCCTTTAAAGTGAGTGCAGTCCTTATAGTAAGAGTAGTCACTTATAGTGAGAGCAGTCGTTTAAATAGTGAGAGCTGTCCTAATAATAAGAGCAGTCTCTTATAGTGAGTGCAGTCCCTTATAGTGAGAGCTGTCCTTATAGTGAGAGCTGTCCTTATAGTGAGACATCTCGCTTATAGTGAGAGCATTCCCTTATAGTGAGAGCTTTTTCTTAAAATGAGAGCAGTCTATTATAGTGAGCGCAGTCCCCTATAGTGACAGCAGTCGTTTAAATAGTGAGTGCAGTCCATTAAAGTGAGAGCTGTCCTTTAGAGTGAGAATAGTTCCTTATAATGAGAGCTGTCCCTTATAGTGAAAGCAGTCCCTATAGTGAGTGCAGTCCCTTAAAAGGAGTGCAGTCGTTAACATAGTGAGAGCTGTCCCTTATAGTTAGAGCGGTACTAATAATAAGAGCAGTCTCTTATAGTGAGTGCAGTACCTTAAAGTGAGAAATTCCCCTATAGTGAGAACTGTCACTTATAGTGAAAGCAGTCCCTTATAGTGGGTGCAGTCCCTTAAAGGGAGTGCAGTCGTTTAAATAGTAAGAGAGGTCCTTTTAAGTGAGAACTGTCCATTAGAGTGAGAGTAGTCCCTTATAGTGAGTGCAGTCGTTTAAATAGTGAGAGATGTCCCTTGAAGTGAGAACTGTCTATTATAGTGAGAGCAGTCCCTTATAGTGATTACAGTCCCTAAAAGTGAGAGATGTCCTAATAGTGAGAGCTATCCCCTATAGTGAGAGCAGTCCGTTATAGTGAGTACATTCCATTAAAATGAGAACTGTCCATTATAGTGAGAGCAGTCCCTTATAGTGAGTGCAGTCGTTTAAGTAGTGATAGATGTCCCTTAAAGTGAGAACTGTCCCCTATAGTGAGAGCAGTCCCTTAAAGTGAGAGCTGTCCTTATAATGAGAGCAGTCCCCTATAGTGAGAGCAGTCCCCTATAGTGAGAGCAGTCCCTTTAAGTGAGAGCTGTCCTTATAATGAGAGCAGTCCCCTATAGTGAGAGCAGTTCCTTAAAGAGAGAGCTGTCCCCTATAGTGAGAGCAGTCCCATATAGTAAGAGCAGTCCCTTAAAGTGAGAGCTGCCCTTATAGTGAGAGCAGTCCCCTATAGTGAGAGCAGTCCCATATAGTGAGAGCAGTCCCTTAAAATGAGAACTGTCCCTTGTAATGAGAGCAGTCCCTTAAAGTGAGATCTGTCCCTTGTAATGAGAGCAGTCCTTTAAAGTGAGATCTGTCCTTATAGTGAGACATCTCCCTTATAGTGAGAGTAGTCCCTTATAGTGAGAGTAGTCCCTTATAGTGAGAGCAGTCCCTTATATGGGAGTTTCCCTTACAGTGAGAGCAGTCCCTTATAGTGAGTGCAGTCGTTTAAATAGTGAGAGCAGTCATTTATATTGAGAGTATAAGTGCAAACCATTTTATAGTTTTAAATTGCTGTTTGGGGATGGGGTTTCGATATTTTGTTTAGGTAGATTTTTTTTTCTTATGTTACTTAAAGCTAGGTAGGCCAACTTTCCTCAGAATATCTCCACCAGCTGTTAGTCCAGACTGCTACCTACTATGATGTGTTCAATTTGGTTTTACATAAATAGTGAGTGCAGTCCCTTAACGTGAGAACTGTCCTTTAGAGTGAGAGCAGTCCCTTAAAGTGAGTGCAGTCCCTTAAAGGGATAGCTGTCCTTATATTGAGAGTAGCCACTTATAGTGAGAGCAGTCCCTTAAACAATCTAATTAAAATTATATCTTCACTTGGCTCCCCCTTTTTGCTATTGTCGCCGTGGCTTCACGGCGACAATAGCAAAAAGGGGGGAGCCAAGTGAAGATATAATTTTAAAGATAGGGCTAATTGTTCAAGAACAATTAGAAAGGTCTTTCCCGGAATCTTCCTCTGTTGCTTTGAACTTGAGAACAAAAGTTGCTGGGCCAATTTTTAGTCTTAATAGACTATTTATGTGGTCCTGAGTAAAACAATATATTATGGTTGTCAAGGACTTTTTTGGCCGTTGCTAGGGACAAAATGTCACTTCCGGTTGCAAAATCACATATTTCAGTAATATACATTATCCTCATTTTAAAAATATATTATTGCTAAGGACTTTTTATATGGTTACCTTGTTGCTATGGTATGACCTTGACCTGTGACATTTGAAATTGGGCTCAAATTAAAGGCCAAATGGGCTCAAATTAAAGGGCTTGACTTTGTGATTATATTAAACCTATATGTTTACTATATTATCTCTAACCATTTTCAAGTTATAAGAAAAAAAAACGATTAACCAAAACCAGTCAAGGGCCTTAACTCGAAAACGGTTCATCACACAGTTTCACACCAAATGTAACAAATAAAGGTCTTGATAAGAGAAGTATTTTTGCCATTTATTGTCTTTTTCTATCTTTTATTGTTTTTAAGTTGTAATGATAACAAGATTGGAGGCCTAAGGTCGAGATCACTTCTGAACTTTGATTTAAAATTTTCTTGGTGAAGACCTTAGGTGATTTCAACTTACGGTTTGTGAGTTTTTGTGATAAGCGGAGTCCATTGAAACATTCAAGGGATACTGCTCGCCTTCGCTAGTCAGAAATTTTTAGCCAAATTATGTCATAAAGTTGTCTCGAAAGTTCCTCAACATTTCTATCTTTTCAGTTTTCTTCTATCTTTTATAGTTCCAGAGGATATGCAATAACAAGATTTTCGGTGTTTGGGCAGATAACTCGTTAAAGAAAAATATTTCGATTTCACAGGGTGAATCCCAAATAGACTTTTAGTGCCCAAAACTTGTCGCGAAAGACCAAAATGTAATGTTTCAAAACCGGTAATTCATCTCTTTTGACAGGAAATGAATTCAAAACATATGGCTGCACTGGGATTTTTGTCAACCGGAAGTGACATTTTAAAAAACCGCAAGTTACTAACCAAACCGCTAGTTAATGCCATTTTCAAAGCGTTTAGTCGTCAGATGACCATAGGTGTTTCCAAATGACACATTTTATGAGTTTTGTTATTAAACGGAATTGTCAAATATTCCAAGAGCAGTTACTTGTATACGTTAACCCTATTTTTTTATATGCAATAAAGTTTTCTCATAAAGCCCATTTACCAACCATCAGTTTTCTTCTATCTTTAATAGTTCCAGAGATTATGCTATTACAAGGTTTTCGGTGTTTGGGGAGATAACACTGTTAAGGAAAATGTTTCGGTTTCACAGGAAAAATTTTAAATATAATTTCAGTGGCTAAGTGTAGTGTAGTTATTTTCGTCAGTTATGCATTTTGAATGAAAAGTATCTTGTTTCCAACCATTTCTTTGAAATCAGTCTAAAAATTAATGAAAACATGGCTGCTAAATGGGGGTATTTATACATGTATATAAATGACTTTCTGTGTACACCTTAATGTTGACCAGAAACCAGTTGTCTTGTTTCTGTCGATAATTTTAGTATTTGTTGGTATTTTTACATTTTGAGGACAACTGAATATTGGAAATGGATTATATAATTAAACCGTCATGTATGATTAGCAATGTTTGCTCTGTCGTCACCAAAATATAATATCAGGGACTAAAGTCCTTCTTTTATGCACACCTTTAAATGATGTAGAAGTCATATTTTAGGACGTTCCTGGTCATGGTTGTAATTAAGTAAGTTGCAGACGACTCGATTTCATTGAATTTGTTTGAATTTCTAGATTCATTTGACCTTTAAATAGATATGGAACACTAAGAATAGCATACATAGTAACGATATGCATGTACATTTGATAGAATATTTTAGAAAATATCAAGCATCAGACGAAACCTTTGGCTTTGGACCACATTTTCTTGATATTATGCTACTATGATTCTGAAATACCTGTGTACTTATTTTTGATGGGGAAAAAACAAAAATGAGTCTCAACAGCATTAAATATGTCAAATTTAATAATTACACAATAAGGAAAAGTGGGATACTTTTTAAAAAAATCTCTTTTTTTTTCAAGTAAGGCTACTATGTTATGTATGTCACAGTGTTACATATTTTTCATGAAAATCTTAGTTTAGTGTAAAATTTTTTAAGAACTTGCATTTCAATTGCTAATTATTTATTATTTCTGTATAAATGTGTAAGTTAACATTATTTCAATCATTTTTATGACTAGCACATTTGGTTTAATATATCTTAATTATTAATATTGTGGCCTTGGCCGAGTTTCAATCTATATGTGAATATATATGGCCACAGGTAACTTCACCTGTTGTTAAACCTACCAACAATTATGTATTATTTCTGGAGATCGTCTCAAACTGCTACTTCTGCCACTTCTGCTAATTCCCGCTATCGTCTACTCGGAACCTCTCTTCCGATGATGTCTCTCATCCCTACAAAACTCGTCCCCAGGTAAGCTCGTCCCAAGATCGCCACACCCTTCCCCCTTTTCCACCAAAGGAGGAGGGCATCTTCTAAAACTGACACTGGTTGGTGGGGGATGAATCAAATATAAACATTGATCAGTAGATCGGTTAAACATCACTATAAACTAACAAAATCAACCTCATTGCTGTTGCCTCTTTGGTCAGCTTCAATTTCGTCAAACAAGAACATATTTACATTGTATACTGTACATCTGGCGACTCTACGAAGAACTTTACTGTCCAAAGACAGTAAAGGCGTTGATGGATGTCTGACGACACACATCTTCTAAACTCTGTCGTCTTCTTTCAGCCACTAGCTTCAGGACTTCGCCTATGTACACCGGGCTGTTAATACTGATCCCTGGTGGTGTAATGTATGGAGAGTCGGTTTCCACTAGGAGTCGATTTAATGGCACAGCTCTCAAAGCAGCAATCTGAGGACTCTTGAAGGTTGAAACCAAGAAGGTAAATCCAAAATATGTGTTGGGGAACTGTGAAAGCCAGGCGTTTATAATTTCAGTAGAACCGCTAAAACAATGAAGAACAAAAGTGTGTTGATTTGGAAGGTTATCAGTACACAGTTTCAGTGCCAAAAAATAAAGAATTGAGCCAAACTTGTCTTGAGGATGCGATCTGATGTGGAGGATGACCGGTTTGTTGACAGCTTTCAAAACTGGAGCAATTGTTTCCAGGAAAAGGATTTGATCCTGCCAGTATTTTTCTTCCACTGTTCTGTCCAGTCCTATTTCTCCGACGGCCGCAACTTTTGATGAAGTAATCAAGGATTTAAAATTTCGAAACTGTTGTAGGGTTAGGTTGGGAACCTTCTTGGGATGGACCCCAATCGCCACTTTCCACTTATCTTCAATGGGCACTGCACTGGGGAAAGTCTCTGGGTCACAAAAGATGAGCGTGCCTCCAATTAAATTCACCGGAACAGTTGGTGGTCTTTCCATGGTCTCATCTGTCCATGCCTCCATGGTCAAGGAGAGATTTCCCAATAGCCACTTACTGGATCGATCTAGATGAAAATGTGTATCATAGGCGTCCAGGACTTCAATGGTACGGAGGGGCTGATATTCTGATGGCGGTTTTTCTTCCATTGTTGGCGTTCTACGATGACCACCACTGATGTCAAGAGTGTTACCTCTTAACACAAGTGTATAGTTGCTGGAACCAATCACCACATTCCGTACATCTGGCTCAGTGTCCTCTGGTACTGCCATCTCCTCTTCCTCCGGCTCTCCACAAACATCCAAGGTCATCACCCCACTGGTGTCTTCCTGCTTGGCCTCATCCCACTCAGATGATGGTGGTTTAGGGTTCAAGATTGATCGTACCACAAGTGTCTTCTCATCACGTCTAGTTGGTTTTTCAAAGTTCTCGCTATTGGATATAAAATCCAATCCAAAGTCCATATAGCAAGCTACTTCCTCTGTCTTCAACTGTTTCAGCAAGGCAACTTGGTACCTCCAGTGTATTAACACACTTATATGGTTTGGGGGAGACAGTGTGTATCTGTTGTAAGCCGGTCGTCTACCCTTCATGGTGGTGGTCAGACTCCTCATTTGTTCAATCTGCCTACCAAGCAACACTGCCTTTCGTGGAATTAAGGTGTGATAATGTTCATAGCACCACTGGAACAGTTTTGTCAATGACTTTGACCCCACAATCTTCAAGGCAAGAAACTCCAACACCTCTAACCTGATCTTGTTCAGAGCTCCATACTTATCCTGTCTAATAGGAGGGTTAGGGTTGTCCCACATGACCCTTGGCAGATGCATGCGATTTACATGGTTCCGCAACTTCTGTGTCCGCCAATCACAACCAAATATGGGACAGGTGGCCTTTCGATCTTTTTGTTCTGGCGTGTCCTCCTCATCTTCCTCTGATGGCATCCTGAACATATCCCTGATGACCACATTTCTTTCACTCTCGAACTCTGTTCTCGATCTTTTCCATCCTCTCTTTTCTTCTTTCTCCTCCTCACTAGTGTCCTCATCCTTCTTCGGTTGTTCCACCCATGGTGGAGTGGCCTCTCTAGGTGTCACAACCACCTCCTTCTGCCAGACTTCTTCCCCTGACACTGTTGGTAAACCCTCTGGTACATCTGAAGGGGGGATTATGTTGTTGTTCCTATCCTCTCGCCTTCTCTCAATTTCTTCAGCCTTCCTTCTATTTTCGATGATATTCCAGTAGTCCATAGCTCCGTCCTGAAACAGAAAAAAGTTGTTTTACTACGATGATAGTTATACCCGAAATGGGTATAACCCAGGGGTCTGACATCGGGGGCAATGGTACTCCGTGATGTTCTTGGCTTGCTGTTCGGAGACCCCAACACAATGTCCGTGCATCCAATCCCCACAACAGTCACATCCAATCATGAATAACCCATCATCTGGTTGTCTACATATACAATATGGCGTGGCCTCCTTTGAGACTACTGTCAAGTCTTTTCCGTCCTTCAGTTGTTGTTTGGCTACGCTTAACCATGTAGGAATAAGCCGATCATGGCAATGCTTCATACGATCATGATTGGTTATTACCATCACTCTGTCAAACCTCACGCTGTAAATGTACGACGAAAACCTCTTCATCACAATCCCTGGACCTTTCCACGGCGGGTCAAGTTTCTTGGTCCTTCCCTTGATCTGGGCAGTATCCAAAACATATGCCAAATCTCCTATTTGGTAGTCGTGCTGTCTAGCTCTCATGTCATAATCTCTCTTCATTGTTTCCTGGGAAGTTTTCAGGGTCTTTCTTGCGACTTCATGTGATTCTTGGAGTTGTTTTCGAAGATTTGTTACATACTGATCCTCATTCTCAAAAACCTCCTGTTTTGCTGGCTTAAAGATGAGCTCTGAAGGCAAATTTATCTCGCGTCCCAGCATCATCTGGTTTGGTGTCATCCCAGTGTCTCTGTTCACTGAACTTCGGAGTGCACCAGCTAGTTGTGGAAGGTACTCATCCCAGTCTGTCTGACAGTCTGAAACAAAGCATCGCACTGCATCCATTAGGGTTCGATTGTATCTCTCCACTTGGCCGTTTGCTGAGGGCCTGTAAGGAGTAGTTCTTGTCTTGTGAATGTGGAGCAAGTCACAAATGGCTTTGAATAATTTGCTCTCGAAATTTCTTCCTTGATCTGTATGAACTGAGAATGGGCACCCAAAACGTGAAAAGAATTCATTCACTGCTGCCTTGGCCGTTATCTGTGCCGTCTGAGAGGGTAAAGGAATCACTTCGCACCACTTGGTAAACTGATCCACCATTACAAGGATACAGGTATTTCCCCTTGGTGTCTCTGGCAATGGCCCCAGGAAGTCCAGATGGACCCTTTCCATTGGTGCGCCAACGTGGTATTTTGTCATTGGTGCCTTTGCCTTGACTGTAGCCTTTTTGTGCTTATTGCATTTGTTGCACGACCTTACAAATTCTTTTATATCAGCATGCATTCTGTACCAGTAGTATCTGTTTCTGATACGGTCTTTCGTTCTCTGGATACCTTGATGACCAGCACATACAAGATCGTGATTCAAGCTGATGACCTCACTCTTGAACTTCCGGGGTACCACCAACCTTCGAACACCATACTTGGACACATTGTGCAAGACCCCTTCTTCACTCAAATAAAAGAATTCTTTATTAACAAGAAATTTCTTTGCGGCTGGACTGCTAATAGCAATTTCACTCTGAGATGGTTCAGTATTGTTATTAAGGAAATACAAAATCAATGACAGGTCTTCGTCTGTTTCCTGAGCTTTTTTCATGTCTTCTGTTGAATACTGTGGTAACCAGCCAACATCTTCTTCTATGGTATCAGATTCCTTTTCTTGAAGGACCTTACTTTTGCCAGGTTGTGTTTTCTGTTTCTCTGGTTTACCTATCTTAGCTGTTTCCTGTCTGGTTGTCATGATCTTTACCTCTGTACCCCCTAAAATCTCTATATGATGGTCTAAATGTTCGAACTGTTCCTCATTCCCTTGATTTTCCACTGTACAGTCAAAGAGGACATTTAAAGCTTCTGGATCGTACACTGGTGGCCTACTTGGATCAAACCGTACCCTCCTACTTTTGGTCACCACGTCCTCGGGCTGTTCTGGTATGGTTTGCAGTTTTGAACAGCTCTGGAACCGCTTTTTACCTTTGGCTTTTGCTAGTAGTTTCTGACATTTCTTGGCCATAGATGATAATTGTTTTTGGTTCATATTTTGGAAGTCAACTAAATGTATCTCTGTATTAGGAAAAAAGAGTTCTTGTAATTTAAAAGCCAGGTTTGTCACCTGTTCAGCACTTATGGTCAGCTGT
The DNA here is from genome assembly GCA_944474755.1 of Limnoperna fortunei. Taxonomy (NCBI): domain Eukaryota; kingdom Metazoa; phylum Mollusca; class Bivalvia; order Mytilida; family Modiolidae; genus Limnoperna; species Limnoperna fortunei. Next base: position 33,094,092 of record OX104120.1, on the reverse strand, counting down.
TCCTGGACATGGGATTTAGTCTTTGCCTTCCTTCTCCAACTGCTAAGTAGTTTGTTTTGTATTGCCCACTCCTGAGAAAGACTGTCGATCTTCTTCTCCAATTTATCTGTCAGTCTTTGGATTTGCTCCAACTCCAGGACCATAGAGTGTCTTTCCTTCCGTTCTAACTGATTTGTTATCCTGCATTCTCTAACTGTCGGTTTTGTCAAAGGAACGGTATCATCAATTTCGGATACAAATGTAGACCAACTACGATGAACTTTTGTGCAATGTGCACAACCACCACATGGCAAGGTTTTAGGGTCTGTCTCGATGGACATCTCCTGGCACGGATCGGCTGGTTGGTACCTTGATAGTATGTCTGCATTGACATGCTTAACGCCGCTACGGTGCTGTATTGTCATAGTATATTGACTCAACACTTCCAACCATCTTGCCAACTGGCCTTGCAAGTCTTTAAAATTCATTAACCACCGTAAACTGTTATGGTCAGTTCTCACGATGAATTCTCTGCCAAGTAAATAATGCTTGAAGTGTTGTGTGAACCTGACAACTGACAATAGCTCCTTCCTCGTGGTGCAATATTTTCGTTGAGCTGGGGACAGAGTAAAACTTCCATACGCTATCACTCTCTCAACACCATTTTGTATTTGCAGAAGTTCTGCTCCCACTGCCTTGTCAGAAGCATCTGTATCTAGGATGAACATACCGGTCTTATCAGGAATGGCCAATACAGGTGTTGTTTGTAGTGCCAACTTCAGTTTTTCAAAAGCCTCTTGTTGGTCGCTTCCCCAGACCCAGGGTTTCTTTCGTGTCAGCTCAGTTAACGGAGCAGCTATCTTGGACATCTCTTTTATAAACGACCTATGGTAATTTACAAAACCCAGGAACTGCTCCACTTCCTTTAGATTTCTGGGGTGTTTCCAATCTTTGATTGTCTCAACATACCCTTCTCCAATGGCTAAACCATTTTCGTCCACCTGCCTGCCTAAGAACGTCGTTCCTTTAGTACAAAACTCACACTTAGCTGGTTTCAACTTGATTCCATACTGTTTGAATCTACCAAAAACAATCGCCAAATTTTCCAGGTGAGATTCGAAGTCTTTACCCATCACCAATATGTCATCTAGAAATGCAAGGACGATGTCCCAGGTTAAACCTCTCAATACTAGTTGCATCGCTCTGGCGTAAGTAGCTGGTGCGTTGCACAAGCCAAAGCTCATTCGAGTAAATTGGAATAATCCATATTTAGTGATAAAGGCTGTCTTGGGTTTGTCTTCTTCTTTCATTTTGACTTGATAATAGGCACTGTTTGCGTCCAACTGGCTGAACCACTTGTTTCCCGCCAAACTGTCGAGACATTCTTCGATGATGGGAAGGGGGTAAACCTCCTTCCTTGTTACTTGGTTCAGCTTCCTGTAGTCAATTGCATACCTGATTTTTCCATCTCGCTTCCTAATCAGGACAGGTGGAGAAGCCCATTCTGAGATTGAAGGTTCAATTACCTTTGCTTCCAACATCTTAGCCAGTAATTTCTCTTCCTCATCTGCGAAACTAGTTGGGGTTCTTCGGAGCCTCTGTCTGATAGGTTCTGCATTACCGGTGTTGATAGCATGCTCTACCTCCTTGAACTCTCCAATATCCATGTCATTCTGGGAGAAAACCTCCGCATTTGCCATTAACAGTTTTTTTAGCCGTTTAAGCTGATCCGATGTTAGTTGACCTTCGGCTTCTTTAACCATACAGTTTATTTTTTCTTGAAAATTACTGTGGTCCTGTTCCAACTTAACTTTATTTACACGCAACATGCCATAGTCTAGGGGAACTTCTTCAACTTCTGATGCTTGGGCCACGACTGAATCTTTTTTCAGGACATACGGGGTATCTGTTGGGTTCAGCACACAGAGTGTAGGTTCACCACTTTGGAAAAAACATCGGGAGACCATGAGTGGTCCTGCATGTTGTGAAGATTGTTCTACGATGAAACTAGACAAATCTGCGTCTAGTCGTCCAGGTATCTTTACAATGGAACTGGGAGGTACTACTGTGCGCGCAGTCATAGTTACATTGGCCACAACTGGAACTTCTCCTTCGGGTCCATAATAAATGGGTACCTCATCTGTTCCAATGACAAAGGTGTCATTCTGGAGGTTGGTTATGGTCTTCTGTTTTTTCATAAAATCTAACCCCAATAACAGATCGTCAGAGATTGGTGCAACATATATCCTGTCCATGGTATACGTGGTTGCTCCTATTTTTAGCTCTGCGGGGCCCACAATGTAGGTGTCCATCTGCATACCCCTTCCAGCTGTATACAAAACCGTCTTTTTTAGCAATGGTGGAGGGCTTTGGATCTTCTTATAGACTAGGTCTGATACTATGGTGGTCTCTGCTCCACAGTCTATTACTGCAGCTATTGGTTTTCTATTACATACCACTGGAATTCGAAGCATAGATGCAGTTCCGGCCTTAAGGATAGTGAAAGTCTTGTCGATTCCACTGATAACTAGCTGGTCCTCCTCGTCTTCAGCTAAATTTTTTGGGCCTGTTTTAAAAGTATAATCCGTCGCTAAGTCAGGTTCAATGGTGGGGGACACATCTTTGGAGGTTGTATCTACGATGACTGCACTTTCTGTCAAAGTGCCAAGCTGTTCATCTGTATGTACATCCTCAACTTTACCCTTTTTCCTCTTTTTTCTGTTCTTCGGCTTGGTTTCCTTGATTTCAGGTACCAGTTCCACCGTAGCTATTTTTAATCCCACACCGGAATGGAGTTTTGCTGCATTTTCTTCAATTGGTTCTGTAGTAACTGATACATTTATTTCATTATTAAAATCTGCTACTTTTAAATTAATACCATTAAAACTTGGGCGAGAATTTGCGTCATCTTGGGTTGGACTTACGCCCGCTTCACCAACCCTTGTTGGTTTAAAGGTTTGCTGTCCTTGTCTGATTTCTTATCCTGAGCTTTAGGCTGTTCTGCTTTTCGACAATGACGGGCCAGGTGGCCAGGCTCTCCACAGGCATAACATTGGAAAGCATCTTGCTTCTGTCTCTTACCTCCCAGATAAGGCTGGTCGCTAAGTGAAGAGGGCCTTTGCCTCTGCAGTTCTTTCATCTGGTTTTGCAATTCTTTCAAAGATTTATCTGTTGTTTCCTGCATAGTCATCATTCTGTCTAATAAGTTTGCCATTTGTTCATCAGATCGGTTGGGCTTCTTTTCTTCTTGTGTGGCTTTCATTACTTGGCACACCGGTTCAAGATCTCTGTCTAAATAGGGGTTGTTCTCATACCGTTGAACACCATAGATGGAGGAATCTAAATGTTGACTCAGCTTGACCAGTTGACAGGCTTCCTCAATGGATTTTGGCTTTAGCATGGATGCAGCTTTTCCCGCCGCTTTGTCTGTGAGGGCCTGAAGAAACTTTGTAATAATCTGTGACTGTACATAATGTTCTGGTACATCTCTGAAAGCCTTATCAGCTAAACTAGACAGTCTGTCTGCCCATGCATCTGTTGACTCATTAGGACTTTGGCGGGCACTATGAAATTGAACCTGTAATGTTTCCGTCTCATTAGCATGGTTAAATCTTTGCTCCATTTTGTAGACCAACTGGCTATAACTGATGTCCTTGTTGTGACGTATCAGATTTGTTACATATCGACTTGCTGTTCCAGTCAAACACCAACATAGCTGATTTCGCTTCTCAATATCAGACCAACCTGAAGCTTCACTGAAAATTTCAAACTTGACTAAGAAGGCCGACCAGTCTTCCCCTCTATCAGTGCCATCAAACTTGAACGACTTGACCATGCTTGGTTGGGACCGACGCTGGTTATAACTTGGTTGTCCTGAGTGTGACGAAGTATTTGGTCTCTGTTTGCTATCCCAAGGTGTTACTTGAGTCGGGCCAAAAAAATCAATCAATGGGGGCTCGTCCGGATGCATGAATGGGTTTATTGTAGAGTTCAGCACTGGTGCCTTACTGGCCTGGTTGAATTTCCATGGATTTGTGTCTACTTTGAGTTGTTGATCTACGATGAATGGTGATGCTCCTTGTGTCAAGGGCATCTCGTGAGATGGAAAGAGAGGTAAACCTGGACTGGGCTGGGTAAATTTAATGTCCCACTGTGGAGGGATAGGGGTTTGAACAGATGGCTGCCCTATGTTAGGTTGAACTGGCTGAAACACTCCAGGGAGCATACCGTTTTGACTGTTGGTTGGGTTATGGCTTGGTTGACTTACCCCATATCCACCGGAATAAAGCATTTTGACACTTGGTTGAAATTTAGTTTGTGAGTCTGTCACTGGAAACACTGGTGACATGACTTGTGGGCTATCTGTGGTTGGTTGAATTCCAACTGGCTGGAGTTGTGTCGGCAAATATAGACTGTCTGTTGGCTGTGGATTTCTGGATTGATTGTTGGTTAATGGGTTTGTGGAGTTAAGTTGATGATCGATAGCTTGACTGGTTGTTGGTTGGATCTGTGTGGTAACAAGCTGGCTAGTCCTTGTTGACGTCATGTGTGGAGCTGTTGGGAAGATGGGCTGATCTGCGTCCGTATGCTGGTCTTCAATGACAGGCTGTCTGGGGCTGGTTCGTTGTGGATCTACGATGAACGACAATAGACCCGGTTCTTGTTTAGGAATAACCGGTCTCGTCTCCTTTCTCTCTGTAAACATCCAGTCCAGTTCATCTAGATCTTGTCTTGTCATCAGGGGTGGCCTTCTAAATAGTCCAGTGATCTGGTGATCCCTTCTGTCATCCGGTACGTTTTGTTCACTAACTGGATTATATAGTCCTCTTGTGATGGGTGTACTTGTGTACATTGGCGCTTCCCCAAAAGTGACTTTTTTCCTAGCTCCCCTCCTTTCAGCCTCATCGTCTTGTAGGGGCGGTGCCATAGCTTGATCAAGTAGGACTGTTTGTTGAGTTACAGTTTTAGTAGGGTCATCGTCTACTAAACTGTCATAGTGTTCCTGGCTTGTTGAAAAATCAATCAATGGCAACACTTTTTCCATTTTAATGTGTGGTATTGCTGCCAAACGCTCCCTAGTGATTTCACCTGTTTTCCGCAGCTCCCATATTCGGAAGGCTGTTGCCTTGCCCACCGATGGCAGACCCAATAGCTCATTAAAGCTGCATATATTTATTTGTATTTTGCTACTCATTTTTTGTTTTGTGTTGTAGCTTGTTTATTTTAGGTATTAATTTTACTTAGATAAGTTTTAAGTAACTGACTTGTATGCTTTTTTGGCAAATTAAAAATCAATGTCTCTGATGTCTACTTTAAAAACAAGTGTGATTTTGTGAGGCAAATGTCACTATTTTACTTATTTATGGGTGGTTGTCTCACATATGTCTCAAGAGGGGTTTATATAGGTCTTAGTGTATTTTCTAGCTTTTTTCTGCTGTCAGTTTTTCTTGACAGTGTGTTTATTTTTTATCTCAAGATTCTTGGGAAAAAAATCGAAAATCTCTGATTATTTCCAATAATTTTTTTTTTGTTTTGTTTTTTACTTTCTTGAAGTAAATCTACTACTTTCTACTAATTCTACTACACGTGTGCGCACATTTATACATGTGACGTCAGCCAAAAATAATCGGGCACTGTTAAAGATTTTCCACAACAAGGTCTGCTCGCAGCGCCACTTATTGTGGCCTTGGCCGAGTTTCAATCTATATGTGAATATATATGGCCACAGGTAACTTCACCTGTTGTTAAACCTACCAACAATTATGTATTATTTCTGGAGATCGTCTCAAACTGCTACTTCTGCCACTTCTGCTAATTCCCGCTATCGTCTACTCGGAACCTCTCTTCCGATGATGTCTCTCATCCCTACAAAACTCGTCCCCAGGTAAGCTCGTCCCAAGATCGCCACATTAATATTAGTATTTTTTTTGCGCGAGACAAGGATTATCAGGTCTATATCAGATGAGCTCGTAGAGCGAATCTGATATGGACCTGATAATCCTTGTCGAGCGAAAAAAAATACTAATAATTTTTTTATCGGTAATTTCTCAATTTAAATACAACTTTTTTTATTTGTTTTCGTTTTTTCACATATTTGAGGTTATTTTGCTTTGTAATAGTGCCGTTTTTACGGTAAGAATCTGTGCACTACTTCTTTTGTACAATTTTTATGAGTAATGCAGTCTGACATGACGTCACTCCTACCTCAATCATTCAAAAACTTCAAGCGATTATGCGGACGGAGCCGGAGGGAATTTCAAATGAATGGAGAGGAAATGTCAATCTGAAACCATTAACAGCGTTACGAAAAAGTTAAAAGAGGTAGGTTATCATGCAGGGGTCGCGCTGGGCTTCGCCAATGTCGCCAATTGCGATTTTTTTTTTCATTTGGCGACAAAATATTGCGTCTGGCGATTTTTTTGGCGCCGAGGTTTCAAAGTGTTAAACGATGCATGCGCGTTTTAAATTTATCGGTAATCGGCGATTGCATCATTAAAGATCCTTTGTCGGCTTCTATGGTCGTAAATACACGTGTATTGTGTAGTATCCAGTGACATGTGTGTTATTTGGAGTTATTAAACGGAAATCGGCAATAAATGAATAAACAAAGTTGTCTGATGAAAAGCAGCTTTACCTCATCACATTTGAGTAGACGTGTAATAAAAACAATTGATGCTGTTAATTAATTTATAAAAATAACAAAACAAACATATTTTTGTAGTAATATTTTTTTATAATGTTATTAATAAAATACAGGTATGAAAACTGACGTCGTTGTTGAGTGATTTCCGGACCGGATGTCCGTCTTAATTTCGTTATTAGAAAACTCTTACACATGCGTAGTTCTATTTTCAGTATTTCCGGTTTTATGTTCATTCACGGAAATAGATGTTTCTAATAAATTACTGTATAATTTTGGGTTTCTGCCAACAAGAAATCACTCACACATCTTTTCATGATTAAAATACAATAAGTGTACGAGCTGCTCGACACCAAACTTTCGTAAAATTGAATTAAAAGTCCGGCAAACTTGGATTTCGTCCGACGTTACAATGTCACGCATAATGTTATAAACAATTTCGCCATGTCATATAGTGATCTAGTGATTTCTAATATGGCGACACTTTTACAAAACTGGCGACGAAAAATTGCAGTTGGCGATTTTTTTGGCGCCAGCTTTTTCGAAGCCAGAGCAGCCCCTGTCATGTTTGAAAAATGATTCTGATTACGATTTCTTTCACTGACCGGCTTGGCGTGCATGTCAGTTATTCCGTTTATAGGGCTACTGATATTGATAAATCAATCCATATTGATTCCGTACCCCATAAATATGTAATGAAAATTTCTGCCTGTGTAACACCAAGTAATTAGTTGCCTATAGTATAAAGGGCTAAAGCCTGTCAACTATGTCTACGGTCACATACTCGATGTTTCGGCAATCTTCCTTCATTTAGCGATCAACACGAAGTGTACTGTTAAAATATCCTGCATTTTATTCTCTATTAATGATAAACATGTGTTTCAACCAAATTAAACGCTGTTAAAGCGATTCACTGTCAAGACCCGTTTATCGCCGAAATTCGAGTGTACTGCCATACAAAAAAAGCAAGTTAAAAAGGGGGGGGGGGGGTATTGAGTGTACATTGATCGTTATTCTTATTTCAGGAGACGAATAAGATACTCTCTAGATACTGATTGTGTGTTGTGTATTATATTTTGTAACACGTCTTAGTGTCTGGACAGGTCTGATTAATTGCAGCATAGATGTATTGTTTCTTTCATGATGTTTGTTTTCCTTAATATTTATGAGCTTTGGTCAGTGATGCGCGATTCGTCAAAAAGTAAGGCAGATTCTTTCGCAATGTGTTCGCGCAAGACAAATGACCAACAGCTGATAATTTCTAGTTTCACTGGTCTTTGTTCTACTGAGCGATGATACTAATTTTATTGGTAGTAAAGATCAAAGGAAATTGTAACAAATTACAGATAAAGCAAATTATACATTTATGTAACAAAGTGCATGTTGTCTTTATTCGACAATAATTGCACTCTCTAAATGTTCATTATTTTATTAGTTTTTGTCAAAAGTTAGTTGTTTATGGTACAAACAATTTGAATATAGATTATTACCTATTTTTAATCATCCATCATTGAAAAATTTTAAATCTCAAATGCATACCCCAATCTAAGACAAAAAGTACTAATATCTTGATACAGGGATATAAATCTGCCATTAGGTAAGCATTTTATTTATAAATACATAAGAATTTTCATTCTTGTGCCTCAATATACTTGATTTAATACTCGATATAGAACAGATTGATAAAAATCAAATCTATGGTTCCGTGTATTAAACCAAGGCTCAAAACACTGATTCCGTTTAATATGCATGTCTATTACAGTATCTGTAATGGTTTACAAGTTACGAGTCAAGAACCACATTCTGTAATGATTCAAGGGCAATAACTGAAAATCAACTAATGGTACCTACTGCTTTTCCTTTCAAATATTTGTATATTTTTGAAAAGTCCAACATTTTTCCTAATTATTGTCTACTTCAAACTTGTATAGTTTTTATATTATTTTATAAAAACAGTAAATGATAGAGAACTTTTTATAAATGCCAACCCATAATGATATGACTTTGGTCTTGAATTGAATGTCTTGACTTGTTTATCACAGTCATCCTATATGTTTACTATATTATCTCTAACCGTTTTCGAGTTAAAAGCCAAAAACTGAATAACCAAAGCACATCAAGGCCAATAACTCGAAAACGGTTCATAAAACAGTTCTGGACCTAATGATACTAAATGAAGGTCTTGATGAGAGGATCACTTTATGTATACTTGTTTACTATATAATAATCTCTAACCGTTTTCGAGTTAAAAGCCAAAAACTGAATAACCGAAACACATCCAGGCCAATAACTCGAAAACGGTTCATAGAACAGTCCTGGACCTAATTATACTAAATGAAGGTCTTGATGAGAGGATCACTTTATGTATATTTGTTTACTATATTATCTCTAACCGTTTTCAAGTTAAAAGCCAAAAACCGAATAACTGAAACACATCAAGGCCAATTACTCGAAAACGGTTCATAGAACAGTCTCAGACTCTTATACTAAATGAAGGTCTTAATGAGAGGATCACTTTATGTATATTTGTTTACTATATTATCTCTAACCGTTTTCGAGTTAGAAGCCAAAAACCGAATAACCGAAACACATCAAGGCCAATAACTCGAAAACGGTTTATAGAACAGTCTTGGACCCAATTATACTAAATGAAGGTCTTGATGAGAGGATCACTTTATGTATATTTGTTTACTATATTATCTCTAACCGTTTTCGAGTTAAAAGCCAAAAACTGAATAACCAAAACACATCAAGGCCAATAACTCGAAAACGGTTCATAAAACAGTTCTGGACCTAATGATACTAAATGAAGGTCTTGATGAGAGGATCACTTTATTTATACTTGTTTACTATATTATCTCTAACCGTTTTCGAGTTAAAAGCCAAAAACCAAATAACCGAAACACATCAAGGCCAATAACTCGAAAAGGGTTCATAGAACAGTCTCAGACTCTTATACTAAATGAAGGTCTTAATGAGAGGATCACTTTATGTATACTTGTTTACTATATTATCTCTAACGGTTTTCGAGTTGAAAGCCAAAAACCGAATAACTGAAACACATCAAGGCCAATAACTCGAAAACGGTTCATAGAACAGTCCTGGACCCATTATATTAAATGAAGGTCTTGATGAGAGGATCACTTTATGTATGCTTGTTTACTATATTATCTCTAACCGTTTTCGAGTTAAAAGCCAAAAACCGAATAACCAAAACACATCAAGGCCAATAACTCGAAAACGGTTCATAGAACAGTCTTGGACCCATATACTAAATGAAGGTCTTGATGAGAGGATCACTTTATATATATTTGTTTACTATATTATCTCTAACCGTTTTCGAGTTAAAAGGAAAAAACCGAATAACCGAAACACATCAAGGCCAATAACTCGAAAACGGTTCATAGAACAGTCTTGGACCCAAGTATACTAAATAAAGGTCTTGATGAGAGGATCACTTTATGTATTACATGTATTTGTTTACTATATTATCTCTAACCGTTTTCGAGTTTAAAGCTAAAAACCGAATAACCGAAACACATCAAGGCCAATAACTCAAAAACGGTTTATAGAACAGTCTTGGACCTAATTATACTAAATGAAGGTCTTGATGAGAGGATCACTTTATGTTACTTGTTTACTATATTATCTCTAAACGTTTTCGAGTTAAAAGCAAAAAACCGAATAACCGAAACACATCAAGGCCAATAACTCGAAAACGGTTCATAGAACAGTCTTGGACCCAATTATACTAAATGAAGGTCTTGATAAGAGGATCACTTTATGTATACTTGTTTACTATATTATCTCTAACTGTTTTCAAGTTTTAAGCAAAAAACTTATTTACCGAAATGAGTCAAGGGCTCGAACTCGAAAACGGTTCATAGAACAGTTTCGGAGCAAATGTAACAAATGAAGGCCTTGATGAGAGGAGTATTTTTGCCATTTATTGTCTTCTTCTATCTTTTACAGTTTTTGAGTTGTAATGATAACAAGATTGGAGGCCTAAGGTCGAGGTCACTTGTGAACTTTGACTTTGAGATTTTCTTTAAGGACGTGTCACAGGAAGACAAATGGTGAAGACCATTCCTGATTTCGACTTACGGTTTGTAAGTTTTTGTGATAAGCGGAGTCATTGAAACATTCAAGGGATACCGCTCGTCTTCGCTAGTCAGAAATTTTTAGCCAAAATATGTCATAAAGTTGTCTCAAAAGTTCCTTAACATTTGTCACTTTTCAGTTTTCTTGTATCTGTTATAGTTCCAGAGATTACGCGATAACAAGGTTTTCGGTGTTTGGGCAGATAACTCCGTAAAGAAAAATGTTTCGATTTCACAGGGTGAATTCCGAATAGACTTTCAGTGCCCAAAACTTGTCGCGAAAGACCAAAAAGATGTGTCGCTTACTTTTTAAACTGTTTGGTTTTGAAAGTTGGCGGAAAAAAAAAATAAAGATAGGGCTAATTGTTCAAGAACAGTTAGAAAGGTCTTTCCCAGATACCTTTATGAAATTAATTTTTCTTCATCTCTTGTTGTGAACTTAACTACATAAGTTACAGGACCATTTTGTAGGTGGAATAGACTATTTCTGTGGTCCTGAGTAAAAAAATACATGGTTGTCAAGGACAAAATGCCACTTCCGGTTGTAAAATGACATATATCAGTAAAGTACATTATCCTGATTTAAAAAATATATGGTTGCTAAGGACTTTTTGTAATGGTGACCTGGTTGCTATGGTATGACCTTGACCTGTGACCATTAAATTTGGGCTCAAATTGAAGGCCTTTACTTGATGATCATGTTAAACCTATATGTTTACTATATTATCTGTAACGGTTTTCAAGTTGTATGCCAAAAACTGATTAACCGAAATGAGTCAAGGGCCCGAACTCGAAAACGGTTCATCGCACAGTTTCGGACCAAATGTATCAAATGAAGGCCTTGATGAGAGGAGTATTTTTCCCATTTATTGTCTTCTTCTATCTTTTATAGTTTTCGAGTTGAAATGATAACAAGATTGGAGGCCTAAGGTCGAGGTCACTTCTGAACTTTGACTTTGAGATTTTCTTTAAGGACATGTCACAGGACAATAAATGGTGAAGACCTTTTGTGATTTCGACTTACGGTTTGTGAGTTTTTGTGATAAGCGGAGTCCTTGAAACATTCAAGGTATACCACTCGCCTTCGCTAGTCAGAAATTTTTAGCCAAAATATGTCATAAAGTTGTCCCAAAAGTTCCTTAACATTTGTCACTTTTTAGTTTTCTTGTATCTGTTATAGTTCCAGAGATTACGCGATAACAAGGTTTTCGGTGTTTGGGCAGATAACTCCGTAAAGAAAAATGTTTTGATTTCACAGGCTGAATTCCGAATAGACTTTCAGTGTCCAAAACTTGTCGCGAAAGACCAAAATGATATGTCGCGTACTTTTTAAACTGTTTGGGTTTGAAAGTTGGCGGGAAAAAAAAATAATAAAGATAGGGCTAATTGTTCAAGAACAATTAGAAAGGTCTTTCCCAGATACCTTTATGAAATTAATTTTTCTTCATCTCTTGTTGTAAACTTGACTACATAAGTTACTGAACCATTTTTTAGGCGGAATAGACTATTTCTGTGTTCCTGAGTAAAAAAATACATGGTTGTCAAGGACAAAATGCCACTTCCGGTTGTAAAATGACATATATCAGTAAAGTACATTATCCTGATTTAAAAAATATATGGTTGCTAAGGACTTTTTGTAATGGTGACCTGGTTGCTATGGTATGACCTTGACCTGTGACCATTAAATTTGGGCTCAAATTGAAGGCCTTTACTTGATGATCATGTTAAACCTATATGTTTACTATATTATCTGTAACGGTTTTCAAGTTGTATGCCAAAAACTGATTAACTGAAATGAGCCAAGAGCCCGAACTCGAGAACGGTTCATCGCACAGTTTCGGACCAAATGTATCAAATGAAGGCCTTGATGAGAGGAGTATTTTTCCCATTTATTGTCTTCTTCTATCTTTTATCGTTTTCGAGTTGTAATGATAACAAGATTGGAGGCCTAAGGTCGAGGTCACTTCTGAACTTTGACTTTAGGATTTTCTTTACAGATATGTCATAGGACAATAAATGGTGAAGACCTTTTGTGATTTCGACTTACGGTTTGTGAGTTTTTGTGATAAGCGGAGTCCTTGAAACATTCAAGGTATACCGCTCGCCTTCGCTAGTCAGAAATTTTTAGCCAAAATATGTCATAAAGTTGTCTCAAAAGTTCCTTAACATTTGTCACTTTTTAGTTTTCTTGTATCTGTTATAGTTCCAGAGATTACGCGATAACAAGGTTTTCGGTGTTTGGGCAGATAACTCCGTAAAGAAAAATGTTTCGATTTCACAGGGTGAATTCCGAATAGACTTTCAGTGCCCAAAACTTGTCGCGAAAGACCAAAAAGATATGTCGTGTACTTTTTAAACTGTTTGGTTTTGAAAGTTGGCGGAAAAAAAACAAAAAAAAAAATAATAATCAAAGCAAAAGTAAGAAGGTCTTCCCACTGGAAGTGGGAAAGACCTTAATCAAAGCAAAAGCAAGAAGGTCTTCCCACTGGAAGTGGGAAAGACCTTAATAATCAAAGCAAAAGCAAGAAGGTCTTCCCACTGGAAGTGGGAAAGACCTTAATTAGATTGGAATTCAAGTTTCTATACACTTCAACCGTTAACGTATCTGATGAATTAACCACAAAGTTCACGTGCAAAATGTAGCCAAAATCAAGGCGATAGAATTGATGTGCACTTTTAGAGAGTCGCCGTTCTCGTTTGGCAGAGAGCCAAATCAAATGAACAAATGTTTAAAGTTGAAAACATAAAAAAAATAATTGACCACTTCATTACAACGGTCAATATAAATTTGTATACATATATAAATGACGTAGTACGAGGTCGATATATACAACTTGAATTCACTAAGAGAAAGGCTTATTATTTTTACTAATTTTTTGTTCTATTTTTAGTAACAGTGCAATCCGCAAAGGTCAAACCGCTTAAATACAAAATATTATACAAATACAGCACTCAATACAAGTCTATATCGACTGAGAGATGTATATCTACCAAAGACGTAGTCCGAGGTCGATATACAACTCGATGTCGATATTGTTTGATTAAAACCAATATTGACAACCTTTTTCGATCACATTGTTGTCATGTTGCTTTATTCTGATATTGTTTGATTAAAATCAATAATTGACTACTTTTTCTGTCACATACTGTCAGGTGGTATTATTTAGACTGTTTTGTTTTACTTTTAACATTAAAAAGTAGAGACTATAACAGTAAATATGTCATGTATGTTGATGAGACAACATAATATGAATGCATGTACAGTAATTTCATACCAAAAATATAGATTTTTGTTGCAGATGTCAATGAGACAACACATTATGTAATTATGTAATAAAACATTTAAAGTCTTTTGTATCAGTCGATATAAGTTTTAATAGACTCAAAAATAATATTAACCTTTGGTGTCGGTCAATATTAATATTTGAGTCTATTAAAACTTATATCGACCTCTACAAAAGACTTTAATTGTATAATATTATTAATTGATAATTTTGATGTATTTTAACTTGTCACATAAAAAATAAAAAAAATAAAAAATAAAATGTTTATCTCATCCTTCTTTAAGGATGCAAACCTTTTGTGCTCAACACTGTCCATTGTTTGTTGTTATGTTCCATCAGGTGATTGATGTAAAATATGATTGGCTGATTGCGAAACGTCACACAATTTTTGGAATTTTGTGTTCTATTTTTAGTAACCGTGCAATCCGCAATAAATCAGTAAATCCGCCAAAATACAACATATCACTTGTTTGACTTTTTTGTCAAATTAAAATACAGCAAATTATCTATTAATAATATCACGTTGTAGACTTCAGAGAAATTAAAACAAAATTAGCAATAAATAATATTGAGTTTTAAAATTTATTTTTAAATTTATGACCTAAGAAAAGTTATGATTTGTTCTCTTTATTTCAAATGAATAAAAAAATAACTTTCATAGAAAAAATTCAGCTCAATAAAAGTTTGTTTTCAAAAAATATATTATTGTGTCTATGTTTAAAGCTAAAATTTTTGTAAGTTATACTACTTAACACTATATTTCTATGTACCGGAATCACATTGCAAATCGTTTTAAGGAATTTAGGTAAGTATTTGAGTTGTGTTTGGTTTTTTTTTTGTTTCCTCATTTATTAAGGGGTGTTACTTTACTGTTTTCTGTAATGAGTCTTTATTGCATTAATTTATAAGGCCCCGTCACTATGTGGCAGACGCCCTATAGTGATCAGTCTGTCCGTCCGTCCGTCCGTCCGTCTGTTCATCTGTCCGTTAGAACCTAATTGTGTCAGGGCTATAACTTTTTTTATCTTTTGTGTAGGCTTTTTTCTTTTTGGTATGTGGGTAGATAATATCAAGGCGATGTGTCGCTTACATGGTTGAATACCTTTGACCTTGAACTTTGACTTCGAGGTCGGTGGGCCCACAGAGATGGATACCATCTCACTGATATCTAGTTGTCAATATGTTGTTTTGTAAAATATTTGGTACGCCTTTGATTTTTAAGAAATATAACTAATTATCCTTAATTTAGGATAATGTTTAGATATCTTCATTTACTTAAGACGCGTTAGCTGACGTGACGAGGGCACAAAGATGTCCGAAGACAATAAAGACAATAGAAAGACATATTCTAGTCCATATAGCTTTGAGATGACAACGGTTTTCCTATTCCATCAGTTATTTATTTATTTATTTATTTATTTATTTATTTATTTATTTATTTATTTATTTATTTATTTATTTATTTATTTATTTATTTATTTATTTATTTATTTATTTATTTATTTATTTATTTATTTATTTATTTAGTCAATGCTAATTTCCATCTTAGATTATCAGTTTAACAGTTATAAATTCTCAATATCGTCTAGTTTAAATTAAAACCATATAAATAAAGATAGAAACTTTCACTCTTATCTCCGAATATTAATATGAATTGAATATAATATTAGCTTTATTATCTTATTCGATATGCTCGGTTTTCTTTTGGTGGTTTTGTCTAAGAAGTTTTTATTTGCGACTATCCTTACTTGATTTAGGCTTAGTCGACTTAAACATTTGTTCGGCAAAAATTTATTGTTTTGATTGGATTTAAGTAATATATTTTGAATGTTGTCTTCTAGATCCTCCATACAAAACTATTGATGAGTTTTCGTCTGAAGAATTCAAAAGTCTTATCAACCTAAATATAATGGGATATTTTTTGGTGGTCAAGGTATGGGTGAAACTACACAGTAGTTTCGTTAAAAGTACAACAGTCATAAAAGTTAGACACATATTTCTGCACTCTTAGTTCAACGTCATAGGACGATGTAACATACAATTACCTGTGGATTTCAAAATGATGATAGACAACTTTCCATTCTAATTTAAGCCGATAATACTGTACTCCATTATTAATTACGTTGCATTACTGCACTCTCAGTAATATACTCTCTAAAAATTTTCATCGCTGGTTGTGTTTGCCTTTTTGTGTTCTTTTGCAAGTAAATTTTCAAATATAAAGTCCATCTCATCGTTATTAAGTATGCAAACATTTGTGCTCAACACTGTCCATTGTTAGTTGTTTTGTTTCAGCAGACAATTGATAACCGGATTAAAATATAATTGGCTGATTGAGAAACGTCACACAATTTTTGTCTCGCCTGCGACGAAAGTCGCTGGAGGCGAGACATATGTATGGGAATCCGGCGGCGGCGGCGGCGGCGGCGTAAACACTTGACATCTTGCTTCATATCTTTGTAAGCCCAAGCCCTAGGTCCATCAAATTTGGTCCAGAGGTAGCTTATGATGAGTACTTGCCAGTCAGTCACCTGTCACCTGACCTTGACCTCAATTTCACGGTCCAGCGACTACGTTAAAGTTTTAGGGTTACGACAGTTCCTCTGTAACTACGCATGGTAGGATGACAATATTTGGTGTATAGGTTGCTGATGACTAGTACATGACTGTCTGGTAGGTGTCACCTGACCTTGACCTCAATTTCACGGTCCAGCGACTACGTTAAAGTTTTTGGGTTACGACAGTTCCTCTGTAACTACGCATGGTAGGATGACAATATTTGGTGTATAGGTTGCTGATGACTAGTACATGACTGTCTGGTAGGTGTCACCTGACCTTGACCTCAATTTCACGGTCCAGTGACTACGTTAAAGTTTTTGGGTTACGACAGTTCCTCTGTAACTACGCATGGTAGGATGACAATATTTGGTGTATAGGTTGCTGATGACTAGTACATGACTGTCTGGTAGGTGTCACCTGACCTTGACCTCAATTTCGCGGTCCAGTGACTACGTTAAAGTTTTTGGGTTACGACAGTTCCTCTGTAACTACGCATGGTAGGATGACAATATTTGGTGTATAGGTTGCTGATGACTAGTACATGACAGTCTGGTAGGTGTCACCTGACCTTGACCTCAATTTCATGGTCCAGCGACTACGTTAAAGTTTTTGGGTTACGACAGTTCCTCTGTAACTACGCATGGTAGGATGAAAATATTTGGTGTATAGGTTGCTGATGACTAGTACATGACTGTCTGGTAGGTGTCACCTGACCTTGACCTCAATTTCACGGTCCAGCGACTACGTTAAAGTTTTTGGGTTACGATAGTTCCTCTGTAACTACGCATGGTAGGACGACAATATTTGGTATATAGGTTGCTGATGAAGTACATGACTGTCTGGTAGGTTCCACCTGACCTTGACCTCAATTTCACGGTCCAGCAACTACGTTAAAATTTTTGGGTTACGGCTGTTCCCATGTAACTATGCAGGGTATGGTGACAATATTTTGTATACAGGCCACTGCTGATATTAAATGCTATTTACGTAATGCTTATGACGAAATTTATTTTCGTTACTGATGCGGAATACAGGCGAGACGTTTTTCTGTGTCCACACTTGTTTTTAATCGTGTGTTCTTTATTAAGTAATCGTGCAATCCGCAAACGTCAATCAGCACAAAATCAGTCAATCGCGCCAAATACAAAATATCACATGATAGACTTAAATTAAAATAAAGCAAAATAATCCATAAATAATATATCGCTTTAATTCTTTAATTTTTATATTCGTTTTATATAAAAGTCAATAAATGCTAGCATTTTGTGCAACAAGACTTTATTTCCTTATAAATGCTCATCAGCATTAAACATGATGTATAAATTTTTGTCTGTTTTATAGTATGCACTTCCACATCTTAGACAAACGAAGGGAAATATAATTAATGTTAGCAGCATGGATGAGCATCATGCTGCAGGCTTGTCAGTTACGTATGACGCTACAAAAGTAAGTAGTTGACCGATTTGAATTTCTGCAAAATTTTAGGATTTTGACAAATTCTAGTGTGTAGTCGAAGTGAATAACATTCCTAATATGGACTTGTTGTTTATCCGAATAGGATCTAAATTTGGCAAAATTCCATTTCAATAAATTATTGTTTGTTGTTTGTTTTGTTTGAATTCAGTTAATGACACTTTCAAGAAGGTTGCAGCTATATCGTAACCTCCAGATTTTATTTGGTGGGGGGAATCGGATTACCTATGAAAACCACCGATCTTCTGTAGAAAAACTGACAATACTTGTCAATTAGGCATGGGCAAGTGACGTCCAGCTTTTAAAGGAAGAGGGAGCCGGGAGCCGGGTTATCCGATGAAAACTACCAACCTCTGGTAGAAAAACTGACAATACTTGTCATTAGTTGACAGGCACGTGATCAATTGTAGATGACTAACTACCTCAACCACTCCGACTCTGAAGCCCTAGTTCTTGATTTCGCATTATTATTATTATTATTATTATTATTATTATTATTATTATTATTAAATAGATGACCCCAGTCGCTTGTTACCGATCCGACGATAATTTTGAACATCATAAATAACAATATTTCCGATGTATATAATATTAGTTTACAGACTAGATATAACCACAATATAAGGTTGAGGCTTAGAAATAGGAAAAGCGCAAGGCTTTGTCAAACCATTTCTTCGCTTCACGCGGAGTTCTATTATTTATGTCAAGTCAATACAATTATGCTTATTCTGCAATCTATTGTACGAAATTTAAACACATGATCTAAAAAAATAATTTATCCTGAAATGATTTTAAAAGTCCAAACTTTATTGGGCCTATACAAATACTGCAATGAATATATTACCTTTGAGTGCGTTGAATTCAATTCAGAAAGAAGATACTAATTTTCGTGATCATCGGTCAACTGACTGTATAAAAAAAACAAATGTACGGTCAACGAATTTAGTGGACAACTACATGATAAATTATTAATAGAAAGTCATTAACACTGGCCTAGACCTTAAATTTAACATTCCGCTATATTGATGATGTTTTGTCCCGCAATCTATTTACAACCAATTTACCCTAGCGAACTTGAAAGTAAAGACACCATCCTATACACTAAGGTCAGCCTCTTACTTAGACCTTCTTCTAGAAAACGACTCAGGAAAATTACAACCAGACTCTACGACAAACGTGATGACTTCAACTTTCTAATTGTCAACTTTCCGTTCATCGACAGCACATTCCAGCAGCTCCAGCGTATGGTGTGTACATTTTACAATTATATACGGTATTCTATACCCTACAATCGTATTCCGATTTTCTACTCAGGCAAGGTTAGTTGTACCTAGATTTATATTATCTCTCAAGAAGGTCTATGGTCGTCACCATGACTTAATTGATCGTTATGGGAAATCAGTGTCACAACTACGCTCATTTTCGCTGAGGCATAGGTAGTGTTTCCTATTCCTGGATTTTACTTTTACTTTTCCCCAGACATGTCAATGAGTAACTCGACGGGTGTCTAATTAGAGGCTAGCACTGCTTACTCGTCCGGAGCACTTGAGTGCACCCATGTTTTTTTTTTTTTTTTTTTTTTTTGGGGGGGGGGGTTCAGGATACTCTCTTTATGTGTTTTATGGTTTTGTGTTGCGTTTTGTCTATATTCGGATTCGTAACTGTCCCTTGGCCTTTGGTTCTTGTTGTTTGGTAGGGTTTTTTTGCTTATAGGTGTATACAGTAATAATTCAATTGCTTCTATCCATATGTAATTTCTAATTTATGCAAACAACAAACTACACTTCTGCAAACAATTGTTTCGTTAACGCTCATCTTGATCGCCATTCCATTTGTAAAACTTTGTATGTTTACGTTGTTTTGCTACTATAGCTACCATATCTTACCTATGTTGATTTAGGGAGCAGTAGGTGCGATGACGAAGGCCCTTGCTATAGACGAAGCAAAGAATGATGTTCGTGTTAATGCGTGAGTCATTTCACATATAACATACATATAACAAGAAATGCATAAACGAGAGTCTAAGGCGGGACAAATATTCAGTGGAATAGCATTTCTCCCTAGGATGGTTTGGTAAAACTTTACTACGTGTATTCAATTAAATACCCAACAATATAGACATCTACAAACATTTACAATTGCAAAAAACATAGAATACAGTTATAAATGGCTAAATATCGGAATGAAAATAAATAAAATAAAATGTTACCATTTTAGTATTATATCTAATTCCTCACCGCTTTGAGAAATAATATACCAGTGGTTTGTGCATGTAATATACATTATGTACGCGGCCTTACAATTCAGTTGCTTATCTATCATTGTAGAATATCACCAGGTTCAATTATGACCCCTTTAGCGGAGGATTTCATCAACAAGACGTCAAATCCTGAAGCAACAAGACAAATGTTTAGAAATAAATCGGTAAATAAAATTGATATGATGGTAAAACAGTTAATTTTTTGTTACTTATTATGGGGTTTCTTACATGTAGATGGTAAATAATATTCTTGGATAATTACCCTGTATTGTCTCTACTTTGTAATCTCACACCGCTTTCGACAACTGGTAACACAAAAGTTGTTATATTTTAGGCAGTATTCCTGTTTACTTCTTCGAAACATGTATCATTTCTTTGTTCATGCGAGTTCTTATTACTTATAAGTTTGTGGTACATTTCGAATGTTTGACATCTTGGCCACATACTTCTTATTTCGCCATTGGGTTCTATATTTTTAGTCAGGTCTCAGTATTTTCCTATTTACTTTTATAACAGCAGAAAGCCTATTACAACTAAAGTAAACAAAACTGAATCCAATCTTAGTTAATTGTATGTTTTCCAACTGGTTGTCGGGGGTTTTTCCTTGTAAATGTACTGCAGTAAGACCCAATAAAACTAGACACCATGATAAAGCTGAAAATTTTTGAAACCACAAATAAATCTGTCTCAAGAGCTGGAACCAAAATTTGCTAAATTTTAATATTAAGATGATCTCATGTTAAGTTTCTTGTGAACAGCGTTTAATCACATTATCATGTTACAAATGTGTGGTATAAATATTATATTGAATAACATCATTATTGCTTTACTAATGTTTGTAAATTTAAGTAGAAGCAACCAAAGAGCATCCAAGCGATAAGAACATCATATCAAGCCTAATATCCAATAATAAGTAGACATACAGTTTTTTTCAAAAAGTGATTAAATTGAATTAAGTTAATATAAGACTTATTGTTTCTACGGTGTGTGCATCTTTGTCCTTTCCAGCTGCTTGGTAAACAAGGAACTCCAGAGGAGTGTGGTAAAACCTGCTTGTATCTTGCTGCAGATGCGACCTTTTGTACAGGAATCAATATCCAAGTTTCTGGCGGCTCTGCACTAAATTTCGGATGTAAAAATATGCATTCTACAGACGTCTGGCCAATGATGTTTATGAAATAACAGTAGTATGCAGTTGACAACATTTTTTTATTCGTTTATAGTTTACATTTATACATCACTATGAACGTTAAGATTTGTTACACGTACAGTAGAATATACATACATTTTCCAATTTAAAAAATTATCATCTAAGTATTATAAATGATAAGCGTTGGCTTAGTAACGT
Organism: Limnoperna fortunei; assembly: GCA_944474755.1. Classification (NCBI taxonomy): domain Eukaryota; kingdom Metazoa; phylum Mollusca; class Bivalvia; order Mytilida; family Modiolidae; genus Limnoperna; species Limnoperna fortunei. Next base: position 33,072,449 of record OX104120.1, on the reverse strand, counting down.
TGTAAAAAAATGAGTACTACGTCTTATTAAGCTACATAGATAAAAGATGTTGTTGTTTGAATGGCTGTTTATCGCGTTTTTTATTGAGTGGCCAGGGAAAAACGGTAATTTTTAACAGAAAAGCCGACAATCCTTGTAAAGTAAGGTTTGAGTTGGGCAAACCCCCAGGAGAGCTTGAACCCGAAACCTCAGTGTTGACGGGCAGGTGATTATTAGTAGATGACTGACTACTTTAACTATTCCGCTACCGAGACTCCGATGAAAGGTGAGTGGCCCCATAGTTTTTATTTAGTTCGGTTTATGTTCTATCTGTTTGTGTCTGTGTGTGTTTGGTTTTTGTTTGTCTTAAATCCTGATCTGTAATCGTCTCTTGACTTTCGACTTTTGTTGTTCTGTCGTTTTCTCCTGCTATTGTTTTTCCTTATTAAACGTCGAGCCAGAAATGTTACAAAAATACATGTATATAACTATGAACCATTGGTTTAATACCACTTGAAAATAATATATTAACGACTGCAAATTGACATGTGGCTTTAGTAAATATCTCTAAATCTGCATATTATTTTAAGTTTTAGCCACTTTCAGCCATATTTCAAATCTATCATTGCGCTCATTGTTAATTTGTATGCAAACCAGATTACATTTTTGAGAACCAAACATAGGATAGACAAGTGTGGACACAGAAAAACGTCTCGCCTGCATTCCGCATCAGTAACGAAAATAAATTTCGTCATAAGCATTACGTAAATAGCATTAAATATCAGCAGCGGCCTGTATACAAAATATTGTCACCATACCTTGCATAGTTACAGGGGAACAGCCGTAACCTAAAAACTTTAACGTAGTCGCTGGACCGTGAAATTGAGGTCAAGGTCAGATGGAACCTACCAGACAGTCATGTACTATTCATCAGCAACCTATAAACCAAATATTGTCATCCTACCATGTGTAGTTACAGAGGAACTGTCGTAACCCAAAAACTTTAACGTAGTCGCTGGACCGTGAAATTGAGGTCAAGGTCAGGTGACACCTACCAGACAGTCATGTACTAGTCATCAGCAACTTATAAACCAAATATTGTCATCCTACCATATGTAGTTACAGAGGAACTGTCGTAACCCAAAAACTTTAACGTAGTCGCTGGACCGTGAAATTGAGGTCAAGGTCAGGCGACACCTACCAGACAGTCATGTACTAGTCATCAGCAACCTTTCCACCAAATATTGTCATCCTACCATGAGTAGTTACAGAGGAACTGTCGTAAACCAAAAACTTTAACGTAGTCACTGGACCGTGAAATTGAGGTCAAGGTCAGGTGACCCCTACCAGACCGTCATGTACTAGTCATCAGCAACCTATACACCAAATATTGTCATCCTACCATGCGTAGTTACAGAGGAACTGTCGTAACCCAAAAACTTTAAGGTAGTCGCTGGACCGTAAAATTGAGGTCAAGGTCAGGTGACAGGTGACTGACTGTCAAGTACTCATCTTAAGCTACCTCTGGACCAAATTTGATAGACCAGGGCATGGGCTTACAAAGATATGAAGCAAGATGTCAAGTGTTTACGCCGCCGCCGCATTCCAATACATATGTCTCGCCTCCAGCGACTTTCGTCGCAGGCGAGACAAAAACTGGTAATCGCTATGAATTAAGGATTGAGTCGAGTACGCCTTCCCCGGGAAATATCACGTATGATCAATAGTCGATGACAAACTATTTAGGTTTCTCAGCCACTGAGCCCCCTGGTTAAACATTGCATGGGGATACAATTAGAATGTTAAGCTTAGAACGATTGTAAGCCAATTCATATGCCTGTTGTATAAATATGTTAAATGACTTTTACCGGTATATGTGTTAGAGTGCTTCTATGTAAATTTGTATAAAACTAAAGTACAAAAGAAATGAAAACCAGACAGCAACAGAAGCTGCAATAGGTTCCATGCAATACTAACACCTTATAGAAATGTATATCTACAATGATGGAATAAAAAAACGAACAGCAAAAACTTCTTGAAAGCTGTTGAGTAAAATGGTATCTTCGGAGAGGACATCATCATTGGTCGTGTTGTAAAGAGTAACAAACCTAAAAATTCATCAATTGCTAATTTTCCAATATTGAATTATACTTGGTTTATAAATAAAAACGATGAACGGTGTGCCAAAACGTAAAACGAACGCATGTTACCGAACTTAGGCTCTTACATTGTGTTGAACTATATTTATATAAAATAACGCGAATATTCTTGTGTAATGTCATAGTAGTGTATAACAGTACAATCGGTTGCGGGTAATTGGATAGAAGATAGGGTAAATGTTATAATACATACATGTAACTAGTGGTTGAAATGTTGATAAATAACGAGCTATTTTCATGTTAAAGACTCGTGTAATAGTTTTACTCTTCATATTTTTGTGTTATTTTTTATCGTTGCATTTTTTGTTAAACCAGCAACCAATCACGCAAGCAATAAATTAATTATAATTGGAGTTTTACGTGACAGTCATTACTCTAATTATGGCTGTATTTCATTTGATTTGAAATATGTAATGTATGACTTCAAAGGAGCAACGCATGTTACGGTATAATCTTCCTGGTGTCATACACTGATAAATTAAAATAGTTTGGTTCTGAAAATTGATATAAAATTATAAAAGTTTCTAAAAAGATCATACACACATAACCGAACCAACGACGACCTCTTCAAAAACTTGAAGTATTCTTTACATAATTCATAGTAATGTATTATTCGTAACCATTCCTACCATGTCCCTACGGCAATTATTCACTTCATTGATCAGACAAACTTTGAGCATTGAAGTGGCTATTATACATAACTGATTAAATTATGGGAAAATATGAATATTTTCACGCTGAGTCTGTGAAATTTGACAACTTACCGACCGAACAACAAAGGCCAAAGGTCAAGTGACAGTTACAAATCCGGATATGGACAAACATACACAACGCAACACCAAAACCAAACAACAAAAACAGAAAGAGAGTAAACCGAAGTCAATAAAGACCATGGGTGCACTCAGATGCTCCGGACTAGTAACCAGTGCCTTCCTCTTATTAGACACCCGTCGAGTTATTCATTGTCATGTCTAGGGAAAAGTCAAATCCAGAAATAGGAAACACTACCTGTATCTCAGCGAAAATGTCAGATCGTATTTGCACGTATAACGCTTCGTGTCCGGGGAAATACTAGGCCGCTCACTGAAATGGTTTATAAATGTGTTATAAACATTTGTGCTTTTTTTAAATATTTGAACCTAAGTCTAAAATTAAAATTGTCTCATTTGTCAATATTATAAGAGACCTAACTAGAGGCTCCCAGGAGCCTGTATCGTTCACCTGAACCTGAAACCAAACAACCCTTTTTTATTCAGCTTTTCTTTCCTATAAGGAATTGCCCAACACTTCTGCAAAAGTAATTAATTTTGACCTTTTAAGGGAAATAACTCCTATAAGTAGGAGCTTTTGATGCTTAGAGGGAGAAGGGAGGTTCACTTCAAATTTGCTGTACCTGTTATACTTTTTTAACTATCAGCCGAAAACTCTCTTGACCCCCCCCCCCTTTTCCACTTTTCTATTTTTAGCCAACGTAGCTATGTAGGTAGTCAGCGGTCATGATTTGCACAATTTTGGTAGAGGACATCCTAAAGATGATGTGTGCAATGTTTCAAAGCAGTCCTTTCATTGATTAAGGAGGAAAAGATTGTTTAAAATCAATTAAAATTGATTCATCATGCAACTTCGACCCAATGGAGTGTTTCGTAGAACTTTCGATGCCGCTGAAGGCATGTCTCTTCGGTTTTCCTGTATCTGTTATATTTTTTTAACTATAAGCCAAAAACTGTATTTTGACACCCCGTTCTATTTTAGCCATGGCGGCCATGTTGGTTAATCATAGTTTGTGTAAACTTGGTTGAGGACATTTGACAGATGATGTGTACAAAGATTCAAAGCAGTACTTTCAGTGGTTTCAGAGAAGATTTTTAATAATCAATTAAAACCGATTAAAAAAACAGTTCAAGAAGAATAACTCTAAAACAATAACTTGTAAACTTGGCCGAGGACATTTTATTGATGATGTATGCAAAGTTTCAAAGCAATCCCTTCAGTGGTTTTGGAAGAGAAGATTTTTAAAGAAAAGTTAACGATGATCGACGACGACGGACGCCAAGTGAAGGCAATAGCTCACCTTCGGTCAGGTGAGCTACATATATAGTCTCAAGTACATATGCCTTATTTTATGAGATGATTTTTAGTTAGTTTTATTATTTTTTGTAATAAAAATAAAACAAATTTGTCAAAAAACCTTTTGCTTATATCAACAACTTAAGTTTTGGAATATGGAAGTTAACATGTGATTTAATATAAAAATATAATGTATTTGACACCCAGTACTTGTAATATTTTTATATTTATTGTTTTGACTGGATAAAAATACTTAAATAACGTTAGCTCAAATACTTATAAATCGAAAAAATGGCATCTTCCATTTTGGTCTGTAGCAATCATTTTTAATGTAATCGATTGAAATTTAAAAAAAATTATAATATGAATAATTTTTTTTCATTTTTCTATTCATATTAAAGAACCCACATTCTTTTGGCATTGTGTTTTGGATATTCTTACGTTTGCCTAGGTACATGTACATTTGATGTCTAGTTTTCCTGCGCGACGACTATTTTTAGAATCATAAGAATCAAACACTGTTCTTTTAGGAAATTATCAATGTGTAAACTCCGGCGACTCCCTGACAAACTTGACATAAAGTCCTTCGGACATGATTTAGTTTGTAATTGAGTCGGCGGAGATTACATATTGATAATTTTCTAAAAGAACCGTGTTTAATCCTATAATAAAACAGTGATTACAGAATAAAGAAACACGTCGCTCTAGCAAATTCAAATTTAGGCAATAAAATCGGTGATTAATATCTTTGAATGCAAAACGCATTTACATAACGACAGCAGAACTTGTTGTAAATTGACGTTGTAAATTTTATATGTAAACGTTAGACATTTACAGGAAATTTGTTTTTATATTGTAGAGACTGAATCATTATTTACGTTTTCAAGTTTATTTGTTTTTCACTGTCCTCGTCTATTTCTAGATATGAAATTTTGTTGAAGTCTTGAACAAGTCCCTTAATGAAAAATTAATACACTATATTATATAAGCTTGAATGCCTATTATTGATTGCTGACAATAGCAGAAAGCATTAAAAATAGATATCCTGTATAGTATTTGTTTAGTAAGACAAGACAGCACTCTTGATTTCTATCAACCATCTGCTTTTAGAAGTTGTGCACGACAATAGAACTAAATAAAATTGGATTAACTGCAATAAAAAATGCTTTAAAGTGTTAAAAGTCTAGATTTTGCAACGATACAAATGACGTGTTTTGTCAAAATGATAGACACAGACATTTTTTAAACATTTTTAAAGTGTCCAGAATGGTACATTTCTTCAGAGTTGTTGTGAACATTGAAGGTGTACAGACGCAAAGAGATAAGAATGGCTCATGTGCCACTTCGGGTCTGTTGCGCTAAACGTTGGTATTCCAATGAGTACTAATTGTGCTCCTCTCATCGCTGACCTGTTTTTGTACTCTATGAGGCTGAATTCATAGAAGGCCTACTGCAGAAGAAAGAAGACACTGGCCTAGACCTTTAATTTAACATTTCGCTATATTGGTGATGTTTTGTCTCTCAACAATGCTAAATTTGGTGACTATTTATATATAAATATACCCTAGCAAGCTTGAAATTAAAGACACCACCAATACACTAAGGTCAGCCTCTTACTTAGACCTACTTCTAGAAATAGACTCAGGAAAACTACAAACTAGACTCTACGACAAACGTGATGACTTCAACTTTCCAATTGTCAACTTCCCGTTCATCGACAGCAACATTCTCGCAGCTCGACGGGTGTCTTAGAGGCAGGCACTGGTTACTCGTCCAAAGCACATGAGTGCACCCATGGTTTTTATTTGGTTCGTGTTACTCTCTTTCTGTGTTTTATGTTTTCGGTTTTTGTGTTGTTTTTGTCTATATGCGGATCTGTAACAGTCCCTTGGCTTTTGGTTAATGTTGTTCGGTTGGTTTTCTTTGCTATTTTCTTATTTGTACAATATTTATACAAATGTATTGAAGAAGTGAATACTAAGATGCAGTTATCCTTTAAATGTTAAACTTTTTTTGTTTTTTTGCAAACTTCTTATTTTACACATTGACAGTCTATTCTAACTTTACTTAGTATAAATTGTCCCTGTTTTAAATAAAATGTATAATGATGGATAGACGGGATGATTAATTGGTTATATTTAAGTTTAAAAAGAACTTTTGATACAAATTATCAGAAAAGTAATAAATCCAATTTAATTTAGTATTATATTTCTCGGGGAATGTCAATAGTTATGAAGGTAGACATGCTGGTTGTAGATACTGTATTTCCCATACAGGTCCTCGATACAATATAAAACGCAAATAAGTAGTTCTTGCAAAAAATTGATACCTTTTTATATGGATGTAAATACATGGAGTACAATTGATTGATTGATTGATTGATTGATTGGATGTATGCTTTACGTCCAGCGAGCAGTATTTCAGCTATATTCAGGACGGGGACAAGTTAACAAACAATAAATCAATGGAAAATGGGGGTGGGATGGGTCACAGGGAATACAATTTTGACTGCCACCGAAAAGTATGGAGTTTTGGGTAGGGGCGGAAAATTTAGCTTTTTGTAGCGGCTACAATGAGCCTACTTTTTTCGAAATCTAAAAAGTGGTCTTTATCGTGCAAGGAGCGTGGCACTCTCCAAACATGTTACCCACTACCGTCCGCGGTCAGGCTTTCCGTAATATGACCTGACAACCCCTCCAACGAGAGGGTCTCCCCTATCCGCCACCCGGGATGCGCAGGGCTGCTCTGTGGGTCGAGTACTGGGAACCCTCCCAGTATGGACCCAGTACATGGAGTACAACGATTTTGAGTTGACTCTTTAATACTGAAAAGACAGTAGTAGTGGTGTACTATACCATACCATTTTCATCAACTGGCACACTAATATATTGCAAGAAATCTGGTGAGAAAATTTTAAGGGGGCTTGTTTTGTAACTGGTGACATCAGGAATAAAATATTATTCAAAATAGTTACATAAACATATGATTACATAATATTCTTATAAACCTTCATTACGGAAAACAGTTACAAATTGTAATCTATTCTCTGATCTCTGCAGGTTTTAATGGAGATGTGTTGTATACACACAAAGGATTGCTACATGCTATCCACTATTTTAAAAATTGTTCCTGAGATTTAATCAATAATTCGTCTTTTCTCCACTGCTTAATTTTCTACAACATGAAACTATGATGTTTTAAAACTATACTCAAAAACATGCTAATATTTACACAACCAAATCATACCTAAGAGTTGCCAAGAGCTATCAAAGATGAACACAACCAAATGAAATAGCTGTACATGTGGGCATGCTGACCACAATAGTTTTAACTTGGGTTCCAATCTTAATAAAGCATTATATAAAACCTTCAGCAAATAATATTCACTGAGCATATTACTTCTATATTTATTGCATTGTAGTTGCTAATCAAAGAACAGCTGTAATATCATTCTGCCTTCCAAACATGAAACGGCGTCACCATTTTGGTCCAAATTTGGTCGTGGTGGAGATAAACTATTGGAATAATTTCTAATAAAGTAAGTGATCTTATATACAGTAACTGACAATCAGTGCAAGTTTAATTGCATGTTGTCTACAGTAGATTCTATGTATTAACACTTTAACACACGTAATGATTGCTTCTCAATCCTATAAATAACAAAATTCTAAAACTAAATCCATCAAGTAATATATTTTATTCTGCAATAATTACATTTAGTGTACATAAATGTTATGGAAATGAATTCTGGCATTCTTTAGTGACATAATAAAGTCTGCTAGTCTTCACTTCTTATGATATTTAGAATTATGTTTTGGTTGACTATATATTGTTGAATAGGATATTATTATGACGTAATGGTATTTTAGAAGATGCACCAAAAATTTCAATTCAAAAATCGGCAAGAAGTACACTTTTTTCAAGTATTTATTAGCATAAGATGTATTTTTGGTTTGCATGATGAAGACAGTATTCGCACATTTTCAGAAAATATCAAGTTTACATGAACTTGTCGCAAAATAGGTGAGAAATACTGGTCAGAGCGTCTTATTTCAACCTGTTTCTAAGACTCATACAAATAAATTACATATTTTCTGACAATGTACCAATATTGTATATATGTACTCACAATATCTGTTGTTATCTCATACAGGTATGTTTGATTTTATAATATTAGTTCACAGAGTAAACAATTTTAAACCTTTTTGTTTAAATTTCAAAGAATGAGTTTGAGCAGCTTCCTGCAAGTGTAGGTTTTGTGTGTCTGTCAAAAAATTTATCTAATACACAACACACATTCCTTTTTATTGATGTTTCTTCTAACCCACCTAAACTCTGAGAAACTTTACAACATACTTTTGAGAACTTGTTCACACATACACCAAATCTGTACTCAATTGCACTACTTAATTCTCAAATATAAACATCAACTCGAGCTCTTCAGTGTTTTTCTGGCCATTTCCATTGCTCCATCATAGGTTTTGTTTCCACCAGTAAAACCTGATGCATGTACAAATATACAGCCTGGTATACCACTTAACTCTGACAAAGCATCGTCTCTGATTCCCCTCCACTCTGACAACAATGACAATCTGTAATAAAAGATACAAATCTCCATGATCATACAAATAATTAATATACAGCAAGGATACCACTGAACTCAGAGCATCTTCTTGGATTATCCAACAATCTGATGACAGTGAAATAAACGATACAGAACGGCAGTATAGATTGGCTTAATGTTGGCTTAACTTTCTGTAAGCTATTATCGGGATGTGAAAAGTTTACTTAAGTAACAGTGAACATGCCACTGAAACAGTAAGGATTATTGGGTAGGGACAGAGTATTTAGACTTTCTGGCTAATTAAGCATACACTTTTGTTTTATCTGGAAATAAAAGTGTCACTCTCCATACACATTACCTGGCACATCAATATGGTCTGTGGTCAGACTTTCTGCTTTATAACAAAACAACCCCCAACAATAGAGCCTCCTATACACCACCGGAGGTCATGCTGTTAGCCCAAAGTGGGGAGAGCCCTGGGAACCCACCCGGTATAGTTAATTAGAGATTTATTTTCAGCACTTCAAAATAATCCATAAATGACTCATTTTTCATATGGAAAGAAAGTATGGTAATGAATTTTTCAAAATTCTAGCTGAACTTAAATATTGCATGATTATAAAACTTTTAGTTGTTTGTAATCTTTGAGGATTTACATCACTTTGAGCAAATTTCACTGAGTCCTGTTTTTTATTGGGAGAAGAAGCCACAGTACCCAATGAAAACTTCCAACCTTAGATGGAAACTTATAATCCTTGTTAAGTACTGGTAAGGTTGGAGTCAAGCGGACCCTCCCTAATTCAAGCCCAAACTTGCCATCTCAGTGTTGACATAAATGTGATCAATAGTAGATGTCTAACAACGTTTAACCACTCAAACATGGAGGCCTATTTTTGTTACCAGCATTGCTCATATGTTTAACAGATGATTACAAAAACATTTACTCCACCTGGTGGCTATATTTGAAGTCCACTCAGCCCAAAATAAGTAAACTTTGTAATGGAACTCTACCACAATCTGTAAAGTTACAATACATTTGTTGTTGTAGTTACAAAGATTTTTTTTTCATTTTAGACATTGGTAAGGATACCTCATGCTGTCTTTAGTTCAGCCAGCAAAGAATATCTTTGTACAGGACCTTTTAACTTGCAGTTATTGTTTCAAATAATTAAACATGTTGAATGTCAGCCAGTCAGTTCTTTGTGGTGGTTATACTTTGCATATAACTGGCATTCACTGAACTCACATGCACAAAATGTGATGACAATAGCCCACAGTTAGAAGTATAGATAAAATACACTGATGTAAAATTTACCTTTGAAGCTAATCCATTTCATATTAGTAAATAGTATCATGTAGACCTGTTTACATATGAGCTGTATTCAATTAGGTAATACTATATATTGCTAGCAGTCATTACACTCGTGTTTATTTTCAAACCAGCCCATTTTGCATTGCTTACTTATTTATTGTGCCAATCTTCAATGTATAACTGTTATCAGAAGAGCTCAATTCTGACAAAGAACTTAAATACCTACATGGTAATCCTGCCTGTTTTCAGAAGAGCTCAATTCTGACATATTGAACTTAATACCTACATGGTAATCATGCCTGTTTTCAGAAGAGCTAAATTCTGACATATTGAACTTAATACCTACATGGTAATTATGCCTGTTTTCAGAAGAGCTAAATTCTGACATATTGAACTTAATACCTACATGGTAATCATGCCTGTTTTCAGAACAGCTAAATTCAGACATATTGAACTTAATACCTACATGGTAATCATGCCTGTTTTCAGAAGAGCTAAATTCTGACATACTGAACTTAATACCTACATGGTAATCATGCCTGTTTTCAGAAGAGCTAAATTCTGACATATTGAACTTAATACCTTCATGGTAATCATGCCTGTTTTCAGAAGAGCTAAATTCTGACATATTGAACTTAATACCTACATGGTAATCATGCCTGTTTTCAGAAGAGCTAAATTCTGACATATTGAACTTAATACCTTCATGGTAATCATGCCTGTTTTCAGAAGAGCTAAATTCTGACATATTGAACTTAATACCTTCATGGTAATCATGCCTGTTTTCAGAAGAGCTAAATTCTGACATATTGAACTTAATACCTACATGGTAATCATGCCTGTTTTCAGAAGAGCTAAATTCTGACATATTGAACTTAATACCTTCATGGTAATCATGCCTGTTTTCAGAAGAGCTAAATTCTGACATATTGAACTTAATACCTTCATGGTAATCATGCCTGTTTTCAGAAGAGCTAAATTCTGACATATTGAACTTAATACCTACATGGTAATCATGCCTGTTTTCAGAAAAGCTAAATTTTGACATATTGAACTTAATACCTATATGGTAATCATGCCTGTTTTCAGAAGAGCTAAATTCTGACATATTGAACTTAATACCTATATGGTAATCATGCCTGTATTCAGAAGAGCTAAATTCTGACATATTGAACTTAATACCTACATGGTAATCATGCCTGTTTTCAGAAGAGCTAAATTCTGACATATTGAACTTTAATACCTACATGGTAATCATGCCTGTTTTCAGAAGAGCTAAATTCTGACATTTTGAACTTAATACCTACATGGTAATCATGCCTGTTTTCAGAAGAGCTAAATTCAGACATATTGAACTTAATACCTATATGGTAATCATGCCTGTTTTCAGAAGAGCTAAATTCTGACATATTGAACTTAATACCTATATGGTAATCATGCCTGTTTTCAGAACAGCTAAATTCAGACATATTGAACTTAATACCTACATGGTAATCATGCCTGTTTTCAGAAGAGCTAAATTCTGACATATTGAACTTTAATACCTACATGGTAATCATGCCTGTTTTCAGAAGAGCTAAATTCTGACATTTTGAACTTAATACCTACATGGTAATCATGCCTGTTTTCAGAAGAGCTAAATTCAGACATATTGAACTTAATACCTATATGGTAATCATGCCTGTTTTCAGAAGAGCTAAATTCTGACATATTGAACTTAATACCTATATGGTAATCATGCCTGTTTTCAGAACAGCTAAATTCAGACATATTGAACTTAATACCTATATGTTAATCATGCCTGTTTTCAGAACAGCTAAATTCTGACATATTGAACTTAATACCTATATGGTAATCATGCCTGTTTTCAGAACAGCTAAATTCAGACATATTGAACTTAATACCTATATGTTAATCATGCCTGTTTTCAGAACAGCTAAATTCTGACATATTGAACTTAATACATATATGGTAATCATGCCTGTTTTCAGAACAGCTATATTCAGACATATTGAACTTTAATACTTATATGGTAATCATGCCTGTTTTCAGAACAGCTAAATCCAGACATATTGAACTTTAACACTTATATGGTAATCATATCTGTTTTCAGAACAGCTAAATTCTGACATATTGAACTCAATACCTACATGGTAATCATGCCTGTTTTCAGAACAGCTAAATTCTGACATATTGAACTTTAATACCTATATGGTAATCATGCTTTTTTTTCAGAACAGCTAAATTCTGACATATTGAACTTAATACCTACATGGTAATCATGCCTGTTTTCAGAACAGCTAAATTCAGACATATTGAACTTTAATACTTATATGGTAATCATGTCTGTTTTCAGAACAGCTAAATTCAGACATATTGAACTTTAATACTTATATGGTAATCATGTCTGTTTTCAGAACAGCTAAATTCTGACACATTGAACTTTAATACCTACATGACAATCATGCCTGTTTTCAGAACAGCTAAATTCAGACATATTGAACTTTAATACTTATATGGTAATCATGTCTGTTTTCAGAACAGCTAAATTCAGACATATTGAACTTTAATACTTATATGGTAATCATGTCTGTTTTCAGAACAGCTAAATTCTGACATATTGAACTTTAATACCTACATGACAATCATGCCTGTTTTCAGAACAGCTAAATTCAGACATATTGAACTTTAATACTTATATGGTAATCATGTCTGTTTTCAGAACAGCTAAATTCAGACATATTGAACTTTAGTACTTATATGGTAATCATGTCTGTTTTCAGAACAGCTAAATTCTGACATATTGAACTTTAATACTTATATGGTAATCATGTCTGTTTTCAGAACAGCTAAATTCAGACATATTGAACTTTAATACTTATATGGTAATCATGCCTGTTTTCAGAACTGCTAAATTCTGACATATTGAACTTTAATACCTACATGACAATCATGCCCGTTTTCAGAACAGCTAAATTCAGACATATTGAACTTTAATACTTATATGGTAATCATGTCTGTTTTCAGAACAGCTAAATTCAGACATATTGAACTTTAAAACTTATATGGTAATCATGCCTGTTTTCAGAACAACTAAATTCTGACATATTGAACTTTAATACCTACATGACAATCATGCCTGTTTTCAGAACAGCTAAATTCAGACATATTGAACTTTAATACTTATATGGTAATCATGTCTGTTTTCAGAACAGCTAAATTCTGACATATTGAACTTTAATACCTACATGACAATCATGCCTGTTTTCAGAACAGCTAAATTCAGACATATTGAACTTTAATACTTATATGGTAATCATGTCTGTTTTCAGAACAGCTAAATTCTGACATATTGAACTTTAATACTTATATGGTAATCATGCCTGTTTTCAGAACAGCTAAATTCAGACATATTGAACTTTAATACTTATATGGTAATCATGTCTGTTTTCAGAACAGCTAAATTCTGACATATTGAACTTTAATACCTACATGACAATCATGCCTGTTTTCAGAACAGCTAAATTCAGACATATTGAACTTTAATACTTATATGGTATTCATGTCTGTTTTCAGAACAGCTAAATTCTGACATATTGAACTTTAATACTTATATGGTAATCATGTCTGTTTTCAGAACAGCTAAATTCTGACATATTGAACTTTAATACTTATATGGTAATCATGTCTGTTTTCAGAACAGCTAAATTCAGACATATTGAACTTTAATACTTATATGGTAATCATGTCTGTTTTCAGAACAGCTAAATTCTGACATATTGAACTTTAATACTTATATGGTAATCATGCCTGTTTTCAGAACAGCTAAATTCTGACATATTGAACTTAAATACCTACATGGTTATCATGCCTGTTTTCAGAAGAGCTAAAATTTGACATATTGAACTTAATACCTATATGGTAATCATGTCTGTTTTCAGAACAGCTAAATTCTGACATATTGAACTTTAATACTTATATGGTAATCATGTCTGTTTTCAGTACAGCTAAATTCTGACATATTGAACTTTAATACTTATATGGTAATCATGCCTGTTTTCAGAACAGCTAAATTCAGACATATTGAACTTTAATACTTATATGGTAATCATGTCTGTTTTCAGAACAGCTAAATTCAGACATATTGAACTTTAATACCTACATGACAATCATGCCTGTTTTCAGAACAGCTAAATTCAGACATATTGAACTTTAATACTTATATTGGAATCATGTCTGTTTTCAGAACAGCTAAATTCTGACATATTGAACTTTAATACCTACATGACAATCATGCCTGTTTTCAGAACAGCTAAATTCAGACATATTGAACTTTAATACTTATATGGTAATCATGTCTGTTTTCAGAACAGCTAAATTCAGACATATTGAACTTTAATACCTACATGACAATCATGCCTGTTTTCAGAACAGCTAAATTCAGACATATTGAACTTTAATACTTATATGGTAATCATGTCTGTTTTCAGAACAGCTAAATTCTGACATATTGAACTTTAATACCTACATGACAATCATGCCTGTTTTCAGAACAGCTAAATTCAGACATATTGAACTTTAATACTTATATGGTAATCATGTCTGTTTTCAGAACAGCTAAATTCAGACATATTGAACTTAATACCTACATGGTAATCATGCCTTGCTTTTCTGGTTTTAATGAAGAATTTTCACAAAGATTAAAATAAAATGTTTTGTAATAGACCATATCTGTCTATTTGTTTTCAATGATAATCTTCAGAAGGCATACACATATTTTAATAAGTCAATTCTCTTATGCTCATTCATTTTCTGTTGCCATATTATCTGAAGTTACCTGTTTTCAAATGAGCCAATCCTAAGAGGAACACACTGTACTCTCCAGTGGCCATTGTTGTCAGGGTAGACTACATATTTAATGGATGGGGATATATTTTGTTCCTCTTCAATTTCAAACAGATGATCCCTCCATGGACATCCTCCATTAGGGAACACAATGATTTCTCCACTAGGGTCTGTCTGAAAATGAAATAATTATATATAAAACAAAATGATATGTTATCAATCTATGTAATGCTTGATATATTGGAACTTGCATATATCCTACACCAGAAACTCTAGCTTCCTCTGTTAATGACAACCTAGATGCCATTATATGGCTGAGAAAAGGACTATGAGCTAGTGATCACTAGTGATACCACCGCTTTCACAAGAATTTTGGATGTATGTCAACTATGTGTAAAAATCATAGTGTCTACAGGAAGTAGATGACCAAGGAGCATAAAATCTCTTTAAATGATATGGTACTGTAGGATAAAGCAATATGCAAAATATTAGGCGTCTGCATCCTATAGTTGCTTAGAAAACTGCGACAGAAATTTTTGTGTTATGGACATAATGAAAAAATGTACAAGGGTAAAAGAGGTAAAGGCAGTGCTTGAAATAATAGGAGTTGAGAAATATAGTTTGTAAATCCTGGGCAAACTAGACAATAACAAACCTCCTTTCTGTTTTCTACAGCATCAACAACCAGTTGTCTGGCTGGAAGCCATGATTTCTTATAGTACTGTACTCTGTCCATGAATTCTTCTCCTACGATCCTCATGGCTTTGAGGAAGCACACCTTAATATAAATATTTATAGTCAAATACAATAAAAAATTGCATACAATTACAGTATGTTGGAAACGGGTAAAAATGTCAGATACTGAAGTAAGAAATTTGCATTGTAATGAAAAATCATTTTTAAGAACTAATTTTTTTTTTCCAGTTATCGCTTGTTCACCATGATAATGTGTGCCTGCACTGTACAATTATGCCTGCAAAAGGTCATTGCTATGGTTACCACAAGTAAATTGGGTACTCAAGAATGAACAACACACTAGTTTATCATTCTCTAGCAAAAAATGAATACTGCTTGATATAGAGTGAATACACAGTCCAATATTTTATTCCTTCCTTTTTTCTTTTTCAAAGAGGGACAGATACTTATATCCATACAGAGGGTATAACAAATACTGCGCCCCTTTGTGTGGCGGGGTTTAAAAATGAAATGCAGTACTGTAGGTGAAGACT
This sequence comes from Limnoperna fortunei, assembly GCA_944474755.1. Classification (NCBI taxonomy): domain Eukaryota; kingdom Metazoa; phylum Mollusca; class Bivalvia; order Mytilida; family Modiolidae; genus Limnoperna; species Limnoperna fortunei. The sequence continues at coordinate 33,056,294 of OX104120.1, read as the reverse complement.
GCTTATTTAACCCAAAGAAATACTAAACACACCATTTCATCCATATTTTCCTCATTCCAGCTTGGGTTAAGATTCCTGACTCTGTTACTGAGTGTGGTTGTTATCTGGTATCTACATGTAAATGAAAAAAACACAATCATGAGCCAGTGTGCCTTATCTAACTAAAACTGGTGGTCTACAATAATCATTATGCCTAAACATGGTTTCTACAATTATTGCTGTATAGGAATAAAAACATGCTGCACATTTGCTACTGTGCTCATTAATTGCTCATCATAACATTTTCCAATTTGAAATTTGTCGCATCTTAACCTGTATTGTAGCCGATCATTAGTTTGGTCAATAAAAAGAATAACAGAGATTGTAAGAGAGTGATACTTCAATTCAACAGCCTGCGGTACGCAGTTTCAACTAATTACCAGTAAAGAATTCTAGGCACTGTTTTGTTGTTTGTCTGTTTGAATGGTTTTTAATGCCACTTGTAGCAATGTTTCACCTATATCATTGTAGTAGACTCGCAACCTCTGTGTTGACAGCACCTGGCAGTGTTATATATTTTTTGGAAAATTTAATGTTTTATGAAATATATATACATTGTTGTAAAACATTAAATTTATTGACTAGATTTAGAGACAGAAAACATCCACGGGCTGCCAAGGTTTTTCTCTCCTGTTTCATAACTATTTTAAAAGAATTCTGATTAAATATTTATTGTACAGTCCTAGTCAGGCTTAAAGATTTATTGCACAGTCCTAGTCAGGCTTAAAGATTTATTGTACAGTCCTAGTCAGGCTTAAAGATTTATTGTACAGTCCTAGTCAGGCTTAAAGATTTATTGCACAGTCCTAGTCAGGCTTAAAGATTTATTGTACAGTCCTAGTCAGGCTTAAAGATTTATTGTACAGTCCTAGTCAGGCTTAAAGATTTATTGTACAGTCCTAGTCAGGCTTAAAGATTTATTGTACAGTCCTAGTCAGGCTTAAAGATTTATTGTACAGTCCTAGTCAGGCTTAAAGATTCTTTGTACAGTCCTAGTCAGGCTTAAAGATTTATTGCACAGTCCTAGTCAGGCTTAAAGATTTATTGTACAGTCCTAGTCAGGCTTAAAGATTTATTGTACAGTCCTAGTCAGGCTTAAAGATTTATTGTACAGTCCTAGTCAGGCTTAAAGATTTATTGTACAGTCCTAGTCAGGCTTAAAGATTTATTGTACAGTCCTAGTCAGGCTTAAAGATTTATTGCACAGTCCTAGTCAGGCTTAAAGATTTATTGTACAGTCCTAGTCAGGCTTAAAGATTTATGGTACAGTCCTAGTCAGGCTTAAAGATTTATTGTACAGTCCAAGTCAGGCTTAAAGATTTACTGTACAGTCCTAGTCAGGCTTAAAGATTTATTGTACAGAGCTAGTCAGGCTTAAAGATTTATTGCACAGTCCTAGTAAGGCTTAAAGATTTATTGCACAGTCCTAGTCAGGCTTAAAGATTTATTGTACAGTCCAAGTCAGGCTTAAAGATTTATTGTACAGTCCTAGTCAGGCTTAAAGATTTATTGTACAGTCCAAGTCAGGCTTCAAGATTTATTGTACAGTCCTAGTCAGGCTTAAAGATTTATTGTACAGTCCTAGTCAGGCTTAAAGATTTATTGTACAGTCCTAGTCAGGCTTAAAGATTTATTGAACAGTTTAAGTCAGGCGTAAAGATTTATTGTACAGTCCAAGTCAGGCTTAAAGATTTATTGTACAGTCCTAGTCAAGCCGAGCTGTCTTCCTATATTCCTTCCACCGATTGGAGTATTCCCCCATTGTCAACAGCGTGAAAACACGATAAACATGACACAGTGACAAAATTGCGAAGATTTCTTTAAAAAATGGAAATAAAATCAAAAGGCGACATAGGGCAAACATGCAAAACCACTGGCCCATTTGGACTTGAACTTTGCTACAATGTTTCAAAAATTTTGCCCGACACAAATACAAAAAATAACACAAGTCTGAAATAGCAGGGTTGTAAAGCAAGTGCCTTTATAAATTGGAAATGGTTTACAATTTGTTGGAAGGTTTTGAATCTGTGTAAAAAAAATATAGGAGTTGATTACACAAAACAGGTACCGTCTTACGCTACACAATTGTTCTGAAATCAATTAAGTGAGTAAGTCTGGAAAATTAGGAAAAAGATCCCGAAACACTTACATGATAGCAGATGCCCAACTTTAATGCATGTGCAATCTTCCTATTCAATTTCAGAGATCTGGGTTGAAAACTGTAGGAGGAGTTGATTAAACAAAATATGTACAGTCTTCTGCAAATGTTCTGAAAAATTACTAAGTTACCAAGGCTGGAAACTTAGGAAAAAATCCTGGAACACTTCCATAATAGCAGGCTAACAACTTCAATAAATGTGCAATCTTTCTGTGAAGTTTCAGAGATCTGGACTGAAAACTGTATGAGAATTTGATTACACAAAAAAAGATACCCTATTTTCGCCGCCTGCCAGCCTGCCCATCCTGACTTCACCATACTATAACCTGGGTTTGCACTTTCTGCAACACAGCCAATTATATAAACATAATGAAATTGGTGAAGAGATGACCAGTGTTTCTGACCTTCACTTTGTAAACACATGGCAACTTTTTGAGAATTTATCGGACACTGGGACTGCCAGTTTCAGCGCTACAGTTGGACCTCATGATTTTCTGTCTGAGGGTCTGGAAGGTCGCATGAATTTCAAAACCTCTGCAAGAGACGTTTTGTTTTCAACAAACTATTCAATATTTTTTTTTAAATTTGTACACTGCAACAAAATAAAGTAGGAAATTAGCATTTTATAATATAAATCATGTGTAAATAACATAAACAAAAAAGTAGAATATTAAATAAAATTTGAAATACTCTGTACCTTGGTTCTCCATCAAACTGGTTTACACCATTATCTATGGCATCAATCTCTTCTACAAAATATTCATAAACCTTGTCAAAGACTGTTTCTGTGATGGGGTCATCAAGGTCTGTTTCCATGACATTGGCTATAATGTCCTTCCCAAAGTGACAGTACACAAGGCCCGCACTACTCAACCTTGTAGTCCATTTCTTTGATGGCATCAGAGAATTCAGAGTTTCTGTGAAGGTCCTGAAATAATTAACGTTGAATAATGCCCTTGGATTTATTCATTATTGGTGTAATCTTCCTTTTCTTCAAATGTATAAAGAGTTGTCTTTCATTGTAATCATGTTTAGATGTATGGGCTGACAAATATGCATGTAACTGCCATTTTAAAAATTATAGGAATTTTTGGGATTTGATTTTGAAACAAGAAAGCAATGTTCAGTTTTACAATGCTTACAAAATCTGAGAATGTGTATTCAACAAAATTCAATTTTTAAGCACAAAATTTTTCACATTTAATCTTACTTTTGATGGTGATCAAATCTGTTCTTGCTTGGATCAAATACACCACCAACATCAACAACAATATCACAGGTATCCAGTAACTTCTGGTCCCTAGTTCTGTAAAGTTTTCAAAGTAGAGGTAATGAAAAACAACAATATCACAGGTTTATCGCTATTTTGCAGTATTTTCCTTTGATCGTTGTGTGCGATATTATTCCATCTCACTCTACTAGCGTGGGATGGGCCCATCTCAGCTCGCTGTCAAGACGTCGTTATGTAAACACTGTGACGTCACAATGTTACAAAACAGCGATAAACAGATTATTTACGTTTTTTGAAACTCGATGCACTTCCTCGTCATCTCATCTCAGGGCTGTCGCCCTTCGATGAGATACGACGAGAAAATGCATCTCGTTTCAAAAAACGTAAATAATCTATAAATCCAGTAACTTCTGGTCCCTAGTTCTGTAAAGTTTTCAAAGTAGAGGTAATGAAAAACAACAATATCACAGGTATCCAGTAACTTCTGGTCCCTAGTTCTGTAAAGTTTTCAAAGTAGAGGTAATGAAAAACAACAATATCACAGGTATCCAGTAACTTCTGGTCCCTAGTTCTGTAAAGTATTCAAAGTAGAGATCAGGAAGGTAAGTGTGACAGTTATTAGGAATTTTCTGGTTTCCTGAATACAACTATTAGTAATATCCACTAGATTCAAGTAATGTTTCACCAAATATATACATGTTAATGGAAAGGTTTCAGGAGACAAACTAACATATGCAGTGTATATCTCTAACCTGGTCCCCTGGTGCAATATTTTTCATTTACGCAAGCTTCACTTCCAAATATAACCCCAGGTCACCACCAGTTTACTACCCGGTTTGATTGGTTGTTTAAAACGCCATGTTTTAGCTAACTTTTCGCGCGTTTCGTTCCGTTGGAAATTTATGTCGGAGTACAATTTAAATAAAGTAGCTACCTGCTTCTTGTTTTCCGACTTTCAAGTTAAACTGAGAAATCTCTGCGAGTTATTTCCACATTTGATACATAAATCTATAAAAGCATTCTTTTGATAAACTGTATTTTTATTTGATTTGTTTACCCGGACGCCGGACGTTACGTCATAATGCTTTGTATCGGAGTTACGTCAGTTACTGTTAATAATGACGTAAATTTTGAGGCATTCCGAATGTTGCAAACCGGTCAAAATTTTGACCGGATTCATTGCTGGTGACCTGATTGTATATTCGAACCGGAAGTCCGCTTACGGTATTGAGAATATTTAGTCAGGATCCCAGACTATGTATATCTCTTTTCCAATTCCTATAATGGTAAAATATACTGCAAATTATCAATGATTAGGCTATGGTCTTCAAAATTATCCCAAAAAAAATCTATGCTCTAAAAGAATCACTAAAAATGTACATAATCAGGTTTTTCCTGCTGGAAAATATTACTGAAATCCCTGTGAGAGTACATGTATGAATAACAATACCTAATGATTTCAGCATCTTTGTATGTTGGTAGCTGTTTCAACAGGAAACAGGCCAAGACTTCATCACAGTGGAAGGATCCATTATGTGTACCGATCTTCATATCCCTACGAGGTTTTTTAACAGGACTTGAAGTCATGTGACTTGTAACTGATACACAACTTCTAAACCAGAACTTCCTGTAGAATCTACTGAAAACATACAATAAGGAACACATGACAGAAAACAGGCATGGCAGCAGTGGAAAGATCTGTTATATAACATAAAAAATACATGTATTAGAAATAAATGAAACTATCAGCATAACTGCTATATCAAGGGAACTAGCTACATATCACAGATTCCCATTTTTAAAAGAAAGTCATAGTATTAGGCATTTTGATGTTTTCCTTTTTATTTTTTAAAAAGGGTCTAAAAGTGACTTCAAACACCACTATTGTTATGCAGTAATCCACTCTTACATGTATCACCTTCCCACACAAAACATGCATGCATTTTGTTTTGTATGTTAAAGCCAATGGAAACACTGAGATATATTTTTCTCTAATTTTGAAGTAAAATTTCAACTGCTTGACTGGTGTGGAAAATATAGTTCTGGTTACTAGTGAGTTTGTTTTTCTCAGTAGTTGATTGGTTTAAAATAATAAGTCATAATAAGAACTCATGTCATAAACTAAACACATTCCATTTATCTTGCATTCAAGTCATGAACGTAAAATTGGGGTTGGAAGAATTTGTACTTTTTTTTGCAAATTTACTAATTTTTAAAATTAAAGGAACAGAATCTTACATTAGTACTCTTGGATTATCAGATTTCTCCAATCTTAATAGTTAAATTATGGATGTTCATCAAAATATTGTTGTTTCCAATTAATTTGTTAAATAGACAACATGTCATTTTATAATAAATAAGTAGGAAAATGTCTTCCTACATATATTTTTTTCACACGATGTATGGTAGGAACACATCGCAACACAACACTTAATAGCCACTACCAGGTAATATAGTCAATTTCTTTAGGGGGGAAAAATGGCCGAAATGGGCAGGGAAAACTTCCGGATCCCTGGTACTGAATTATTATTTTTAATTGAAAATGTTCGTCTGCTAGTTTTTTTCCCCAAATAATAATTGCCCATTTTCATGTATTTGTTGTGTCTTTGACATGTTTGTGCACAAAGACAAACAACCTTTAAGTAAATTTCAGATGATGCAGATGATCATTTTCCAGATTGGTAATTTTCTTTCTGAGCGGGTGATCAATTTTTATATCACTCATAAACTGCGCCTGGAGCAGGTGATGATTTTCAGGTTCAGCAATCTCAAGTCCAAGCAGGTAATTTTTTATATCACCCGTTGGGAGGAAAGCACAAGGAATAAGTCCATCTGATCCAAACTCATGTAATGCTCTTAATAGGCTCTTGAAAGAAGCAGCTGGCTTGTACAATGATATACTCCTTGTGCTTTCCTCCTGTTGCTATAATGGGCAGGACTAAATTCAGAATCTGTAGAAATTAACACATGGTTACAATCCAATAATAAGACAGCAGTTGTTCATGAAGTATTTTTATATTACTCTGGTTCTGCAATCTCCGCATTGAGCGGATGTTAATTTTTTAATAAAGGCGAGGCTAAAATCAGTATAAATTGACACATGGTTACTGTCCAATAAGCCCATTAACCAATCACTCATTAGCCCGATAAGAGAATGTACATATACAGTTTATTTGTGTACGAGTCATCGAAACAGTAAAAATGTGATGCCCTGTTTATTAAACTATATGTTTTCTGGCAATGTACAAATACATTTATTCTACTACTAGACTAGTCTAGTACCTTTATTGTACAGAAAATGTAATGATTCCAGATAAAATTTTATACAGTTACACTGTTACGCAGTGCTTCCAAAAAGCTAACAAGAAGTCTCAAGGCAATTTAAATAATAACTGGAACAGAAAGTACAAGGCTAGAAAACAAAAGCAACTTCTAAGACACCACTGAGCAGTGTCTGGATAAATCGGCCCATAACAAAATCGGCCTATACAAAATCGGCCCATAACAAAATCGGCCTATACAAAATCGGCCCATAACAAAATCGACCCATGTCAAAATCGGCCCAATATAATATAAAATAATATAAAATGTAAAAGTAAGATATATTACTGAAATAAATAAAAAGAATTTCCCGAGACTACCATCCATGGCTGCCCCTTTCCCTTCTGCCAAGCCATTTTCCGCAAAGTAACAGATCTTGTTCTCAAGACAACATACAGTCAGCGTGGTGCAGAGTATAGATATATTCGGTCTCTGATGGCTCTACCTTTCCTGCCAACAGCAGACATACCAGCAGCTTTTGCCCAGCTTGGACCAAGAGCCACATCACCAGAACTGCAGCGCCTGGTAGACTACATCGCCGCACATACAACAATTATTTATAATCGATATATAAATACATATTTTTTATTTATAACTCGATATAAATACATATTTTTTATTTATAACTCCATATATGTATATATAGAAAATTCATGTATTAGATAACACTATCTAAATATTTATGTTTTCTTTTTATAGGGTGGCCTACACGTATCAATGCCGATGTTGACAAAGAAAATGCACCCTTCTATATTCTAGTGCCTGCTCTTCAACGTGAAGCCAACCTGGTGGAGCTAGCAGTTAGATTGGTGTCCGAGGAGCAAATTCTAAGAAACCAGAGACAGAGATTACAAGGAACTGGAAGGTCGTCTTCATGAGGTATGGGGCCGCTATGAAGATGACGAGATCTCGGCGTCCCAGTATGTCGGTTTTAAAAGCTCTATAGAGCTTATGTGTTATTGTTACATGCTTGCACCGACTTTAAATAAATATTACTTGACTTGATTTGGCCAGTTGCTTAGAGAGTGCGGAAAGATATACGGCCCCAACAACGATTAACTGAACTTTTCATATTGTTGCTTCATTTTGTTAGACGAGATATATATAAAATATTGTTACTTAAAAATAATGATGCAGTTATTATTATTATTAAACTTATTGTTTTTTGTTGTTCAGTGATATTCATGTAATAAAAACTAAGAAACCTATATTTTAGTGTTTTATTTAAAAATAACATCAGGGGTTGAAAATTCCTAAAACCCGATGCCCGGGGCTTAAAAAACTAAAACCTCGGGCTTGCCGATTTTCTATGAAAAAAGCCTGTCTGGCTCGATCTTTCTTCAAAAAATAAAATGTTGTTTTTATTTTCAATGTTTCTTAAAGTATATACCGTCAGAACTGTCCTATAAATACTCATAAATCTATTTTAAATTCTAAAACAAATCGATTTAAGATAGATCTTAATCTTATCGGCGCTTTAGCAACGTTGATCAATAACAATTCAAGTTTGTTTCCTTTCCCTGTACAAAATAACCCCCAATTAATTTTGGTTACGAATTCGAGAAATGTTGTTGTTAAACTTTAATTTTCAGGGCTCAACACTGGGCGAAGTGGACGACTTTGTCGCCCTACTGTACTGGGACCTGAAGTTGCCCTACAGCACCTCAAAAACGAAATCGATGTTGCACGGTTATTTCCCTCAAGTTCACCGTTCTAAGATACTTGTATATGATCTAGTCCAAATAATTAATCTCTAGACTACAAATTTAGCAGTAAATGTGTAATTCCAATAAAAACGGAAAACAATATGCGTATTTAACATTATTTCAATGGATTCACGTCTTTCAACTGGATTACGCGCCATTTGTTTATTTACTGGATACGACTAATTACCGGAAGTGAACAACGAAGAAAAGTAAACTACAACAGCCCATACTGAAAAATTTTATTTTTTTCATAAACAAACACTTTAGATTGGTTTCAAACTCAGTTCTTTCCAAGTGTATTGTATTTTAACAATTTTCTTTGATAAATATGTGAGCTGCACTTGAAAGAATAAAGATGTAGAGTAATTATTGACATTTCATCTATCTTCTTTAAAAGTTTTGCTCAGATAAACATGGCATGTTCATAACAAACTGTTAGAAATATATGTATACAAGAACTCAAGGAATGATGTTTATGTCTCAACCTATACAAATATTTTTAGTTGACCTATTTATATTTGTGAATACCTTGTATGACTACAAGTACTGAAGTAGATAGAAAATGGGCACTATAACTGTTCCTTTTTTTCATTGATTTTATAATGATAAAGGTTATGTGCTATTTGATATTGCATACCACAAATAATAATGAAAAAGAAAGAAGAAAAAACAATCTAAGTGTGTTATGGTTTAAAAACACTAGAGAAATAATCCTGGAAATCCACAATTATCAAAAAAAAGATGTAAATAATGAAAAATGTAGGTAAATACTGCTAAAAATTAATTATTTGTACAGTCCTCCTGACTTCTCCCAAATGTCTTCTTGAAGTCTCTCTATCAGGGCCTCACTTCTCCCTACTTTTTTAGAGCATGGTGACCCCTGAACTTTAAGAAAAAGCAAAAAATTAAAGTGAATGACGAGTCAGAAGCATCGTTAGACCAAACGGGGTCAAATAATGATCTAATCCCCCACAAAATAAAGACCTCACATATAGACAAACGGGAAAGAACATCACATCAATAATTTTTAGGGCTTGGTTAATTAATGTTGGGGCTTAGGGTTTCAAAGTTAAAAAAGCCCAGGGCTTAGGCTTGCCCAAAGAAATTTTCAACCCCTGTTACATACATTGTTAGAACATAAAAAACACAAACAAAGAAAAATTTAAGTCCACAATACAATTAAATATATACATTTTCCACAATTCTTTACTTCAAATAATATATTGTGGGCCGATTTTGTTCTGTGCCGATTTTGCATGGGCCGATTTTGTTATGGGCCGAAATGTCAGGCATTCCACTGAGCGGAGGGGTTTTTTCAATGTAGCCATTGTAGGACTCGGATTCAATAATATAGGAAACCTATACTAGGAAATACTGTATGTCTATGTAAATTGTTTTGTAGGCGGACCCAATATACAATGTATCAATGTGGCGGATGACAGTTAGCCGAATTATTCAAACATTGTCTAATAATGACATATACACTAGACAAGGGAAGAATTACCCACGTTTTCGTTACGATGTGCATATAGAAAACATCAAAGGTTATCCGAATGGGGTTGGGCTGAAAAGAGGAAACGGAAAAAACGGAAACATAAAAACACATTTATTTTTATTCATAACTTTTTAAAGGGTTAACATAGAATGAAAATTAAAAATGCCTCTGGAAGATATTTTAAAATCGTTATGGAGATAAATAGTTTAATGCACTTACTTATTCATAAAGTACCTAAAAGTTGACCGGAAATGTTTTTTTGCGAGTTTGCATACATCAAATTTTCAAATTAGAACCCAGATTTCTCCAAAATTTTCACACCCAGTCTTAGTGTTTGATAAAGGTTATTTATTTAGCTTCAAAAGGATATATAGTTTATAAAATATTACTGAAAGGAAAGTATAGAAATGTTCGCCGGAAGAATGCCTGGTATGAAGTAAAAGTTCGAATTTCTTTAACTTTAAAAAAATGATCAACGACAAAGTATAGAAAAGTTGACCGGAAAAGTTCCTTGTCGAGCAAAAACTCATCAAACTGAATAGATGTCAAAAAAATTGGGGGGGGGGGGGGGGTTGGGCGTAATGGGCGTACACCCGTCCCTTTAAAAAAAGGAAAAAAGAGAACAGGGAGGGTAACAACCAGCGCCAAAGGCAAAAATGTCTGCCTGATCTATCAGAGCAAAAAAAAATATTTATGTGTAGAACAATAGAAATTTATCTTGAAAAAGATCCATATGACTTTAGTAGCCAATCAGATACTTAAGTGACCTCAAGTGACCAATATGTAATATAACAGTTTAATTTCAAGAATAATATAATTAAAGTGAAGACGAAATGAAATGTGTTACATTCTTGGGGCCATGTACAACAAACACGTTGTTTACACCTATAGAACTACTTTAATTATAGAAACAAAGAACTAATCCACATGTAAGTTACGCGAGCGCGACTAAATTATATGACTGTGAACTGATCCTAAATGAGGAAAACATAACCAAATTGTTTGGAGTAACCATTAACTATAAATTAAAGTTTGACACACTCATAACAAGCCTCCGCAAAAAAGTCTCAAGACATCTAAATGTAGTCAAGATCGAGGCAAGTAGAATGCCTTAACAAATTAGGAAAATTAACTATGTATCATTCTTTATTTCTTCATACTTTTATGTAGTAGTAAGTTAGCTTTATTTAAAGTTTGCAAGAGAAGTAACAGAAAAACATAAGCTCTGCAGAGCTTTTAAACCGACATATATACATAATTACATATTGTCACACAAATAACATTAATCACGATCGTAATAAAAAGCAAAGCATGCAAGACATAATTATTTGACAATATACGACTCTAAGAATAAGCACATTAACTTAAAAAAGCAAGACATAAAAATGAAAAATTAAACAAGCACATATTGAAGCACAACAATAAAAGGATAGACATTTAAAACAAGACATGAAATTAAACATCAGACAAGCACATTTGGAAGCACAGGCATACAGGCTAAAAAATTTAAAAAAAAAACAAGACATAAAAATCAAAACATGAGACAAGCACATTGGATTCAGTAGTAAAAGCGTGAAGAAGCATAAAATGTGAAAAACGAGACATAAGATCAAGCACTAAACATGCATTCCCAGGTCTGTGGATGAGTTTTAATGACATGCCAAGCAGTTGCAAATTTTGCCACTCCAAAAGGAGATCTGGTTCCGAAACAAGTTAAAACATGTACTTTTTCGAAATTCTTCCGGTAGATAGTTCCACAGTACAGGGGCCGCATACCTAAAGGAGTTTTTGCCATACCTTGTTGTATTTACATGTGGTACCTGTAATAAATTATCTAAAGCTATATGTACATGTACATTGCTTCCGTTGAATCAGATCTGATAATACAATAGGAGATAACCCATTTAATATTTTAAAAGTTTTTATTGCTATATATCTAACCCTTCTAATATGCATACTTGGAATTTTTGCTTTTTCAAGTAAATTATCATATGAGGAATCATAATCAAAATATACAAACTTCAGAGCCTTTATTGGATTTTTTCTATTTTCTTGGTATTGGCTTGTGAGCAAAAGTGCCATGATAATGGACAGAAGTTAAAATTAGAAGCAATAAATGTATGAAAAATAAGAAGCTTATTAAGCTTGCTCAAGGGTTTACCTATTCGCTTAAATATATTAAGTTGTTGAACAGCTTTTTTGGCATATGTTAGAAATGTTAAAATCAAAATTTAACTGAAAATCAATATCGATTCCTAGGGGTTTAACAATTTCCTCACATGGGATATGTGTTCTTCCAATATTAAAAATAGGATTTTTGACTGAGATATTTTACCTATTGCAATCGTTTGGAATTATTCAGGATTGGCTTGCATGCAGTTCACAGTAAACCAGTTAATTAATATGCTACTTTCTACTTGAAGTACATCTATAACTTCATCGTAATTTTTAGAATGATAAGATAAGGTATTGTCATCCGCATACTTATATAACGAACCTTTGTCGATAAAGTAAAAAATATCATCTATAAAAATGTTAAACAAAAGCGGTCCCATTATAGAACCTTGTGGGACACCTTTTTGTATGTTAGCCCATTTGCTAACTATATTGCCAACTTTAATCTGCTGTTTTCTTCCAGTTAAATATGATTTTAAAAATTTTGAGGCATCGACTGTTACTCCATATGCCGAGAGTTTGGAAAGTAAAATTTCATGGGGCGAGCAGTCAAATGCTTTTGATAGTTCCATCAGGATGGCTGCTATGTATTCATTTCTATCTAGGGCTTGCTTCCAGTCTTCAATCAATCAGCCTGAGGAGTGTGGTTTGGCAGCCATATCCTTTGCGAAAAGCAAGAGATATTTATCAAAAATACTTTCAAAATGTACAGATAACTGTTCTGCCAAGACTTTTTCAAAAATTTTTGATGGAATTGGCAATATACTTACGGGCCTGTAGTTGGATGTTAAAAAGGATCACATTTTTTTATCGATTGGGGTAACTTGTGCTTCATTTAATCTTTTAAGGAATGTAGATGTTTCAATAGCTAAATTAATCATTTTTGTAATTAATTGTGGTACAAGAGCAAATTGGCCAAGTTTTATAAGCTTTACTGACACTTTGTCAACACCCGTTGCCTTTTTTAAGTTAAATTGATTAATGATCTTAGATACATCATTTACATTTGTAGGTTCAAAAGCAAAACTACGTTTATCAAAATTCATTTGCTTGATTTTATTCAAACTAGGGTGGGTTTCTTAATCAAATTTATAATCTTTTCCAATTTCGTTTGCGACATTAACAAAGTATTGATTAAATACATATGCAACATGTTCATCTTTGGTTAAAATTTCATTTTTTTTTCTTTTAATACAATTTTACTCTTGTTATTACAGCCTTTCTTAGAAAAATATGGTTTTATAGTACTCCAAAAGTCCGTAGACTTACATCCACCTATACACATTTCTTGAAAATATTGATTCTCAGACTTTTTCTTAAGCTTAGTTACTAAATTTCTTCTTTTTCTATATTCTTCCCAAGTTTTAGAACTTTTGTTTTTCAAATATTTTGTATAATGCATTTTCTTGTCAAAATTGCCTTAGTAATTCTCTTTTCATATAAGGAAGATGACTATTTCTTTTGTACATTTCTTTCATAGGAGCATATTTGTCAACAACACTACATATCTTCGTTTCAAAATTACTTTAAACCTCATCAATAGTTAAATTTTCGCAACGACTTTTTATAATATCTATATCCAAGATCGTTATTTAGGGTTTCTACATCTAGATTCTTAAAACTTCTGTACCTTATCTTTTGTTTTTCATTTACGGGTGTTTTATTATTTATGACAGTACCAATCATGTTATGGCAGTCACTAATACCTGTTGCAAAGTTAAAAGGTTTAATACAAAGATGTTCAGAATTCGTAATAATAACATCAAGTAATGAACTGCTACAGCTTTTCATGTGACAAGTGGGTTCTTTAACAATATTTTGTAAATCAAAAAGCTCAAGTAGTTCAACCAAAGTTCTTACTTATACTTTCACAATTTTTGCCCAGTTACTTTTCACTTCTTTCAGTGTCAACATGACTGAACAAAACACCAGAAAGATGAAAAAAATGCAATAAAGGGCATTACAATCTATTTATAATGATGATAGCAATTGCTCATATGAAGAACTCCTTAAAAAATGGAAATTACCCCTTACAATCAGAATAGTTAGAATTATTGTAATATAGAAACATTTAAAATTATTAACAAAAATGAGTCCAGTCTATTTATAAGATCTTGTTGAAATAAAATCACACAAATATTCTTTTTAGGTATGACTACACAGCCAAACTCCCTAGGTGGCGAGTGGTCAAGGTAGTTCGTCTACTATTGATCACGTGGTCTGTCAACACTGAGATTGCGGGTTCGATTCTCACTGCGGGCAGGGTGTACTCGACTCCAATCTTAATTGACAAGGATTGCCAGTTTTCCTACCGCAGGTCCGGGGTTCTCTCCGGGTACTCCGGCTTCCTCCCCCAATAAAAACTGGACGCCATGAAATAGCTGAAAAATTGCTGAAAGTGGCGTTAAAACACCATTCAAACAAACAAAAAACCAAACTCCCTAGTTTTTAGGTATGACTACACAGCCAAACTCCCTAGTTTTTAGGTATGGCTACACAGCCAAACTCCCTAGTTTTTAGGTATGACTACACAGCCAAACTCCCTAGTTTTTAGGTATGCCTACACAGCCAAACTCCATAGTTTTTAGGTATGACTACACAGCCAAACTCCCTAGTTTTTAGGTATGCCTACACAGCCAAACTCCCTAGTTTTTAGGTATGCCTACACAGCCACGAAAGTGTGTCGGTTTAACGGACGTTAATTTCGTTGAAACGCACTATATTTTATTATTTAGGAGTCAATTGGTTAGAGCAATAAATGCACGATATTTTGAAAGTAATTTATCCTTTGTTCATTGTTTACATTGCTGATGGAAGGAGAACCGCCGAAATTCGAGTATGGACGAAATTCTAGTGTGTGCACATACGTTATTTTTGACAGCTTATTGAAATGTTGAATACCTATAACAATAGTATCTTAAGTAATTTAAATGAAAGTTGTTGTAGTCATATATAAATGCCTGTATGTATTTATATTTTCTATAATTTGTCTTAATCTGTTTGTATTTTACTCTTTAGAGGCCAGCCTGCTTTTTTGCTTTTATATGATTATGATATACATGATAAAGAGCATCATTAACTGCTGCATTTTAGTGACTCGATGTCTGCTTCTTATCCACATGCGCTGCTTGTATGTATTATGTTTTAACATTTATTTTAAAATCGTGTCTTTGTTGTTGTCTATGTATGTATGTATGTATGTATGTATGTATGTATGTATGTATGTATGTATGTATGTATGTATGTATGTATGTATGTATGTATGTATGTATGTATGTATGTATGTATGTATGTATGTATGTATGTATGTATGTATGTATGTATGTATGTATGTATGTATGTATGTATGTATGTATGTATGTATGTATGTATGTATGTATGTATGTATGTATGTA
Source organism: Limnoperna fortunei (assembly GCA_944474755.1). Taxonomy (NCBI): domain Eukaryota; kingdom Metazoa; phylum Mollusca; class Bivalvia; order Mytilida; family Modiolidae; genus Limnoperna; species Limnoperna fortunei. The sequence goes on along the minus strand of OX104120.1, from coordinate 33,040,774 downwards.
TGTATGTATGTATGTATGTATGTATGTATGTATGTATGTATGTATGTATGTATGTATGTATGTATGTATGTATGTATGTATGTATGTATGTATGTATGTATGTATGTATGTATGTATGTATGTATGTATGTATGTATGTATGTATGTATGTATGTATGTATGTATGTATGTATGTATGTATGTATGTATGTATGTATGTATGTATGTATGTATGTATGTATGTATGTATGTATGTATGTATGTATGTATGTATGTTTGTATGTATGTATGTATGTATGTATGTATGTAAGGAAAGAAAGTCACGGGTAAAATGGGATTGTATAGTATCGTATAGTTTTTTGCCATGCCCGTATCTAAATTCGTTCTAATCATTTTACCTTAACGTTCACATGTTTCCACGACAACCGCGATAAGAAAGATTACTGTAAAGAAAGACAATGATAAGAAACTTTTAATTCCTTATTCTCTTAGGCACATAAAACATTGGAATTTTTAGAGTTATGGATAGAATAAATGGCATTTATGCAATACTTGTCAAATATCTCTACAATGTATAAAAAAATCCAATAAAACAACGGATATTAATTCTTATTATCAATATCCTAATTCATTGTCTTGTTTTGCCTTGAAACGACAAATTAAGAAATTAATTTCTAAAAAAGCTAATAAAATTATACCGACATGACCGATATGTAATAATTTGTTACATTTGGCTACATTACACAATCATAATAACATCTGAGAAAGGCTACGTCAGGAAATAGGATATATGATGATGATGATGATGAATTAATTCGTTATCGACTGCAATTAAAGTGAATAACCAATAAATAGAGAAAATGGTTTTACCTTTTCATAAACCAACCTGTTCCGTCATGGGTCCGTGTGTGGTACAGGAACTGTATGTAAATGTTAATAATATATAACTATGTTTCATAACTATGTATTTCTAAACTATATTACATTAAATATTGTTATATAAATAGTATGAACTTATTTAATGTCTGAAATATAACAGTATTCTTATCCTCTTATATTTTAATTGAACAGCTATGCTAATATAGGGTATATCAGATCAAAAATGGAACACTGAATGAAAATCAGAGTTTGACGATGCCAATAAAATGACAAACTAACTCAACAATTCGTGACTAATATACGCTTCCATATTAGCGCCCATTAGAATACCAATTGTCACTGAAACACAAACATTTCTGTTTCAACCCATGCACAATCAAAGGCGTTAGGTATATGTTTTTCTTGGTAACATAAAGAAGTTTATCTACTATTGAATATACAATCTTTGTACCAGATATTCTACCAGAAATGAAAAAAAAAATAGCAATCAAATCTCGAAGTTCTAAACACAGATAACGACTTACAGTTACAAACACAGAAGAAAACAACTCACAAACTTAGGCCAATATGACGAACTCTCACAAAAATGACAGTGAACTAAGTAGCTCCGAAGTGTAAGCAGTTTAGGCACATCCGTCGTGTCGTTGGTAGTCAATGCAGAAAATTCAAGTACTGTTGAAGAATATATTACATAAACTAGACGACAAATCTACATCTGTACTACTTTAAGAGATGTCGCGAATATGTCGACAAGTACATGATGCCTTTATTCAATCTCTTCAGTGAAGACAGCAACCGTTGAACAAGAATGTTCTGAGTTTGCATATTCTGCGATAATCAAATAAGTAACGTATTAGTTGAGGAAAATAAACTCCATTATCATTGAGCATATCAAATGGGGCTGCACAAGAAAGAAAAGTTGAAATTGGAAAGTTGAAAGTCATCGTGTGTGTGTGTTCAGGTGTTGCTTTCGAGATGTAAATTCAAATATGAAGCAAACATATGCGTGTCTGTTGTTTTCTTAATCTCAAGCTATTTTGGATTAAGGAGATGTAGAAAGTCACCAAATCTATGTTTTTTATTGAAAGGACATCATCAATGTAAGGTAGGCTGGCATAGCTTTTTTATCTAAATGTGCTTGTAAAAAGTCCGAATGAAATTCTAATCAATGAAGGAACAAATCGCAAGCAATGCTGCACAATTAGCCATATTTATGGAAGCGTATATTAGTCACGAATTGTTGAGTTAGTTTGTCATTATGTAGACATGAAACAAGTCGGAATGTTTAGTTATAACAAATCTTGTTAACATTAATTTGTTTACTTGTTGAGTTCTTTTGACAACGTTCATACTTTAAACAAGTTAACTTGTCATGTTTTCATAAATGTTTAATGAATAAGTTTGCGTTCTCTAAGTGACCAAAAAGATTATGTTCATCTTGTTCACTTGTTCTTTCTGTACTTTTTTCAAGAAAATTTATAGAATATGTTGAGTCGTTTCTCACCTTTCTTACTTGCGAGAAGTAAGTTTGTCTTGTATCAATAAACATAACAAGGTATACTTCTTACATGTTAACATGATTTGACATTTAATAATATTAGTTATAACTCAACTCAACAAGTAAACGTATTTATGTATACAGGATTTGTTACCACTCAACAGTCTGACTTGATTCGAGTTTAAATAATGACAAAATAACTTAACAAGTAAACGTATTTATGTAAATAATATTAGTTATAACTCAACTTTCCGACTTGTTTTATTCTGATTTGTTTCATGTTGACATAATGACAAAATAACTCAACAAGTAAACATATTTATGTAAATAATATTAGTTATTACACAACTTTCCGACTACTTGTTTTATTCTGACTTGTTTCATGTTGACATAATGATGTTTCACTCTGAATTGTTTCGAGACTACATAATGACAAAATAAATCAACAAGTAAGCATAATTTATGTAAACAATATTTGTTGCAACTCAACTTTCCGACTTGTTTGATATCTACACAATGACTCATTGACTCAACAAGTAAACATATTTATGTAAACAAGATTTGTTACAACTCAACATTATGACTTGTTTCATGTCTACATTATGACAATCTAACACAAAAAATGTTGACACATTAACCCAGCAAGTAAACATATTTATGTAAACAATATTTGTATAACTCAACATTTCGAATTGTTTCATGTCTACATAATGACAAAATAACTCAACAAGTAAACATATTTATGTTTAGCAAGATTTATTTTAACTCAACATTCCGACTTCTTGAATGCCAATAAAATGACAAACTAACTCAACAATTCGTGACTAATATACGCTTCCATATTAGCGCCCATTAGAATACCAATTGTCACTGAAACATATACATTCGAAAAAAGAAACAAGAGGTACATGTACTGTCTAACTGGGTAGGAACAATATAACGTCTTTGTTACAACGTCTCATTTATAATCTTATATATGTGCTATGACACATAGTTGTCAAAATGGTTGATCTTGTCTGCAGTAAAAGAAGACAGCAGAAATACTGTAAAAATGTTTATTTGCGAATTAATATTAATCATATGGGGATTCTTAAAAACTAAAAAGAATTTTTGGAACATTTTTAATCAAGATCGATATCTAAAGTTTCATCTGTTAACACCTTTGATTGTTTTACTCTTTATACCATCTTGCCACACTTATCACTAATATGAATATGACACCATGGCACCATCTTATCACAATAATTTACGACAAACAGGACGGTTTTAATTTCTAAATTATAAAATTAATTTTCATCACTTATGCTTCAATATTCCAGTTTCTAATGCATACGGTGTCTATATTCCCACAATTGATCAGGTATGCAAAAGCTTGCAGCGAGAACATTGATTTTTGCTAACGTCACCAATTTCTTCGTTTAAACCAAAGTTACAAGTTAGACAAGATTTATCTCCCTTGTCTTTAATAAAACGTACTAAGATACCACTTATATGTCTAAAAATATCTCGTTTAATATTATGGTTGCAGATAGTTTTTTTTAATTTGGTACGTAGTGATTATGCTACTATGATTATTATGGCGAGTACATTTCACTTCTACCTTATTATAGATCCTGCGATAGGTATTCCGATTTTTTAGACCGATCCCTGCTGTTTACTACAAAACTACTCAAAAAGGGTTTGTTATACCTAGGTTGATGTTATCTCTTCAGAAGTTCTATTCGTCACTATGACTTAATTGATCGCTATGGGTAATCAATCCCTCAAATACGATCGGACATTTTTTCTTGGCAGTTTTTGTAGCCATACCAATGTTATTATCGGAGTACCAGGAAGATTAAGCATATTTTTTGGTAATGTTAACCAGGCTTAAAGATCTTATTAAACGCTTTCAAGAAAAACGGAATTGTCAACTTCACGTTCAACATTCAACATTCCAGCAGCTCCAGCGTATGGTGTTTACATTTCACAACTTACGTTAATCTAGATCCTGCGATCGGTATTCCAATTTTCCTGACCGCTAACTGCTGTTGACTACTAAACTACTCAAACAAGGTTTGTTGTACCTAGGTTGATATCATCCCTTCAGAAGTTCTATGGTCGTCACCATGACTTAATTTATTTTTATTGGAAATCAATCTCTCAAATACGATCGGACATTTTTGCTGAGTCATAGGTAGTGTTTCATGTTCCTGGTTTTGACTTTTTCCTAAACAGGACAATGAGTAACTCGACAGGTGTCTAATAAGAGGCAGGCTCTGATTACTTGTCCGGAGCACGTTATTGCAACCATGGTTTTTATTGGGTTCAGGTAACCCTATTTCTGTTTTGTTTTTTTTTTTGTGTTCCGTTGTATTTGTCACTTGACATTCTGCTCTTGTTGTTCTGTCAGTTTTATTTGCTATTTTTGTACGGGCCAGTGGTATATAATACACATTCATTTTCATCAACAAACCAACTCGCATACTACAATAGGAAGTGGAAGGTTTGGCATGCCGTAAAACGTGGTTTCATTCATCATTTCTATTAAGTCAGGACCATTGCTGTAATTACTATATTTTTTATTGTTGGTTCTAGCGTTTGCCAATTTCTTGGACTTTGATTCGTGAATAGTCTCTTTTGACAGTTTCCTCGGTGTTCGGTATTTTGTTATTACCTTCATTTGAACTGTCATTTTAGGAATATATTCTAAAACGCGTACATGTATTATCTCCTAAATTTATGTTTTACACGGACTTCAGTATACATATAAAACGAAGTTATTATTTGAAAATCGCTAAGATTTCAACTGATAATCAATTAAAACCAATTTACATTTGCCAATCATAGAATTCCGAGTTCCGGGTTCAACTTGTTTCCTTCATAACTGATCAACATTTTAAAACGTGTTCATGATCAAACGACCAAACAGTTCAACTGTTATATCATTCACGATTAATTCAAAACATAAAAAATGGCAGTCATTGTTGTGGTCATTTTAAAAAAAAGGCGAAATATAAAGTCAATAAATATAAAGGTCCACCCAAGTGCAACAAACGTGCAGATTCGTATGGCTGGCATGATATATTTCAATTTTAATAGGACAAATAGGGTAAACTGTGTTAGATAAATAAGTTGCTTTATGGACTATATCAACCACATATATTTCCATAAAGATAAAACGTGAATCAAGTTGGTTACTTGTTCAACGTTCAACATTCAACATTCAAATAAATACAAAGACCTCTTCTCTCGGTTTAACATTAAGCACTCAGTTCCTTGTTCAACATTCGCAGTTCCTAGTTCAACATTCGATTTTTCAGTTCCTAGTTCAACATTCGCAGTTCCTAGTTCAACATTCGTTGTTTCTGGTTCAATATTCAAAATTTTTAGTTCCTCGTTCAACATTCGCAGTTCCTAGTTCAACATTCGATTTTTCAGTTCCTAGTTCAACATTCGCAGTTCCTAGTTCAAAAGTCAAAAATACAACAAAGTTCCAGGTAGTAAATTTTGCTACGCCGACGCGCGTTTCGTCTATTCAAGACTCATCAGAGGCGCTCTACCCAAAAAATATATCAATATGAAGAGCATAGAACAATAAAACCAAAATGATTCCGAGGGAAGAAAAAAACACTTGCAGTGTTATGCAGTAGCCTAATGTTGTTATTACATAAATAGTATTGAATGGGCAAAAAATATATCTGGTAATGAAGGACGATTCTCAGACAGTGTTAATCGTGCTTGCAATCTTAATTAGACTTCAAACTATAATGACATAATAAAAATGACAAGGACATTATTATGCCTTACTAGATAAAATGTATGTGTATACCCTGCATACATCTAAGTATTTAAGTACCTGTTCTAAGTCGCTCCATACTGTAGTAAATTCAGGCGTTGGTAACCTGTCTATTCCAGAATGTGCTATTTTATTTCTGTAATATTTCACTCTGGCTAAGTCAACACCCTCGGAGGTATCAGTACCAGGTGGTAACACATCAAAGCCATGTACTGGGTGACGTATTGCAGATAAACTTTTATTTTTAAAGATTTTAAAAGAAAGAATAATGAATACGTCAGAAACAGCAGAAGCCATTGTTATTTGCTATGACACTTGTAATAATTTATAAAAAACATAAGTTTATTTTTGTGCATGCTTATAGCAATTATTGAAGGTATACATATGTTAAAATTTAATTGTCATTATTTCAATTGATGAATACATTTAAAAATTTGACGTCTAGCATGAATATTAATTAGGCCTTAGTTAGAAGAATCTGTATTTTACTATCAATTAATTGCAAGTATTGAATTGATTCAGCATACATGTAAATGTAACAAATGACTTAAAAACGGGTGACAATTGATTAAAACAAGGGACACGACAAATTCGATTGCATACGGATATTTATATCATATGTTGGACCAACCTTTCAGCCAACTCAGATAGTTGGCTTATGGTTAGCAAAAGATTCATTATTGGAACAACAATAGTGTTCGCCTAGCCTCGATCTAACATATAGCGATTACGTTAAGCCGATGGAAAAAGTATGTTGGCCAAATGTCGTTCAAAATTATAACGTTCCATCAATAAAGAGTACAACATTAAGCTAACGTTAGCTCAAAATACGGTTGATATCTGGAACACCGTCTTGTCCAATGTGAACTGGCACAAACTCACAACTCAAGGTATTGATACGCCATTGTTTATTAGGAGACGGCTACCTACCTAGACAACTTTATCAACAAGCAAATGTAGATGAAGAACCCATGAATTAGAAGGATGTAGCTTTTAGGGAAAAAAGTGCAGCCGGAAGACAAATTGTTTGGTTATATCATGACATTACAATATTGTTGACATGCCATACATCGAATTCCCGGAAACGAAATATATAATTTGTTCACAAATTTATATATTCCGACCAATATAAAACAATATCATGTTCGCTATTTTTCACCAACAAAAATCTGATTAATTATCAGGTATTTGATGACATCTTTTGTACTAGTTTGTTATTTATTTTAACATCCTGGAGTCATTACTATATGAGTTATGAGGTACATTTTTTTCTTCAATATGAGACCAAAAATGTGAATTAATATACAGACATAAACTTAGCAACGTTCACTTAAACAGGGCCTATTATAATAATAACTTGCTCTTTTTACTTAAACTTTATTTTTTAATCGTTTAAGATCTTTATTCTGATATTTGGAATATCGTATGCTTTAATATACAACAATTTACAGAATAAGTTATTTTAATAAAAACCTGCATTTCTATTGCATACTATTGCATTGTAAATCCTTCTTCCTGCATTGTTCATAATCGTCTGTAGCTACATATATACACAAAAATTATCCTTTGTTTTGTTGTAAATGCTAATTGTTTTATTGACATTTTATCATCTCCTTTTAGCCTGTGTCTTTTAACTATGGCCACTTTATCAACATATGGCTTCTGTTTATTACTTATAAGATACATGTGTAATAGTTTTAAGATTTTGACCAGACGTGTTTTTACATTTGATAATACTTCCCCTTGTTTTATCCATTTAAAAAATAATAACCTGTTTCCTTATTTGGAAGTTGTTATTTGCAGCCACTAGGTCGATAGATTTGTTTGCTTGTTGTTTTACGTCCAATAAAAAGATACTAAAACGAAATCACTATGTACAGTGAAATAAATGTTACTGAATCATATTGTTTTTATTTAAAAATGTTAAACTTGTATCGACTGTGCCACTTATAAACAAATTAATATAAGAATTTACAGTATACAAACGTTCGCGAATATATGGAACGTCAACACAGTCCATGAACCACGCTTATTATGTATGCATGGTCCACAAACTGAGACGCGGTTCATTGTTTAAAATATAATTATGTGTAGTCCTGGTAAGGCAACGACGACACCTAGTCAAACGAACTTCTAAAACGTTTTGCCCCGTGCGGGATCCGGGTGGCTAAAAGAATAGATCGCAGTCGCGCTAGCTTGTCGTAAAAGGCGATTAAATAGCGCCCAGTACCCTGACCGGCGTGTCAGGTCGGTTTGCCTTAAGACCGACTGGGATGTGTGCCCCAGGTGGTTGAATGGGGTACCCCTGGCAAGCTGGGGTCGTCAGGCAATAATACGGAAAACCTGACCGCAAACCATATTAGTGCACCGTGTTGGGAAAAATGCCACGTTCCTCGCACGTTAAAGAACGCTGCTGTAGTATTCGCTATGAGTAGGGATTTCGATCCGCTATAGGAGGCTAAATTGCCCGACCCTATCCATCTTCCCATTTGCCAGTGGCAATCTAAAATCCGTTACCCCTATTTTTCCTTGTGTCCCATCCCATTTTCATTCATCATCAATTCATGTTCATTTTATCATCCATTTCATGTTCATCGCCTGAATATAGCTGAAATATTGCTGCTCGGGCGTTAAATACCATTACTCAATCAATCAATCAATCTAAAACGTTTTAATTTATTCTTGGGCAGTAGTGCCTGGATCTCATCAAGTTTATTATAAACTTGGAAATTCCAACCACTCTGCCACAAAATAGAAATATATTTAAAATGAATGGTTTAAAATCAGGAATATCTCAGTTAATATTATACAATTACTGCACTTGAACGTGATCAATATGAGGTTTTATGGAGCAGGGTAGAATAATATTGAACGAGGCGAAGCTTGTTCAATACTTTTCTACCCTGCTCCATAATTGATTGAGTTCGAGCGTCGTAATTGTTTTTATTACATGAAATGGAATATATAAGATTTTTTTATTCCCGAAAGTGACTGTCTTTCATAATATTTATTTCACAAAAATCGGTAAAATATCGACATAATCCATGACGAAATGTGTGCATTGATTATTTCTTGTATAATGTCCCATCCTCAGTCCTTGCTACTGTATAAAATTTACAAAGATTTGAGGCCAATTCCCGAGGGTCTGCCGTTTCCGATATCCGTTTCACGTAAATATTTCGTAAAAAAATAATCGCTTGCTCTTTCGATTTGCGAGTGTTGACAGCATCTATTATTAATGATTTCATTAATTTCCAAGTTAGTAATATCTGCAAATGTACGCTTATGAGCAGCAGAACTATCCATATTACGTTTACTGGATGACGTTACCATGTTGACAAACAACAATATAATCCGAACATCAGTCAGAACGATAATTTTGATTGGTTTAGGGGTTTAAAGAAGAAAGATTTGATTGGCTCTCGTATTTCGGTTAGGGGAAACTGCAAGTACTAGGTATTTTTATTCATAAATTTCTCACGAGAGTGCAATATGGTGTTTTATTGAGTAGAAAACCAATATGATAGAAATTGGAAAGTCACGTGTATTGGTTATAAGGCCAATAGGAAAAAGGCAAAAATATATATTATGTAATAACATAATTTATGGCATTCTTAATCCACAACTGTATTGATAATCAAAACTCTACAACATCTTTGGATTTAAATTATTTTAGATTTGTGTGCAACTAAGTAGTCTAAATTAGATAAAACGCTCGTCTGGCAAAGTAAATTTCACACCCTTGGTTTGTTTAATGACATCTTATTACACACACAGCTCCAATTTTCTCGTCCTTTTTTTTATCTGATACATCAATACAAGTTCTCTGTCTGAAAAAGGTACTATGAATTACTAGATATTTAGGCGTGGCGTCTGAGAGACAAAACTGTTCCATACACAACATTAAAAAGGTCAAGAAAGGAAAGACATGTTTCCCGCCAACTGTTCAATCACTTATATCTTAACAATAAGCACATTGATCCATAATTATTGTTTGTTTTCTAATAAATTAAAAGAACCATTTTATAGCCTTGGTATATCTTAAACCATAAATAATACATTATATATGTATTGAAATTTGATCTCCAACATAAATAACTTGGAGAATTTGCATTTAAACTTTAAATGTAACAAATGTGAAATTATGTTTTAATGCAAAACACGTTTATAATTTTTTCAAGTTGTCAAATTAAATTGTTTTAATAAAGCATATGTCGCTTAGAATATTTTACATCAGAAATTTATTTAAAAAAATTAAAATTATTTTAAAATATTTTAAAACTTGTTATTTGTTTTTGGATTGAAATGTGATGATGACTCATAGCGTCATCGACAGATGAGATGGAGCAACAATGTTTCTGATTGTCCATCATGCTTGAAGGGACACCAGAACCCAATTATGAGCATAAGGGGCCAATATGCTGTTTGAATATTTTTTTTTTTTTTTGGTAAAGAGTCAAATATTTAATCAGAGGAAGACAACAATTGTTACAGGCATATACGTTTTTAATAATATTTATTATTCGTTCAATATCGTTCTTGTTGTTGAGAAACAATTTAAGTTCTAACGAAAGTCGGAAATAACATTATTAATATATATATAATTTGCTTTTTATGCCAAACATTTCTCTTTGTCTCTTTATCGTTTATTTTACATATTGAGGGGTTTTCCAGTTTATGAGAGTTGCTTCGTAATCCCTTATATGTGGTTCTACTTTAATTATTTCATATTATAGTATGTCACTAAAAGACCAAATGCTCAAAATACTTAACGGACAAAAACGCATGCACAGAAAGCACATTGAACAAAAAGGTGTTATCATGATATAATTGATATAAGTGTGAGCACATCTTGCTCAATATTAACAAGCGATGTGCTGTCATGAACGTGAGGGAAGGCCAGTAAGTTACTGTAAATATCCGTCACTATCTGTGTGACAGATATTATTTAACTATCAACATACGTATAATTGCGGATATGAAGGCAATCCAAATTTTAGTGTCAGAAATCTATTGCTTTATTATCATTTCCTTAAAATTGTCTATATTGTCTAGTAAATTATCCGGCCTCCGATGTCAGCTTCAAGATAAAGGTCTAAATACGTAGCAGCTTGTATATGTTGAGTCTTTTAGGACTCTTTGGGGAATTATTTAATGATATTACATTGTCTATATGGCAAAGCACGCAAATAACTTATTGTGTTTGTTAGGTGTCTTTCGTTCTTCGCCCCTAAACTTTCTACCTTTGATTAGTATTCTTGCCATTAGTTTTGCAACAAACTGTCAGCGAAGTTAGTGTTGCAAGTTTTGTGTTTGTTTGTTTGATGGTGTTTTTCGCCACTTTCAGTACTTTTTCAGCCATATCATGGCGTCCAGTTTGAATGATGGAGGAAGCCAGAATACCCTGAGTGAGAAAATCCCGATTGGAGTCGAGTACAAATTGCCTGCAGTAAGAATCGAGCCCGAAATTTCAGTGTTGACAGACCACGTGATCAATAGTAAACGAACTACCTTAAGCACTCGGCCACCGAGGACCCTGCAAGTTTTAAAGTAACAAAAAATGAGATACATGGAACACGTACTACATACAACGATGAGGAAGGACTATTGCTGTTAATAAATGAAAGAGGTGTTAACGATTGGTAAATTAAACCTGCCCCTCTTATTACCTGTCTAAGGAGATGAAGCTTTTAAACATGCTCAAATTGTTATAATTCTTTTGTTATACAGAAGCAATTAGCTTACATTAACGTCATCTGATTGGAAGTATGTAGTTGAGTGTGTTGTAAAAATAATTGGCGCTTGAATAGTATGTCAGATGTTGTAATTGCGAATTCAGGATAGTGTTACATGGTTTGATCGTATCCAAATTCTCCTTGTTATGTTGTAGTCAAATATCACACCCAGTTTATTATCATAATTTCATGGTTGACCCCAATTTGTTATTAACGTGTTCTCAATACAGCCGTGATATCGATAATAATACATCGGTCATTAGAAATACGTTCTTAACAGCCAAAATATGTGACCCTTTTTACATTCAATTTAAAAGGGAAGGAACTATAATATTAAAGGAACATTTAACATTCTAAACTCTTTTAATTCACAATAAGCAATACATTTATTTGTCATCACCCAAAAGGATAGACCATCCAAGAATATCTATTAGGTCAACACAACCATCCAAACAAATAGTTTCTGTTACATAACAGTTTATTCTACAGCTCTCTCTGCTTGTATGGTCAGACCCTATGATGTCACATAGTTTGACGCACTGCACCATGTCGTCTCGACAGTCGGTGCACATGGTTGCATTCATCGTTGAGGTCAAGAATGAGAGGAAAAGCCATACCAAAATTTTCTTCTGTAAACCCTACAATTTATTTGATGGAATTTATAATGACTAAACTTACATAAGATAAAACATGTAAAATGCTCATCAATATGTGTAGTTTATATGAGCAAACCAAAAAAAACTAAAGCTTCACAATTAAAAGATATGGCGATGAATTATTTATGCTCCTTTCTTATTTAAACAAATTATGATGTATTACCAAACCAGTATGCTGCACATTATGCATTAAACAGATTATTCCTGACATTGTAATGAAAGCAAAATTATAAATGCAAGTTATCTTATTTATTAACGCGCTTCATTAGCTACATTTGCGTCAGTTACAAAATTATATTTCTTAAACAAACTATGAATATAATAGATGTTTTGCAGGGTAATTGACATCATTGTAGCTACAAAATCGAATCATTTCACACATGTAAGGCATGTTAACAAAAGGGTTTAATCATATATCATCCGTTATTATATTTTTTATATTTTAAATTGTGCTACACTTAAAAAGTAATAGAAATAGAACTCGTTACAAGATTAGAACATTCTATGGCGCTGGACATAACAGACCTTTGTTTGACGTCTGATATGAAATCACTTATCACTGCAGTTACGTCGGATTAACGTTAAAATGTATCAACGAACGACAACTTATTCCTACTGATAACTTAATTAAAAACTCAGATAACTGGCCTTCTTAGTTTCAATAAACATATTGTACTTCTAGGCAGGACATATTCCGTTTATTAGTCGTTACACTTTAATATAAAATAATTTAATTTCTTTGTCACGAAATAGGCTACTTTAACAATCCTAATATTATGATGCCAAGTACGGAACCAACCACGGATGTTTATCATTCTTTGGAAATGATACCAGAACGTGCAAGGTCACCTTCACAGTATTTATTCAAAGTCACACTAATTGAAACAAAAGAAAATTGCGTATCTCAACCTTATAACTGTTGTCTATTAGAATCATTTGTAATAATGAATTACAAGATGAGCGGCATAATACATCCATTAATTATTGTTTAATTGGCAATTTTTAACATTGCATTGTCAGCCATTGTATACGCCTAAAATAAGACCAAGCAGACTTACTTTACATCATCAAATAAGTCAATCCAAACTGTCAAAGAAGTAAACTTTAACGCACCTGTTAAAGTTCAGTGTTTTAATAGGTGGCGTACTATTAAATCAAGTCATGTGATATAACATTGTTGTGTGTTCAGGTGATGGATCCTCATCACTTTTGTTTTCAGGTGATGGATCCAAGAGAACCTTATTAACCTCTACTTTGTCATCTACTATTTATCATGTGCGTGTCAACAATGAGCCTGATAGTTTGACCCTTTCTGTGGGCAGGATGTAATAAGGCTCGATCTCCTAATAAAAACATTAAACACATGGCATACATTTAGCTAAAAAGATGCAGAAAGTGGCTTTAACCCTAACCCTTACTCTCTCCATTGTTTGTATGATAAAATTTGTATCAAAATCGTTATGTTTCTTGGTCTGGCGCAGCATGGCTTACCCGGTAAAATTGTGAAGTCCAGAAAGGCAGGATAGAGATCTGTCTAATGTTGAAGGTATCGTTTACATAGCAACCTAGGATTAAAATTTCTGCTCTATTTTACTGTGATATGGTCTGCAGCCTGCTTGTTCATCTGCAATAATCTTGTCCGCCTCTGGCTTCAGTCTAATCCTTTAGACCTGTTATCTTGACTTGGGCGAGTGAAATATAAGGTTGACAGTGCAATAGTTCCAACAAAGCTGTATGTTAATTGTTGGTGTATTATATCAGTCTATGGTGTGAACCACTCTTTGTGTTACAAATTATTAGTTATGAGCCAATCATGGCGTCTCCTCCTGTTTTGTCTTGTGCTGCTCAGATGTTGTTTACCCTTACTGACTTGTGCTGCTGAGATGTTGTTTACCCTTACTGACTTGTGCTGCTGAGATGTTGTTTACCCTTACTGACTTGCAATTTTTAAAAACATTATAATTTTGTTTAACGTATTCTCAAAGGATTTGATAGCATTCTGTGTTGGTTACTGGTGAGGTCTTTAAAATATTTAGATCTCCTGTGGCTGTATAGTTGTACAAGTCTGGCAGTAAACTGCAAAATATCTTTTACATTGAAAACCAACGCATACTACAAATTTTAAATTTAATTTTAGAAATGATATTCTTTCTAGCAAACAAATCTGCGAACTATTGTGTTGATTCTCTCCGTACCAATATATCCACTGCATCTACCCCCAAACATTCTTTAGTTGGGCATGGTTTTAAAGTTGGAATCATGCAATTGTCTTGCATGACATTCTTACAAGCAGAACACTGTCGTTTGTCCCATTTGCATTATGGGCTCCAGTCAAATAATATGTCCATGTCATGGAATCACTCTTTATTTTTTTAAGTTGTCAACAATTAGGACATTAGATAAATTAAAATTAGGTTACTTGTTTACAAACTGTTTCAAGCTACCTATTTAGCCTTGATATGGCAACAAGACCGTATTTACGTGGTCCTGTTCCTGGACCTTTGTTTATTGCTATTTATAGACCTAAAAACTAACATTCGTCGCTATTTATAGACCTAAAACCTTTTGAAATTTGATCTATAACTGGAAAAATTGTATACTGCTAAAACGTATATACCTACTTAAGAACTGAGAACATATTCCTCATAACCTCCTCTATGATCTATAAACACGTGTTACCAAATTACTCAAAATGAGTAATCAAGAAATCTTAAAACTGATTAGTTTATAAATGATAGGAATATGGAGGGATTATTAAAACTTTCACCATGTTGTTGCTTTGAAAACGAAATATGGAAAAATATACCAAATGATAGGTAATACAAAACATAATTTAGCCGTAATTAGCAAACAATTCTATAAAATCTGTTGCACTAGTTCAATTAATGCTTGTTAATATTAAAATGTAAGCCACCGACACACTCGCAGGAAATTATATGCTTTTTGCGCAGACACAGACGGGTTGGTTTGACTATATTTTATAACGATCAATCTTAGCTTCAACAAATATACTGACCTTCATGGTTATTAATCTGGAAAAGAATAGAGCTTATTTACAATATAATAATTCTGGAAATTATAAATATAACTGACTGTAAAGGATCCAGAATTTTGAAATAATGTTGAGAATATTCGTTGTTTTACGTATGGAAACTCAGGTTGTTCAGAGGTTTACACTGTTTCCTTTTTTGTGTTTATGAATTATTATGCAGATGTCTGAAAACTACAATACCCATATTTAAAACTTTTTTATGCTACGCCGATAAAAATGCACATTAACCATTATGTACATATTGTAAAACAAATATGCATGTAGTCGACTGCCGAAAATTACCAGATATATATTACAGATTCACCTGTCCGCAAAATAATAATTTAAAGCTGAAATCAAAATATACTTTTTTTTTTGAAAAACCATATTTTATAACTTACCAATATGTAACATGCATTTTACACACATTGGATTAAGTGAATAAATAAATTTGGTTTATTAAATATTTTTTTTTTATTTTAACGGAACTAGACATTTCGTATTAATTATTACATTATAAGTTATATGTATCCGCCAATAACCAGACCGATATACGCATACAATTAAATAATGATTCTGGACCGGAATGTTTGAACGGACGATACCAAGGTAATGTCGAATTTATGATTTTTGACAGATGATTTGTCAGCAATCAGTCAGCATTCCAAAATCGTTTAGCAATAACAGTGTTGCGTTAAATGTGTAAGTACTGTAATTTTAATGAAAGTAGAAAGATGAACAATAGAAGATTTCAAGTTTTTGTGTGATTTTTTACAAAATATCATTATACATTATATTTTTGTATATTTTAACATTGTAAAATTTCTAGAAATATATCAGTTTTATCCAAACTTCACAAATAATAAAGTAAAATTAAATTTAAAATTATAAGAAATGTTATTTTTGTATAATATTTTACGCTGCTGTAAATCTCAGCAAATACCAAATAAACCTTACAAAGACTTCTATAACAGAACGGCAAAAAGGCAATAAATTTGAGCTACCAATCTGATAAGCAAATACCACTAATTGACAACATACAATAAAGCTATACATACATGTACAACAGTAATTGCAGTTTGTCATATCCTAGTTATAAGATATGCATGTCGCGTGATTATATATGTAGTGTCCATTGTGAATCTACGATTGGTAAGTTTACAGATGGGACGATCTAACTGTCATATTTCCTTGCATTTGTTTGTGAAATTAATTGTAACGCAATGATTGCAAATTAATTAGTGGTTAAGTAAAATAGTATTTTAATATTTCAACCATGCAGCAAATTAATGAACTAACAATATTCGGTATTTACTACTTAGTAATCAAATCAAGGTAGCATCAGAACACAAGGTGATCACGATTTATATCGCACATGTCATAAAAAATATTTATTAAGATTGTTACAGGTTCAGAAATATCCTCTAACAAACAAAAACATTAGAAATTAATTGCTTACAATAAAATGCTTTAAATTCTTCTACTATTTACCAAAGACCAGTGTAAACATAACGTTCTGTTGAAATCTCCATGGTGCGTTCAAAAAGAGAATGTCCAATTGATAAATGTAGTATGAACGATATCTACAAAATCAATGGATTAAGATGAAATACTAGACAATCTTAAATTAGTCAGTCAACTGAAAGTGTAAATCCAGAAAAAAATCAGTAAATTTCAGCTTGATTGAAGGATAAAGATCCCATACTTTTGCATGGATGCATGTTTTTTGTACTTATACCCCACGCAAAAATTATAGAATTTTGTAGATTATAACTGTTCTGTAACTGTGCAGATTATCCAATTATCTAGATTGTTGTGGATTATAAAATGTTCTAAATGTTGTAGATTATGGAATGTTCTAAAAGTTGTAGATTATGAAATTTTCTATAATTATGTAAAAATATGTCCTTTTTAATAGTTCACAACAGTTCATGAAATATTCAACATTCCTTTTTTACGGGTGCAAAAGTTAATAAATTATAATGTACACGAACGACTACAATGCATTTTTTTCAAGTTTGTATGAAAACATGCATGAAGTAAAGGCTAAGGCCCAATTAATAACAAGCACATCATAACACAGTATTAATCAACAGTTAAACGTAGACGTGACAGATACATCGCTGTACATGTGGTGCATTAAAGTACATTATTAGATTAAGACATTTTCTTTTGTTTTACTGTAAAACAAAAGAGATATTTCAAATTGTTACTTCTTCTGGACTGGTCGTGTGCTCAGTTAGGTCATCAATAAATATAAATGTAAGGTTAAACCTATAGGCACCTTATAACTACATTTTACGAATGCATGTGATACAGCTTTATAATAAACTACTGTGATTGATAAATTAAAGCAGAAAGTTAAAAAACAATATCATCTTATCGTCACAATTTATTATCGAAAAATAATTGTGTTACAGTTACTCTTTAACAAAGCTTCGTTGTCGAAATGGCGTTTCCAAACAAGGTCAAAAAAATTATAGCTCATGCTCTCCTATGTCTTGCAACCAATAAAATATGAGATAAAAATTAATTGATGTTTTTAATAATATTGATTTTGAAGGCGGTTTTGAATGGATATTTCTTACTGGTTCACGTTAAACCTATATCCGTATTCAATTACATAAACTTAATAACAGAAAGGTAAAACTGCAGAGACGAACTTGTAATTTTACATATTCTTTATGTAACCTGTGTACTTATAATGTTTGCAGTCCTTAACAATTACATGTACAATGTCGTTAATCTTAATAATTTAAATATTTAGTTGATCTTTACATTAGTGCAAGCAAAAAGTTGTGTCTTTAAGTATGTGCATACATCTTCATTGTTGTCATATAAAACTTGAAATGAAACAATGAAATGCTCTTATTTACAGTTATACGTAGTTTCACGCATTTAATATGTTAGGTGTTCAATAGTCGGAATTCATGATTCCGCGTTTTTTGCCTGTCCAACAATAATTACAATCTTAATTTCAATCTAATCTTGCTGACGCCTCTCTCCCTAACTCTTTGACTTATAAGATAGTCATAATCTGATATTAAATTTATAATACCTAGCAAACATTAGAACTCAATTTTATTTATGGTTTGGACGTTTTGTAATAATCGTGGATGTATACAAATTCACCAATAGTTTACGTTTTACCTAACTTTTATCAGTTTTCTTATATAGTTAAAAAATTGTATTTTTACAATTTTGTATTGTATGTGTTTTATATAAATATAAGTACTATATATGAAATAAAACGCATTTCAAGATAATGTTTTGTTTAGAGAAGGACAGTTTAACACATTTGTTATATTAATGAGTAACGCAACGGGTGTCTAATTAGAGCAGGCACTACTTACTCGTCTGGAGCATCTGAGTACTCCCATGGTATTTATTGGGTTCAGGTTACTCTCTTTCTGTTTTTGTGTTTTTGGTTTTTGTTTTGCGTTTGTTCATATCCAGATTTGTAACTGTCCTATTTTCTTATGTGACTATACGATTGAGATGTTTGGTTTTTTAATGCGAACATCCCATATATTTAAAGATATATTCTATAAGAATCTGCATAAAATATTATATTTATATAATTATCAAGGGCTAAACCTATACGGATATTTCTGGATAGACAATTGCCACAGAGTTTATTTTGTAACTATTGTTTCCAATTTCAAAAAAGTAACCATAATAAGAAGCATAGGTAATTTTGTCCATGGTCAATGGTATCCGCACAGCACTTTCTTATTTAAATTTTGGGGATACAACTTAGCATAAAGAGGGAAGAAAATGTTATTTACTTTATATTTGTTTAAATGTGTGTTTCTTAATCTATTTATTATTACGTTATTTTTATGCATTAGTGTGTTGCCTATTTATATTTGAATTCATTAATCAACTAAATGTGAAATACATAATTAATTCAGGTATTACATATATCATATACATATGTCCGTACAACTGTTCAGTCATGTGATTAATTATCTGGCTGATTATAATACATAGCTGTTTAAACTTATTCTGCGTGTTCTCATCGATAAGCATAGATGTCAGATAAATACTTATATGGTAAATAACAATAACGATAGAAAAATATATATTCATATTAAAAGACTATAGTTACAAACAAAATAATTTAGAACTCTTTTTAGATGTTCATGTACAAACTGGCAGCAACAATTATTATTTGACCATGTCTGATGACTTTATTGTAATCTTTGCAGTTGCCTATCGTTTAAGAAAACGTTTTCATGACATAATAATGACTGACACAAACATTACAGGCAATACATGCATTAAACACCGCCCACTGCCACTAAATCATTACTATAACGATATCCGTACACATTGTGTAATCATTTGTTTTATTCAATTATATATCTTGCAAATTGTTGTCATGTACAACCAAACGTGTACAACCCAAAACAAATACCAAAAACCACAAAAATAATGACTAATCCGAACCCATTAAAAACCATGGCTGCGCTCGCGTGCTTTGGAAGAGTAAACAGTTTGTGCCTCTAATTAGACATACGTCGAGGTAGTAATTATTGTCATGTCTAGAAAAATGTCAAATCCAGTAAAAGGAAAGACTACCAATGTCTCGATCATATTTATTTTCCATACAGATGAATTAAGTCATGGTGACGACCATCGAACTTCTTAAGGGATACATCATCAAGGTCCAGAAAACCATTGTTCTTATATCAAAGTAGCCAACAACAGTGAGCTATCTAAACAAATTGGAATAACTATCGCAGGATCAAGAATAACATTTAAGTTGTGAAATGTATACACCGTACGTTGGAGACGCTGGAATGTTATAGATGAACGGGAAGTTGAAGTCGTAGATTTTAGGTTGTAGTTTTGTCAAGTTTAAAAGTAAGTTAAAGAAACATAAGTGTATTGGTAATTTCAAGCTTACGAAGGTAGAATGCAAATAGTCACCATATTCCATATTGTAGATGGACAAGATTATCAATAATAGATTAAAGTGATATTTAAGGTCTGATCCAGTGTTTTTCTGTCATCTTTTGCAGGCCTTAATGTGATCAATATGTTATAAGCGAACATTGCTTTGGTGTGTATGCAAATTAAAAGTCTATGTGCACTTATTTAATCATTAAAAGAATTCAGAAGCACAAGCCAATCAGTTAAATCAAAACAATTATTCAGACAAAGAAGTGCAGCTTTGTAACAAACTTTCTGACAGTAGCATCTTTCTTTGACGTTCGCAATATTGCACGCAGGTACACATTGGGCAAGGTTTGTTCTGCAGTCATCACAGCTCCGAGCATTTACCGTAGTACCAAAAATCAGCAAAATAACGAATACTGAACAGCAGTTCTGAAATAGAAAAAAACAGAGTAGAATCTTAAGCAACTAGTCAATATGACTTTGAAGATCAGTACATCAAAGCTGTGTTATTTATCCTATTTCAATTTATATTGTTGCCTTTAAAAAGGGTACACGTGTTGATTCGAAAATGATAGTTGAAGCAAGACTGTAGGCATTAATAGACTAAATATTGGCCAGGCGAAGTTTAGTGTATAAGTTTTTTTCCATCAGTTACAAAATAAATCTTAATTAATGAATCCTGATCAAACGAAACATGCGTCATGTCGCGTATTCAATGTTATAACCTTAATATCTTTGATGACATTTTACTATATATCTATGAGTGTATGTTTTGGAAAATAAAACGTACCTTTTAGATTCTAGAAATTACAAAGTGTTAACAATAGTTCCTAAATAAATAAACTTATTAGTATTTAGTTTATTTGAAACAAAACAAATGTTCTTTGTTATATTTTATCGCTACCTGCACTGTAACATGTGGTCTGTTTAACCTTAAGCTAGTAACTGTTAGAGGATAAAAACAGAATACTGTATAATCTACTTGCTAGGCCATTAGGTTTATATTTATTCTAACAAGTTAATATGATAAATGGTATACTCACCATAATTCTAATTCGTCAGTAATCTAAAACATTACATAAAGATAGGTTATGTTGTAAAGACAAATATTGACTTTTACGATCAGCGAGCAGTATGTCAGCTATATTCAGGACGAGAAAAAGTGTTGTATCTATTTAATCGAAGTCCTTCTAACTGGAGAAATAAAATAAATGAGTGATAATTTCAAGAATGTCATTGTAAACCGTATTGCTGTTTCCAAAGTCTGCTTTCAAAGAAATTACTATTGCACTAAAAACCCACGCATTATAGTCCAAGTTAGGATATTTAATGTCTCGACAATATTATTTTTTATCCTGCCATGTATTTAAGAGAATGTATGTAAACGAAATTTATAGCTTTGAATGTAAACAATCTTCCACTATTAAAAACATGTTCATCATTTCTACCAGCTAAAATCATTACCTATCACGTACGTGTTGGCATATTCATTGACTACCTGGTTGTTAATCATTTCAGATGCTATATTATCTGTTCGTATTGTGATAAAAATTTGTTGGGGTGAGAGTTAACCATGATAAGAAAAAAGATTAGGTTTGAATATTTGTCCGTTGCAGTGATTTTTACGTAATTATGACACTTGGACTTGAAACTGTTTTGAGGATTTTGTTTTGAACGCCTGTAGTTGCAGATATTGAGCTGAGTTTTGATCATAATGAGCTACAGGTCTAGTTTGAGTTTGAGTATCATATTGGTATGATGATTTTGTGTAGCTATGGCGATTATTCTTAGAAAATTAAAAAAAGTTGTTGTACTTATTTCTAAAGGGCTGCGATATTGAGCTAATATTTGGGATGCTAGTCAATCGTCGGGCGTTACGAATCAATGTCTTTCCAGTCCAATGATTTTTTTTCGAAATTATGACTCCTGGAAGATTTCTTAAAAATAACAATTTCATAGGCTTATTTCTAAACGCTTCCAAATAATGAGCTGATATTTATTATATATAATATATATATTTAATCATAATGAGTAATATGTCAAGTTCCTGATCAATAATTTGTGCTTATTGTATTACCGCTTCAACCAAAAAAACCATAAAAATCTTTGTTATTTTGATTAATAGCGAGCATCGCAGATGCGAGCTATACGGTTACATGCGTGTGTGTAAAAAAAGTCACGTGATACATATGAACAAATCCATTTCAGATGGTAGCTGAGCTATCCGAAGAAAATATTGTAGACGAACGAAAAATTATATAATTTAAAAGTAGAAACAAATAATTTTGAAATCGATAACATTAAAGTGTTTATTTTTTAAATTACTACAAAAATGCCAGACAATTTTTTTTCAATCTGAAACGCTGTATTTGAAATTGAGTTTTGTGACGTCACCAACACATTAGATACGACGTCACGTCATCAATGGAATGTAGAGGCACTGTTAGGGGGCTCTGAAGTAACGACAGAACAATGTACGATGCTCGCATTAAGGCTGCGCCTACATTCATATTAATCATGATTAAAGTGAAATATAGCAAAACTATTTTAATTTTAAATAGACGTTAACCATAATTCAATTATTTATTTCTTCCATATTTTGAATTAAAGTCTCGTTTAGTTGTCGAGTAAATTTACCTAACATAAAAGTCCGATGTCACTGACTGAACTGTAAAGTTATTTTCGAAAACATGCATGGGTTATAATTTCTCAAAAATTACAAATACTTACCTTCAAACTTCCCGCTGAGAATATATATATCGGTAAATGTGCCTTGAAGCCTAGAAGCTGTAACATGTCGCGAAATTATCTTTTTTGCCAAAAATGTTTATAAATTTGTCAAATTGTCAAAGTATTATTTTTAATGTAGCACATGTTGCTCAACACTTTTCACAAACGTTTAATTATACTTGCTGAAAATATCATTTAAACAGAAATCAATGGCGGAATGTATAGGTTCAAAATAGGACTTTTACTAGCGTTGTTGAGTAATCCTGAAATTTAAAAAAAATGTTTAAGAAATAACACTAACTTTTTGTAAGTTTTGTGATTTTCTAGCAATTAGGAAACAAACGCGGCATATTTGACAAACAATATTTTATGCGTTTGACTAACACACAAATTAGTTGCTGAAAATGGCGCTAAACATCATTAAACATAAAAACAAACACATTTGTTTAAATTAACTACCTATTAAGTAACTGATTTAATTATTAAGGATGTGAAGTAGCAAGCGCGCTCTTTAGAAAGTATTGACCAATTTACATTATATCAAAAGGAGTACAACGCTTTATGCATTGCATGCTTTAACGTGTTAGGTGTGATTGGATATGAATTGCGAAGTAGATCAATATGTCAAAAAGTAGTCCATAATGAAGTTTGTGTGAACGTGTTTGTTTCAATGTATGCCGCTTTTGTGGCATATTTGGGTCGTGGAAGCACATATAATTTGTGGCATTTTATAACTAAAAGAGGTATAGTGAACAAACACAACTCAAGCAAATATTTTATGACTTTTTATTGCTTAACCAACTGTTAACTTCACAAGACAATTTGAAACCCTCTTTGTCAATTTTGTTTATTACTAGATTTGCCAGGTCAGGGTGCCGTTTCATAAAGCGATCGTTAGCTTTACGTGCACGTTATCCCATTTAAATTGCAAGGGATAACGAGCACGTTAATTAGCGATCGCTGTATGAAACGGCACCCAGGTTAGCTGCATATTATCATATTTTTCAGTTGTATCTCCCAGTATCTGTCCGTTATTTATCTTCTTTAAAAAGTGTATCATAATTGACCACAGAGATTTTAAATAATTGTTTAGGTTGGCAGCAATTTGTTATATTTGCAAATCTGAATTTAATCGTTTATAAGAGATTCGTTCAATTACACGAATGATGCCACAAACCCATTAATCAAAAATATCTCCAAAATATTGAAAGTTGTATTTTATTCTTAACGTGAAAGAAATGTGCAAGATCTATCATATTATGTAAAAAGCAATTACTTTGACTACAAATAAATATATAATAAGTTATGGATATAGCTTATGAAGGGACGGTTTGTGATAATAAGGAGAGTGCAAAAACAAAACAAAATATTATAACTGGGAACACTTGATAGCACACAGTAAAGCGAATCATATTTTATTTATTTATTTATTTATTTATTTATTTATTTATTTATTTATTTATTTATTTATTTATTTATTTATTTATTTATTTATTTATTTATTTATTTATTTATTTATTTATTTATTTATTTGATGCTTAACGTTTTGGCGAACAAAATGTCAACTATATACTAGTATATGTATAAGATAAAGTTGAAAACAATAAATCTATTCGAAAAATTGGATGGTTTATAGGGCGAAAAATTTGGCATATTTTTATAAGCGGCCAAGCCTTTCATATTATTACCTGACTACCCCTAAATGTTAGAGAGCATCCTCTTTCCACTACAACAGAAAGCTCTGCCACTAAGACCTCTCCCAGCATAATCTTACTTTGCAAAATTTTCTGATTAATATACCTTTTGGGTAGGTATGCCTCACTAGCTTGTATTATCGTTTATAAATTTAATTTTTTCTAATAATGTATTGTTTTATGTATGAGGTAATTGTGCCAAAATTCTTTTGATTATGTGAGAGTGACCAGAAAAATATTATATCTTTAAAGAAAGGACGATAAGACGGGTCAATGATCTAAACTTTAAATACAAAATAAATAAGAAAATATATGAAATAGGGAAAACAATTACCCATAAAATAACTAGGAAAAGTAGGTCACATTTTGATATATATATGAGTAATTGTGTAATGTGTAATAATATATAATTGTGAATTGATTGGTTGATTAATTAATTCATTGATTCCTAACCTATCTATCAAACAATAGTTTAGCTATATTCATAACGCAATCAAATATTGTACATTTAGTGATTGGTTACATTTTGTACATCCGGTATATTAAATGAAAAGTTATTAACGACATATTCTTCTTTTTAGGATTTTTGGTTGTTATATGCAGAAATATAGAGTTAGAAAGTGATATCTGACAACTACAGTCCAGAACTCAAGGTCCAAAAACAGAAAAACGTGAGTATCAACAAACAAATATATGGCAACAACAGCAGTGATCCAATACATCGAATGCAGAAGAAGCTGAAATAAAGTGTCATCAAAGATACCAAGGTTAATAGAATTTAATAAGCCAGAGGCGCGTTTCGGCTAATAAAGACCCATTAGAGGAGAACAATTCGAACCATTTAAGATCCAAACGATTAAGATATTGTAGTGTTTATATCACAGAAACATATGCTCCATTAAGCATTCTTAATCTCTGGCCTAAAGACATTGTATAATCGACATCATGAGATTCTTGACAATAATAAGTGTCACACAGAGACCTTTCCTTACATTTTAAAAGTTTTATAAAATACTATCAGTCTTTTGAAGAACTTTAAGAGAGCGAAATCAAAAAGCTCATTTGCAAATTACAAACAAAGTCGTCAGAACATGACAAGAACTAAAGTCATGTGTTGACAATCTGTCAAATTACCAGGATTGTGAATCTTTCATCAACCGTCCCCCATGGTCAATTTAAATAATATAGAACTAAACTCAAGCATATCAAAACCTGTTTTGAGTGTCCAATCTTACGCTCTTAGAAAACAAATAGTCCAAAACTCAAAACGTAAATTATTTATGATGAACAATGGCTATGAAGCGAAAGTTGAAATTAAGTAATTGTGCCAGTGTTTTGTCTATCTTGTGACATCATATGACTTAAATCTACTTCATATTAATATAAAATTAAATCAATTAGTAAAGGAACACAGTTGGTAAGCCAACGTTTTGTAAGATAAAACTAGGAACCTCAAACATCTGTGAAAGCAAGGTGCTTTGTAGTGATCTATTCAAGTATGGTAGAGATCGTCTGTGGGACACTTACCTGAATTGACCGACTATCTTAAGATACATACCATACAATTTCTTTTTTGAAGATATGTCAATTTTAAGGGTAACTGGTTCAGAGAACCTGATTACTCCCATGTTTTGTGGGTTCGGCGTATGCATTTTACTGTGTGTGTGTTTTTTTCTTTTTTAGTGTTTATATCTTTGAGTTAATTTGGATTTGAATCACCCTTTGACTTTCTAGTATTGTTGGGGCCAGTTCAATTGCAGCTAGTGATAAATTAACATAATAAGATATATAACGCATTTTACATATGATTGTGACGATGAAGTATTGTAACATATTAATTTCATCGCATGTATAACTTCATATCTTTTCCTTTTTCAAAATAAATTTTAACAAATTTAACAAGTTTTATAGTAACGGAAATATTTACACTATTTAAGTTGTGTTATAAGTTTTGATAAGACTTAAATTAAGTTTAATATAATTTTGTCCCTATGTCTGATACCTTATACCTTAAATGTAGCATTATATTAATGATATGCTGTTGTTTGTATGAGATAGACTTATTTTTTATTGCACCCTCTTGTTATCTTTCTTATGAAGGATAGTATTTACAAAACTAAATTTGTAATATTTTTATACTTATAAAAGACGACCAACTTAGCGGGAATGGAGCCAATTAAAATCGGAGTAAATTGATATGTGTGCGCTACTACTAGGTGCCTGATAGAATGATTGCAACACACGCGATTTGATGAAATATATTAAATACTATTCAATAGAAGTACTGCTGCCTAGCTAATGACAATAAAATCATGACAGGTAATACCTACATGACAACTATGACAGGTAATACCTACAAATGACCGCATTTGATGAACTACATTTGTATCTAAACAAATACATAATTAAACAGCGAACAATTACGTTGTAAATTATGCATTAAACAGATTATTATAATTGCGGATTTACCGATGTGATGTAATAGATGCAGTTATCTTAGTTTAAGAATGCGCTTCAATAACTACATTTCAGTCGGTAATAGAATCGTGTTTTAGACTGACTATCAATAAAATAGATTTAAATTGTGGTTAATTTTGACGAGGAAATTGACTTCATTGAATTGAATAATCCGAACCGTTTTACCGTATGTAAGACATGTTAATAAAAATTGTCAAATCTAATTTCATCTGTGATTACAGTCTTTATATTTTTTAAATTGCCATGCACTTAACAAATAATAATTATAAAACTGGTTATTAGATTATAAAATTCTATAGGTTTTTAGCGCTGAAATTAATAGACATTTGTTTAGCATCCGTTGTGTAACTACAAATAACTAAAGTAACGACAGATTAACATTTGGGTCATAGGTATTAAAGAAAAAACGGTTTGTTCCCTACTGATAACTAATTTATAAAATCAGATACCTAGCACACCTATTTACAATTAAACATATTTAATTTCTATGCAGGTCAGATAAGGTCCTTTACAATTTAATATCTCTTCTTTGTCAAGAAATAGTTTAAAGTCACAATCATAAGGTTATATCGGATATAATATTTTACACTTTTATATTGTCGATATAAAATTGTACAAAATTATACAAATGCGAAAATTAAAACTAAATTTTAAAAATTAAAAAGTTTACAATACCAGTTTACAAGGATGGAAGTCTATCAATTTTAATTCAACTTTAAAGACTTTTTTGAACAAACGTTACAATACTATTCCATAATATGAAATAACTACCAAGAGCAAATACATGTACATTTTCATTCTGTGTAGTAAAAACACTCAGTGGAAATAAACAACATGACTGCACGTCATGAAGGACGGAAATAGCATTATTTCATGCACGATGTTAGATTTACATAAGGTTTCGTTGTAAATACATAGTGTGCAATATAATTCAGTCAAATTAACAAATAGTAAGAGCAATTTGTCATATGTACACCATGTGTTTTGGTAAATTGATTGTAGCCTCATGGCAAAACTATTTTATAGGCAGCTAATAATAACTTTTTGTAATAATTCAATCCCGCAGCACACCAGTGGACTTAAACATGTATCATTATTCAACATAGGCAACATCAGGACTCATGATAATCATAAATCACACATAAAAAACGAAACAACATTTACATATTTAATAACATTTTAAAAGGACAATACTATATATAAAATAAATCAGAGATTTAAACAATTACTTTATGTAATAATTGAGATTTTTTGTTTTCTTTCTAGGAATTAACATTTGAAACCCTTGTAAATAAATTAAATCGATCGGTTTCGTATTTTGCTATCCATTTCTATTAAAGCGCACCACTTTTTAACTTATTTTTTATTATAATGATTAAGACATTTTTTATGTTCTGACATATGCTAATTATATAATAATGTTGTGTTTAGCATTCACTATACCAAAATAGTGGCCAGGGTTGAAGACATAGTGCACGACCCGACACAACACAACATTATCATAATTATTATACTGACTGTCTTGACTTGGAAAATTATAACAAAAAGAAAAAAAGGGCATTAATGGAACATTAAATGATTCCCCGCCACGTTGTGGTGTAAAGTATTCCTTTCCAAACCAGGGTGCCGTTTCATAAAGCGATCGTTAGCTTAACGTGCACGTTATCTTATTTAAATTGCATGGGATAACGAGCACGGTAATTAGCGATCGCTTTATGAAACGGCACCCTGGACATTTTCAGGCTTTCATTGCCGCTTTGTTTTTTTTTTTTTTTTTCAGACGTTCTACGTTGATCAGCTTCTTCCGTTGACTAGGATAAAAATACCTTATTTAAAGCGCAGCAGTGATCAATCAATGATTACAAGTTAACCCCGCCCATTCGCGTCAATTACAATTGATTGACGTCCAAATCAATAGTTTTCTTAAGCAGGTGGAGAAACTATGAGGGCATAGTGCACGGAGCACAATTCGTTTAGAAATAAATGTCAAAATAGTAAAATATTTCTATTAAAGGACATTCTTACAGAAAGTATAATAATTGCATATAATCTTTTTAAAATAACTTCTTACTTATGCTGTTCATTTTACTTCGACTTTGATTTGTTGATGCTTCTTTTTCTGACAATTTCCTTGATGAGATCGGTATTTTGTTATATAAATTCTTTTTACTACATAAATTAAAAGTATACGCTTCAGCAATGCCAGTACGGTACAAAAGGTCATGATTCTTTGATTATAGTACATTATAACACGAAATCAAATCAACGACGTCATCTGCAGCCATATTCTCAAAAAATCGTAAATTTACACTTACGTGTAAAGATATCATAGTCGTAACTTTACGTATTCTCGAAAGTAATCGCAGTTTTACACGTAGCGTTATCACGCATGCTCAGTTACTTTTTTCACTTTGGAAGTAAACGTATTGAAAGAGAAAAAAATTACCTCTAAGTTCTTAAATTATAAAACTTTTTTAATTGCATAACCTCAAAAAACAGAAGACTGTTAGAAGGAAATACGGTATTATATATTGACTAAAATGATATGCAAAATAAATAAATAAATAAATAAATAAATAAATAAATAAATAAATAAATAAATAAATAAATAAATAAATAAATAAATAATATTAATTGGTGTGTTGCATAATTCTGAATAGGTGTTTTTTTTTTAAAGTAATCTGTCAATTTACCATAACGTTGACCAAGACCTTTTTTAAGGTTACGTTTCTTCGGTGTAGAAAGTAACGAGTAGTTTCGTGTTATAATAATATAATAAATTACCTACACCCATTATGTAAAATCGCAAATCATATAGGAAACGTTTAATTTCCGGAACAGTTCTTCATAAATTCGGTTGTTGTTTCTTTCTTTTAAAATTATAAATTTTTGTAAGAGTTATTCCCCTTGAGTAACACATTTTTTCAAAATATATTTGCAAATTTTGAATGTTTGATTTCGTCGTTCTATGTCACATGCAACAAAATCAATGATGCTAAGTAGTGAATGGCTTGAAAAACGATTTTTCTTTGTAAAATTATGAGGAAAGTTAGGACTTACGAGCGGTCAGTAGCAGACGTAAGTTTACGATCGATTTTACACGTAACTACGAATCTTTGTGAATATGAAAACTGTCGTAAACTTACGTTACGTTTACATTTACGTCTACGATTTTTTAGAATATACTTACAGGCGTTTAGTTATACCCGAAGATAGATAGCCATTTGCAATTGTATTTTAACATCACACGAAAAAAGAAAATATCATTTTTTATTAGCACAAGTAAAGGAAAATCACACGCATATAAACAATGTTAGGCTAAAACTACATGTTTTCTTTTCTTGTAAATATCTGCAAAAATGTTAAATTATACATCAATTCTTGTAAATATATTTTTCGCAAATGAATCCATGCAGCTCCATTTCATTTACGTCATCAAACTGTTGAGTAGTTCCACCAATCGCAATGCGTTGTCCGTTACTATCAGGTTTTCCAGACATCCAGTTGTAATACGGCATTACTGTGCCGTCAATAAATGCATAATTGTTACTTAAGGAGATTGGCTGACTCATTATGTAAGCGAAATCATTAGCCTGGTTGTATCCTTGATTAACTATAATAATAAATACATGTTTATCACCATTTTGCGGTTTGTTTCTTCGTCAGTATTAATTCTGAAGTATGATTTTGCTTTACTGTTACTTAATGATACAAGTTAAATTTAGTACGTTATTCGACACCTAAGAGAGTGAGGTCATAAATGCATAGCAGACCAACACATAGTTCCGAACGTAACATCTTTTTAACACTTTTAACTTAAAATGTGTATGCATACTTTTAAACTATAACATGTATGTGTATTTTACTAGTAATGTGTTTACTTTGTCTGATATTGTTGCATCATATAAAACTTTATGATAAGAAAATATAGACACATCTTTGAATATGTACATTTTGATGATGTCGTTTACGGCAAGTAGTAATAAGTTATATAAAAATAAGCATCTGTTTGGAGAATGACAGTTGAATATATTAAACTATAAAACTGTTGATATCTTTAGTGCGCATATGTTTCAGTACAGTTCGGGTTTTTTATCGGGTTCTCTTTGCAAATCATCACCCAGACATTTACGACATAGGCCTGGTCCGATAACCAAGATTATTGCTTTTTTTGTAAATGTAATATCATTCAATTTTTATAGCAATATTGCAGCAACACCTAAATGAATGGTTTGAATCTTATCAATATGATATTGCCGGACCTTTCAACCTATTATTTTTTGAAAAAGAAGATTGCTGCCGAGTTGAAAATTACTTTTACATGGATTCATTTCAATTCTTCATTTCAGATTACAATCATAATGATATAGTGTTGGTCTGACACATGAACAGGAATATGCACTTTCGTAATATCTGTAAATTACCTTTTGTATTTAGTAACACATTGACGCTACATTTGTAGATGTGACTGCATACTACCCCATCTTTGTCTGGTTATATGCTTGTCTTTTATGTTATTTTTAAATTATTGCCACGTTTTTGGTTCCACGTTTTTTATATAGATGCAGCATTCTTAAATTTAATGTTTTTTTTCATTATAAGCCAAACACAAGGATACTAACATTTGTAGAATGCAATGTATACAAGGTAAACAATTACCCATAGTAGCACTGCATTGGAGTAACATCATGTACTTTCATAGTAAATTCTGTAGAATGTTCTGTCACCCTAACTATTGATGTCCTCTCTTAGGGTGAAACATCATATACTTACCTAGTAAATTCTGCAGAATGTTAAATTTTTTAACACTGTCAACCCTCACTATTGATGTCCTCTCTTAGGGTGAAACATCATGTACTTACCCAGTAAATTCTGCAGAATGTTAAATTTTTTCACACTGTCAACCCTCACTATTGATGTCCTCTCTTAGGGTGAAACATCATGTACTTACCTAGTAAATTCTGCAGAATGTTAAATTTTTTCACACTGTCAACCCTCACTATTGATGTCCTCTCTTAGGGTGAAACATCATGTACTTACCCAGTAAATTCTGCAGAATGTTAAATTTTTTCACACTGTCAACCCTCACTATTGATGTCCTCTCTTAGGGTGAAACATCATGTACTTACCTAGTAAATTCTGCAGAATGTTAAATTTTTTAACACTGTCAACCCTCACTATTGATGTCCTCTCTTAGGGTGAAACATCATGTACTTACCCATTAAATTCTGCAGAATGTTAAATTTTTTCACACTGTCAACCCTCACTATTGATGTCCTCTCTTAGGGTGAAACATCATGTACTTACCTAGTAAATTCTGCAGAATGTTAAATTTTTTAACACTGTCAACCCTCACTATTGATGTCCTCTCTTAGGGTGAAACATCATGTACTTACCCAGTAAATTCTGCAGAATGTTAAATTTTTTCACACTGTCAACCCTCACATTTGATGTCCACTCTTAGGCTGTAACATCATATACTTACCCATTAAATTCTGCAGAATGTTAAATTTTATAACACTGTTAACCCTCACATTTGATGCCCTTTCTTAGGGTGTAATATCATATACTTACCTAGTAAATTCTGCAGAATGTTAAATTTTTTAACACTGTCAACCCTCACTATTGATGCCCTCTCTAAAACGCAGTAATACTGAGTCTCTGGATAGATCACCTGGGTTGTATTTAATTTGACACAGAAATTCTCTGAAGGGTAATATACATATCCCTGATCGGACGGACAGGATTCTGAAAAAAAACTTCTACTTTCACGGAATAGACAATGGTATAATGATTTATTGATAATAACAATAATCAAAGTAACAAACTTTTTCACCATAACGACGAATTTTGCTTTAAAAACTGTAAAATACAGAAATAATATTATATTCATGGCTTTGTGAAGCTAATTTATTATTTTAACTAATTCATAAAAAAAACATATACTGTAAATACTGTAGTACTAAATTAAGTATAGTTTTCAAGACAACATATACACATGTACCTAACCGCATTCATGCATGCCAACATCAGAACGTTTTCAAAAATATTTATGTAGATTGACGGGGACAAAACATTAAATGTTTGCCATTTTGCTGCTGCAATGTTTGGAGGTTTAGAAAAACGGGTTTTTTATGTTGTCAGTGAACACGGTTTTCATCCAATAATCCATTGATTTAAAAAGTTGTTTGCCAGATAAATCAGAGATTGTAATGCCCATTAGTTTATATGTTGCTACTACACTTGTAATGTTAATGTTAGGCAAACTCCTTGTGAAATTCAAACTATTGTCTTTATTTAAATAAACATTGTTTCCGTCGATTAATGCATGCTGATTTATCAGAAATGTGTCTTTAAATTAAAGACACTCTAGTCTTGTAACACGATTTTTTTCCTTAATAAAAAATCAGACTGGTTCTTATGTCTATGCCATCCTAAATGAATAAGATAATGTAACATATTAACGGTCGTAACAAAAATTATTATTCCATTAATTATACATTGTAGCTTAATAGGTTAAATACATTCAGGCTGTACAGTACGTGGCAATAAAAAAGTTATTATTGACAGTTAGAAATCAGTATGCTGCCATTGGTTTATGAGAACCAATCTATGTCATATCATTTTACAACAGTAATTGCATTCCTATTCGACAAGAACAAAACATTAATTTTAAGAGACATACCCAGGAACCCATTGACAAACAAGATCAGACGGTCAAGAAGTATCGTAGTAAACTAGAGTTTTAATGTTTAAATTTATATGATTAAATCTCAAGATTTCCTATTTGTTATCCTAAATCAATTATTAATTTAGTAACAATTCCCCATGACTAGACATTTAAATTCGCACATGGCAGGTTTCTTATTCCCCCTTATAAGTATATGTCAGTTTATAATACATAAAACCAGCAGCAGACGATAATGAGCGCCGTTTTAATAGACTACCATGCAATTTACA
Organism: Limnoperna fortunei; assembly: GCA_944474755.1. NCBI lineage: Eukaryota > Metazoa > Mollusca > Bivalvia > Mytilida > Modiolidae > Limnoperna > Limnoperna fortunei. The sequence goes on along the minus strand of OX104120.1, from coordinate 33,006,451 downwards.
GTTTAAAGACCTCCTTTGTAGATGCCGAAAAAAAAGTGTCAATTCAGCATTGCGCAGTCAGAAGTTCCAAGGCCATTAGTGTATTTTTTCTTTTCTTTTTTAAGTTAATTCGGTTTTGGTAAACCTGTATACTTGTTAGTTAATAAGCAATCATTCAATCAACAAATGATTCACAATATACAATGTATGAAGGTTGAGGATCATACACTTAACTGTGACGAAAATCTTGAAACTGGAAAAGTATTTGTTTTTGAATACCACGTACAAAAAAGGGAATAATCTCGGTAATTTTTCAGAACGAGCGTAAATTACTTATTTAATTTAAAATGATGACTGTTTAACTCTTTGCCAATATAAAACTAAGTTGTCGAAAGGTAAAATCTCAACAAAGTTTAGTTTAGTAATACAAAATAAATCTATGCATGTGCAGTTTACTAGGACTTATTTGTAGGATTAACATGTGCATTTAACGTTTTGAAGGTAACAAATTGTATTACATTACAATATTAAATTTGTTAGTTTTACAATAACATGTTAACATCATATGTTGAAAGTGCCAAGATACTGAATTTTTTTTTTATATCGACTTACCATAAAATGTCAAATAATAACTTGAACCTATTTTTGTACGTGCTATAGTCAGGTTATAATATCTGAAATGTGTCAAGGTGCACATCAATTCCAATGAGTTAAAGAAAAAACCCTGACAAAAATATCGTAGGCACATCATCGAACATTCAGCCATTGAACGTGTTACAAAACCTGGTATAAGAATCATTTGTTGAACAGTCTTATCAATAAAATCAGTATTTTCCTCAGCAAAAAGACTTCGGTATGGTCCTTCTCCCGCAATATTTTCAGGAAACAGATCTCTCGGATCCTGCGGATGAGCTAATCCATTGACACATACCGTTATCATATATAAATAAACGCAAAATTGGTAAACTGTATTCATTGTATTGTACAGAACATTGGAAGAATTTATGGTAATTTTTAATCCGATTGGCAATAAAGTGGCGTATATAGGATGTGTTGATTCTTTTGTAGCTGTTGTAGCAGTCTTGTGCAATCAACCATGACTGACGTCATCCCTCAGCTTTTATTAAAATTAATAATAAAGGGATTTTTTATTACTGAGCGCCCGTTTAAAAGGAGACCGCTTCATTTATCTGACATTTTAAATTAAATATTTAGTCGTTTGTGCGGGCTAATACTCTACCTAAAATGATTTGAATTTAAAATCAGGTGAAAATAAGTGAGTGAACCGACGTTACATTGTTTTACTTTTAAATCCGTATAGTCCCAATCGTCTACTGAAACGAAGGTTTAAAAAGTTAAGAGCCATTGTTTCGTTGAACAGATTCAGACAAGCCATTCAATGTGTATGACCAGTAGCTTATGTGACATTTTTCTTTGTTTTGGTGAAGTGTAGATATATAATCCTGTTTTCAATTAGTAATAATTTGCAAGAATTTGGGTTGATGTTCTACATTTATATTGACCTATTTGAAATAAAATGTTATCAAAGATACCAAGGTTAATAGAATTTACTATGTAAGATTCCTGCTACGTTCAATCAAGACAGGGGCCTCGGTGGCCGAGTGGTCAAGGTAGTTCGTCTACTATTGATCACTGGTCTGTCAACACTGAGATTGCGGGTTCGATTCTCACTGCAGGCAGGGTGTACTCGACTCCAATCTTAATTGACAAGGATTGCCAGTTTTCCTACCGCAGGTCGGGGGTTCTCTCCGGGTACTCCGGCTTCCTCCCCCAATAAAAACTGGACGCCATGAAATAGCTGAAAAATTGCTGAAAGTGGCGTTAAAACACCATTCAAACAAACAAAAAATCAATCAAGACACATCAGTGGCGCTTTAATCCAACTAATATTTCAATTCCAAATGATTAATGTAGTCCTTTTATCGCTAAAATTCCAAAAGAAAATAGCAATGAAAACCTACCAAAAAAAAACAAGAGCCAAAAGTCCAGGGACAGTACAAATCCGAATATAGACTAACGCAACACAAAAACTAAAAATACAAAATTAATCGGAAACCAATAAAAACAATGGGTGCACTCAGATGCTCTGGACGAGTAATGTTATACCAAATCCGGCTAAGGTCACTCAGATGCTCTGGACGAGTAATGTTATACCAAATCCGGCTAAGGTTAGCTACAATTTGAAAATTGAAAAATCCTTATATTAATTTTCGAAATTTCAGAGCGTTAAATTTAGACCATGAATATATATCCCTGAAAGAATCAATAATATTTACATCTTGAAAATAGCAAAAAAGCATTTAGACAATGAATATATCAGTGAAAGAATTAATGATATTTCTGCCATCACCGAAGTGTGACTAGTGGGCTGGTTATCGGGGACTCGGGTAATAACAGGCCACCAGCAGAGGCATCAATCGCCACCAATAGATTGCAAATAAAATGATATTAAAGATACCACGGTTCGTCTAACAAAGTCTTTGTACTGTTACCTGCATTGTTTGTTTAAGAGTACTTACACGCGTAAACGCAACAGATTGACTTATTGATAACTGTTTGCTGAAAAATTTGGATCCCTGACTCGTTGCTAACGAATACATCGGTCCAAAATAATGTATCTGTTATTACGTTAATTATATGCATAAATCGGTCATTTATTGTGTAACTTAATGATTTAAAGACAAAACTAAAGTTGTGCCAAAAGTATATTGTATATGCTTGTATAAAAAAATAAAGGCAAATATTATAAGTAGAATAGTTAATACAAAATGTCATCTTCTGCAAAACTATTTTCTTCAAAATATAAGCAAATTAATTTATTAATTAAAGTAATTAACTTAAAATTCTTTTAAACGATGACAAGTCAAGTATAGATGACGTGTTTGTGTGTTGCTTTTATTTATTTATTTATTTTTTTTTTTAATTATTTATGTTGTCTTAATTGTTCATGCTCTTCAGTAACATTTGAGTTATTTCATGGATAGAGTTTATTTGCTAACAACTGATCAGCTGACATATAGAAATACAAGATATAAAAAACAGCGGTCCGATTTCCTTGTATAGACTGATAGCTAACAGTCCATGTCAGAAAATCGGACCGCTAGATATGGAATAAATTTTAGAGTTATCTCCCTTCCTGTTTATTGTTTTTGTTTTATATTTTTTCAACTATAACAAAAACAATTAAAAAACTTTAAAAATTTATTAAAATAAGAAAAAAAATAAATATTTTTTTTTATTTATTAAAGTTTAAAATATGTCAATTTAAAAAAATATCATTTGAAAAATTTGTAAATTTTGTTCACAGAAGCTCGTTATTTGTTATTCATGTGTATCAGGGACAACCCGGCCTAACCAAAACGACATTGGGTTTGAATCATCGACTCTGATTAGAACGAATATTAAGCCATGATTATGATGATCAAGTTCGTAATTCGACATATGGACATTTCAAGATGCTCTATAAGATAGTTCATGTTTACGTTCAAAAAGAAAATCACTGAAAATTGTTATATATTTATTAAAAATTTTCAAGATCATATTTTATTATGAATTTCCATACCTGATAGTAAAATCCAAAACATTAAAATTCTAAATTCAAAATGTTTAAAGTATACGATAAATAGGTTATTATACGACGATTTCCGTATCAAACCCATATCAGCACTCCACTCATATCTACCATCGAGCCTACAGACCCTCTGATAGATAAGGGATCTCGGGTTGATATGGGGTATGATATGAAACTTGCCATATATAACATTTTTAAATTAAATTATTATATATTGTCTATCTCGAAAATAAAACAAACAACAAATAATGTTATCAGATTATTACATGACATTTTTTATATCATATGTATTATTAGCCCAAGGTTTGATATTGGCCCAAGAGCCGCAAAAATGTCATGTAATGGTCTTTTTATCATATGCTTCAGCAGGGGAAAATGAAATAGACTTGGATATCAAAATCTTATCGAGTTCTGGTACCGCTATTACCGTACTCCGAATTAGTTTCAAAGTCATTTAAATAATATTTTCATATCACTCATGATTTGTCTCTTTTTGTTTGTAAGTTTTCATTGACTCAAAATAATCGAAAGTATTAATTGTTCATTACCGATGCATCTTTAATATCCTTTGACGTCATATTTGTAAACAATTCCGGTAAATTCCCATCATTTAGGCATGTGATAACACTTACGGAAAAGCGTGTAATAACACTCGAAGCAGTTAATAACTTTTTGATATCAGCCCGCTTTGCTAATCTGGAAAAATATTTTTGCTCATATTTATTCCATTAATCATACAGTAAAAAATATAAGTTATTTACAATAAGTATATGATAAATATGTATACAGTATGAGAGTTTAAAATATATTTATATAATATATAATGCGCTTATTTAGATGTGATATTTACATCATATAAAGAAATTATTTAGATAATAAATTATTCTTAAAAAGACTTACCGTGAAATGTTAAATAGTATCTTGAACCAATGCGATTCGTTGTTACATTTTGATTGTAAAATCTGGCATGTGTCAAGGCACACGAAGACTGCTCTGAGTTAAAGAAAAAACCCAGACAAAAATATCTTATACATATCATCGAACACTCGGTCAGCGAACGTGAAGTAGAATTTATAGTCGTCATTTGAATAGTCTTATTTATAAATTTAGTATTCTCCTCAAACAGCATTGTCCGGTATGGTCCTTCTGCTGGAATACTTTCTGGAAATAAATCTCTTGGATCCTGGGGCATAACCAATCCATAACTATGCACAATTACCATGCATAAAATTACGAAAAATACTTTATTCATTTTTTCTATTCGATACATTGAGGACGACTGCAAAATAAAACTTGAAGTAAAGACTTCGTGTTCAAGTCTGATTAATAAAGCGTATTCATATAACTACAGAGGTAATGATTGACATATTTCGTCAAATATCGAAATAATTACTTTCACTTAACGTTAATTCAAACTGAACGTTGCCTAATTCACGCTACACAGAATGATAATTACGCCATTTGACAGCATTGTAATATTAGTTAACGCAATTATCACCGCTTTATTAAATACGGATATGTCTTTGTATAATTATGAAGTTCCTATATTTGTATTGATCGCCTATGTGAAAAGAGATTCATTTTCCTTTAATCTAGCTGATTCTGAAACTTAAGTGTTTCTTTCACTTCCCGGGATCTGACATCAGTAAACAATGACATATGACTGTAAGCGACATTTATTTTTTGTCGATTTCCACAGTGCGTGAATTAAACCGGCAAGATAGCATCAAAACAATGTACATATTTATAGCCTAAGAGTTGCATGTGACGTCACAATCTTGTTAAATAGTGGTAATTATCGATTATTTAAGGGTTTTACATTGCATTCTACCATAAATTTCCGACGGAACAAAACGCCCGAAAAGATAGCTAAAACATGGCGGTTTAAACAACCAATCAACTGGGTAGTAAACTGGTGGTGACCTGGGGGTATATTTGAAAGTGAAGCTTGCGTAAATGAAAAATATTGAACCAGAGAATCACGTATATTATTTTTATTGCTGAACTGACAGTTGACGTCTCAATACATTTTAAAGGAAAAGTAGCGTGAAATTGGTATCTCAAGCAGGGTTTGGGATAAAAAGTATCTATCACAAGTGGAAAGGCGAGACAAGAAAATCTCAAACCCAAGGACAAAGATATTTTGTCCACCCCGAGGCTCTTTCGAGGGATTGGACAGATACATTTGCCCGCGGGTTTGAAATTTTCTTGAATCGACTTTCCACGAGTTATTTGATACTTTTTCTCAGCAGAGTTGCAGATTATTTAGGCATTTCTTCAGTAGGTTCGGTGCCATTTGTGTATACGTAACTGTAACGTCCATAAGGTCATAATAACCTATCTCACCTGTGATTCAGAGAAATCTCACCAACAGGAAGTCACGAGATATTTGTGTACCTCGGGGTGAGAAAAATAGTATCTATCACAAGAAAGTCTCAAAACCAAAGGAAAAAATATCTTGTCCATCCAGAGGCTGCTCTGCCGAGGCATTGGACAAACAGATATCTTTGCCCGTGGGTTTGAGATTTTCTTGAATCGACTTCTCACCAACAGGAAGTCACGAGATATTTCTATACCTCGGGTGAGAAAAGGATATCTCAACCTTCGAAAAAATAGGTAAAACGCTGTCTCATTAGTGAGAAGCGCCCATCTCACGCTAGTAGAGGCAGATGGGATAATACTGAACATAAAGATAAAAGTAAAATACTGCAAAATAGCAGTTACTTACTTTCAAGTAACACATACAGAAAACTTATCTGGTTAATCTTGTTTATATATCAGATTTATCTATCTATTTACTCCTATATTATTAATATTTCAACAAAATTTTATCATAGAAGTTACAATTCAATAGGCGTTACAAACGAACACAATTTTGAAGATAAGTAAACATCATACACGGCGAGAATCATGAGTAAATTCTATGGAAAAAACGTTCATATTGCTTGTTTAATATCTAGTTTGCTTTTGGGTTTGTGTTTTGAATGATTGATTGGATGTTTGCTTTACGTCCAGCGAGCAATATTTCAGCTATATTAAGGACGGGAATAAATTAACAAACAGTGCATCAATTAAAAAGGGTGGGATGGGACACAGGGAACACAATTTTGACTGCCAATGGAAAAGTACGGAGTATTATGTAGGGTCGGAGAATTTAGCATTTAGTAGCGGTTACAATGAGCCTACTTTTTTTTCGAACTCTACAAAAGGGATCTTTATCGTGCAAGGAGCGTGGCACTCTCCAAACACGTTACCCACTATGGTCCGCGGCCAGGTTGTTCGTATTTTGACCTGACAACCCCCAACGAGAGGGTCTCCCTTATCCGCCATCCGGGAACGCGCTGGGCTGCTCTGTGGGTCGAGCACTGGGAACCGTCCCAGTATGGTCTTCTATTGTAATATGACGGGCTTAAACTCTGAGATCACAACATGGCATAAATATAGTCTCCAACATTGCGATCATTTCTCAAATCTTAACAGTTAAATTTTCACCATTTAAAGTTCGAGGTTTACCGAGAACTTTATAAGGTGAAAAATTAACTATTACAAAAAATTTCAAACTCTCGCTAGTTAAATTTTCACCATTTATAGTTCGAGGTTTACTGAGAACTTACAAAGGGAAATTTAACTATCGAGATTTGAGAAATTATCGTAATAAACAGATATATTGTTAGAGATTGTTTCTCTAATGACCATCTGAAAATATTTGTAAAAGATTCTTTTGAAATCCCCTGAAGTGCCATATCTTGTTTCCATATCCTGTTGCATTTCTTCGAAAACCCGTACGCCAGGTTTTTTAATTGCCTTATATTTTGTCGATCAGTAATTTATAGCCAGCATTATATCTTTGTGAAATCTATTCATAAAATCTTTAAACAAAATCAAAGTCATTCAAAGGAACTATTTATCGGAGTAATCTTGTAAAATGTTGTTTTCCGATATTTTGTTTAGCGTCGGACGACGTCACACGGAATGTGATGTACTAATGGACGTTTTTTCAATTAACAGTGCTTTGTAAGATCAGTCATTTTGAATCCTTTATGTAATAGTTTGTGTATTATAAGTATTTTTATTTTACTCTTAATAATCATTTAACAGTCATATGTCACGATCTTTAATGCAACGCAAAATCGTTTTATGTCAAATGTCTATGACCTTCATTTTTTTTCGTTGACATGTTTACACGTTTGTTTCTGGCAAAACGTGTTGGCATTTAAATTCTTTTATTTGACCTCCACGAATATTTTGAATTATATATTTTTTTTTATTATATTATATTTTATTGTTGACATAAGGTCGAAACGTAAATGCATGTGCCGTGAGTGGTAAGATTGGTAAGTGCTACTGGAAACGCTTCTGTATTGTAGATTACTAGGAACATCCGTAATATTTTATGTATTGTAAAAAGGGGGTGTATTTTAAAATTGTGGTTTACTTTGTATTGATCTTTTTGTTACCAGCCATTCATCTCTGCGAGAATGCGTTGTTTACATTAGTATCGAGAACGAAATTTCATAACGTAGTAATAGAAAAGTAGTTCTGGCATGACGTAATTATCAACCAAACAGCGCCTGAGAACAAAAAGGACCACACGTTGATTATCGAATTTTTCTCCCATCGGTTGGGAAGCGTGAAAAATGATTAGAAATTAGAGGAAAAAATATTCTCCTATTTTTGCGTAATATTCAACCCGCTTGACCGGTGTTGAAAAAAATAGTTCTTGTCACAAGTGAAAATGTGGTTCTCATCTGTTCATTGGTTTAAAAAATTAACGTCATGCTCAGAAATTATATCTGCTTAAAGGCTTATTTTTGGTAATTTATCGATGTATGAACGAGGTCGACTCACTCACAAACAAATAAACGGTCGAAGGTCGTTTTATGATAAGTTTGTGAATTAGTAGAACTCGTTCCTACATCGATGAATTACCAAAAATATGCATTTAATCCTTACAATTCTTATAATTCTTCCAAATAGTTTTAAACATTTACTATCTTTTCTCGTATAGACTTTTTCACATAGAAATTCTATTATAAGGTTGACCTGTAGGTATATACACAACGAACTTAAGACGAAGACGTGGTCGATTTGGAGAGAATAACTGGCACGGACAACAGATATATTTTACGATTTGCTGGTAAGATTAATACTGAAGACAATAAAAGACAGAACAACAAGCAATATTTTCGTAAATTCCGCATACTTTTGCCCTTTGTGATGTCACAATAAGAATTCCGACGTCATTACAAACTCGCCTGAAAAATTTTTAAACTGGACAACACAGTTTTATTAATAATTTATAAAGTTGTATGCTTAAGATGTTCGTATATAAAATAAAATGACGAGCATATAATTTTATGTCAATTTATTTGCTTTACATGTTGTTTTTGCATACCTGTATACATTATTTAGTGTCACAAACCATTATGGCCACTGACTTAAAGTCGCTTCGAAATAAAAAAAAAATTGTTAGACATATTAGAATAGAAATACTACTAGATTATTGCAATTGGGATCTATGCGAATTAGAACATGTTCAGACCTTATATTTGTCCTCATTTGATGCCTCGCTAAAGCTCGGTATAAAATAATGACAAATATGAGGTCCGACCATGTTCTAATTTGCATAGAGCGCGCTAGCCACAATCTATTTCTCAATTTTATTAATAAGCCAGTTTATGGCGGAAATGGTGTTGGCTAATAGGTACCGTAAATATTTATAACTGTACAGTAATTGTCATTTATTATATAGATAGAGATGAAATATCGAATTTTCCGAGTGACAGAAATCACGGTAAATCACATGTGAAAATTATCGTTTATTTTCACTCTCGGGTTTTTTCCCGCCAAAACGTCACAAAGGTTTTGTACTGTACAGATATTCATCCGCCGTTCATAAAATTTAGGATTAAGCATAAAAATTTTACGAAAACAATTTTGATCTATATAATAAATAGGATAATCAATTGGGCATCGTGAATATCCAAAATATGATCACTCGTGCCGCATAAAGCATCTGATTAAACTCGTGCGCGGAACAAGTTCCGCGTACTCGTTTAATCAGATGCGTTATGCGGCACTCGTGATCATATTTTGGATATTCACTCCGCCCAATTAATTATCCTATAATTATTATTAGAATCGAAATAACTCATGGAGACAGGGGTTTATCATTATTTTACGTCGCTGTTTCTCGGTATAAAATAATTAAGAAATAAGAAATCCTCCCTTGTTACAAAATTATTATGTTTCTCGTGTAAAACTTGGAAGAAAAAAGAAGAAATATAAATTAAAAACAAACTAGCGTATTTATTAACATTAACAATATAATTTAACAATCAAAACAAATTACGACAAAATTGAATGTTTCAGTCACATTGTGGAGTATCTGTAACGTGACAAATAAAAACTGCTTACCGCATTTGGTCAATCTTATGCTCCTGAGGTAGATCCAAAACGGTGCAATTTACAGCAAATTTAAGTCAACGTTATTTTCCACAATTAATCAAGATTTTCAAATTTAGTTGTGTTTTCATTTTGATACGGTAAATTCGTTTGCTGTGGAAGCGGGAAAAGTATCGCGGTTTGCATTGAACGTCATTGTAAACAACGCAACGGTCCTTGAAAACAACGTAGCAAAAGTCAAGGAAGACTTGTAACATGTAAACTATAAAGTAGTGGAATGGAATATGGACGTGTTATCGTGAAAACGTGTTTTCTATTGGATTTACATATTACGAAGGTACAATATGGAATAACAAAAAAGGCACGTGGTTGTGATTTTTGACAGGGCTGAAACAGCCATATTTTGTTAAATATTTAAATAGAGGTTTGTTTCCAAAGCGTTTGAAGGACGTCATATTAGAATGTGACATAATGGCTATCCACGATAAAACAACGATAAACCACAATCTCCATGAATATTTCTTCAAAGTCCGCAGTTTTTAGACTTTTAAAAGATCCTTAGACTGACGCACAAGAACAAATAGAATTATAAATAATAGATGGACAGGGATTCAACAACTCCTTTGAATAATGTTTCAGGTCGAAGAAATTATCTTTATTTTTGAGGTAAATGTCAGGCAAACAAAAAAAAAATTATTTTATTGTCACGACGCCCACAGTAGAGTCGATAATCAAAACAGAAAGTAAACTATTCTAATGATTTTAATAAATAATGATAATATAAGTAGTAAGAAAAAATATCAATCATCATAAATCAATGAGTGATATTAGTGAATAAAAGTAAATGGCTCATCAGAGCTACTACTTATATAGATTGAATGACACCCATCTACCAAACTTAGATTTTAATTCTAATCTCTTGTTTTGCAAACTAGTAAATGATAATAAAACTAGTTTAACCAAATAAGTGTATCACAAGAATTTAAATATTTGATAATTTGATCAGATATATGTCTATTTCATTGAGAGTATCACTTCTAGTGCTTTCTAGACTGGATACATCCCAATAAAAAGTGTATATCAAAATATTCAAAGATCTCTTGTATGGATTGATACCCGCTAGATTGGTTTTTAACCCTTATACTGCCAATTGGCCGATTTGGGCCGATTTACGTTACCTTTAGTTTAAACTTATTTTATTTGTTAATAACAAAATGGATTGGACACAAGTAAATCATACTTATGAAGTCCTCTCCAAAATATAATATTTACATGTAATATTTATACGAATGAGCATGCAAATAATAATAATAATAATAATAATAATCATAATAATCATAATAATAATAAGCTACATAAAATGGATAAGAACAAATATGGTTGAAGAAAAGGAGAAATAACAAATACACTAAGTATCAAAATATGAAATAAATATAGCTATATAGGTGTTGATGATTACGAAGCTACGATTAACGTTCTTCGATGGTGCTTAAACTATAAGAAATCTTTTAGACCGTTTTATAAATGTATAAACATGGTTAAATACAGTTTTATTTTGGTCGATAGTTAACTCTGGCTTACCAAAAACTAGTAAGTTAAGGTCCATTGCGATATTATTAGGTAACCAAGTGAGATCATTGATTAGCAATTCCCTATAGTCCTTATACAGTGGACATTCAAAAAAGTAGTGTTGTGCATTTTCAGTTGCAGAGCCACAACGACAGGAAGAGTCTGTGGTAATATTAGCTTTGCATAAGTCATTATTTAGGAATGACGCAGAGCATCTTAATTGGGTTAGAATTATATTAAGTTTTCTTGGTCCATATGAGAAATATTCCGGGATATTTTTGTTATTAATTGATTGTTTTTTCATTTCCATTTTAAATTGTCCGAGAGACGTTGAATGTCGAATTGACGGTTCAAGACTGTTCCAATTTTTTATTGTGGCAGGTATAAATGAGTCCCTAGTTAGAGACAGTCTGCAGAAAGGCAGAATAATATCTTCTCCATTTCTTAAAGGATATGTTGTCATACTTTGTATATTTGGGGGTATAAGATTGCAAAGATAGTCCGGAGCGTGTTTGTTTATAATATTGTAGAACATTTGTAGTTTCCTTCTTTGTCTTCTTACAGCTAATGTCTCCCACCCAATTTCCTGATATATTAATTCTTTTTTAGTAAATATCGGCAGTCCAGTTACTATTCTTGCACATTCCAATTGTAACTGTTCCAGTCTATTAGCATTGCTAATACCACAATTATCCCAGACTTCAGTTGCATATTCAAAAATAGGTCTAATAAAAACTAAATATAATTTTTCTAAGGTTTTTCTGTTTAACTGATATTTTAATTTACGTAGAACATTTGAATGTTTTGTTACACTAACTATTATAGTTTCTATGTGCTTCTGCCATTTTCCATCATCACTAAAAGTGACACCGAGATGCTTATGTAGGTTGGTGATAGGAATATTGTTTCCATTTAACTGAAAGTTGAGATTTGATATTACCGTATTAGAAAAAATCATTATTTCCGTTTTCTCTGGATTAAAAGACATTAACCATTTTTTGGACCATTCGTCAAGTTTTTCCAGATCACGATCAATCACATGTTTAAGCTGTATTTGATCATGACTAGAGAAATTGAATGAAGTGTCATCAGCAAATAGTCTGCAGAGGGAGGTAAGTGTATCCGCTATATCGTTGATGTACACAATAAAAAGCAAAGGGCCAAGTACAGAACCCTGGGGAACACCAGCCTGAATATTACAGCAAGAAGAGGATGATTGGTTTATTATCACTTTTTGATTTCTTTTAGAGAGATAACTATTAAACCAGTTCAACAAAGCACCACGTATACCATAAGCGCTGAGTTTATACAGTAAACCTCTATGCCAGACTTTATCAAAAGCTTTAGAAAAATCACAGAAAACAAAGCAATTTATTTCCTTGTTTTCTAGTGAGTTCACGATACAATTGTACATTTCTATTAGTTGATGAACTGTGGAATATTTTGGAAGGAAACCTGATTGATATTTGTATATTAAGTTATTAGCGTGGAGATGATTGTAAACATGTTTGAATATAATTCTTTCCATTATTTTTCCTACACAGCTGATCAATGAAATTGGTCTATAGTTTGAAGGTAGTGATTGGTCCCCCTTTTTGAATATAGCTAAAACATTTCCTAATTTCCAACTACAAGGAAATTTGCACTGTTCCAGGGACTTGTTGAAAATTATTTTAAGGGGAATAGCAATTCTTTCTGGGCAAATTTTTAACATTCGATGGCTTATGATATCTGGACCGGATGCTTTGTTTGGCTTAATAGTCTTGATAATATCAATGATCTCACTGAGTTCTATATGAATATCTGATAAATAGTTTTGGGATCTATCTGGAAATTCGGGAAGGTAAGTATTTTTATCCTCTAAATAGGATATAGTTGAAAAGTATTTATTCAAGAGATTGCACTTGTCTTCGTCTTCGAAAACAAATTCTCCATACTGTTGGTCATTAATTATATTTTGTAAAGGTGGCAGTTGTTTTGTTTCATTGGAAGATTTTATTACCATTTTCATTATTTTCCGTTACCTTTCACTGCCAGCGGGCCGATTTGGCCGATTGACGTTACCTTTCGCTGCCAAAGGGTCGATTTCGACCGATATTCATTTAAATATGTTTTAAAGTAGTATTTATAGCGAGCATCGCAGATGCGAGCTATACGGTTATATGCGTGTGTGTAAAAAAAATCACGTGATCCATATGAACAAATCCATTTCAGATGGTAGCTTAACCTGGTCTCCTGGTGCACTATTTTTCATTGACGCAAGCTTCACTTCAAATATAACCTCCTATATAAGCATTTTCATTGGTTGATAATATGACGCCATTTAATATCACATGCACATGCCAATCTTTTTTTAAATCTAGGATACATTTTCTTTATAAAATTTAAAAAAAAATTATATTTTACCTTTACGTTTAAATTATGAAATCATAATGTAAACTCAGCTGAGAAATGTAAACATTGAACGTCACAAAAAGAATGACGTCATAATACGTTCGGTCTATTTGAACTTATCTACGATACAAATGGTTAGTCCAGAGAATACCCGGACGTCAAATTTCAACGCTGTCACCGTTGAAATCCAATGCACCTGACCTGACGTTATATCCGAAGGCCGCTTAGGCTAATGAGGATATCATCGTCAGGGTACCAGAAAAATGGTAGCTGAGCTATCCGAAAAAAATATTGTAGACGAACGAAAAAATAAATAATATAAAAGTAGACACAAATAATTTTGACATCGATAAAATTAAAGCGTTTATTTTTTAAATTACTACAAAAATGCCAGACACATTTTTTTCAATCTGTAACGCTGTATTTGAAATTGAGTTTTGTGACGTCACCAACACATTAGAAAAGACATCACGTCATCAATGGAATGTAGAGGCACTGTAAGGGGGGGGGGGGCTCTGAAGTTACGATATGAACAATGTGCGGTGCTCGCATTTAGGCTGCGCCTAAATTCATATTAGTTAACATAAATTATTTTCATGGTATTGCTGTGTATGTCAATCGGACATGTTTTAAACTTACTGTATAACGTCATAGACCACAAGATGACGTCAAATCGACGTCATCTGGGTATTTGGGGAACATTGAGCATTTAAGTTTCTGTTTGGGTGAGAGCGTTCCCCCAGCACTGGAGAAACAGCATTTCCAGTACTTTGATCGAATCACGAGATATTCCATTCGCCATATTGATTATACGTATATTATCATACGGGCATTGTATGGCATGAAGGAAAAAGTGCTATAACTTTGTCATACATTAATATTTTGTATAAAACCTTTTGCATAGCGTTTCTATTACGATAAACATAAAGTTTTGAACAAAAAAACATTAACTTTAATGCGTTTTTCTGACATTTTTTTAAAATTAGTTTCGGTTTTTCCTCTTTTCTTTTTTTTGTGTGTGATGTTTTCGGTTATTCGTGGTACCCGCGACCTCTGTTGATAATATTCTAATGCAAAAACCGTATATTGCACCCTTTTAGAATAATACATTTTTTTAAAACTCACAATATCTTTATTTTAAAAAATTCGCTTGTATTTTATGACACATGTGCTTGTTTAAAGACTGTTTGTAGTAAGATATTTGCCATGAAAACGTATTAAATTGGACTTTATCTGGCAACACTTATATCAAGAAAGATAACTCTGTTTTAGGCACTATTTTATATCAACAGTGATACATTTAAAATTTGACTACAGTTTTATTTCTGTTGAGTAGAGGCAGAATATGCATAGCAACCTGCTAATACTCAGTCATTTTAAAATGAATTGACTTCATCGACAATGAAAATTTAAATTGAAAGCTTGATTTTTGGCACTTTGTGGTAGTTTTTTTTTGTTGATCACCCCAAACCTTTAGTTTAAGCACTGTAACTGTCAGGTACTTTGTTTCTCTAGTCATTTTTGTAACAACTACACCTATGTGCAGGCAACACAAAACATGTGGGGAAAAATCAAATCAGAAAATTCTTCACCCTTTTATGTCACTGCAACGAGTAATAAGTTATTATTTTTCCCCGCCTTTCGTACAACGGTATTGTGTGTTTATTCCAAGTAGACAGAAAGTACTCGATTATAATTAACCTATTGTGCACTTGATATAAACTATTGCACACTATTCTCATCTGTTCACTTTTAAACTGAAGTTGCGATATTTCTACTTGTATGCGGATGAATGCATGCCTTGAATCTGACATAATTCACAAATATGATTTCTTCAAACTCTTTATAGAAGTGGTCAGCTAATGTGATATACAGATCACTATCTTTTTCAGGTCACTACTGAGTAGGAAGAACTTTAGTATTGTGATTTGACAAAGATTTTGACTGCATTTTTACACCATCGTGTCTTCTGGTGATTTTGACCGTGTTAAGTCCAGACACAGAAAGGAAGAATCATCATTCTAACTGTAAGATTTATGACCAAATGGAGTTTGATTGCATTTGATTCTTATTTGGTATACATTTTGTGGTCATTTCAAGTGGTTTTTTTATTGGCTTTTACCACCCCATATTTTTTCCTCTAAAACTCTATTTTTTATATTTTCAAATAAAAAGCCTAAAATGATTACATTTTTTTGCCCTGTAATGACAAGTAACCTTAATTTTACATTTCTCTCAACTCTTTCGACTCTGTAAACAAAGCTCGGTTGTAAGAGCACAAATATATAATTTTATTTCACCATATTGATCGTTCTTAAAATGTTTTATGCTTTTTATGTCCATGAAATCTTGCATGGATTAACATCTGAAACTTGCAGCAACTGACAGGTACATGTTCTGAAAACTTTATATCTTTTCAACCAAAGCAAATATAAGGTTCAGTTTGAGTAATTTTTAGTCAGAATTTAATAATGTATTAGCAGAAGGAACAAAGTTGCGAATATGAATGACATTTTAGACTTAAAGGTAGCAAGATACGGTTTTGTAGTTTAGTTTCGAATGTCCCCCTGTGAAATTTCTTAATATTCCCCATTTTCGGAATACAAGAGTTACTTCCCATTTGCAAGAGTTGTCTTTAATAACAGCAGGTATGTTGTATTGAACAGATAGCATGGGGAAAAATCACGTTTTTATTTTTTTTTAAATAATGTCTGTGGACTGCCTCTTCCAGTACAACTAAAAAAAACTGCAGAATTAGTTTGCATATCATCATAAATTTTACCGGATGCTTTGCTGTATGTGAAAAAAAATATTGTAGAAAAACTACTTTTTACCCACAGAAGGTACTATTAAGTACCTGCTCTAAAGAACAGATTACTCTGCAAATGGGAGATAAATCTTGTTTACTGCATGTAGGGAATAGAAGTATGGTCCAGTTGCCGTTTACTCACATCTATGATAAATGAAATGAAATAAATTTTTGAAGTGTCAGTAGAAAGCGTCAAGTTTATAGAAAAGAAATATATATATATATAAGATTTGGGTGTCATCCTTGTTATTGTAGTAAAACCCCGAGACTGCCTATAAGACCAATTGACTCATAGCTTTAGCTGTCTCTAATGCATTAAAATGGCAGGTTCCATGTCAACAAAATTGCGTGAAATCGAGGTGGATTACACGTATTTTGCCAGTGTTTTTCTGCTTGGAAATTGATTTAAATAAACAAATATATTTGTCATATTGGTGTTCTGTTAGGCGTTACAGTGTCAGAATTTTTCAAATGAAGGTAAACGCTAATGATTTGTCCGATTTTCTCACATGAAACAGATGATTTTTATCGATGATTATATAAAAATCTTATCAAATTACCATGAAACTGAAAATGCAGGACACAAATTAAATATATGTACAACATTTCCAGTACAAATGGATCTATAAAAAAATGTCACACAAGTTTTTATTTGACAAAACAAGACCACGACCTCTGTTGATAATATTTTAATGCAGAAAAAAAGTATATTGCAATCTTAAGCGTCTTGATGATCAAGACTTAAAAGACAGATAGTTTTGACTTGTATGGTGGTCAAAGTGTGCCTACTCTTAAAACCGATAACTGTAGGGATCCCTGTCTGTCTGATAAACAACTAGACGTATTGGATATGTTAAATGGATAGAAAGAAGTAAGTTAATTATTTTGTAAACTTATTTCTGTTTAGGTATTCATATCGCGCATCTTACTGGAAAATAGAAAAAACAGGTATAATAACGCAGAAGTGAGATGTATTATGCTAGCATGAGAGACCAATTGAATTGGTTTAGTGGGAACGTCTGACAACTGTCGGGAACCACAATATTCATTTAGCAACAATCATGTCGGAAATAGAAAAAACAATACAGGCAGAAGGTCGAATGAAATGACATTGTAATAGGCCTCAGTCTGTACATGTGTCAATATTTTGATTTTCTTTCATTAATTATCAATATTTATAATTGTAATTATATTTATTTAAAATCCACTAATTGTAACGTACCATCCACGGTACAAAGCTGAGAAACATAATACTTTGATACTGATTTATCTTCTACCTCCTGGTATCAAACTATTTAATCGCGTGAACATTTAAATTTTCGATTGAGTTTTAAGCTCGGCAAGTAAAAATCGTATATTTGCATTTACCTACTGTCAATATCAATGATGAATCTGCATGACACATTTTCCTAATCTGAATCGTTCTGTTTCAAATATTTTATTGATTAAATCAAAGGGATTAGATAACAGGCTGGGCCTATATACATCTTCTCCCAAACAAGATGGAAATACAAACAAGAACATAACCTATATTACAAATATCGTTGAACAACATGCCAGTCAACCCACACTACACTCATTTAATTCTATGAAAATGTAATGTATTCACAATTGCTAGATCGAAGATATCTTTCTATATAGTTAAGAGCAATTATTTACAAAATGAGTGTACTGTAGGTTAAGAGGAATGTTTAATTATCGTGAATATTTATACTCTTTATGTGTTGCATTTAGTATGATCATCGATTCCACCAGGCATATTAAATTATTCTCTGTGGATACAGACATAATATATAAAGTTACTTTTTGAAGGAAAAACAAACAAAAATATGGTTTTTAACAGATGAAAAGATCAAAAATTAAAGATGTAAAAAAAAAAAAAAATATATATATATATATCTTAGCAGTTCTTATTTTAAAATATCTAATTGTGAAATTAGATTTAATGTGGGAAGTTATTAAATACGACAACAAAAAAAGTAGGATACAAAGAAAGGAATACACGGTTAGGAGCAGTACGGCTAGCATGATGGAACGATGGACCAGCAACAACATATATTGATCATGAAATATACAAGATAAGTTTAATTCACTTACAAAATACAAAATTACTAGCATGAACACTCACCATAAAATACTTGAGCATTTTTTTTTATTATAATGTAACATACTTGTATTATTCAAATCTCTTAGTATCATGTATATATTGTAAGACAGAGTTAACAACATCTGTATTTTCCCCTGGAGACAGGTCAGTCGAACCACTAAGAAGAAACTCTAAAATGGGCAGCTGGTGGTAACCACGGAGTTCATGAAAAAGAGTTGCTCGCTCTTGAGCAAATAGTGGACAAATATAGAAATAGTGATAACTGTCTTCAATGTCATATCCACATGCACATTGAGAGCTCTCAGACAAGTGAGACCGAAAACGATGGTGATTTAGATTACTTGTTTCGTTACGCAGTTGACAGAGAATAATATTGAGCTTTCGTGGGCCTAAGGAAAAGTGACCAGGAGGCTTCACTATATTTTCATTGAGTTTTTTCTTGAATAATGCAAGAGACGTCACATTTTGCAGTTTGGTCCAAGTTGTTCCATAAATGTAAGGCGCTCGGGAAAAAACTATTCTTATATGATTCTGTATTGGACCTCGGCATATTAAAAAATCTCGGATTTCTGATATTATAATTATCATCAGTATTAATACATGATATGATATGCTCAGAAATATAGCTTGGTAGGTATCCATTCAGGGATTTGTACACAAAAATAAGCTTTTGTTTTTTTCGCCTCTCCCTGAGCGACTCCCATCCAAGTTCTTTATATAGTTTAAGTCTAGAAGTGCCTCTACGCATACCAGTCACTATCCTTGCGGCCTCATATTGGACAGACTCAATTAGGTCAGATTCTTCGTTAGTACAATTATCCCATATCAAGTTACCATATTCTAAAATAGGTCTAATAAATCCAAAGTAGAGCTTCTCAAGGGAAGTCCTATCGAGGCTATGCTTAAGTAATCGTAAGACATTCAACCGAGAGCAGGCTTTTGAATATATATCATTCACATGGTCCTTCCACGTACCTTTCGAATTAAAGTTTAAACCTAAATGCTTATGCGTCACCGTATTTTCAAGTGCAATGTTGTTTAGGTATAACGTAGGTATATCTACATGTCTTTTTCTTGTAAATCTTGTAATTCTTTTTCCTGAATCGTTCACAAAAAGTGATACCCTATCAACACCGGATATCGAATAAGCGTCCTATCTGAAGACCACAAAAGGTGTATTTATCATACAAAACCATTGCCACCTGCTCTACTCTAGGGATTCCCTCGTGGAATTTATGTATGTAAGACACCTAGGTGCATGCTTTTTACGTACATATATCACCAAAAATAAAAGTCGTCAATGAAAACAAAAATATAATTAACATTGCTATTGTAAGGGATATGCAATATTTCACCCTGAAACTGCTTACCTGAGATTGCCTTTTTAGCATATATGGCTGAATGTATGGGTAAGCTATTGTTGTCATTCCGGACACCGTGATATACTTAATAAATTGCTGAACATGGCGATTAGTCCATGCAAGCAAACAAACACCATTCATTTTTTTTACACTTTAGCCACCAGCTGCTGGCGTTCCATTTAGCATACCCATTGTCTATTTTAAAGGCCGCCTGAGTGGTCGAGTGATTAAGGCAATTAGACGTCTACTATTGAACACACTGTTCGTTTACACTGAGGTTTTCCGGATTTGAGTCACAATACTGTTCTCATGTATTTAATATTTTAATATTTAAGGCTGCACTCTTTAACAATATTTAAACTTTAAAATAATAATATGGTTGTGTGATGACAAACACAACAGGCCACTTTCCTCTCCCCTCCCCCCCCAAAAAAAACCCTCTAAAGAAAACGGTATTATAATATGGCCCTGAACGGTGACCACATACTCCATCACTGACTACTGTCATGTTATCTGTGGTCAAAATCGGTGTAAAAACACGGTCAAGTGTAGCGATTTAAATTTTTTCCAGCGAATAAGTAAAGTGAAAATTAAAGATGACCTTCAAAGATACCTACTTTTATTTAATGTGATATACTTAATAATTGATTGTATCAAGGACATACCTACTTATGTACCTTGGCAAGTTATACAATTATATCCCTCTGGAGGCAAAATTCGGCTTTAAACATTGTCTAACTCGAATATAATTGTGTGCCTGTAACCATTGTACCTTTAAGTTTTGTTATTCACAAATTACTTATCCCCATTGACTACTGTTTGAAGATTTATTAAATTAACCACAATACCACCTCTGACCGTTATTAAACTAAACTTCTCATGTGGACAATGTGTTATGGGGAGAATGTCTAGCTCTGGTAGAGGTACCGGTGATTTAGACGATGGAACTCGAAGAAAGCTGGTTTTGATGATTTATTATTACAATTCCAATTGTGGTATCACAGTAAAATAAAAATATACTGATTCCAACAACTATAACTTTAAACTACTACTTAAAACTGACTAACTAACTAACTCACTGCCTAACTGCCTATATTATTCGTAACCCTAATATTTATATGAATCACAACAATATCTCAATTAATGAGTGACAAAAGTGACCAAATGGCATTAACTCACATTAAAGCAAAAGTGACAATACAATGAATTATAATCCTAATCTCATAAATCTGGCATACCTATCATATTAATTATACAATGGAACACAAAGAAAATAAAGCAGTGTCACTTAAAGCTCTAAATAGATAATAGTAAATTGGCAACAAAGATCACAAACATTAATTAGATTAAAGGCAGGGGAACTTAATTAAAATATAATAACAATGTAAATAAAATATCTTTCAAAATTAAAAAGTCCAAATTTAATGTGTCTCTATGACGATAATAAAAGTTAACAAAATACAATTTCATAACAATAATTTCCATAATATCAGGAGTCCTAATTATATAGAAGCTTCAGTCCAAAGTGTCCCTACGACAAATGTATGAAATATAAATAAGACAGCTTTGTAATTTTATTTTCAAAATAAAAAAAAAATTTTTATTGAGTTCTTTTGAAATAATTTGAACTGTAATCAAACGTTTTAGCATTATTCGATTTATATACATGGTGTAAACGGCATAGTTTGTTGGAACGAAACCACAATTGTTGAAGACCTCTTTTTCCCTCTTTGTTTATATTAACATAAAGTCAATTAAAAAAAATTCCACCTTCGTTTCTGGAACGCCATTTGGGGGTCTGAAAGTTCCATACCTCTTCTAAACTATATCCAAAATTCAGAAAACTGTAATACCTCAAACTTTTTTTAAAGCTCTGGAAGCATCCCTATCTTCATTGATGAAGTCCGAGAGACCCAGAAAACAGGAAATTGGCAATTATTCCACTGGACTAAATTACTCCCAATACATTATATTTCATCAAATGTTTAATTTTAAAGTTTTTTTCAAAGATCCTTCTTTCCAATGAGCCCTAAAAGTAGAACCAAAACAAGGAAAAAGCCAAAGAAAAAAAAATTACAAAGAAATACACTATTTTATGGGGAACTACAGAGTTGCAAAGGTCATTAATTGTGTTGTCGTTCCTGTTGTGTCAAATATCACTTGTTAAGATCCCACGATCTTGGGAGAACATACTGTGTGGCTAACGGTGTTGTGAATGGAAAATACCGGTTTAAAGTCGAACAGAAGCATAGCCATGGTGCATACCATAACTACTTTGGAGGATTTTTCTAGATCTCTTCAGATCTTTACTAAATTAGTATTTAGGATTTTCTTTTCTTTTTTATTGCCATTATTCAGAAGTTCCTTATTTCATTAACTGAAGAAATCGTCCTGATTTTAATGGAGCTCTACAAAACCGTTCTTAATTTTAGTTATTGTTCAACAGTATTTTTTAAACGGATGCTGTTCTGCTTGACCAAATAAACCAGCAGGAGGCAAATTTAAATTTTAAATATGATTACAAAACATTTTAATTAAAGTGATTAGAATTGAGTTCCACGTAATTTTAATTGGGTATTACGCAAGTCATCGTGAATAAACATATTTAGGATATGACTGAATTGTATTTGAAGATTTACCGGCATCAATTGGTGATTTGATGGTCGGAAATTAAGTTTACTGGCGGCGAGTAAGCGGAGCAAGTAAACGGACGGACATTTCCGACCATCAAATCATCAACTGATGCCAGCAAATCTGCAAATACATTACGGTTATCTCTATTCGAATGCTACAACAATACAAAACTAAATAAAATGACTGAAACGGGACTTTCTTATTTACCGGAAATAACGTCTTGCGTTAACTTCTGACATCATTTATCGTGGAATTGATGCCATGAAATTATTCACGTTATTCAATCAGAATAGACGTTATTTCAAGAACTGCATTAGCATTAGATTCTTAATACAGTCAAATTTTTGCTTACCCTTAGCGGGATTCGAACTCATACTGTTGTGACACTGTGACATCCATTCGCCTGCATTATGTCCAGCGGTCTAGACCCCTCGGTCAAATCCGCTATAAAATATTGCTGCATTAACATGAGTGAATCGCATACATAGATATAATACATGTGTACTAGCGTGTGACAATGGAATTCGTAACTAATACGTATAAATCTGACAGTAATCTAATTCAGCATTTTGTATGTGTTATTTATGACCAAATGTGGCACCCAATCGCCTGATATACGCCGCAACCCAGTGACGTTTACAGCTGTTTCTGTTGCAGCAATAGTCATGTAATCTTATTTAACGATCCTGCGCCCGAGTTGTAACACGCGTCCTGAACGTAGTCGGTCTCGTAGTACAAAGCTGCTGGTAGCACCTACAAAGGCGTGAAATTTTGCTAAGATGAACAATATACGTTCTGGCATTCTGTGATTGTCCGGCCTCGATTCGACCGATAGCGATATTCCGGGTAGCAGCATCTAACCTTGACATAGCGTCACCTCATCAGAATTTTATTTTACTATTGCAGTCAAGAAAAGAAATAGCGGGGTTTTATACCGATTGTCTGAGTTAAAATAAATACCCATGATTTGCACGTGAAAGTCAACCCTGTTTTTAGCAATGCGTAATTCATAGTGTGTTCCAGATTTCGACAACAGTCGTTCACGGGTGGGTGAACTTTAATGCTTTCACCTGGAAACCTTTAATTAAGGTGTAATTATGATGTTGTGTATATATATTTAAATATTTTTAGGTTATTTGTCCGCAAAAAAATATTTAAAAAAAATTATTCGATGTTGCGTTTCTTTTTTGAGTGAGTATATATAAAAACCATATACTTTCTATACATTTTGTATCTATTGATTACAATACAACAGACTTTAGATCTTCATGGTAAGTGAACCCATTGTCTTTTTTGTTTATTTAACTGATTTGATTATACAGCTAATTAAATGTGGGCAAACCAGGACTAAACATTCTAGACCCCTCGGCCAAAGCCACTTTATAAAAATATAGCTTCATTAACCGAGCACAGATTTTGCAGCATTAAAAATGTAATATACATGCTGGGTTATAAACATAAAACCATGTCAGCCTTGTTATGTGTTTTATACATTTATATTTAACAAAACCTAAAAGATAACTTTCCCGTTGTTTCCTTGTTCACGCCTTAGTTATTTCAACTGATCCGTAACCAACGGTGACCTTTACAATTAGACTTCCATTGAACTGAAGGTGTTAGGCATAACTCCACCCTCATTTACCTTTAGTTCTATACAATTATTGTTATTATTTTTATAAGACGTAAACCACAGTTGCATGTGAATTGAGCTCAACAGTTTCCCATTAAATGGCTGCAGCTATAACGGTAGGTGTTCCATATTTTAGCTTCAAAAATTGTTATACATGTATTTTAATATTTTTACCATTCGCAGCGAAAAACTGGATCGTAAATGTCGAAACAAAATGTTTTTAAGATACAAGTAGGTTTAAAGTGATGAAATGTTTCGCACAGCACTTACTATTGCTCTTTAGATCTGCTTAAAATATATGTCTTGATAAGACTGTTTCTATAGTAATCGATGTCTTAAATAAACAGTTGGAATACTCTTATTAATTCAAACTTCATGTTTGCATGCGTTAGGTAATAGCTATACATAATGTTTTAATTATAGTAAATGTTATACAGGTCTTATACAGGTATATAATATAGATATATTTTCCTTCTTAGACCGTAATGACTGATAGCTCACATCTATGCAATACACTATTTAAAACAAATTGCAAACTAGACGATTTTCTCCTGTTAAATAAAAATAACGGAAATAACGGTAGATTTATTTAAACGTCAACAATCAGTTACGTGCTGAAATACCAAGTTAGGTTATACGAAATAGTCCATGTTCCTCAGCTGTTGAACTCGTATTTCTAGGAAATTAAAATATTTACACATAGTCGGTTGACATTACTAGTTGTAAGTGGACATACAAATTTCGATGTTTGTTGAATGAAATAAGCAATGGCAATACACAAAATGGAAAACACCTGTGCAACTGATGTGTAATGTTAACATTGAAACAACACTGAAAAGGAATAGTTATACAAATCCCGCACTACCGCCGTGTAATGCTAAAATTAATACACCACGAATGGATATACAACACCCGCGTATTAATATGTTGTGTTAACACTTTATGAAAGTAAAGAAACAAAATATGACAGCGGAAAACTACACTAAAATCTATGATTCACTATTTAGACTTTTTGGACTATATTCTTGGGTTTCTATAAATATTGTGTTTAAATGTTTAAAATATTCTGTATTTAATTATTGATACGATTGGACGGCCAAAAGTTAATTAATTTCAAATAGTTATGTAATTTGTTACTATAAAGTCTTGAATGATCTTTAATCCTAAAGTCTGTTCTACACGTGAGAAAAACTTTAAGAAATTGTGTTTATTGTTTACATGAACTAATTTTTTTTAATAATTATTTTACACTTTAAAAAGGAATCTTGTTAACAGTGTCAAAAGACAATCAGTTTATCAGTTCTTATCTTTAATGGCATTAATTCAATTATCCCCTTGTGCTAAAACTAATTATACAGGTTTCCAGGTTAATTGCCATTTTCCTTAAAACATACATAAACATTGAATTAATCAATTTTATCTCTCCTTGCTAATTGTATGTTTTTTCTGTGATTTTATTGTTGCGTAATGTTAATTATTTCTTTGATAACCCTAATTGAATAATTTATCAGTAAGTTACAAGCATCTCACGTGACATTGATCCGGGTATATCTATTACTATTTTTAAGCCTTAAATGTATGTTTTTAAAAGTTGTATCGTTATGCATTGTTACATATACACTTAATTGGGTATCGGCTGAAGTCAGGCTTCCAAACTAACAACATCCGACAAGTAACGAGGGAAAGGAAACAAGAGAAAGTTATTAAACTCAATTCTGAAAATCTGATTTGTGTCATCGTACTACCAGTCTGTGAGATAGTTCCGCTAGTTGTTGCAGGTTCAAGGCAGGTGACCAGCATGTCACTGTCGTGTTTCGGCATTAGAACCAGTTCAGCAACATGACTAGTCGTAGTCACATATCGTATCGTGTATAAATATATTCTTATTATATTGTAACAACAACGTTGTTATTTGCAACAAATACACAAAAACGGTATTAGTGTAAACATTATTTATTGATAAATGCATAGTTCACAATACATGTAGGTATGATACAATATGGGATTAGAAAACAAGTGCTACAAGCACTTTTATAAATTCTTCTCCCAGAATATAAGAAAATACATAGTAGAATGCATGACATACAGTGACATAATCATAATTTCATATTAAAGTAACATAACATTAGTGTTACTTTTACTATGGTTGACATTATACTTTGAAACAATATAAGAAACTTTAGAGCAAGATTATCATACAAAGAATTTACAAATTTTAAACCCTCATGTGTTAAACCTTTTTGATTTAATGATATATTTTTGAACAATTAAGAAGTTTTGCGTATTTTCAGCATCGGAGAGGTTTGAGTCACCATATAGAAGGTTTCTAATATTAATGTGACATGATAAGTTTGGAAATAGAATATTTCGTAGTCTATTAAACAATGGACATGAGAGCAGGAAATGTTCAGAATTTTCTATTTGTTTGCATTTACAATAGGGGTCAGGCTCAAGATTCTTTTTGAAAAGGTGATCTTTTAGGGCACTACTTTCAGTCCTTATTCTAGCATGAAGTATTTGACCGATACGACAACCCGCATAAAAATAGGACGGAACTGTAATTGGCTTGTTTAAAAATGATTTTAAGCTATTGATAGAATCATTGTTTTTTATGTTAGAAGGAAGGTCATTCCAAAGTCGAACTGTTGATGGTAAGAAGCTGTTATAATACAACATACTATTGGTGGGTGGGGGGACTAGGTTATTAGCATTTCGGGTTCTGTAATGGTGAGTTTGAGAAAAGCTAGCTGGAACCAAGTTTGACAGGTACTCAGGGGTATTTCCATGTACCATTTTATGAAATAATATGAGCTTATGTTTTTTCCTGCGAGCCTCTAATGTTTCCCATCCGCATTCTAGTAAAAGTAAAGAAATGGTAGTTAATTTGGTAGCACCAGTAACTATGCGGGCCGCCTCGTAGTTTATTTGTTCAAGCTTTAGTTTCATATATTCAGGACAATTGTCCCATATTACATCTGCGTACTCAAGAACTGGACGAATAAAGCTAAAATACATTTTTTCAAGTGATTTCCTGTCAACTTTAAACTTTAACTTTCGAATAAGATTAAGTCTTTTTGATGCTTTCGAAATAATTTCATCGATATGAGTATTCCAGGTTCCGTCACTTGAAAATGTAAGACCTAAATGTTTATGAGAGGTGACAGATTTTATAGAAACTTGGTTCATTGTTAAAGGTGGATGGGATACAAAATCTAATTTACGTGTTATAACCATCGATTCAGTCTTTTGTGGGTTGAAATTTACCAACCACTTTATCGACCATTCATGGATTTTTTGAAGATTTGAATTTAAAATCAGAGAAGTTACTAGGGGATTTTCAACAACAGCATATATACTCGTGTCATCTGCAAAGAGTTTGATAGGACAGTTAACTTCATTTACTATGTCGTTAATAAAAATAAGGAATAGTAGAGGGCCAAGGATGGACCCTTGGGGCACCCCTGCATTTATATTGGCCCAAGATGATTCTGTTCCATTTATAACCACCCTTTGTTTCCTATCAGACAAATAATCTTTAAACCATAAAAGGAGATCTCCCGTGATGCCCATTTGTTTTAGTTTATATACAAGGCCTTTGTGCCATACACGATCGAAGGCTTTACTAATATCAAAGAACACAAATCGGATTTCTTTCCCTTCATCAAGAGCCTTGTTGAATGTGTGGGCTATGTAGAGCAGTTGATTTATAGTAGAATCGTTTAAGATGAACCCAGATTGATGTTCTGTTATTAAATCCCTAATAAAGTTAAAAATTCGTTTAAAAATACACTTTTCGAATATTTTACTTAAAATTGGAAGTAGAGAAATTGGACGATAATTTTCAACTACATTTGGGTTGTCTTTTTTGTGAACTGGTGTTACATTCGCTAATTTCCATTTTGATGGAAATTTTTTTGTAGATAAGCTTAAATTAAAAATTGCACATAGAGGTTTTGAAAGGAAGTCCCAGGCAACTTTAAGTAGCTTGGCACTAATGTTATCTGGACCGGAAGCTTTACTAGTATTTAAAAGTCTTAATACATCTTCTACTTCATATTTATGCAATGTAATATGATCCAGGCAGACAGATGGGGGTTGATCGATAGAGGGAATATTTTTATTACTCTCGTCTATATTGGACTGATTCGCAAAAAACATATTAAATGCTTCTGCCTTTTCTAAATTTCTGTGCAAAACATTGCCATGTACATTCAGCGGAGGAATGATAGAATCTTTTGATTTTATACCAGCAATTTTTGACGCTATACCCCACCATTCCCTTATATTTGTTGAGTTAGACTTAAGCTTATCGACTAATTTATTACAATAACGTTCTTTTTGACTCCTAATAGTATTAATAGTTTTATTCCGTGCTCTCCTAAATTCTGCCCAATGTTCTGCGTAATTCGATCGTTTTGCCTTTTTATGCAATCGGTTTCGTTTTCGAATTGATTTATGGATAGAATTATTCATCCATGGCGGTTCAAATTTTCTAACTGTTATAATTTTGTTAGGGATACATTCATCTGCAAACTGTAATATGAGACTGGAGAGAGAATCGACTAGATCGTCCAGACAAAACGGTATTAGACTGCGTGGTTGTCTTTTATACTTGTAGATGACGATTTTGAAATAAAACATAACACATAAAAAGATATTTAGTCGATAAACTTTCTTTTGATTGAAGGAAAAAGTGGTAATACACGAAGGGTACTGGATACACAAAAGCCCGGACTAATCGGGCAATATACAAAAGCCCGGACTAATCAGGCAATACACAAAAGCCCGGACTAATCAGGCAATGCATAAAAGCCCGAACTAATCAGGCAATATACAAAAGCCCGAACTAATCAGGCAATATACAAAAGCGCGGACTAATCAGGCAATACACAAAAGCCCGGACTAATCAGGCAATACACAAAAGCCCGGACTAATCAGGCAATGAATAAAAGCCCGAACTAATCAGGCAATATACAAAAGCCCGAACTAATCAGGCAATATACAAAAGCCCGAACTAATCAGGCAATATACAAAAGCCCGAACTAATCAGGCAATTTACAAAAGCCCGGACTAATCGGGCAATATACAAAAGCCCGGACTAATCAGGCAATACACAAAAGCCCGGACTAATCAGGCAATGCATAAAAGCCCGAACTAATCAGGCAATATACAAAAGCCCGAACTAATCAGGCAATATACAAAAGCGCGGACTAATCAGGCAATACACAAAAGCCCGGACTAATCAGGCAATACACAAAAGCCCGGACTAATCAGGCAATATACAAAAGCCCGAACTAATCAGGCAATATACAAAAGCCAGAACTAATCAGGCAATATACAAAAGCCCGAACTAATCAGGCAATACCGAACGATATAGGTTGTGCGTTTATAAAATAAAGTAATTTGTTTACTTTAAATTTCATATGAAATGAACAAATATTAATAGGAAAAATGTATACTCTAGTATGCCAAGACACAAATTTCATTTTGAATAAACACATTTTTTCATGGGACAAAGGTAATTTTTTTCAAGTTAAGTTGAAGCATGTTGGTAGACGGCACAAGATGATAAGGACTGTGAGACCGCTACCAATCTGTCACTAATATTTATGTATTTATTTTTATAATTAAACTTTTTTTTAGTGATTTCAATAATATATGACATGATCTTTTTTAGGCCGTTTAAAAAAATTTAATCAACGATACCAAGGTTAAAAGAATTTACTACGTGCGGCGGTTCGTCTAATAAAGACTCATCCGTGGCGCTCAAATCCAAACAATAATTAAAATGCTAAACATGTCCGGTGTAGTAAATTTTACGATTCGTATACATTTTGCAATAGAAGCGAAACGAATGCGACCATAATGATTTTAATCTTCCAAAGGACACATGCCTAATGGAAAGGAATAAGATGTTATATACATAGCTCAACGTTCCGTTTTGCTAATTTTATAATCAGCGTATTTAATTTTTTTAATATTTTTATTTGTGTTGTTTGAAAAAAATGTCTACACAAGTTTTTCGCGCCTAATAGATTACGTCAAAGGGTGCGTGTCTCCATGACGACAATTTTTTTTCATCCTCTGATATAAAATATTTTCTAGCCAATCAAAGTCAGCATTCTTGTACAATTTATTTATTGGGCTTTATAACGTTCACGCAGAACGGAAAACATCCCGAACATATCTTGAATCAGTTTATCAGAGAAAATGTTCATGGTTTAAAGGGTCTAAATCTTGATGAAAACAACTGGGGCAAAACGTATTTACTATAAAAGCGATTTATATCATACGTGATTTTGATCAACCTATACTGTTTGATGGAATGGAATAACACTATGGTAAATGACGAAAATCAATGATAGACAAATTCATAAAACATATTTAATAACATTTAGAAGATGAATTGAAATACATACTTTAATGGTAAAACAAATATAATAAACTCAACAGCGAATATGTTCACATTGTAAATTGTAAAAGATACATATTTTGTAAAGCAAACTATAAGAAATAAGTTATCATTTTGTGTATTGAACGTTGTATAATTATCCAAAACAACTACAAATTAAACAACACATATCAGTTAAATATGTATGCCAATAGTTTGATAATACTGATAATCCACAAAACATCTACATGTACTGGTAAAAACAAACATGCATTAATTATAAAAAAGTAATACATATTTAACAGTTGGCGGTCGAAATATGACTTATCAACCTATAAAGAAACAAACATTTATATTTAAATTATATTTATTCCTCTTTTTGATCATTGCAAGACCAAGATCAGTTCTGTGCTTTACTTTAGGATGTAATGACATACAAACTCCTGATGACAGTTTGTTTAACTGCATGATCACCGAAGAAGTCAGTTTACAAAACTAGAAAGTAATTTGCTGCTCATAACAGGAAATATATAAAAGATTTTTAAAACCGTGAACGCTAAATACATTGACATGCTTTGCCTCGGGTGTTACTACTACATGTATTATATTCGTGTATCTAATTTATATTCGGAAAAATCATAATTTATCCGTTAGCTGACATGATGATCTATTCATAATTAAAGTCGGTCGTTTTCTTTTCAAATCGCAAGTGAATGGAAAAAATCCAGCGTATGTTAAAGAATGCAATTATATAGCGTTTATCTTGGGCTATTTTTTTCCAGTAAAATCTTCTTTCTAGCATACAGTACAAACAAATGTCATCATAATCAACAATAACCTTTCGAGTTTTAATGGTAATATATTTTCAGGCATTGGCCGCCAGTTCTTTATCTTTTGCCAAGATACATGCACATGATTTACATACTTTGGAACAAACAGAAAAGACATTAGAAAGGAGGTTAACCCGTGAATATAAAGCTCCACCTACCGGTTCAGTTGCAAGGTATACAATATATGATAACAATTTAATTTAATCAAGAATTTGTATAAACGAAGTTTGCAACACTTAATGTTTAATTTTACGGTCATCTTTCTTTTAAACATTAAAATGTAACATTTGTTACAAAGTGCATTATTGATTATACCAACATAAATAATGCCACCGTGATATTCACGTATAATGCTACTACCATTTGGGTGTATAAATAAAATGGTGTTTTCTTTAAAGTTGTATTTCTAATTTGTTGCTGCTCAACCGAAAAATATAAATGGTGGGTGACAGATCATCCAAGCCAAACAGAATAAACATAGTGATGACAGATCAACCAAGCCAAACATAAAATACATGGTGGGTGGCAGATCAACCAAGCCAAACATAATATACATGGTGGGTGGCAGATAAACCAAGAAAAACATATACATTGTGGGCGGCAGATCAATCAGGCCAAACATAATATACACGGTGGGCGGCAGATGAACCAAGAAAAACATAATATACATGGTGGGTGGCAGATAAACCAAGAAAAACATAATATACATGGTGGGTGGCAGATAAACCAAGAAAAACATAATATACATGGTGGGTGGCAGATAAACCAAGAAAAACATTATATACATTGTGGGCGGCAGATCAACCAAGCCAAACATAATATACACGGTGGGTGGCAGATCAATCAGGCCAAGCATAATATACATGGTGGGCGGCAGATCGACAAGAAAAACATAATATACATGGTGGGTGGCAGATAAACCAAGAAAAACATATACATGGTGGGCGGCAGATAAACCAAGAAAAACATAATAAATAGGGTGGGTGGCAGATAAACCAAGAAAAACATATACATTGTGGGCGGCAGATCAATCAGGCCAAACATAATATACACGGTGGGCGGCAGATTAACCAAGCCAAACATGAAATACATGGTGGGTGGCAGATAAACCAAGAAAAACATAATATACATGGTGGGTGGCAGATAAACCAAGAAAAACATAATATACATGGTGGGTGGCAGATAAACCAAGAAAAACATAATATACATGGTGGGTGGCAGATAAACCAAGAAAAACATTATATACATTGTGGGCGGCAGATCAATCAGGCCAAGCATAATATACATGGTGGGCGGCAGATCGACCAAGAAAAACATAATATACATGGTGGGTGGCAGATAAACCAAGAAAAACATTATATACATTGTGGGCGGCAGATCAACCAAGCCAAACATAATATACATGGTGGGTGGCAGATCAACCAAGCCAAACATAATATACACGGTGGACGGCAGATCAATCAGGCCAAGCATAATATACATGGTGGGCGGCAGATCGACCAAGAAAAACATAATATACATGGTGGGTGGCAGATAAACCAAGAAAAACATAATATACATGGTGGGTGGCAGATCAACCAGGCCAAACATAATATACATGGTGGGTGGCAGATAAACCAAGAAAAACATAATAAACATGGTGGGCGGCAGATCGACCAAGAAAAACATAATATACATGGTGGGCGGCAGATCGACCAAGAAAAACATAATATACATGGTGGGTGGCAGATAAACCAAGAAAAACATTATATACATTGTGGGCGGCAGATCAACCAAGCCAAACATAATATACACGGTGGACGGCAGATCAATCAGGCCAAGCATAATATACATGGTGGGCGGCAGATCGACCAAGAAAAACATAATATACATGGTGGGTGGCAGATAAACCAAGAAAAACATAATATACATGGTGGGTGGCAGATCAACCAGGCCAAACATAATATACATGGTGGGTGGCAGATAAACCAAGAAAAAACATAATAAACATGGTGGGTGGCAGATAAACCAAGAAAAACATAATATACATGGTGGACGGCAGATCAATCAGGCCAAGCATAATATACATGGTGGGCGGCAGATCGACCAAGAAAAACATAATATACATGGTGGGTGGCAGATAAACCAAGAAAAACATAATATACATGGTGGGTGGCAGATAAACCAAGAAAAACATAATATACATTGTGGGCGGCAGATCAACCAAGAAAAACATAATATACATGGTGGGCGGCAGATCAACCAAGAAAAACATAATATACATGGTGGGCGGCAGATCAACCAAGCCAAACATAATATACATGGTGGGTGGCAGATAAACCAAGAAAAACATAATATACATGGTGGGCGGCAGATCAACCAAGAAAAACATAATATACATGGTGGGGTGCAGATCAACCAAGCCAAACATAATATACATGGTGGGCGGCAGATCAACCAAGAAAAACATAATATACATGGTGGGGTGCAGATCAACCAAGAAAAACATAATATACATGGTGGACAGCAGATCAACCAAGAAAAACATAATATACATGGTGGGCAGCAGATCAACCAAGCCAAACATAATATACACGGTGGGCAGCAGATCAACCAAGCCAAACATAATAAACATGGTGGGTGGCAGATCAACCAAGAAAAACATAATATACATGTTGGGGTGCAGATCAACCAAGAAAAACATAATATACATGGTGGGCGGCAGATCAACCAAGAAAAACATAATATACATGGTGGGGTGCAGATAAACCAAGAAAAACATAATATACATGGTGGGCAGCAGATCAACCAAGCCAAACATAATATACACGGTTGGCGGCAGATCAACCAAGAAAAACATAATATACATGGTGGGGTGCAGATAAACCAAGAAAAACATAATATACATGGTGGGGTGCAGATAAACCAAGAAAAACATAATATACATGGTGGGCAGCAGATCAACCAAGCCAAACATAATATACACGGTGGGTGGCAGATCAACCAAGCCAAACATAATATACATGGTGGGCGGCAGATCAACCAAGAAAAACATAATATACATGGTGGGGTGCAGATAAACCAAGAAAAACATAATATACATGGTGGGCAGCAGATCAACCAAGCCAAACATAATATACACGGTGGGCGGCAGATCAACCAAGAAAAACATAATATACATGGTGGGGTGCAGATAAACCAAGAAAAATATAATATACATGGTGGGTGGCAGATCAACCAAGCCAAACATAATATACATGGTGGGTGGCAGATCAACCAAGAAAAACATAATATACATGGTGGGGTGCAGATAAACCAAGAAAAACATAATATACATGGTGGGCAGCAGATCAACCAAGCCAAACATAATATACATGGTGGGCGGCAGATCAACCAAGAAAAACATAATATACATGGTGGGTGGCAGATCAACCAAGCCAAACATAATATACATGGTGGGTGGCAGATAAACCAAGCCAAACATAAAATACATGGTGGGCGGCAGATAAACCAAGCCAAACATAATATACATGGTGGGTGGCAGATAAACCAAGCCAAACATAATATACATGGTGGGCGGCGGATCAACCAAGAAAAACATAATATACATGGTGGGCGGCAGATCAACCAAGCCAAACATAATATACATGGTGGATGGCAGATCAACCAAGAAAAACATAATATACATGGTGGGGTGCAGATCAACCAAGCCAAACATAATATACATTGTGGGCGGCAGATCAACCAAGCCAAACATAATATACATGGTGGGTGGCAGATCAACCAAGAAAAACATAATATACATGGTGGGCGGCAGATCAACCAAGCCAAACATAATATACATGGTGGGTGGCAGATCAACCAAGAAAAACATAATATACATGGTGGACGGCAGATCAACCAAGCCAAACATAATATACATGGTGGGTGGCAGATCAACCAAGCCAAACATAA
The DNA here is from genome assembly GCA_944474755.1 of Limnoperna fortunei. NCBI lineage: Eukaryota > Metazoa > Mollusca > Bivalvia > Mytilida > Modiolidae > Limnoperna > Limnoperna fortunei. The sequence continues at coordinate 32,970,817 of OX104120.1, read as the reverse complement.
TATACACGGTGGGTGGCAGATCAACCAAGCCAAACATAATATACATGGTGGGCGGCGGATCAACCAAGCCAAACATAATATACATGGTGGGGTGCAGATCAACCAAGCCAAACATAATATACATTGTGGGCGGCAGATCAACCAAGCCAAACATAATATACATGGTGGGTGGCAGATCAACCAAGAAAAACATAATATACATGGTGGGGTGCAGATCAACCAAGCCAAACATAATATACATTGTGGGCGGCAGATCAACCAAGCCAAACATAATATACATGGTGGGTGGCAGATCAACCAAGAAAAACATAATATACATGCTGGGCGGCAGATCAACCAAGCCAAACATAATATACATGGTGGGTGGCAGATCAACCAAGAAAAACATAATATACATGGTGGACGGCAGATCAACCAAGCCAAACATAATATACATGGTGGGTGGCAGATCAACCAAGCCAAACATAATATACACGGTGGGTGGCAGATCAATCAAGCCAAACATAATATACACGGTGGGTGGCAGATCAATCAAGCCAAACATAATATACATGGTGGGCGGCAGATCAACCAAGCCAAACATAATATACATGGTGGGTGGCAGATCAACCAAGAAAAACATAATATACATGGTGCACGGCAGATCAACCAAGCCAAACATAATATACATGGTGGGTGGCAGATCAACCAAGCCAAACATAATATACACGGTGGGTGGCAGATCAATCAAGCCAAACATAATATAAACGGTGGGTGGCAGATCAATCAAGCCAAACATAATATACATGGTGGGTGGCAGATCAATCAAGCCAAACATAATATACATGGTGGGCGGCAGATCAACCAAGAAAAACATAATATACATGGTGGGGTGCAGATCAACCATGCCAAACAGAATATATATGGTGGGTGGCAGATCAACCAAGCCAAACATAATATGCATGGTGGGTGGCAGATCAACCAAGAAAAACATAATATACATGGAGGACGGCAGATCAACCAAGCCAAACATAATATACATGGTGGGTGGCAGATCAACCAAGCCAAACATAATATACATGGTGGGTGGCAGATCAACCAAGAAAAACATAATATACATGGTGGGTGGCAGATAAACCAAGCCAAACATAATATACATGGTGGACAGCAGATCAATCAAGCCAAACATAATATACACGGTGGGTGGCAGATCAAACAAGCCAAACATAATATACATGGTGGACAGGAGATCAATCAAGCCAAACATAATATACATGGTGGGTGGCAGATAAACCAAGCCAAACATAATATACATGGTGGACAGCAGATCAATCAAGCCAAACATAATATACACGGTGGGTGGCAGATCAACCAAGCCAAACATAATATACATGGTGGACAGCAGATCAATCAAGCCAAACATAATATACATGGTGGACGGCAGATCAACCAAGCCAAACATAATATACATGGTGGGCGGCAGATCAACCAAGCCAAACATAATATACATGGTGGGCGGCAGATCAACCAAGAAAAACATAATATACATTGTGGGCGGCAGATCAACCAAGCCAAACATAATATACATGGTGGGGTGCAGATCAACCAAGCCAAACATAATATACATGGTGGGGTGCAGATCAACCAAGAAAAACATAATATACATGGTGGGCAGCAGATCAACCAAGCCAAACATAATATACATGGTGGGCGGCAGATAAACCAAGAAAAACATAATATACATGGTGGGCGGCAGATAAACCAAGAAAAACATAATATACATGGTGGGGTGCAGATCAACCAAGAAAAACATAATATACATGGTGGGCAGCAGATCAACCAAGCCAAACATAATATACATGGTGGGCGGCAGATAAACCAAGAAAAACATAATATACATGGTGGGTGGCAGATAAACAAGCCAAACATAATATACATGGTGGGCGGCAGATCAACCAAGAAAAACATAATATACATGGTGGGGTGAAGATCAACCAAGAAAAACATAATATACATGGTGGGTGGCAGATCAACCAAGAAAATATAAAATACATGGTGGGCGGCAGATCAACCAAGCCAAACATAATATACATGGTGGGCGGCAGATCAACCAAGAAAAACATAATATACATGGTGGGGTGCAGATCAACCAAGAAAAACATAATATACATGGTGGGGTGCAGATCAACCAAGCCAAACATAATATACATGGTGGGCGGCAGATCAACCAAGCCAAACATAATATACATGGTGGGGTGCAGATCAACCAAGAAAAACATAATATACATGGTGGGGTGCAGATCAACCAAGCCAAACATAATATACATGGTGGGGTGCAGATCAACCAAGCCAAACATAATATACATGGTGGGGTGCAGATCAACCAAGAAAAACATAATGTACATGGTGGGGTGCAGATCAACCAAGCCAAACATAATATACATGGTGGGGTGCAGATCAACCAAGCCAAACATAATATACATGGTGGGGTGCAGATCAACCAAGCCAAACATAATATACATGGTGGGCAGCAGATCAACCAAGAAAAACATAATATACATGGTGGGCAGCAGATCAACCAAGAAAAACATAATATACATGGTGGGGTGCAGATCAACCAAGCCAAACATAATATACATGGTGGGTGGCAGATAAACCAAGAAAAACATAATATACACGGTGGGCGGCAGATAAACCAAGAAAAACATAATATACATGGTGGGGTGCAGATCAACCAAGCCAAACATAATATACATGGTGGGTGGCAGATAAACCAAGAAAAACATAATATACACGGTGGGCGGCAGATCAACCAAGAAAAACATAATATACATGGTGGGGTGCAGATCAACCAAGCCAAACATAATATACATGGTGGGCAGCAGATCAACCAAGCCAAACATAATATACATGGTGGGCAGCAGATCAACCAAGCCAAACATAATATACATGGTGGACGGCAGATCAACCAAGAAAAACATAATATACATGGTGGGGTGCAGATCAACCAAGCCAAACATAATATACATGGTGGGCAGCAGATCAACCAAGAAAAACATAATATACATGGTGGGGTGCAGATCAACCAAGCCAAACATAATATTCATGGTGGGTGGCAGATAAACCAAGAAAAACATAATATACACGGTGGGCGGCAGATCAACCAAGAAAAACATAATATACATGGTGGGGTGCAGATCAACCAAGCCAAACATAATATACATTGTGGGCAGCAGATCAACCAAGCCAAACATAATATACATGGTGGGCAGCAGATCAACCAAGCCAAACATAATATACATGGTGGACGGCAGATCAACCAAGAAAAACATAATATACATGGTGGGCAGCAGATCAACCAAGCCAAACATAATATACATGGTGGGCGACAGGTCAACCAAGCCAAACATAATATACATGGTGGGCAGCAGATCAACCAAGCCAAACATAATATACATGGTGGGCAGCAGATCGACCAAGAAAAACATAATATACATGGTGGGTGGCAGATCAACCAAGAAAAACATAATATACATGGTGGGGTGCAGATCAACCAAGAAAAACATAATATACATGGTGGGCAGCAGATCAACCAAGCCAAACATAATATACATGGTGGGTGGCAGATCAACCAAGAAAAACATAATATACACGGTGGGCGGCAGATCAACCAAGCCAAACATAATATACATGGTGGGCGGCAGATCAACCAAGAAAAACATAAAATACATGGTGGGCAGCAGATCAACCAAGAAAAACATAATATACATGGTGGGCGACAGGTCAACCAAGCCAATCATAATATACATGGTGGGCGGCAGATCAACCAAGAAAAACATAATATACATGGTGGGCAGCAAATCAACCAAGAAAAACATAATATACATGGTGGGCGACAGGTCAACCAAGCCAAACATAATATACATGGTGGGAGGCAGATCAACCAAGCCAAACATAATATACATGGTGGGCAGCAGATCAACCAAGAAAAACATAATATACATGGTGGGCGACAGGTCAACCAAGCCAAACATAATATACATGGTGGGCGGCAGATCAACCAAGCCAAACATAATATACACGGTGGGCGGCAGATCAACCAAGAAAAACATAATATACATGGTGGGGTGCAGATCAACCAAGCCAAACATAAAATACATGGTGGGCAGCAGATCAACCAAGCCAAACATCATATACATGGTGGGCGGCAGATCAACCAAGCCAAACATAATATACACGGTGGGCGGCAGATCAACCAAGCCAAACATAATATACATGGTGGGTGGCAGATCAACCAAGAAAAACATTATATACATGGTGGGGTGCAGATCAAGCAAGAAAAACATAATATACATGGTGGGGTGCAGATCAACCAAGCCAAACATAATATACATGGTGGGCAGCAGATCAACCAAGCCAAACATCATATACATGGTGGGCGGCAGATCAACCAAGCCAAACATAATATACACGATGGGCGGCAGATCAACCAAGCCAAACATAATATACATGGTGGGCGGCAGATCAACCAAGAAAAACATAATATACATGGTGGGCAGCAGATCAACCAAGAAAAACATTATATACATTGTGGGCGGCAGATCAACCAAGAAAAACATAATATACATGGTGGACAGCAGATCAACCAAGAAAAACATAATATATATGGTGGGGTGCAGATCAACCAAGCCAAACATAATATACATGGTGGGCGGCAGATAAACCAAGCCAAACATAATATACATGGTGGGCGGCAAATCAACCAAGCCAGACATAATATACATGGTGGGTGGCAGATAAACCAAGAAAAACATAATATACATGGTGGGGTGCAGATCAACCAAGAAAAACATAATATACATGGTGGGGTGCAGATCAACCAAGCCAAACATAATATACATGGTGGGTGGCGGATAAACCAAGAAAAACATAATATACATGCTGGGGTGCAGATCAACCAAGAAAAGCATAATATACATGGTGGGCGGCAGATCAACCAAGAAAAACATAATATACATGGTGGGCAGCAGATCAACCAAGAAAAACATTATATACATTGTGGGCGGCAGATCAACCAAGCCAAACATAATATACATGGTGGGCGGCAGATCAATCAGGTCAAGTATAATATACATGGTGGGCGGCAGATCGACCAAGAAAAACATAATATACATGGTGGGCAGCAGATCAACCAAGAAAAACATAATATACATGGTGGACAGCAGATCAACCAAGAAAAACATAATATACATGGTGGGGTGCAGATCAACCAAGCCAAACATAATATACATGGTGGGCAGCAGATCAACCAAGCCAAACATAATATACATGGTGGGCGGCAGATGAACCAAGAAAAACATAATATACATGGTGGGAGGCCGATCAACCAAGAAAAACATAATATACATGGTGGGAGGCAGATCAACCAAGAAAAACATAATATACATGGTGGGCAGCAGATCAACCAAGAAAAACATTATATACATTGTGGACGGCAGATCAACCAAGCCAAACATAATATACACGGTGGGCGGCAGATCAATCAGGCCAAGCGTAATATACATGGTGGGGTGCAGATCAACCAAGCCAAACATAATATACATGGTAGGCAGCAGATCGACCAAGAAAAACATAATATACATGGTGGGTGGCAGATAAACCAAGCCAAACATAATATACACGTTGGGTGGCAGATCAACCAAGCCAAACATAATATACATGGTAGGCGGCAGATCAACCAAGCCAAATATAATATACATGGTGGACAGCAGATCAACCAAGAAAAACATAATATACATGGTGGGTGGCAGATAAACCAAGAAAAACATAATATACATGGTGGGTGGCAGATAAACCAAGAAAAACATAATATACATGGTAGGCGGCAGATCAACCAAGCCAAACATAATATACATGGTGGACAGCAGATCAACCAAGCCAAACATAATATACATGGTGGGCGGCAGATAAACCAAGAAAAACATAATATACATGGTAGGCGGCAGATCAATCAGGCCAAGCATAATATACATGGTGGGCGGCAGATCAACCAATAAAAACATAATATACATGGTGGGTGGCAGATAAACCAAGCCAAACATAAAATACATGGTGGGCGGCAGATCAACCAAGCCAAACATAATATACATGGTGGACAGCAGATCAACCAAGAAAAACATAATATACATGGTGGGTGGCAGATAAACCAAGAAAAACATAATATACATGGTGGGTGGCAGATAAACCAAGAAAAACATACTATACATGGTGGGTGGCAGATAAACCAAGAAAAACATAATATACATGGTGGACGGCAGATCAATCAGGCCAAGCATAATATACATGGTGGGCGGCAGATCGACCAAGAAAAACATAATATACATGGTGGGTGGCAGATAAACCAAGAAAAACATAATATACATGGTGGGTGGCAGATAAACCAAGAAAAACATAATATACATGGTGGGTGGCAGATCAACCAGGCCAAACATAATATACATGGTGGGTGGCAGATAAACCAAGAAAAACATAAAATACACGGTGGGCGGCAGATCAACCGAGCCAAACATAATATACATGGTGGGTGGCAGATCAACCAAGCCAAACATAATATTCATGGTGGGCGGCAGATCAACCGAGAAAAACATAATATACATGGTGGGAGGCAGATAAACCAAGAAAAACATAATATACATGGTGGGTGGCAGATCAACCAAGCCAAACATAATATACATGGTGGGCGGCAGATCAACCGAGAAAAACATAATATACATGGTGGGCGGCAGATAAACCAAGAAAAACATAATATACATGGTGGGTGGCAGATCAACCAAGCCAAACATAATATACATGGTGGACAGCAGATCAACCAAGAAAAACATAATATACATGGTGGGTGGCAGATAAACCAAGAAAAACATAATATACATGGTGGGTGGCAGATAAACCAAGAAAAACATAATATACATGGTGGGTGGCAGATAAACCAAGAAAAACATAATATACATGGTGGACGGCAGATCAATCAGGCCAAGCATAATATACATGGTGGGCAGCAGATAAACCAAGCCAAACATAATATACATGGTGGGGTGCAGATCAACCAAGAAAAACATAATATACATGGTGGGGTGCAGATCAACCAAGCCAAACATAATATACATGGTGGGCAGCAGATCGATCAAGAAAAACATAATATACATGGTGGGGTGCAGATCAACCAAGCCAAACATAATATACACGGTGGGGTGCAGATCAACCAAGAAAAACATAATATACATGGTGGGGTGCAGATCAACCAAGCCAAACATAATATACATGGTGGGCAGCAAATCGACCAAGAAAAACATAATATACATGGTGGGTGGCAGATAAACCAAGAAAAACATAATATACATGGTGGGTGGCAGATAAACCAAGAAAAACATAATATACATGGTGGGTGGCAGATCAACCAGGCCAAACATAATATACATGGTGGGTGGCAGATAAACCAAGAAAAACATAAAATACACGGTGGGCGGCAGATCAACCGAGCCAAACATAATATACATGGTGGGTGGCAGATCAACCAAGCCAAACATAATATACATGGTGGGCGGCAGATCAACCGAGAAAAACATAATATACATGGTGGGAGGCAGATAAACCAAGAAAAACATAATATACATGGTGGGTGGCAGATCAACCAAGCCAAACATAATATACATGGTGGGTGGCAGATCAACCAAGCCAAACATAATATACATGGTGGGTGGCAGATCGATCAAGCCAAACATAATATACATGGTGGGAGGCAGATCAACCAAGCCAAACATAATATACATGGTGGGGTGCAGATCAACCAAGCCAAACATAATATACATGGTGGGTGGCAGATCGATCAACCAAGCCAAACATAATATACATGGTGGGTGGCAGATCAACCAAGTCAAACATAATATACATGGTGGGTGGCAGATCGATCAACCAAGCCAAACATAATATACATGGTGGATGGCAGATCAACCAAGCCAAACATAATATACATGGTGGGCGGCAGATCAACCGAGAAAAACATAATATACATGGTGGGAGGCAGATAAACCAAGAAAAACATAATATACATGGTGGGTGGCAGATCAACCAAGCCAAACATAATATACATGGTGGGTGGCAGATCAACCAAGCCAAACATAATATACATGGTGGGAGGCAGATCAACCAAGCCAAACATAATATACATGGTGGGTGGCAGATCGATCAACCAAGCCAAACATAATATACATTGTGGGCGGCAGATCAACCAAGCCAAACATAAAATACACGGTGGGCGGCAGATAAACCAAGAAAAACATAATATACACGGTGGGCGGCAGATCAACCATGCCAAACATAATATACATGGTGGGCGGCAGATCAACCATGCCAAACATAATATACATGGTGGGTGGCAGATCAACCAAGCCAAACATAATATACATGGTAGGCAGCAGATCGACCAAGAAAAACATAATATACATGGTAGGCGGCAGATCAATCAGGCCAAGCATAATATACATGGTGGGCGGCAGATCAACCAATAAAAACATAATATACATGGTGGGTGGCAGATAAACCAAGCCAAACATAAAATACATGGTGGGCGGCAGATCAACCAAGCCAAACATAATATACATGGTGGACAGCAGATCAACCAAGAAAAACATAATATACATGGTGGGTGGCAGATAAACCAAGAAAAACATAATATACATGGTGGGGTGCAGATCAACCAAGAAAAACATAATATACATGGTGGGTGGCAGATCAACCAAGCCAAACATAATATACATGGTAGGCAGCAGATCGACCAAGAAAAACATAATATACATGGTGGGTGGCAGATAAACCAAGCCAAACATAATATACACGTTGGGTGGCAGATCAACCAAGCCAAACATAATATACATGGTAGGCGGCAGATCAACCAAGCCAAATATAATATACATGGTGGACAGCAGATCAACCAAGAAAAACATAATATACATGGTGGGTGGCAGATAAACCAAGAAAAACATAATATACATGGTGGGTGGCAGATAAACCAAGAAAAACATAATATACATGGTAGGCGGCAGATCAACCAAGCCAAACATAATATACATGGTGGACAGCAGATCAACCAAGCCAAACATAATATACATGGTGGGCGGCAGATAAACCAAGAAAAACATAATATACATGGTAGGCGGCAGATCAATCAGGCCAAGCATAATATACATGGTGGGCGGCAGATCAACCAATAAAAACATAATATACATGGTGGGTGGCAGATAAACCAAGCCAAACATAAAATACATGGTGGGCGGCAGATCAACCAAGCCAAACATAATATACATGGTGGACAGCAGATCAACCAAGAAAAACATAATATACATGGTGGGTGGCAGATAAACCAAGAAAAACATAATATACATGGTGGGTGGCAGATAAACCAAGAAAAACATACTATACATGGTGGGTGGCAGATAAACCAAGAAAAACATAATATACATGGTGGACGGCAGATCAATCAGGCCAAGCATAATATACATGGTGGGCGGCAGATCGACCAAGAAAAACATAATATACATGGTGGGTGGCAGATAAACCAAGAAAAACATAATATACATGGTGGGTGGCAGATAAACCAAGAAAAACATAATATACATGGTGGGTGGCAGATCAACCAGGCCAAACATAATATACATGGTGGGTGGCAGATAAACCAAGAAAAACATAAAATACACGGTGGGCGGCAGATCAACCGAGCCAAACATAATATACATGGTGGGTGGCAGATCAACCAAGCCAAACATAATATTCATGGTGGGCGGCAGATCAACCGAGAAAAACATAATATACATGGTGGGAGGCAGATAAACCAAGAAAAACATAATATACATGGTGGGTGGCAGATCAACCAAGCCAAACATAATATACATGGTGGGCGGCAGATCAACCGAGAAAAACATAATATACATGGTGGGCGGCAGATAAACCAAGAAAAACATAATATACATGGTGGGTGGCAGATCAACCAAGCCAAACATAATATACATGGTGGACAGCAGATCAACCAAGAAAAACATAATATACATGGTGGGTGGCAGATAAACCAAGAAAAACATAATATACATGGTGGGTGGCAGATAAACCAAGAAAAACATAATATACATGGTGGGTGGCAGATAAACCAAGAAAAACATAATATACATGTTGGACGGCAGATCAATCAGGCCAAGCATAATATACATGGTGGGCAGCAGATAAACCAAGCCAAACATAATATACATGGTGGGGTGCAGATCAACCAAGAAAAACATAATATACATGGTGGGGTGCAGATCAACCAAGCCAAACATAATATACATGGTGGGCAGCAGATCGATCAAGAAAAACATAATATACATGGTGGGGTGCAGATCAACCAAGCCAAACATAATATACACGGTGGGGTGCAGATCAACCAAGAAAAACATAATATACATGGTGGGGTGCAGATCAACCAAGCCAAACATAATATACATGGTGGGCAGCAAATCGACCAAGAAAAACATAATATACATGGTGGGTGGCAGATAAACCAAGAAAAACATAATATACATGGTGGGTGGCAGATAAACCAAGAAAAACATAATATACATGGTGGGTGGCAGATCAACCAGGCCAAACATAATATACATGGTGGGTGGCAGATAAACCAAGAAAAACATAAAATACACGGTGGGCGGCAGATCAACCGAGCCAAACATAATATACATGGTGGGTGGCAGATCAACCAAGCCAAACATAATATACATGGTGGGCGGCAGATCAACCGAGAAAAACATAATATACATGGTGGGAGGCAGATAAACCAAGAAAAACATAATATACATGGTGGGTGGCAGATCAACCAAGCCAAACATAATATACATGGTGGGTGGCAGATCAACCAAGCCAAACATAATATACATGGTGGGTGGCAGATCGATCAAGCCAAACATAATATACATGGTGGGAGGCAGATCAACCAAGCCAAACATAATATACATGGTGGGGTGCAGATCAACCAAGCCAAACATAATATACATGGTGGGTGGCAGATCGATCAACCAAGCCAAACATAATATACATGGTGGGTGGCAGATCAACCAAGTCAAACATAATATACATGGTGGGTGGCAGATCGATCAACCAAGCCAAACATAATATACATGGTGGATGGCAGATCAACCAAGCCAAACATAATATACATGGTGGGCGGCAGATCAACCGAGAAAAACATAATATACATGGTGGGAGGCAGATAAACCAAGAAAAACATAATATACATGGTGGGTGGCAGATCAACCAAGCCAAACATAATATACATGGTGGGTGGCAGATCAACCAAGCCAAACATAATATACATGGTGGGAGGCAGATCAACCAAGCCAAACATAATATACATGGTGGGTGGCAGATCGATCAACCAAGCCAAACATAATATACATTGTGGGCGGCAGATCAACCAAGCCAAACATAAAATACACGGTGGGCGGCAGATAAACCAAGAAAAACATAATATACACGGTGGGCGGCAGATCAACCATGCCAAACATAATATACATGGTGGGCGGCAGATCAACCATGCCAAACATAATATACATGGTGGGCGGCAGATCAACCATGCCAAACATAATATACATGGTGGGTGGCAGATCAACCGAGCCAAGCATAATATACAAAGTGGGTTGCAGATCAACCAATAACTTTTCCAGAGAACCAGGGTTCACTCTCTTTTTCTTGATAGTTTTGTCACTGGTTCTTGTTTGTTTGTTGTTTGTTCCATTGCTTTGTATTAATGTTATTGGAATTTTTTTGTTTGCCACTTTGGTATTTCTTTGCTTAATTGTTACCTTATCAGTGTCATTATAAAGGGAATATTTGGTTTTTATTTAACATACCATGGTTTCTTTCTTATTAAAAATGTTACTAGGTAGTGCTTCGTCAGTGCTGCGAATAATTCTGAACAAATCTTGAATCTGGACAAATTACCAACAATGTTGTAAACATATAAGCTGTGACGTGTCTGTTTGAGTTGAGAAAACACATGATGTTTTTTTACTTCATAAGAGAAATGAAAAATTGTGTCCTTCAACAAGTCTGCAAATGTAGGGGACTTATATTGGTGTTTCCTTGGTAGTAATCAACATGAATCTTTAACATCCCATGTTATAACCATCTATTCACAAGGTAAAGCTTAATTCGCGTGAATTCTTATTTCTAAATATATTATAATGAATGTATACATCTATAATGGTCCACGCCAAAGTTTGAAGAACCTTGGATTTGTTGTCATTTATAAGAAAAAGGGGAAGGTGTGTGCATTTCAATTAAACAAGTGGTTTCTGCATGAGATTACAATCTTCGTAATCAACCAATTCAGTGACAATGATGTTAACGTTGTCTTCCACATTTCTCAACAATTCTTTAAACGGAATTGAGACTTACTTCGTTTTAAAAGGACTTGTATCTGTTCAGTTGTGGAGGTAACCTCAGTCAGAATCGAGCTTGGTATACTCCCTCTCGGATTTCATTCAGTTGACATTCATCACTATTCCCAGGCATCTGTATCCCTACCACTATTCAGCTGATCTATACATTCGATTTAGACGTAGGTCTGAGGCATTTATCGTCAGAAAATTTCGTTGTTGTTTTTATTTGTATTAGGTTTTTATCGTCAGAAAATTTCGTTGTTGTTTTTATTTGTATTAGGTTTGTGAAGATATTTCAAAACAAACGGACTATTTGTAATCAGCCAATCACAATACCCGTAACAAATAATCGAATCGTCCCAGCAAACAATTTTACGTCGTAGAAACGTCGTTAAAATGTATGTTTTTGGTTGCAGTAACGTTACTATATAACGTTATTTTTACGAAAAAATGGATGGTTTTCTTAACGTCGCCTTAACGTATTTTGCAACCAATTTACGACGTTTAACAGACATTCACCAAACGTTACGAAAAAATTGTGACGTACACCCGACATTTAGACTACGTATGACTTTGATGAAGATGTTCTGTAAACGTTGTCACAACATTAAAAATAATAAATAACACGTTCCACAGACGTTTGTCTAACGTATTTGAAACAAGCAATTGTTGCATTAATGAAAAAAATGTCTTCCTGAAAATCACTGTTCCGTTTTTCCTCGAAAGAAATATGGTCATAACCGCATCGTATTTATTAACCACAACAATACATCTCTGATAGCCAACGTAAAACAAATGCAAGAGATACCATAATGGTGAACATTTCAAGAATTCAAGGAACATATAGAAAACTACATATAACTGCCTTTATGTCTCGAAGGCTCTGCTGCAGGCTCCACAAAATACATAGTAGGGTGAAATACAAAATACGATTTTCAAAGGAAAAACTATGCAAATTACTTGTATAATTAAAATAGAAAAATAAATTTGTTTCCTATTTTTTATTGTTTAAATATTACGAGACAAAACAGTTAATTAAGCCTCTGACACACAGTTGTACAAGAGGACACACAGAAAATATAAACTGTCGTTGGTTTAAGACATTAATACATACAGACAAAAATACAGCTACATTAATTAAAACACACAAAGGCAATACATATTAAAACATATGTTCAACATTAACTTACAGTCAATACACAAAAATACGTGTTGTAGAGAGAGCAAAAAATACAAAAGCAGTTTATTCACAACACAGATCTTTATGACATCGGGATCTTAGGATTTTGTAATATACAATCAATACATTAACTTTTTTAAAGTTTTTGCAGACTTCTGCAATACAGTTACAACTCGTTCCTGTCTGGATTCTGGTACCTAAAATAAATAAATAAATAAATAAATAAATAAATAAATAAATAAATAAATAAATAAATAAATAAATAAATAAATAAATAAATAAATAAATAAATAAATAAATAAATAAATAAATAAAATGTCTTGCATCTTCCCATATTTTTCATAAGATTTAAAGCAATATAATTTCTTTATCTGATAGACTCTTTTTAACCATCTATTACATTATTATTATTTTATGGAGTACATTAAGCATTCTTTATACGACACGGTAGCAGTGGTCAAGTTTGAAATGTGTGTAAAGCTCTACACAAAATGTTTAAAATATATTGTCATTTATTAATTTGGTCCCAGGATAGAAGTTGTTATATCAGCGTGTCTCTGTACGCTAATATTTTGAAACGGGGGCGTCGGTGGCCGCGTGGTTATGGTAGTAAGTCATCTTCTATTCACCGCGTGAGGGTTGTTAGGGTTTTTTACTGGGTATTCCTCCCGCAAAAAACCTGGACGTAATGATACAGCTAAAAAATTGCTGAAAGTTGCGTCAACCACAATTTAAATAAAAACTAACATAAATCTGAAAATGTTTTGAGACAATTTGTGTTCTGAATACAGTATAATTTGGTTTTCCCTAAGTTAGCAATTATTAAACTTACCTTATATCTGGATCCCCTGGCCTATTAGGGACATGTTTTAGGCATTCCGTTATAATCTCCTCCGCATCCATTTCTGTGGCTGACGGATGATTTTTTCTGTATGCCCCTGAAGAAGAAGAAAATTAATAAATCTTTCGGTATTTTTTGTCATCTGGTTAACAGTAGTTGCACTTCGATAAATTGGTCATTTGCAAAGATTGATGATGGTTTACAGTTTCATATTGGTCCAAGTAATAATTATTTAAAAGTGTTGACAAAAACATTTTTGCTCTTCCTTTCAAATAAGCATGTATCATGTAACACGTAACAATCCTGTGTTGTGGATTTATTATTAATTATAATACAATGATTTAGAAAATAACTTACGTATCATCATCTGACAACATACAGAAAGAATCAGTAATTGAAGCTTTCCGTTTTCCCTCTTGAACTGTAGTCAGACCATAAAGCATTGCTGCCAATTGTCTTCATCATTCGCCATACGGAGTCCCAACCAGAGCTACCTCCCAGAGCAGTAGGGAGCTTAAGCTGTACGATAAAAAAAAAAATAAATGATTAAACTATAGATATAATCTTAATCCTACTGAAATATATGTAAGAAGAATAATACACTGTAATAGGAACCGGATTATTTCCTGTATAAGCCATATTTACCAAATATTTCAGTTTGGGGTCCAAATGCACATAAGAAAATGTCGACTGGCTGAAATCACGTGGCTGAAATGCGTTAAGGAAATATTTCACGAAATAAGAACAATTATAAATACATTCTAAGACCCAAATGAATAGGTCTTCTTCTTGTTGGGGGGTTTTAACGTCCTACACTGATAAATAAATACCCTCGGTCGGACGGTTGTTAGTTGTTAGTAGTCCATGGACTCCACCATGGTGGGTTTGTCGAAGCCCAGCCTTCGGGATACCTAGTCGAAGAACTCGGCAGCATATGTTCTACTAGCGGCCGGGCTGCTCCGATGTAACGTTGACCTACTCCAGTACCCCACATGGGTAGGAGCGCTTCCGCACACTGACCTGTCGTCGAGATATAACATCTGCAGAGTGAGCAGCCAGTGTGTGCTTTCCTCTGACATTTATGAGATGTCTAGGTCTAAAATATTACTGCATTTTATACACGCATTCCTTTTCATTCTTGTTTTCAATTAAACGATATTCGAACGTGATTTTGTGGAAAGGAATTAAATTGTGCGAATGTCGCAAAGAAACATTTGTACAATATTCAAATTCGCTCTTAAAGAATTAAAAGAAGAATTATTACATATATCAAAAATATGCTAAACGTTTTCTTATGAATTTTGTCTATTGTATCTTGTATATTATAGTACTTACTTTGGGCTTTGTCTTTTCATTACATGTGGCGAATGACCCAGTTTTCTTTGTTTCAATAGCAAACACACACAAGACATCAAATTACGCGTGCACGTGTGGTTTTACAGCCCTTGTGTAATTTCATGACCCCTGCTATTTACATTCGATCGGCAAGAACAAAAAGCCACTGTAAGAGATATACAGAGAAATAAAGCGAACAAAACTGACCGGGAAATGTTAATTAAATTCTGGTAGAAATTCATAAAATTTGATACAATGTAAAGTATCTATGTTGCAATCCCCCAAGCTCGTAAATCGTCAGTTAAAAAAAAACACCCTTGTCAGCTTGTAAGAGACATAGTTTGAAAAAAAAGCAAAACAGATTGAGGAGGAACATGCTAATTAAATTCTTGTGGAAATTCATTTATCTATTAAAATGTAACGAATCTATTATGTCAAACCCTCCCACCCTCTTCAATCCAGGAAAGATTTATAAACAGAAAGAAAAATAGTTTAATGTGTTTTTTTTAAATTGGTAAACTATATTCTTTATTTTAAAACATACGTGTTAAACTGTAAAATATTTATATCTAATCTCCATCTACCCAACCCAACACACTATTTTTTCAAAAAAAAGTATTTGGGTTCTTAATACGTCGAACACTAATAAACGTTACAAGTACGTTGCAAATATGTTCGCTAAGTTTTTTCTAACGTAAAAAACACGTTGAATTAACGTTATGTTTTACGTGATTTAACAACGTCTACACAATGTTATATAAATGTTGCTATTTTTGACAACGTTTTAATAACGTCAGTTAAACGTGCTTAATTACCTTACGAAGTAAAAAGACGTAACAACAACGTTGCATTTTCGTTGTAGATAAGTAACGTCAGGTCCGACATTCTCACAACTTATAACCAACGTTAGATTTACGTCATGTGTTTGCTGGGGTTTGTCCAATCAATGACTATTTACCAAGGGTATTGAATAACAATATATGTCCTGATAAAGAGTATGGCAAAATATAAAATAAATAAATAAGAATAATAAATCACTAAAAATAATAACGATCGTTTATAGTTAAGCAAAAACTGTAAGCTTAATTATATACTAAAATTAAAATGTTGATCTGAATAAAACAGTGTTTTAATTTCATTCTGAGATTTTTAGAGGAAAAAACTATTTACTTCTATCTTGCATTTGTGGACGACAATTTTTATAAACACACTAGGGGATGCATCTCACAGATATTCCCACCCCGATGAAGTTGGTGATTTTTAATGATGTTATTATTCAGAATATTTTTAATTATTATAGTAAAACAAACGTGAACTAACACATAATGGTACAATATAAGTATTGCTAAAATCATGATACTATATTAGTCAGTATTAAACAAACAAATATTAGTATAAATTAGTATCGCTGAAATTATGCATATATATCTTTAAATTATGCAAAAATTATTTTTATTGCATATTTAACTAACAGATACTAGTAAGTATATTTTGCAGCTGAAATTATACTTACTTATCTTATTATGTTATTTTAAAAATGTTGTTATAGTTATCTTAAAGTAGCATATATTTAGCTGAAAACTACAATTTCGTCCTTATTCTAACTATAATATACTACAGAATTGTTGTATGAATTTAGTATAGATATTTATCTAATATTTGTGATCCACTAATTTATGCTGTAATTGTAGTATATTGTTAGTTTATATGTAGTGTAGTTTTAGTAACTCTTTGGTCTGAATAGATAGCCGGGTTATCATAGCACTTGTCTTTTGACATTTATAGCCGGTAATTCGTTTATATGTTAAATCAAAAACGTTTGCTGCTTCATTTGAATTTTCAATTGATCCTGGATTTAAAGTTTGAAGTTGAATGTGGTTAATATGACATTAGAAAAATAGTACGATTACAGGAACCCGGTACATCCTTTGGCACACTAGTACATACCTTTATGCCTACTGCATGGCTGATTAACGATTACAGGAACCCGGTACATCTGTTTGTACACTTTTACATGGCTTTATGACATGTTGCATGAATGATCGTGTAGACAATTAACATACTCTCCTCTTTATGGTGTATTCACAATTATCAGCTTGTGTTGCCATCTTATTACCTTGTTTGACGTCCATTTATTGATTCTTAATCTGTATTTTTGTTGTCGTAATATAATTAAAATATTGTCAGCTGAAAACCAATTAATATATGCACTCTTCTGGTTGTTCACTCATTTTATTTAATCCAACATACTATGTAAAAATTTATCTTTTATTCAGAGTACGTCACTACGGTGAAAGGTTACTTCACAGCAAGCACGTGTTATTGGCTGTTGTGATTTTGAATATTATTGACTGTATTCTTGTAATGGGAGAACTCATTTTGGATATTTATTACATTGTCAGTAAGTAAACTAAAGTTACAATCTAATATTATATTAAAGGGGTAATTTTTAATAATACCATTTATTCAGTGTAATTTAAGGTTTAAACTCAATATTCAGCTATATCACGTAGTCCATAATTTGCGGATAGGACGCCAAATTAGCCAGTGAGAAGCAAACATTTTCAGCAGGAATTTTTTTATGAAGGTCCGAAGGAGGTAAATTAATATTCCGGTGCTATAAATTATGGGGTTTTATGGATTATAAAGCAATATTTGGATAAACTGACGTTAGATTCATACAACGGCACGTGGGTCATCTGTGGGTAATTACATACAACGTAGCCATAGTTCTTGTTGATTTAATTTTTGTCCGAGTGCCAAAATTCAGCATATAAAAAAATCAACATTTGAAATACAAATGTAGGTAACTATTTATATTTAGATTAAAATTAACTTTACAGATCTGTTGGAAAAGTCTGAAAACTTGTCGAGTAACTTTATGTTAAGAATGGAATCAAAATATCCAGCAGAAATGGCGGCTGTTGAAGACATTTCACAACTGTATGATAATATCCTGCTGTCTTCAATACACTGGAATATAAGCAATGATAACCTCGACTACTTTGCGGTTAATCTTTCGGACATTGAGATACATCATCGCACAAGACGGGGTGCACCCGATTCCGGTAACACTTTATTAATAAACACAAGTATCATGCATCACCATGAAGAACACAGTCTTGAAGAGGACATTGCGCACGGCTTCCACAAAGCTAGCATAACTATATTGGCCATTTTAGTGCTTGAGGTATTGCTTGAATATATATTCATTATGTCCCAAACTGCTATAAATATTTCTTAGTAAATTCATTGTGAATGGTCCCCTTTAAAAACATAACCAAAACGATTTTATAAATGCATACAACGGATATAAATACCTTGAAGTACGGAAGCTATTTACTTGTTTTTTTTCTAAATTCACAATATTAGCTTTGATGTTCAATGAATTATAGAATAGGAAGCATTTATGAGCTTAATATCATTTACCTGCATTAAACGATAATATACAAATTGCGAAACATATTGGCATATCCAAACTCCATATTAAATAATAAAGGTCATCGTAAAATCGAACTCTCAATAGAGTATCGTTTTCTCGATTTCTCAGGTCGAAATTTACTCAGGGTTTGTACTTACGAAATCTATAACTAAAGTTTCGGATTAGAAAAACAGCACATATATCATTAAAAAACTTTCGTAACCCCACTTATTCTTTGCCGGATGACAATGAATATGTTTATTGTGTATCTCATTATGCTGTCTAAAAACCGTTATAAACAAACTACCAATAACAGTTGTAATAATTTATGTTTTTTTCATCTCCCGTTGTAGTATCTTTCGTTACATAACAATGCATTGCGCTCTTTCTTTTTCAGACAATATTTAAAATATTTTGCTTTGGAAAACATCTGTTAGAAAGCAAAATCGAGGTATTGTATTATTAACTGTATAAAGTATTATAATGTTTGTTGGCAATGATAATTGTCTAATGAGTCTAATGTAGAGAATGTTGTAAACATCACACACAAAATCATCATTTATGGGCATTTTTATTTGTCAATTATGCTTCTACTCTGTGTGTTTCGATTAAAGCAATAGTATAATAAATATCTACGGAGTTTGGATATTAAGTAAATGTATCGAAGATGCAGAGGGGGTAATCATTAAACAGTAAGTCAAGAACAGATTGAAACAGTAAATAAATACCAAAACAATGTACATACAGTTGCGTCTTCGTATTATGACGACTTTGATGTGGTACCTTTTCAACCGTCGTTTTCTGTTTCATTTAATAAAGTGTATTTTGCTTAATTTTATTTAATAACGTAGATATAAATATATTATATTTTAAGTCGATTCAATGTAAGACGTAATACGCATTTGTATGTGGACATACTTGTCACTGTATCATAGTAATTCTGATTTCAGGTGTTTGACAGTATTATCGTTGTCGCCTCTTTTGTTCTAGACCTTGTGTTCATAAAAGGATTAACACTTTATTCTATTCAAGAATATGCCTTTATTTTGGCATTTCTCGTCCCATGGAGAATTCTCCGAGTGGTAAATAGTAAGTAATATTAATCAGCTAAGTAAACTTACATTTTAAAATAATTAAACAGGCCATGTATGTAACAATGATTGGACGTAGCTTGCCCTGATTTAATACAGTGTTCAGCTAGCATCTTAACAATCATAGTGACACCCTTCGTGGGGTATACCTGAACGCATCTAGCATTTGGTTGTCGCTTTCGCGGGACATTGCAGCATAAGGCTGGGTATAATTCACAGGATAATGTCGTTAGTAGTGGGGTAGTGTCTTGACTGATGGTCAATGAATATCTGTAACTATGGTAATTACCTATTGATTGACTGCTGGCAGGTATCCTAGAATGAAAGCAATAACTGACTAATTTGGTATTAGACAAAGACATTCTTTGTAATAATTGTTGAATCAGGTTGGACATTGAATGAATGTCTAGTCGGAGTGGAATTGATTGCATATAATACATGTAATTGTTCGGAGTTACATTGGGCAATAATTGATTGTCGAATTGACATTAAATTAGTTTCGGTAATGTTTTTGTGATACCAGTCTGTAAAACTGGACAGAAATGAGATTGGTTTTATAATATAGTCGATGTTGGATTTTTATGTTACCAAACTTGTTAATATATCTAAAGAGCGATATATGTAGCTTTAACATTTAACACCAAAGAAATGTTTTGACTTAATATGTATTTACGTGATAGAAACAATTACTTGTGTTAATGATATTTTTTCAACGACTACTATTCAGCATGTATTTGTCCTTATAGGTTTGATTGTTGCCATCATTGACCATGAACATTTTAGGATGAAATTATTATATATGCAAAAGAAACAAATACTGGATCAGCTTAAAGAAGTAAAGAACGATCTGAAACTATATGAGGTAACTTATGAATTCCAGTTAAAAATATGTATAAAGAAACTAGAGTGAAAAAATCACGGTAACAAACAAAAATATTTTAATATATAATAACTTTCGAAATATCTAGGCAGTAAATTTAGACAATGACTATACCACGCATAAATCAGTGATGTTCCTGTCAGTACTGTAGTGTGGATACTGGGCTGTTGATACCCTCGGGGACTAACATTCCACCACGTTAATAGAATTTACTACGCCAGCACTTTCCGTAAAGGCAATTGGATTGATTTCAAAATGATAAGACCGTGAGGTATAATTAATGAAGTAAAATATAAAATCCAAAATTTATTAGAATCTGGCCCTGAATTTGCATTTAAACTCTTTAGGTCGCTTTTTTGGCTTTGTAAATCGTGTATTAATTTATTCATCACGAAAAGCGTTTGCACAATAAAACTATATTATTTGTAATCAAAATAACTTTTAACAAATTCAGGACCATTAAATTCGCTTTTTTATCTAAAATTAAGTATGTATTTAGTCAAAATCTGAAAAAATATCGATTGATACAACCTGTGTGATAAAAAACCTTGTATCATCTATATATGTGATACAAGATGTACTTTTGTCGGAACTACTTCTTGACGTCACAATGAATGATATAACCAATGATCCGGTGAATTACTTTCATTTTATGAATGAAATATGACGTCATAATACGTGTGACGTTGGAGACTATATTTTGTAAACAAATGCTTCGTTCAATGTTAAATTAAATTTTTTTACGATTCAGTTGTGTTCTGCTCTTGTATACTTCTACATTTTAGATAAACTTATTACATACATTTAAGTGTAGGTACAACTACCTGTATCACGTCTCGACAGTTGCATACATTCCGCATCACAACTCGACGCTGCGCGTCTCGTAGTGATACGAATGTACACAACTGTCTCGACGTGATACAGGTAGTTGTACCTACACATAATGCATGTAATGTATATTTATCAATTGATGAAGGGTAACTACATGTAATAGAAACTCATGTACACCCTAGAAAGCGTAATGAATGTGCCTTGTAATAATATTTTCAGAAAAGTATCCAGTGCCTGGAACAGCTGTGTTTATCATCTGGAATCCCTGAACTGAAAACGATGATTTGCACAGGTTTGTAAAATTAAAAATTAAAAAAGTTAAACTGGTACCAAAAAATAATAAATACCACCTAAGGTTTTTATACCAGTTCAGATACACAGCAAAATTATTAGTCACAGGGTTCGCATTCCTAAAACCTATATAAGTATCCAACATGTGAAACATATTATGTGAATATTGAGTAAGATTTTATAATTAAACATATATTGCAAAACAGGCAAGACGTATTGCGTACAACAAATGCAATACACACGATGTACCATGTAAAACGCTTTTTAGAAACTTAAATAGTTCAATCCACATGGATGTATGTTGATTTGTTGTGTAACAAATTTTAGCTAAACGTTCTTAAATTGTTTTTACATTTTACACCCCCGCTTCAAAGAAGAGGATGGTATACTATTTTACCCTTTTCCGTTTGTCCGTAACAAAAATTCCGTCGCAGCTTTCTAAGCAACTATATTATTCAGAAGCCCGATATTTTATATTTTACTTTATCCTATAGTGTCATATGTTGTATAGGAATTTCGTGCTCTGGTCATATATTTTTTACCACCAAAAAATGTTTGCGGGGATATTATGGTGAGCATTGTGGCTTATTTATCATTTACCAAATATGTCAAGCAGTTTGTGTTAAATAATATGTATTTTGCAAATGAGGAATGTAGATAGTTTCATGATTGGTACATGGATACCTGTAACATTTGGCTATCAATTTTACATCGATATGTTACTAAAGATTTATGATCAAAACCGTAAGTAGAAGAATGGTCAACTAAATATTATAAATAATAATCGGTAAAATGATACGTACTAACTAGTATTGAAAGGTTGACAACTCTAGCAGGTTTTTTGTTTTAAAGTTGATCTGAAGTCAAGGAAGAAAACACAGTTATCTTTGTCGTAATCATTTTCAAAGACTGGTTCTTTTGAGGAAGAGGAAATAACATCAGTGATGCTAGAAAAGGACGACAATGACAACAAGAATGGAACTGTCACTTTTCAGCTCAAATGAACGTTACATAAGATACAAAATGACAAAAATGTGTATTATAATAATATAGAAATATATAGAACAGTTATTATCTGAAGAATATGTTCTAAAACATTTATAACATTGTATGCATAGACTAAAACAAATAAAAGTATAGATACTAGCATTTATTATTCACAGCAATGAACTACCGAGATTTCTTAGTTAAATAAATTCCAGTTAATCATATGTAAAAAAATGCAGTTCTTTCACTCCCTGAAAGTGACGTCAAAATGTATGCTTGCAAACATTAAGCGCAAGAACATTCAAAACAAAGGTCTTCTAAATTTTCGACGACACGGTAAGTATCGTCAATTTAATAATCAGTATAATCAATTATAAATGTTGAAAATATAATGACCATTGCTAAAAGGCATTCAGATTTAACCTGTGCGTGGAACTTGGAAACACAATCCGCGCACGTGTTTAGTCTGATTCATTCTGCGGCACTCGTGATCATATTTCCAATATTGATTAAGTCATTACACAAGCATTGTCAATAGAAATAATTATGATCCAGTACTACACAACCTGGTGCTGCTATGATCTGAATAATGTGGAAGTCTTACGTGTTATAGATCCTATTCAGAGGTACCCTAATAAGGGTTCCATGCCAAAACGATGTTGAAGCTTTGGCTTCCGAACTTTGCATGACTATGTCACTGCTGTTCATGCTTTGATATAAGTATAATCGGTTTGTTGTGCATACCAGCTGCATTTGAACATTTCTCATATGCATAACGTCTATTAGACATTGACGACTATATAATATCGTTCTTTCACACCATTGATAGAAATATCTCTCAACAAGTTTGTAGTTAAAATTAAATGAAGACAGTTTCATGTAAATCTATTTTGGCATAAATTTATTTAAACAAAACTTCCTTCGTTGAAACCACCTCAATGGTCACGAAGCCTCCTTTATCATATCTCAAATGATTAGTGCTCATTTAATTACATTAACTAAAAATCATCCCGACTAAGAGAAAGTTGCGCCATTTGTGTTAGTAATAACCCTTTTGAGTAAAAATGTTTTGCCTAGCTTGAAAATGTTCTTAGTTTACATGAAAACAAATGAAGTCGAAAGTGGGTTATGTAATTAAAAATATTTACCGCTAACCTTTTTCTCACAGTTATGATAAGACAAGATGTTTTCGTATTATATACACATCTAAAGTGTAACAACTTGTTTATCAGATCACATTGTATACTAGGTTAAATGGTCATTACAAAATACAGAGGAAACTGTCAAAAAGAATTCACTAATCAAAGTCCGGGAACCTGGAAACTCCAGAACCAACAACAAAAAATATAGTAACTGCAGCAATAGTCCTGACTTGGTACAGGAATTAAAAAAGAAATGGTGGGTTCAACCAGGTTTTATGACATGCCAAAACTCCCGCGTCAATTACTGTAGTGTGTAGGTTGGGTTTGTTTATTATATTGGGAGTGTATCATATACAAGCAAAAGTGACAAATTGAAGAACAAGAATACTGAAACAAAGAACTAAAACCTGTTCTAAAACCTTTTAGAACAGGTTGAACTGCAAACGTGTGTATCAGCCACAACATTCCGCACATCATAAAACAAATTTGTTTATCAATATCTACAAAATTCCCAAAGGGTTACAATTAATACAGTACTGGGTAAATTTTGAGATCTTTAAAATATTTCCAGGTCTTGTTACTATTTGTTTATTAAATAGTGACTAACAGCAATTATGCTGTATATAAAATAAAAATAAAGGGAATTGGAATAGAATAATGGCCAATAGTGGAGCATGAAAAGTTGTGTAGGACAAAGGATTTCGCATGGGTAGCAGACACATTTTTGGCATTAACAACATTTATTTAACACTTCACTTACCTTGGCCAGGCTATCTTATTATCGCCTGGCCATTTGAAATCAATACACTTCTCTGAATCGTATAAGTACCTTCTGACTGTACCAGTATAAGAACATGGACAATTATGTATTTTTATAATATACTAAAGTAAAGTATTAAAAACATGATAATTCCAGGAAACGTCTTTCTTTTGCAAGTTGTTGGCATATGACATTGTTTGGGTTATCATAACTATAAATGAAGGTAATAACAATATACCAAACACCATGAAACAGCCACAAAAACAATCCACAAATCAGTCCGAAAACCCAGTGAATTCCAGAACCAACAACCAAATATGTAGCTACTAAATCAATGTTCCTCACTTGGTAAAGGGATTTCAAAAGAGGTGATGGGTTAAACCAGGTTGTATTTCATGCCAAACCTTCCGCTTCTATTACTGTAGTATATGAGTTGGTTTGCTGATTAAACTGGATGGTATCATATATCATTAGTATAAACTTGCAAAAATCAATATACACGCAGAAAGCTCTTGCACACCTAATCAATAAGAAATATAGACACCATATCCAGGAGAAGCTGAAATATGCTGCATAAGTGAAAAAATGTATAATTCAAAAATTAAAATCGTCTTGGTTGTCGTGCATTTTTATGCAGAGATGACAGTTGGATGGACATCATCAATCTAGTTGTAAAATTAAAGGACACAGCTTTGTTATATTCTTGTCACTAATAAGACATCTAAGAAAGGTTTATAAGAATACAGAAAGAAAACGGCAAGGATTAGGCAAGTTTGCATACATTGGATATCCGTTTGCCTGCCGAAAAACACATCCTCCAAAATATGATTTAGATCAGAAAATCATGCATACTATTAACATGTCCTTTGCTGTAGCATAATTTACCTTTCAGTTGCTTAGTCGAAAAAAGTATTGTTATCACCTTAAACTACATATTTGTAGGCATATGTGGAAGCGAAGGATGAAGGTATGATTTCCTTAAGACGGGATTATAGTGTTTAAGCGGCAAGGTGGTATAAAGACTTGAAAAATCAATCGATCTTGATTTTAAATTTTCCGAAAGTTCTTTTGAATTTTGCTTAATTCACATGTTGAGGCTACAGATTCGCCACACTGCGAGCAGGGTGTGCTCAATTCCAGTCTAGCGCTAAAAAGTTTGACACTCTCTGTAAACATAACCTCACGAAATCGAACCATTGCCGCAGTTTTGACACCGTTACACAGACGAGAAAGAGTCTGATGGTGCAACAGATTGAGGGCTGGAAATTCTGAATCTGAAGTAGTGACGAGTTCCGTTTTCTGTTACATAAACGTAATGGGATAATCCGTTTACACCGGCGCAGGTTTACCCCTAATTGTATCCAAAACGTAGATAGCTTCATGTTATTACCATGTCCTAGGCAATTGTACAGTTCAAAGATGCAGAGACAAAATTTTCCATCTCCAGCTTCATCTAATGTGCGTAATTTACCTACAGTTGTTTCAAAAGAACAATGCCAGGCCTCACAAAGCGCGCTTTACACTGGACTATTGTGAGCAGAAAAATATTATTGTGGTAACATGCCTTCTAAATCACTGGATTTGAATCGGATTGAGCTTTTTGGAATAGCTGGATTCATTTGTGCGTCTAATCCTCAGACCCTTGATCAACTTCGTCGAATGTTTCAACATGAATTAGGAACATTGCAGGTAATACAGGAAGGACATTGATCGATTCTATGCAGGGAAATGCAGATCAGAGTTTACAGTTCGAGGTGGCCATACACGGTACGAAGTTAAAGTGACCGGAAATATTCTTAACTGTGATTAACTTATTATTTACCTATCTCAAAAGAATTAACTTATTTCATTTTAAACCAGTTAAGTATAAATACGTATATATTTGTTATTATGAAATCTTTAATATATTATGCAGAGTGTATGTTTTTGATGCTCATCACTCAACCATGTCGTGTCATCTGTGATCAAAATCTGTAAAGATTTGAAATTTTATCATCCACTAGTAAGTAAAATAACAATAAAACAAGACCTTCAAAGAGGTCCACTTTTTTATTGTGATAAACTGATAATATAACTGATCTTATCAAGGTCAGTGACCTTGACAAGTTATACAATTACAACCTCCTGAAGACAACATTGTTAAACTTCAACAAAACTGCGTGCCTGTGGGCATTGCAACTTTAATATTGTGTACAAATTACTTATTACGATTGCTTTCCGTTGGCAGTTAATTCAAATAAGTCATAATATCAACCCTGGCTATTATAAAACCTAAGTTACATATTTTGGGCAATGTATAAAATATAAATAAAACAGCTTTGTTTTCAGATGAAAACTACAATGTTTAAATGTCATTGCATTCTTTTGAATTAATTTGAATTGTAATGAAATATTTTAAAGATAGTCCTATCATTATTTGATTGATATATTTTATGTGAAAGCATACTTTGTTCTATTAAATATTACCAGTTTTAAAATTCCATGGTGCAATCTTGAAAGAACCTTTTGAAGCGAACGGTGATACTTTTTAAAGGAAAATGCCGATAGAAGTTAAACAGGAGCAGTGTCATGGTAACTAATTTGGTGGATATTTTTAGATTGGTATCTCTCCAGATCTTTTCTTAATAAGTCAGGACATTTTTGTTCGTTCCTTTTCTGTTTTATTTTTATCCAATATTTTGGAAATAAGTGTTATTTTCTGATAAACATTCGGTAATGTTGGTGCATATTTATAATAAAATATATAAATATATTGTTGTGTCTAGTGTTCCTGATTTTAATGGAGCTCTAAAGTTGCTGTTCTTCTCGACCAAAAGAGGCAAATTTGAATTTGTAATATTACCTTAATTCAATTGATTTGATTTAGGCTTTACATAATTTAAAACGCTTTTCAAGTAAGTCATCGTGAATTAACATATTCTGTTCTTAACATTTTTTTTTTTTTACTTTGAAATTTTTCTTTCAAGATTCATTACAATAGTAAATCTGTCAAACACATTTTGAGCTCAAACAAATAAGAAAGTGACGTGTATAACAGCACAATTAGGCGATCAAGGTTACTTGATACAATACAAGAATATTATTTTTAACGGTACACCTTATACATGCTGGGCTATTAATATAAAATCACATCAGGTTTGTAAGATGTTTATATGTAATACATATAAATTTTAACAAAACCTGAAAGATTACTTTTCCCTCGTTTCTTCATTCACGCCTTAGTTATTTCACCTCATCCGTAACAAACGATGACCTTTAGTTTGATTTTCACTGAACTGAAGATGTTAAATTCAAACTGATAGACATAACTCCACCCTCCCTTACCTTAAGTAATATGCAATGATTGCTATCATTTATATAAGACGTTCTTTAACCGGAGTTGCATGTTATTTTAGCTCAAAACAGTTTTTCATTAAATGGCTGCAACTATAGCGGTAGGTGTTCTATATTTGATCTTCAAAAATTGTTATATTTCAATATTTTCACCTTTGGTAGCATATAACTGGTTTGTAAAAGTAGAGGTTTTTTTAAATACATGTATGTTCATATTGATATTTTGTTTCGCACCGCACTTAGTATTGCTCTTTAAATCTGCTCTAAATATATTTATTGATACGACTGTTTCAAGGAGTTGATATCTTAAATAAACAGTAAGAATACTCGTAATATTTCAAAGGTGCATGTGTTATCTATACGTAATGTTTAAATGATATGTTCCTGTCTTATACATGGTATATAATGGGAAAATATATTCACTTTAGTGTATAGTAAAACATTTTCCCCATTTGATTATATATAGAAATAAAGTGCAATATATTTTCATATTTTACGCTGCGTCTCGGGCTATGATGTAATTTCCGGGAAAAGAGTACATGTGTTCCGAACATTTTTACTGAAGTTTGGTAAACAAGCTTCGCCGAAAATGCCACATGATCTGCTCTTGAGGGGAGAATTTGCAAATCCACTTGAAGCTGAATAAATGGAAGTGAATTCGATTGTCGATAACAGTAAAGTAAAGTTAAAGAAGTCATAGACCAACAACAGAAAAAATTGACTGTAAACTGTATGAAACAAAATATTTACCGAATGAAAATATGATAATAATATTTAGACCTCGTAAAATATTTCAAAATAGCAAAGATTATTAATAATCACTTAAAACACAAAAAATTATTACAATATAATGAAAAGGGTATTGCATGAATATTAGGAAATATTGTCTATATTGATCTTACTTAGGACAATTTTTTCAAATATTCATGCAATAACCCTATAATATTATACGGGAATAACTTATTGTTCAAATCTATATTTAACATTTAACTGGAAAACGATTATGCCAGATTACTGTACCTTATTTTAATATGTAATGTGTTTACTATAGGCGTGTGTTCTGCCAATATGCGTTGTGAGTGAGTTTTTATAGTTTTATTATGTAGTTTTGATGCGACAAATTGATGTTCGGAATTCAGATAATAAACTAAATATTTTTAATGACAATTTGTCTCGGGGGCCCCAAAATTATGTAGATGTTTAACCATTCAAAAAGCTTCGAAGCTCGTTTGAAAGATTATATAAAATAGTTATGTTCAGCATTAATTAAATAAATAAGTATATATTAAATACATAAATAACTGACAAATTACCGTTAAATTTAGTCGAGTAATGTAAATATCCAACTATATTTCTTAACGCTGGAAAATGTATATTACATTGCCTAGCGGTTCAATGAGTAGTATACAATTAATGACTTTGATAGCCAGAAAAACTATAATATTAACGGCGCCGCAAGCGAGGTGAATATAAGTTTTTAGGCCTTATAAATTATAATAGTGACCGTATATCAAAGTCAGAAATTGTATTATAATTAAAATAAAAATCACCATCTGTCTTGAACAGAAAAACAGAGGTTGTTTACATTTTGAAATTGTTGGTAACCATTAATGTTTCCTGTTAATACTGCATTTTGATATTGATTTGCTAATTATCCTGAAATCCCAGCTAAATCACATTCAAATATTTACAAATATATAATCAATAATTGTATTCTTACATTTTGAACAGTATATTTTATAATTAATGACAGTTGATTCTATGACACCAAAAGTGTAATTAATAGTTATGCTGAAAAAGTTATGAAAAAACAGACTGGAACTGTTCACAGCCAGGTCAATATTGAAAATCAAAAATACAACAAAGTTCCAGGCAATAAATTTTGATCCATTTAAGACTCTATCCAAAGTATTGAAAATGCCAAACACTATATGAATATGAAGAGCACATAACAATAAAACCAAATCATGCCGAACTGGAAACCACATTTCGACTAAGATCAACCTATACCTGGGGTAGGAAGGACCTTAGTATTCCACTTGACTAATGTGCACGGTACGTGCAGCAGATAAACATTTGTAAATTTTTCTGTAATGTTAGTACTGTTGCGATTTATCGTGATCCCGAAAGTTGTTTTTAGACCAATCAAAAAACACAAAATTCTATTCGTGTAATAATACATTTTCTCCGGTTGACAATTCCCTATAGCGACCTATAGCAAAAGTCCGTAATAATTACGGACTTTTGCTATAGGTCGCTATAGGGAATTACTAATTATATACTTTATTTATTTTTTTATCATTATTTTAAATACGTATTAACATAATATGTTTAAAATAAGTAATTGAAACCATATACAAATATATTCATGTATCGATCCATATACGCAATTGCTAAAGTTGGTTCCCTTGTTACCTGCCATATATATGCCGAGTTATTATACCACGCCACACAAAGTGGCAGTATATTATTTGATACCCTCAGTATGAATGAGTGTTCGTCAGTCCGTCCGTCCGTGCCTCCGGGGTTTCCAGATGATTTGAAAACGCATCAAATGGATTTTGTTTAATCTTTGCATAGCTGTTGAGTAATATAAAATGAAGATCAAATTAAATTTTCAAAGCTATCCTATTTGTAGTTTTTGAGTTGTGTCAATTTGAAGTTAGTTTATAGGTCCAAGGTCAAAAATTGTTTTCTGAGATTGACTGTTATCATTCTCATTTGGGGCCTTGGTGGCCGAGAATTCAAGGTAGTTCGTCTACTTTTGATTACGTGGTCTGTCAACACTGAGATTGCGGGTTCGATTCTCACTGCAGGCAGGTTGTACTCGACTCCAATCTGAAATGACAAGGATTGCCAGTTTACCGCAGGTCGGGTGTTTTCTAATGGTACTCCGTTTTCCTCCCCAATAAAAACTGGACGCCATGATATAGCTGAAAAATTGCTTAAAGTGGCGTTAAACACTAAGCAAACAAACAAAAACATTCTCATGTGATAGGATGATTAGTAAACTAATTAAAATGTGTTAATGAATATAAAAAACGATGCAACATGGTGGCCTATCATTTTATTTCCCATTTGATGCCATATATTATGAATTTAGTTTAAACATAATTAAACTATATACGTATATGCTTGTTTTCGATAGAATTTATGTTTTGTTTTTGTTTCATAATAACAATCAATATTCGTACAACGGAAAAATGCAAGACTTCACATAAAACATTATATGCTGGGTTAAACTGGTTTAATAATTCATAAATAATATATATTGCTTATCAAAATAAAACAACAGGTTTTACAAGTTTCGAAAACTTGTATTTATTATTACATTGTGCTTTATAACATTCATGCAGAACGGAAAACATCTCCATCTTATCTTGATTCAGTTTATCAAAGGAAATGTTTAGGAGTTTAAAGAGTCTAAATGTAAATAAAAAAGAAATATGGCAAAACATATTTGCTATAAAAGCGAATGCAGCCTATAGCTATTTTTATTATTATACTAGAATGCTATAAATCTATCCCGTTAACAGACTCACTATATTAAACGACGAAAAAAAGGATAAACAAATTCAGAAAACATATATAATAACATTTAGAAGATGAAATGAAACACTAACAACATTTCATAAACTAAACAGCGAATTTCTTCGCACGGTAAAATGTAAAAGATACCTATATAATTATTTAAATTCAATTTACCCTAGCGAGCTTGAAATTAAAGACACCACCAATACACTAAGGCCAGCCTCTTACTTAGACCTACTTCTAGAAATTGACTCGGGACACCTACAAACTAGACTCAACGACAAACGTGATGACTTCAATTTTACAATTGTCAACTTTCCGTTCATCGACAGCAACATTCCAGCAGCTTCAGCGTATGGTGTGTACATTTCACAATATACGTTATTCTAGATTCTGCAATCATTATTCCG
This sequence comes from Limnoperna fortunei, assembly GCA_944474755.1. Classification (NCBI taxonomy): domain Eukaryota; kingdom Metazoa; phylum Mollusca; class Bivalvia; order Mytilida; family Modiolidae; genus Limnoperna; species Limnoperna fortunei. Next base: position 32,938,344 of record OX104120.1, on the reverse strand, counting down.
ATTTTCTAGACCGATCACTGCTGTTTACTGCTAGACTACTCAAGCAAGGGTTTGTTCATCCTAAGCTGATGTTATCTCTCTAGCAGTTCTATGGTCGTCACCATGACTTTATTGATCGTTATGGGAAATCAGTGTTTCAAATACGATCTGACATTTTCGCTGAGTCATAGTTATTTATTCCTATTCCTTGATTTGACATTTCCCTTGACATGACAATGAGTAATTCGACGAGTGTCTAATTAGAGGCAGGCAATGCTTACTGGTCAGGAGAACCTGAGTGCACCCATGGTTTTTATTTTTTGTATTGCGTTTGTCTATATACGGATTTGTAACTGTCTCTTGACTTTGACTCTTGTTGTTCGGTCGGTTTTCTTTGCTATTTTTTCAAAATAATACCACACAAAATTATGTTATCATTATTAATGTGACAATCAATTTTAGCATTTAACGTTGTATAAATGTATTTATATTATCAATAACACCCACAATAACATTATTATTATTATTATTATTATTATTATTATTATTTTTTTTTTTTTAATTATATTTTCAGGCATTGGCCGCCGGTTCTTTATCTTTTGCCAAGCTACATGCACACGACTTACATACTTTGGAACAAACAGAAAAGACCTTAGAAAAGGAGATATCTCGTGAAAATAAAGCTCCACCTACTGGTTCAGTTGCAAGGTATACATTTTATTATAACAATTTAATTTAATCAGTAATTTTGATAAACACAGATTACAACACTTGTGTTGTAGTTTTCTTTCATCTTTCTTTAAACATTGAAAAACTTAACATTTGTTATAAAGTAACATAATTGATTGTACCAAAATAAATAACGCCCCAGACAACCTTCAGGTGCAATGCAGGTATATAATGGTATTACCTAATAGATAAGGCTGAATAAATAAAAAGATGTGTACTTTCAAGGTGTATTTATAACTTGTTACTGCTTGACCGCATAATATACATGGTGAGCGGCAAATACTTTTCAACCAAGCCAAACATTTAAATGTAGATTATTTCACGTCTGATTTGATAGCACCGTAATCATATCATTCATCTTTAAAATTGTATATCGGTTGATTCGTTCATATGTTAAGAATAAAACTGGATTTTTTAAATTAAATTCAGACTTAACTTTAAAAGTTTGATTTGTGAATATATATAGAATAATTCTTTTAAATTGTGTTATTATTACATTAGAAAAATAGTAAGATTACATGAACCCGGTATATCCGTTGGCGCACTATTACACGACCTGCTGCATGACTAACTGTGTATATTAATAACATACTCTCCCTTTTATGGTGTATTCACAAAATTTCCTCCAATCATATTCCCTTGTTTGCCGTCCATTTGATGATTCTTTATGTGTATTTTTATTGTCCTCAATATAATTGAAATATTGTTAGCTGAAAATTATTTAATCAACATATTCTTGTTGGTCAGTTATGGTTTTGTTTGCTTTTGACTTATCGTTGCATGAATACTGCTCGGTATCTTCGATTCTCGTTTTCTGAAATGCTTAATTTAAGATATCTGATTAATATATATTCACTAACAACATAAGCTTTTTGTTGCAAACTGTGCTCCAAAAACATATAGAGTCAAGACCAAAAATATGTGACAGTGCATCCAAAATAATAAGTAATAATTTATTGTTTATTCAGGGTACGTCACCACGGAGAAAGGTTACTTCACAGCAAGTACGTGTTGCTGGCTGTTGTGATTCTGAATATCATTGACTGTATCCTAGTAATGGGGGAGCTCATTTTGGATATTCATTACATTGTCAGTAAGTAATTTAAGTTATTTCATATCAGTAAAGTTATGTTTGTTTCAATTGGATTGACATGAGGGCATTACCCTCGCGTTATCACGTCGTGGTAATGTCCCCTACAGTAACACGCAGCATCAAATTGTTTAGTTGTAATTTATTAAAAAAAATATATGTGTAAATGTACAACCTAAATGAGGACAACATGTCATAAAGTTTAGAAAACTAAATGTGTGTGTGCCTAAAAATGTCAAACAATGATATATAATGAGGCCCACATTCAAATCATACTGCAAGCAGCTACAATAAATAATAGAGTCTGAAACACATGGTTTCATGGTTTCTTAATTCTTCAATAAAATAAAAATAATAGTTGCTAATATAACTGGTATTGTCATGACCCTTGTCATGACAGCACTCGGGACAGTGGTATTGATAATGCACTCGACTTTTGCTCGGGCTTTATCAATGTTTCAGGCAATAACATTCTCCGTCGTGCAGTCAAGATATCATGACAATGCCCTCTATATAAGCAACTATTGCATAATTACAACCTCATTTTCAATCATTATCAAGTTATAGAGAGTGTTTATTTAAGGTTTAAGCTCACTATTCAGTTATATCATGTAGTCCATTGTATGCTGACAGGAAACCAGTGTACCCAGAAAACTGACAATTCCTTTTCAATAAGTTTCGAAGGAGTTAAAGTAATGTTCCAGTGCTGTAAATTATCTGGTTTTATTGATTATAAAGCAAAATTTGTTAAGTTGACGTTAGATTTATACAACGGTGCGTGCGACATAGGTAGGCAATTACATACAAGTAGCCGTAGTCTTGTAAATTTCTTTTTTTTTCTTTGTGAAAAATTCAGCATACACAAAATAATTTTTAATTACTAATATAAGTAATTATTTATATTCAGATTAAAATTTACTTTGCAGATGTGTTGGAAAAGTCTGAAAACCTGTCGAGTAACTTTATGTTCAGAATGGAATCAAAATATCCAGTAGAATTGGCTGCCGTAGAAGACATTTCACAACTGTATGATAATATTCTACTCTCTTCAATACACTGGAATATAAGCAATGATAACCTCGTCTACTTTACGATGAATGTTTCGGACATTGAGTATCATCATCGCACAAGACGGAGTGCATCCAAATCCGGTAACAAGTTATCAATGAACACAAGTAACATGCATCATCACAAAGAACACAGTCTAGAAGAAGACATTGCACACGGCTTCCACAAAGCTAGTATAACAATATTGGCCATTTTGGTGCTTGAGGTAATGCTCGAATATATGTTTATTTTACTGCTGTAAATATGTGTTTCGTGAATTCACTGAGTGATAAGGTCTACATTTAAAAAACATACCCCAAAACGATTTAATAGATATTTTATAGATGCATACAACGGATATAAATACCTTTAAATACGGCTACAATTTCGTTTAAAAAAACACAATTTTAGCATTGACGTTCAATAGATTATAAGGTCGGAAGCATTAATGAGCTTAGTATAATTTACCTGCAATGGTCAAAGACACATATTGCAAAACATATTGGCATATCCAAATGCCATATTGAATGATAAAAGTCATTTTAAAAACGAACTCACATAGAGTATCCTTTTCGCGATTTCTAAGGTCAAAATTGACTGACATTTCTCAGGGTTCGTACTTAAGGTATCCGGACCACAAGTTACCACGTGATCATATTTGGTGTCCCGGTTGTCCATTGTTTTTCAATGGAGCAGACCTCGGTAATGTTTGACAAACATTGGAAATACTATTTGAGTAACTAACTGTTTTGTTCAAAACTGCTAACACTGACTTAAATTAAAACAATATATTAATTTGTATCATTTGTTAGCAATACATCGTTATAATAAAGCTGTATTTCTTGGTCGAAAAGTAAAATTAAGCGGTGACTTCAATTATGGGTTTGATACCTTAAGAAATCTATAACTTAAGTCTCGGATTTAAAACAAATGCCTTTGTATAATCCGAAAAGTTTCGTAACTCCTTATCTCTTTCCGCTGAATGGTCATTATGTATCTCATTATGGTATGTCAAACCCTTATAAACAAACCATCATTTACAATATGTATGATGCATGTCTTTCTCATCGTTGTAGTATCTTCCTTTAAATAACAATGCATTGCACTCTTTCTCTTTCAGACTATATTTAAAATATTTTGCTTTGGAAAGCATATGCTAGAAAACAAGCTCGAGGTATTGTATGATTAACCCTATATACTGTTAGAATGTTTGATAGTAAGCATAACTGTCTAATGAGTCTAATGTGGAGAATGTTGTAACCATCACAGAATATCCCACACAAAAATCAATTCTAATATGGTGTTTTGATTAAAATATAATATATTAGGATATTAAGAAAATGTATCGAAGATACCGATAAGTCGAAACGATAAGTCAAGAACAGACAAAACAATGTTCATGCCGATTCGTCTTCTTATTATCACGACTTAAAAAGGAACTATATGTGTAGTATGGTGCTTTTTCAATTGTTTCTTAAAATAGTGTATTCTGTTTAATTTTATATTATAGTGTAGATAAAAAAATAAGTACATTAAATGTAAAACGTTATGAGTATTAATGTGGACATACATGTTACTGTATCACAGTAATTCTGCTTTCAGGTGTTTGACAGTATTATCGTTGTCGCCTCTTTTGTTCTAGACCTTGTTTTCATAAAAGGATTAACAGTTTATTCCATTCAGGAATTTGTCTTTATTTTGGCTTTTCTTGTGCCCTGGAGAGTTCTCCGAGTGGTAAATAGTAAGTAATATCAATCTGCATGGAAACCTTACATGTTAAAATAGTTAAACAGTGCACGTTTGTAACAAGAATTGGAAATAACTTATCCTGGATTAATATAGTGTTACGCTAGCATCTTAACAAAGATAGTATTAAAACGGTTGTGGCATTATTTATAGCTGTACGCATCTAGCATTTGATTGTAGGCTTCGTAGCATAAGACTGGGTGTAATTCACAGGATAATGTCGTTAGTAGTAGGGTAGTGGCTTGACTGATGGTCAATGAATGTCTGTAACTATGCTAATTACCTGTTGATTGACTGTTGGAAGGTATCGTTATTACAACTGACTAATTTGGGTGATTACAAATAATGACTGTTGAATCGGAGTGACATAATAATGTCGATGTGGGATTTTTATCTTACCTAACTTGTCAATGTTGATACATAAAGTATATCATATAGCTTTTAGATTTTAGAATTTTATTTTTCTAAATATGTTTTGATGTGATGTACTGATCACTTGTGTTAATGACATTGTTCCAACGTCTACTAATCAGCACGTATTTGTCCTAATAGGTTTGATTGTTGCCATCATTGACCATGAACATTTTAGGATGAAATTATTATATAAGCAAAAGAAACAAATACTGGTTCAGCTTAAAGAAGCAAAGAAAGATCTGAAACTATATGAGGTAACTTGTGAATTACACTAAAAACAACAGTCAAAATGCATTTAGCTGTTTCCATAACATCCATTTATTATTTATTGTTCCAATAAGTATGTATACCGTTAGAACTGACATATGACTTGTTTGGTTCTTTTCGGACGAAAATAACTTTATTTTTGTCTACGGCAATAATACGAATTTATGTCGACTATTCGAGAATTGTTTTAGTGATTGTGTTGAATCAACGGGATTAAAAGGAGCAACGTTGAAAAGGAAATAATCTTTGTAGAATTTAAGGCAGTAATTTATATGAAGAGTTTGATGTAGGGTATTTGTTTTTAGAGTAACAAATCACCAATAATTTCAATTAAAGGTTTATTTACAAGACATATTACGATAGTTAATTATACATGTGTCTAGAACAAATAACGTACCTCCCACCTTCATACTTATGTACAAATAAATCATTGGTGTTGCACTAACAAAATGAAATCCTTTAATTCCAACCTGCAAGGGAAATAAAATATGTTGAATAAGTGACTTCAGGTGCTAAACACAATGTTGAAATATTTCAACAAAGAATCTGTTTTGTTTATGTGCATAGTTCTCATTGTGTTAACATTGTACGAAAAAGGAAAATTGTGCTGATTTTACTGCAGTCAAAACTTATAATACTTTTCAAAAGTACATGTATATTGAATTTTGAAACACGCAAAATGTTTAAAATGAAAATTAAGTATGGTAAGAAAACAAATCGAATATCCTATAGTAGAAAAGTTTTCAGTATGGATATAAAGATGGTATGGTATTGAACCCCTTGTTATTGGTTGATGTGACGCCCAAGATATATTTAAGTCGAGTACTATTCCTAGGCAATGATTCAAAGCGCTGTTACAATACTGCTGGATTTCTGGGACAATATGTTGCTATGGATTTGTATCTATTTTTTAAAACTAAACTTATATTTTCAGAATAGTGTACAGTGTCTGGAACAACTGTGTTCATCATCTGGTATCCCTGAACTGAAAACAAGGACTTGCACAGGTTTGTAAAATCAAAAAAGTTATTAAACTGCTATCAAAAAATGATTACCCTAAAGCTTTTATACCAGTACTATACACAACAAAATTATTAGTCACATGATTCACATATTACACTAAAACGTATAAAGTGTAATATCACACACACACACACAAGGCTCAGACGTCTAAAACATATGAATACGATGGCATACGTAGTATTACACAAGCAAGACAACAACAGGCAAGACTTATGTAGTACGACAAATACAATACATACGGGATACCAACATCTAAAACGCTTTTTGGGAACATAACTCATTTTGTTGAAGTTAATTCACATTGATATACAATGTATGTCTATTTGTTGTGTAGGAAAGTTTATCTTAGGTTTCTTTAAATACTGTATTTTATATTTTGTTTGCCTGTCTTATTTAACATTAACAAACGTAAAGCAGCTTTGCCTAAGTAAAAATGAGAAATAAGCTTTGTGAATTAGATAGATGCATATGCCTACCTGTAAAATTTGCTTTCGATGATATGTTTGCGGCATGTATTTTTACAACCGTACGCACGAGAATGATAATGTGATAATTATCATTCTTAATATACGCGTTTCAAGATACTTTAGGGTGTTATCGTCTGACATTATTCGGTACCTACTGACTATTGTTGAAAGGTCGACAACTCTAGTACGTCTCTTCATACTGATTAAAGACATGTTGTTTATAGCTGATTTGAAGTCTCGGAAGAAGAAACAGTCATCCGCAGAATCATTTTCAAAGACTGGTTCTTTTGAGGACGAGGAAATAACTCCAATGATGCTTGATAAGGACGACAATGAAAACAAGAATGGAACCGTCTCATTTCAGCTTCCATGAACGTCGATCAACTAAAAGCTGGAGTTAAATCACAAACATTTTGTATTATAATAATATATAGAACAGTTATTATCAGTAGAACGTATTTGTAAAACATTTATAACTTTTGTATGCATAAAATAAAGCAATTAAAGACATACATGCGTGTCATTACCGAAACATAGTCAATAGAAATTACGATTCAGTATTATACATCAGTGGAGCAGCTATGAATTTAAATAATGTGGAAGTCTTTTTCCCGCCAAGTGTCTGTGGGCCGCTTTAGGCACCATTCAAAGAGACAAGGGCATTGCCCTAGTAGGGGGTCCATTCCAAAACGATATTAAAGCTTTGGCTTCCGAGCTTCGCATGGCTATGCCATTGCTGTTCATGTTTTAATATTAGTATAATAGGTTTGTAGTACAGGTACATCGATGGATAATATAAAACATGTAAGATGCACGGTTTAGCTAAAGAATGGCCACCACATGTGTTACATGTGTTAGTATATGAAATGAAAAAAGATATGTTATATGCAACATGTTTGTAGAAATGTAATAAAATAATCACCAAATGTATACGAACGACACCGTATTACCACATATATACAAGGTAGTTAATAGGAGACAGACTGTAACCAAACATTAACGAGTCTGAAGCTGAAGCCAAATATAAACGATGCTACAGCTATAGCCAGATATGTGCGAGATATCGGACCATAGCTTAATGTGTACGAGGTGATTAAATATTATATGTAGTTCGGGATCTCCACAAGTAGATATGGGTTCATATTCCCTTTCTGTATTTTATATTCCGAAGGCAAAGTCATTATAGAACACAGAGAATACGAACCCGTATTTAATGTGAAGATCCCGAAAAATAAATGTATTCTGTTGAAGACTTCTGGTACTAATATTCAGTAAGTATATTCATAAATTTGACATTCCCCATGACTGAAGACTTAGCTTTGATTACAAATATTGAAAAACTGACCAACCACCACAATAAGCTAAAGAAAACTGCACATGGCCCGTTTCATGAATTTGTTTTTACTAGTCAATGCACGCTGTATATAAAATGAAAACGTAAATTGTCGTTGTATAACATCCTTGTTATTTTTGACGACTTTTTATGTTTTTTTTAAATATGATAAATTTCACTTTCGAAGTGCAATGCAAATTCCTTTGTTGCCAATATATGTTGATATACCGTCTTGATTAACCAATCAGAAAGCTATATAGCAAAATATTTATGAGGTAGAAGACTATACCCCAATATGTGAAGTCTGCCAGCTCTAGAGATACTTGTTAGCCATATGAATGCGCATGGGATTCGTGAATTATTACCATTATGCAGATCAAAATTATTATCACTAGTTGAAAGACATCCCCACATGTGCACGCATGCAGAACTTCCGTTGAGAGATGAACCTGCACTGATACGGTTGTGCAAATTAAAAAACGAAATTAAAACTGGAAGAAAAATAGTGGACTTAAAGTAGATAAATAGTATCTATCACAAGTTGGCAAAGATATCTTGTCTCTCCCGAGAATCTACCGAGGGATTGGACAAACGTATATCTTTGCCTGTGGGTTTGAGGTTTTCTTGAATCTTCTTTCAACGAGTGATTTGATACTTTTTCTCAACAGAGTTGCAAATTATTTAGGTATTTCTTCAGTATGTTTGGTGCCATTTGTGTATGCGTAACTGTAACGTCAATGACGTCATAATAAACTGACGTCGCAATAAGTTATCTCACCTATTAGAGTTATAGGTTCTCCCATACGTTTTTGGGAAAGACCGGTTGATCTTTAACGAGAGATAGAAATTTTACATCTTTCCGCTATTGGATCGCAGCGGAACGAGCCAAAAGACAAACATTTTTATCACGCGTGAAAGTTCACACGGGCTTTCCCAAAAACGCAAGAAAGTACCTATTTCTTCCGTAAAACAAACAATGTCACATCGCTATATCCTGTAGATTCTCAATTGTTTTAGACTACATTGTCGTTGACATCCAATCAGAACGTCGGAAACAAAAACGTTAAACAAGAACGTTGTTATGCTTCCATAACAACGTTCTTGTTTCTTCCGTTTTGATTGGATGACGCAGCAAGTACAGATGTGTGCGCGTGAGTTCATTTGTACTGGGTCATCTGTACCAGAAATTGCCCATATACGAAAGAAATAGAAATCTCACCAACAGGAAGTCACGAGATATTTCTATTTATCGGTAATTTGTGTTATTTTCCTTTGATGTGTGTCAACTGATAATGGTTGTCTCAGCATACTAGCCGTGATAAAAAAATATCAGGCAGTTCATTACCGGGCATTACTGCGTGGAATCTAAAAATGATTACGTCAGAGTAACTAACAGAATATTCAAAAATAAACAAAGCAAGATAAAATAAAACACGATCTAACCACCCCCCAACCCCCACCCAATGAAAACGAACAAATAAAAAAATAAAATTTTTATTTCACATTTTCCAATAGAAATAAAGCATCCTCGACCTCATAGCACTTGCATTTAAATACTTCTGCTTGTACCCCCTACATGGCCCAATGTTTTGTTTTACCGATTTCAAAAATGACGAGCAATATTCTCTACCCATTGTTCTCGACCACCAGAGCTACGTTTTAGCAGCTACTTCCAATAATCATACACTTGAAATAATCTAAACAATTCAAATTGCACAGACATCAAGAGCAAGTGACAAATCCTTAATTCCTTTTTATTCACCAGAAGAACTTGCGAACAACCGTGCCATGTTTTTTTTGTTAATCCGACAAATCACAAAACTATTAGGGACATACCATTTAACTTGAAAGGGGGGGCCTGGTTTTTTGTTTTGGTCAGAAATCCGCGCATATTTATTTTTTGAAGGCGTCGCAACAGAATATATTTTTTCATTATTAGCTTTATTTTATATAGCAGAAATCATTCTTCAGAAAATGTTTTTTCTTACCCTCTTCTTACAAAATGTTTTTTCATCAAAAATCATTTTCAAAATATTTTTTTAGGAAATATTTAAGGCCCCCCCCCCCCTGCAAGTTAAATGGTCGGTCCCTTATATGATCAATATGACAATTAAATTCGGCCTTCACAAGAACCTACAACTCATCACCACGGCTACCAATCGATCCCAATCACAGCCGAAATCCTTAGAGGAACTCCCGGTAGTGATGGAGAGAAACCAGAATCGCAATTTCGGAAAGGTATGTATTTTTATTATGGTCTCGTGTGCTTCGTGAAAAGAAAAAATGAATAACAATGTCATCATACCCTTTAAAGATCCCTCTGTCACCTATTAAAAGCTCTTTCTCATCTGTTGCGTAATGACGACTCTAGAACTTTTGGCAGTGATAAGGAGGTGGGTCGGCAATCATTCAGGCGGATTACTTTCTCTGAATAAAAGACTTAGGTTAGGGTTACTGTGATTGTTTGCTGATAAAAATATTAGTTTTAGATGGAAATACCATAGCATTAACTCTTGTTACACCAGCGTTTTATAAAATTAATTGTTGACGACAAAAATAACTATGCTGTGATTTTGAGAAGGAGGTTGTGATTTGGAGGAACTAGTTATGATTTGGAGGAATATTAATTTATAAACCTTGTAACCTTACACAGGGATCAATGAAATAATCGTCACATTCTAGTTGAATGACATTGACGGTAAATAACGTAACACACCGATTTATACAGATCACTTCGACAAAATAGTCCCTTTGAAATTGTTTTGAATAACAGATTGATTCTGTATTTTTTTTCAAACTTTTGCATGGATTTTATAATGATATATTCTTAGTTATAAATTACCGATAAACAAAATATAAGGCAATCGCTTTTAGGTAGTGGTTTTCTCACGGTGATATCTCAGTTCGCCCTAACTGGCTCACCTGAGATACACTGTGAGAAAGCCACTACCAAAAACCAATTGCCTTATATTCTGTATACCTCGGGTAAGAAAACGTTATCTCTAAGTTATAATATCTCTCCTTGACCCCACGTTAACATCTGCTGGTTGTGGGGTATTTTCTCAGTAATGAGACAGCGTGGTACCTACCTGTTAGCCGTTTGAGACATCCTTTTCTCAGTAATTAGACAGCGTGGTACCTACCTGTTATAGCCGTTTGAGACATCCTTTTCTCACTAATGAGGCAGCGTGGTACCTACCTGTTAGCCGTTTGAGATATCCTTTTCTCACTAATGAGACAGCGTGGTACCTACCTGTTATAGCCGATTGAGATATCCTTTTCTCACTAATGAGACAGCGTGGTACCTACCTGTTAGCCGTTTGAGACATCCTTTTCTCACTAATGAGACAGCGTGGTACCTACCTGTTAGCCGTTTGAGACATCCTTTTCTCAGAAATGTGACAGCGTGGTACCTACCTGTTAGCCGTTTGAGACGTCCTTTTCTCACTAATGAGACAGCGTGGTACCAACCTGTTAGCCGTTTGAGATATCCTTTTCTCACTAATGAGACAGCGTGGTACCTACCTGTTATAGCCGATTGAGATATCCTTTTCTCACTAATGAGACAGCGTGGTACCTACCTGTTAGCCGTTTGAGACATCCTTTTCTCACTAATGAGACAGCGTGGTACCTACCTGTTAGCCGTTTGAGACATCCTTTTCTCAGTAATGTGACAGCGTGGTACCTACCTGTTAGCCGTTTGAGACATCCTTTTCTCAGTAATGTGACAGCGTGGTACCTACCTGTTAGCCGTTTGAGACATCCTTTTCTCAGTAATGTGACAGCGTGGTACCTACCTGTTAGCCGTTTGAGACATCCTTTTCTCAGTAATGAGACAGCGTGGTACCTACCTGTTAGCCGTTTGAGACATCCTTTTCTCAGTAATGTGACAGCGTGGTACCTACCTGTTAGCCGTTTGAGACATCCTTTTCTCAGTAATGAGACAGCGTGGTACCTACCTGTTAGCCGTTTGAGACATCCTTTTCTCAGTAATTAGACAGCGTGGTACCTACCTGTTATAGCCGTTTGAGACATCCTTTTCTCACTAATGAGGCAGCGTGGTACCTACCTGTTAGCCGTTTGAGATATCCTTTTCTCACTAATGAGACAGCGTGGTACCTACCTGTTATAGCCGATTGAGATATCCTTTTCTCACTAATGAGACAGCTTGGTACCTACCTGTTAGCCGTTTGAGACATCCTTTTCTCACTAATGAGACAGCGTGGTACCTACCTGTTAGCCGTTTGAGACATCCTTTTCTCAGTAATGTGACAGCGTGGTACCTACCTGTTAGCCGTTTGAGACATCCTTTTCTCACTAATGAGACAGCGTGGTACCTACCTGTTAGCCGTTTGAGATATCCTTTTCTCACTAATGAGACAGCGTGGTACCTACCTGTTATAGCCGATTGAGATATCCTTTTCTCACTAATGAGACAGCGTGGTACCTACCTGTTAGCCGTTTGAGACATCCTTTTCTCACTAATGAGACAGCGTGGTACCTACCTGTTAGCCGTTTGAGACATCCTTTTCTCAGTAATGTGACAGCGTGGTACCTACCTGTTAGCCGTTTGAGACATCCTTTTCTCAGTAATGTGACAGCGTGGTACCTACCTGTTAGCCGTTTGAGACATCCTTTTCTCAGTAATGTGACAGCGTGGTACCTACCTGTTAGCCGTTTGAGACATCCTTTTCTCAGTAATGAGACAGCGTGGTACCTACCTGTTAGCCGTTTGAGACATCCTTTTCTCAGTAATGTGACAGCGTGGTACCTACCTGTTAGCCGTTTGAGACATCCTTTTCTCAGTAATGTGACAGCGTGGTACCTACCTGTTAGCCGTTTGAGACATCCTTTTCTCAGTAATGTGACAGCGTGGTACCTACCTGTTAGCCGTATGAGACATCCTTTTCTCAGTAATGAGACAGCGTGGTATCTACCTGTTAGCCGTTTGAGACATCCTTTTCTCAGTAATAAGGGAGAGTGGTACCTACCTGTTAGCCGTTTGAGACATCCTTTTCTCAGTAATGAGACAGCGTGGTACCTACCTGTTAGCCGTTTGAGACATCCTTTTCTCACTAATGAGACAGCGTGGTACCTACCTGTTAGCCGTTTGAGACATCCTTTTCTCAGTAATGAGGCAGCGTGGTACCTACCTGTTAGCCGTTTGAGACATCCTTTTCTCACTAATGAGACAGCGTGGTACCTACCTGTTAGCCGTTTGAGACATCCTTTTCTCACTAATGTGACAGCGTGGTACCTACCTGTTAGCCGTTTGAGACATCCTTTTCTCAGTAATGAGGCAGCGTGGTACCTACCTGTTAGCCGTTTGAGACATCCTTTTCTCAGTAATGAGGCAGCGTGGTACCTACCTGTTAGCCGTTTGAGACATCCTTTTCTCACTAATGAGACAGCATGGTACCTACCTGTTAGCCGTTTGAGACATCCTTTTCTCAGTAATGAGGCAGCGTGGTACCTACCTGTTAGCCGTTTGAGACATCCTTTTCTCAGTAATGTGACAGCGTGGTACCTACCTGTTAGCCGTTTGAGACAATCCTTTTCTCAGTAATGAGTCAGCGTGGTACCTACCTGTTAGCCGTTTGAGACATCCTTTTCTCAGTAATGAGGCAGCGTGGTACCTACCTGTTAGCCGTTTGAGATATCCTTTTCTCACTAATGAGACAGCGTGGTACCTACCTGTTATAGCCGTTTGAGATATCCTTTTCTCACTAATGAGACAGCGTGGTACCTACCTGTTAGCCGTTTGAGACATCCTTTTCTCACTAATGAGACAGCGTGGTACCTACCTGTTAGCCGTTTGAGATATCCTTTTCTCAGTAATGTGACAGCGTGGTACCTACCTGTTAGCCGTTTGAGACATCCTTTTCTCACTAATGAGACAGCGTGGTACCTACCTGTTAGCCGTTTGAGACATCCTTTTCTCAGTAATGTGACAGCGTGGTACCTACCTGTTAGCCGTTTGAGACATCCTTTTCTCAGTAATGTGACAGCGTGGTACCTACCTGTTAGCCGTTTGAGACATCCTTTTCTCAGTAATGAGACAGCGTGGTACCTACCTGTTAGCCGTTTGAGACATCCTTTTCTCAGTAATGAGGCAGCGTGGTGCCTACCTGTTAGCCGTTTGAGACATCCTTTTCTCACTAATGAGACAGCGTGGTACCTACCTGTTAGCCGTTTGAGACATCCTTTTCTCACTCATGAGACAGCGTGGTACCTACCTGTTAGCCGTTTGAGACATCCTTTTCTCAGTAATGAGGCAGCGTGGTACCTACCTGTTAGCCGTTTGAGACATCCTTTTCTCACTAATGAGACAGCGTGGTACCTACCTGTTAGCCGTTTGAGACATCCTTTTCTCAGTAATGTGACAGCGTGGTACCTACCTGTTAGCCGTTTGAGACATCCTTTTCTCAGGAATGAGACAGCGTGGTACCTACCTGTTAGCCGTTTGAGACATCCTTTTCTCAGTAATGAGGCAGCGTGGTACCTACCTGTTAGCCGTTTGAGACATCCTTTTCTCACTAATGAGACAGCGTGGTACCTACCTGTTAGCCGTTTGAGACATCCTTTTCTCACTAATGAGACAGCGTGGTACCTACCTGTTAGCCGTTTGAGACATCCTTTTCTCAGTAATGAGGCAGCGTGGTACCTACCTGTTAGCCGTTTGAGACATCCTTTTCTCAGTAATAAGGGAGAGTGGTACCTACCTGTTAGCCGTTTGAGACATCCTTTTCTCACTCATGAGACAGCGTGGTACCTACCTGTTAGCCGTTTGAGACATCCTTTTCTCAGTAATGAGGCAGCGTGGTACCTACCTGTTAGCCGTTTGAGACATCCTTTTCTCACTAATGAGACAGCGTGGTACCTACCTGTTAGCCGTTTGAGACATCCTTTTCTCAGTAATGTGACAGCGTGGTACCTACCTGTTAGCCGTTTGAGACATCCTTTTCTCAGGAATGAGACAGCGTGGTACCTACCTGTTAGCCGTTTGAGACATCCTTTTCTCAGTAATGAGGCAGCGTGGTACCTACCTGTTAGCCGTTTGAGACATCCTTTTCTCACTAATGAGACAGCGTGGTACCTACCTGTTAGCCGTTTGAGACATCCTTTTCTCACTAATGAGACAGCGTGGTACCTACCTGTTAGCCGTTTGAGACATCCTTTTCTCAGTAATGAGGCATCGTGGTACCTACCTGTTAGCCGTTTGAGACATCCTTTTCTCAGTAATAAGGGAGAGTGGTACCTACCTGTTAGCCGTTTGAGACATCCTTTTCTCACTAATGTGACAGCGTGGTACCTACCTGTTAGCCGTTTGAGATATCCTTTTCTCACTAATGAGACAGCGTGGTACCTACCTGTTAGCCGTTTGAGACATCCTTTTCTCAGTAATGAGACAGCGTGGTACCTACCTGTTAGCCGTTTGAGACATCCTTTTCTCCGTAATGAGGCAGCGTGGTACCTACCTGCTAGCCGTTTGAGACATCCTTTTCTCAGTAATGTGACAGCGCGGTACCTACCTGTTAGCCGTTTGAGACAATCCTTTTCTCAGTAATGTGACAGCGTGGTACCTACCTGTTAGCCGTTTGAGACAATCCTTTTCTCACTAATGAGGCAGCGTATGCCTACCTGCTAGCCGGTTGTGATATCCTTGTCTCAATCCGTGGATGAGATAAGAATTTCACGCTCCTGTTATGGTAAAAAAATATTGTGACGTCAACTGTCGGTTCAGAAATATGTGCTTTGGTTTGTTTGTTTATTCTGTCTTTTTTTTAGTGAGAAATAGAATTTAACACCATTGGGAGGGAAAGGCGGGATAACTCAGACAGGTGTTGAAAGATTTCATTTGACTTGGGTGTCTGAAATTTTCGGTGTTAGATACTTTATATATCTCGTCATTCTTCACGTAGTTATATAGTCATTACGAGATTATTAATCAATCTCCACGCAAAGGATTCTGGGTTTTCTACGTCGACCACAATCACCTCTGCCATACCATTGGTTGACATTATGAGAGATATCTCTCATGACGGATAAGCAACATAGTAATTTCAATGTAAAAATGTATCAAAAGTGTTTATAATGACTATATAAAAATTAATAATATCTCCTGTATTATTTTACAAACATCGTTCTTTGTTTACCAACGTCACGGGCAGACGACAAATGTAGTCCCGCAGTAAATGGAGAGTGACGTGTGGCAGAGGTTATATCTGTGAACCAGTTATGTTCTCTTTGCCGGAGAGTGATTATTAATATGTTATTACGAATTAAGATCTCGAACTTACGGGATAATTGAAATAAATAAAAAATGTTACAAACACAGTTTTTTTTCAGTTGACAATTGTACGTTTGTCACCATTTTTGTTTAACGTTTAAACAGAATTTCCTCGGTTTTGTTTGTTTGTTGTACAAAATATTACACGTTATATGATACCTTACTTAGACAGATTAATGTGTTTTATGTGATCAGCCAAGTGCATGTTGTAAAAAATATTTAAAAAATGGCCGGTACTAAAAAGTGTCTCTTAACATAAATGATTATACTAAATATGCAGAATTTAATATCCGTCACTGTTGTTCGTAATAATATGTAATAAAAGAGGTAAATAAATTCTACCCCACGTGAGATATTTATGGTCGTCTGCTAGGAGGAAGTCAATTGTTCTTATTCACGTTTGAAAATAACGAATGTAAACAGATTCTCATACCTGGTATGTGTTATTAAAATGTATCGAATTAAGTCTGAAAATTATATAACTCAATAAGAAATACATACATGTAATTGCATATCATTCCGAAAGAAAATATTGTTTGATTAGTAGGTGTTATACGGTATAAATGACGTCATTGAAGGAAAGTACTGGTTAAAGAAATAATTTCAGGCCCATCTACAGTCTAAGACAATTTACTGTGGTGCAAAATTAGTCACCTTTTTTCGGACTTTACACCAGGACGGTAAAAACGCATTCAATCAATGGGTATATTTGACTCTAACGGCAGTGAAAGCCTAAGGGCGAACGATGTATAATGTAATATTAAATGAAAACTAGTTAATTTTCTTAAATGTTTTGTATCCAAGGAAAACAATGGGTAACCAAGTCAGCACAAAAATTCAAACAAGGGCAAGGTCTGAAGAGAGGGCACACAACATAAATCTACAGGTAAGTAAAATCTTTTAAATTTTAAATTTTGAAGCAATGTTCTTACACATTAATTCCACATTGTTTGTTTCCGGAAAATTAACTACGACTACAATGTTATAACGCACAGCAGTACACAAATACAGAATGGTTCTACATACTGTTTGCTCAAAATGTTCTCGATTGATGGGTTCATTTGAAGACACAGCTACAATAATTCTAAGTATTTGAAAAATCGTATGCTTAAGTACATCAATTTAAATAACAAGTTTTAAACAAACAAAGAACATTTTAAGATTTGAAACAATAAATTTGTTTGTATTTCAGAGTCTCCTACGAGATGCCATGAGATTAGCCTATGTGACATTGACGGGTGAGTTATATAGCGGATTAACTTTATTATTATTATAATTAACAGTATTTGTATAGCGCATTTAACTAATTACAAATTACTCTACGCGCTTTACATGCACACATACATGATAAATAGACTAAAATTGATAATTAAAAATTACTTTAACATTTAAAATTTACCCGAATGCTATAGAACTTAATAAATAAAAGTTATAGCAAAATTATAAAACATTTTAAACTTTATTATTAACTTGTGTTGCGTTAGTTTATTTGTTATAAGGTTTGAGGGTTTTTTTTGTTATTTTGTCTTTTGTATTTGTTTTGTTTTGTTTTGGTTTGGTTTGGTTTTGTCTTTTAATCCTTTTTTTTGTCCGAAGGGTTTTTTTAGTTATATAATCCATTAACCTTTTCTTCTGCCTGCTTTTTCAGATCTGTATGCGTACCGAGAAGAAATTAAACCGGCTATCGACAAAATAACTAAGAATACAGAAAAGATTGTCAGAATCAAAGTACACCAGGCCAAAATATACGAGGACGCAACGAGGCGATATTTAGGAAAAGTGAAACAACTTGGAAGCATTAGTAACCCCATTCACGAAACACCAGTAATAGAGTTTACTGATGCTGATAAATTGGACGTAGACGGAAGTGGATTCCGAAGAGAATATTATTCGGTTTACTTTAGAGAATGTATTGCAAACATGTTTGAAGGAAATGGCAGACAGATGATACCACGTAAGGACTGTACAAAGAAAGATGAACTGAAGGCTCTTGGGATAGCTATAGTTGAATGCATCCTAAACGGGGACTGTGGTTTTCCTTATCTTAACACGGCAGTCTACAAGAAAATAATTGGTTGTGATTCCGACACCATTGATAAGAATTTACGAAACACCGATATTCCCGATGGTGAGGTGCGAATAATAGCCGAACAGGTAGTCATCAGATTAGTTAAATTAACACTGTTTGATGAATTCTATCTAAGCTTAAATTTTAAATTTATAAACCGACGTGTTTAAGCCGATCATGTGTTTGAGTTCGGGCAATGTTTGCTTGACTGTATTGAAAGTTTTCTTGCCGAAAGTAGGATTTTTGTACTGGGTACTGCGGGTTTTTTGGCGAAGAAAATTTAACGTCAGTATATAGTTGAATATTTGCTGGAACTTGGGTTGAAGCATTCAGACAAAATAATCAAAGTTGTTCTTAAAGAGTTCAGTATTTTGTTATAAATGTTGTATATTCAATGATTTTAAAACTTTTTTTTACTTTTAATTCTTTTTTAATCAAATTTTAGATCAGTAATGCCACTACCCAAGATGAGCTAAGTGAAGTTGTTTCCAGTAACGAGGCGAGTTTCCTGAATTATGTTGGATGGCCAGCTGGACAGAAAATGACGGTGCGACATACTTATGTTTATTGCTGAATCTCAACATTCAAATTCTGACAAAATATTCCTGTTATATTACATAAAGATCTATTTGCAACAAATTTCAACTGAAGATCAATAAATAACACCTATATATACATGTATCTATATTAACAGACGACCTGCCTTGTAAGTCCGCTGTATCTACACATGTACCTATATTAACAGACGACCTGCCTTGTGAGGCCGCTGTATCTATACATGTATCTATATTAACAGACGACCTGCCTTGTGAGGCCGCTGTATCTATACATATACCTATATTAACAGACGACCTGCCTTGTGAGGCCGCTGTATATATACATGTATCTATATTAACAGACGACCTGCCTTGTGAGGCCGCTGTATCTATACATGTACATATATTAACAGACGACCTGCCTTGTGACGCCGCTGTATCTATACATGTACCTATATTAACAGACGACCTGACTTGTGAGGCCGCTGTATCTATACATGTACCTATATTAACAGACGACCTGACTTGTGAGGCCGCTGTATCTATACATGTACCTATATTAACAGACGACCTGCCTTGTGAGGCCGCTGTATATATACATGTATCTATATTAACAGACGACCTGCCTTGTGAGGCCGCTGTATCTGTACATGTATCTATATTAACAGACGACCTGCCTTGTGATGCTGCTGTATCTATACATGTACCTATATTAACAGACGACCTGCCTTGTGAGGCTGCTGTATCTATACATGTACCTATATTAACAGACGACCTGCCTTGTGAGGCCGCTGTATCTGTACATGTACCTATATTAACAGACGACCTGCCTTGTGATCTGTTAAATAGTCTCACGGGTCGTTGTAGCTGTTATTATATTTCTTATTATAATTCAATCCGTAAAATCAAAACAAAAGTGACTTCTAGGCATAACATGTTATTGAAGTAGCAAGTCTAGTTTCCTGTTGATAGTATCTCTTGGCATCATGTCATGATATTATAATACACACGTATAATGTTCAATCTTTATGTGTTATGAAAGCTATGGCTAAATAACAACTTTCTACTTCCAGATGTCCAACAGAGATGTCTTACTACAATGTATTACCCGATGGTACATCATAGATCACAGAGTGAACGAGATAGAACAGATCAGACAAGGTCTCAATTACATGGGTTTTCTGGACACAATTAAATCGAACCCATGGTTTGAACCGCTCTTTGTCTACTCGGAACAATATTGTATAACGGCGAGTTACATGAAAGATAAACTGAATCCTGTCCTCAATAAACTGGAGCCTATCAATGAAAAAGAAGCTGCTTGTAAGAAGTTTGCCGCTGAATGTATTCAGTCAATAGACGGTGAGTTGATAGTGGCAAATGTGGTAAAGCTGAATTTATTACTTTTTAACTAATTTAATATTTATTAATATTTAATTGACAGAATTTGAAGAGGTGCGAAAAAGAAGATAATTTGAACTGTCATTTAGGCTATCCTGAGGTCATCATAAAACAGAAGCAAGGAGATAGGCAACAAACAACACCATACAACTTATGAATACATACATAAGTTATTTAGTGTAGGACCACCATAGCTGTGTCCACGGTCATCAATGAAAGGCATGTTAGAATCTGATAATTGTTTTGTTGCAATTCTATTATGAACCGATTTTAACGCCAATTTCAGAAGTTCTACAGCTATATCATGAAGTCCTGTAACTGTTGTTATTGACAATCATGAGAGTGAGACTTGGACCCGTAACTTCGGTGTTGACAGGCGCGTGATCAATAGTTACTCATTGAGAACGGGTTATTGTTTGTCCAACTTCTCAAAAACACACTAACTGGTAATGAATAATAAAAACGTGTTCAATGACTGTGCAAAATAATTATATTATTTTTTTTTTGTATCGTATTTCAGATCAACAGGCGAGATTGTTGTTTGCTTTCATAACGAACCTAAATGATCCGCCCATAGTTGAGGAAGCTATCGACGTCAGATTTAACAGGCACCGCCCAGAAAGCACATTACCGGAGAGCCAAACTTGTTTAAATGTTCTTTTACTTCCACTTGGAAATAAAGATGTAGATAGTTTTAAAGACGCTTTTTGGACAGCAATTGTTGGACAAACCCAATGACTTAGTCGCACATATTCAACCGGTTCTGTGATAGACTCTGGTAGCATTATACACGTATTCTTATTTTCTCGACAGACTAAAACTGGTAGAAAATCAAATATGGCGCCATGGTTGGAAAGTGAAAGCATTTAAGTAATTACACCGACAATAATATTGTAACCATCCTGACGGTGACATTTTCTCTTGTTGTGTTGTTAACCGTGCAAATTAGATTTAAATGTTACTTTTTTATCTTTGTAAAAAGCACAAACTTTTAAAACTTTGAATGTGAAGCAACAAGATTCTTCACTATCCATTAGCAAAAATCATTAGCCAAGGAAATGTTTGAAACAGAGATACACCATATAATGAACATACTTTATTAAAATGCCGTATACATAAATTGTAAGTCAGAACGTCCGTCACAACGCTGCACTTTCCCCAACTCAAAGACTAATTCTCAGTTGTGAGTCACTTTTGAGTAACTGCACCTGACTGTTTACAATGTACTATAGCAGTGTTACAGCTATTTGTGCTTGAAACTATTTTTATGAAACATTAATTACACATTCGTTTGAACAGAGTATTTTACCTAACAAATAGTACTTACTGCAGCTCACTGATGTATAAAACTTGCCCTGGGGCCTGAAAGTTGTAATTCGTTAATTGTTTTGATTATACAAATAATTATTTTAATTCTTTACTCAGAACACAGTTTGTAGAACTACAAAATCGAGCTATCTGATTGGTCGCACACACTTTACTATTTTCTAAATTTATGAGGTTAAGAGAGCTTGGGCCTGAAAACAAAAGTTGAATATCACAGTCATAAAAACGAATTCTATGCTTATTACAAGAGTAAGAACTCATGATTTACGGAAATAAAAAAAGGTCCATATACGGATCATGCAAAAACCTTTCTCGTACTCTTTTGTGCTAAACGTATAAAACACAAACACATGTTAAAACAAAAGGAACCACTAAAACGATTATAGGTACAACACGTGCTATATGCCAGCGAACTGATAATTCAGAGATAACGTTGTTTTCATGCAAAGCACGTAGATTGCATTAACAGGTACAAACAAATTTTTGGAACATATGACAAATTACTATAGGTGATCGAAGTTTATAAGTTCACAGTGAAAAAAATGAAAAGGGGCTTTTTGTGAGTATATCTAAAGAAATAATGTATGTATAAACGAACGAACCATGTCGAATAACAAAGACTCCGGTTAGTATCAAGACGGCGTTTTTTCGATTTCCACAAAACATTATTTTATCAGTACATAATATCCGGTAATCCATAAAGATTTGTGCTATATATTTGAATTTAACATTAAACCTATCTCTATGTTTTAGTAGCCGTTTTTAAAACTAAAACCTATTTGCAGCTTCCGAATTGTTTTGTGCATATGTAAAAAGTTGCAGGATAAAAGAAAACAATACACAGTTAATGTCAACAAAAATACTAGTATAGGCTTTTAACAAAGTTCAGCAGTAAAACCTTGAATTCAATGTGTTTTGTTACTTTCTTATATAAGTATGTATATCTGATTTGTCAATCCCTAATAATGATACAGATATATGACGTCGAGAAATATACCAGTCAAGGGATGAAAAATTTCCGGATCAGAGCCGCCAGCAGCAAATACACCTGTTTTAAAACATTCAGAATCCAGGCTTATTGTAAAATAGGTAATAACATTTGAATTCGTCTTATTCGTATTAATAATATTCCGAGTATTTTGAATATGGCAAAGTTGTTTTGTTTCAAGAATGTTTAACGCCACTTTCAGCAATTTGTCAGCTATATACATGGCGTGAAGTTTTTATTGGCAGAGGAAGTCAGACTACCAGCAGAAAAAAATCGATCTTACTGGTTGGTAATCGCTGTCAATTAAGATTGAAAAATTATATAAAGCACCCTGTCCGCAGTGAGACTCAAACCCGCTATCTAAGTGTTGATAGACCACGTGATCAATAGTAGACGAACTACCTTAACCACTCCGCCACCGAAGCCCCTAAAATTGGTAAACAAACAACTGATAATAAATATGTCACATATATAGAAAAAATATCGCAGCCTGGCAAATGTAAATTGAGGTTAGAAAGGCGTGTATATCGAAGAAAAGTGAGTATTTTTGCGGTCTTGTTGTGGAAAGGGCTATCATCAGACATATTACCAGCTTATGTAATTATTTTGCAGCCTACAAGATTTGACCAAGACGTTTTGTAGATAAAAATGTGTGTTAAATGTCTCGGGGCTGAGTGGTTTATGTACGTAGTCATCTGCAGTTAATCATCGACGTGTCAACACTAAGGTTTTGAGTTGGAGTCCTACCTCGGTAGCGTAATAGTTCTGTGGTTTTTACAGAGTACCTTGCCTGCATCCTCTAATAAAAAACCATAATATCGCTGAAAAATTGCTAAATATGGCGTTAAATATTATTTGAACAAAACATTACTTTAGTCAACAATCAGGAAATTGACAAAGTATATATTAATTTCAAAATTTATTCCTTTGATTTTATTTTATGAATTTATTCTAAACAATGACTTAAATGTTTGTTTAAATTGTGTATTCGAGTTGGTCGTCGTATATACTATTGATATTCCTTTAACATTTCTGTGTGGTGAACATTCAAAGTCAGTTAAAGTGCGCCAATTACAAATATTGTGGTCACAGACGTTTTTGGATGACCAATAGTATAATTGTTATGGGAATTTGACATTAATTTAACTCGTAGGTAATTACGTGTTGAAAAAATTAACAATAATGTTCTGTTTGACTCATTAATTGGTCAACACTGACTAATTTTGAAGCCTACATAGTAAAAACCATTATGTCACAAATTTGGAGTACTAAATTTATTTACAAAGAAAGAAAATTTATAGCGAAATAAATAAGTGAAATATGTTTTCTATGATAGAGAATTGTAAGAATTTGGATAAAAAAACTCTGTTTTTATGTCAGTATATTTGGAAATAAAAAAAGACAACACAGTTTTTGTGTCCCATAAAATGCTGTGAATTACGTTACAATTTCATGATAGTCGTATTGCAAACAAATTTGATTAATACAGTAATGATTCATGAACGAATATGTACAAAAATGCTTCAAAGTATTTATAAATCATGATTAAAAGGTGTATGAATAATTTTGGCCTAAAAACTAGTCTTTGATTTCAATTTTTTAATTTTTGCATTTAATTGTGAATTACGTTACGGTACCTTCCTCATAATCGGTATATGCTATAAGCGTCAAACACTGTGAGTAATAAACACACTGATGTTAACCATAATTGCCATATAAACATTGTTTTTAGCTGTTAAAACATTTCTCATATATTTGCAAAATATTGCTGCTCGGGCGTTAAACACCATTAATCAATCAATCAATCATATATTTGCAAATGCTTATGTCCGTAAATTACGTTGCAGTGAATTACGTTACGGTATATTCAGTAAACATGCTTTAAAACTTATTTCCTAGGAACAAATTACCTGGAAACATTATTTTTTGACACCGCCTAAAATAAGGGCGTTTATTGAAAACTAAGTTGCCAAGCGGGAGACATTTGAAACATTTTCTTGTGTAAACATTACCATCACTCGTAAGTACACATTTATTTAACAAGAACACATATTATATAGCATTAATTGTCAGCGAAAATTATTATTAAACGACACAATATATAATATACTGCAGAACTGTGAATATGGAATATTGATTCCATTTGTATTTACGTCACGTGAGGGCACAAAGTTTAGTGTAACGTAATTTACGTATTGTAACGTAAATCACATGCACATTTATGTTATAATTTGTTTCCAAAAAATGGTAAAAGTTGATAAAATGATGTGAAAAAAAATGTTTAAACACTAACCGAAGATAGGCATACAATTTAGAAGGAGTTAGGCATTTGGAAACGTTGACATTTCCTTATCGATACTACCAAACACCAGTTGGATATATCATTTTGTTTTAAAATGGCACTTTCATTTTAAATTTTATCTTGCTATAATTGAAAGCATTTGCAAAAAATAAGTATAAATTATAATACAACACCATGACAATAAATAGTTTAGAAAATCATGTAGTAAAGATCTATCACTCTTACTTTCTTGTGTAACGTAATTCACTATTGTGTAAAAAGACAATTGTCAATACAACAGTACTGAATACACAACCATTTGTTCCAAAACATTTAATGGTGTGAAATGATCATAGCCCATTGTTTATCTTTAATCAAACCGTTGTGAACAACACAATTTCATTTGTGTAACTGGAGATTTTTTTAATATTTCTTCGCATTGGGAATTTAATGTGACATTTTAAAAGATTTTATGTTTTATGTGTTAAAATCGTTGCAAAGATATTGCAAATCATTGTACCAAAAAAAATAATCATAACCCAAAAGCTCTTTTTCAATAATGGTTTCAATTTAAACATAAGATAACAAGATTGTATATATTTTATGGACTTCTGTGAATTACGTTACACATGGTACTAGTTTAGTTTAAACATATTTTATTTGCTCAAATATGCAAATAGGATAAGACACAAGTTAATCAAACTTATGAAGTCTTCTCCAAATATACAGTATGTTACAAAAATATATTGATGGAGCAGCATACATAGTAATACAATTCAAATTATATTATGTTTGTTAGAAATGAACCTTAAGGGATAAAAAAAAACATTTGACAGATATTAAAGAAAAAAAAGGAATAGAGAGAAAATAGAGGATAGATGATAGATGATAGATGATAGATGTGATGATGAGTGTGATTTAAAAACATTGTGAAAAGAATCAATCAATCAAACAATCGGGAACCTTTCTGACCCTTTAATATACTCAAAGACGTGCTTAAAAACTAGTTCGTTCTGCTCATTAGTCAAAAGCGAATTACCAAATGTAAGAAGTTCTAAATTTACTGGGCAATAGATTGGCAGCCACTGAAGGTTTTGAAATAATCTATTCCTAATGTTAGCATACTTCGAACATTCCAAGAAGTAATGATTTGAATCTTCACGATAAGATCCACATCGACAAGATGGATCAGATAAAATATTTACCTTGTATAGGTCATAATTCAATGTTGATGCTGAACATCTTAATTGGGTTAGGACAATATTAAGTTTTCGATTACCATATTCATAGTGTTTTGGAACTCTTCTATGTGGGTTCAAGTTTTTTAATTCAGATTTAAATTTAAATATAGAGTCAACATTACGGAGTGATAGATCTAAACGGTTCCACTGTCGAATAGTTGAAGGTATGAACGATTCTTCAGTCAGGGAAAGTCTACAGAAGGGAGTCATAATATTGTTACCATTGCGCAAGGGATAAACTGCCGTGCTTTGTATTGTAGGAGGAATTAAGTTACACAGATATGCTGGTGCCGAGTTGTGCTGTATATTATAGAACATTTGTAACTTCCTGCGTTTCCTGCGCTCATCCAAAGACTCCCACCCAATTTCAGTATAAATATTAATTGCATTAGTAAATATTGGTAGGCCTGTGACTATTCGAGCAGCCTCGAGTTGTAATTGTTCAAGTTTATTGCAGTAGCCCACCCCCATGTTGTCCCAAACTTCACAGGCATATTCAAAAAGTGGTCTTATGAAGACTAAATATAGTTTTTCTAAGTTTTTCCGAGTAAGTTTATATTTAAGTTTCCTGAGTACGTTCAGGTGCTTTGAAACACTACATATAATATTATCAATGTGTGTATTCCACTTAGCATCACTGCTAAAGGTGACCCCTAGATGTTTATGAAGATTAGTAATGGGTATATTAATGTCACTTAGTGTAAATCGCATATCCGGCGTTATTATGTTTGAAAATAACATAATTTCAGTTTTTTCGGGGTTAAATGACATTAACCATTTTTTGGACCAGTCGTTCAGCTCTTTCAAATCGTGATCGATAACAGTCTGTATCTGCGAAGGGTCGCGACTAGAATAGCTGAACGACGTGTCATCAGCAAACAGTCTACATAAGGAGACAAGTTTTTCAGCTATGTCATTGATATATATAATAAATAATAATGGACCAAGCACCGACCCTTGTGGGACACCAGCAGACACATTGCAAAGCTCGGATGATGATTGTTTGATTACTACTCTCTGTTGTCTATTATTCAAATAGCTTTTAAACCATTCTAATAAATTTCCATTTACTCCATACGATTTCATTTTATGTAATAAACCTTTATGCCAAACCTTATCAAATGCTTTGGAAAAATCACAAAAAACAAAGCAGTTTATTTCCTTCTTCTCGAGTGAATTTAAAATACAATTGTAAATTTCTATCAACTGGTGGACTGTGGAACAATTAGGAAGAAAGCCAGACTGGTATTGATATATAAGATTATTTCTTTGCATGTGGTTAAAAACATACTTATAAATAATACGTTCCATTACCTTGCCGACGCAGCTAATAAGCGATATTGGTCTATAATTAGACGGGATTGAGCTGTCACCCTTTTTGAATATTGCAATAACATTTGCAATCTTCCAACCAGATGGGTATTTGCACTGATCTAGAGATTTATTAAATATTAAGTGAAGTGGAATTGCTACTTTTTCGGGACAAAGTTTTAACATTTTGTGGCTTATTATGTCTGGCCCTGATGCTTTATTGGGTTGTAGAGTTTTTATAATGTCTACAATTTCTTCTACACATGGTACTACTACTGTAAAGTGTAATAAATATCTGTTTGATAAAATTTCAAGTCTTTTAAATTTGTTAAGTATTATCTTTAATGGTCAACAAACGAACATATTTATTTAAATGGTCTTTAGACTTGGAAAATAAAAGAGTATCAACATTGAAAAATAGACACTTTTTCTTTAAAGCGTCTATTTTCCTTTTTATTGTTCAAGTATCAAGGAGTTGACTGATATCTTTTAGAGTTGGTTAATGTTGGGTTTCTTAAATGTTTTATTTGGTAAATCAATCATATATCTATCATATAAATGTGTTTTATATGCAATTGTGGTTCTTTTTACGATAAAATATGTTTGATATAGTTACAGTAGACAGAAGTAACGTAATTCACCATCCAAAATACCACCACATGTATATTCATGTTTTTCTTGATGTGAACTTGTTATTCAAGAGCTACCTTTTTTGTTTTCTAATTGTTCAAATATAGTTCTTACAAAATAAATACATTTGTCTTGTTTTCAAAGCCGAAAATCTTCAGCCGTTTTTCCTGTGCAAATGGCGCACTTTAACTGACTTTGAACCTGAAGTATGCATTACATTGTGGTTTAAATTTACCGGTGTGTTATAAGTCAGGTAGGTTGTAGGTAAATTAAAGAATGGAACAGAAAGTGATTTCAACGGGGTCAATATTTTAGTCAGATAATTTAAAGTGCGTTACACATGATTTGTTTCAAAACTAATTAAGGTGTAAAATTTATTTAGACATTGTTGAAGAAATACAGGAAGTATTGTAAAAATGTGGAAATTGGAAACGTCTATTGTGAAATACACACACCAGAATAATAAATAATTTATCGAGGTAAGTTCATGTTTATTTTCACATTTCTTCTGCGCGAAATATGGACTTCAGTTCAATAAACCAAATTTCTGAAATCTACACCATGTACGTGTCTATAATCCGGATCGTCATTTTCCGGAGATACGCATTAGCTTTTAAACAGTCCAGATTGATTGGTTTCCTGTCATTGATTATGACATAGAGTCTTAAGGCATATTTTAAATTAAGGAAATGCTTTGAGCATCATAAACCAAAGATTAAAACCTTAATTCATGTATTTGATCATACCATTACACCTATTTTATTATATGGTAGTGAAATATGGGGCCAATTTCCACCAAATAAACTTTCAGACTCTTTCTTTGATAAACTGTGTAACGAATTACCAGCAGAGAAGATTCATATAAAACTTTGCAAATATGTACTAGAATGTAGCCGCCGTGCAACTAATAATGCCGTTAGAGGAGAGCTTGGTAGACTGCTACTTTTTTTTACAAGTAGTCTTTAACATGATTAAATATTTAGTTCGCTTATCAAATGCTGACTGTACCGGCCTCATCTGTGATGCATATATTGAGTCCAAAAAACTTCAGTCTGAAAATAAACCATGCTGGTTCAATTGTGTAGATGAAATTTTGAGTTATTTTAACATTGATATTAATAATATAATAGGGAAGTCTACACATGTTTTAAAGAGACATATCTTTAAGTAATTATTCAAAAATATAAGAAAATATGGAATACTGAACTGTTCAGTGATAACAGATCTTGGAATGGGGGGCAATAAATTAAGAACTTATAGACTTTTCAAGAACAAATATGAGTATGAACCTTATTTATATTGGGGGGATTATAGACAGAGAAGATTGCTAACAAAATTTACAATTAGCACTCATAATTTAGAAGTTGAAACTGGTAGATATAAGAATATTCCTTTTGATCAGAGAACATGTAAATTATGTAACCAGACAGTTGAAGATGAAATTCATTTTTTGTTTGAATGTACATCACTAAGTCATGTTAGACTGCCTATTATTAATGAAATTATTCTTAAATATCCTAACTTATATCAACTAGATAATAAACAAAAAATTGTGTGGCTTTTTAATACTGAAGATAAATTTATCTATAGCAAACTTTATCTTTTACTTACAAATCTGTTTAGTGTAAGGAATGTGAAACTTGGTATGTCATAATTATCTTGAAATTAAAAATATATTTTATGGTATTATTTTGTAAGCCTGTCTTTCACTATTTATATTATTTATATATCTAATGCTCTGCTTCTATTAGGATCACTGTACTTGCTGAATCAAAATTGTATTTAATTTTATTAATTTTTTCTTTCTTTCTCTCTTTGTCTCGCTCTCTCATATGTTTTACTAATTACTTAAAATCAAGAAAATCATTTGTACACTTTAATTCTTATTTGATTGTTCAGCTCCTTTGGGGGCGTCTTAATTGACAAATAAAATTATCTATCTATCATAAACAATACATACTGGACGATTTGTCAGACAAGATGTGATCATTATTTGTCATTTGACATCTTTAAAATGACATACAAGTACTTGATTTAAACTGCATTGGTAATTTAAAATACTGATAACAGCTATAATGGGTTATAGCTGTTTACTGTTGATTAGCATGTTAAGTGTTGTATTCTTTTATTACAGAACGTGAGACGTCAGATGGATTGTTGGATTATATGGACGGTTCTAAACTATTACTGACATGAACGTTAACCAACATTAGTTAGCTTATTCCAAGTAAAATGGGAAACTCGGACTCAACAGTGAAGAGTCCACGCGTGGATGTGGATGATATAACAGACAGGAGAGGTAGATATGCTAATTATTTACTGAGACAGTCACTGTAAATAAGGTATCAAAACAGTTGCGTCATTCTAGCGGTCGATAAAGTAAATAAAATTAATCACTTCAAACTGTAAGACAGAATATAAACTCACAAAAAAATAACACAAGATATACAGAACATTGCCATGCTTTACACGGCAGGCTTGGAACAATCGCATCAATATCTTTATAGTTACCTTTTTATGTGTTTGTATTCTCAATATTTCGTTCGTCATTATTGTTAGTTGTTATATTTGTTAGCAACAAAGTAATTGGGTAATAGTAAAAACAGGGTAACAATTTATCAACATACCATTCAAAACAAAAGAGATTTAAAAACCAAGAAAACATTTTAAAAAAAATCTCAGAATTTATTTGCAGTACAGTAGTTTTATTAAGTTTCATTTCAGTTCTTTCTGATTTGGGGATTATTATCTCCTTCTATAGTAAATTTTGCTTATAAAATTGTTAATTTCGAGCAATAATACTTTTCCTGTTCATGTCTTATGTACAATGTTATTGCAATAAAGTTTAGCATTCATGATGTACAAGTATATATTTTAATCCAGAAATCACCATGTTTTATATTTATTCACAACTTTAGCTCAAGACACAACAGACAGTTTTAAGAATATAGTCGATAACATCAAACGCATGCAGACTGGCAGGAAAAAAATGATTTCTGTGGATCGTGAAGACGTTTTAAGTGTTATGTTTCCATATTTAAAACAACCTCACAGTGAGTTATCTCCCCTGGACATTTCCTTCGAATGTGACGGTGTGTCAGAAAGAGCTGTGGACTTAGGTGGACCAAGCCGTGAATTATTCACATTGTTATTTCAGGAGTTTTTACAACCTACTCTTGGGATCTTCGAAGGTCATGGTGGGTTCGTCCTACCTGTGAACAATAAAAAGGCTATTGACACCCGCATCTTTCGTGCGTTTGGAAAAGCTGTGGTTATATGTTTCTGCACCGATTCTCATGGACCAGGATTTCCCTACTTTCCGCCTTTCGTTGTGAGTTACCTTATAGGTAGGGAATACGAACATGAACTGAGTTCTCTGTTTGTGGTAAATAAATACTTAAAGGAGTTTATTACAGATGTAAGTATGTCATAGGTATACCTCGGTAATTCAAAATTGACTACATATGTAAATCGATATAAACAGATATATCTTTAATATGGATGGACGGTTAACAAAGGAATCTGTGTCTAATGGCATCCACTATAATATATAGCAAAAATAACTATAAGTTCATTTGTTGTGGCATCAAATTTCACACTAGGTAATCCCCTACAATGTCAAACGAATGCCCGATGAAAAAGCAACCATGCAACCATGGCGGTCTGTGACTTTGTTGGCTAATTAATCATTTCAATAAAAGTGCAAATCAAACCTATTACAGTGAAACCATTTTTGTTCTAAGTAAACATTAAAATGAGATTGACTGATTTTTTTTCATTTAACGGATACAATTAGACTTTGCTTTTTCGAAATCTACCAATCCATTTTATGTAGCCCCGTGCGGGATCCGGGTGGCTAAAAGAATAGACCGCAGTCGCGCTAGCTTGTCGTAAAAGGCGACTAAATAGCGCCCAGTACCCTGACCGGCGTGTCAGGTCGGTTTGCCTAAAGACCGACTGGGATGTGTGCCCCAGGTGGTTGAATGGGGTACCCCTGGCAAGCTGGGGTTGTCAGGCCATAATACGGTAAACCTGACCGCAAACCATATTAGTGCACCGTGTTGGGAAAAATGCCACGTTCCTCGCACGTTAAAGAACGCTGCTGTAGTATTCGCTATGAGAAGGGATTTCGATCCCGCTACAGGAGGCTAAATTGCCCGACCCTATCCATCCTCCCATTTGCCAGTGGCAATCTAAAATCCGTTACCCCTATTTTTCCTTGTGTCCCATCACATTTTCATTCATCATTTTTTCATGTTCATTTTATCATCCATTTCATGTTCATCGCCTGAATATAGCTGAAATATTGCTGCTCGGGCGTTAAACACCATTAATCAATCAATCAATCCATTTTATGTTCCCATAGATAACAAATTGCAACAACCAAGACGAACTGGACGATGTGTTGGGAAATGATGAGGAGAGGTTTACAGACAACTGTGGCTGGCCAGGGGTCGAAAGAGTAACAGTTAGCATTGCTTTGTATACTAATACATTGTACAATTCAACCAAGTCATAAATATTGATAAAGGGTTATTGCCAAATATTGGTGTATATTATTCCGAACAAATATTATATTGATCTACATTGTGAGTGCAATTTGTATTCTGCATGAATTTTTTTTTCAGTTTTGGTGCACAAACGCGTTTATTGAATAGTAGAACTTCAACCTTGATCAGAACACCATTCAAACATGTTGATGACGTCATGAATTGTAATTGATATTGTAATACATTGCATGGCTCCTTTTGGTTACTTGTACTGAAAATATTTACCCCTTAAGGATGTTCGCTGGTCATGTTGAAAATAACAAGGTATCTAAATTCATATATTTGATAAATAGACCATAGTTAAAGGTACAAAATAAGCTTAAAAAATTCATAGGTTGCTGAACTCTTTTTCGAGATAATAAGCATCCAAAATTTGGCGGGAAAAAGCTTTCTCTGATTTTTACATAGGTTTAGCATTGGACATGTTTTAGTGTAAAAACCTATGAAAAAATAACACGAAATTTATAAAACTTTGTAAATTAGCTTTAAATGACCCAATAAACCCTATTATAAAAAGAAATAGGGGGTTTCTGTGCAAAAACATTATCCCTATTTTAATGGTAAAATCTAGAGGATTCTGAAAATCTGACAGAAATCTCAAAAATTGACCAGCAATCATCCTTAATTCTGGCTTGCATGGTTGAATTGAATTCAGTTATATGGCATTTCGCTTTGTTTTATTTCCTTTTGTTGTAGTGTTTTGCCTTTCTGTTCCTTTCTCTTTTTTACCAGTGTTATAAGTGAATTTTATTCGACTAAACATTGGTTTGTCATGTTTAAAACTCTATGTACTAATAGACATGTGTATTGTACTGTAACCACACCAAATAAAAAGTGCAAACTCTAGAAACATGAAATAGAAATAAATACCAACCTTTATCGTATGCTTAGGCACTGACTGACGCTGATTGACAATGTGACCTTCATCGTATGCCTAGGCACTGACGCTGATTGACAGTGTGACCTTTATCGTATGCCTAGGCACTGACGCTGATATACAATGTGACCGTCATTTTATGCCTAGGCACTGAAGCTGATTGACAATATGACCTTCATCGTATGCCTAGGCACTGGCGCTGATTGACAATGTGACCTTCAACGTATGCCTAGGCACTGACGCTGATATACAATGTGACCTTCACCGTATGCCTAAGCACTGACGCTGATATACAATGTGACCTTCATTGTATGCCTAGGCACAGACGCTGATTGACAATGTGACCTTCATCGTATGCCTAGGCACTGACGCTGTTTGACAATGTGACCTTCATCGTATGCCTAGGCACTGACGCTGATATACAATGTGACCTTCATTGTATGCCTAGGCACTGACGCTGATTGACAATGTGACCTTCATCGTATGCCTAGGCACTGACGCTGATTGACAATGTGACCTTCATCGTATGTCTAGGCACTGACGCTGATTGACAATGTAACCTTCATCGTAGGCCTAGGCACTGACGCTGATTGACAATGTGACCTTCATCGTATGCCTGGGCACTGACGCTGATTGACAATGTGACCTTCATCGTATGCCTAGGCACTGACGCTGATTGACAATGTGACCTTCATCGTATGCCTAGGCACTGACTCTGATTGACAATTTGACCTTTACCGTATGCCTAGGCACTGACGCTGATTGACAATGTGACCTTCATCGTATGCCTAGGCACTGACGCTGATTGACAATGTGACCTTCATCGTATGCCTAGGCACTGACGCTGATTGACAATGTGACCTTCATCGTATGCCTAGGCACTGACTCTGATTGACAATTTGACCTTTACCGTATGCCTAGGCACTGACGCTGATTGACAATGTGGCCTTCATCGTATGCCTAGGCACTGACGCTGATTGACAATGTGACATTCACCGTATGCCTAGGCACTGACGCTGATTGACAATGTGGCCTTCATCGTATGCCTAGGCACTGACGCTGATTGACAATGTGACTTTCATCGTATGCTTAGGCACTGACGCTGATTGACAATGTGACCATCACCGTATGCCTAGGCACTGACGCTGACTGACAATGTGAGAAAACAAATAAGTTAAGAAATTTATATTTTGAAACAACTCATAACGTTTGGAAATAACTACCACATTTTTTTTAAAATATATATTATTTGCTTCATTCATTTATCTTCGGATTTTTAATAATTGGTGCGTTTTTAAATTTTTAGATGACGAACCGTTGGTCTTTTGTTCAAACTCTGCTTCAATGGGATCTTATAGACAAACGCAAGGCTGCATTAGATGATATAAAAGAAGGACTAAACACTTTTAACTTTCTAGAAGAGACTAAATCACTTCCGGAATTTGAACGAATATTTCGTTTGAGAAATAAAGAGAAAACAGCAGCCGATTTTATACAACAGAAACTCATACCGGAAGTTCAAAAGTTAAAACCTGAAAACCAAGAAGAAGAAAACGCACAGAAACAAATGGTTAAATGTCTTCAAATACTAGAAGGTATAGAAAAACATGTGCAAAATGAAACAAAAACACACACACAAACAAAACAGAAAATATGCGACCTAAACCCAATAAAAACCGTGGTGGATGTTGTTTCTGTCTCTAATAAGACACCCGTCGAGTTACTATATGTTTAAAATGACACCATTAAATAACAATATTTGACCTTGTCGCAGCTATCATTTGTGTATAAAGATTATCGGTTAGTGTTCTATTTACCATTTTGGAAGGAGAATATAAATGGACCATTGTTTTCATTATTGTTGTTGGTTTAAATACCAACACAATGTATCATTGCATTACAATGTAATAATATAAAGACCTAATCATTTATATTTATTGATTTAGTGACGATAAGAAACGCTATTGTTCATTTTTTTATTAAACACATTTGTGGTTATGTTTCAGACAACGAATCAGCCTATTTATTTCAGTTCATTACTGGCCTTGATGACGTCCCTCCCTACAACTTTTCAATACAGGTGGCGTTTAACAAGAAGAACCGACAGGCAACGTTACCGGAAGCAATTACGTGTATTCAACGTTTATTAATACCACTCGGAAACAAATCAAGACTTGACTTCTATAAGTCATTTGATGTTGCAATCAAAATGGGACGCTTAGGATTTTCCGAACAATCCTAGCTAGTATTGTGATAGATGTAAAGATTCGTTTTACAGTGGATCGTTTTATAATGTATATACTAATGCAATATGTAGATTGTCTCTATTTATTTATTTTTATTGATTGCTATTAAGTCTGTAAAGCTCATTTGACTCACTTGAGTCGAGAAAGTCCTTGGACTAATTTTACACTTTTTCGATAATATTGAAATGTAAATGTATAAATGAAATTTAAAGGATTTGTGCAATGAAGCAAAATCATATACATATTTAATCTTGTTTGCCTGTAATTTCTTGTTTTATTAACGGGTATAATGCATTATTAGTTTGGGTGGATATTTATAGAAGTGCACGGTCATGGATCAATGGACATTATGCAGTTACTGACTTTGATATAGGCTGCTTTCGAGATTTCTTAATAACAGAAAATGTAATATTAACTGAACCGCTAAGCGATTTTTATTTCATATTAAACTCAGTTATTGTTTTATTACATATAAAAAGCAACATATCCTCGTCTATCGTTTAAAATCTATTGAGCGGCAGACGTAAATTGTTGTTGACGAGATTTGCGTGATTACATTGATTAGATGATTGAGATTAAGACGACTGTCCTGATTGGCCGCAAGTGTACTTTTTATATATTTTAGGGTAAATAAGTTAAAATTGAATTCCGCTTGGCCGCAGCACTGTTGCGATTTGACATGAATGTTTTTATTATCGCTATTTTGTGCTATTTTCCTTTGATTGAGCAAGCAATCGTGATCGTTTCATTGTGACGTTGCATATATACAATACAGCGCTTCTCGATCCGCCATCCGCTTGATGGATAATTTTGGTGTGTTCCCAAAACATTAACTCGCAAATTAAACATCTAATTAAGAAATGCCCGTTGAAGTTTTGTTATTTATATTTTACATGGGAGTAGACGTTTCCAGAATACATGTTATGAATTTTTTTAGGATATGTTTCGAGAATAATCCATTTATCAATAAAAATTATATTAAGTATTTATTTCGTTATGCTTCCATTCTGGTATGGTTTTTTTAAGAATAGGAAGACTTTATTGTTTAGATACTTCTTGTCTTTTGGTCTTGTGGTTCCACCAGTAGCAGTGAAGATCACAGGACATGGACACTAATATTTGTCAGAGTGCAAATGGTAAAGCGGAGGGCACTGCGTATTGATTACAGGTTTATCGGGGTGCAAGGGTATGGAACGAAAAACAATGGATAAAGAGTGTAATATATATCAGAGTGCATGGGCGTGGACCGAAGGACGTTACGTATTATGTGTAGTCGAGTAATTTTACAGTTGTGCGTAGATTCTAGGTATTTTCCCAACCAAATCAACTGTAACACAACTGAGTTATTTCTTATTATTATATTACAGTAAGCATGCTACTACCAATATCGGTGGCCATGTGGTTAAGTGGTTAAGTTAGTCATCCACTACCGATCACGTGATATGTCAACACCTAACCTAAATACGCGGCAAGGTATGCTCGACTAAACCATAATTGACAAGGATTATCAGTTTTCTTGTCTAATGTGTGGGTTTTACACCGGGTACCTCCTCCAATAAAAACTAGGCGCCATTATACAGCTGAATATTGCGGAAAGTGGCGTTAAAATACAAGAACAAACATCTGAAACGTTAGATCATTCCAAATAAATCCAGATCTTAACAATAAAAGTGTGCAATTTAAAGTTAAATTTCAACACAATTATACAAACTATTAAACAATTATCACCCTAGATGATATTTGACCCAGTGATTTCTTTCTTCGAGAAAGTAAGGTTACCCGAGGGCTTGTCCCGAGGATGACCTTACTTTTCGAAGGGAAAGAAATGCCGGGTCACATATCATCTAGGGTGATAACTGTTATATTATATCGAATATTTAAATGAAAACATTTTAATATTTGCAACATATTTTGGACATTTTAACCTTTTTCCACAGGAAAAAATCGAGCCCATACAATGTAGACAGAGACATGTTAACATATACTACTGATTTGTTTTAATGTTTTATTACGTACATGTACATTTATCCAAACTCTCAATTTTGTAAATGTTTCATTATTTTATGCACTTGAAGATTGATGGACACCAAGCGAGGTTGACCTTACCAGGCGACCAAACGTTTACCGGTTGACCCAGCAAAATATCACATGTCACGTGACGGCGTCTAAGCGAATCAAAATAAAGATTTCTATATGAGTATATAATATAATGAAATCTTACATGGTTTACACCTTTAAGTTAGTTAGTTGGACAGTCAGTGAGACGCGCAGCAGCACTCCGACTTGTTCCAGCCCAACACGCAGACGATGTCTGGTTTCCACGCACTAGAAGACTTAGAAGACACCGACTTGCCCATCGACACTACAACTTTTACAGACTATGTTGTCACCGAATGAATTGATTGCGGCCGCACTCTATTGAATAATTGCAACACAGCGGGACTCCGCACCACCATCAACCAGATTTTCAAAGACATTGACACAGTAAACGTGATAACCCGTATTCAACTTCAGACCGGCGAACCCAAAACCCATATCCAAGAAGTACCAAACCATCGACAACTACATCAGCTCATTGAAGAACAGACTAGCCAACAACACAATCGACCTCATAGAATATGTGGATGCCGTGTGACAGCTACTACATCTTGGATAAAAACTAAATAGACTTTACGTGTAATTTTATTTTTATTTTGATATATTGTGCTACAATGAAAGTATTTATAATGTTAAAATAAAATGTCAACGATACATGAGATCACTTGCATATATGTTTTCATTATTATAATATTTCCAACTTTTGTACTAATGTTTGATGTACTGTAAATATTTTTTTCGTATTTGTTGTTATACATAATGTTATGTTTCAACATGTGTGTATAATTAATAATTTTTTTCTAGTCATTGTATCTCAATAAATAAATAAATAAATAAATAAATAAATAAATAAATAAATAAATAAATAAATAAATAAATAAATAAATAAATAAATAAATAAATAAATAAATAAATAAATAAATAAATAAATAAATAAATAAATAAATAAATAAATAAATAGTTCCTAACGTAGGCGTGAATTAAACTCGTTAATAGCCAGTGACTTATAATCACTTAAAAAATAAACATCCAACACATTTAAGGTGCTCAAATACGATGATTGCAGGATAACACTGTTTTACAGTTTAATCAGGTTACATTTTTACTAATTAAATCTTTTAAATTATACAATATTATAATAATATAAATAAATTTTGCGAGAAAACTGACTTTTGATTGGCTCAAAAATATTTTCTATCAGAGGATGGAAAACAAATTTGATCGTCATGAAGACACGCGCCATTTGACGTCATATATTACTCCGCGGGAAACTAACAGTTTTTGTATTGATCTCTTTTTAAAAAAATGTCCAGTTACAAAAATAAAATTGTTGAGTTTATTCTATTGTTTGAATTGATTTATAAGTGTTAACTACAAAAAAAAATTTTTCCATCGAGGGATAACAAAATGTCCGTTATGCACATTTAATATAATCCGCTACGGGGATTATACAATGTGCAAAACGGAAATTTTGTTATCCCTCGATGGAGAAAATATTTTTGTAGTTAATTTTGAAATAAAATATATCATAACAGAGAAGGAACGATAAGGGTGTATGATTGACAATGAATACAAATTTCGGACAATTAGAAAACCATACAGACAAGCTGCAAAGCGTGTCCCTAGGTGGCGGATAGGAGAGGCCTTCTCGTTGAGAGG
The DNA here is from genome assembly GCA_944474755.1 of Limnoperna fortunei. Lineage (NCBI taxonomy): Eukaryota > Metazoa > Mollusca > Bivalvia > Mytilida > Modiolidae > Limnoperna > Limnoperna fortunei. Next base: position 32,898,748 of record OX104120.1, on the reverse strand, counting down.
TTGTCATAGCCTCACTAGGCGCACAGTGGGTAACATATATCTAATAAGTATACTGGTATGTACTTTCCTCATAAATATATGTGTTCTTTAAATATGAAAGTTGACAGAGTTGTACTATTTTCCATGATAATGACGTCATAATGATGACATGGACGTCTTAGGTGCATCCATTTATGTCCAAATGATGTTTTAGGTAACCGTTTCCTAGTTTTGTTTGAGAAAGCGTGAGAACAAGAAAAATATGCATATGAGGAACACATTGTACATTACATATCTTTTCGTAGTGATTGTTTGGTAAACAAATACAAGGTCTGATAAGTTATTATACCTACTTCAAAATACCAGTATATATATTGTTTTACTCATACATTTAAATCTCCCACAAACTCTATCTTCAATAATCCTAGTTTAAATCTCTTCACAAGTTCCATCGTGTTTTAATCACTACACTAAATATAGACCGCTGATTTATGGTATGTAATTAGTTTTCTTTAAGATTTTGGAAGAAATTCAAATATCGATTTTGTACATGCGTGTCACATTTAAACCCCCTCAATCTTTGGCTTGATATACAAGCAGCGGTAAGTATATATAATATATATGTAGTTAAATTGGCATGTTTACTTTATATTTCTCATGATAGTTTTTAAATTATAAAAAATTCTTACAAGGTCTCTCGAACTGTTGTGTACATAATTGAGCCCCGTTCATCGATAGTAACATTTCAGCAGTGTGTACAGTCACAACATACGTTATAATGATAGATCTTGGGATTAGTATTATGATTGTATAGACCGGTCAGTGCTGTTGGCTATAAAGCCATTTAAACAAGGATTTGTTGTACCTAAGTGTAGATTTAGTATGGCTGTCACCGTGACTCGTTGGTACCTAGGTGTAGATTTTCTATAGCTGTCACGTGACTTATTGAGCATTACTGGAAATCAATCGCTCCAATAAGATCAGAAATTTTTGTTGAGTCATATGTAGTCTTTCTTGTTCCTGGTTTAACTGTTTCCTGACAATTATTGATTCGATAGGTTTCTATTTAGGTTTCTATTTAGAGCCAGGCACCTAAGCACCCGAATGCACCCTTGGTTTTTGTTGATTTTAGTTTTTGTTCATATAATTTCCGTGATTTCTTGCAAACATGTCTAACGTTGTGTACAGTCTGTTCCTCAGTATTAATTTTTTTAAAATAATGTACTGAGAGTTTATTCCTTAAATCTAAATTTTCGGTCCAGTGGGAGTAAACGTAAAGTTTTGACTTTTTAAATGAACTGATTAATTGATGCTGTTACTAATTAACGAAATAAATAAATGTCAAATGCTCCAGACTGATATTAAAAGTACTGATAACAATGAACACTTATAACTACTTCCTGGCTTCAAATAATACACGTTTATAGGCAGATTGATTGATTTATTATTGATTGATTGATTGATAATCTAAGCCGTGTATGGCAGGTTTCCTTGGTGTGGGGAGTGGAAGGTTAAAATTTCTATGTTGACTTGCTGTAATATAAAAAATAGTCCACATAAATAGTACAATGATAATTGCTAGGTTGTAAACAAATTTATGGTACGTGTTTATTATATGCGAAGAAAATATTTTTTCAGAAATCGAAATGGGCTTATCACAGTCATCAAATAAAAACCCACCAGGAGCAGTCCGTGGCTTAGAGGCAAGTATTAAAAGGGTCTACTCTTAACAGAATGTTGTTTAGGAGAGAAACGTTTTTCTTTCCTTTTGTTTTTGGAACAATTTCAATTGCAATTTTTTAAGCGTTGGTCAAGTTGGTTACTTGTTCAACGTTCAACGTTCAACCTACAGAAAATATAAACGACAATTCTAGTTCTAAATTGGACACAGTTCTTTGTTCAACATTCACAACGAATGTTTTCATAGGAACTGTGAATGTTGAACGAGGAACTATAAATTGTGAATTGTGAATATTGAACCAAAAACTGCGAATGTTGAACTAGGAACTAAAACATCGTATGTTGAACTTGGAACTGCGAACGTTGAACGAAGAACTACAAATTTTGAAAACTGAAATACGAACTGCGAATATTGAATCAGGGGCAGCGAATGTTGAATTAGGACCTGCGAATGTTGACCGAGGAGCTAAAACTTTTAATCCTAAACCAAAAACTACGAATGTTGCACGAGGAACAACAAATGTTTGAATATTAAATCAGGAACTCTGAATGTTTAACTAAGAACTAAGAATATTAAACTAGGAACTGATTGGCAAATGTTGAACTAAAATACTCTTTGGTATTGTTTTAATGTTGAATGTTGAACAAGTTACCAAATTGACTAAAGTAAAGTATTTTCAGATAACTTGGATATCTAACTCTGTTTTGTTTTTTGTTCTATCATCCTACAAAGTTTACACAAATTTTAATTTTATTAAATTAAAGATACATGTAGATTAATTTTCGTTATCTTGTTATATCTATTTCCTAGTTTATTGTCTAACAAATAAGTTGGACACTCAGCACAAATAATGAAAAACATAGCTTGTATGTAGCCATTTTTTTTCAAATAGCTAGTCTTTTAACTTACTGTTCTGTAATCTATTTGCATGTTCTACTATATAAACATAATAATAATAGTAAACAACTTTCGGATGAAAATAAATTTATATGGATTATGTCATCAGAAGACCAAGTTGTCATAAAACATTTATTAATTATCTTGATATTATTTATCAATAAAGAAATAGTTTTGACCAAAGCTAACAATGTTTTTATATAAAAATAATAATAATAATAATAATAATAATAATAATAATAATAATAATACTTGTCAGTGTAGATTTCCTGGAGGCAGTGATGGACACTATAATTAACTTTTATACATGTAATTTTTAAGTTTACTGTTTTCTTCAGTTTAGTATTTTCCATTATTATTTCATGAAGCTATTTAAACCAATGACCAATAATTAGCTTTATTTCTATGTTTCCTTCATTTGATACTGTTATTATGTTTATTTGTATGATTAATATGCTCAATGCTGGGCGCTGTGATTAGCTTAACAAAATATCTTGTATCTTGTTCTTGTAGATATTGACACATTGTCTAGCCTTGTTTATTGGAGAGGATATTTTAGGCCTGTGTTTCTGATAGCCGGTCATTGCTAGTTATTTTTATGTTGAATAAAATAGAATTAAAGCCAATCAATCAAATCATATCCGAGGAATTTTGCAGGTTCTGAAATTTTTTCAGAACTACCAGAATAAAAAAAACCAAAAAAAACCCCCAAATATTCCAATTAAGTTTAAGTTTATAGGTAACGCGTTATTTACATATTTTTGTTTTATGAGTCAATAGTCTGTCGAATCTTCAGTAAATCATAGTTTGTACATACAATCTACGCTAATACGACCGATACGAATGTCGCCACGAGTGTAGTTGTCTGTACAGCTACCGCAACAGTCATGGGAGAAAAAACCTTTTTCCTGTGTGTCAGTACCTTTTACCTGACACAAAATACGTCATAATTGAGATTTATTTATTTACAGAGTCTTTTGAAAGATGCAATGCGATTGGCGCATGTTGCAGTGTCAGGTATGTATGGTGTATTCAAAATATATGTGTAATTACTATTAAGTCAATAGTAGTTATTTGTTTCTGATTAAGACGAGTTGTAATTGAGTGATACATGTATAGCAACGCCAATATAATACTAGGGAGTAAAGAACAACATATTTGAGGGGAATTTGATAACTACATGATACACTCCAAAGATGAACAATACATTGCTGTGTCTGTCAGACGTTGACTGATACAAGTACAATATCACCAGGTACTAGTATTGGTACATAACTTAAACAACAAGAACCCTTAAAAGTATATAATTCTATTGATGCTGTAATTTATTAATAGTAAGTGCTTTGATTGGATAAAAACACTTAAATGGCGTCTTCTCAAATAATTTATATATCGATATTTCCTCTGAGCGGACTACTTTCAGTATCCAATGTAAACAAGATGGCGTCCTCCTAGCGTATCGTCAGGGAGACGGGACAATGTTTTCTCTGCCCGTATGATTTCCAATTAAATCGATTGAGATTCAAAATAAAATATAATATAAATAAAATTTAGTGTTTCAGTTTTTTTCCCCTATCAATATCTACATATCTACAGAACCGCGATTCCTTTGGTACTATGTTTTGCATATCCCTACGCTTTCCGGCCTAGGTACGTTTTGAGGTCTAGATGGGTTTCTGTAACTGTTTTTGCTGTTTTAAAAATCGTAACGATTATTTCACAGAATTATAAGGATTAAACACTGTGTTTTAGGAAATAATCAATGCGTAAACTCCGGCGACTCCATCACAAACTTGACAGTTTGGTGAGTGAGTCGCCCGGAGTTTACACATTGATAATTTCATAAAACCCAGTGTTTAATCCTATAATAACCACTAAAATCATATACACACATTTACGATATACATATTATTTTCAAATTCAAGACAACATGTTGTGCTTGTATTTTTTTCTTCAAACAGCAACACTATTTATTTGTGACATCTTCCTGGATAATTTCCATTATTAAAAATATTGTATTTTTCAGATCTTTATTCATATAGAGAAGGGATTAAACCAGCCTGGTTTTGATTTAAAAAAAATTGTATTTTTCAGATCTTTACTCTTATAGAGAAGGGATTAAACCAGCTATAGACAAAATAACTAGCAATACAGAAAAGATTGTTCAAATTGAAGTCAACAGGGACAACACATATGAACATGCCATGGCCCGATATATAGGCAAAATGCGCAGTTTTCGGACAGGTATGAAACCAACTCACGAGTGTCCCGTCATTAAATTTACCGGAAGTGACGAAAATAAACTGGACGTTGATGGTAGTGGATTTCGAAGACAATATTATTCTGCCTTTTTTCAGGAATGTATAAAAAGTCTTTTTGAAGGCTCTGCTCGCAATAAACTCCCAAAGCATGATTTGAGTAAAAAGGAGGAGTTTACTGCACTTGGAATAGCTATAGTTGAGGCCATTTTAAATGGTGACTGCGGATTTCCTTATCTGAACAGAGCTATTTATATGATGATTATAGACAAGAGTCAAGACGAGATAGAGCAGAGTTTGAACATCAATGACATACCAGTTGGCGATGTTTCCTTTATAGTCAATGAGGTAAATAACAAAACAAACGCCGCCGATAACATACAACTTTGTGATACCTTAAGTCAAGCATATCATTTATGTTTCCACAGAACCTGTCGCATTTACGTAGGACTGTACTACTAATTAAAAAATGAATTTCTGAAAATCTATGGCATGATATTTGTTGCAAAAATTAAATAATTTCATTTATATTCTATTTATTTTGCATGTTTAAATGGTATATATATATTTTTATTTTTATGGTATTTTTTGCGTTAAATGCAATAATTTTCAATTACATCACTAAAAATGTCCCTTGTATTGCTATATTTTTCATTCTGTTGCCATAATTTGTTCATTCACATGAAATATTTTTGTATAATTTGTCATTTATATTCTACTTATTTTATTTATATGAAATAAATTTTATTAAGTTGGTATGTAATTATACGTAAATATTAATGGGGGTCTTATTTGGATGACCATTGTGTCGACACTGAGCTCTGAGTTCGGGCCCGATTTTTTGGCAAAATGTCCTTTATTCTAACCATTTACCAGTTTTCCTGACGAAGTTAGGTGTGGGTGTCTTGCGGCTTCTACACAAAACAAAAAGCCTGGACTGTAACATATACATGATACATTGCTAAAAGTGACGTAAAACTCGGTTTAAACGTACTTGTAATTCAGAAGTTATTTCCACCAAGAGTGTGTACAGTAATTGTGTAATAAATTACACTGGAAAAATATTCATGAATATAATTCCTACTCATATTTAAATAATCAATACAATTTGGGCAGCCATGAATTAGTTGTAGAAATGTCGAATTTTGAGCCATGAATTATTCGTTAAATATAAATTTGACAGATACAAGAAGCACAAACAGAAGATGACATGACAAGGATTGTTTCAGATGATAAAGCCAACTTTTTGAACTTCATTGGTTGGCCAGGAGGACAGGCAATGACTGTAAGAGGATTTTCTTATTTAGTATATCATTGGTTCAATATATAACTTTTCCTCCCATTTAGCACATGTGCTAGATGTAAAAATGCTGTGAAAAATTTAATTCTCGGGAATTGTTTTCTTTACAGTTCGTGTTTCAGTTAGATTCTCCTTCGGTGTTCCGTATTAATATGATTTTACCGATAAATATTACAGTTTTGTTTTAGAGACTGAAATACTAGTATTTTGGTATACTTTTGAGTCCTTTTTGTCCATTTTACCCACGTTTCGTTTCTTTTTGTTTCTTTTTGTTGTTTTAACAGTCAAATAATCAGTATTTAGACTTACAACGTCTTTTACTGGTAATAGTTTGTGTGTCGCCTAGAGTAATAGTATTCAAGAAATAATCATTAGGCTACAAGATGAACTCCCGGTCCATATAACACCATATGGCCTGCAGTATCAGGAATTATTTGATATATTATATACATTCAACCAATCCAATCACCTCAATCAACTTATCTAAATATACACAAAACCATGTATGCTAAGGGTTTTCATGAAAAAAGGGATTTTTTTTATAAACGAAAGCACCTTTATATCTTTTCATGCACATGATACAAGGAATATTGTACGTTTTGGGGTATTCTATAAAAGAAATATTTTAGAATTTAAACCAAAAAACAAGCCAAGAATAATCAACATTAACTCATTGAGTGTAAATGACCCGGAGATAAGGGACATGTACGAAAATATTTTGCAGAAAAATTATAAATATTGATAAATATTTTTGTCCAGCTTATTATTTAATTGGACAAGCTTGCGATTATTATCCATCAAGCAAGAAGATTCGTGCAAAAAGACTTTTATTGTATAATGTAACTTCAAACCTTTATAAATAGATCATTCTAATTTGTAAAAGATATCATACATTGCTTGCAATTGTAACATTTATTTATTCATTTAATTTCAGCTGAAAAACAGACATTCTTTATTACACTACATAACTAAATGGTATGTAATAGATCAACGACTGACTGAAATTGAACAGTTTAAAAAAGGCCTGAACTATATGGGATTCCTGGACACAATAAAGGATAACACGTGGTTTGAACCTTTATTTGTACATGCCGAGCAATACAGCATAACTGCCGGCTATATCAGAATGAAGTTAGAACCTCTCCTAGACAGACTTCCTACAGCAACAGATAAACAAAAGAAAGCACAGAAACTGGCCAAGTTGTGTATTGAATCTATTGATGGTGAGAGTGTTAGTTTATTAAATCCTGCTCATGTTAAACACAATTTTGACTGCCACTGGAAAAGTATGGAGTATTGTGTAGGGTGGGAGAATTTAGCATTTTGTAGCGGCTACAATGAGCCTTCTCTTTTTCGAAATCAACAAAAGGCATCTTTATCGTGCAAGGAGCGTGGCACTCTCCAAACACGTTACCCACTATGTTAAGTTGCCAGGCTTTCCGTATTTTGACCTGACAACCCCCCCACGAGAGGGTCTCCCCTATCCGCCACCCGGGGACGCGCTGCGCTGCTCTGTGGGTGGAGCACTGGGTACCGTGCCAGTAAACATTAAATGTAGTTGACTTCCTCAACCTGTTCGAATGACTATTTTACTCGAGTTTTCGGGACTTTTTATTTGTCATCTGATTATCTATAACGTTTAAATCTTGCTTCCCTCTGTAATAAATTTTGTATCTTATACCTTAAAATTGCTTTAACTGGTTTTAAATCCCAATAATCAATTCAATCAATCAATCAATCTATCCGAAACTATTTCTTGTAATTGATTTTGTTTTGTTTGAATAGTGTTTATCGCCACTTTCAGCAGTTTTTCAGCTATATCGTGGTGCCCAGTTTTATTGGGTCGGAAGCCGGATTTCCCGAAAAAAATCCCGACCTTCGACAGGAAAATTTGCAATTCTTCTAAATTTAGATTGCAGTTGAGCACACCCACACTGTAGGATCTTAGTGTGACAAGCACGTGAGCATTAGTAGATGACTAACTACCAAGTAAGCTCTTGTTGTATTGGGTACTATATACCAGGTGTCAAGTAAGCTCTTGTTGTATTGGGTACTATATACCAGGTGTCAAGTAAGCTCTTGTTGTATTGGGTACTATATACCAGGTGTCAAGTAAGCTCTTGTTGTATTGGGTACTATATACCAGGTGTCAAGTAAGCTCTTGTTGTATTGGGTACTATATACCACGTGTCAAGTAAGCTCTTGTTGTATTGGGTACTATATACCAGGTGTCAAGTAAGCTCTTGTTGTACTGGTTACTATATACCAGGTGTCAAGTAAGCTCTTGTTGTATTGGGTACTATATACCAGGTGTCAAGTAAGCTCTTGTTGTATTGGGTACCATATACCAGGTGTCAAGTAAGCTCTTGTTGTATTGGGTACCATATACCAGGTGTCAAGTAAGCTCTTGTTGTATTGGGTACCATATACCAGGTGTCAAGTAAGCTCTTGTTGTATTGGGTACTATATACCAGGTGTCAAGTAAGCTCTTGTTGTATTGGGTACTATATACCAGGTGTCAAGTAAGCTCTTGTTGTATTGGGTACTATATACCAGGTGTCAAGTAAGCTCTTGTTGTATTGGGTACTATATACCAGGTGTCAAGTAAGCTCTTGTTGTATTGGGTACTATATACCAGGTGTCAAGTAAGCTCTTGTTGTATTGGGTACTATATACCAGGTGTCAAGTAAGCTCTTGTTGTATTGGGTACTATATACCAGGTGTCAAGTAAGCTCTTGTTGTATTGGGTACTATATACCAGGTGTCAAGTAAGCTCTTGTTGTATTGGGTACTATATACCAGGTGTCAAGTAAGCTCTTGTTGTATTGGGTACTATATACCAGGTGTCAAGTAAGCTCTTGTTGTATTGGGTACTATATACCAGGTGTCAAGTAAGCTCTTGTTGTATTGGGTACTATATACCAGGTGTCAAGTAAGCTCTTGTTGTATTGGGTACTATATACCAGGTGTCAAGTAAGCTCTTGTTGTATTGGGTACTATATACCAGGTGTCAAGTAAGCTCTTGTTGTATTGGGTACTATATACCACGTGTCAAGTAAGCTCTTGTTGTATTGGGTACTATATACCACGTGTCAAGTAAGCTCTTGTTGTATTGGGTACTATATACCAGGTGTCAAGTAAGCTCTTGTTGTATTGGGTACTATATACCACGTGTCAAGTAAGCTCTTGTTGTATTGGGTACTATATACCACGTGTCAAGTAAGCTCTTGTTGTATTGGGTACTATATACCAGGTGTCAAGTAAGCTCTTGTTGTATTGGGTACTATATACCAGGTGTCAAGTAAGCTCTTGTTGTATTGGGTACTATATACCAGGTGTCAAGTAAGCTCTTGTTGTATTGGGTACTATATACCAGGTGTCAAGTAAGCTCTTGTTGTATTGGGTACTATATACCACGTGTCAAGTAAGCTCTTGTTGTATTGGGTACTATATACCAGGTGTCAAGTAAGCTCTTGTTGTATTGGGTACTATATACCACGTGTCAAGTAAGCTCTTGTTGGATTGGGTACTATATACCACGTGTCAAGTAAGCTCTTGTTGGATTGGGTACTATATACCACGTGTCAAGTAAGCTCTTGTTGTATTGGGTACTATATACCAGGTGTCAAGTAAGCTCTTGTTGTATTGGGTACTATATACCACGTGTCAAGTAAGCTCTTGTTGTATTGGGTACTATATACCACGTGTCAAGTAAGCTCTTGTTGTATTGGGTACTATATACCACGTGTCAAGTAAGCTCTTGTTGTATTGGGTACTATATACCACGTGTCAAGTAAGCTCTTGTTGTATTGGGTACTATATACCACGTGTCAAGTAAGCTCTTGTTGTATTGGGTACTATATACCACGTGTCAAGTAAGCTCTTGTTGTATTGGGTACTATATACCACGTGTCAAGTAAGCTCTTGTTGTATTGGGTACTATATACCACGTGTTAAGTAAGCTCTTGTTGTATTGGGTACTATATACCACGTGTCAAGTAAGCTCTTGTTGTATTGGGTACTATATACCACGTGTCAAGTAAGCTCTTGTTGTATTGGGTACTATATACCACGTGTCAAGTAAGCTCTTGTTGTATTGGGTACTATATACCAGGTGTCAAGTAAGCTCTTGTTGTATTGGGTACTATATACCAGGTGTCAAGTAAGCTCTTGTTGTATTGGGTACTATATACCAGGTGTCAAGTAAGCTCTTGTTGTATTGGGTACTATATACCAGGTGTCAAGTAAGCTCCTGTTGTATTGGGTACTATATACCAGGTGTCAAGTAAGCTCCTGTTGTATTGGGTACTATATACCAGGTGTCAAGTAAGCTCTTGTTGTATTGGGTACTATATACCAGGTGCCAAGTAAGCTCCTGTTGTATTGGGTACTATATACCAGGTGCCAAGTAAGCTCCTGTTGTATTGGGTACTATATACCAGGTGTCAAGTAAGCTCTTGTTGTATTGGGTACTATATACCAGGTGTCAAGTAAGCTCTTGTTGTATTGGGTACTATATACCAGGTGTCAAGTAAGCTCCTGTTGTATTGGGTACTATATACCAGGTGTCAAGTAAGCTCTTGTTGTATTGGGTACTATATACCAGGTGTCAAGTAAGCTCCTGTTGTATTGGGTACTATATACCAGGTGCCAAGTAAGCTCCTGTTGTATTGGGTACTATATACCACGTGTCAAGTAAGCTCTTGTTGTATTGGGTACTATATACCACGTGTCAAGTAAGCTCTTGTTGTATTGGGTACTATATACCAGGTGCCAAGTAAGCTCTTGTTGTATTGGGTACTATATACCAGGTGTCAAGTAAGCTCTTGTTGTATTGGGTACTATATACCAGGTGTCAAGTAAGCTCTTGTTGTATTGGGTACTATATACCAGGTGTCAAGTAACCTGTTGTTGTATTGGGTACTATATACCAGGTGCCAAGTAAGCTCTTGTTGTATTGGGTACTATATACCAGGTGCCAAGTAAGCTCCTGTTGTATTGGGTACTATATACCAGGTGTCAAGTAAGCTCTTGTTGTATTGGGTACTATATACCAGGTGTCAAGTAAGCTCTTGTTGTATTGGGTACTATATACCAGGTGCCAAGTAAGCTCTTGTTGTATTGGGTACTATATACCAGGTGTCAAGTAAGCTCTTGTTGTATTGGGTACTATATACCAGGTGTCAAGTAAGCTCTTGTTGTATTGGGTACTATATACCAGGTGTCAAGTAAGCTCTTGTTGTATTGGGTACTATATACCAGGTGTCAAGTAAGCTCTTGTTGTATTGGGTACTATATACCAGGTGTCAAGTAAGCTCTTGTTGTATTGGGTACTATATACCAGGTGTCAAGTAAGCTCTTGTTGTATTGGGTACTATATACCAGGTGTCAAGTAAGCTCTTGTTGTATTGGGTACTATATACCAGGTGCCAAGTAAGCTCTTGTTGTATTGGGTACTATATACCAGGTGTCAAGTAAGCTCTTGTTGTATTGGGTACTATATACCAGGTGTCAAGTAAGCTCTTGTTGTATTGGGTACTATATACCAGATGTCAAGTAAGCTCTTGTTGTATTGGGTACTATATACCAGGTGTCAAGTAAGCTCTTGTTGTATTGGGTACTATATACCACGTGTCAAGTAAGTTCTTGTTGTATTGGGTACTATATACCAGGTGTCAAGTAAGCTCTTGTTGTATTGGGTACTATATACCACGTGTCAAGTAAGCTCTTGTTGTATTGGGTACTATATACCAGGTGTCAAGTAAGCTCTTGTTGTATTGGGTACTATATACCAGGTGTCAAGTAAGCTCTTGTTGTATTGGGTACTATATACCACGTGTCAAGTAAGCTCTTGTTGTATTGGGTACTATATACCAGGTGTCAAGTAAGCTCTTGTTGTATTGGGTACTATATACCAGGTGTCAAGTAAGCTCTTGTTGTATTGGGTACTATATACCAGGTGTCAAGTAAGCTCTTGTTGTATTGGGTACTATATACCAGGTGTCAAGTAAGCTCTTGTTGTATTGGGTACTATATACCAGGTGTCAAGTAAGCTCTTGTTGTATTGGGTACTATATACCAGGTGTCAAGTAAGCTCCTGTTGTATTGGGTACTATATACCAGGTGTCAAGTAAGCTCTTGTTGTATTGGGTACTATATACCAGGTGTCAAGTAAGCTCTTGTTGTATTGGGTACTATATACCAGGTGTCAAGTAAGCTCTTGTTGTATTGGGTACTATATACCAGGTGTCAAGTAAGCTCTTGTTGTATTGGGTACTATATACCAGGTGTCAAGTAAGCTCTTGTTGTATTGGGTACTATATACCACGTGTCAAGTAAGCTCTTGTTGTATTGGGTACTATATACCACGTGTCAAGTAAGCTCTTGTTGTATTGGGTACTATATACCAGGTGCCAAGTAAGCTCTTGTTGTATTGGGTACTATATACCAGGTGTCAAGTAAGCTCTTGTTGTATTGGGTACTATATACCACGTGTCAAGTAAGCTCTTGTTGTATTGGGTACTATATACCAGGTGCCAAGTAAGCTCCTGTTGTATTGGGTTCTATATACCAGGTGTCAAGTAAGCTCTTGTTGTATTGGGTACTATATACCAGGTGTCAAGTAAGCTCTTGTTGTATTGGGTACTATATACCAGGTGTCAAGTAAGCTCTTGTTGTATTGGGTACTATATACCAGGTGTCAAGTAAGCTCTTGTTGTATTGGGTACTATATACCAGGTGCCAAGTAAGCTCCTGTTGTATTGGGTACTATATACCAGGTGCCAAGTAAGCTCTTGTTGTATTGGGTACTATATACCAGGTGCCAAGTAAGCTCTTGTTGTATTGGGTACTATATACCAGGTGTCAAGTAAGCTCTTGTTGTATTGGGTACTATATACCAGGTGTCAAGTAAGCTCTTGTTGTATTGGGTACTATATACCAGGTGTCAAGTAAGCTCTTGTTGTATTGGGTACTATATACCAGGTGTCAAGTAAGCTCTTGTTGTATTGGGTACTATATACCAGGTGTCAAGTAAGCTCTTGTTGTATTGGGTACTATATACCAGGTGTCAAGTAAGCTCTTGTTGTATTGGGTACTATATACCACGTGTCAAGTAAGCTCTTGTTGTATTGGGTACTATATACCAGGTGTCAAGTAAGCTCTTGTTGTATTGGGTACTATATACCAGGTGTCAAGTAAGCTCTTGTTGTATTGGGTACTATATACCAGGTGTCAAGTAAGCTCTTGTTGTATTGGGTACTATATACCAGGTGTCAGGTAAGCTCTTGTTGTATTGGGTACTATATACCAGGTGTCAAGTAAGCTTTTGTTGTATTGGGTACTATATACCAGGTGTCAAGTAAGCTCTTGTTGTATTGGGTACTATATACCAGGTGTCAGGTAAGCTCTTGTTGTATTGGGTACTATATACCAGGTGTCAAGTAAGCTCTTGTTGTATTGGGTACTATATACCAGGTGTCAAATGTGGTGCTATATTTATTGTCTAACAGTGCGACTGCATAAACTGGTTTTTAATTGTTACGATGTTGTTCACAATATTGAGGCGCTATAAATTGAGATTGAAAATAAAAACAGACAAATAAATAATAATATTGGTTACATACCCAGCTAAGTCATTCCTTAATTTAGTTGACATTCCTAGGCAATATGAAATATTAATATATACATCTATATTGTTTTCAATAATTAGGAATTTAATTTATATTATAGATGCACAAGCCCGTTTATTGTTTGCTTTCATCACTGGACTTTACGACCCTCCAATCGTAGAAGAGGTATTTTATGTGGAATTTAACAACGATCCGAGCATGTGCTATCCAACAAGTTACACTTGTTTGAACAAACTGATTCTTCCACTGGGAAATTCAAATATTGAAAAATTCAAGGAGTCATTTTGGGGAGCGCTTTCAGACATTGAAAGATGATGCAAACAATCATGTAACTATGGCTTCATCAGCTTGAAATGCCAGTATGTACAGTCTAGAAATACAGGCATTGTCGTTGACTGTGTATGTTGCTGTGACGCTTAAGACTATTATATGTGTAACAAACCTATAAAAGACTAATGCTACAAGACATATACTGATATTGTTAATCAAAATTTCGTCTTCTTATTCGTTAAATGAATATATTTGCCGAAGTACATGTACAGGTCAGTAAATCAAGCATAAGGAAAACTTTATTCTGATATTATGTTACTGTTAATTTATTTTTCACTACACAAATTGCAATCAATATAAATGAAAATAAAGAAATGAAGATGTGTGACTTTTAAATATAAAAAAACACACAATTTCAAGAGTCGTAATTAAAATAATCGAATTAAAAGTTGTAATGATTTCATACACATGTATGACATTTTTAAAATGAATGAAAGAACAAGAAGGTCATCTACAAATGAATACGTTAAGGCAGTAAACAAGAAAGGTTATCCGAAAGGTAAAACGTGAAGGCAGTAAACAAGAAAGGTTATCCGGAAAGGTAATACGCGAAGGCAGTAAACACGAAAGGGTTATCCGGAAAGGTGATACGTACAGGCAGTAAACAAGAAAGGGTTATTCGGAAAGGTTATACATAGAGGCAGTAAACAAGAAAGGTTATATCCGGAAAGGTAATACGTACAGGCAGTAAACAAGAAATGTCATCTGAGAAGGTAATACGTACAGCAGTAAACAAGAAAGGTCTTCATAAAAGGCAATAACTACAGGCAGTAAACAAAGAAGGTTATCTAAAAAGTAATACGTGAAGGCAATAAACTAGGAAGGTTATCAGGGAATGTTATAGTTTAAACATATTTTATTTGTGATAAACAACAAAAAAGATAAGACACAAGTAAATACACATACTTATGAAGTCTTTTCCAATTTACAATTTGTAACAATAATAGTAAGGCATGTGCATGGTATCTAACATAATAAAGTAATATAAAATATGTAAAAATGATAATATATTACTTAAGATTTCACTGTGAGTGTATGTATGTATGTATGTTTGTATGTATGCACGTGCACGTGTGTGTCTTTCATTGAATATCATGTCAGGAGGAATCTGTTTATTTACTTTATAAAAGTGTATACATTTTGTATAACAATCTCATATTGTTGATCTGTAATAGTTGAGTTCAGCCATAGAAATAGATCTATATTATTATACTCTGTTACTCAGTTAAAGTTCGCTAATAGAGCACTTATGCATTTTGAATTATATAAACCTTAAAAAATATCATTATTTAGAAAAGATGCACAGAAATGTAATATGCAAAGACAATAAACAAAAAGGTTGTCCAAACAGGTTATACGTGAAGGCAGTATATTAGAAAGGTGTCCAAAAAAGGTAATAGGTAAGGGCAGTAAACAAAACAGGCTATATAAAAAGGTAATACGTAACAAGACAGATAATGCGAAAAGGTAATATGTAAAGTCAGTAAACCTGTATCATGAATGTGGATTCAGGTCTTATAAGTTTCAACACAATTTCGTAGAATCGTTTTGTAAACCAACATTTCATAAGAACTTTACATCTTTAACACCGTCCACCAACTTGTACGTTTAACTCATTATATCGTGTTTATTCCATTACGTTCTGCTTTTAAATGAAAATCTCAACTTTCAGTTTTGAAATATTTGTTGCTTATTTCTTTGTGAATGCAAAAAGAAAGAAGTAGAAATACATTAAGTAACACGTGAACGTTACAAAGCAATGTACCAGGGTTTTTAATTGGTTCTCTAATGTGTTTTATAGGAATTCTGTACATACCTCATTAAAACCATAGTGAGCGTGGATGTAGCGAATGTTATACTCACAAAAGTTTATGTTACGGTCCCAAATAACTGATAAATGGTTTGATTGTATCTTTGCATGGTGTTTTAACCACCACTTTCAGCAATTTTTCCGCTTTATGATCATAATTAGCACTCGTCGATGTTTGTGTTTCAATTAACGGGATAACGCAACTCAAATTATTTTAGATGCAGGCGTTTTCGGATTTGATGGTCGTTTTTTTTGTCCGATAGACACAGTTTGATTGTTACTTTTGGTTATTTCAAAAGTATTTTGACATATGTAAACATTAAAACTACGTTGTTTCTACTGTAAGCAATTTTTTAGTACACAATATACATTAGTATTACTTATTATGTCTTAACTCATTCTTTAAGAGTGAACTATCCTTTGTTCGAATTCAATTCCTGCCAAAGAGGCCGGACCTTTAGCCCGTCTATCAAAGTCAATAATTAGGATCTCAAATCGGTGTGCTACATATCAAAAATTAAACAGCAATTCATAAAAACAGCAATATCGGCTAAACCAAGTCGTCAGCCTCTATACTAAACTTTACCGTGTCAATCAACAATTATTTTTGCACAGCTAAACGGCGTTGTGAAATGCGGCTGAATTTTCATTTTGAGACATCGATTTTTCATACTAAATTTTGACCTTGTTTTGAACGGAAGTGTACGTTAGGAAAATTCCATTGTTGTCTATTCAAAATCCTTCGGGTAATGTCGTCTGCAGTTGAGGCGGGAAAAGTCTCGCGGTTTGTCCGAATGCCATTGTACGTTACGAAAGCAGACGAACGTTTGTAAACAACATTAGACCCCTTTAGAAACAAAAATGGCTGACTTAATATGGACATTCGATATACCAAAATGAAAATTCAGCCGCATTTCACAACGCCGTTTAGCTGTGGAAAATAATTGTTGATTTTAAAAAGTGTAATAAAAGATTTACAAAAGGACCATAAACTCGATCAAATGCGGTAGCAGTTTTTAATTTTGACAGGCAAAATCCCGTCGGAATGACACGGTAAAGTTTAGTATAACCTAGAAATTGATATTCTGATTAAGTCACTTAAACAAGGGATTTGTGTGCCTTAAGTTGATTTTTTTAACGTTTTTGTTTAGCCCTCGTTGACTTATTAAGCCGTTTGTGTTTCGCTGAACCCGAATTTGAAATTGAACTTTTGCAGTTGGTTCTAACTTTCGATCGACTTTCTATACTATTTTTTATTCCGATATCAACTGAACGTTGATTTGACAATTTACCTAATTCGCTAACTCGTGTCTTTATTACCTTTATTATTGCATTTTAAAACACGTGGAACACAACCGTGGAAAACAAAAAAAAAAACTTCTTGAAGTGATCATCTCATTTTATGTAGAAGTCCTATAATGTATGCCATTTATAAGGATTGTGTTTCGTTTATCTTCATTATTTAAATGTATACACGTTTGTCGTGATGCAAAAAAAATATAAAAAATAAAGAATAAAATAAAACTTAACTCGTATAGCACTTTATTGTCTAAGTTATCCTTTCAGATTACAATCAAATCGAAAACATGAACAACACTGTGGAAGACGGAGTCGAATTGACTTAATACTTTGGAACACGACGTCACTTTTGGTCTCCTCACAATACATATACACATCCACGTGACGGTAGTTCGTTGGTCGACATTTAAATTGGTCTGACACTGGGATCTCTGGTATTGGTTTGATTCCATCACAGTCCTCTCTGCATAGTAAGAGTAAAGTAAAATAAAAATATGATGAATGTATTACATATATTTCAATTATGGACCTGGGAGTATAATGAAAGGTTCCCAGTGCTTGACCTACAGAGCAGCCGAGTGCGTCCCCGGGTGGTGGATAGGGGAGACCCTCTCGTTGGTGGATTGTCAGATCATAATACGGAAAGCCTGGCCGCAGACCTTAGTGGGTGATGTGTTTGGAGAGTTCCACGTTTCTTGCAAGCTAAAGACCCCTTTTGTAGATTTCGACAGAGAGTAGGTCTTATTGTAGCCGCTACAAAAGTCAAAATTCTCCTCCCCTACTCAATACTCCATACTTTTCCAGTAGCAGTCAAAATTGTGTACAATGTGTCCCATCCCACCAATATTTCTGTAGACTTATTGTTTGTTAACTCGTTCTCGTCCTGGATATAGCTAAAATACTGCTCGCTGGACGTAAACAAAATTCCAATCAATTAAAGGTCAATACGCTTTATATAAACCTTGTACATGTATTATGATATTGACCGACGATGAAGTTTCATGCCTCATATATATACGGGTCTATTCTTAATAACATAGCTTGAATATACGTACAAAAGGAAACATAGCATCAATATTTTTAATAGAAATAAGGCGTCCTTTGATTGTAAAAATATGCTTCTATTTCCTTGTATTTTGAATATATTCTACAGCTAAATACCTCAAGAAGGGTGAATGACCCATTAAGAATAAACTCGTTTAAATTTATTAGTGAAACTTTCTTAGTACAGTTATAACTTACAATGCACAATCTACATATCCACACCAGTATCCGGCCCATGGTCTTAGTACCCAGCAATCTGCATTTTCATACACCATCTTCTCATGTATTTTCAGGGTTTTATGTTCCTCAGGACATGTCTCAGAAAATGTCAGTAGATTTGGTAGTGAAGGGAAATCCACTACAGTTTGGTGTCTGTTTGCCAGAAAATTGTTGCGAGTATGAAATAAAGATATTTTGCTTGCGATTTGAATTATATTGTTATAACGGTTATTATTTCTTAATTAGACCTAACCGTTCATTTACTTTAAGGAATCTGTATCATGTATATGTTTTATATCAAGTAAATAAACATAACAAGCTTCATAACAAGTGTACATCTACAAAAACAATTAAATAAATGAACTTCTTTATCAACGTGTCGACACTTAGGTTCTAAGTTTATTTGGGGGTGAATTTCATAGACTTAATCTTATTTGAAAATCCGACGACAAGAAACAGCAGAAAATGACGTTAAAACTAATAAATTCAAAAGACACATTGGATAACACTCACACAAAAGACGTTGACTTATATTCATAATAATAACTTACGTATCACAGAAATGTAGAGATTTTTTAGCATGCTTTATCAATGCCTTATAACCTTCATTGACTGGTTTATTTAGAAATTCACGTATTTTTGCTCTGAAATGTAAAGTTGAACTTCAGTGACATTACTTACACTTTGCTTTAGACGTCTGCAAATAAAAAGAATCGTAAAGTCTTGCCATTTTTCAAGCGGTAAGAACTGATTTAATGAATTTGATCTTCACATATATTTATAAATCCAATCCTCACAGTGAACTGAATAACAAGATTTAACTGCTATCAAAAATAAATGCCAAATTATTACATCTTATTAATATATTTAATTAAAATGGTTGTAAAAAAATACCGACAGAAAACTGAACCTTTTATAATTTCTCACGTACATTCTTTTACCTGAATTTGCTGAAATCATACAAACCCGGGGTATCTTCCAATAGGTTCGACGTATCCGGGCATCTCTACTTTTTCGACCGGTGGTACCGTACAGGGACCATTGTAAAATCCAAACGCAACCCTTTGCTGCAGAACAAACGCTAATATTGTCAAATGAAGCATCTGAAAATAGTTTATAAATAAAAAATGCGCCCAAATAAACAATTCCAGTTTACTATTACAGCAATTTATTTCTTCAGTCAACCCGTGTCAGCAATTTGTGCGATGAAGTATAGTAATAGCTATAAGATATCACTACATTTAAAACAGTAAATTTGATCCTACCTTGGAATCCATAACAATATCTAATATTATTGAGGATTTATTATTGACAGACCTGCTATTCTCAACATGTTGCAATTTTTTAATATAAAGAAATCTTTTAAGCAATGTTAACAACTGTTTATTTGAAAACCATGAAATCGGACATGATGTTATAGTGTGATCGTAAGTCGATCAGTAGGTATGACTAGACATCAAACGTTACATACAATGAAAAAGTATATAATCTGAGCGTAAAACTGTATCTGCAGTTAATATATTATTTCTTTAAATTTAATTAAATGCGGAAGTGACAAAAATGGTTGTATACTTGACATATATTACTATTGAACTATCGACTATCTATACATCTTGTGGTATTTCACTCCCACAAGTTAAAATCAAGTAATCGCACATGGCTTTAGCAATAGCAAACATACACAAAAACCTTGAGGTGATACTATAATGATATTTTAGTTTTTCCACACATAAATTTCACCAGATTAAAGATGGATATGAGGACTTCACACAATGTAATTACAGGTATTACGAAATAAAATCGTTTTGCATTTTCCCTCTGCAAATACGATTACGGAATAACTTCAATTACACGACCCAAGGTCAATTCATAAATGTGACCTTTAACCTACCAAGAACGGTATAGACAATAGGGTTTTACAATAATGTTATGGGGTTTAAAGGCTTACTTGCAGTTTTATAGGAAGGTGCTATTCTTTACAGCTGGTTTGGTATAAGGTTTCTTTAGTCAGCTGCTGCAGATCTCTACAAATTTCCCATATAATAATTACGAGTTTTTAAGTTACGCAGTTTTTACAATAAGCAAACAAATAATAAGTCGGTAATTGATCTTGTGACCATAAATCATGAGTAGAAAAAGTGTAAATTAATAGAAAAAACATGTAAACGTTCATTCTGTTATTTTGATATTCAACTCGCAAAGAATATTCCACAATGCACAATTTCTAATTGTAGGACGCTCTTTAACTTGCTGCTTTCTTTCTATCAATCGGTATAACCTTTACATGGAATCGTCTAGAATGTCTAAAATAATAGTTCTGTCTTTAAATATTTGTTCTTGTTTTACCCTCATCGGTAACCAGAACGAAAGCGCACTCAGTGTGTACTACTTAGCCAAATGTGTGTATTATTTACACGCAAATAATGATTATTACAAACTCGCGTTTTGTCAGAAGCGTATATCATTCCCTAAAAATATCCCGCCTTGTTTCCCTTTCTATCGATACATTTATACTGAGTTACTGCTGCTTTGTGGTGACGTGAATCGATCATTCTGTGTTATTTCACAGGCTAGATACTATGTAGGATTTGCATTTATAACGTTGTTACAGACAGCGTAAGAATATACAAAACAAAGTACGAAAGAAATCAAAGTTCTGTAGACATTTATAGAAAAATGAACAAAATGGATCCCAACTTTTTTATATTATATTTTAATTTACATTTATATCGATGAAATAAAAAAATATTGCTGCAGACAAAACACTGGTCAATCCCCACTTGATAAACGCTTAATGAGGACGCCATTTTGTTTACCTTGGATTCTGCAAGTAGTCCGCACAGAGGATATATCGATGTATAAATGTTTTGAGGTTACGTTATATAACTTACTGCTTACTTCCTATTAATCGGACTAACCTTTACATTGAAATTGTCTAGAATGTCCAAAATAATAGTTCTGTCTTTAAATATTTGTTCTTGTTTAACCCTCATCGGTAAGCACAATATGCAACGAAAATGCACTCATACGGGTTAGTGCATGTGTACTACTTTGTCAAATGTATGCTAGATTTACACGCAAATAACGATTTTCATAAACGATATATTTATTTATGAAATTGTGAAAATCTTACGCATGAAATATGTCCTATTAAACGAATGATATGTGAACGATTAGTTTTGATTCTCTGATCTCACCACTATCACGAAGTTTTTGTGATGAGTTCTGCTTCCCTGATTGTAATTTTTGTATCCTCGACTTACGCTTTGCCTAGTATTCGAACTGATTTTTCTCTTATTAGCGATCCGTTTGTGAGTATTATCCATATTTGGTCGCGGTAACTAAATGTATTGCTGAGTAGGTCTCGATATACGCTTGCAGGTCAACGCCTCACAGCAAGTTCGGTGCATGTTATGTTATGAAAGTGTTATTCTGTAATAAAGATTGAAGGGTTGGTGTTTCCTTCTTTTGATCTGCTCTATCTATATTATACAAAATATTCTAAGTGTAATATCTTTTCAAACGATGAAGGATAAATACAACTAACATACTTGTGGCAGGAATATTAAGTCAAAGAAGCTTACAAAAGACACGAAAAATGATGTACTTTTCATAATTTGTTACTAATAACTTAGGCAGGATAGCTAAGGAATGGCTTAAACAACAAATGTATGTTTAGCCATCCCCCAAATAAAATAAACACACACACACAAACATAACAAAAGCTATTTCGATGCCAATGCTTGGCAGATGTACAAAAACGTTTAATATCTGTGGTGTGAAAATCAATACATATTACGAAATAAATCTGCTCTTAACTAATCAAAACTATAAAGCTTATAGATTGTAAAATTTAATCATGCAATTTCCAAACAGGTTTTACATATTATTTATGATTATCTTGTGCGACTATTCATATACAATTGTTTTTTTTATTTTCCTTTTGCTTGGCATTGGAATCTGATGCAGGAACAACACTGCGGCAGACGGATGGTAAATGACTTCATGCTGTACTGATTGTGATTGTAGCCGTCGACTTCGACACAAAAGGCGTACACTTTGACCAATCGTGGATTGACAGGACGACATTTAAATTTGTCAGGTACAGGTACGACATTTGATGGTGGTACACCTTGGCAATCATCAGTGGGTCTGAAATAATATAATATTAATTACAAGTGCCATATCTGGTTTTGCAATTGATAAAACATATGAACGGATTCTTGGGAATTCTGACGAACTATAGTTCTTAAAAATTAATATAAACAAGCATGAACACTGTTCATATTCCCACAGTTTACACAACCGTTCCTCGTTCCAAAATGAAAGACAGACCCGAAAAGTCTTATATCTGGTATCTTACAATAATGTAGATTACGAAATATGTATTGATAGGACAAGAGAAATCGTGCTGTGTGAACCAAAACACTGAGTCTAACAAGTACACAGATAGTGAAATAATTTAAAAATTAATTTCTGAAAGTGATCACACTGATAGTTTTGCTAATTAAATTGAATTCGATTGGTCGGAAATGAAGTAAGCTTGTCTGACCTAACACCAACATTAGTGAATAACTGACTTACCCGTTACATTTAACATAAGCACATATTTCGCCAGCCCATGGTTTTAACACCCAACATTTGGCAGCGCCCAAAATGACCTGGTCGGGTATTGTTATTGTATAATCAGCAACTTCGCATGTATCGTAAGCTTTAAGTTGTGACGGTAGATTTGGAATCTCTGGT
Source organism: Limnoperna fortunei (assembly GCA_944474755.1). NCBI lineage: Eukaryota > Metazoa > Mollusca > Bivalvia > Mytilida > Modiolidae > Limnoperna > Limnoperna fortunei. The sequence continues at coordinate 32,875,554 of OX104120.1, read as the reverse complement.
TTTTCTGACCTTCTGCAATTTAAGTAAAAATCTATTGTGTAAAAGTTTGATATGGTAAATAAGAATTTTATTTTTTTGTTAAAAAACTAGACGACCGTCACAATAAAAAACCGTAAACAGGTTTCTTTCCAAAAATCGAATTTAATTACTAAGTACAGGTTCGAAATACATGTAAAATATAAATTTGCATATCTACCTTATTGCGGTTTTTAGTTGATGAGTGGTATATTGACAAGTTTTATAAAATAGTTATCCCAGCATCAAACAACAGCCTCAGTTATTTTGTTAATTATTATAGCAATTGTAACGTAGGTTCTAAAATTGAAATTATGGGAATAAAATGTACTTACGCCGCACAGAACTTTAAACTCTTTGCAGCTTCTGAAATTTCATCTTCCAATTGATTCTGCTGAATAAATCTCCCTATTTTAGTGCTTAAATAAAACAAAGTGCATAATTGCTTGCGGTTACAATTGAAACGGTTTCATTAAAAATAGTTTAATCTTGACTGTATCTTACTTAAAATTAATTTTACACCATTGAATATTGAACTGATTTTGTTTATTCGTATCCTTCACGACATACTGTCTGTCGAATAACAAATGATAACTGTTGTTCAAATTAAGGATTTTTGTCATAAATGTACAAAATTAAATTGCCGTATACCCCAAATCTAACATCTTTAATAAAGCTAAATTTATTGATAAACTATTTCGATTGTATAGGAGTTTATCATAGGACGGGTTTGTATTGTACATGTTTAAATGTTTTGCTGGCGCAGGAATAAACAAAGCATACAACAAAGACATTTTACCAATGAGTTAATCAAATACAGTACTGATGTTTAATAAAGTCACCTTGGATAGCCCACGAGAGATTCCGGTTCTGGATTTTCTTTAGGTATGGAACCTCCCACTAAGTCTTCTGCTGGAGGAACCTCGCATATACACTGAATTCTATCTATATAGAGAAACAATACACAAATGGCTGAAATGTGTATCACCTGCAACGAAAGTACAGTTCAACTAAGAATTCTTCTTTTTTTTTAAATCTTAAATAAATTATTTTGTAATAATGTGGATTTTTGAAATGACTGTTTTACTTTGTTTCCTGGTCAAAGGGCAAGAATATGGGTGCCATAATGTCATAAACAGTGTTATTTACCCTTACTATCTCATATTGTTCACGACTTAAACGAGGAGCAGGTTATAGACATTAATTCTCTATCAGCTGATGTATCGGAACAAAAAGTTGTAGTGGATACTGAACAAAAGTAAGAGAAGCTTGATTTACTTCTATATGAAGTCCAAAGCAATAACAACTCAGCATGAAAATGTAAACGTATTTTATGTAAAAACGCGTGAATCAGTTAATCAATAATTCCATAATTTATGTTATATTTACAGTACGAGTCGGACACTGTATCTGATTTACAGTATAGGGGAGTGTATGGAGTCCGAGAGGACCAGATACCGCCACTTCGATATTAATAAGATACAGTAAGGGACGAGTATTGTAAATGATTTTTGGATGGTCCAATGAAACTTTTCTACGTCAAATTTATTACCACATAGTTTATAAGTTACAGTGCGGCAACATTTTAAAAACTGTAAAGATTGCAGATTTCAAGGACATAAAAGAAGAACAGACTCGAACTTTTTATCATATTTGTCAGTTGTAGCAATCATGATTTTTTAAGTAATGTATGGTCGCAAGATCACGATAGTTCAAGTTTGGACGCTATTACGTTGTCACAAATAGCCGAAAACATGGAAAATGAAAAGTCATTTGTTCAAAGAACAAATGTGAGGTCTTTCCCGGCATTTTCTTAGTGTTATGTCTAGGTATATGGTTGCTAATTTTGAAAATTGCTGCCCATAACCATTGGACTTTGGTCCTAAAACGAAGGGCTTGTTGAGACGGTCACGAAAAACCTATGTTCACTATATAATTAATATCTGATGGTTTAAAAGTTATAAGCCATAAACTAATGAGCCGAAACCGCAAAGGCCATAACTTGAAAACGATTTGTCGCAGAGTTTTCAATAATTTAAATCAAATGTAGATCTCGATGAGAGGAACATTTTTCAAATATATTGTCTGCTTCAATTTTGTATGGTTTTTAAGTTATTTCGAAAACAAAAATTAGCCGAAACCTGTCAAGGGCCATAACCTCTAAAACGGTTTGCCGCACAGTTTTCGAACCTTATATCAAATGTAGATCTCAATGAGAGGAACATTTTTCTCATATATTGTCTGCTTCAATTTTGCATGGTTTTTGAGTTATATTGAAAGCCAAATTTCAATGGCGGCCATTTTAAAAATGGTGGACCAAAAAAATTGTTTGATCCGATACATGTAATAAGGACCCTCATATCTACTTGGAAACCAAGTTTTGTGTAAATCCGACAACTTTGACGTTTTCGACAAACTTCGCGTCAAAATCGCGTAAATAGGAAGTGGATCGAAGAATGTTTTTTTGCATGACAAATCATGGCCATAAGTCAGGCAACATTTTTCTCACTTTAGATTTTTGATATCTGTCATTGTTTCTGAGTGTATCTGCACACAAGGGTAAACAGTGTTTGGGGAGATAACTCTGTTTCTAAAAATAAATCGGTGTCGCAGGGTGACTCAGGTCGAGCCCAGGTAGTGTCGGTTAAGTGTGCCAAGTTTCAAAGCGATATGTCAAGACACTTTTTGACATCTGTGGCAGAAAAAAAAATAATAATCATCATAAGAAATACAGTAAGGTCTTTCCCTTGTAAAGGGGAAAGACCTTAATGAACATCATGTTTTTACCGAAATGGGAAAAAAGTCTCTGTCGAACAATATCTTCCACATGGAGATTTCAACATGGATTTTTCAATGTCAGACAGTGAATCAAATTTTAGCAAAGTAATTTATATTTTTATTCGGCGAGGTGAATGAAACCTATTACGGACGGGAAGCTTAGATGCAAAAATAGCAAAAATAAAAAAATAACATTTTGTCATCTCATAATAATGTGAATGTATTTAACAAACAACGAGTCAATCTATTGCAGCAGAAATGTAAAATTGTTACAGAGATTCGTTTTGAGTCTAGGAAATAAGATTAAAATTAATACACCTCTAAAAGTTTGAACTTATCGCACGATAAAATGTTCCAACGATGCAAGGGGTGGAGCAATAGTTATTAAACAGTTGGGATGTCATACAAGCTCCACCCCTTGTGTCATCTAAATTAACGCGCATTTAACTTTAAAGACAAACCATTCCACAATGTTCTTTTACGTGTAATAAGGTTTAGAATGTGGATTAAATACTGTGTTGATTAGAATATTAAATACTATTTTATGTATGGTATAATGTTTAACTGTTGTATATGCACTTGTAACGGAACAAAAAACCATTTGATGATTTGAACTTATTAAAGTATTTTCCCTTGTTTGCTATGTAACATCTTTGTAATGAACGCCCCCCCCCCTTCCCCATAAAACCGAACAATTATATCCTACATCTGACTTATGTTTGTATTTCACATGTAAAACAACAATTCGTAGTAATAAAATATGGTCTCGTAATTGCTGTAAGTAGAATATAATGATGCAATGAAGATTGAAATTTATTTTGGATACAATTTAGAACATGATTGGATTTGGGTAAGAAAAAAGATGACGTTTACGTTAGCTTATACTGGCAAAACGTCAAAATGCACAGACATTATTTTTACCAGTTACTTTAGAACTCAAACAAATTGTATTCCTGTCTCCATAGCATGTATGATACAACATCATTTGATATTATTGCATGTACACAAGGGACATTATCTCGCATGATTCACAAGACGAAAATCAAGCAAAATCTCATGAGATTATCATCACGTTATGATCATTATTCGTAAAATCAGATTTACATTCATTTAAACAATGCATGCTATGTGAACCTTGTGAAATCTACTCAAACAAACATGATATTTTGTGTCCCTTACTTTTATTGATCGTATCATTAAGAATTATTATAAAGAAACAGACTTGTGAAGCCTTTTTTAGAGTTATCTGTTATGACCGAAGTCTTTTGTAGATGACAGAAAATGTCTTGAATATGAAATATACATGAAATGGTACCTGTTTGAAAGATCATGTACTTTATAAGCAAAACACATTTTTTGAACAAAGACCAAGAAAAAAATGTAAATATAAGCATTTCACCAAACATTCAAATTTATCATCTTAACGCTGAATATCACGAATCGGCTAAAGTTTCTTTACACGGCTACGTCGGGAGGATATAACAATAAAAATGTACCTTTATTCCGAGAATAATCATACGCTAATTGTTTGAACAATTAGCATGTAAATCTTGTGATAATGTGAAAATCATGTCTTAAAATAATACCCCTTTTGTTCCTATCATTATATTGAAAGATCGCATAGAAATCATGCGTTGTATTTTCCTCTGAGTATAATATTCTCATTTCGAATGGTATGTAAGAATGCGTTTCTTTATTTTTGTAGTTGCCAGTTTCTGATATCAATAAATATTCTTACCTTCATGGTAGCTCACTTTCTAGCATTAAAAATAAGAATGCTGATACCAACAGCGTGTGGTTCTTTACATAAATATATGTTTTTCATTAAATCGGATTAACGTTTGCTCATTCTTTTCATCTTTGATCAATAAACTTGTACTTTCCTTACAAATATTTGAGTCTACATATCTAAATATATTTTAAATTAATCGTGTTAATGTATACTCAAGTGCGTTTAAGGAAGAATAATACAAGTGCAAGGAAATTAGAAACAAACTCGAAATATTAACTTCTATCAGTCTTTGTAATTCATTTGCGTTCAGCAAAAAACTCCCGCGCAGCCCGCCGTCAACTATATAAACTACATCGGAGCTCTATATAAACTGCAACCATACATTTTCATGTTATAGATATGTGGCATGCTTGTCGGATGATTTAGAATATTTTTAAGACCGGAAACAACTTACGGCTTGATCATTTTACGGTTTCTGTAACATAAAGAGCGACACTGAGTTAATCTTCATCTTATTTTGGTGTTGGTGCTCAACTCGTTACCTTGGGGAAAGCAGACGACACACAAACAATGGATGTATAACAATCATTGAATTCTGCTTTCCGGAGATAACACAAACTCCAATTTAACAGATTTGAAAACGAATAGTTACATTTTACAAGCACTAACAAACACCTGAAAAGATTTACATTATTTAAAACAGTTTTTACTCCTTCATATTTAAGTTATACAATGCTGAACAAAAAACAACGAAAACTCAGTTAAAGTACATTATATTTACAAATACAATTGATTTGATACTAGTACAAGTGACGTACACTGAAATGCTTTTAGAACATGAACGAGATACTTGTATAAGGAGAATCGTTTTGATAATTGGATTACGCATTGATTGCATTTATCATTTGTGAATTGAAGTAATTATTTTAGTCGTGGTTTGTTAAAAACTTATGTCATGTTTGATTTATTCCGTGCAGTTGGATGACAAGGTTGGTTTATTTTCAATTATTGACATGATCCGCATGGATAGGTTGCACGGATTGTTTTACACCCTAATGTCATGATTTGTTTATGTTGAGTGGAGAATACTTTAATTGTATGCTTTTGTTTTTGTTGGGTTGGTTTTACATTCATAGCATGGTTCGTATGAGTTGAGTTAGATATTGTTTCTGTATTTATCGTTAGATTACAACCTGAATAGATGTTTTTTGTGTATGAAGTTCGATCCTTTTTGCTGATAATGTTTGTATGTTTGAAGTAAGATAAACACTCGGATGTATAGCACGACGGAGTTGAATACACCTTGTTAGGACAGATAATTCCTTTGTGTCTAGTTAAAATTCGCTTGATAGAATGGCGCTTTGCTTAGAGTTGGATAACACTTTGAAGGCATATTTGTAAAGTTGGATTAGTTTTGATTGCGATAAATTGTAATATCTTTATGCCCACGTGTAACGTATGAATAAAGTGTTATGTTTACGAGATTTTAAAGAGCATATTTATGCCTGTGGCAACTTAGAGCATACCTTGACACGAATGCAGGTGGTATTGTAGGGGACGTACAATCACATAGATATATTTATAATGCTACATTGATAGCTTGTAATGGAGGTTATGCATATTGAAAAAGCTGGCGGATAATAAGCAAAAATTAATAAGGTTACCGATAATAAAGACAATTCTGTATATCAATGTGGAAAACGGAAATTTTGTTATCCCTCGATGGAGAAAATATTTTTTTGTAGTTAATGCTTTAATCAAAGTATTTAAAATGTTAGTTGGTTTTATTATTCTACTTATTATCAATGATTTTCCATAAGAACTAAATCGCTAATGATTGTTGGGCAATTGGATTAACTAATGAAATATGTTGAACATTTTCATAATACATCAGCTTATAAATAAAGGCTCAACAACAATGTGAAAAAATCCGATAAAAAGTTTACAGCCAGAAATCAGAAAATATCTGAATGTTCTGGACTATTTGTCTGTTAATAAGCACAAAATGTTCCTTCCAGACATGAAAATCAATGAAAATTATTATGCCCGTTGTTAGGTACAAAATGCGACTTTGATTTATTACTTGCCATCTTTCACTTTCAGTAAAGTACATCAACCTGATTCTAAACATATGTAGCTACTAAGGACTTTGTATAACCGTTCTTTTTTTGCTGTGGTATTACCTTGACAAACGATCTTTGGCCTATATGTTAACTATATTTAAGGTCTTTCCCACTTCCAGTGTGAAGACCTTATTGTTTTTGTTCGGATTATTTTTCTTTTTTTTTTCGCCAACTTTCAAAACCAAACAGTTTTAAAAGTACGCGACATATCTTTTTGATCTTTCACGACAAGTTTTGGGAACTAAAAGTCTATTCGGAATTCACCTTGTGAAATGGAAACATTTTCTTTTACGGGGTTATCTGCCAAAACACCGAAAACCTTGTTATGGCGTAATCTTTGGAACTATAACAGATACAAGAATACTGAAAAGTGACAAATGTTAAGGAACTTTTGAGACAACTTTATGACATATTTTGGCTAAAAATGTCTGAGTAGGGAAGGCGAGCGGTATCCCTTGAATGTTTCAAGGACCCCGCTTATCACAAAAAATCAAACCGTAGTCGAAATCATGAAAGGTCGTCACCATTTGTCATCTTGTGACATGTTCTTAAAGAAAATCTCAAAGTCAAAGTTCAGAAGTGACCTCGACCTTAGGCCTCCAATCTTGTAATCATTACAACTCAAAAACTATAACAGATAGAAGAAGATATAAAATAGGAAAAATCCTCCTCTTGTCAAGGCCTTCACTTGATACATTAGGTCCGAAACTCTGCGATGAATCGTTTTCGAGTTTGAGCCCTTTACTCATTTCGGTTAATTAGCTTTTTGCATACAACTTGAAACAGAGATAATATAGTAAACATATAGGTTTAACATGATCACCAAATCAATGTCTTCAATTTGAGCCCGATTTCAAAGGTCACAGGTCAAGGTCATACCATAGAAAAAAGGTTGCCATTACAAAAAGTCCTTAGCAGCCATATATTTTATAAATCAAGATGATGCATCTAACTGAAATATGTAATTTTACAACCGGAAGTTGCATTTTTTCCCTAGCAACAGATACAAAAGTCCTTGACAACCATATATTGTTTAACTTAGGACCATAGAAATAGCCTTTTCCACCTAAACAAATTGTGCAGCAACTAATGTACTCACGTTAGAAAACAACAGATGAAGAAAAATTAATTTCTTACAGAAATCTTGGAAAGACCTTTCTAATTGTTCTTGAACAATTAGTCTATCTTATATATTACCTTTTTGAAGTTTTTGTTTAAGTGAAAACCGATTAATGGACAGGCGTCAGAGGCAATAACGCGAAAACGGTTCATCGAACAGTTTGTAAATGGCCATTTTTTGTATGCTCAATATATTTTTTGTGTGTTTCCATAACCTGACAAACTTTGAAACGTTTCACTCCCTCTTTTTGTACAATTCCCTTAGAAACAAAAATGAAAAACGTGAACAAACGATTAACGCTTATTTTAGCAACTTGGTCAGGAGAATAAGGTAATTAATCATTCACACAATGCTTCCACTATTTGATGAACTTGGTTACAACTCTTTATTACTCTATTTTTGTCAAAACATGCACAACCTTTGTGCCAAAGAGTGTCGACAACCGACATCGGATTTACATACTTCGAACAATTATTCCACACTTTTATTGTCATATAAATGTATAAAAGATACATGATTGTTGAAATATACTAGTATGTAGAATGTTTATATTGATTTTCAATGGGTTAATTTTGATTTTGATAGTTTGTAAAGACTGTCCACGCCTTTCGAGTAAATTTTGATTATCTCCCTTTATCCACGTGTTGTAGTTTAGTATTGTAATTGAGTTATCTTTCCTTACGCATAAAATTATATTAGCAGATATCTTACAAAAATTATAGAAAACTAAATGATGTATTTAAGAGCTACATTAACTGTGTTAAGGTTAAGTATAATAAAATGTTAAATTGAATGATATTTGGTATGCATAGTTAACATTTGACAATTTCAAGGTAGTAAACTGTATTTTGTCTGATTACATGTACAAGAAGGTGTTCAACGATTAAGTGTTTAATTGTTAAATGGTTGATTGTGAACAGTTGAAAATAATAAGTATACATGTATGTTAGCAAAACGTAACGACACTTACAGTAATACTAATATACTTTAACAAACAAACATAACAAATAATGTTTAGAATTTATAACAAATGTGTAAACACATACAACGAACGAATTGCCTATTTGTGTATTATTTGTATTCGTCTTTATCAATGTTTATGATATTGTACTTTGTCTTATAAATGTTGTATTTTTGTATCTTCAGTTCTTACGGTTTCTTCAGAATAAAACTAAACCTAAACCTGTAGTTGAACACTTGACCAAGCCTGCTACAGTAAGAACTTATCTTCAGTAATGGGTTCTGAGGAGCCTCATGAAACAGATCAGCAACAACATGAACAACAAGAGGAGTTAAACACACAAGAGAAAAATGGTAAAGCGAAGATGAAAGGGCCACCTATTATAGAAACAACTAAATCTGGCAGGAAGGTAAATTTGACTGAAAGGATGGTTGCGTATAAAGAGGATGAAACTATTAAACGAGAAAGGAAGTTAAATAGTGCATATGACAATTGGAAGGCAAAAATCAGGGACATGCGCAAAGCACAAAAGAAGAGTGCTGTGAAACTGACTTAGCTGAAATGGCGGATACAATTAAATTTACAGAAACATCTGTTATCAGACAATTTGAAACCCTACGTCAAGCGGGGGTAATTAAACCAGAGATTTTGCGTAAAATTGATGCACTTGTTGCAATAAATGCTGACATGATGAAGATAGTCAATGAACGTTTAAGTGGCATAGATACATTTGTCCCCATGGCTGATGCCAAATTATTACGAGAAATCAAGACACAAGAATATGCATCATCCATCTTCAGTTCTGTTAGTAATTCAACATCAGAGAGATCTTTCAATTCTACAAGATCAAAAATCTCAGATAAAGTGATTGATGCGTCGGCCGAGCTGGCTGCTCGTGAAGCTGAATTAAAACTTTTGAAGATACAGCAAGAACAAAAGGAAAAAATTATAGAGATAGAAATGAAACAGAAAATGGAATTAGAAGCTCACCAAAGAGAACTTGAAGAGTTAGAAGTCAGAAAGCAAGTTGAAGTGGCTAAAGCTCGTTTAGATGTTTATAAGAAAGCTGATGATTGCTTTGAAAATGCCAATGTTGAAACTGAAAATAATGATCACTTGACATTGCCAAAAGGACTTGAGAACAAAATAACTACAATGCTCAAAAATGATAAATCTCCACGCACAACAGAGTGTAACTACAGTGCTATTCCAAAAGGTCGACCTACTGTTAACTACCAAGATACAGAAACTGACTCTCTTGCAAAGGCATTTGCTGAAACTCTCCATTTAAACCGTTTACCTGTACCAGAACCTAGTATATTCACAGGTGATCCAATTAAGTATTTAGAATGGAAAATGTCATTTGAAATGCTGATAGATCGCAAAGGAATACCGTCTTCCGAGAAGATCTTCTACTTAAAACGTTACCTTGGAGGTGAGGCACAGAAAGCCTTGGAAGGATTTTTCTATAGTAATAGTTTATCAGCCTATGAAAATCCAAGAAAGGTTCTTGATGATCGTTATGGCCATCCTTTCATAATGCAAAGAGCTTTCAGGGAAAGACTTGATAAATGGCCAAAGATTGGTGCAAAGGACCCTCAAGGTCTCAGAAACTTTGCAGATTTTCTACAAGGTTGCAATGATGCTATGAATTTCGTTCCAAGTCTAAGTGTGTTGAATGACTGTGTTAAAAATCAAAAACTGTTAGGTAAACTTCCAGACTGGGCTACTGTTCGCTGGAATCGAATAGTCAACAATGCTCTTGAAACAACATGTGAACATCCAGTATTCTCCAAGTTTGTGGAGTTTGTAGTTAAGGAAGCAAAAATTGCATGCAATCCTGTTTCATCTCTATATGCAATACATGACAAAGAGCTTATGGTTCACAAAGAAAAACCTGTCCCCAGCAAAGTGCGAACATTAACAACAGTTTCTGACAACAAGAATGTCAAAAACAGTAGCTTCAATACAACTCACAATACTGAAAACAAAATTAAATGTGTATTTTGTAAACATGAAGGACATTATATTATCAAATGTACAGGATTTCTTGATCTAACAATCCAAAGGAAACGAGACTTTATTCGAGAAAATAACCTTTGTTATGGATGTTTGCGATCTGGTCACCTAAACAAGGACTGCAAGCGAAAACACACATGTGGAACCTGCAAAAAACAACACCCAACGTGTTTACATGAAGAACAAAATCCTGTCAGACGTGAAAGTTCAGCGGATGTAAAGGTTAGCTCATTTCGTGTAAACCAAGATAAAGTTCAAGGAACATCAATGATTGTTCCAGTGTGGGTTTCTCACAAAGATGATCCAGCAAAGGAAATACTGACTTACGCATTATTAGATACACAAAGTGATACAACCTTTATTCTCAATGAAACAGCCTCAGCGTTAGGTGTCGACATGAAACCTGTCAAACTTAGTTTATCAACTATGACGTCACAAAACACAACAATTGATAGTTCAAGGATAAACGATTTGAAAGTAAGATGCTTCCAATCTTCCAAATCTGATTCTGTCACAATTAATACTGCATATACAAGACAATTTATACCGGCGGAACGTTCACACATACCGGTTAAAGAGACTGTTAAAGATTGGCAGCATCTACAAGAAATAGAAACTGAATTACCTCCCTTACAGTCATGTGAGGTTGGTCTTTTGATCGGATATAATTGTCCGTTAGCACTAGCTCCAAGAAGGATACTAATGGGAGGCGATACTGAACCCTATGCTGTACAAACATTGCTTGGATGGAGCATTGTTGGCTATGCTAAGGAAGCTCATGATGATTATTCAGTAAAAGGAATGGTTCATCGTACTGTTGTGAAAGAACTTCCAGTTTGCACACCAAGAGAGTTGATCAACATTTTTGAGAAAGACTTTAATGACAATTCAACTAAATCCAAGAAAGTGTCTCAGGACGATTTAGCATTTATAAGTATAATGGAAGAAAACATAACTCAACGATCCAACAAACATTTTGAAATGCCATTACCATTTAAGGAACGACCAAGTCTAGTAAACAATAAATCCCAGGCATTGCTCAGACTCAATCATTTGAAACGCAAGATCATGAGCAATCCACAGTATGGAGATCATTACAAAGACTTTATGAGCGAAATAATCAAACGTGGTGATGCAGAACGAGTAGAAGTAGATTCTAATCAAGTAAGACCATGGTATATCCCACATCATGGGGTATATCATCCGAAGAAACAAGACAAACTCCGTGTGGTCTTTGATTGTTCTGCAAGGTATGGAAATTCATCTCTAAACGATAATCTCTTAACTGGCCCAGATCTCACAAATGGTCTTACTGGCGTGCTCTGTAGATTCCGCAGATACCCTATAGCTATCATGTGCGACATAGAAAAGATGTTCCATCAGTTTTATGTTTCAGAACAGGACCGTGATTACTTACGCTTCTTATGGTGGGAGAACGGAGATTTAAGTAAAGAACCAGTTGAATACAGAATGTGCAAACATCTGTTTGGAGCAGCATCTTCTCCCGGTTGTGCCAATTTTGCACTGAAATACTTAGCGAAACTATATGAAGATGAATATCCTGAAGCATCTCACTTTGTACAACATGACTTTTATGTTGATGATGGACTCACTAGTGTACAATCCGAAACTGAAGCAATAAAGTTGGTTGGAGATGCGCAAACGATTTGTGCCAATGGCGGCATTCGATTACACAAATTTGTTTCAAACAATGCGAATGTTATTGACTCGTACCACTTACCGAACGTGGAGTTGGCATGAACAATTTGAGTATGGCTTTAGAAACAATATCAGTCGAGCGTGCTCTTGGAGTACATTGGAATGTACAGAAAGATGTATTTTGCTTTGAAACTAAAATTAAGAATTCAAAACCAACACGAAGAAATATTTTATCAATAATAGCGTCCATATTTGACCCACTAGGGTTTCTATCTCCCTTTACTCTAAAAGGAAAACGTATCCTACAAGAAATGTGTAGACATGGAATTGACTGGGATGATCCACTACCCGATTCTTTAAGTTGTGATTGGCAAAATTGGATTGATGATGTTGATAACTTGAAATATATAGAAATAGATAGATGCATTATACCAGAAAGCGTTGGAAATCCAATTCACACAGAACTACATCATTTTTCTGATGCTAGTATTTCAGGCTATGGACAATGCACATACTTAAGAATCAAAGGTGAAAACAAGATACACTGCACACTACTTATTGCGAAAGCAAGAGTTGCTCCACATAATGTAGTAACGATTCCCAGACTTGAACTTACAGCGGCAGTTTTGTCTGTAAAAATGAGTCTATTCCTAAAGGAAGAACTCAACCTTGTAATTGACAAAGAATATTTTTGGACAGACTCTAAAGTGGTTCTAGGATATATTAATAACGAAGCTCGTCGTTTTCACACATTTGTGGCAAACCGAGTTCAGATAATAAGAAATGACACAGATCCTAACCAGTGGTGTTACGTCAGCACAGAGAACAATCCAGCAGACTATGCTTCCAGAGGACTAACCGCCTTGGATATTACCAGAACAACTTGGCTTACAGGACCGTCTTTTTTATGGCAAAATGTTGTTGAGTCGCCAGGGTTTGATTCAAAGTTACAGTTTGGAAACCCGGAAGTAAGACCGGAGCATGTTGCGAAAAGTCTTTGTACAAGGACAACTTCAACTTCATGTAGTTTTCTCCAAAGATTAGACAGATTCTCAAAATGGTCTACGCTTGTTTCTGTTATTACTAGAATTGCTCGCTTGAAAGCATCAAACTTACCCAAAACAAACCGATTATATCCACTTGATCCAGTTCTCAGTGATGGATTATTATGCGTTGGTGGTCGATTGAGGAAGGCAAACCTGTCATCAACTCGTAGACATCCAATAATTTTACCAAGTGATAGTCATATTACCAAGCTAATACTTACCTTTGTTCATGAACACACAAAGCATCAAGGCAGAGGAATGACTTTAAACTCACTCCGATCTCATGGATATTGGATAGTTGGTGGTAGTAAGGTTGTAGCTAAATTCATACGTCAATGTGTTATCTGCAGGCGCTTAAGACGCCCAACAGAAATCCAAAGAATGGCGGACCTGCCAGCTGAAAGATTGGAACCGTCTCCACCCTTCACATATTGTGGAATGGACTGTTTTGGACCATTCATTGTAAAGAATGGTCGAAAGGAAGTTAAAAGATATGGACTGTTATTTACTTGCATGTGCACCAGAGCTATACATATTGAGATGATCGATGACACGACTACCGATGCCTTTATAAATGGACTACGTTGTTTTATAGCCATTCGAGGAGCAGTAAGGCAAATACGATGTGATCAGGGATCAAACTTTTTAGGAGCCAAAAACGAATTTGAACGAGAGAGGCATTTAGTCACTAAATATCTTGCGAAGAACCAGTGTGACTTTGTATTGAATGCTCCTTATTCTAGTCATACCGGAGGAGTTTGGGAAAGACAAATAAGGACTGTCCGAAATATCTTGAACTCCGTTCTATTGTTGCGTCCTGGAAGACTTGATGATTCATCGTTACGAACAATTTTCTATGAAGTGAAGTCGTTAGTTAATTCAAGGCCACTTACAGTAAGTGAATCAAATGATCTTGAACCACTTACTCCTAATCATGTACTTACATCAAAGTCCGAAAATCCACCTCCAAGAGAGTTCGTCAAGGAGGATCTGTTTCTCCGTAAACGTTGGAGAAGAGTTCAGTACATTCCGGAACAATTCTGGTCGAAATGGAAAAGAGAGTACGTTGCTCAAATTTCGTTGCGACAAAAGTGGCACCAACCTAAACGAAATATTCGTTTAAATGACATTGTACTTGTTAAAGATGTAGATCTTCCACGTAATGAATGGCCAGTCGCAAAGGTCGTGGAAGTTCAAACAGATGATGATGGACTTGTTAGACGAGTCAAGATTCTGATGAGCAGAAGAGACCTTTCTTCTAAAACTGTCGTGTTAGAACGCAGTGTACACAAGCTAGTTCTTTTGCTAGAACAATGATTTTGTACCCTTTGTGCTTTGATATTGTGACAATCATATATTTTATGCTTATTAATGTATATTACAGTTAAGTATTATTTTTGGCTCATTGTGTTAAAGAATCTACACCATATTATTTTGTAAAATCATTGTGATTTTGGTGGGAGTGTAAATGGCCATGTTTTGTATGCTCAATATATTTTTTGTGTGTTTCCATAACCTGACAAACTTTGAAACGTTTCACTCCCTCTTTTTGTACAATTCCCTTAGAAACAAAAATGAAAAACGTGAACAAACGATTAACGCTTATTTTAGCAACTTGGTCAGGAGAATAAGGTAATTGATCATTCACACAATGCTTCCACTATTTGATGAACTTGGATACAACTCTTTATTACTCTATTTTTGTCAAAACATGCACAACCTTTGTGCCAAAGAGTGTCGACAACCGACATCGGATTTACATACTTCGAACAATTATTCCACACTTTTATTGTCATATAAATGTATAAAAGATACATGATTGTTGAAATATACTAGTATGTAGAATGTTTATATTGATTTTCAATGGGTTAATTTTGATTTTGATAGTTTGTAAAGACTGTCCACGCCTTTCGAGTAAATTTTGATTATCTCCCTTTATCCACGTGTTGTAGTTTAGTATTGTAATTGAGTTATCTTTCCTTACGCATAAAATTATATTAGCAGATATCTTACAAAAATTATAGAAAACTAAATGATGTATTTAAGAGCTACATTAACTGTGTTAAGGTTAAGTATAATAAAATGTTAAATTGAATGATATTTGGTATGCATAGTTAACATTTGACAATTTCACGGTAGTAAACTGTATTTGGTCTGATTACATGTACAAGAAGGTGTTCAACGATTAAGTGTTTAATTGTTAAATGGTTGATTGTGAACAGTTGAAAATAATAAGTATACATGTATGTTAGCAAAACGTAACGACACTTGCAGTAATACTAATATACTTTAACAAACAAACATAACAAATAATGTTTAGAATTTATAACAAATGTGTAAACACATACAACGAACGAATTGCCTATTTGTGTATTATTTGTATTCGTCTTTATCAATGTTTATGATATTGTACTTTGTCTTATAAATGTTGTATTTTTGTATCTTCAGTTCTTACGGTTTCTTCAGAATAAAACTAAACCTAAACCTGTAGTTGAACACTTGACCAAGCCTGCTACACAGTTTCAGACTAATGCAAGAAATAAAGGTCCTGATTAGAGTAGTATTTTTTTATGTATTGTCTGCTTCTATCTTTAATTGATTTTTATTGAATTGACATTTGTATAGATGAGGAATTTATTAAACCTCTTATATGTGCTACAATTTATATGACTTTTGTTTAAGTGTTAAATGTGATATCCCCTCTTAACTGCTTGTCCATTGCAGAAAATGTTAAATCAATCGCTATGGGATTATACTGGGAAGCCCAGCGCTCGACCTAGCCAGTGCCGTCCTGAGTGGCGATAAATAGAAACCCTCTCGGCTGGGGGTTGTAAGGTTAGAATACGGAAGATCGGAGAGGGTAACATGTTTGACAAAATGCCTTGGTCCATGCACGTAATGACCAATCATGCAAAAATGTCTAACCGTTAAAAAAATAGCTTATAAGTGGTTAATTTAAGTTATTTTACAAATTAATATTTATTTATGTATCAATCAGCTATATATCAAGATTAATGTATGCATACACATTACATAATTATGTGTAGGTACAACTACCTGTATCACGTCGAGAGAGTTGTGTACATTTGTATCACTACGAGACGCGCAACCTTCGAGACGTGATAGAGATAGTTGTATCTACACTTAAATGCATGTTATAAGTTTACCTAAAATTAGGATGCATAACAAGGGCAGAACAAAACAGAATTTTTAAAATATAAAAATTGTACATAGATTCACAGCATTTATTTGTAAAATATAATCCATAACGTCACACGTATAATGACGACATATTTCACTCATAGAATGAGAGTCATTGACCGAATCATTGGTTATACCATTCTTTGTGACGTCCAGAAGTAGTTCCGTCTGATATCACCCATATAGATGATACAAAGCTTTGTATCAAAGCTTTGTATCACACAGGTTGTATCAATCGCTTATTTTCCAGATTTTGACAAAATACATACTTAATTTTAGATGAATACATTAATTTGTTGGAATAATAATCTGGTGACAGTTTAACACAAATAAGAGAAAGATCCACGTTGTTAACGTATTACCGTCTTCAATGTAGCTCTATGGATGTTAAAGCAATTCATAATTTACTATCTTGCTTACTATCAATAGCACTAATGACGATGCAATCGAGGTCTTAAAATTGAACATTTAGTTACACTTTACAGTACGTCTTAAAATTACATTGTTTTTTTTTACCATGCCCTGAAAGTTTAAAATCCTGTTAACTTATATAACAATATTAATATAATAATAACCATCATAAAATAAATAAATTTCTCAATGGGTTAGGGTCTTTATGCGTAAGTAAACACTGAAAAGAATCAATATTAATGTTTCAGGTTTAATTTGCATAGGTATATAAATATTTTGTATAAATCTTGCATTTATGACTTCTGAAATCAGACATATTGTCGTAGACCGTAAACGCTGGTGTTTGGAGTTGTCTCCTGTATTTATCCAAAGAGCGGGTATTCAGGTTGCGGATACGAATGACTTCTTTTGTGGGTTTGTCAGTCTTAATAAGGAAAACCTTATCGTTTTCAATAACGAAACAGCAGCCATATTCTAAAAAAATCGTAAATTTACACTTACCTGTAAAGATAAGATAGTCGTAACTCTACGTTTACGTCTACGATTGATCGTAATTTCGAAAGTAATCGCAGTTTTGCACGTAAAATAGCAATCGTAAATCTTACGTTTTGCACGTAGCGCTATCACGCATGCTCAGTTACTTCTTTCACTTTGGAAATAAAAGGGAAATAATTACCTCAAAGTACTTAAATTATTACAGTTTTTTAATTGCACAGTCTCACAAACAGTTAACTGGTGGAAGAAAATACGGATTTATATTTGGCTAAAGTGATTTTAAAAACGATAATAAATAAATAAATATAAAAAAATAAAATAAATAAATAAATAAATAAATAAATAAATAAATAAATAAATAAATAAATAAATAAATAAATAAATAAATGATATTAGTTCGTGTGTTGCATAATTCTGAATATGTGTTTTAAAAAGTAATCTGTCAATTTACCATAACGTGGAACAAGACCTTTTTTAAAGTTGCGTTTCTTCAGTGTAGAAATTAACGAGTAGTTTCGTGTTATAATAAAGCAATAAATAACCTTATCCCATTTTAACATAATTAAAACAGCATGATGTAAAATCGCAAATCATATAGGAAACATTTAATTTCCGGAACGTTTTTTCATAAATTCGGTTGTTGTTTCTTTCTTTTAAAATTTATAAATTTTTGTAGGAGTTATTCCCCATGAGTAACACACTTTTCAAAATATTTGCATTTTGAATGTTTTTTTCGTCGTTCTATGTCACGTGTAACAAAATCAATGATGCTAAGTAGTGAATGGCTTGAAAAACAATTTCTCTTTGCAAAATTATGAGGAATGCTAGGACTTACGAGCGCGCAGGAGCAGACGTAAATTTACGATCAATTTTACACGTAACTTACAACTACGAATCTTTGAGAAAATTAAAACACACGTAAATTTACGCTACGTTTAAAATTACGTTTACGATTTTTTGAGAATATGGCTGCAGGCCTGTTTCTACAAATGTATTCAATGGCCTTGTACAATTAAATTCTAAAAAGTATACAAATAATTATAAAAATATAAACATATGAACACACAAATAGACTGAACATAGGACAATTATTGTTGTTTGCTTACTTTCAAGAAGCCAAAATAAAGCAAAATAATCGTCAAAGTAACTTGATTTCAATTTGCGTTTGAAAATATAAAAAAATTTACAAGTTCTTAAAGTAACTGGTAGCTTATTCCAATGAAAGATTAAGTCCAATCGTACTGAAGCGTCTCTCATAAACAGATTTCATCTTATTTAAAGGAATAAAGATTGTGCGTTCCTTACCGAGCAGTTGTACATATAATAAGTATCTTAAACTTTATTCTCACTTTTACAGGAAGCCAATGCAAATCTAATTAAAAATAATGTGTTGGGATGCCAACACAGAAGTCGCCTAAAATCCCCATGGATAGTATTGCGTTCCACTAAGGACATTAAGATGTACCTACATATCAAATTTCATTCAAATCGGACAACGTTTAAAATTTGACACGTTTTTGGCGGCCATTTTGAAACGCCAAGTAGAAAAAAAATATTCTGAATTTGGATTTCCACTCGATACACTTAAATCCACCTCCACACCAAATTTTGTTGCAATTGGAGCACGTTAAATGTCATCGAGATCGCATTACGTTGAAAATAAATTATACACGTTTTTGGCAGCCATTTTGAAACCCGACGTCGGAGAAAAAATTTAAAGGTAGCCTTTCACTCCAAATACTAACATCTACCTCCATACCAAATTTGGTTGAAATCGGATTACGGGAAAATTTTTGCTATTTTGGGGTGGGTGTCGTCAAGTGGCGGCCATTTTGAAATGGCTACCATTATCAAAATTCTGACTATTGACTGCACCCCTCCATATGCCGATCTACAACTGACTGTGCCAAGTTTCATTGATTCCATTAAGACCTCTCTGAGAAATGTGGCGGACAAGTTCACGGTCTAGAAAAAGTGGAAACCGATATAATAATAATAATAAGAAACGGTGCAAAAACTTAATATCTGTTTTGAACTCATACTTTGAGCGATTTAACACAAGCTTGGCACACGCTGAAGTTTCATTAGTTCATTTTGTGCAGTACCATACACAATTATGTTACAATAGTCTAAATGGGAAATTACTAAGGATAATAACAGGGTCACTGTAGCCTTTTTGACAAATATTTTCTGATTAATTTTAAAATAATAAAACATGGCTGTTTTACACTTTTGTTTAACATGTTCCTTAAGATTTAGAGACTCGTCTAACAAAGCACCAAGATATCTTATACAATTTGTTGATATGATAACCTTATAACATGTTGTAATTTCTTTAGTTCTACACTTTTGAAGTTGTAATCGACTACCAAAAATGATAAATTCAGTTTTTGTATTGGTCATTTTTAATTGAGTGTTGTTCATCCACTGGTTAATTTCAAAAGAACAGTTTTGTAGATCGTCAATGGCACAAGCTTCTTCTGTTGGTGTCAGTTTAAATCGTGATTTTGGTTGTATAATCGTCAGCGAATCCATACACAGTTATAGACGGAGGCACGATATCAAATATAGTTCCCTCATATTCTAGGTACAATAGCAGTAACGTGTTAGCAAATTGCCACGCTATCTACACGGTGAAAACCCCTTCTATAAATGTAGATACGTTTAGAGGCTGCTGAAAACTCTCGCATCCACAATTTGCCGCGTGTTTGTGTGTATGATGTTTAATGCCACTATATGCAAATTTTCAGCTATATCTTGGCGTCCAGTTTTATTGGGGGAGGAAGACATAATACCGGGGCAATCCCTGTCAGTTAAAATTGGAGTCGGGTATACCATGTCCGCCTTGACACCGCATCCTCCGTGTTGACAGACCACGTGATCAATATAAGATGACTAACTACCTTAACCATGTACTCGGTTACCAAGGCCCCTTTTGCGGGTTCCTACCCTCTCCATACTTTTACAGTAACATTATACATTTTTATGTAGATTCCACGATTGATTAATAGATTGATATCGTGATTGAGTATGAATATCGCTGAAGTCGTGCCTGTTTTATGATTAACAATCAATATACGATCATAATCAATCAATCAATCAATACTTAAATGTTCTTTATAATTGCTAATATGCAATAAGTTTCATTCAAGCTTTAGGACAATTTACTTGTTAACTTTCCAATCTTTACATATTTTTTCTCTCGTGATTTTCCGCTATAAAAAGTATATTATTTCCTTAATTATAACTAAACATAGTTAATAACAGGAATTTATTATTGAAAGTTGATAAAATGCATTTTTAATGCATAAATCGACATTTTAAATACATTTAAGCTACTTTCAGATCAATTATCAAATGACAAATTACGATTTCGAAATTACTTCCTTGTCGCCCGTAGATATGAACAATTACTGTAAGAAAATGTTTAGGTTTGCTTCTGCATGTTATTTATCATTTAGTAGGTAAATGATATTGAACTATTTCATATACATAAATAATGGGAATTGATGTCAATTACAACTGTTTGGCGCAGAATTACAAATCTGACTTATGATATGTCAGCTTAAAAAGTTGTTAGTTAGGTAAATATTTGAATACCCAAGTACACTGCGCATTATTATAAAAATTCTACAATGTCAACCCAATACGGATAGAAATAGTCTATTATTTAAATGGGACACTACAGCACCCATTCAGTAGCACCACAGCCAGAGCTTCATTAACTCGATAAAATATCTTTAGCGTTAGATATTATTCACGAAATGCCAAGTACTGAAGATGTGTTTGCAATTAAGTCTAAAAACATAGTTTCCTATTCATGCATAACGTGGATCCGTTTCTCAGGGGAAAATGAAGGTAATAACAAAAACCGAACACCGATGAAACCGTCAAAAAGACAATCAAAGTCCGAGAAACCGACAATCTCCAGAACCAACAACCAACATAAAGCATCTACAGCAATGGTCCTGACTTGGTACAGGCATGTCAAAAGAAATGGTGAGTTAAACCAGGTTTATGGCATGCCAAACCTCCCGCTTCCATTACTGTATAATGTGAGTTGGTTAATTGATTAAATAGATAGGTATCATATACTATTAGTCACTAAAAGGTGTATCAAACAATCATCGTAGCACGTTCACTGCAAACTTTTTGAAAACTTATTGCAACTATATTTTCAAACAAGAATATTTTTCGAAAAGGAAGTTGTATCTATAGTAAAGGCATTAAATAACCTATCAAATATATTAAGTTTTATTAAACCTCGTCTTAGAAAAATCCTGGAGTTAATAAGGCGACCAGAAAACTGCGTGAATTGATATTTAATTGTAAAATGGTTAGCATTGGCCCAGTTATGTCAAACAAGTACCAGCCAATTCTTCGAAATATGTAAAAGACGAAGATTAAGCTCCTGCGCAAACAAAAAAGAACCATTTTATCTGTGTAATAGTATCTTAAATGACCTCAAAATATGGAACAATGAGATATTTATCATCTCGCATTAATCGTGAATGTGCCAATGTATTTTAAAACTTCTCTACTGCATATTGATTCCTGCTGTCATATCACATCATTTGCAAACACAATTTACTTTTAACACCTTTAATGGAAAATGGAACCCCATATTCGATGTATTGTAACACTCTTCATTTTTTGAAAAACCAAACAAAACATGACATAGCATTTTGAACCACCTAAATGAGGATTCGATCGCCTCCCTACCTTTACTGAAACACGGGTTATAATAAAAGAACCCCCGCATCTTATGCAATGGTATTGTAAAACCCCTTTTTGAAAATTGAACCAACCTCTGTTACACTACAGTTTTGAGGGTTCCTCATCCTATCTGGGTAAGGCAAAGTGATTAGAGTTGGAACTGTTGTTACAGGGATTAGAGTTTATATTCATCTTCTATGCATATGTCAACACAAAGTTTTAACGTTTATATGTTGTTGTGTGTACTTTTCCCACTACCATTCTTTATTGCCACAGTGAGTTTCTCCACAATACAAATTGGAGGCCTCCATAAACTGAAGAATGTTCGTGAAGTATCGTCAACCCCTATTCAAATAACTAATCAAAAGCTGTAATTATCGTTCATAACTTGTTGGAATTTAATCTAATTTTGAAGGAATTCTACTAAAATAAATAATAGAATGTAGAAGCTGGCTTTCGGTTCCGAAAGTTATTTATAAACTTTCTACATATATCATGCGAATCGACTTAAAGCTAAGACGAACATAAATTTAACGTCTGATTATCTTAATAAACTAAAAAGGATCATACTTAAACTTTTATTAAAGATTTTGATCACAAGTCACTTCTTTTAATGATTATTACACATGTCGGTTTATCGAGTACAGGCTTCATGAAACCCTGGTCTTTGATACGAATTCAAAATCATTCATGGAAAACTTTAAATAGCCTAATCTTTAATACGATAGAAAAAGGTTATGTTTTCGACGAATAAATGCCAAGAAAACCTTTGTTTAAAGTTATCCCTCTACGACCATACGAATGTTGTGCAAACGCTAAAAAATCAATCAAGCTGTATATCACTATGATCACCACCAAGCTAAATGACATACACAATTCTAAATATTCAACAAGTCTTGATGACGTAGGTTTTTCACATCATTTCACTCTTTCATTATAGATTTTGAGTGAATATTAATGACGCCTTCAAAATTGATTAATAAAAAACTAACAAACCTTAAGCCTTAAAGAATGTTAGCTTTCTTGATATGCATATTTGCTGTTACATTTAAAAATGCTTAATGACATCGTAATTGTTGGTACTGTCTTGGTTCAAATTGTTTTTGACATGCGAGTATGCAAGTCTTAATTCAACTTGTTCGGTTTTCGGAAAATGTCACATAAGATCGGGAAAAATTGCAAAGAACTGATAGACAATGAAAAATGTTTTTATAAATACAATTTCAATGATAACAATATGTCGGCCATTTTCCGTAAACATGCATATGTAAGCATTAAGTTTATACCTAGGTCTTGAAATTTTTTGACTGAGCTAATAAAGGATCTGCATACTAACATTCCTTGCTACATCCGTTACTAAAAATTCTCGTTAATTTGAACAGTTGTTGACTAAATTGTCCAACGTAGCGGATCACTTAAATGTTTAAATGGCAATGAAAAAGTTAATGAGAAGTTAATGAAGTTAATGAAAAGAAAGAATAATTGGCGGTAAAAATAAGATAAAGTAAATGTTCATGTTTGTGCTTCGGTATGGATAGAAAAGACCTAACAAATTAGGCGATTTTTAGTATCAGTCGCTATGACTTGATTGAGTCAAGAACAGCAATTTTGGACATTGGTAGACTGCTTGCAAATGACAGTCCGCTAGAGTTATGGTCAACAACATTTAGGTTTGCGGCGACTAAATTAGCGTAATCAGCAACGATATAACAACATCACCACTGAAAAAAACTGTGTACAGAAGATTGCAGGCATGGAAAATGTTTTGAAGACAGATGCATTCTGGAAAGGGAGACTTGTTATGGTCCAAGCATCATTGTAATGGAAGGAACATGGTCCGGTTATCTTCCATAACCTAAGCAAAGGAATAGAGGTTGTGTAAGAGTTGCCCGATAAATTTACCAAGTCTACTCATATCCTGTCACATTTCGAACGTTATCAAAACAAGGCACAAGAAACAATGGATCTCCTACAACAGAATACTATCAATTTTATGCATAGACCGGTTTTGTGTCCATATCTGATTCTATCGAGCATGTATGGGTCGAAATTCACAGACGATGGAATGTACAGCAGCCATTCCCACAACAGCAGCTGCACTTTTCATAGTTTTGGCACGAATTCCAAGCGTTATTTTAATCTTCTGAAAAACATAATGCACCAAAAATGTGCCAAGTGGTGGAGGTGGACAACTAGTTATTAATTGAAGTTCCGGTAAATTATCATAACGGTGTGATTTTGTACAATTCAGAAGTTTTGGAAAAAAAACATAAACTAAAGAAGACAATTTTTAATTTAAATTTTGAGACACGAATTTCCTAAGTTTTAATATCATTTTTTTGGCGGTTCGATGTGTTATATCGTAAAGTAATAATTATAAAAATGCTAAGTGTTTTCATTGATCTTTATTTTTTTTCAATGTTTTATCTGTAATGAGGGGTGCAAAGAGCTTTTTATGTATGCGGAATATATATACAATTGTCCATAAGTTAGGGACCAGGATTTTTTAAAACCAATATTTTTATTAATATATAACCATCCATCGTTCATTTCACGTTTCGTTTTAAATAGTCGACTATTTTAAAGAAGTTTATGATTTTACTATTCAAAATGTATAGAAAGATCAACAAGATGTCGTTTGTAAAAATATGCCATAAAACTGCAAAATCATAACTCAGAGAAAGTTTCAGCTTGAACCTCTGGTAATGTTACATACAGAGTTGGCAGGTTGAGGGTTATTAAGATATAAGAAGAAATCATTTAAAAAATTTTATTCACGAGAAAAGAATCCGTATCGTGTGTATCCACCACGCTTCCGGTGCAATTCCTAAACTCGTCTCCTCATGCTCTTGATAAGTCTTTGAAGTCTACGTTGAGGGAACTGCTGCCATTCTTGAATTTAAGTATCACACAATTCTTGAATGTTCTGAGTGACATGGAGGGTCCCGTGCATTCACTTTCCAGTCGAGATAGTCCCAAACATGCTCTATCGGATACTCCTTGACGATGCTTGCTTTATGGGGTCTTGCGTTGTCGTCCATGAACATGGGTCTGTTTCCAAGTGGATGCGCATCAAAATGGGGCACAATACCGGGGTATAGAATCTGATATCTGTATTTTAAAGCAGTTAGTGTGTCATCTAATGGATAGAAGTCTAACTTACAGTCACATGAGAAGCAGCCCCAAACTGTCACTCCGCCATCACAAAAAGCTGTAGTTTCCAGAACATGTGCAAGATCAAAAGCTGTGTTTCCTTGACGCAATACCCACATCTCACCATCAACTAGAAAAAGACTTTTGTCGGACCAATGAATTCTTTTCCAAGACCGAATCTTCCACCCGGTATGGTCAGTCGCCCACTGCACCCGGGCATCCGTATGTCTTTGTGTAAGTGCTTGTCGCTTTATTGGTCTCCGTGCTCGAAGTCTTCCGTAGTGTAGCCTTCTGTGTCCGTCTAATGATTCTAAAATGGACATTCCATCGACTACGCAACCTGTTTGCAGTGGTAAAAGGTTTTTGTCTAGCAAGTCTTCGAAGTTGTCTATCTTCTCTCTCTGTTGTCTTCTTCGGTCGTCCTGATCTTGGCCTTTCCCCAACAATACCAGTTTCATTATATCGTCTCATTATTCTACTGACGACAGAATTGCTAAAATTGAACCTATCTGAAACCTGCCGCTGTGTCATTCTAGCCCTTATCATACCAACTGCTTGCCATCTCTCTGCATCTGCTAGTTTTCGACGTACCATGTTGAAATGATTTCAAAATAGGAAAAATTTTGCCTGTTACACACGTGCACATGATAGAATGAAAAAAGGCGCCAAACTTAGGTTTTCAAAAGCTGAGGGTAGTGTTTTTTAAATCTCAATTGATATTGTATGGCGATTCGAGCGATTTACAAATGTTAACAATAGATACCGTAAACCTAGATTTGTTGATAACATATGTACAAAGAACCAGAGACAATTATTTTTTTTATTTATTTAAAGCACAAACTGGTGGTCCCTAACTTTAGGCCAAGTGTATATGTTCAAGTGGCCTTGTACTTGGGTCGAAAGGAAAATGATGATCCATTTTAATTTGTGTTTATTATCAGTCACAACTGATGTTTTTTTTCACAAATAAATTATTGTCAGGAATGATGATAAAAATGATTCGAGTAGTTTTGTTGCAGGTACAAATGCCATGAAAATAAATTTAGATCAGAAGGGTATCGGAGTATTAAGAGGTAATGAAACCGAGCTCATATGATCGTTTATAGCAGAACCAACAGAAGACATTATATCATTACAGATCGAAGCTACTAATATTACAATAAGTGACTTCAAACCAATAGCTTATTTCAGACCTAATGGACAGGCAAATTTGACACGCATGGGTTGTTATCTCAGCATGGGTTGTTATCTCCATAGCAGAGTAGAGCTAAATAATAATATTATACTAGCAGGAAAGATTACGATGAGGTTTACATATCTTATGTGTGGTGATGAGAAGGAGTATAGATGCAGCATATGGTATTTTTTACATTTTAATCAGTTACTGATGCAGACGGAAACAAAGACAATAATTATAAAAGGTAATGTTTTCAGTATTAACTACTCATTACAAGAGCGAGACTATGAGAAATATCGTTTAAAGCTTTATCTATAAACAAAGAATTGTATCAGACTTATAATACTTTTTCACGGGTTGATTAATCATAGGAAATTTGTTTTAAGATTGCGGGTTCGAGCCTTACTGCGGGCAGGGTGCACTCGACTCCGATTTAAATTGACACGGTTTGCACGTTTTCACACAGTATACCCGGGTTTTCCCCGGGTACTCCGGTTTCCTCTCATAATAAAAAGTGGAATCCATGATATAGCTGAAAAATTGCAGAAACTTGGGTTAAACAAAATTCAAACAAACCAACAATTTTTTTATATTTTTCGATCGAGCAAAGAGTTCCATGTTTCTCGACATGAAATTACTGGATTTCGATACACTTGTATTGATTTCACAGTTAAATAGATTCATGTACTTAAATCGTGAATCCTAAACATTCAACAAGTATCATAATTATTGTACGAACCTTTGTTGGTTAAAATTTCCGGACAAAGTAATGATAAATATAAAAAACAGAATAATAATAAGGAATTTTGTAAAAACAAAAAGTCTCTAAAAACTTGTTTTGGATGGCTTAATTAAATGATTACTAACTTTTGACAGTAAATATTGATTCTAAAGATCTACGATAGAAAGCACGCCAGTTAGTAAACGTCCTTTGACCATCACTACACCCTGTCCCATTTTTGTATATAATATAAATTGTATCATTGTTGTTTTTCAATAATGGTATTTTACAATATTTTAGATATTAAAGCAGAAAACAGTATTTATATCTTGGCCAAAATTATTGATGGAATTTGACACAATTTTACTCCAAGAATCCTCTGCTGTCAAACGCTTATTTTGCATGGGACGTCAGCGAGCTCTCAATAAGCAAAACATCGGATTTTGCGACACGGGTCTGATTTGGCATATTTGATAGTGTCCAGATGTTATAAAACATCTTCGTCCAGTTAAAATATATATAATTCGCTTCTTAAGATATGTTTCGCTATACATATGATCGTCATACATTTAATAAATATGAGTTAATCCATTTCTAAGCTCATTTTTCATTGATAGATACTCTTTCATTCCGACATTTCGCTTTCATTTCAAACAAACGAAACGTGACAACAACGTAACTGACTTAATTCCAGTGCTTAAATCAGCTTGATAGAAGGCAGATATAAGACGCGAATTAAACATAAAAAAAACATGCATTTGTCCATCATATTTTACGCAATTTCACCTATTTAGCCTTATTATATCTAACCACTACCTTTTACATTTTCAGTTTTGGAGATTATTAGAAAAAGATTCAATGTCTCTGCACATACTTAATCAGCACAAACTGCGTTTACAGGTCAAGTAATGCATTATTTGAAATATATTCAACTTCCTAAGGTCAGATGTAAATGTCAAGATATCACACAATACCGTTATAATATAACATACTGAAATCACATATTATAGTTTTATCTCTCAAATCATGCAATATAAAGTTTTAGTTTGGCAGACCAGCCCCCACTTTTACAGGACATACTAGATCTCTTATAAACTTTTAATATCAGTAACATTCCTACTATTCCATTTCATATTTCTTTAACTCAAAAAGATAGAATTGCACCTCAACAAACAAACAAATTTTAGTATGACTTTGTCCTATAGTATTAACTTACAAAATCCGCATCTAAAAATAAAAAAAATAGGCACCATATTAAATATTTGTAGCAATATGGATGTCTTAGCGCGATTTTATATTTAGACTCTCCTCTCTGACTTTCATGCTACTGGCAAACAAAGAAAACAGTATTCTTTCATAATTCCAAACACACTGTTCTACGCAGAGTACACTTTTTATTTTTAAATAATCAAAAATGTTGCATAATATCATTTTTAGTCTGAAATTTAACACTACGATGTTGCTCACCCAAATATGCATTTAAAATGTGTTTATGGGTTATAATTTTTCATTCTCAACCATTTTCCCGGCTAAACGAGGGAAACACAAAAACGGTGCTTGTGTATATAACATCTAGAAACAATAAAATATGCCGACTCAAACCCGTGCCACTAAATCACCTGTTTTTCTTATGGAGAGATGTCTAGCGTCCCACGCAAAAATATTTTTTTAAAAACGTTAGACGGCAAAAGATTCTCGAACTAAGACAATTTACGCCACCTCAAAGATGCTTATATACATGGAACTTAGATCAAGGAGAACTTTTAATGTTTTAATTAAAGACTACTTTTATTTTTTACTATGTGAACAATTTTTGATAAGAAGGTTTATTTAATAGCAAATAAACCAAAGTAATTTCGATTTGATACTTGAAAGTTTAGTAGCTATATCGGAGTTATACCCCTTTGGCCAAGAGTGTTGAATATCTGCAAAAAATCTGAAAATGATTTATGCTTTCAGTCTCTTGTTTCAAGAAAAGAAACATGTGAGAACGTGTTAAGGTAGCAAATTTTAGCTGGACAAAATATATATTGCACAGTATAAATATTTAAACCAAATCTCGAAGGTTGACCCAGCATTTCATTAGTTGTAGCTCCTAAGGTAGGCCCGCATGCAAAATACTTTATCTTGGTCTTTAAGGTAGACGTGCAAAAATGCTTTGTCTTAGTCTCTAGGTTAGGCTTGCTAAATATAATTTTGAGCTATGGATCTTCTAAGGTTAGGTCAGCTTAAGCTTAGGCATTGCTATTGGTTCCCCAAGAATGTCACTTTATATTTAAAATACCAGAGTCCAGCCAGTTACTTGCTGCGGCTTTCCTACACAAATTTATTAATTTCTTAATATGTAAATATTACTTATTACAATGTTAATTCATATAACATGTTGCTTTCAACCATGAAATTCACGTAATTAGTTACTTTATCAACTTGTTGGTTTGCAAAAGCAGTTCTTTGTACAAATGATATAACTCTTCCATATTCAAATCAGATGGGCCGATCAGTTGGAGTCCAAGTTCTGCTTGTTTTCATATTACCAATTAAAATAATGTGATAAAAAGTGCTTTTTGCATTTGTATTAAGGTAAACATACCAATCCGAAAGAGACAAACAATCCTAAGGAATTTTATTATAATTTAGTATAATTATGAGTTTCTTTTTTATACTGCCGCAACTACTAGTTTGAAAATAAACTTTATTTAGTTTAGTAAAAGATTATGCATTTAAATGCTACACACACTTTGATTAGTTTTGAGCGTAGTATCTCGCATAAGTTACACTAAACATACTTGTACGCAAATATTAACTTCCAGTTTATTTAGAATTTCAACATAGAATTTCCGGGTATTGTTGAGGTCGCCACTGCATAAAACGTAAACGTGAAAATCTAATCATTTACCATTTTAAAATTTTTTTTTTCACTTCTATTTTTTAAATTTATCTTTTTTTTTAAAAAAAACAAAAACTTATGTTTAAAAAAAATAACAGTTAAAATTTTAGTTTAATTTTTTTAATATCAGAATTAGACAGATTGTGCTCCTTTTATACAGAATGTTATATAGCTCGTCGCTCTTTGCAGGCAGCTTCTCGCTGCTCTTTACTAGCTGTCCTCGCTATAAATGACTTTAACAAGAGTGACTGCTACGAGGTTGCTGCACGAGCGGTTATTGCAATTGATATGGGTTCATCAGCCAGCATTGTTAATCTACAGCCGTTTACTTTTACACAGTAGGTCATTGCATATTATTATTATTAAACTTAAGTAAGTTTGTCCCACCATCGAAAATAGGGAACATAGATTTTAGGTATGTTTATTTGTTTGTTCTTCTGTACACCTCATGTCATCCTTTGCGTTGAATATATTTTATGAAGATTTCGTCACATACTTAATAGACAGTTACAACAGAATGAGATCTCTTTACTGTGGAAATTATGAAGGGCTGTGCAAAATATTTTACTCTCTTGAGAAATGTGAGTGTTTTCCAATATGTGTCAAGTAGTTGTAGAAAGAAAAAACTTGTATTTGTTTTAATAGCCAATCCATTACAACCTCAAATATCTCAATTAAACGCATCATTAGAGGACGGAACAAAAGTAACATTTTGTTGCAATGGTAACATAGGAAAACCTCCGGGAAAATATTTATGGCAGAAAATAAGAAAAAATAATGGTTTACCAATAACCTATGATAATGTCACGACAGTTACGACAGAAGTCCCTGAATCGTGTACTTATAATGGCACCAGTGTTCTAACAATTGAGGTGTCTGCCGAGGATAATCAAGCAATCATACGATGTGCTGAACAATCAATGACTGATGTGTATCAGGACAGCCAACCCATAAACGTGCTTTGTGAGTATAAGTCTACTAAATATTATAAGTATACGGGTTCTTGTAATTAAGGTAAATGTTTCGTTTCGAACATAATCCACAACAACGTTTTATGCAATACAAGATATTAGGCCCCAAAATAACTCTGTTCTTTTGAAAAATTAAATTTTAATTAAACAAATTATTACACTTTCTTATACTGAGGAACACGGCCCTTTTTACGTAATTGTAATCGGAAATGTAGTTGGATTACATATGAAGGTAATCTACTAAAACACACATTAAGACTACGTAAACTTCTTCAAATTTTGCAGAGCTTTAGTTTCATAGCACATCATTGGCTTATTTCACTTAACTCAAAATCGGAAAATTTGACAATACCTGTGTAAAACAAAAGTCAAAATCAAACGTGATTTTCTTGTAAAAGAAAGGAGCTAAAAATTCTCATATTCGATATAAAAAATAGAGTGTATAAGGTTTAATGCAATTTATTTAGCACTTTGACATAAACTGTGCAGCAATTTAATGTATTAATGATTTTATGACATTAATAGTTTTCCATGCTATTTTATGGTAGTAAAATATTTTTTTAAGATGAAGTTAGAAAACCATCTATAACCAAGCATCCAAACCGAGAATTTTACCTGGTTGGTTCAGGTGATATAGAACTGAAGTGTTATGCTGATGGGAATCCACAGAGTAACTACAAATGGTATAAACACGGCAATATGACCAATACATTGTCTGTAAACGATGTTGTACGTATTGATTCATTGAATGTGTCCAACAGCGGGACTTACGTTTGCCTGCAATTAACAGTTTTATTGGGAAAACTTATAACAAGACTGAGACAGTGGATATTTTTATAGGTTGTTATTTTTGTCGGTAATTAATAATTAGAGTAAGAATAATAACAAAACCAAGTATTTCCCAAAAAACATTTAAATACATCGTATGTTTGCAACAAAACTGTAGACCAATAGGTTGATATCATACTATATTAGCGTATAGCGTGAGTGCCACAGTTCTAATACCAGTATGATTAGGAAGTCCACGATTATTTAGTTTAGTTAAAGATTGATCACAAAATGCAGTAAATCTCGCTAAATATTTTCAAAAACCTATGCTAAACATGAGCATGGATAAGCTATAAAGATACAATACATCTATAGTAAATAAGTCAACGCTTTTTTGCAACATGTGTAAATACGTCGAACATTTTTGTGTAATATTTTGAAATACATTTTGCTCTAATGATTTAGGGGTTACGTATATTTATAATAAAACAATTAATTGCAATTGTATTTGGTGTTTGCAAAATTTATTTCGTAGAACAACAAACAGACATGATCTAGTAGAAATAGTTAATAAGACTTCTTATACCATATTGATATGGTGTAAAGCAGTGTTTCGCTTGTATGCATGTCAGATTTCGTCTTCACCAATGTGTATACGATCCGTTATGTTAACTGCATTCATGACATGCTTGGAATGTTACACAAATGTCTTGTTGTGATTTTTTTCACTTTATTAATATAATTTATTTTCTTTGCAACTAGTGTACGATGTACCCGTTTTTACCTCTGTAATGGCAGTGGTAACAGAAAATGGAAAGGGTACGTTTAATATTGCAGACAAGAAAAGTTGACATATTAATTTTGGATCTGACGAATTTATTTATGCGTCGCATTACATTATAATGGACTGATTAATATGCTGTTAGAATTACAGATATTTCTAATGATTCTTGATATTTAAACAATAGAACTCTCCATTATCCATAATAACGACTAAATAAATTATTATAATGACATCAGTATAGAAATGTTTACGATTAAATTATTTGCTGGTAATAATACATGTATAAGTGACGTAAACTTTATAGCGGTAATTAATATTGTGTTGTTATATTGCAGAGGTTTATGAAAAGCCTTGGTTTTGGATTGTTGTCGTTCTGGCAATAGTAACTACAATTGTTATAACTGTTTTTTAATTCCTGTTGTTCGATCTTATATCGCCAAGTAAGTAGCCATTTCGTATTTTAAAAAAAACTATTACTTCATTATATTTGTGCTGTCAAAATTGGCTTGAAACAATATGTTCATTTAAATAAACTGCTTACGTTTTTGTAATAAATCGATTGTTATTTCAACAATCATTGACGTACAGAACGTTATTCAATCGTTGTAGAAAATTCAGGGAAAATTGGTACAAAATCCTAATTAAAAATGATAATTTTACTGAGAAATTAATAAGTTAAATTTACTTTTAAATTTCGAGAAAAAAAATCAGACATCAATCCAGATATTTGTTTTTGTTGTATTTATACATGAACCATCTACTCCTTTTCGGGGGATTGGTGGCCGAGTGGTCAAGGTAGTTCGTCTACTATTGATCACGTGGTCTGTCAACACTAAGATTGCGGTTCTATTCGTACTGCAGGCAGGGTGTACTCGACTCCAATCTTAATTGAAAAGGATTACCAGATTCCTTACCGCATGTCGGTGGTTTTCTTCGGGTACTCTGGCTTCCTGCCCCAATAAAAACTGGACGAAATGATATAGCTGAAAAATTGCTGAAAGAGGCGTTAAACACCATCAAACAAACAAACAATCTACTCCTTTTCATTTTATGATAGTAGTGCATGATTAATTTCTTTAGGATAATAATTACTTGACCTCTGAAAAGTTTATCGCCACTTAGATCTTGATTTGACGAAACGCGAGTATAGCCTACAATTGTTAAAACTTGTTTGTTCAACTTTTCAATAGCTTAAACACTTACTTGCAGGCAACCTTTCATTATCATATCTATATTCAGTTTCACCATAATCATGCAATCATTTATTTCAACCAATGCCTACAAATACCCTCTATTCGCTGCTGTCAATCATTTGCTATACATATACCAGACAAGCGATGGGTTGTTGTTTAAAAATATTCTATCCTTTTTAATCTTTTTAGCAAAAGAGTGAACACCTTTGGGGTACTATTCCATACCAGAAGGAAAAAACGTTTGACATGTTATTGTTTCTTTACAAAACGTTAAATCTTTGTCTGACACAACCGTTAAAGAAAATATCTAAATGCAAGATGCTTTTAATCAAAACAAGTTTATTTTTTGTTTATTGGTTATATCTTCAACAAACAGTTGTTGCACAATTGTTACAAACTGAGGTAAACTACTAGTGCTTCTTTATTTAAATTTTGTTCAAGGTTGTCTTTCATGACAGAGGATAAAATATCAACCGCCTATAAATAACAAATAACTTAATTTCAATCTTCAACATTTCAAATACCGAAACAGGTATAACAGTACATTAGTTGTTCGGATTTTACGGCTCTGGGTGATTAAAAGTGTTTCTACGGCCCGACCCACATGTGTCGAGGGTATGAAGTTTTAATATGCAAGTTCATTATACACATAGTGTTTATTGTGTAAGAATTTGAGCGATACATATATTTGATATTGTGTTTTAAAATAATAGCATTGTAACTGGTACAAAAGACTATTTTTTCTGTCCACATCAACTTTTCCATATATTTCCATTGTTATTCAACATTTGCTGTTGTTTACCTCAGTCAAATTCTGTATTACGAAATATTAGTATATGATACGTCATTCATACGTTTTTGATATAGACTGCTATTTGATAAATTTGGAATTGTGGGATTTTCTCCCAATTTTTTGTACAAGAACCTTCTGACGGTATCGTAAAGTTTTTGACTGACTACGCATTAATGCAAATCATTTAACAAACGGATTCAAATATGATACTTTTGGACTGCAATAGAACACTTTTACGTTTTGGCTGTTTAGAAAAGCAACAGTATCAAAAGCTGTGTACATAGCTTTCCCAGACTGGTTCAACATATGAAAAAACAACATTTATCGATCTTGGGATGTTAATTGTATCCTAGCTCAACTAAACCGTCGACGATCAGTTGCTTTACTGGATAATTGGTATCGTTTATGTAGAAATTAAGCACCATTGAACAAAAGTATAGCGATTGCATTCTGTAATTTAACATGAAAACGACCAATGATGAGGATTCGAGTCATGCACTCATTGTATATCAAAACAACGTAAAAAACCTTTAACCGCTCTTTCAATTAAACAGTTACGTTAAGCCTTTTTTGTCATGTTAAAGCCTATATCAAACATTCGCCAATCAACGGGTTCCACTACGGATTATATTTCACGAATGTTTAGGGAAATGCGAATTTCCTTAGTCTAATAAGGATTCGATAGTACCGATGCACAATTGAATTAATACGGGTTTTGACGTACCTGGCAAGAATATTGTGTTAAAGTTAGCCATTGAGCAACAGTGATGATACTGATTGTTACGCACGATATGGTTTAATACTGCGGTGATAAGGTAATAACAAAGACATTCCGAGTGCTGTAGTAAGTCAGGAGTATTGCAGTAGTTACTTTATTTATGGTTGATGATTCTTAGATTTTGATTTGTGGATTGTCTTTTTTGGTAAAGGTTTTTGATTTTCCATAATTTGGTTTTACCTTAATTTAGCGATTTTTTGATTCGCACGCGCAACTGACATTCGTATTTTAGATGTCACCGTTACACATGCCGACTCGAACGGTCACGTGTGATAAACAGCAGCTATCTGTGTTGTATAATTGTGAAAAGATCATGTTTTTTTTTTTTTAAAAAGCTATGTGATGTAATATGTTTTGTATAGTTATACGTAAATAACTGTGCTTCATAATTTGTATACTCATCATCATAGACTGATTGTTTGGTACATCTGTGGTAAGGATAGTGAAAAAAAAATCTTGTAAAATGTTCTGTTTTCTACGAAAGCACATAAGGCTCTTTCCAGATTCGAGAATCGAAATTTGAAATTCGGGATTCGAAACTGTGACGTAATCGTCTACCAATCAGAATAGTTCTTATATAAACGTAGCACGTGCTATCAAATTTTAAAAATTTAAAAAGGCTAAGTCCAATTATCACCCCTGAATGATATCCGACATGAAAGAAAATTCTTAAATATATTTGAATCTCGAATGAGCCTTCTGGGATTTCGTAGTTTTCTGTTCATGATATTGATCGCGCAACAGTTTTGATCATAACAAACAGGGCAAATACCAAAGGCGAATTACCCTTCTGAAAATCCTACAATAAGGGTTTGTGTTATATACTGGTTTATTAAATGTTTCGAGTGTTTGGCTCTTGTTTTGCTCGATATTTTTCGATTTCGCAGCGGTAAATTTGGTTAACTTTATTTGTTTCGAATATTTTGTTATTCGAATTCAGACAGTACTGTTAAAATGTCCATAGCTCTATTCAGTTATTTGTATTTTATATATTTTGACATATTTTACTTTGCAGGGCGAAAACTACCACTGCATATTGTGATATTTCAGAGAATCGCGTATATGACACTGTTACACCTCAATATATATCAATAAACGACGGATAAGAAGACGTAGGAAATGTCAATCTTATGCATAGTTTACATCAACAGGAATTTCATTTAAACAAAGTTATACAGCACGACAAAGTTGAACATGCATTAGTTGGGAGGTGCGTATGAAAAAAAACTAATCATAGAAAATTACATGATAATTACACTGAACGTAATTAAATTCAGTTCCATAAACTTGCATGGATGGCACGAAACAATTGTTCATTGCAATATAAAATGAGAAAAATTTAAAAGCCTAAAATTTACTGTCTCACATTCTTTAATTTTAGCTTTTAAAATTCGAAGTAAAACAAAAATTCGGGTAATTGGTTAATATAAATATGCAACGTTAGTGGCGTATTTACAATATAAACATTATTTCCCATTTGTTATTGATTATTGGAACAAGTAATGGATTATACTTTTTTGTAGCGATAA
The DNA here is from genome assembly GCA_944474755.1 of Limnoperna fortunei. Taxonomy (NCBI): domain Eukaryota; kingdom Metazoa; phylum Mollusca; class Bivalvia; order Mytilida; family Modiolidae; genus Limnoperna; species Limnoperna fortunei. The sequence goes on along the minus strand of OX104120.1, from coordinate 32,838,524 downwards.
AATGGGATCTAATGACAGAGAAACAGGCACATGTGTTAACTTAATTATGGAAGAGAATAGTAACAACTCATTTAGTGATATTGCCGAAACATCATTATGTGCAAGACAAACGTACGAAAATATTGAAGATACACAGAAAATAGAAGGCCAATAAAGTCTACTATGTATCTTTTCCCTATCAGTCGACGAATTGCGGATGACTGCAGTTCTATTCTTGTTACTAGTTTGTCCATACGGTCGTATTGTGTATCAAAACAATATTTTGTTCACCCTTTACATTAGAAGACGTGGTGGACGAAACAATTAAACTTCGTAATGAAGATACACTAGAGACGTTTTAATTAAAAATTGTTCTGTTTATTCCTGTCAAATGATGTTTGCATGCATAACCTTGACATAGCTATAATGTATTTATGATTCTTATCATAATGCTGAAGTTTACAGATTTAAGAGTACAAAGGTACCTCAGCTTGAGACTATAAACAGAGGAAACATGTACCCTGTGTTGCGACGCGTGTCTTACACGACGAATTTCAGTAGGCTGGGTAAACAATCACAGTAACCTATTGAAAGCGTGCTTCTTTTAGACAGAAAGTCGATTTATCCGTAAATCGATGAAGCAGCATTTGATGTGTTGCTCTTTGTGAATCCTCCCCATTTAGCTATTTTATTAATTTATTTTAATTTCGAGCCATACTGACGAAACGTGTGTACTCATTGATACTGTTTGACGGCTTACTTATTGGATTAACAAAGTTTTCTTAACTTCCACAACGGTGAGATACTTGACATGTATTGCTGCTCTTGTTGGTGAAAAGCTGGATTCCGCAGGTTGAAACACAACACTCGGCCCTTTAATTACCACATGCGAATCGAGATATCCAATTGTTTTGTTACAGGTTGCGGATATTGATTGATTGATTTAGATGTTTGTTTAATGTCTAACAAGCAGTGTTTTAGCTCTATTAGGGACGAGAACAATTTAACAAACAATATTTCAAAGGAAAGGGGGTGGGATGGGACATATGGAACATATGGAACAAAAGGTTGATTGCTACTGGAAAAATATGGAGTATTGGGTAGAGGTGGAAGATTAAGCCTTTTGTAGCTGCTACAATAAGCCTACTTCTTTTCAAAATCTATCAAAAGGGTCTTTATCGTACAAGATAAAACAGGCCCTAAATAAATGTAGCATTACCCATTATCGCCAACTCCTCTGCATACAATAGAGCTATTTGCGGATGCATTGCATATAAAGGCAATGTAAAAATAGATTACAGTATGGAATTTTACTTTGTACGGTAAAGTGAGTCATTTAGAATGGACTAAATAATTTTAAGTTTTTGTACAGATAAATACGTACAAGGTTCCCGAGGTCATTATGACATACAACCCGATGTTCTATTTTAATTTATATGATTTTTGTATGTTATGTATTTTTTGTATTTAAGTTAATTAGGATGTGTTGTTGTACTTTCGTTTTAAATGCAGATTTTGAAATGTATATGTAAGGATTGATTCTGGTTTTATTTCGTGTATACAATATCATATTTGTGTAAAATGCACACTAAACATCTATCACCTTTACGTCATGTTTAAAACAATCGCATCTTATACAATAAAGCATTTTAATTGTGCATTGAATTTTTATAAGCTTAGAATCACCACGTTAATAATATATATAAATTAGGTATTTTCGAGTTGTAATGACAAATATTTTATTTATTGTTGCACCTGACCTAAATGGAGACCAGAAAAACACTCCAATGATCCAGATTTTCATGAACAGAAGTATTCTGCTGGGAGCACATTTCTTTTTCCTGAATCTGACATATGTTTTAGAATCATGATTCTGTGAATTAAAATCAGTTTCAACCATTTATAAAATGCAATGTTCCAATTAACCTATTTTAAACATGACTGCCTTATACTGGTATGTTACTAAGAATGGTTCAATATCTAAATCTTTGAAGTCTTTGGCTAACCTGCATGAGTGAAGCACAACCGGTGGTGTGTGGTAAGGTAGTATATAAAGATATGCTTGTGGATAGAGTTTTGTGGTATAATGACGCTCTTTAACTCTGCACTCTTTACAAGACCTAAACAGTTGTTGTTTTTCCTAAGTCCCCTGTCCCTAAGTGAAATACATCAACATGTGAGAAACCATGGACTTGTAAGGTGACTTTTGGGCAAAAATCGTTCTCGATAATTCTATTTAAATGTATCCATGATGTTTGACAAGGTGTTTTTTCCTAATAAAATTGGGATCTGCTGATTGTATCTACTTTCTCGTGTAACTCACTGGATGCATGAATGATTCTGAGTATGTATTGGAACTTTTATATCTACCTCTATATATCATATGTATGAAAGTTGTTGCTCATCTGCACATTCTATGTCTAGCAGCTTTTCAGTTTTGTGAAGTGGTGATTTAATGTTCTGTTCATAGAAAGTCTCAGTAATAGTAGAAACAGTAGAACTAGTGTCAAGCAAAGCAGGTGTAAAAATTCCCCAATATAAACTTCAGTTTCGGTAGGTTTGCCAAAAAGTTCAGGCGGTATTCTTAAGTAAGCTGTGTTGGGAACTGTACTATTCCACAAGTCTATGAATGTTTCCCCTGCAGAGCTTTTTCTTGTTTAAATTCCAATTGCAGTGGTCCAGTCTCACCTTAAATCCAATCTTCAGTTGTCCAAACTGCCCACTACTCCAACAGTGTGGTTTCTTATTTGTGTTCTGTTGTCTACTTGTAGTAAAATCCTGGTTCATTTGTCCGTTTCCTTGAAATCGATCCTTACCTTTCGATTGTCTGTTACCTGTAGGCCATGGTGGCTGTTGTTGTTTCCATGATTGTTCTTGTTGCTGCTGTTTCCAAGGTGGTTATTGTTGCTCCAACTTCTCACAACATTTCATACTTGTGCTAAGTTATTGAATTATACCATTTATTTCCTCCATATCTGATTGTGCAGCTATACTTTTGTTAGTATGCGGCTTCGCCGGTTTTGTTGATTCCCTGTGACCATGGTCATTTACAATCTGGCTCAAAGCAACTCTTAATCCATCAAAGTCCTGTATCGTAGCAAATTTATGCCATGAGATATCTTTGAGTGCTGACTATAAACCGGTCCACAACATGGAATGTATCATACCGTCATTTTTCTGGCGAGATCCATAGAATTTTGCTAACAATTCCTCTTTCTTGTCAACGTTCCCATATATATATATAATCTCTTCTACCGATATGACCAAATCAAGTCGCATAGCAACATATCCAGCTTCTCCTCTAAGGGATCTCCTAACAGCATTCAATATGGCGTCCTTTTCATATGACTGTCTCATCAGTTCACTTCATTCTTCCAAAGTTCATAAGTAGTGTCGCCAGACTGATACATTCCCTGAAAAACATGTTATCCTTGGTGGATGACTCATCATAACCTTAGATGATTTGGGTGGAGGTATTTGGTCAAGAACTGGTTATGTTTCTGGAAAAGCACCAGTGGACTTGAGGTAATGTATCATCCAGTTAGTAATATCCTCTGCTGTATCTGCTTTAGGTTTCACTCCTGTTTTCTTAGCTATCAAAGCTGCTGCTTCAGGCGGTGTCTCGGATTTCGGACTGGTTGGTTGCTGTGGTACCACATCCTTTTCTCCTGTTGTCATTTTATTGTAATCAACTATGACTATGATTCAACAACACACAAAAAATGGTAACCTTTGGTGCAAACAAAAAGAAAGTAACAAAAATTCAAACCAGAATTCTAATTCAAATGTGTAATATCAAGTTTGTGTTTCTGCAAAATATATGTTAATTCATATAAGAAATAAATAAACAAAACTGAATATCAAAATCAATACCCTAAAACGTCAAACATAATTATCACACACAAAAAACATGAAAAAAATGATCAAAATGCGCAAACAAAAGTCAAGTACCAAATATATAATCAGCACCTGATGAATAGTTAAATGTTTAATAAACAAAAATTAACTATCAAATATACTATAGTATGCTGTTATCTTCTTTCTGAAATAAACTAGTATGGATCCTCAAAATAATAAACAATGATAATCTACGTGTATCACATAAATTGTCTAGTCAATATTTCAAATAGTAGTCAATGTCAAGTAACCAACAAATAAAATAATGTCCAATACCGAGAAAGTAAAAGATATCACAAATGCAAGATTGAAGTAAGTGTCTTCAGGTAGGTATGTGCAATAGGAACAGGTATTAAGTTTGTATTACTAAGTTATTATCTGTTAGTGATAAGACTGTTAATGTTTTATCATGCACTCTACATTCAAGTTACTCGACTACCCTTCAATGTAAAAGTAGATTTTATATTTTTTTATTAATTGTTTATCGTGTCTCCCAAACGAAGTTTAAGGAGACATATTGTTATTGTCCGGTTTATTATTATTATTCTACTTCTTTTTTTTGTTCCTTTTTTCGGTTTAATCTTTCTCTGCGATGCAATGTCCAATGAAGATGAACTTTGGGAACATGTTAAGTGTGAACTGAAGTTTGCAATCAACTTTTGGAATTTTTTTAAATGGCTGCCGTTTCCATGGAAACGAGGGTCAGGGATTATTATAAAGGCTATTGCATTATCTTGGTAAAAATTTGAAAGGGTTTTTTCTCTGAGATGCAATGTCCAATCAATATTAAACTTTGGGAACATGTTAAGGTTGACCTGAAGGTTTGCAATCCATTTTGGAATTTTCAAAATGGCTGCCGTTTTTTAAAATAGCGGTCGTTTCAATGTAAACGGGGGTCAGTATATAGAACATTGCATTATCTGGGAATAAAATTGTATTATGAGGGATTTTCAACCTGCTAAAGATTATAGTGGCAATGGAGGTTCGTTTGGGAGACATTCTGTGTTGGTATCCCATAATTACTAGTTATTTTTGATTTACTATTTTAAAATTATTTTTGTCCTTTTTAAGTTGACATTTAAATATTCAATATTCAATGTTTTACTACTCAGAAAACACAAAAGTATTACAACAATAACATGTACATATACATCAGTACAACAAGACTACAGGTTACAATACATATTCATGTATCACAATAGCTTATTAAATAAACAACACAACTATGTATACATCTACAGTTGTTACAAACCAGATATCTTTTTTTATAAATATAGTAATATTGACACAAATGTATGTGTGTTGTAACTTGTTTTTATTCAAAAGCTAATCAAGAACTATGTGTTTTTCAAATACTAAAGTATAATTTTAAATGACCTAAAATATTTGAAATGCAAAAAAAAATATGTATAAATTAGTAATTAAATGCACATAATTGGAGTCTGTTGTTACTTAATATCTGTTTACATCGATTGTGATCTGTATAATTTTGCATGTATTTTCAGTTGACCCTGACCTTGTTTACATTCAATAAAAAGGGGGTGCCGATCCCCACAAAAAACGGAAATAAATACTTAACACAATTTCAATCAAACTACAACATGTGCTTAATATAATTAATAGATAAGTATAAAATGAACTTACAATATACAGTGCAACAAGTTTTCAGTTAATAAACACACTTTGCCACTCAACGTTCTGGATCCTGGGCTGAAAGTAGCTACAAATGACAGTTTCCGAAATGGACACGAAATAGTATTGTCATTTTCATAAGTCAATGAATAAAATTCACGTTGGGCCCCATATGTCCAAGGTTCGATATTTTATTCACAGTTAACAAAATAAATAAATGCCCTGTAAAGTACAAATAATCATAATATAACACAAGAACTATAATTAGATCTTGCTAATAGTAAAAGCTCTAATAAGCGATCATATGCAAACTGATGATCGTATGTAATATATACATGTAACAGTATAAAAATACAAGTACACCGAGTTCATGTCTACGCTTGTTTAGATGAAGATTCAATTAAAGACAAAGACATTTTCTTTTGAACTGGCACCTTGACCCTGACCTTGGAGTTGAATTGTGCCATAACATGAAGTATAACCAGCATATAGACCAAGTAACATCTAGAATCCTCGAAAAATTGCACAGTAAAAGTTAAAGAAAGAGCTTACACCAGCCTTGTTAAACCTTAACGTGAATACTGCTCATCCATCTGGAGTCCACACACAGTAACATACATCAACAAGCTAGAGCAAGTCCAAAAGAATGCAGCTTGCTTTGTACTGAACAAACCACATAACTACCTAAAACCTGACAGCACCACAGCAATGGTTGAACAACTGAAATGGGGTACACTACAACAAAGACGACATACATCTGATGTACACGATTATTAACAATCTGATTGCCATACCACAACTGTACCATCCCACGCCAGCCATAGTCCAATCCACCCGCATGCCATACCACAACTGTACCATCCCACGCCAGCCATTGTCCAATCCACCCGCATGCCATACCACAACTGTACCATCCCACGCCAGCCATAGTCCAATCCACCCGCATGCCATACCACAACTGTACCATCCTTCGCCAGCCATAGTCCAATCCACCCGCATGCCATACCACAACTGTACCATCCCACGCCAGCCATAGTCCGCTCCTCCTGATTGCCAATACCACAACTGTACCATCCCTCGCCAGCCATAGTCCAATCCACCCGCATGCCATACCACAACTGTACAATACTACGCCAGCCATAGTCCAATCCACCCGCATGCCATACCACAACTGTACCATCCCACGCCAGCCATAGTCCGATCCACTAGCAATTCACATCAACTTAAATTTCAAACCATAAGAGGAAACATAACAGCCTATAAACGCTCATTTTACCTTAGATGTATCATTCTCTTGAACCAACTACCACTTGGAACAGTCACTGCCCCGGACCTTGACGCCTTCAAGGCGGCAGTTACCGGCTAATATCTTCTTCACATGACCTTTGATGTACAGTGTAAATACATGTTAGTTTTTATTGAAACAGATTTTTAATTTTGGCACCATGGCTCCAAGGTGCACACATGTAAACAGCCCAATATCAGCGTAATGTCTGCCCAGCGATATTGCTGATTATAATCATTGAAGTTGAAGCTGAAGTTACCGAATATGTCCTTGTTATACACGCTATAATTGTATTTAAGCATAGCTGGATATCGGTTAGCACAATAAGCATATAAATAGCGTAACTCAACAAGTATTAAAAGTATAAGCCAAGCATAAAAACACAAATACACTTAGCTTACCTCACATATTGTACAAGTGGCACATTCCGTATTAAGGAATCAAAAATAAGGTGATCTTTATACAACCAATGTATGTGATACCTGTACAATAAAAAATCAATAATATGTTCAATGTATTAGAATGAACGCTTATGACGGCGTAAACAGCGCTTAAATGTTCATTGTTAAAAAAAATTATAAGTATGTTCGAGAATTACAGCGTTAATTCTATTTTATTCTATTTTATTTTGTCTTATTTTATAATTTAAAAGTTCACTTGAACTACTCGCACATTCGTACTTATCGAACCCTACACAATTACCAATCATTTTAGGCCTATTTAACTAAGTTACAATAGCAATCAACTCTGATTACTTCAAAGATTTATACTTAAATTTTACTAAGCCCTAATACTTATTCAATCTATTCATACGGTCTGCCATGCACAATTATATTAATAATAAGACCATTATACCATCAACACCTTGTACCACTTTCATCATCCATTTTTTCTAAATATAATCTAAGGCTAATTTTCCGGTGTTATTGGATCCACTCACTCAATTCAATTGACAAACATTTTGTTCTCTTCACTCTCAAATCATCAATCCTCCTTTCCGATTAACGTTTCATGAAAATATGATAAATATCAGAATTTAAAAAGCATTCTGCGTTTGAGCTTTTCATTGCTTTCATTTCCAGTATCTAAGTCAGAGTCACCAGTCTATCTTGAAGTATACAGAAATGAATCACCATACTATCTTGGAGTTAACAGAATTTATGGATCTAGAATCGCCATTCTGATTTGGAATTAACAGAATTTATGGATCTAGAATCGCCATTCTGTTTTGGAAGTAACAGAATTTATGGATCTAGAATCGCCATTCTGTTTTGGAATTAACAGAATTTATGGATCTAGAATCGCCATTCTGTTTTGGAGTAAACAAAGATCAAAATTGTGATATAAGGGCCAACCTATGCCAGAAACAAAATTTTACAGTCTGATCAAATGTGCAATAATGAAACTAACAATGACATAAAAACAAAAAATAGCAAACGATTCTGTACGTAAAACATTAATTACTAGTCTCGTGGATAATGGTGTCGCATTAACATCTGTTCAAAACTTGGGCCATACAAATATTACCGGCTTATATAATTACATAAAAACAGTCTGAAGAAAGAAATTACATTTCCAATATTCTAAAACAGCACCAATATCTGAGGTATCCGATGCCTCCAATTCAAAAACATCGCCATATATTACTACATTTTGTTGACAAACACTGAACATGTCATCAATACTTCTCCTGTTACATATTATATTACCAACTTCACAGACTTAACGCATTGGGCACAGATGTTATATGCCATGTAAAGGCCTGCAAGGTGTGAATTTTGTGAAAATTTTTTCTAAATGGAACCACCCTATAAGGTGGTACATTCAATTTAAATTTTAACATGAAAACATTTTAAGGCAAAGAAAATGTTGGCCGAAAGTGAGTAATTGACTCCGGCAGGGATTATAAATGTTATATTTATTATAGTCGTTTATTATAATTTCACGTAACACCGACAGTTAAAAATTGTTTATGACTACTAGTGCTACTAGTACTTTTACACAAGGCAATACAGCTGAAATCAATCATTTGGCTTTTAGTTGCAACAGAGTGAGCGTTATTATTCCACTATTCTTAAAGTGAACTATGGGGTAATTTTAGTACTTGGAGACTAATTTTGTCCACAAATATATCAGTATGAACATGCACTTGATGAAGTATTAAGCCTAAAGTCTATAGTAAAGGCTCTGGTATCTAGTCCCTTTAATAAGTTTAGTAGTGTGTGGTATTAATCTCAAGCAAAAATAGAAGGATACAAGAATGTACGAATTTAATAAGATATAGAAACCACTTGCTATACATCTGTGATGTTAGGTGTAATGTGAATAATAAAGGTAAATGCGGGAAAAGAGAAATGATTGTTTTAACAATCAAACTCACTTTTCATAATCAACCCATGATAGCAATGATCGCAAGTCAAGACTAAACCTGGGCAATCTATTACAGGTTAAAATGACCAACACTCACAGAAATAACACTTTATCACTAACATTGCTTAATCCAAGATCTGTGAAAAATAAAACATTATCAATCAACGATTTCATACTTGATAACGGAGTAGATGTTCTAGCGTTGACCGAGACGTGGATGGGTACCGATATTGACAATAGTATTTTATCAGAACTTATACCAAGCACGCACAAAATTCATAGCATATCGAGACAAAACCAAAGAGGTGGTGGAACCGCCGTAGTGTACAAAAATAACATTAATGTGACTTTAGTTAAAACACCGAAGTTCACACACTTTGAATTACTCGAATGTTTAATCAGCACTAAAGACCGTCGTTTCCGTCTCAGCATTGTTTACCGTCCACCTCCATCTAAATCAAACAAGTTTAAAAACTCGATCTTCTTCGATGAATGGTTAGACTATTTAGATCGTATTGTCGTTACCTCCGAAGATGTTCTGATATGCGGAGATTTCAATTTTCATGTGAATGACTCGAATGACTCTGACGCTCAAAAGTTCTTACATAGTCTGTCAGAACATGGTCTTTCACAACATGTCACCGGGTCGACTCATGTTCGTGGACACACGCTTGATCTCATCATTACACGAGAGGGTAGCGCACTGATGTCCGGATTACCAGTTATACATAATCCATGTTTATTCAACAACAAAGGTAACTCCACCAGCGACCACTTTGCCATAACAACATTAATTAGCATTGCAAAACCACCAAAAAAGCGAGAGACCTTTTATTTCCGAAAGACGAAAGATATAGATCTAGACAAGTTTAAATCCGATGTTCGAAACCTAGAAATAAATTCAAGTTCACAATCTGCAGAAGAAATTGTCGATGTGTACAATTCGAAATTGAAATCCGTTATAGACAAACACGCACCGATGCAAACTAAGCAAATTGTTATCAGACCAAACACCGAGTGGCATAATGACAGTTTACTTGAAGCCAAACGCGAACGTCGGAAAGCCGAGCGTCGGATGTTAAAAACTAAACTTGAAGTTGATAGATTAATTTACAAAGAGAAATGTTCAATTGTCACCAAATGTTTGTTTGAATCAAAAAAGGAATACTACTCTGGAAAAATTAGAGAGTCACAAAATGATCAAAAAAGGCTTCAAAAACTTACAAACAATCTCATGGGCAAATCGAGTGAAGTCATTCTACCAACCTACGAAAATAGTCTCGACATCGCAAACGAATTCAACCACTTTTTCGTCACCAAGATTGAAAAAATTCGAAATGAACTCAGTTTATTGTCTTTGTCGAATAATGTTGAAACAGATTTCCTTCGTGAAGATGTAGAATTTAGAGGTGTTTCACTTTCCACGCTACAACCAGCGTCTATGGCCGAAGTTCGAAAACTTATCATAAACTCTTCGTCTACATCTTGTGAGTTGGACCCGATTCCAACTTTTCTTCTGAAGCAGTCTATCGACGACATTCTACCCGTTATTACAGAAATCATCAACTCCTCGCTCATAGAGTCAAGTGTACCCCAACCTTTTAGACAGGCTATCGTTAGACCACTTCTTAAAAAGCCTGGATTGGACCGGGAAATACGTAAGAACTATCGCCCAGTATCGAACTTGTCGTTTGTCTCAAAAATATTAGAAAAAACTGTTGCGATTCGTCTCGAAGCTCACTTGCAAGCAAACTCGTTATATGATGACGTACAATCAGCCTACCGAACTGGCCATTCAACTGAGACTGCGTTATTACGCGTACACCATGACCTGACACTTGCACTTGATAAGAACTGTTGTGCTATATTGTTAATGTTGGATCTATCCGCCGCCTTCGACACGATAGATCACTCCATTCTTATTAAACGACTTGAACACACATTTGGAATTCATGACTCGGCCCTTTCGTGGTTCAGATCATATTTGGAAGGACGAACTCAAACTGTTGCAATAGACTCCACACATTCTGATCCAATTGCGTTGACTTTCGGTGTCCCCCAAGGTTCCGTCTTGGGGCCGAGGCTTTATTGCATGTTTTCTGAGCCCATCGGAGAAATTTGTAAAAATCACAATATGCTCTATCACTGTTATGCGGACGATTCTCAGGTCTACTTAGTCATCGAGCCATTAGACAACTGGAATGACATCTCTAATCGTCTAGAAGCTTGCATACGTGACATAAGTTCTTGGATGAAAATCAACTTCCTGAAGCTAAATGAAGATAAAACCGAACTGATCATATTTAGTCCGAAAAATCGGGTGAAAGATCTACAAAACTGTCAACTCACTCTTGAAGGCACAATAGTGACCGCCACCACATGCGTAAAAAATCTTGGAGTTCATTTAGATAAGACTCTTAGTATGGATCAACATATATCAACCGTTTCGAGATCATGTTTTAATCAACTAAGAAATATTGGTAAAATTCGATCTTACATAACAGACAGTGCTTGTAAAACTCTCGTATGTTCGCTAATTACATCAAGGCTGGACTATGGTAACGCACTTATGTATGGAATCAGTTCAACATTACTAAATAAATTACATAGAGTTCAGAATGCAGCGGCACGTATGATCGCTCGACGCAGGAAATATGACCATATAACGCCAGTTCTTATAGATCTTCACTGGTTACCAGTAAAATTTCGCTGTGAATTCAAACTTCTTGTGTACGTGTTTAAGTCGCTCCAAGGAACAGCTCCTAAATATCTTCAAGAACTTCTGACTGTATACAAGCCGACTCGATCCTTACGTTCCGAAAGTATTATCCGAATTCAGACGCCACGAGTGAAAACAAAAACATATGGCTCGCGCAGATTTGACATGGCAGGTGCTACCCTATGGAACAATCTTCCCAGTGAATTGAAAGTGTTAGACAGCCTCGATGCTTTTAAATCACAACTTAAGACTCATTTATTTCGTTTGGCTTACTCTGACTTTTTATAGATTTTTACTACACATTAGAAACTTTTTCTTACTATAGAACTCAGAAAATGTTCTTGTATCCATTTTTTTGTTTCAGCTTCTTAGTCCTCTATCTGATTTTATTCTCCCATTTAAACTTTTAGACACTTAAATATTTTTTAATTTTTGTTACTTACATATTCTTAAATAATTCTGCACTTGGGGTTGATGTTTTATAGCTTTTCCATTTATTTTACACTTTACTGGTTCTTTCTTTATTTTAGACTTGTAAAGTATTGTTTTAAAGTAAATTTTCCTTGTTTGATTGATCATGTACATTTTATTGTGTGTATTTTATTTTATGATTTGATTGTAAAGCGCTTAGAGTAATTATAATTAGTTAATGCGCTCTATAAATACTGTAAATAATAAATAATAATAATAATAATGACTTAAACTTCTGCTCAAATTAAATCGGGAATACGGACGAAATTTCCCAATTAAAAATCCCCTCCGAGTAATTTATCTTAGGCGGACAAATTCACCCCGTAGAATTTACAAGGCACACAGATGCCCTTAAATTTTAAAAGGCGGAAAAAATCCAACGTAAAATTTAGAAAACAGAAAAATCCGTCTATAATCAATTTGTTAAATGCTATTTTTAAGTTAAGTTTACACTGTACGTATATTACTGTGGTGCGATGCAAGTGATGACACAATTTAATAATACAAAATTAGCAATAATGAAGGTGAAATAACACTTTCCTTCAGCATTAAACAGCAAATATATCAGCAAATAACACAATCAAATATAAAAGCAGACAACGTCAGTAATAGAGGGTAAATTAAGGGACGAAACTCTACGTCACACTACGTCACAGGTACGGGAAAACACTAAAATATGGACTGGTTACACGGGACCGGAACATAAACAGCACAACACTCGCCTCTTCCTTGAAGAACCAGGACACAGCCAAAGGAAAAATAATTTCTCACAAATGTCAATTAATGTACTTAAAAGGTAACAAGCTCCTCCTTGAAAATTGTTTCTGTGAAAACAACATATTTAAAAACTGCATATCAAACATCATATGTACATCGCAATTGGTGTTGTATCTGTATGGAGCCTGGGACCCCTATACAGAATACTCTGGTGCCTTTGGAATGGCGTAGAATCTTCCTGCATTCTTATTGGTGGTGTAGTTGAAAATACAGAGGGGGACATTCCCTAAACGAGCAACTTCTATGGCCACTGCTGGTAAAGGCCATGTATGATTTGTTGGCCCACAACTGTATGAATATAGGAAGGGTGCATCTGACTGAATTATGAGCTGCGGAGGAGCAACACGCTGAACTGATGTAGGGCTTTCCTTTACTGACTTTCACGTCACACCGAATATTACATTTGGTAATGCCTGCCATTGAAGAAGCTCATTCATTCCACCAGTGAGACAATGTAGATGAAACTTCATGTCCTGGCATTCATGCTTATTTATTACAAGTGTGCGTTAGGCTGCTTCACCATCTCCGTGATCACGACAGTGGATAACTACTGGCAAATTCATGCGTTTGCCCATCAGCAGCTGCTGAACAAAGGCTTCTTCCTGGCACTGTCTTATCATCATCTTACAACGACGGGGAGTGCGGCAAGGTTCACCCTCACAAACAGTGGTATAGTCGAGCCCTATCTCACCGACCGCTACACATCGATGTTCTCCAAGCAGGGCCTGTAGTTCACGCAGACAGTCTTCTGGAAAGACGTAGTTGGCAATTCCGTAGTAAAACCCACATCCTTTAGAGGACAGCGTCAAACACATGTCCTGAAAGTTCCGGTATCTTAGCCTTTTCAAAACAAGGTCGAGGTGGACGTGAGTGTATACGATGAAGAATGGCTCACTGGGTGAAGTTGCGGGCACGTCTATGGCATCTCTCTCATAAGTAAGGTACCTGTAGCTCTTGGCAAACTTTTGCTGCCTTTAACTGCTCACTCTACGTAGCAAGCTTACTGTTAGCCCCCAGTTAACGAGACAGATCATATGATTAGGTGGGCGGACAGTTAGATGGAACACTCTGCCCGGGTTGTTTTTCTCAATGTAAAACATGAGGATCTGCTCTTCTTTTGAAAATCTACTCATTACGGGCAGGTGCAGCTCCCTACTGATGGCATATTCAAGCAACCCATTCAGTCTACCACAACCAAACCATTTCACAAACCGTTGGAGTGACCCATTTGCCAAAAGGCACCAATGGCTCAGCGCATCTTCGTCAAAGGTGTAGCTGATCTTACGACCCTTGCCTGCAATTCTGGTAAGAGTATGCCCGACAGCAACATTGGACTTCTGTTTGACCTGTTTCTCACATTCCCAACAAGCTGTTGCGGCGTACCAAAACCACGGCACATGTTCTTTTAAAACGCGCCTTCTGATCTTCTCTCTCGTCTCTAATCCACATACCAAACATTTCCGAATGCGACTCTTTGGGGTAGCACTGCGTCCCTCCTCAACAGAAATCAGAGCCCTAGAGGAAGAGGCGCCTTCAATACATTGACCAGTACTGACCATGGCAGACACAATCCCATGATCCTCTACTATTCTTTGATCATGGTCGCCATCCTCACCAACTTCATCTATCAAACTCTTGGTCCACTCCATGTGAGGCTTCTGACAAATCAATTTTCCAACTATCGCTCTCTATGGACAAAACATCTTCCTCCATAACTGCAAAAAAACACTCTAACGAGAAATATAGGGTTAACATATGTACAAGGAAATATATAAAAAGCGGTTAATATATCTAGTCTTAATCTAAGTACCTAGTGGGCAACTTTATAGGTCGCCCTCGCCTCGTAGCTTTCGGCGGTTTATCGGACCCCAAGGCCAGAGGCCCTTCTAGGTCATCACACGAAGCAGTACTCTGTCCTAGGAACAAGGTCCCTAAGGAGCCAGAGTTGATCTTTTTATCGGTTTCATCGGCCGGCATTGGCATACGATCTTTGCGCGATGTCGGGGCACGAGGCGCATGTCTATGCGATTCGACGGACTCGTCATCGAACATTTCAGCTATCTCATCAGAAAAATCGTTTTGAGACAACACGCGTGGAAGGGTCTCGTCCGGGTTTTCAGACTGCTCCTTTTACCAAGATTCATTTTAACAGGTCTGGGTAAAACAACTGGTTTCGGAGACGCTTTCGGAGACGGAGTTGCTGGACTGTGGAGTCGTAACTCTTCGGGGTCTGGTTCATGTCCTGCTTCAATCCACTTGAGAATTGGTCCAAGGTCTGCATCTTCTAACAATCTCAGTAACTAACTGTTTTGGTAAGATGCTTGAAAAAATAATATTTAAACATAATTATCTTTTAAGAAATAAAATCCTTACAGATTATCAATCAGGCTTTCGACACAATGACTCGACTGTCAATCAATCGTTAATTATTTATGGTGTTATCTAAGAACTTAGATATTGGTAAAGATTTTAGATTTATATTTTGTGATGTCTCCAAGGCATTTGATCGTGTATGGCATAAAGGGTTACTATATAAACTGCGTAAATATGTCATAAAGGGGAACTTATTGAATTGGTTTGCAAACTATCGTTCTGTTCGAAATCAGAGAGTCTGCATAAATGGTTATAACTCAACTTGGAAATCTATTAATGCTGGTATCCTATAAGGATCAATACTTGGTCCGTATCTGTTTCTTCTGTTTGTCAATGACATAGTTGACGTGGTTTCTAAAAAAATCAAACTATTTGCTGATGATACTTCAGTATACTGTGTTATTGACGATCAGAAAGCAGCTACGGAGTCCTTACAATAAGACTTGAATAGTCTCCATAAATGGGCCACCAACTGGGGCATAACCCTTAACGCCAGTAAAATAAAATCAATCTTATTCCAATTTATAAAGGTGGAGAAAAATCAAAACAGTCTCTGGACAGCTACAGACCCGTATGTTTGCTCTCGTATATACTTAAAGTATTCGAAAAGGTTATTTTATATAGACTTCAATCGTTTACCTTACCTAAAGAAATATTTCCGAGTCCCCTCCAACAAGGATTTCAGAAAGGTCTAGGTTGTCTGTCTGCTTCTTGTATGCTGTATGAAACTCTGTTACACAATATTGAAATGAATAGTAATGTTTATGTTGCATTTCTTGACAGTCGGAAAGCTTTCGACACTGTGTGGCGAAAAGCTCTTTTGTACAAACTCTATATTTTGAATGTAAAAGGTAAAGCATGGCGACGGATAAATGATCTTCATACAAATACTCAATGCTCAATTGTAATTAACCAGTGTAGATCTAGGTATTTTGATGTAACTGAAGGCGTTAGACAAGGTGGTGTGTTATCTGGTATGTTATATCTAGCATTTATTAATGATTTATTATTAGAGCTAAGTTTTTGTAATAAGAAAATGGGTATTACTAATCTTAACTGTTGTGCACCCTGTCTTGCTGACGACATTGCTTGCCTGGCGACAACCCCGTTAAAACTCCAAGAAATGCTTAATGTATGTTCGAACTTTGCGAATAAATGGAGATTTAAATTCAGTGGAACAAAGTCCCGAATAATGTGCTTTCCGAAAAAACAGAATAGAGTTCCCTTTTTGTGGACTATCAATAACCAAAGCATTCCTATCACTGAAAATCATATACATCTTGGCATCGGAATTAGTAGTGATCTTAAATCAAGAGACAAAATCATCAATGCATGTAGAAAAGGAAGAAACACTTGTTATTCGATCAATAGCTTTCAAAGTGACAATATTAATCCAATATCTGTTATTCAACTTTATAAATCTTGTAGTATTACCATCTGTCCTATATGGATGCGAAACCTGGTACAAAATGAAATCGCAAGAAATTGAACAGCTAAACAAGTTTCAACACCGCGTTGTAAAAAAAGCACAAAGACTCCCTCTCAGAACCAGATCAGACATGTGCGAGAGTATGGTTGGTCTCCTTCCAATATCATGTGAAATTGAAAAGCGGAAATTATATTTCTTATGCAAACTTTGCAATTTTGACTGCACGTGTTTACCGAAAAAGATATTTTTACTCCGCTTGTTTTCATGCTTGGACAACTTTGATAGCGCAACTGGATTTATACCGGACATTATACAAATATTATATAAGTACAAACTTTTAAACTATCTCTATGACTACACTGATACAGGTCAATTTCCAACAAAATATCAATGGAAAAACTTAGTGAAATCCGCAATAAATGGAAAACAATATGAACTTTGGTCAAACAGAGTAAACCATGATAGAGACTTTTCTCGCTTCCGTACTATCCATCAACATATAGCAGATGTCTGGATCTTCCCTTCGTCCGCATCAGAACTACAAACAGCCTTCTTTATAGCGAAGCTTATAACCACGCCTCCAACTGATGCTTTACACACCTGCACTCTCTGTGACATTCAATTTCGAGATGTAGTGATGCATGCTTCTTGTGAGTGCCCTAGAACTCTCGATTTGCTTAATGTTGTATTTGATATCATTATTGAGAACTATGATCTTTATTTGTATTTGGAGCTAAGTAATCTGTCCAAAGAGGAACTTTTCCACGTGTTCCTTGGTAAAATGTCTTCGACAGAACTTCTTAAGGAAGATACCAATTCAATCAGATCCCTATATTACACACATGTAGTGAAAGCGTCATTAATCTACAGTCGTTTGACTAGATAGGCTGGCAAAACAGGCAGCAGGACAGGATGCATAGCCAGTATGCATCCTATTTAATATGAATATTGATAAACATCGTATATAACTTTCTAATGTATAGATATACATGTATATATTTCACTCCGTTTATTTTAGTTAAATTTTCTATATAACCTTTCATCACTTATTGTACTGTTATGTTAAATTGTATCCTTTCATTGTAATCTCTATATGAGGAAATAAAGAAATGAATGAATGAATGGACTAGAAAACATGAAGACAATATTACAATATTGTATTTAAATGATATTGCCTTGGAGAACACAACAAACATCTTAGTCAAAACTTTATTCAAAATGGATCCTGGAAAGACCATATAAATATAATATATACAAAAGCCTGTGCCAGACTAAATATCTTGCGCATGCTCAAATACAATACTGATAGAAACTCTTTAGAAAATTGTACATTGCCTTTATTAGACCTATCCTTGAGTATGGAAATGTTATCTTTGACAATTGTACTCGGGAGGAGTCTAACCTATTAGTCTGTACAATATGATGCTGCCAGAATAATTACTGGTATGCGTCGAGGCACTCCAAAATTTAAGTTATATAAAGAACTTGGTTGGAGTCTCTGCAAAATAGGCGAAAGAACCAAAAACTGATTTTTATCTTTAAGGCTTTACATGGATATCTCCCATCTTACATTTCTGATCTCGTACTTTCCCAAATCAATATAAATGAGAATTATAATATCAGAAAGCCTAGATATTTTGAAATACCACATGCCCGTGCAATCCCTCATCAAAAAAGCTTCTTCCCGGATACGATACTCTAGATATGTGGAATAAACTGGATATGGATATACATAATATCACCTCTCTGTCCGAATTCAAGAATAGATTGAATAATGAGATAGAGAAGCCCCCTTGTCATTATTCCCTTGGCCCACGTAAACTTACAATAGTATATTGTCAACTGCGGAACAATGTTAGCAACTTAAACCAACACATTTACCAATCACATTTATCTGAGAGCCCGTTTTGTGCATGTGGTGACATTGGGGATAACTTTCATTATTTATATGTATGTCCCCTCTATGACAACTCCCGAATTCTGTTATTCAACCGTCTTAGAAATTTTGAACCAATACTAAATGTAAATGTTTTACTACATGGTTCAATGGAATTGTCTCCAGAGGAAACTGCTGAAATAACAAATGCTGTCCTTGAATTTATTAATAGTACACACAGATTTCAATAAATATCATAAATTTTACCTACAAGTATATTGCCCACCTTATTATTATTTTTGTAAACACATGCATATTTATATAAGAGTTAAAGATCCTAAATACTAGTACATGTACATGTATGTATACCTTGCTTCATTTGCAGTTATCAAGAATTGATGACATCTGTTCACCAACCCATTGTTCCTATGTTATTTATATTATTAATGTTATTTACTTTATTTTATTTTATTCAATTTTTCTTCTTATTGGCCATTATGTTCATTTATTCATCTATCCACCTAACTGTTCTTTTATCATTACATACATTTTTTTTCTTCTCTTTTTGGTTATTTTCTGCTATACATGACTAATACCCTTTCTGTTTCCTCAGTTAGAATAGCTTCCCAAAATTACACTTCTCTTCAAATACACAAATAAAAAAACCAACTTGTACAGCTTTCTTCTGCTCTGTATTCAATAAACACTTATTTTTATTAATAAATTTATTAAATTAGACAGTTACCACATATATATGGAATGAACCTTAATCTTTGTATTATGTATACTAATTGTAATTGTACAAACTGTATCATGTTTCACTTCTCTCACAGAGGACTCAGTATAGTGATGAATTACCTTGCTTAAAATTAACTTCATACATCTGGGGTCACAAAAGTTACATATTGCCCCCATAATTATAGTACAGATGTAGTAAATATAAATGAGTATTCTGTGACTGGACTGAAACATGATTACTATTATTATTGTTGCCTGTAGCATATTTATTATCTGCGATTTAATTACATTCAATCTTGAAATTGTTGGGATAGGATTTATATAAGCTATGCCTGTTATCCAATAACCTTTGATTTATATCAATAAAATGTTTGAAATGAAAAATGAAATAAAATGTGTTTAAATTGATCAATTATATCAGGCTATTATGGTCAGTTCTGAGTACAAACCGGCGGCTTAAACGGTAGTGGCGGAAATGCCTACAAATCGTGACTACTGCAAGGAGCTCTTTTCTGGTCGTGCAGTATTTCCTCTGAGGTTTCATGAGCACGTGACTTGCAGATCACCACTTCTTTTCCATTTTGTATTTGAGACAGTACTCCCCCTATTGCTAGATCTGACTCTCCTATGCTAAGATTGAATTTATCAGTTGGGTTTGGATAGGGCAAGCAAGTGGCTAACATCAAGGCTTTCTTGGTGTTTAGAAAAGCTTCTTGGTGTTGACGTTCCCAAACGGGATTATCAATCTCATGTGCCAAAGCGTATAAACATGCTGTCAGGGAGGCAAAGTTTTCGACATGGTCCCTGTAATATTTCACAAACCTTACGGAACTCATCAGTTCCTTCTTATTGCTTGGTACTGGCCAGTTATGTACTACCTCTGCCTTAGCTGGGGATATTTTGATCCCTTCTTCACTAACCAACTTTCTTAGTAATTCTACTTCTTTTTCAAAGAGTTGGCACTTTTTGGAATTTAGTTTCAGGTTGAACTGTCAAAATTTGAGTAAGGCATTTCTAAGGTTCTCAAGGCAATGCTCAAAAGATCTACCTAGAATCACAATATCGTCAAGGTACACTAGCAATTCCGTCCAGGTAAGACCACGTAATACAAGTTGCATGGCTCGCTGGGATGTGGCCGGGGCATTGTAAAGCCCCATGCCCATTCTTGTATTCTCGAAGAGGCCATATCTTGTTATGAAGGCAGTTTTCTTGCAGTCGGCCTACTCTAACTGGATCTGGTAGTACCCGCTGGCAGGATCTAGGGTGCAGAATGTTGTCATACCCTGCAAGGAATCCAGGTAGTCTTCAATGATGGGCAAGGGGACGTAGTCCTTTACTGTCTTATCATTGAGGGCACGGTTAGCAATACACCACCTGACAGATCCATCACGTTTGCGTACGAGTACGGATGCAGAGGCCCATTCAGACGTGGACGGTCGTATGACGTTTGCACTTAATTATTTCTCAAGGTGTTGTTTTTTCACGTCTTGAAAGCCCAGAGGTGTTCGTCTCATCCTCTGCTTAACAGGTGGGGCTGGGCCAGTATAGATCTGATGTTTTACTTCTATTAGGCAACCCAAATCTAGGTCATGTTAAGAAAACACATCTTTGAACTCGCACAAAAGTTGTTTTAATTTTATCTTCTGCTCAGAGTTCAAGGATTCACATGATCTTGCAAACAACTCTGTTAAATGTAGAGGTACATCTTGTGAAGGTTCTGGGATACCTGCCTCCTTAGTCAATCGTACACTGTTCTTGATTGGTTCGGGGGTGTCAATAACTTCCTCAAGTTCCTCCACCTGACCAATACATGTTTCTTTCTTCAGTTTCACAAAACGCGAAGTGTCATTTATTAGATGATTTTACAAGAATTACCACTTCCAACAAGCATTGAGATTATGACGGGTAATGAGCACAGGCTTCTAGCAGAAAATCCTTACTTGGGGGAGGATGCACCTTGACAGCCAATGATGTCACAGAATTTGGTGGTAATGTAGTTCCTCTGCGCAGAACTGCTCTTGCAATATTAACGTCACTACCAGGAACCAATGGAGAAGCTATATACTCTCCGTTTATTATTAGTCTACGACCAGGGATGTCTACAAGGGCCTTGCATGCCTCCAAGAAGTCCAAGCCTAGAATAAGCCTGTCATTTATTGTAGTGACACACACATCCCATTCAATAGTGATGTTGTCCAAGGTTATAGGGATAGCTTGTATGATTTTCCCACATACGGGCTGAATTTCTATTCCCATTTACTCAACTTCCTCACTTCTAACATAGGTCTCATCGAACAAAGACTTGTCTGCTATAGTGATCATAGCGGCAGTGTCCACAACAGCTCTGAGTTGTATGCCACAAATTGTTGCGTCAACCATCATACTCCTGCTGTTGCTCTCCTTGCTTGTATCTTTATTGTCAATAATGTCACCAGCGTCATCGCAGAATCCATTTAGAACCAAAAATGGACCCGTTCAGTAAATTCTTCAAGTGATTCTGTTTCAGTTTGTCGTATGAAAGAAAGTTGTCTACGTGCTGAAGATGGCTCCTCCTTTCTTCGGAAACGCTGTTTCAATAGTCGGCGCAGGTCCTCATAGCAACAATCTGACATGGCCCTGTGACCAAATTGCAAGGCAGCATCTGACAAACAGTCGAAGAGCCTTCCTGTCTTTTTGACTTCATTCCAGCCTCTCCTTAACGCAGTCCTCTCAAACTTATAAATAAACGACTCCCAGGTCAGGTCACCATTACCAGTAAAAACAGACATTTACTGGAGGGGGCAGGATTTTGAATTCTGTCCCTTTCAACTGCAGCTCTGGTGGGTGAGAAGGGTGTTAATTTTTCTTCAGTTGATGAAAGCGTAGAAACCACAACTTTGGGATTAAAACTGGCAATAGTTTTAAATTAAAGTTGGAGTCCATCGGACCCTACACAAAGTCCGGCTCGAACACACAACCCCAGTGTTGACACTCCATTTATAGTGATTGCTTAACTCGATCATCCGGGATACCTATTGACAAATGACACAAAGTGTCAAATTCATTTTACACTTTAAATAAAAATTGTATACGAGTATTTCTCGATAATCATCATGCAACATTTTAAATAATACATAAGTGGCACTAGAAATAAGTGATACAATTATATACAATGAAGGAAATGACGTTAATCGTTATTAAATATGCATCCTGTTGATTAACAGTTGATTAACAAGTAACTTCATTATAAACTATCTACAGGGTTAAACAGTAAACGTGTTCAGCATTCACTAGTCTTTTTTGTGCTAGTGATGTTTTAAACAACCTATACATATTACAGGTAAGTTTTTTATGTTAACTATGACGGATCCCAGTGTTGCTGGTGAATAGAACGGTTCCCAGTGTTGCTGGTAACAAGGAGGGTTCCCTGTGTTGCTGGTGACTAGAAGGGTTCCCAGTGTTGCTGGTGACAAGGCGGTTCCCATAGTTGCTGATTACTAGGAGGGTTAACAGTGTTGCAGGTGAATAGGAGGGTTCTCAGTGTTGCTGGTGACAAGGAGGGTTCCCAGTTTTGATGGTGAAAAGGGGGTTCCCAGTGTTGCTGGTGACAAGGACGGTTCACCCTGTTGCTGGTGACAAGTAGGGTTCCCAGTGTTCCTGGTAACAAGGCAGTTCCCATTGTTGCTGGTGAAAAGGAGGGTTCCCAGTATTGCTGGTGAATAGGAGGGTTCCCAGTGTTGCTGGTGACTGTGAGGGTTCACAGTGTTGCTGGTGACTAGGAGGGTACCCAGTGTTGCTGGTAACAAAGGGGTTTACAGTGTTGTCTGTGAATAGGAGGGTTCTCAGTGTTTCTAGTGACTAGGAGGGTTCCCAGTGTTTCTAGTGATTAGGGGTTCCCAGTGCCGCTGGTGACTAGGAGAGTTCTCAGTGTTGCTGACTAGGAGGGTTAAAAGTGTTATTGGTGACTAGGACGGTTGACCCTGTTGCTGGTGACAAGGAGGGTTCCCAGTGTTGATGGTGGCTAGGAGGGTTAACAGTGTTGCTGGTGACTAGAAGGGTTTCTAGAGTTGCTGGTGAATAGGCAGTTCCCATTGTTGCTGGTGAAAAGGAGGGTTCCCAGTATTGCTGGTGAATAGGAGGGTTCCCAGTGTTGCTGGTGATCGTGAGGGTTCACAGTGTTGCTGGTGACTAGAAGGGTTCCCAGTGTTGCTGGTGACAAGGCGGTTCCCATAGTTGCTGATTACTAGGAGGGTTAACAGTGTTGCAGGTGAATAGGAGGGTTCTCAGTGTTGCTGGTGACAAGGAGGGTTCCCAGTTTTGATGGTGAAAAGGGGGTTCCCAGTGTTGCTGGTGACAAGGACGGTTCACCCTGTTGCTGGTGACAAGTAGGGTTCCCAGTGTTCCTGGTAACAAGGCAGTTCCCATTGTTGCTGGTGAAAAGGAGGGTTCCCAGTATTGCTGGTGAATAGGAGGGTTCCCAGTGTTGCTGGTGACTGTGAGGGTTCACAGTGTTGCTGGTGACTAGGAGGGTACCCAGTGTTGCTGGTAACAAAGGGGTTTACAGTGTTGTCTGTGAATAGGAGGGTTCTCAGTGTTTCTAGTGACTAGGAGGGTTCCCAGTGTTTCTAGTGACTAGGGGGTTCCCAGTGCCGCTGGTGACTAGGAGAGTTCTCAGTGTTGCTGACTAGGAGGGTTAAAAGTGTTATTGGTGACTAGGACAGTTGACCCTGTTGCTGGTGACAAGGAGGGTTCCCAGTGTTGATGGTGGCTAGGAGGGTTAACAGTGTTGCTGGTGACTTAGAAGGGTTCTCAGTGTTGCTGGTGACAAGGAGGGTTCCCAGTTTTGATGGTGAAAAGGGGGTTCCCAGTGTTGCTGGTGACAAGGACGATTCACCCTGTTGCTGGTGACAAGTAGGGTTCCCAGTGTTCCTGGTAACAAGGCAGTTCCCATTGTTGCTGGTGAAAAGGAGGGTTCCCAGTATTCCTGGTGAATAGGAGGGTTCCCAGTGTTGCTGGTGACTGTGAGGGTTCACAGTGTTGCTGGTGACTAGGAGGGTACCCAGTGTTGCTGGTAACAAAGGGGTTTACAGTGTTGTCTGTGAATAGGAGGGTTCTCAGTGTTTCTAGTGACTAGGATGGTTCCCAGTGTTTCTAGTGACTAGGGGGTTCCCAGTGCCGCTGGTGACTAGGGGAGTTCTCAGTGTTGCTGACTAGGAGGGTTAAAAGTGTTATTGGTGACTAGGACGGTTGACCCTGTTGCTGCATGGTGACAAGGAGGGTTCCCAGTGTTGATGGTGGCTAGGAGGGTTAACAGTGTTGCTGGTGACTAGAAGGGTTTCTAGAGTTGCTGGTGAATAGGCAGTTCCCATTGTTGCTGGTGAAAAGGAGGGTTCCCAGTATTGCTGGTGAATAGGAGGGTTCCCAGTGTTGCTGGTGATCGTGAGGGTTCACATTGTTGCTGGTGACTAGGAGGGTACCCAGTGTTGCTGGTAACAAAGCGGTTTACAGTGTTGTCTGTGAATAGGAGGGTTCTCAGTGTTAATTGTTATTAAATATACATCCTGTTGATTAACAGTTGATTAACAAGTAACTTCATGATAAACTATCTACAGGGCTAAACAGTAAAAGTGTTCAACATTCACTAGTCTTTTTTTGTGCTAGTGATGTTTTAAACAACCTATACATATTACAGGTAAGTTTTTTATGTTAACTATGACGGATCCAAGTGTTGCTGGTTCCCATAGTTGCTGATTACTAGGAGGGTTAACAGTGTTGCAGGTGAATAGGAGGGTTCTCAGTGTTGCTGGTGACAAGGAGGGTTCCCAGTATTGCTGGTGAGTAGGAGGGTTCCCAGTGTTGCTGGTGATTGTGAGGGTTCACAGTGTTGCTGGTGACTAGGAGGGTCACCAGTGTTGCTGGCAACAAAGGGGTTTACAGTGTTGTCTGTGAATAGGAGGGTTCTCAGTGTTTCTAGTGACTAGGAGGGTTCCCAGTGTTTCTAGTGATTAGGGGTTCCCAGTGCCGCTGGTGACTATGAGAGTTCTCAGTGTTGCTGACTAGGAGGGTTAAAAGTGTTATTGGTGACTAGGACGGTTGACCCTGTTGCTGGTGACAAGGAGGGTTCCCAGTGTTGATGGTGGCTAGGAGGGTTAACAGTGTTGCTGGTGACTAGAAGGGTTTCTAGAGTTGCTGGTGAATAGGCAGTTCCCATTGTTGCTGGTGAAAAGGAGGGTTCCCAGTATTGCTGGTGAATAGGAGGGTTCCCAGTGTTGCTGGTGATCGTGAGGGTTCACAGTGTTGCTGGTGACTAGGAGGGTACCCAGTGTTGCTGGTAACAAAGGGGTTTACAGTGTTGTCTGTGAATAGGAGGGTTCTCAGTGTTAATTGTTATTAAAAATGCATCCTGTTGATTAACAGTTGATTAACAAGTAACCTCATGATAAACTATCTACAGGGTTAAACAGTAAAAGTGTTCAACATTCACTAGTCTTTTTCGTGCTAGTGATGTTTTAAACAACATATACATATTACAGGTAAGTTTTTTTATGTTAACTATGACGGATCCCAGTGTTGCTGGTGAATAGAACGGTTCCCAGTGTTGATGGTGACAAGGCGGTTCCCATAGTTGCTGATTACTAGGAGGGTTAACAGTGTTGCAGGTGAATAGGAGGGTTCTCAGTGTTGCTGGTGACAAGGAGGGTTCCCAGTATTGCTGGTGAATAGGAGGGTTCCCGGTGTTGCTGGTGATTGTGAGGGTTCACAGTGTTGCTGGTGACTAGGAGGGTAACCAGTGTTGCTGGTGACTAGGAGGGTAACCAGTGTTGCTGGTAACAAAGGGGTTTACAGTGTTGTCTGTGAATAGGAGGGTTCTCAGTGTTTCTAGTGACTAGGAGGGTTCCCAGTGTTTCTAGTGACTAGGGGGTTCCCAGTGCCGCTGGTGTCTAGGAGAGTTCTCAGTGTTGCTGGTGAATAGGAGAGTTCTCAGTGTTGCTAGTGAATTGGGGATTTCTGGTATTGCTGGTGAATAGGAGAGTTCTCAGTGTTGCTGACTAGGAGGGTTAAAAGTGTTATTGGTGACTAGGACGGTTGACCCTGTTGCTGGTGACAAGGAGGGTTCCCAGTGTTGATGGTGGCTAGGAGGGTTAACAGTGTTGCTGGTGACTAGAAGGGTTTCTAGTGTTGCTGGTGAATAGGAGGGTTCCCAGTGTTGCTGGTGACAAGGACGGTTCACCCTGTTGCTAGTGACAGGAAGGGTTCCCAGTGTTGCTGGTGACAAGGAGAGTTCCTAGTGTTGCTGGTGACTAGGAGGGTTCCGAGTGTTGCTGGTGACAAGAGGCGTTCCCAGTGTTGCTGGTGACTAAGGGGTTCCCAGTGTTGCTGGTGACTAGGAGGTTTCCCAGTGTTGCTGCTGACTAGGAGGGTTCCCAGTGTTGCTGGTGACTAGGTGGGTTCCTAGTGTTGCTGGTGACTAGGAGGGTTTACCCTGTTGCTGGTGACAAGGAAAGTTCTCAGTGTTGCTGGTGAATAGGAGGGTTCTCAGTGTTGCTAGCGAATTGGGGGTTTCTGGTATTGCTGGTGAATAGGAGGGTTCCTAGTTTTGATGAAGACAAGGAGGGTTCCCAGTGTTGCTGGTTAATAGGAGGATTACAAGTGTTGCTGGTGACTAGAGGCGTTCCCAATGTTGCTGGTCACTAAGGGGTTCCCAATGTTGCTGGTGACTAGGAGAGTTCCCAGTGTTGCTGGTGACTAGGAGGGTTCCTAGTGTTGCTCGTGACTAGGAGGGTTTACCCTGTTGCTGGTGACAAGGAGGGTTCCCAGTGTTGCTGGTGAATAGAAGGGTACTCAGTGTTGTTGGTGAATAGGAGGGTTCTCAGTGTTGCTTTTTGACTTCATTCCAGCCTCTCCTTAACGCAGTCCTCTCAAACTTATAAATAAACGACTCCCAGGTCAGGTCACCATTACCAGTAAAAACAGACATTTACTGGAGGGGGCAGGATTTTGAATTCTGTCCCTTTCAACTGCAGCTCTGGTGGGTGAGAAGGGTGTTAATTTTTCTTCAGTTGATGAAAGCGTAGAAACCACAACTTTGGGATTAAAACTGGCAATAGTTTTAAATTAAAGTTGGAGTCCATCGGACCCTACACAAAGTCCGGCTCGAACACACAACCCCAGTGTTGACACTCCATTTATAGTGATTGCTTAACTCGATCATCCGGGATACCTATTGACAAATGACACAAAGTGTCAAATTCATTTTACACTTTAAATAAAAATTGTATACGAGTATTTCTCGATAATCATCATGCAACATTTTAAATAATACATAAGTGGCACTAGAAATAAGTGATACAATTATATACAATGAAGGAAATGACGTTAATCGTTATTAAATATGCATCCTGTTGATTAACAGTTGATTAACAAGTAACTTCATTATAAACTATCTACAGGGTTAAACAGTAAACGTGTTCAGCATTCACTAGTCTTTTTTTGTGCTAGTGATGTTTTAAACAACCTATACATATTACAGGTAAGTTTTTTATGTTAACTATGACGGATCCCAGTGTTGCTGGTGAATAGAACGGTTCCCAGTGTTGCTGGTAACAAGGAGGGTTCCCTGTGTTGCTGGTGACTAGAAGGGTTCCCAGTGTTGCTGGTGACAAGGCGGTTCCCATAGTTGCTGATTACTAGGAGGGTTAACAGTGTTGCAGGTGAATAGGAGGGTTCTCAGTGTTGCTGGTGACAAGGAGGGTTCCCAGTTTTGATGGTGAAAAGGGGGTTCCCAGTGTTGCTGGTGACAAGGACGGTTCACCCTGTTGCTGGTGACAAGTAGGGTTCCCAGTGTTCCTGGTAACAAGGCAGTTCCCATTGTTGCTGGTGAAAAGGAGGGTTCCCAGTATTGCTGGTGAATAGGAGGGTTCCCAGTGTTGCTGGTGACTGTGAGGGTTCACAGTGTTGCTGGTGACTAGGAGGGTACCCAGTGTTGCTGGTAACAAAGGGGTTTACAGTGTTGTCTGTGAATAGGAGGGTTCTCAGTGTTTCTAGTGACTAGGAGGGTTCCCAGTGTTTCTAGTGATTAGGGGTTCCCAGTGCCGCTGGTGACTAGGAGAGTTCTCAGTGTTGCTGACTAGGAGGGTTAAAAGTGTTATTGGTGACTAGGACGGTTGACCCTGTTGCTGGTGACAAGGAGGGTTCCCAGTGTTGATGGTGGCTAGGAGGGTTAACAGTGTTGCTGGTGACTAGAAGGGTTTCTAGAGTTGCTGGTGAATAGGCAGTTCCCATTGTTGCTGGTGAAAAGGAGGGTTCCCAGTATTGCTGGTGAATAGGAGGGTTCCCAGTGTTGCTGGTGATCGTGAGGGTTCACAGTGTTGCTGGTGACTAGAAGGGTTCCCAGTGTTGCTGGTGACAAGGCGGTTCCCATAGTTGCTGATTACTAGGAGGGTTAACAGTGTTGCAGGTGAATAGGAGGGTTCTCAGTGTTGCTGGTGACAAGGAGGGTTCCCAGTTTTGATGGTGAAAAGGGGGTTCCCAGTGTTGCTGGTGACAAGGACGGTTCACCCTGTTGCTGGTGACAAGTAGGGTTCCCAGTGTTCCTGGTAACAAGGCAGTTCCCATTGTTGCTGGTGAAAAGGAGGGTTCCCAGTATTGCTGGTGAATAGGAGGGTTCCCAGTGTTGCTGGTGACTGTGAGGGTTCACAGTGTTGCTGGTGACTAGGAGGGTACCCAGTGTTGCTGGTAACAAAGGGGTTTACAGTGTTGTCTGTGAATAGGAGGGTTCTCAGTGTTTCTAGTGACTAGGAGGGTTCCCAGTGTTTCTAGTGACTAGGGGGTTCCCAGTGCCGCTGGTGACTAGGAGAGTTCTCAGTGTTGCTGACTAGGAGGGTTAAAAGTGTTATTGGTGACTAGGACAGTTGACCCTGTTGCTGGTGACAAGGAGGGTTCCCAGTGTTGATGGTGGCTAGGAGGGTTAACAGTGTTGCTGGTGACTTAGAAGGGTTCTCAGTGTTGCTGGTGACAAGGAGGGTTCCCAGTTTTGATGGTGAAAAGGGGGTTCCCAGTGTTGCTGGTGACAAGGACGATTCACCCTGTTGCTGGTGACAAGTAGGGTTCCCAGTGTTCCTGGTAACAAGGCAGTTCCCATTGTTGCTGGTGAAAAGGAGGGTTCCCAGTATTCCTGGTGAATAGGAGGGTTCCCAGTGTTGCTGGTGACTGTGAGGGTTCACAGTGTTGCTGGTGACTAGGAGGGTACCCAGTGTTGCTGGTAACAAAGGGGTTTACAGTGTTGTCTGTGAATAGGAGGGTTCTCAGTGTTTCTAGTGACTAGGATGGTTCCCAGTGTTTCTAGTGACTAGGGGGTTCCCAGTGCCGCTGGTGACTAGGGGAGTTCTCAGTGTTGCTGACTAGGAGGGTTAAAAGTGTTATTGGTGACTAGGACGGTTGACCCTGTTGCTGCATGGTGACAAGGAGGGTTCCCAGTGTTGATGGTGGCTAGGAGGGTTAACAGTGTTGCTGGTGACTAGAAGGGTTTCTAGAGTTGCTGGTGAATAGGCAGTTCCCATTGTTGCTGGTGAAAAGGAGGGTTCCCAGTATTGCTGGTGAATAGGAGGGTTCCCAGTGTTGCTGGTGATCGTGAGGGTTCACATTGTTGCTGGTGACTAGGAGGGTACCCAGTGTTGCTGGTAACAAAGCGGTTTACAGTGTTGTCTGTGAATAGGAGGGTTCTCAGTGTTAATTGTTATTAAATATACATCCTGTTGATTAACAGTTGATTA
Source organism: Limnoperna fortunei (assembly GCA_944474755.1). NCBI lineage: Eukaryota > Metazoa > Mollusca > Bivalvia > Mytilida > Modiolidae > Limnoperna > Limnoperna fortunei. The sequence continues at coordinate 32,808,227 of OX104120.1, read as the reverse complement.
ACAAGTAACTTCATGATAAACTATCTACAGGGCTAAACAGTAAAAGTGTTCAACATTCACTAGTCTTTTTTTGTGCTAGTGATGTTTTAAACAACCTATACATATTACAGGTAAGTTTTTTATGTTAACTATGACGGATCCAAGTGTTGCTGGTTCCCATAGTTGCTGATTACTAGGAGGGTTAACAGTGTTGCAGGTGAATAGGAGGGTTCTCAGTGTTGCTGGTGACAAGGAGGGTTCCCAGTATTGCTGGTGAGTAGGAGGGTTCCCAGTGTTGCTGGTGATTGTGAGGGTTCACAGTGTTGCTGGTGACTAGGAGGGTCACCAGTGTTGCTGGCAACAAAGGGGTTTACAGTGTTGTCTGTGAATAGGAGGGTTCTCAGTGTTTCTAGTGACTAGGAGGGTTCCCAGTGTTTCTAGTGATTAGGGGTTCCCAGTGCCGCTGGTGACTATGAGAGTTCTCAGTGTTGCTGACTAGGAGGGTTAAAAGTGTTATTGGTGACTAGGACGGTTGACCCTGTTGCTGGTGACAAGGAGGGTTCCCAGTGTTGATGGTGGCTAGGAGGGTTAACAGTGTTGCTGGTGACTAGAAGGGTTTCTAGAGTTGCTGGTGAATAGGCAGTTCCCATTGTTGCTGGTGAAAAGGAGGGTTCCCAGTATTGCTGGTGAATAGGAGGGTTCCCAGTGTTGCTGGTGATCGTGAGGGTTCACAGTGTTGCTGGTGACTAGGAGGGTACCCAGTGTTGCTGGTAACAAAGGGGTTTACAGTGTTGTCTGTGAATAGGAGGGTTCTCAGTGTTAATTGTTATTAAAAATGCATCCTGTTGATTAACAGTTGATTAACAAGTAACCTCATGATAAACTATCTACAGGGTTAAACAGTAAAAGTGTTCAACATTCACTAGTCTTTTTCGTGCTAGTGATGTTTTAAACAACATATACATATTACAGGTAAGTTTTTTTATGTTAACTATGACGGATCCCAGTGTTGCTGGTGAATAGAACGGTTCCCAGTGTTGATGGTGACAAGGCGGTTCCCATAGTTGCTGATTACTAGGAGGGTTAACAGTGTTGCAGGTGAATAGGAGGGTTCTCAGTGTTGCTGGTGACAAGGAGGGTTCCCAGTATTGCTGGTGAATAGGAGGGTTCCCGGTGTTGCTGGTGATTGTGAGGGTTCACAGTGTTGCTGGTGACTAGGAGGGTAACCAGTGTTGCTGGTGACTAGGAGGGTAACCAGTGTTGCTGGTAACAAAGGGGTTTACAGTGTTGTCTGTGAATAGGAGGGTTCTCAGTGTTTCTAGTGACTAGGAGGGTTCCCAGTGTTTCTAGTGACTAGGGGGTTCCCAGTGCCGCTGGTGTCTAGGAGAGTTCTCAGTGTTGCTGGTGAATAGGAGAGTTCTCAGTGTTGCTAGTGAATTGGGGATTTCTGGTATTGCTGGTGAATAGGAGAGTTCTCAGTGTTGCTGACTAGGAGGGTTAAAAGTGTTATTGGTGACTAGGACGGTTGACCCTGTTGCTGGTGACAAGGAGGGTTCCCAGTGTTGATGGTGGCTAGGAGGGTTAACAGTGTTGCTGGTGACTAGAAGGGTTTCTAGTGTTGCTGGTGAATAGGAGGGTTCCCAGTGTTGCTGGTGACAAGGACGGTTCACCCTGTTGCTAGTGACAGGAAGGGTTCCCAGTGTTGCTGGTGACAAGGAGAGTTCCTAGTGTTGCTGGTGACTAGGAGGGTTCCGAGTGTTGCTGGTGACAAGAGGCGTTCCCAGTGTTGCTGGTGACTAAGGGGTTCCCAGTGTTGCTGGTGACTAGGAGGTTTCCCAGTGTTGCTGCTGACTAGGAGGGTTCCCAGTGTTGCTGGTGACTAGGTGGGTTCCTAGTGTTGCTGGTGACTAGGAGGGTTTACCCTGTTGCTGGTGACAAGGAAAGTTCTCAGTGTTGCTGGTGAATAGGAGGGTTCTCAGTGTTGCTAGCGAATTGGGGGTTTCTGGTATTGCTGGTGAATAGGAGGGTTCCTAGTTTTGATGAAGACAAGGAGGGTTCCCAGTGTTGCTGGTTAATAGGAGGATTACAAGTGTTGCTGGTGACTAGAGGCGTTCCCAATGTTGCTGGTCACTAAGGGGTTCCCAATGTTGCTGGTGACTAGGAGAGTTCCCAGTGTTGCTGGTGACTAGGAGGGTTCCTAGTGTTGCTCGTGACTAGGAGGGTTTACCCTGTTGCTGGTGACAAGGAGGGTTCCCAGTGTTGCTGGTGAATAGAAGGGTACTCAGTGTTGTTGGTGAATAGGAGGGTTCTCAGTGTTGCTGGTGACTAGGATGGTTGCCAGTGTTGCTGATGACTAGGAGGGTACCCAGTGTTGCTGGTAACAAGGCTGTTCCCAGTGTTGCTGGTGAATAGGAAAGTTCTCAGTATTGCTGATGAATAGGAGGGTTCCCAGTGTTGCTGGTGACTATAAGGGTTCCCAGTGTTGCTGGTGACTTTGAGGGTTCCCAGTGTTGCTGGTGACTAGGAGGGTTCCCAGTGTTGCTGGTGACTAGGAGGGTTCCCAGTGTTGCTGGTGACCAGAAGGGTTCCACGTGTTGCTGGTGACTAGGAGATTTCCAGTGCTGTTGGTTGCTAGGAGGGTTCCCAGTGTTACTGCTGACTAGGAGGGGTCCCAGTGTTGCTGGTGACTAGGAGGGTTCCTAGTGTTGCTCGTGACACTGGGAACCCTCCTAGTCACCAGCAACATTTAGAACCCCCCCCCTAGTCCCCAGCAACACTGTGAACCCTTCTTTTCAGCAGCAACACTGGGAAACCCCCTAGTCACCAGCAACACTGGGAACCCTCCTATTAAGAGGCAACACTGGGAGCCGCTTTGCTACCAGCAACACTCGGATCCCTTCTAGTCACTAGCAACAATGGGAACCCTATTATTCACAGGCAACACTGTGAACCGCTTTGTTACCAGCAGCACTTGAAACCCATCTAGTCACTAGAAACACTGGGAACCCTCTTATGCACAGGCTACACTGTGAACCGCTTTGTTACCAGCAGCACTGGGAACCCTTCTAGTCACTAGCAACACTGGGAACCCTCCTGGTCACTAAAAACACTGAGAACCTCTTAGCCACCAGCACCACTGGGAACCCTCTTATTCACAGGCAACACTGTGAACCGCTTTGTTACCAGCAGCACTGGGAACCCTCCTAGTCACCAGCAACATTTAGAACCCCCCCTAGTCCCCAGCAACACTGTGAACCCTTCTTTTCAGCAGCAACACTGGGAAACCCCCTAGTCACCAGCAACACTGGGAACCCTCCTATTAAGAGGCAACACTGGGAACCGCTTTGCTACCAGCAACACTCGGAACCCTTCTAGTCACAGCAACAATGGGAACCCTCTTATTCACATGCAACACTGTGAACCGCTTTGTTACCAGCAGCACTGGGAACCCATCTAGTCACTAGAAACACTGGGAACCCTCTTATGCACAGGCTACACTGTGAACCGCTTTGTTACCAGCAGCACTGTGAACCCTTCTAGTCACTAGCAACACTGGGAACCCTCCTGGTCACTAAAAACACTGAGAACCTCTTAGCCACCAGCAACACTGGGAACCCTCTTATTCACAGGCAACACTGTGAACCGCTTTGCTACCAGCAACACTCGGAACCCTTCTAGTCACAGCAACAATGGGAACCCTCTTATTCACATGCAACACTGTGAACCGCTTTGTTACCAGTAGCACTGGGAACCCATCTATTCACTAGAAACACTGGGAACCCTCTTATGCACAGGCTACACTGTGAACCGCTTTGTTACCAGCAGCACTGTGAACCCTTCTAGTCACTAGCAACATTGGGAACCCTCCTAGTCACTAGAAACGCTGAAAACCCCTTAGTCACCAGCAACACATGGAACACTCCTATTCACCATCAACACTTGGGAACCCCTTAGTCACCAGCAACATTGAGACCCCTCCTAGTCACCAGCAACACTGTGAAACCTCCTTGTCACCAGCAACACTGGGAATCCTCCTTGTCACAAATTTTGTAACAATATCAACTTCTAATACTCTTAATATCTAAGAAGAAACAAATTTCTGTTGAAAGCGTCAACAGTGCAACAGCATCATTCCTGACGTTAATGTTTACATAACTTAGAAATGTCACGTGCAATCAAATCAAAATCAATTAAAATATGTGGATGTACAAATTGAAACTAGATGCTCCAAGGAGCCTGTAATCGCTCACATCGAATCCAAATGACTTAAACTCTATTAAAATTTTTGAAATTAACTGTTTCAGTCTAGTTGTTATAGCTTTTAAGTTACTGTGCAAAACTAAACATTTCTTAAAAAAATTTGTTAAATACAATAACTCCTATAAGGTGCCATCGACAATTTCTGAAAATTAAATGGTTTTTAGGCATTGACCTTTAGGGTACTTTAGAAATTTACAGTTTTACTCTACTAATAGGTGTGTTATAGACTAATTTATAATTAAAAAACTGTTCATTTGTCCAAATTCATAATGAAAGGGCCATAACTCCTATAAAGAGTCATCTTGCAATTTTGGACTATGCAATCATTTGTAGGGCTTCTATTGCTGATCGTTTGGGCAATTTACAGCTTTAATCAAGCTACTATAGTTTTCAAGTTACAGGACAAAAATGGAAAATTTCATAACAAAATTGTCATTTAAGGGCAATAACCCCTATAAGGAGTCATCTGACAATTTCAGACCAATTAAATGAATTGTAGGGCTTGTATTGTTGATCATTTTTGCAATTTATTATTTCACTCTAGCTGTTATGGTTTTTAAGTTACAGGACAAAAAACGGAAAATTTCATAAAAAATTGCAATTTAAGGGCAATAACTCCTATAAGGAGTCATCTGACAATTTCAGACTTAATAATAATTTGTAGGGCTTGTATTGCTGATCATTTTTTCTATTAATAGTTTCACTCTAGCTGTTACAATTTTTAAGTTACAGGACAAAAACGGAAAATTTCATAAAAAATTGCAATTTATGGGCAATAACTTATTTAAAGAGTTGTCTGACAATTTCAGACCAATTAAGTGAATTGTAGGGTCTTTATTGCTGATCATTTGTGCAATTTACAGTTTTAATCTAGCTGCTATAGTTTTCAAGTTACAAGACAAAAACGGAAAATTTCATAAAAAAAATGCCATTTAAGGGCAATAACTCCTATAAGAATTCATCTGACAATTTCAGACTAATGCAGTGAATGGTAGGGCTTGTATTGTTGATCATTTTTGCTATTTATAGTTTTACTCTAGCTGTTATAGTTTTAAAGTTACAGGACAAAAAACCGAAAATTTCATAAAAAATTACCATTTACGGGCAATAACTCATATAAGGAGTCATCTGACAATTTCAGACCAATCCAGTGAATTGTAGGGCTTTTATTGCTGATCATTTTTGCCATTACAGTTTCACTCTACCTCGTATAGTTTTCAGGTTATATTGTAAATACCAAAAATTTTGTCAAAAATCGCCAAAAAAGGGGCAATAACTCCTACAAGACAACAATACACAACTTCGCAACTTAGCAACTAGTGTAGACCTTAATGTGCTGATCAATTTGAAGTAATGGTTTTCTCTATAGCTATTATAGTTTTTTAGATAATGATCAAAAACCTGTGTTGACCCCCATGTTCTATTTTTAGTAACAGCGGCCATATTTGTCTGTTTATCAACACCCTGGGTACAAACTTGACACTAGGAACCCTAAAGATGATTGTGGCCAAGTTTGAAAAAAATTGGCCCAGTGGTTTCAGAGGAGAAGATTTTTGAAAAAGTTTACGACGGACGACGGACGACAGACGACGGACGACGGCCGCCAAGTGATAGCAAAAGCTCACATGGACCTTCGGTCCAGGTGAGCTAAAAATCTGAATATGTCTCGTTTAAAAATTCAATGATTAGAGTTTCTTCTTAAATATAAAGTGTATTAGAAGTTGATATTGTTACAAAATTTATTTGTCAGTAAATTTAAACATTCCTTCAATACCTTATTTATTTTAAGAATATAATACATAATGATAGTGTCTGATGTGTTTAGCTAAAACTAAGAGTGTACGATTCCTTTTCTGTACAAACCCCAAAACTTTTTGTCAGTGTTGAAAAACAAGTAGGGTCATTGATGCTAAAACAAAAAGCTGTTCTTTATCCTTAACTTTCAATTGTTTTCAACTGGAAGCCAAAAATATTTGTCGGTTGGGTTAGTCTATTCTCTTGAATATATGTACATATTGAACAATCATGTTGATTTTGGATTTTTATAAATATTTTATAACATGCTATGATTATAGCATAAGGTAGTTCTGCCTTTTATAGAAAATGCTAACATAATTTGTTTCTGGAGGAAGCGAAACCCACAAATTTCACAAAAAACCTTATATTATCATACACCATACATTACATGTACTGATGCGTTATCTTTTCGACTTAAGTAAATAGATGCAAATAATTTTCCAAAGTGTATTTATAGATGATTCAAACATGCCCCATGTCTGCATTTAATTACAGACAAATCTGACACAAATATATTACTGGGTTTTCAAAGCTTTTCAACGACCGGAAACGTAATTTTGGCTAAATGATTTACAGGTCGTTATTGCCAGCAATCTTAAACCAAACATACATGTAGTATAAAAATATACCAAAAAATCCTCCGTATGTCTCCCTTCTTCAAATTAGGTACTTAGGGATGGTTAAACAGGACACTCATTAAATTTACACTACTCCAGGCCTATTAATTACTTTTTTTAATTAAATTTATTGGATTGTGCTACATTTGTACTTCAGTTTGTTTCATTTAAAGACCAAAACATAAATATATATTCATGTCTTTCCTGTCATTTCTTTATGTGTACTATAGATGTGTAAATAATATAATTACTTATCTCTTTATGGATACCCTTTCTTATAAATTAGCCTGAAATGTATTCATTGATTGCGTCCTTGACTTGTTTCATTTAATTGTGTACTTAAAATTGATACTATATATGTATCTTAATTGTTTGCCTACATAGGCTATGCCTGTCTCTTTTGATGTTATGCTTATGTAGGATTTGTATGTTTTTTGTATTTATTATGGAAATAATCGATCAAATTGTGAGCAGACCTTATTGTGTGTTTATTTTGTCATGCTGACTATAAAAAAAGCTATTATATCTGATCAAAGATGGCTGCCATTTCACAAGAAGAAGAAAACTTTGTGCGACAGTCCATGCTACTAACCGGCATTGCACCAAGAGCTGTCCGTGTTCTGTTTGACAGAGAATTTCCACCCCCGCTACATAAGTTTGTTACAAAACATCTGATAAAACCCCAAGATTTAAACACCAAACGTGTCATTACCAGTGCTCAATGGACAATTTTGAATGCAGGTATATAGTTTATTTTTATATTTATTTTGTTTTTCAAGGTAGAATAAAGGCAATCATTACTTCTTTTGAATCATAGTTCATGTGGTCAGAGATGTTGATTTGTCAATTCTATACTTTACTGAAAGGAATACATTCTACTCAGTATGCTCAATGTAAGGATATTACATTATTCAGTCCATTTTCTCAAAGCTGTCAATTACAATTTTTACATGTTCTGAAGTGGCTTTTCTAGATGTATTGATGAAATTGGTGAAATCAGTGAATGGTTAGCTGGAATCAAAAGAATTCAGCATTGTTCATTGGCTAAAAGTAAATAAAAAACAATCTTCTTTTTTTGTGGGGATTTAATTTACATGATAAATATTTCTTGTTTAGGTGTGGGCTTTTTTTAAATCCTTGTTCTGATTGATTTAGTTTTATTTAAATCTTCCCTGAAATTACTTAGCCAATTAAAGCTATACTTTGCAGGGATGAGAATGAGAAGACAATCTTTTATTCTTATATGTCATCCTTATATAGTCTAAAAACAGATGTAGTCAATAATTTATGTTGACGCCTGTCAAAGCGTTTTTCAGTTATGCAATGGCATCCAGTTTTAATAGGGGAAGAACGTGGAGTACACTATGAAAAGTTCCAAACTTCAACAGACAAACTGGCTATCCAGAGAGACTCCAACCCACAACCTCAGTGCTGACAGGATCAATAGCAGATGACTAAGTAACAGTCAGACATAGATGCCCTAATCAGTCATTCAAACCACTTGAAATGGTAGTGTCTGTCCTAACTTCCGTCCGTTACACTTGACAGTACTCATCTTTTATCCGCAACTCAACCTATATCAATGAAGTGAATTTGATGAAACTTTCACAGATTCTTTTCATACAGTGTCACTGTGCACCTAATCCTTTACATTTTGATCAGAAGAATATTTTGGTTCAGAAGTGCGGGTTATCAGTTTTTTACCATTTCTTATAGTTTTGCTTGTTTAAACCATATGTATATTTTTTACAGCTAATCCTCTGTCAACAGATTTGGACTTGACTTTAATGATCTGTTTGATCCGAAACTTCTCATCTGTATCCAGATCTGCGACAGGATTTGATAGCCTGCCATTTCCAGGAGATAAAAGTGAATGTGCAGATTTAGCCAGAATTAAATGTTACAGAAACAAAATGGCCCTCATGGAGGACAATAAAATAACACAGAGTGACTTTATGATTGAATGGAAAGAAGTATCTGAGGTAAATTGTTGATCAAAAAAATTTAACTTTGATAAATGTTAATTGTTTATATTTATGAAATTAAACCATCTTCGCAACCCCTTCCCGCAAAATAATAGTAAAGATATGAATGGCAAAATATAAATTATAATAAATAAATTGTGTTTATTTTATTTGACCCTTTCCAAGCATTCCTTATATATACATGTAATAATTTTTTGATCAACTATATAATCTCATTAGACATGTATAAACATGTCAACATACCATGTCGCTATTCACTTTTGTAGTTTAATGAAATAGATCACAAAGTAGAATTCCTATTTATAGCTCTACTTTGATTTATTTCTTAATGTTGTTATTTAATTGTGTGCAACTATTTAGACTTTCACTATCTATATTTTATAAGAGATCCAATTATCTATAATTTAAATATTTGTGTCGGTGTAAGCTGATTAATTTTGTGTTGGTTCAAAATTTAAGTTTAATAAAAAAAAAAGTTAAATCCAAATAAAGTTAAATATAGCAACAACAAGTAATTATACTGGTATTCAAATGGCTTTTTATTCCATCTATAGGCTGTAGGAAGACTTGGAGGTAGCAGTTTTGTTATTGAATGTCAAAATCTGATGACAGCAAAGCTTGACCAATCCAACCACGAAATCATGGCAGAGGTTAAGATGTCAAAGGCTGAAATTAAAAGCCTACAAGACGAGGTTAAGATGTCACAGACTGAAATTAGTAACTTGCAAGAAGATATAAAGAAGATTAGAAGAGAAAAACAAGACATAATTCCTGAAACCAAGCTAGGTAAGATAAACAAGACACCATTCCCTAGAACATTGTACGCAAGATAAAAAAGACACCACAAGTACATTCTATGTATTATAAACACGACACTATTCCCAAGAACACACTAGGTAGGATAACAAGGCACCACAATAACATTCTACATATGATAAACGGGGGCCTCGGTGGCCGAGAGGTTCAGGCAGTTCATCTAATATTGATCGCGTGGTCTGTCAACACTGAGATTGCGGGTTCGAGCCTCACTGCGGGCAGGGTGCGTTCGACCCTTATCTTAATTGACAAGGATTGCCAGTTTTCCTACCGAAGGTCGGGGGTTTTCTCCTGGTACTCCGGCTTCCTCCCCCAATAAAACTGGACGCCATGATATAGCTGAAAAATTGCTGAAAGTGGAGTTGAACAATATTAAACAAATAAACAAACAACATAAGATAAACAAGACATCACAAGAACATTCTAGGTAAGATAAATAAGACATCACAAGAACATTCTAGGTAAGATAAACAAGACATCATAAGGACATTCTAGGTAAGATAAACAAGACATCACAAGGATATTCTAGATAAGATAAACAAGACATCACAAGAACATTCTAGATAAGATAAACAAGACATCACAAGGACTTTCTAGATAAGATAAACAAGACATCACAAGGACATTCTAGATAAGATAAACAAGACATCACAAGAACATTGAAGGTAAGATCAACAAAACATCACAAGAACATTCTAAGTAAGATAAACAAGACAACACAAAGACATTTTAACTAATATAAACAAAACATCATAAGGACATTCTAGATAAGATAAACAAGACATCATAAGGACTTTCTAGATAAGATTAACAAGACATCACAATAAGATAAACAAGACATCACATTGACATTCTAGATAAGATAAACAAGACATCAGAAGAACATTCTAGGTAAGAAAAACAAGACATCTCAAGAACATTGAAGGTAAGATAAACAAGACATCACAAGAACATTCTAGGTAAGATAAACAAGACAACACAAAGACATTCTAACTATGATAAACAACACATCAAAGGATATTCTAGATAAGATAAACAAGACACCATAAGAACATTGTAGATAAGATAAACAAGATATTATGACATTGTGATGTCTTGCTTATCTAATAAAGGTAAGATAAACATAACATCATCAGGACATTCTTGATAAGATAAACAAGACATCATAAGGACATTCTAGGTAAGATAAACAAGACATCACAAGGACATTCTAGATAAGATAAACAAGACATCACAAGAACATTCTGGATAAGATAAACAAGAGATCAGAAGAACATTCTAGATAAGATAAACAAGACATCACAAGGACATTCTAGATAAGAGAAACAAGACATCAGAAGAACATTGGAGGTAAGATAAGCAAGACATCACAAGAACGTAGAAGGTAAGATAAACAAGACATCACAAGAACATTCTAGATAAGAGAAACAAGACATCAGAAGAACATTGGAGGTAAGATAAGCAAGACATCACAAGAACGTAGAAGGTAAGATAAACAAGACATCACAAGGACATTCTAGATAAGAGAAACAAGACATCAGAAGAACATTGGAGGTAAGATAAGCAAGACATCACAAGAACGTTGAAGGTAAGATAAACAAGACATCGCAAGAACATTCTAGATAAGATAAACAAGACAACACAAAGACATTCTAACTAAGATAAACCAGACATCATTAAGACATTCTAGAAAATGTAAACTAGAAATCACAGGGACATTCTAGATAAGATAAACAAGGCATCACAAGGACATTCTAAGTAAATTAACAAGACATCATAAGAACATTGTAGATAAGATAAACAAGACATCATGGCATTGTGATGTCTTGCTTATCTTATCTAGGTAAGATAAACAAAGCATCATAAAGACATTCTAGATAAGATAAACAAGACATCATAAGGACTTTCTAGATAAGATAAACAATACATCACAAAGACATTCTATATAAGATAAACAAGACATCAGAAGAACATTCTAGGTAAGAAAAACAAGACATCACAAGAACATTGAAGGTAAGATAAACAAGACATCATAAGGACATTCTAGATAATACAAACAAGACATCACAAGGATATTGTAGATAAGATAAACAAGACACCATAAGCACATTGTAGATAAGATAAACAAGACATCATGTCATTGTGATGTCTTGCTTACCCTATCAATGTCAGATAAAAGAAACATCATCAGGACATTCTAGGTAAGATAAACAAGACATCACAAGGACATTCTAGATAAGATAAACAAGACATCACAAGGACATTCTGGATAAGATAAAAAAGACATCACAAGGACATTCTAGATAAGATAAACAAGACATCACGAGAACATTCTGGATAAGATAAACAAGACATCACAAGAACATTCTGGATAAGATAAACAAGACATCACAATGACATTATAGATAAGATAAACAAGACATCACAAGGATATACTAGATAAGATAAACAAGACATCACAAGGACATTCTAGATAAGATAAACAAGACATCACAAGAACATTCTAGATAAGATAAACAAGACATCACAAGGATATTCTAGATAAGATAAACAAGACATCACAAGGACATTCTAGATAAGATAAACAAGACATCACAAGAACATTCTAGATAAGATAAACAAGACATCACAAGAACATTGACGGTAAGATCAACAAGACATCACGGGAACATTCTAGATAAGATAAACAAGACATCACAAGGACATTCTAGATAAGATCAACAAGACATCACGGGAACATTCTGGATAAGATAAACAAGACATCATAAGGACATTATAGATAAGATAAACACGACATCACAAGTACATTCTAGATAAGATAAACAAGACATCATAAGGATATTCTGGGTAAGATAAACAAAACATCACAAGGACATTCTAGATAAGATAAGCAAGACATCACGAGAACATTCTAGATAAGATAAACAAAACATCACAAGGACATTCTAGATAAGATAAGCAAGACATCACGAGAACATTCTAGATAAGATAAACAAGACATCACAAGAACATTGAAGGTAAGATCAACAAGACATCACGGGAACATTCTAGATAAGATAAACAAGACATCACAAGGACATTCTAGATAAGATAAACAAGACATCACAAGGACATTCTAGATAAGATAAACAAGACATCACAAGAACATTGAAGGTAAGATCAACAAGACATCACGGGAACATTTTAGATAAGATAAACAAGACATCACGAGAACATTGAAGGTAAGATCAACAAGACATCACAAGGACATTCTAGATAAAATAAACAAGACATCACAAGGACTTTCTAGATAAGATAAACAAGACATCACAAGAACATTGAAGGTAAGATCAACAAGACATCACAAGGACATTCTAGGTAAGATAAACAAGACATCACAAGAACATTCTAGATAAGATAAACAAGACATCACAAGGACATTCTAGATAAGATAAACAAGACATCACAATGACATTATAGATAAGATCAACAAGACATCACGGGAACATTCTAGGTAAGATAAACAAGACAACACAAAGACATTCTAACTAAGATAAACCAGACATCATAAGGACATTATAGATAAGATAAACACGACATCACAAGTACATTCTAGATAAGATAAACAAGACATCATAATGATATTCTGGGTAAGATAAACAAAACATCACAAGGACATTCTAGATAAGATAAGCAAGACATCACGAGAACATTCTAGATAAGATAAACAAGACATCACAATGACTTTATAGATAAGATAAACAAGACATCACAAGTACATTGAAGGTAAGATCAACAAGACATCACAGGAACATTCTAGGTAAGATAAACAAGACAACACAAGGACATTCTAGACAAGATAAACACGACATCACAAGGACATTCTAGATAAGATAAGCAAGACATCATAAGAACATTATAGATTAGATAAACAGGACATCACAAGAACTTTCTAGGTAAGATATACAAGACATCACAAGGACATTCTAGATAAGATAATAAACAAGACATCACAAGGACATTCTAGATAAGATAAACAAGACATCAGAAGAACATTCTAGGTAAGATAAACAAGACATCACAAGAACATTGAAGGTAAGGTCAACAAGACATCACAAGAACATTCTACGTAAAATTAACAAGACATCACAAGAACATTGAAGGTAAGGTCAACAAGACATCACAAGAACATTCTACGTAAAATAAACAAGACAACACAAAGACATTCTAACTAAGATAAACAAGACATCAGAAGAACATTCTAGGTAAGATAAAGAAGACATCACAAGAACATTCTAAATAAGATAAACAAGACAACACAAAAACATTCTAACTAAGATAAACAAGACATCACAAGAACATTCTAGGTAAGATAAAGAAGACATCACAAGAACATTCTAAATAAGATAAACAAGACATCACAAAAACATTCTAACTAAGATAAACAAGACATAATCAGGATCAAAATAACACAAGGACATTTTAGATAAGATAAACAACACACACAACACAAGCACATTCTAGGTAAGATAGACACGACATCACAAGGACTCGAGATTAGATTAACAAAACATAGCATGGACATTCTAGACAAGAACATTGAAGGTAAGATCAACAAGACATCACAAGGACATTCTAGATAAGATAAACAAGACATCACAAGAACATTGAAGGTAAGATCAACAAGACATCACAAGGACATTCTAGGTAAGATAAACAAGACATCACAAGAACATTCTAGAAAAGATAAACAAGACATCACAAGGACATTCTGGATAAGATAAACAAGACATCACAATGACATTATAGATACGATCAACAAGACATCACGGGAACATTCTAGGTAAGATAAACAAGACAACACAAAGACATTCTAACTAAGATAAACCAGACATCATAAGGACATTATAGATAAGATAAACACGACATCACAAGTACATTCTAGATAAGATAAACAAGACATCATAATGATATTCTGGGTAAGATAAACAAAACATCACAAGGACTTTATAGATAAGATAAACAAGACATCACAAGTACATTGAAGGTAAGATCAACAAGACATCACAGGAACATTATAGATTAAATAAACAGGACATCACAAGAACATTCTATGTAAGATAAACAAGACATCACAAGGACTTTCTAGATTAGATTACCAATACATAGCATTGACTTTCTAGACAAGATAAACAGGACATCACAAGAACTTTCTAGGTAAGATATACAAGACATCACAAGGACATTCTAGATAAGATAATAAACAAGACATCACAAGGACATTCTAGATAAGATAAACAAGACATCAGAAGAACATTCTAAGTAAGATAAACAAGACATCACAAGAACATTGAAGGTAAGGTCAACAAGACATCACAAGAACATTCTACGTAAAATAAACAAGACAACACAAAGACATTCTAACTACGATAAACAAGACATAATCAGGATCAAACACAAAGACATTCTAACTACGATAAACAAGACATAATCAGGATCAAAATAACACAAGGACATTCTAGATAAGATAAACAACACACACAACACAAGCACATTCTAGGTAAGGTAAACAAGACATCACAAGGACTCGAGATTAGATTAACAAAACATAGCATGGACATTCTAGACAAGATAAACAAGACATCACAAGGACATTCTAGATAAGATAAACAAGACATCACAAGGACATTCTAGATAAGATAAACAAGACATCATAAGGACTTTCTAGATAAGATTAACAAGACATCACAAGAACATTCTAGTTAAGATAAACAATACATCACATGGATATTCTATATGAGATAAAAAAGACATCAGAAGGACATTCTAGGTGAGAAAACCAAGACATCACTAGAACATTGAAGGTAAGATAAAAAGACATCAGAAGAACATTCTAGATAAGATAAACAAGACATCGCAAGAACATTCTAGATAAGATAAACAAGACACCACAAGGACATTCTAGATAAGATAAACAAGATATCACAAGAACATTAAAGGTAAGATAAACAAGACATCACAAGGACATTCTAGATAAGATAAACAAGACATCACAAGGACATTCTAGATAAGATAAACAAGACATCACAAGAACATTGAAGGTAAGATCAACAAGACATCACGGGAACATTCTAGATAAGATAAACAAGACATCACAAGGACATTCTAGATAAGATAAACAAGACATCACGAGAACATTGAAGGTAAGATCAACAAGACATCACAAGGACATTCTAGATAAGATAAACAAGACATCACAAGGACATTCTAGATAAGATAAACAAGACATCACAAGAACATTGAAGGTAAGATCAACAAGACATCACAAGGACATTCTAGGTAAGATAAACAAGACATCACAAGAACATTCTAGATAAGATAAACAAGACATCACAAGGATATTCTAGATAAGATAAACAAGACATCACAATGACATTATAGATAAGATCAACAAGACATCACGGGAACATTCTAGGTAAGATAAACAAGACAACACAAAGACATTCTAACTAAGATAAACAGACATCATAAGGACATTATAGATAAGATAAACACGACATCACAAGTACATTCTAGATAAGATAAACAAGACATCATAATGATATTCTGGGTAAGATAAACAAAACATCACAAGGACATTCTAGATAAGATAAACAAGACATCACGAGAACATTCTAGATAAGATAAACAAGACATCACAATGACTTTATAGATAAGATAAACAAGACATCACAAGTACATTGAAGGTAAGATCAACAAGACATCACAGGAACATTCTAGGTAAGATAAACAAGACAACACAAAGACATTCTAGACAAGATAAACACGACATCACAAGGACATTCTAGATAAGATAAACAAGACATCATAAGAACATTATAGATTAGATAAACAAGACATCACAAGAACATTCTATGTAAGATAAACAAGACATCACAAGGACTTTCTAGATTAGATTACCAATACATAGCATTGACTTTCTAGACAAGATAAACAAGACATCACAAGGACATTCTAGATAAGATAATAAACAAGACATCACAAGGACATTCTAGATAAGATAAACAAGACATCACAAGGACATTCTAGATAAGAAAATAAACAAGACATCAGAAGAACATTCTAGGTAAGATAAACATGACATCACAGGAACATTGAAGGTAAGATAAACAAGACATCACAAGAGCATTCTAGATAAGATAAACAAGACATCACAAGAACATTGAAGGTAAGGTCAACAAGACATCACAAGAACATTCTACGTAAAATAAACAAGACAACACAAAGACATTCTAACTAAGATAAACAAGACATAATCAGGATCAAAATAACACAAGGACATTCTAGATAAGATAAACAACACACACAACACAAGCACATTCTAGGTAAGGTAAACAAGACATCACAAGGACTC
Organism: Limnoperna fortunei; assembly: GCA_944474755.1. Classification (NCBI taxonomy): domain Eukaryota; kingdom Metazoa; phylum Mollusca; class Bivalvia; order Mytilida; family Modiolidae; genus Limnoperna; species Limnoperna fortunei. The sequence goes on along the minus strand of OX104120.1, from coordinate 32,791,380 downwards.
GAGATTAGATTAACAAAACATAGCATGGACATTCTAGACAAGATAAACAAGACATCACAAGGACATTCTAGATAAGGTAAACAAGACATCACAAGAACATTCTAGATAAGATAAACAAGACATCATAAGGACTTTCTAGATAAGATAAACAAGACATCACAAGAACATTCTAGTTAAGATAAACAATACATCACATGGATATTCTATATGAGATAAAAAAGACATCAGAAGGACATTCTAGGTGAGAAAACCAAGACATCACTAGAACATTGAAGGTAAGATAAAAAGACATCAGAAGAACATTCTAGATAAGATAAACAAGACATCGCAAGAACATTCTAGATAAGATAAACAAGACACCACAAGGACATTCTAGATAAGATAAACAAGATATCACAAGAACATTGAAGGTAAGATAAACAAGACATCACAAGGACATTCTAGATAAGATAAACAAGACATCACAAGGACATTCTAGATAAGATAAACAAGACATCACAAGAACATTGAAGGTAAGATCAACAAGACATCACGGGAACATTCTAGATAAGATAAACAAGACATCACAAGGACATTCTAGATAAGATAAACAAGACATCACGAGAACATTGAAGGTAAGATCAACAAGACATCACACGGACATTCTAGATAAGATAAACAAGACATCACAAGGACATTCTAGATAAGATAAACAAGACATCACAAGAACATTGAAGGTAAGATCAACAAGACATCACAAGGACATTCTAGGTAAGATAAACAAGACATCACAAGAACATTCTAGATAAGATAAACAAGACATCACAAGGATATTCTAGATAAGATAAACAAGACATCACAATGACATTATAGATAAGATCAACAAGACATCACGGGAACATTCTAGGTAAGATAAACAAGACAACACAAAGACATTCTAACTAAGATAAACAGACATCATAAGGACATTATAGATAAGATAAACACGACATCACAAGTACATTCTAGATAAGATAAACAAGACATCATAATGATATTCTGGGTAAGATAAACAAAACATCACAAGGACATTCTAGATAAGATAAGCAAGACATCACGAGAACATTCTAGATAAGATAAACAAGACATCACAATGACTTTATAGATAAGATAAACAAGACATCACAAGTACATTGAAGGTAAGATCAACAAGACATCACAGGAACATTCTAGGTAAGATAAACAAGACAACACAAAGACATTCTAGACAAGATAAACACGACATCACAAGGACATTCTAGATAAGATAAACAAGACATCATAAGAACATTATAGATTAGATAAACAAGACATCACAAGAACATTGAAGGTAAGATCAACAAGACATCACAGGAACATTCTAGGTAAGATAAACAAGACAACACAAAGACATTCTAGACAAGATAAACACGACATCACAAGAGCATTCTAGATAAGATAAACAAGACATCACAAGAACATTGAAGGTAAGGTCAACAAGACATCACAAGAACATTCTACGTAAAATAAACAAGACAACACAAAGACATTCTAACTAAGATAAACAAGACATAATCAGGATCAAAATAACACAAGGACATTCTAGATAAGATAAACAACACACACAACACAAGCACATTCTAGGTAAGGTAAACAAGACATCACAAGGACTCGAGATTAGATTAACAAAACATAGCATGGACATTCTAGACAAGATAAACAAGACATCACAAGGACATTCTAGATAAGGTAAACAAGACATCACAAGGACATTCTAGATAAGATAAACAAGACATCATAAGGACTTTCTAGATAAGATTAACAAGACATCACAAGAACATTCTAGTTAAGATAAACAATACATCACATGGATATTCTATATGAGATAAAAAAGACATCAGAAGGACATTCTAGGTGAGAAAACCAAGACATCACTAGAACATTGAAGGTAAGATAAAAAGACATCAGAAGAACATTCTAGATAAGATAAACAAGACATCGCAAGAACATTCTAGATAAGATAAACAAGACACCACAAGGACATTCTAGATAAGATAAACAAGATATCACAAGAACATTGAAGGTAAGATAAACAAGACATCACAAGGACATTCTAGATAAGATAAACAAGACATCACAAGGACATTCTAGATAAGATAAACAAGACATCACAAGAACATTGAAGGTAAGATCAACAAGACATCACGGGAACATTCTAGATAAGATAAACAAGACATCACAAGGACATTCTAGATAAGATAAACAAGACATCACGAGAACATTGAAGGTAAGATCAACAAGACATCACACGGACATTCTAGATAAGATAAACAAGACATCACAAGGACATTCTAGATAAGATAAACAAGACATCACAAGAACATTGAAGGTAAGATCAACAAGACATCACAAGGACATTCTAGGTAAGATAAACAAGACATCACAAGAACATTCTAGATAAGATAAACAAGACATCACAAGGACATTCTAGATAAGATAAACAAGACATCACAATGACATTATAGATAAGATCAACAAGACATCACGGGAACATTCTAGGTAAGATAAACAAGACAACACAAAGACATTCTAACTAAGATAAACAGACATCATAAGGACATTATAGATAAGATAAACACGACATCACAAGTACATTCTAGATAAGATAAACAAGACATCATAATGATATTCTGGGTAAGATAAACAAAACATCACAAGGACATTCTAGATAAGATAAACAAGACATCACGAGAACATTCTAGATAAGATAAACAAGACATCACAATGACTTTATAGATAAGATAAACAAGACATCACAAGTACATTGAAGGTAAGATCAACAAGACATCACAGGAACATTCTAGGTAAGATAAACAAGACAACACAAAGACATTCTAGACAAGATAAACACGACATCACAAGGACATTCTAGATAAGATAAACAAGACATCATAAGAACATTATAGATTAGATAAACAAGACATCACAAGAACATTCTATGTAAGATAAACAAGACATCACAAGGACTTTCTAGATTAGATTACCAATACATAGCATTGACTTTCTAGACAAGATAAACAAGACATCACAAGGACATTCTAGATAAGATAATAAACAAGACATCACAAGGACATTCTAGATAAGATAAACAAGACATCACAAGGACATTCTAGATAAGAAAATAAACAAGACATCAGAAGAACATTCTAGGTAAGATAAACATGACATCACAGGAACATTGAAGGTAAGATAAACAAGACATCACAAGAGCATTCTAGATAAGATAAACAAGACATCACAAGAACATTGAAGGTAAGGTCAACAAGACATCACAAGAACATTCTACGTAAAATAAACAAGACAACACAAAGACATTCTAACTAAGATAAACAAGACATCAGAAGAACATTCTAGGTAAGATAAAGAAGACATCACAAGAACATTCTAAATAAGATAAACAAGACAACACAAAAACATTCTAACTAAGATAAACAAGACATAATCAGGATCAAACTATCACAAGGACATTCTAGATAAGATAAACAACACACACAACACAAGCACATTCTAGGTAAGATAGACACGACATCACAAGGACTCGAGATTAGATTACAAAACATAGCATGGACATTCTAGACAAGATAAACAAGACATCACAAGGACATTCTAGATAAGATTAACAAGACATCACAAGAACATTCTAGTTAAGATAAACAATACATCACCTGGATATTCTATATGAGATAAAAAAGACATCAGAAGGACATTCTAGGTGAGAAAACCAAGACATCACTAGAACATTGAAGGTAAGATAAAAAGACATCAGAAGAACATTCTAGATAAGATAAACAAGACATCGCAAGAACATTCTAGATAAGATAAACAAGACACCACAAGGACATTCTAGATAAGATAAACAAGACACCACAAGGACATTCTAGATAAGATAAACAAGACATCACAAGGACATTCTAGATAAGATAAACAAGACATCACAAGGACATTCTAGGTAAGATAAACAAGACATCACAAGAACATTGAAGGTAAGATAAACAAGACATCACAAGGACATTCTAGATAAAATAAACAAGACATCGCAAGAACATTCTAGATAGGATAAACAAGACACCACAAGGACTTTCTAGATAAGATAAAGAAGACATCACAAGGACATTTTAGGTAAGATAAACAAGACATCACAAGATCATTGAAGGTAAGATAAACAAGACATCACAAGATCATTGAAGGTAAGATAAACAAGACAACACAAAGACATTCTAACTAAGATAAACAAGACAACACAAAAACATTCTAACTACGATAAACAAGACATCATAAGGATTAAACTATCACAAGGACTTTCGAGATTAGATTACAAAACATAGTATGGACATTCTAGACAAGATAAACAAGACATCACAAGGACGTTCTAGATAAGATAAACAAGACATCACAAGGACGTTCTAGATAAGGTAAACAACACACACAGCACAAGAACATTCTAGGCAAGATATACAAGACATCACAAGGACATTCTAAATGAGATAAACAAGACATCACAAGGACATTTTAGATAAGATAAACAAGACATCAGAAAAACATTCTAGGTAAGTTAAACAAGACATCACAAGAACATTGAAGGTAAGATAAACAAGACATCACAAGGACATTCTAGATATGATAAACAAGACATCATAAAAACATTCTAGATAGGATAAACAAGACTTCATTAGGACATTCTAATTAAGATAAGCAAGACATCTAAAGAACACTCTAGATAAGATAAACAAGACATCACATGACTTTCTAGATAAGATAAACAAGACAGCACAAGGACATTCTAGGTAAGATAAACAGGACATGATATGAACATTGTAGATAAGATAGACAAGACATCACAAGGACTTTCAAGATAAGATAAAACAAGACATCACAAGGACATTCTATATAAGATAAACAACACACACAAATCAAGCACATTCTAGGCAAGATAATTAAGGCATCACAAGAACATTCTAGATGAGATGAACAAGACATCACAAGAACATTCCAGATAAGATAAACAAGACATCACAGGACTTTCTAGATTAGATAAACAAGACATCACAAGGACATTCTAGGTAAGATAAACAGGACATGATATGAACATTGTAGATAAGATAAACAAGACATCACAAGGACTTTCAAGATAAGATAAACAAGACATCACAAGGACATTCTATATAAGATAAACAACACACACAAAACAAGCACATTCTAGGTAAGATAATTAAGGCATCACAAGAACATTCTAGGTAAGATAAACAAAACATCACAAGGATTTTCTAGACAAGATAAACAAGACATTAGAAGAACATTGTAGGTAAGATAAAGAAGACAAAACAGGTACATTCTAGGTAAGATAAACAAGACAGCAGAAGAACATTAAAGGTAAGATAAACAAGACATCATAAGAACATTGTAGGTAAGATAAAGAAGACAAAACAGGTACATTCTAGGTAAGATAAACAAGACAGCAGAAGAACATTAAAGGTAAGATAAACAAGACATCATAAGGACACTGTAGGAAAGATAAACAAGACATCATAGGGACACTGTAGGAAAGATAAACAAGACATCATAAGGACACTGTAGGAAAGATAAACAAAACATCACAAGGAGTTTCTAGATAAGATAAACAAGACATTAGAAGAACATTGTAGGTAAGATAAAGAACACAAAACAGGAACATTCTAGGTAAGATAAACAAGACATCAGAAGGACATTCTAGATAAGATAAACAAGACATCACAAGAACATTCTAGATACGATAAACAAGATAACACAGGAACATTCTAGATAAGATAAACAAGACATCCGAAGAACATTAAAGGTAAGATAAACAAGACATCATAATAACTTTGTAGGTAAGATGAACAAGACAACACAGGAACATTCTAGGTATGATAAACAAGACAGCACAAAGACACTCTAGGTTAGATAAACAAGACATCACAAGAACACTCTAGGTAAGATGAAAAAGACAACACAGGAACATTCTAGTTAAGATAAACAAGACAACACAAAGACACTCTAGGTTAGATAAACAAGACATCACAAGAACACTCTAGGTAAGATGAACAAGACAACACAAAAACATTCTATAGTAGATAAACAAGACATCACAAAGACATTCTAGATTAGATAAACAAGACATCACAAAGACATTCTAGATAAGATAAACATGACATCACTAGGACATTCTAGATAAGCTAAACAAGACATCACATGGACATTCTAGATAAGATAAACTAGAAATGATGCAAAGAACACTAAGAATGACATCATTCCCAAAACACTGTAGGAAAGAAAAGAAGACAACATTCTTGAAACTTTTTTTTAAGATAAACAAAACGATAAGTAAAGGAACGAAAGACATTTTGATGGAACACTTAAAGTAATATAAGAAAACATCAGTAAAAACAACACCGTGAAAAATAAAAATCACATCATTCTAAAAAAAGTAAAAATAAAAAACATTATGTAAGAAGACAAGTGTAGACACAGAAATGTCTTTCTCATAAGCAACCTTTATTCTAACTTTTAGCATCCTGCTACACAGGGTTAATGATGAATTTACCTGCATGTAAATCTAAATAAATTGGGTCAGTTTCAGGAGGTACTCATTAGACCGTCGGCTTGCTGGTTGGTAGCTTCATTTAGACTCTTTATATAATAACTATTATGTATTTACACGATCCCAGTGGACTTACGCTATCCCTCTGTCATTACTCGATCCCATTGAACTTACATTATTCCCTCTCGCAATCATATCATATGAAGTATACCTTAAGCATTTAGAGTTGAACACCACTGATGAGTCTTGAATAAACGAAACGCACGTCTGGCATAATGAATTTGTCACCTTGGTATTTTTGATAACATTTTGTTAGAATATTTAAACAAAACGGATGAAAACTAACCGAAACAGCTAATATTAAAAATATAAAGAAAATTTATAAACACACGCATAAATACATTCATACATACATGCATACATATATACATACTTGCATACATACATACATACATACATACATACATACATACATACATACATACATACATACATACATACATACATACATACATACATACATACATACATACATACATACATACTTACATACATACATACATACATACATACATACATACATACATACATACATACATACATACATACATACATACATACATACATACATACATACATACATACATACATACATACATACATACATACATACATACATACATACATACATACATACATACATACATACACTCTAACGCGCACACATACATCCATCAATCTATTCGTGCATCTATCCATACATACATACATATATGCATACTTATATAATTACATACATATTCAAATAACATAAAGTACAATTCTATTTGTGTTGTAGGTGCAATGGAGTTAATAAAGAAGGAATATAGAGTTAAACTGGAAAAGTTTGTTGTAACACAGAGTGCCAAGTCTGTTTTGGAAACTCTTCAAAAGGAGCAATGTGTCATAATAACGGGCGAGCCTGGATCCGGAAAATCTACAATAGCTTACTATGCTGTCTTTTATCTAGAAGACAAAGAAAGGTTTCAGATCTTGCCTGTAACCAGTCCCTCAGATATTAGTAATTTTACAATACCCGATACGAACCAGTTGTTCCTATTTGATGACGTAATCGGAAAATATGTGTTACGCGATAATGATGTAAATGAATGGGAAAGAGTTGAAAAGCATTTAGAAAAACATCTGAAGACTGCAAAGAATATAAAAATAATGATGACTTGTACATCTAGTATTTATGAAAAAACACAAATAAAACATTTGGCTTGTCATTGGTTTGCTGTGATTTATTGTCTGATGCAATGGTTTTATCATTAATGGAGCGTAAACAAATAGCCCAGTCTTACCTGACAGAGGATTGTGTTAATCAGCTGACCGATGATGTCATTTTGATGTATCCATTTTTCCTTTACTTTGTCAGATGCAAGAAAACACTACAGATAATTTTGTACAATTTTTTAAAGCCCCAGAAGAATACGTGAAAACAGAAATTTCCAAACTGAGAGACAAATGTGACCCAGCTTACTTTTGTTTTGCTCTAGTGGTATTGTGTCATAATTGTGTTGATATAAAAATGTTTCAGATATGTAACAATGACAACAAAGAACTCTTTGGCGATCTCTTTAATGAATCAAATTTTAAACAACCACCATCAAAAGCGACGTTGCTGTCAAGTATGACACATTTGACTAGAACATATTTGAAAAAGAGAAACAACATTTTTTGCACAATCCACGACAAGTTATTTGATATCATATCCTATGTCGTTGGGGAAAACTTTAAACATTGTATTATAAAGCATGGAAGTAGTTCATTTATAAAGGACAGAGTGAAATTTTTAAGCTATGACGATGGCAAAAATCCGCATACAATACTGCTGGATGCCTCACAAGAAGAAGCATATTTCAATCGACTTCTTAAGGACATGAGAGAAGGGAAAAATTGGACTGTGTTTGGAAATTGTCAGACATATTTGCCAGAGTACAGAAAACAATTTATTGAATTTATCAACAGAAAAGAAAAATCCGAAATTGTTCTTTGTACAAGTAGGAAAGACAAGAAAACAGCACTTCATGTTTCAGCATTGCATGGATATACCGATTTTTGTGAATTGATTGTTCAGTTTGATATGATACAAATTAATTTAACTAACGATGATCTTTTGTCACCTCTCCATTTCTCAAGCTTAAAAGGTCACACTAGTGTAACTGAATTATTACTGACATACAAAGCTACTGTGAACCAACAAGCAAAGTCTGGATTGACACCACTATATCTAGCATGTCTGGTTGGACATAAAGGCGTTGTTGAACTTTTACTTAATCACCATGCAGATGTAGACAAGGCAGATAATAAGGGATGGACACCACTATATCTAGCATGTCTGGTTGGACATAAAGGTGTTGTTGAACTTTTACTTACTCACCATGCAGATGTAGACAAAGCAGATAATAAGGGATGGACACCACTACATACAGCCTGTAGTGAAGGCTATAAAGATATAACTGAATTATTACTGATATACAAAGCTAATGTGAACACACAAAACAAGAATGGATGGACACCACTAAAGCTAGCATGTCAGAATGGCCATAAAGATGTTGTTGAACTTTTACTTACTCACCATGCAGATGTAGACAAGGCAGATAATGAGGGATGGACACCACTACATACAGCCTGTAGTGAAGGCTATAAAGATATAACTGAATTATTACTGATATACAAAGCTAATGTGAACACACAAAACAAGAATGGATTGACACCACTAATGCTAGCATGTCAGAATGGCCATAAAGATGTTGTTGAACTTTTACTTACTCACCATGCAGATGTAGACAAGGGAGATAATGAGGGATGGACACCACTACATCGGGCCTGTAGTGAAGGCTATAAAGATATAACTGAATTATTACTGATATACAAAGCTAATGTGAACACACAAAACAAGAATGGATTGACACCACTAATGCTAGCATGTCAGAATGGCCATAAAGATGTTGTTGAACTTTTACTTACTCACCATGCAGATGTAGACAAGGGAGATAATGAGGGATGGACACCACAACATACAGCCTGTAGTGAAGGCTATAAAGATATAACTGAATTATTACTGATATACAAAGCTAATGTGAACACACAAAACAAGAATGGATGGACACCACTAAAGCTAGCATGTCAGAATGGCCATAAAGATGTTGTTGAACTTTTACTTACTCACCATGCAGATGTAGACAAGGCAGATAATGAGGGATGGACACCACTACATACAGCCTGTAGTGAAGGCTATAAAGATATAACTGAATTATTACTGATATACAAAGCTAATGTGAACACACAAAACAAGAATGGATGGACACCACTAAAGCTAGCATGTCAGAAAGCCATAAAGATGTTGTTGAACTTTTACTTACTCACCATGCAGATGTAGACAAGGCAGATACTGAGGGATGGACACCACTAAAACTAGCATGTCAGAATGGCCATAAAGATGTTGTTGAACTTTTACTTACTCACCATGCAGATGTAGACAAGGCAGATAATGAGGGATGGACACCACTACATACAGCCTGTAGTGAAGGCTATAAAGATATAACTGAATTATTACTGATATACAAAGCTAATGTGAACACACAAAACAAGAATGGATGGACACCACTAAAGCTAGCATGTCAGAATGGCCATAAAGATGTTGTTGAACTTTTACTTACTCACCATGCAGATGTAGACAAGGCAGATAATGAGGGATGGACACCACTACATACAGCCTGTAGTGAAGGCTATAAAGATATAACTGAATTATTACTGATATACAAAGCTAATGTGAACACACAAAACAAGAATGGATGGACACCACTAAAGCTAGCATGTCAGAATGGCCATAAAGATGTTGTTGAACTTTTACTTACTCACCATGCAGATGTAGACAAGGCAGATAACGAGGGATGGACACCACTAAAACTAGCATGTCAGAATGGCCATAAAGATGTTGTTGAACTTTTACTTACTCACCATGCAGATGTAGACAAGGCAGATAATGAGGGATGGACACCATTACATACAGCCTGTAGTAAAGACTATAAAGATATAGCTGAATTATTACTGATATACAAAGCTAATGTGAACACACAAAACAAGAATGGATGGACACCACTAAAATAGCATGTCAGAATGGCCATTAAGATGTTGTTGAACTTTTACTTACTCACCATGCAGATGTAGACAAGGCAGATAATGAGGGATGGACACCACTAAAACTAGCATGTCAGAATAGCCATAAAGATGTTGTTGAACTTTCACTTACTCACTATGCAGATGTAGACAAGGCAGATAATGAGGGATGGACACCATTACATACAGCCTGTAGTACAGACTATAAAGATATAGCAGAATTATTACTGATATACAAAGCTAATGTGAACACACAAAACAAGAATGGATGGACACCACTAAAAATAGCATGTCAGAATGGCCATAAAGATGTTGTTGAACTTTTACTTACTCACCATGCAGATGTAGACAAGGCAGGTAATGTGGGATATACGCGACTACAGATAGCATGTCACAATGGCCATAAAGATGTTGTTGAACGTTTACTTACTCACAATCCAGATATAGATGAGGCAGGTCATTAGGGATGGACACCACTACATACAAGCTGTTGAAAAGCTATAAAGATATAGCTGAATTATTACTGATACACAAAGCTTATGTGAACAAACAAAAAAGAATGGATCGACACCGCTATATATAGCATTTCAGAATGGCCATAAAAAGGTCGTTGAACTTTTACTTACTCACCATGCAGATGTAGACAATGAAGATAAGGAGGGTTTGACACCAATACATACAGCCTGTAGTAAAGGCTATAAAGATATAGCTGGATTATTACTGATACACAAAGCTAATGTGAACAAACAAAACAAGAATAGATCGACACCGCTATATATAGCATGTCAGAATGGCCTTAAAGATGTCGTTGTACTTTCAATTGCTAGTGCAGATATAGATAAGGCAGGTAATGAGGGACGGACACCACTACTTACAGCCTGTAATAAAGACTATAAAGATGTAGCTGAATTATTACTGAAACACACAGCTAATGTGAACAAACAAAACAAGAATGGATCGCCACCGCTACATATAGCATGTCAGTATGGCCATAAAGATTTTGTTGAACCTTTACTTTCTCACCATGCAGATGTAGACAAGGGAGATAATGAGGGATGGACACCATTACATACAGCCTATGGTAATGGCTATAAAGATATAGCCGAATTATTACTGATACACAAAACTAATGTGAACCAACAAAACAAAAATGGATCGACAGCGTTAAAACTAGCTTGTCTGAATGACCATAAAGATGTTGTTGAATTTTTACTTGCTCGCAATGCAGATATAGATAAGGCAAATCATAAAGGGTGGACTCCATTACATCAGGCATGTAATGACGGATATAACGATATTGCTGAATTGTTGGTGATGTACAAAGCTAATGTGCATTACCAAAACAAGAATGGATCGACACCAATAAAACTGGCATGTCAGTATCGTGAGAAAAATGTTGTTGAACGTTTACTTACTAACCATGCAGATGTAGATAGGGCAAATAACAAAGGATGGACACCACAACATATAGCCTGTAGTAAAGGCTACAACGACATAACTGAATTATTACTGATACACGAAGTTAATGTGAACCAACAAAACAAAATTAGATGGACACCGTTAAAACAAGCATGCCTAGATAATCATACAGATATAGTTGAACTCTTACTTACTCACCATGCAGATGTAGACAAGGCAGATAATGAAGGATGGACACCACTACATACTGCATGTAGTAAAAGCTACAAAGATATAACTGAATTATTACTGATACACAAAGCTAATGTGGAACAACAAAACAAGAATGGATGGACACCGTTAAAACTAGCATGCCAGAATGACCATAAAAATGTTGTTGAACGTTTACTTGCTCACCATGCAGATATAGATAAGGCAAATCATAAGGAGTGGACTCCATTGCATCAGGCATGTAGTAAAGGATATGAAGATATAGCTGAATTATTACTGATGCACAAAGCTAATGTGGACCAACAAAACCAGAATGGATCAACACCGTTAAAACTAGCATGCCAGAATGGCCATAAAGATGTTGTTGAACTTTTACTTACTCACCAAGCAGATGTGAATATGGCATTTAACAAGGGAGTGACACCACTACTTCAGGCCAGTAGAAAATGCTATAATGATATAGCTGAATTATTGCTAATGTACAAAGCTAATGTGAATCAACAAAACAAGAATGGCTCGACACCACTAAAACTAGCATGTCAGGATTGCCATAAAGATGTTGTCGAAGTTTTACTTACTTACCATGCGGATGTAGACAAGGCAGGTAACAAAGGATGGACACCACTACATACAGCCTGTAGTAAAGGCTATAGAAATATAGCTGAATTATTATTTAAACACAAAGCTAATGTGAACAAACGAAGCAAGAATGGATCAACACCACTAAACCTAGCATGTCAGAATGGCCATAGGGATGTTGTTGAACTTTTACTTGCTCACCATGAAGATATAGATTAGATAATAAAGGATGGACGCCACTATATGATGCCCACACTAAAGGCTATAAAACATAGCTGAATTATTACTGTGTAATACTGATCATTAGTGCTGAACTTTTACATACTCACCATGCAGATGTAGATATGACACATAATGAGGGATGGAAAGCATTACATCATGCCTAGATTTAATTGAATTACTACTGATATACAAAGCTTCTTTGGTTCAACAATGCAACTGATGACATCTAAGCTATGTGTGTTACTGTGGATGCACGAAGGCACGAAAGGTCTTTTCTTTTTTAGCGCTAAAAAACTCTCAAGTTTAAATTATAACAAAGATCGAGTCAAAATCGTAACACACAACTTGGTACAAAGATGTGGCTCGTAAGAAATAGATCAACTTTTTTTACCAAAATCTAGTGAATATCTTTCATTGTATGCAAAAATATGTTGATATTAATATAGATGTTTACTTTTCATGAATTATATAGCTTTCACCAAATATTCCTGTTAAACATGTAAATGCTACCTATGTTCTGATCGTCTGTGCATGTTCTTTGAAGCACTTGGCCAATATAAATACACGTTTAGACGACCCCATTTTAACATACTAGTATGGTTAACGTCGCACACATATGGCAAATAAGTACATATCATGAAATAAAAACAAAAATGTTGTTTTAATAAATTACTGTGCCAAGGTTTTAGCTAGCATATTTCGTCAGCAAAATGTTGTCTAATAAACTATGTAGCCGAAACGAGAAGGTACAGTTTCTGAAGCATTTGGCCTATAATGGGGATTCCAGTAGAAAGATATCAGTATATGTCATCAAAGCGAAAAGCGGTGCATTTAAAAAACATTTGTTAAAATAAGGCAACACACTGCAAATCGGTCTATTTAAAAGTTATGCAATTTTTAAAATGACACTGTTCGGATTTTTTTTAATACTGTCACATGTATCCAGGAGCTTAAGATCGACTGAAAAGGTATTTATACCTAATATGTGTGTAAATGATCAAATTTTGTAAATATGTATTGATATCTGGGTTCTTCCTTTTATTGGACTATACTTTTATGGTCTTAATATTCTTGATAAAAACTACTGGTACAAAAAACTATCAATAACATGAGCAGCACATATTGTATATTAAAAATGTGATATAAGACACTTTTTAAAATAACTTTTTGGAGAAAAGACTCATTTGGCCTCCAAATATGATAAACCTTAAAAATATAATCTGCATTAAATATTTAACTAGAATATAATAAACTTAACTAATAATTCAATATCGGTGCTGCAATATGACCGCCAACTGCAATTTCCTTAGACAAAAACACTCTTTTGTCTAACATGTCTAAATTTTAGTATTAGCAAATAAATTTATGCCTTGTTTTACACAAATAACGTTTTTTTCAATACATATAGCCAAGTCTCAGTAAGTCGCGTATACTTTTTTTACAACAATGGCACATTCAATATAGCTTGAACAGCATACAGGTATCACTTTTAAGAGAAACTTAAGATGCAACATGCCTGTTTTCTGAATGTAAAATTAGATTCAGAGAACTGATGAGCTCAGCATTTTCAAATCAGGTAAAAACGCGTAATGACGTAAAAGAAAAAGGAGTACCAAGATTTGAAAATTTGTCAGTAGAATGAACAGGATGCTCAGATCAACATGTCAGTTTATCGTTAAATAATTACATATTGTAACGAATTTTCGAAATTCTGTCTCAATCCTTTGAGTAACGTATATATCCTGACATACATATTCACTCCTTTTTGTTAAAATTGTATTGCATTTATTAATTTGATACGTGTTACAGTTCTTTAAAAAACAACAAATTCAAAAGCGTGCCCTATTAATAGATCCGATTATAAACGTCATAAATTGACTTTAACTTTTAACATTTTAGGTAAATTGTACATGTGCTTTTATTGTAGTTTGTTTAAATTTTAAAGCCACTTTCAGCATTTTTTTAAGCTGGAGTACCCGTTAGGAAAACTGGCAATCCTTTTTAAATAATTTTGCAGTCGAGTACACGCTGTCCCACATGAGACTAGAACCCGCAACCTCAGTGCTGACAGACCGAGTGATCAATAGTAGATAAACTACCATAAAATCTCGGCTTCCGATGCCCCTTTTTGTAATTATATGAATATGTATAATTGTTGTTTTTCATAACGAGGGAACAGCCTGATCAAGTATTTAAATCATAGAATCACTTCTGATAAGTAATCTTCAAGTGTTTTAGTTATATTTGCTTCCCTCATGATCAGTTTTTGTATTTCCAAACATTTGTATTTTCCAAATTTGGTACTTTTTGGCTATATGTACATTTGTCACATAATTTCACATAAAACTATGATAGTTTTTGACAACAATGATCGTTTTTATTTATCTATAATGACCTTGCTTGATTTTGCCCTAACACACTGAGTCACCGTATAATTTGCATTTGAAATATTCCTTACATTAGTAACTTCAAATAAATGTTTAACTATGTATTTACTCGATGTAAGTACGTCTTGTACTGATTTTCAGTGCGTGTGATGAACGTGCAAATTAAAACATCAATATTTTCATCCTTTCACAAACACAACTGTTGATGTAAAAAGCTAACGTTAATTCCTACCGGATTGCATTCCGTCTGTCAGTCCGTCACACACACGTTTTTCGAACTGTTTTTATAAACCCTTTGCCGATATTGAGATGATATTTAGTATGTGAGTCATCCATGTTGACTTACAGATCAGGTTCAAATTTCGTTTCATTCCATGGATTTGTCACGAAAATATGGCTCTTGGGTTTGGATAATTTCTATAAAAATAACGGAGTTGTCAGGACTTTTTTCTAGACGCTTGCAGATATCGAGGTGATATTTGGTATATGAGTCTTTCATGATAACTTAGAAATCAGGTTCAAATTATGACGAAAATTATTGCCCTTAGACTTAAAACAACAGTTTTCAGAATTTGGTCTCTATTCTTGCAGAATATTAACTGATAGTTGATATATGAGTCAAACATGATGAGTTAAGTATCCAAGGATTTTTGTGAATTGTGGCTCTTTGACTTTTATTTGCAGGTAATGGATCTAGTATGCACAATTTATTTAAAGTACCTGCCCTAAATCGGTTTTTAGTGTCAAAAAACTTTTTGAGTTCCTCATTAGTATACGAGGACCCGAATCGTCAAGGGTCTTCAAGAGTGAAATATCTCTCGATTAACTAAGTTTGAACGAAACTGCATCTTTATAAAGTCGCTGGACTCTGCAAATAGTGTCTTCGAAACGTGTGACGAATAATCATGGGGTCACCCAATTTCAAGATAATTAATAAACTATTTTGTTTTATTAATAATCTTACAGATTACATAAAAAAATATATGAAGGGACTTGTACAAAAAAACCCACTTTTGCGAGTGTATTATTCTCGCAATATGCATAGAGGACATTGAAGAGATTACCTCTATTAAGACACGATGCTGCCTTCCATCTCGTATCATATATTCTGCACTGTAGCTCACAAAAAGAGCATCATACAGTATATTTGATTTAATATTTCGAACACTTGCTTGCTAGAAATTGTCATATATTGTAAAATAGTTAAAAATGTTGAATTTCTTTGACTCTTAAACCATTTGTCAGTCTAAATCATTGCCATACATTGTTGTCCATATATAATAGTCGAGAATATGCTATTTCTAGCGTCAATCGTCTGTCATCAGCATATTTTACCAGCTTAAGACCATACTAGCCTGTACATTCCATACGCAAAGTGCCGTGAACGGTTCATTTGATGGCCAGTTAGTGGGATCCCTCTACAGAAGGGGATCCAATTATTTTTTGGGCTAGATTGACTTATAAATTTAAACAGAAAGAAAACTTGAAATGTCAACAGAAATTATGAAACATGACAGACAAGTTTTGTCACTATTAATATGGAAAGTGAACGAACGAACAAGAAATTGAATTCGAGATGACAACATTGAGGGTTGCGTCGCAGCTCCTGCTTCAAGAATTGAAGACTTGGCCATAAATAATGATGAAAGTAGATTTGAAGTCAGGTAAGATACAAATGCGGGTATAAAATACAATACAAGGACTCCATCTTGAAATTAATCTGGATCTGCGTGTTCTCAAGAGCTCTTCGAAAAAAATAAGTCGTTCATATTTTAATAATTAGGTATGTCAAGGGAGAGATAATCTGTAGAATAGAAAATCTCCGCAGTCATGGAGACCAGTGTTACGGGCCTGGCATAAAATTTTCGCGGACGGTGCCCCAAACACGTGTGTTGAGGAAAACGGTCCTGTCCGTTTGTACAGTAACTGGTGTGTAGACACCACGGTTCATATAGAGATAGGTATCACTCATATAGGGTTAAAATATTGTGAAATCATGCTAAATAGTTCCAAGAATATTTAAATCAAGTCATCCAGTAAATCCAGGAAGCCGCTTGCTTTTGACAGGAATTCTTGTCAAGTTTGAAATTGTATCCGATATTTATCAGTAGGACGACACGAATACACAAAGCAATGATCTTGCAGTAAATTTACGTATTGTACAGGGTATTGTGACAGATATCGAGCTCATGAAAAGACTTGATTTCAACTCTTTAGTAGCAGCACTAATTACAAGGTTTGAGCCTGTGAATTAAGATAACGTGATTGGTTAAAGTAAAAATGAACTCGTTTCCGGGAAAATAAGGTCAGTCGTTGTCCAAATGGAAAAAAATAGCCGAATTACACGCGCTTAGCGTATTAAAAAGCTCCAGTTGACTGGCTAAAGTTTTTTAAGAGAAACTGTTGACTAAAGCGATAACATGACTAACAACATGGTGTATAGATGATAAATTAAACTGTTGAATGTTTGGACGAACTAAATGTATATCTAAATTAAATCAATCGCCAATTTGAGAATTTTAATTAAGAACAAAGTTTTAAAAAAGAGGAACACATGTTTTTATTGTCAGCAACATTGGGCATTTGAAAGGGGACTGTGAGATAATAGAAGCTGATAAGAGGCACAACCGTTTGAAATATTATTATTCAGTCTACCAGCTAAGCAGACTTGAAGCACAAATCAAATGACTAATGTACTCTCGGCAAACAAACTGACAATAGTCATATTTATATATCAGGGAAACATGTAATTGCTGGACATAAGGACCAATCGCCAGCATGAATACAAATGTTTTCAATAAGGTAAAACAATTTAAAAAAAAACAGATCGTTTTTAAGATGGTTTATTTCAAGTATTGAAGTTAATTGTTTTATTGATACTGGTGCAAGAATTGTATAATGCATCAGAGAAAATACAACTTACTTTCATCAGAAATTGTTTTGAAATTTAAAAAAAATCAAGATGTAGGCAAATTTTTGCAGACGGTTATGTCATTTTACATGTTGAGATAAATTATATGGTTATTTATCATAGATTTACCATAGCTGAAAATGCCGGCAGTCATAAGAAATGACTTTCTATGTAAGCAGAAATGGACCCTAGCAATAAGCAATTGAGTTACAACAATTGGTCTGCACAGAATTCGGTGCATTAAAAAGATTCAAGATGATTCTGTATTTAAAGTTTAGTTTTCAGAAAAACTTGTAATTTCTCCGAATACTGAAATAGTGACAAACGACTATAATAATGCAATCCAACACATCGCTGATATATAGTCGAACTTAATCTATATGAGGAAAAAATGGCATTTTAACAGTAACAGCACTGGTTGATCCTAATTGTAGTCATATTCCACTCAGATTGGTTAATTCATCGGAATCTGAGCTGGTAATTGCACAGGCAGCATGTGTAGCAACTTTTGAGTCAGTTGACTTAACATCAAATCATACTGAAAAGAGACGTGACAAATTAATGATATTAAATCACCAATGTGAATTAGCAAGCCTTTGCTAGCACTGAGAGACAAAATAAGCTTACTGTTAACTACAAAAAAGCTGTAATTGCATTGTCTTCTAAAAAGACATCAGGATACATGTTCTAGCCTGTAATCTACAATGTTTTATTAAAAGTCCAGTGTTCTGATATGTTAAATAATTGATTATTAAGCCTAGTGCTGTAATGAGGCCAGCTATATAATGTGTTGAGGCTAATGCTCTGTATTATATTACAATAGATTGCGGTCAGTGTTCTGTTATGGTATCCAGAGCAATTTAATGATATACGATGTTGTATTTTGCTGTTGGTTAATAAATAAATTTTGCGAGAATACTGACTTTTGATTGGCTGGAAAATATTTTTCTATCAGAGGATGGAAAACAAATTTGATCCTCATGGAGCCACGAGCCATGTGACGTCATATATTACTCTACGGGAAACTAAAAGTTTTTTCTGTTGATCTCCTTTTTCAAATATGTCCAGTTACAAAAATAAAATTGTTGAGTTTATTCTATTGTTTGAATTTATTTATAAGTATTAACTACAAAGAATACTTTCTACGTTGAGGGATAACAAAAATCCAGCTGTGCCCATTTAATATAATCCGCTACGCTGATTATATAATGCGCAAAACGGAAATTTTATCCCTCGATGGAGATAATATTTTTGTAGTTAATTCTTAAAGGTCACTTCAACATATTGAGGCCAGTGACTTTTTGTAATGCGAACTAGGGCTCTTTTATTTCATGTTTTGTTGTGATGTTTTTGCTATTCAATTCTTAACGATGGGATAAGCCTAGTTCTGTGTTATTTTATCAAGGGTTGGGGCTATTTCTCTTTATTCTTTAAATACATATTATGATGTTCTGTAATGTGAGGTTATGGTATTGTTCTTTAATGTTATAGAAAGGATTGAGGCTAATGTCCTGTAATGTTGGAAAATATATATTGAGGTTAATGCTCTGTCATTCTATAAATAGGTTAAGGCTAGTGATGTGTATATGTACTTCTATAAATAGGTTGAGGGTAGTGCTATGTAATGTTACAGAATAGGTTGATACTAGTGAACTGTAAATATTATGGGATATGTTGAGGCTATTGTTCTGTAATGTTATAGAATAGGTTGATACTAGTGCACTGTAATGTTGTAAAATGGGTTGATAATAGTGCACTGATTTGTTGTATAATAGGTTGAGGGTAGTGCTCCGTAATATTAGATTTAGGCTATTGCTCTGTAATGTTATATAATACGTTGTGCTCTGTAATTTTATGAATGGGTTGAGGCGAGTGCATTGTAGTTTTATGAAAATATTTAGGATAGTGCTGTGTAAATGTACGAATAGGTTGAGGCTAGTGTTCTGTAATTTCATCAATAGGTTGATGCTAGTGTTCTGTAATTTTATCAATAGGTTGATGCTAGTGTTCTTTAATTTCATCAATAGGTTGATGCTAGTGTTCTGTAATTTCATCAATAGGTTGATGCTAGTGTTCTGTAATTTCATCAATAGGTTGATGTTAGTGTTCTGTAATTTCATTAATAGGTTGATGCTAGTGTTCTGTAATTTCGTCAATAGGTTGATGCTAGTGATCTGTAATTTCGCCAATAGGTTGATGCTAGGGTTCTGTAATTTCATCAATAGGTTGATGCTAGTGTTCTGTAATTTCATCAATAGGTTGATGCTAGTGTTCTGTAATTTCATCAATAGGTTGAGGCTAGTGTTCTGTAATTTCATCAATAGGTTGATGCTAGTGTTTTGTAATTTCATCAATAGGTTGATGCTAGTGTTCTGTAATTTCATCAATAGGTTGAGGCTCGTGTTCTGTAATTTCATCAATAGGTTGATGTTAGTGTTCTGTAATTTCATCAATAGGTTGATGCTAGTGTTCTGTAATTTCATCAATAGGTTGATGCTAGGGATCTGTAATTTCATCAATAGGTTGATGCTAGTGTTCTGTAATTTCATCAATAGGTTGATGCTAGGGTTCTGTAATTTCGTCAATAGGCTGATGCAAGTGATCTGTAATTTTGTCAATAGGTTGATGCTAGGGTTCTGTAATTTCATCAATAGGTTGAGGCTAGTGTTCTGTAATTTCATCAATAGGTTGATGCTAGTGTTCTGTAATTTCATCAATAGGTTGATGCTAGTGTTTTGTAATTTCATCAATAGGCTGATGCTAGTGTTCTGTAATTTCATCAATAGGTTGAGGCTAGTGTTCTGTAATTTCATCAATAGGTTGAGGCTAGTGTTCTGTAATTTCATCAGTAGGTTGAGGCTAGTGTTCTGTAATTTCATCAATAGGTTGATGCTAGTGTTATGTTATGTTACAACATAGGTACATAGGTTGAATATATTTCTCTGTAATGCTGTATAATAGGTTGAGCATAGTGCACGGTTATGTTATAGAATAGGTTGAGTGGAGTGATCTGTAATTTTATAGTAAATAAGATTTATGAGAACTTACTTCGTATAATCCTATACAAGTAAAATGAACTAATTTGTGCAAAATCTTGTTACTATTTGTTTTATTGTTATTTGATATTATTTGCAATAAAAATATTTCATTTAAAATGTGTGGATACTTACCGATTATTCATGCTTTACCCCGCAATCGTCATACTAGAGCAGCTTAAAAGCGTTGACTGTTTATTTGTATGTGATTAAAAGTCACTGGCTATTATTAACAACCTTTAGCCACGTCTACTTTAGAAATGTTTTTGGTGTATTTCCATTATGTATTTGTGCAACCGCAATTAAACATACAAGACAAGTGTTCACGCGTTGCACGTTCATCACAAATAACTTTTTACGTCAGTCATTTTGACTTACAATATATTGTGCACATATGTAGTATCATAGAGGCTCAATACGGGTATACTTTTAAAATGAATTAGCAAAGAATACAAAATAAGGAATAAGGTACAATCATTATGGGAGTAAATGTTGTACAATAGATTGCAAGATAAACATAATATTGGTTTACGGACTTGACATAAATATAACAGCGTCGTCTTTCCGTGTTTTAACCCTCGTCCTTATGTTTGTGTGTATTAGTTTATACACTAATGAGTGTACTTCAAATCAAAAGACCTTTTTTTTCGTTATAGATTCTTCTCAATTTATGTTGCAAACTTTCATCATTTTTGAAAACATGTTATAGTAAACGTTTTGTCTTTATTAGATTTATTTGTTTTCGCAAATTTACTGGACTATCTTTTCTGTCTAAGTGACATGTTGAATTTCATAAATCATTTGCAACGTTTTTATATACATTTTGAGATTTTTACACAGAATCTTAGCTTCATAATTTTATAATATAATAATAACATAACTGAGAATAATAAATTTGCGATCATTTTAATGTGCTCTTAGTTTTCGCTGTTACATAGTTCGTAGCTAAAGCACGGTTATCCGTCTTTTGTCTTCACCCAACCCGTAGATGTAGTCGTCAAACAAAATGTCGGTTATGTCGTGTGTTGTGTGTTGCTGATCATTTAAGAAAAAAGCAAAGAAAACCCACCAAACAACATCAGCCGAAAGTCAAGGGACAATAACAAGGATACCGAAAGTCAAGGGACAATAACACATCCGGATGTACAGCGCAACACAAAACCAAAAACACGAACAGAAGTTGAATGAACCGAACACAATTAAAACCATGGGTGCAATCTTGTGTTCCGGAGGAGTAAGCAGTGCCTGCCTCTAATGACTATGCGAATATGTTCTATCGTATTTGAGAGATTGATTTTCAATAACGATCAATTATGTCATGGTGACGACCATAGAACAACATCAACCTAGGTACGACAAAGTTGTGAAATGTAAACACCATACGCTGGAGCTGCTGGAATGGTGCTGTCAATGAACGGAAAGTTGACTATTGTAAAGTTAAAGTCATACGTTTGTTGTCGATAGGTAGTTTTCCCGAGTTTACGCCAAAAGTAAGTCTACGTAAAAAAATGTATTGGTGGTGTCTAATAATTTTAAGATTGTATGGCACATTTAAATAGTCACCAGTATAGCGGAATGTGAAATTAAAGGTCTGGGACAGTATCTTTTCTGTCTTCCTGTTTAAGCGGTTTACAGTCTTCTGACGAGATCGGTCTTTATAAAAGAAGTAACGATGTGCATTCCTTTTTTCTTATAGTATTTATCTATAATGGTTTAAAATAAACTTGCTTATTACATTTATATTGCCACTATGCTCTATTTTTAGCTAGTTCGGCCATGTTGATGAGTCAGTTGAGATGATTCATAAACTTATTAAAAGAAACCATTTGGGTGATTCAAGATAACGTTGACTTAATTTTGCTTAGCGGTTTTTTATTTTTGGAAAATTAAAATACGACATGAAAACATTACTGACAAATCTTGCATTTTGATATAATAAAAGGGCTATAACTTCTGATAAATAGTTCATCGGCTGTTTCAAAACATTAACGTTCTGATAGATCTTAAAATATTGTTGTCATTTAAGCTTTTGCAGTTTTATGATATCTATTACAATAATATGTAATATGTAACACTATGTTCAATATTATAATTTAAAAAAAAATCACAAACATATTAAAAATTTCAAAACAGGTAAAACTCTTACAAAGCTTTTTCATAGAGGTTCAAAAATTTTTTTAAAAATGTAGATTTGCATATCGCGTTAAACTGATCGTTTTGAGACACATGTTTTGGTAGAAATTATCTAGATATGAATAATAAACGACTATAAATACGGTAACAATATTTCAACATATCGTAAAAAACTGCCAACATGCATGTTTAAACATATTCAGAGTTCTGTCAAAGGACAACGAAATTCCCAAATAAAATGTAAAACAATTCAGAAATAAATGTAACAATACTCTAATAATCACCAACTCCTATAAGTGGTAAAAGGGTATGCATATTATAAAAAAATATCAAAATTATCATTGAAATTTGTTTTACGCTAATTTGCGGGTTTACATGACTCAGCAATGTAAAATTAACATTACAATATGATATTCCTTTTATATGGACTTGATTGATAGTCCTTTTATATGGATTTGATTGATAGTTTATGTTTATGTTTTCATACAGATTATTTCGCATAAGGTACCTGAGGTCATGATTACATAAAACCCGTTAAATACTATTTTGATTTAATTAAACGACAGTTTGATGTGTATTTCCTGTATGTAAATTAATTAGACTGTGTTGTTGTTTTGTCGTTGTAAAGGCAGATGTTGAAATATATATTGGGGTTATTTTCCGTTTTATGTTAAAATGTACATGCTTCTTTATATGTTGTAGGTTTTCGTATGTGTTGTTGTGAATACATACTACGAACTGCAGTTTGGGTATACACGTTTATGAATTGTCCCGCAATCACACACATTAATGTTGACATGTTACACAATCCGAACTTGTAATTATTGACAACGACCGGCAGACATGTCAAATCAACAGAACATTAGTTTAGAAATTTCACACAATCCGAACTTTTTTATATTGAACTATGTTCTCCCTTTGTTTTTTGAAGGTGTTTAACGCCACTTTCAGCAACTTTTCTGCTATTTCATGGCGTCCAGTTTTTATTGGGAGGAAAGCCGGAGTACCCGGAGAAAACCCGGGACCTTTGGTAGAAAAACTGGTAATACTTGTCAATTCAGATTGAAGTCGAGTAAACCCTGCCCGCAGCGAGATTCGAACCCACAACCTCAGTGTTGATAGACCACGCGATCAGTATTTGCCCTATGCGGTTAATTTAGGCACATTACTGCATACATGTTAATTATTGCAGACCACGCGATCAATAGTGCCCTGTGCGGTCAATTTAGTAGACACATTACTGCATACATGTTATTAAATGCAAACATGTCATCTGTTCAGAAAATATTACTTGTCAATGAAACTTCGATGTGGAGTTTAAATCATATTGATTACTTTGTATAATTTTGATAAATTTTAGGTATGAATTAATTATTAATACTAATTAAGGATTTTTAAAACTTTAAAAATGATATATCAATCAGATATGACAAATAACCAAATAACAAGACGTCCAAACAGCCAATAAGAGCCGAATAAAAAAGCATGGACGAAAAAAAAATTTAAATGAGTAACCCGACTCAATATAATACGTCAAATGTCAATTAAAAAGGCAACACCAGACAAAGGAGACTCTGCACACCACTCGGACAAAATATGTATTAGTATTTCAGGAATGGTTAATCAATAACTACCAATTAAGTCGTCGTACCGACCATTAAAAGTTTCAAAGGACCAATTCCTCACCAATAACGCCTATCATTGTAAATAACAAAATATATATAAATAAGTATAACAGTAGATGTAATTCACATAACAGAACATAGTGTCAAACGACCACATTTTATATAATCTATAAACTTGTTATAGCTGTTTTTCTATTCGCAATTAATGCAATGTGTTCTATTTTGTTTGATATTTCTATCTTGATTATATTTGTTTTTTGGTTTTGTTTAAGCAATTTTCTTAATAATGATGATTTTTTTCTTTGTGAATACGTAAAATATAAAATAAAGATTTTCACCTTTCATAAATCATTTTAGTATATACTAAACATGTTTGTTTTTAGTTTTCCTTTTGTACACTCTAGTTATTAAAAAGAAAAATGTATGCATGCATGGATGTTCAGTTTATGAGCTACATATTAAAAAAGATCAAAACGTTCTTTTGTTTAAATATTACAAAACAGACCAATATGTCCAGTTAGCAATGTCTGTTTAAAACTATAAGCATTATTACTTTAACAGTAGGTTTGCACGCTGTATCAGTATCACAAGACCAGCAGGGTAATAGTATTAAATTCAACACAATTTAAATAATAAGCATAGCAACTGACAAAATATTCTGCGATGTATGTGTTCTGCGACGTGCATAAAACGTGGCACTTCCGGTCGTCGGTTTGTGTGTATTGGTACATAATAAACAATCAAAATGTTGCTTCTTACAATTTTAACCTCAAATGGCGTGCGTGTATTAGTAATTTCAGCTCGAAAGGGTATCAAAATGGGAATATATTTTTTTTACATTTACAACAATTTACGACAATTCCTAAATCTCAAACTTTGTAGCGCCTATCAAATTTCAAAATGTCCTCAAAATATAGGCCGTCAAAAAAACCTTTGGCATTTGTCATTTCCAAATAGATACAACATTAAGTCGCCAAGAAAAAGATAAAATTGTAAAATAAAAAAAATATTAAGAATAAATATGAAAGAATAACACGTTCAAATAAAAACGTCTCAATTTTAAATACGATTCTAGTAAATTATTCTACTGTCGATTTAGCTTTCAAATTTATACAAGCTTCGCGTATAAATATTAATGATTTTAATACTAAGGTGTTAGTGAAGATTTTTACCAATGTATTAAAATCTGGAAAAAAGGTTTATTCGAAATAAATGCCAGTGAAATTTCATATATTCAACGTCACATATTTCTTTATTTGATGGAATGTAAATTTTATTCAGAAATCTTATTTATTTGTAATTATAAATTTCCTTTTTATTTTTACAAATGGATTTCTAATGTATTTTACCAATCAATTTACATTTTATTAACATAATATTATCACATATTATTTTATTTTTAAATGAGGGTTAGACCGATTGTTTAATCCGTACAAAAATACAAAAAGTGATTGATTTTAAAGGTATTAATGTTTATTCTTGATATATAGAAAACTTGTTTAGATTTAGTTTAGATTTCAATGGAATAACAAAATTAACCTGTTTCTTTCGTGTGAATGAAAATAAAATACTTACATTCATAAGAACTGAAAATTACAAACATTGAATATTGACTGAATCCCCCCCCCCCAAATAACGCAGCAATGTTAAATATGTAAATATAAAGTAATACTTTTAAGTAGTAGTCAAACTAAGAATCATGCAAAATTGAAGAAAAGTGATTCATCGATAAAAAGGCTACAGTGGTTTATTTTTAACGAAAGATAGTTCAAAGTATACAAAATAAGAAATAAATAACAATTTGCTCATAAATGCCTGGTCCTGGGATAAATCTTGCCATTTTATTACAATGCTTTCTATTGAAATTATTGACGGTTTTAAGAGTTATCTCCCTTTCTTACAATTTTCCAATGCATTCTATATATTTTTTTCTCTCAGGACCAGGGCTAGTTTGGAAAAAGAGTACAAATTATCAAATCAGGGTGGAAGTAGGAGTAACATATCAAAAATAAAGTGGTGTAGGCTTTCCACCCATGAATCGCTCTTTGCATGATTCTAATAAAAAGTGGTACTTAATATATATATATTTCTTTCTAGTCATTACAGCAGTTTATTTTAATTTGCCCTTTTTAATTTTGGGACTACTGTCTGTTTTGCATTTACTATATGGAGACGTTTCCGTTATTATAGCTTCTAATGTCCCGTCAATTCTATTCCACTTTGTGAAGACAAACCTTTTTCAATCAATCTTATCACAGTAGTTGTAAAGTTACTCATCTAAATGAAAAATAGAACGCTTAAATATCTAATATATTTTAAACTGTTTACTACAAACTTGTAAACTTGCTAACAGTATAGTTTTGACCCATTTATATTTTTAATCCTTTAGTTAAATCACGTGGTTCAGTAAGTATAGTCAACGATAATACCCTTGATGTAGGTATTTATTCTTTCTACTCGGTAAACCATTCAGCTTATATTGCAACGTTTTTTTTAAATAAAATGAGCATTGTTTAACAAAAACCAAAAACTTTTCGCTGATCCGTGTTAAACGTAACCAAGTTACCAACGAGTTATCAAATTTCTTTACGAATATAAAGCTCTCAGAGTAAGGTAGTATATCCTTTAGTGCACAAGTGATTAAAAGTTCGTCTATCAACAGAAATTTCTATATTTCGACCATGTATTTCGTCAGTGAATCAAGCCAGATAATTTACATTACAGATATTACC
Source organism: Limnoperna fortunei (assembly GCA_944474755.1). Lineage (NCBI taxonomy): Eukaryota > Metazoa > Mollusca > Bivalvia > Mytilida > Modiolidae > Limnoperna > Limnoperna fortunei. The sequence goes on along the minus strand of OX104120.1, from coordinate 32,763,371 downwards.
TTTTCTGATATTTAGCTATGTGATATTTTCGTCTTGCTATTAATGCAGATGCTTAGCATGTCAACTCACCTGATTGATGAGTCATATTTAGTTGATCTGGATTATAAACGGTCGATTCTGTACCAAACATGATGGACATTGTGTAAGTATCCTGTCGTTTTTCATCCGAACGATAAGTTTGTACTTAAGCTATCCCGAACTTATACTTTTAAATGGTAATATAATTTAGTGCCTAACATCGTCCTATTCTTTATACTTATACAGGTTATATTTTTTCATTATTTTTACAATATATTGTCCTGAGAAATTAACATGTTAATAGTTAACTTTATGATTCTGTTGTAGTTACCATTCTGATCATAAATGAATTCCAGTTACGCGAGGAATATAAACTAAGCTATGTAGTTTTGTTGTGCCATTCATAAACTATGAATTTCCATTTCGAAAAATATTCTATCTAGTTTTAAATTATGGTTGCAGATATTTTTACCAATTTTGAATTCAGTGTACAGTGAACGTGCTACAATGATTGTTTGATGCACCATTAGTGACTAGTGGCATATGATCTATTTTAATCAATTAACTAACTTACAATCTACAGTAATGGAAGCGGGAGGTTTGGCATGCCATAAAACCTGGTTTAACCCACCTTTTTTCAAATCCCTGTTCCTGGAGTAGCTTTATGTTTGTTGTTGGTTCTGGAGTTTGCCGGTTTCTCAGGCTTTGATTTGTTGACATTTTCATCGGTGTTCGGTGTTTTGTTATTACCTTCATTTCTTGACGTTTAAATTAACCTTACAGAAAAAAGACCACGGAGTGAACGTATATGGATGTTCCTCGTTTATTAAAAGTGTGGGTTTTGTTATAAAGGTAATTGAAATGTTGGTCTTGTACCACAGTTTTTCATTTTACATAATATTTGGGCGCTTAGCAAACATTTAATTAATCAATAAATTAATCAAACCGACAGATTACAAGTCAATCCTGACCAGTCAGACCACAATTACTAGATGGTTCTAAAAAGGCAACAATGTCCAATGTTTTTATAAGAAAAACGCAATAAAGCTTAGTCAATGTCAATACACTGGGACAAATATGGAATAAATAAAAAAACAATGTTTGCCTACTGTATCTGCTATAAACTCGTCAATATCTAAGACACTTAATACAATCTATAATTTTATTGTTCATATTTCTAGAGGCTCCAGACACTGTTTTTGTGTATGCTAATCTCGTTAGAATGTTTTATGTGCGACTTATTATAGAATTGACAAATTATTGGTTCCTTTTATTTTCCCCTAACTTGACATTGGAATCTGATACAGGAACAACACTGCGGAAGACGGATTGTAAATGTCTTCATGCTGTACTGCTGGTGTTTAGAGCCGTTTACTTCGACACAAAACGCGTACGTTTTAACCAATCGTGGATTGACAGGACGACATTTAAATTTGTCAGGTACAGGTATCACATTTGATGCTGGTACACCCTGGCAATCATCAGGTCTGTAAATAATATGATGCAGAAATAAGTTAGAGTGCATCTAGTACAATTTCTGTTCGGTTTTTGTCTATTTGTGTAACGTATACAAAATTCATTTCCTTAGTAGTTTAAATCATGCCTGTACTCGAAATCAAAAGAATCCTAGAAATATTTACACGACAAGCTCTTTGCAATTTTGTATAAGCGTGACAAATTTCTATATAAGCTACACAACAATACCTCGTTCCGGAAATCCAGAATTTATTTTATTTTACAATTAGTGATCTTGCTGTAAGCATCCGTGTAACGGTTTAAAAATATTTCGTATGTGTTATTATAGTTGGAGAAACTAAAGACATATTTTTGTCAGTCGAAATTCTGATATACATTGTATTGATCGTTGAGTACCTTATTTTAACATACATTATGTAATTCTACGAAAATCTACAAAATCTACAAGACATTGTTTTATTAAATAGAAATTGCCTTTATAGGCAGCCAATCTTGAGAATGGAATGATTAAACTGGTACAGATACAGATGACAAATTCTTACCCATTACAATTAACGTACGAACATCTTTCGCCAGCCCATGGTTTTAATACCCAACATTTGGCAGCGCCCATAAAAATCTGGTCCGGTATTGTTATTTGGTAATCAGCAACTTCGCAAGTATCGTAAGCAATAAGGGATGAAGGTAGATTAGGAATTCCTGGTTTTTCTTCTCTTCTGTAATTTTAAGTGCACATAAATTTCGTTTTAGTCAGGTGTTATGAATTGGGAATTTACTGCAAAAATGAAATATATGCACAACACTAGAGTAAAATGTATGAGTGGTTTTTTTTTAGAAAATTGTATTTCAATTAAATAGTCTAGCCTACATTCTTGTTTTGTTTAAAACATTTCCTAATCATTTCCCTATTTATGGAATGCAGGGTTACTTCCCAGTTGCAAGTTGTCTTTCCTAACAGCAGGTGTCTGGTATTGAATTAATACGGAAGAATCAAGTTTTTTTCTAAATAATATCTGTGGACTGACAGTTCCAGTACAAAAAAAATACGCTGCAGAATTAGTTTGCATATCATAATAAATGTTATCATAAGCTTTGTTTTGTGTGAATAAAATAATATTGCAGAAAAACAGCTTTTATCCAAAGTAGGTACTATAAAGTACCTGCTCTAAAGAAAAGATAGCTCTGCAAATGGGAGATAAATCTTGTTTACCGCAAGAAGGGATTATAAATAATTATTGTATTAAATATATATATTAATAATGATATCTAAATTTTTGACAAGAAACACCGTCATGTGTATCGTTGCATAATCTTCTAGACTTGTATATTATTTTTTGTTTATGCTGTATCGTCATGTTTGTCGATCCGATACTTAATAAGCTTGCTGGTTGGTAGACTCTTTAGACTTTTATATAATATTTTGAACTACCTGTATTGTGTTTTTACACGATCCCAGTGGACTTATATTATTCCATCACCGAATGAAAAAATACTTTAAGCATTTAGAGTTAAACGCCACTGATGAGTCTTAAGTAGACGAAACGCGCGTCTGGCGTAAAGAATTTGTCAACTTAGTAATTTTAATTACATCTTGTTGGAATATTTGAGCAAAGCAAAGTAACAGCACGGCACGTCCCCGGTTGGCGGACTTGGGAAGCAACTATTTTGGGTTAAGTTGGAAATGAGAAATTTCAAGATCAATATGTTACGACTTGTTTACGTCATTTATTTACATTGACATTCAATGACTAAGGCCATTCGTTGGTCAGTCTTTGTCTAAATTTTTGACAAGAAACACCGTCATGTGTATCGTTGCATAATCTTCTAGACTTGTGTATTAATAATGATATATATATATATATATATATATATATATATATATATATATATATATATATATATATATATATATATATATATATATATATATATATATATATATATATATATATATATATATATATATATATATATATATATATATATATAAAACAAAGAAAAATGCATGACATAAATGAATTTTAATAGTACTGTCTTATAGTATCAACTGACGTTTTACTGTTTCTAATGAAACATTACAGCCAAATATCAGTAACACAAAATAGTACGAAAACGTTTTATTATCTAATGTGATAAACACGTATAAGTCTCTTAACAGTACTATATATCATAAACACTGCTCTGGATTTTTTACGTTCATCGATCAAGCAAGTTTTTTTCTGCTTTAGGCAATGAAGAGCAACCCTTATCTTGTTATTTATAAATGGAAATGTAATCATTTTAACTTTTCGTTTATTGATTAGACTTTTTAATATTAATTGATCAAGTGAAGCATTAGAAATTATAGTCACCTAAATTTAGAATGTACATAAATTATAATATTTATGAACGTCACCCTCAGGAAGTTTTTGTCTACACATATGTAGAAACAACTGTGAATCTATAATAATAATAATAATTATTATTATTATTATTATTATTAATATTATTATTGTTATTGTTATTATTATTATAATTATTATTATCATCATTATTATTATTATATGACGTTTTAACGTCCATGAACCCTTCCCTTGACATAATATGACCTTGTTCTGCTTAAAAAAATACTTACGCTTCACAGAACTTTAAACTCTTGGCAGCTTCTGCAATATCTTTTGCTAATTTATTCTGCTGGATAAACTTTTTTATTTTCGAGCTTTAATAAAATAAATCAGTCACAAACGCATTATGTAATAACAAAATTACTTCTAATATAACTCTTTGAGATAGATCTTAATTAAATATAGCACATTTAAATGCATTTTACGTCACTAAACATTTATTGGATTTTATATATTTGAACCGAAAAGAGTATTTCATATAAGCTGCTGGTAAAAACGGGATCCTGTGTGCGTTTTAATTGCAGTATGTTTTCGCACCACTCGCAACACAAGATATAAATATATATCGGTTTTAAAGAACTTTGCCATGTAGATTATCTTTCTTCGTAGTTGGTTTTCTTATTATTATTATTGTAATAAAGGCTATTTTGAAGGAGTTCATTAATGTTAAGACCCGACTAACTCACTCTGAAACGGAAAAATGTTTTATCAAAAATAACCGTAACATTTTTAATTATAATTCAAGATACAATTAGGTCTAGACTATATATCTCATCGACTATTTATAAATTACTTTGCCTGTGTCGTTATTCATACTCATGACGTAAATACGCCTGTTTACGCATTTACCAAAGTTTTGGTTCCCTTGATACTGACGACAAAAATCTTTCTTTTCATACAAGAGGCATTTTATTAATAACAAAAGGCATTATGTCACCTTGGATAGCTCCCAATAGAGTTTGATGTTGGAATTTGTTTCGGTATGGAATCTCCTACGACATCTTCTGCTGGAGGAACCTCACAAATACACTGAATTCGGTCTATATAGATAAACCATACACAAATGACTGAAATGAATATCACCTGTAATAAAAAATAAAGTTAATATTTTAAGCTTTATTTTAGTATTATAATAATTAGTAGTAGTAGTAATAATAGTAATATAATTATTGACAGAATTGAGCAGATAGAAGTAATAGTCCTAATTTGGAAATGACTTACGTTTGAATTGACTGGCGAAATTAATTTTTGTCCAACACTACTGATGGTGTTAATCTGTTACAATAAATAGACGGATATAAGGTAAAAGTAGTTATGGCTACTACTACAATAAAGAACAAATGCAGAGTCAAAGAAACTGTTGTCTTCATATTCTAGTACAGTTCAACAACTCATAAACTCTGTGTTATATCTTTTATTTTATTGTTCATTACATTTTAGAAATTTAGCGATATAAGGTTTTTTTCACAAGCTAATGATTTGTTTTTCCAATATTTAACTTTGTTGTCAAATACCGTTGATTGGTATTTCCAAACCTTGAAACAGTGTGCTTCCTAAAATACGGCCAAATATACTTATAAAAATGATATACCAAACATACCACCCAACAATGATAACTCAGATAGTAAAATTAATTGCATTTGACAGTAGCATTAAATGTTCAACTCGGCATCTGTCGAAACTCCTGATAACAATTATCGAAACGGGCTTCAACAATACAGCAACATTTTGATTTTACAGGGTTTTATAAATTAAACTTTAGTACTAAAAAATTCCAAAGACCTTACAGACATTTTACTGTCTTTGTCCCTTTTCAGCTGTAATCAATTTGCAATGTTTGATTTTTCGCAATCTATATCACATTTCCCAATACGCAACGTAAAACCAGGCTTAAAGACGTTATTATACGCTGCTTTTGAAGACAAACTACATGTGACTATAGCTATGCTCATGGGTATTGATAGTGCCTACCTGGTGTGTTAAGAAAGCTTATTTTCTTGTATAATTACTGAACAAAACAGACACAATATTATGTACTGTGACTATTTGCTTTTAATCTATTCTAGAGAGCTTTTACTAAAGACACTATCAATAGATTTAAGTCGGATTCTGTCTGACCTTTTTCTTGAAATTGTCTCAAGGAACCACAAATTGGGCAAACAGACGGACCAATTAATCAATAGATGAGTAATTACTTGAACGATTCATCCATCTAGGCGCTTAGTTAATGTTTTGTTTTGTTAAATGATTGTTTTATGTGTACTTAGAATATTGGTGGCTGTTATTTTATTTGAATATTGATGACAGTTTATGCTTTATTATAATATTAATTACATAGATTGGTTTGCTTGTTTCCGTGTTGTGTAACGTCATTGCAAGCAATTTGCAGCTATATAGGTTAGGCTAAATTTTACTGCCGTTATAATTCGGTTAGTTTTGTGATTTGTCGGATTAACGAAGAATTCAGTCAGACTGCTCGTAATGTAGCAAATAAAAAATTCTAACTTCGGTCTATTTAAACAAAATGTAAACATAATATTCATCTGCTTTACGTTATTAAAGCTTCCGATATTGCGAAACTTACGGGAACGATTTTTATTGAAGAAATTTCTCTTTTTGTCTGTGAAGACGCACGTGGAAAATGCTATGTTGATCATTTTTCCGTATATGGATAATGTGACCTAATTGTATTATAAACGTGCTAATTTGCATACTACAACAACCATTCTGTAGTAAAAACCCAATAATTTACATATGTATTACCCAAGATGCAACACGCCATTCAATTTCGGGTTTCCTAATGTTTTTCGTGTAGTAAACGTAATTAAAATGAGACCCGAATTTTAATTAATACACAACGCACAGCGGGTTGATAAAAAACGGCAATTACTATCATCATTTTCAATTATGACCGATTTTAAACAAAAAATCGATAACAAATACGATGACACTGTCGAAAGATATTCGGATCGACCACGTCTGATTGCATATGCAACTTCTTTTGGACATCAAAGTGCAGGGAGTGATTCACTCCCGCTCTGCTACATAACGAGTAATAAGACTAAATTTGTACCCTCGCCAAAAAAAGTGAGGGTACAATTATTCGTTCTATATCGAGGTGTCTAGTTTGTGTTTGGGTGGAAGCAAGAGTATGTGGTCTGAACTCCTACTTTCTGCTGGAAATTACTGTTTGATGTCTCGTTAACTGTTTTACATTCGGTTACAAGATTTATGATTGTTTTTGGAAGGATGAACATCTTATGTGTCACTATTGCCTAATATATGTTTATATATAACCAGTAAAGGCTGACGTAACATAGCAGTTAAAACTTGCTCTTGTAAAAGCAATTTCCTATTTTTCGTTTATTGACATATAATAAGAGAGTACGCGTACTTTCACAAGCAAAAACGAACAAATCTACAACACATCTGTTATATGTACTGGACGCCATCGTTTGCCGTCGATTAGTGCAGCATTTTGATGATGAAATATTCATTGTTCTTGTTGCGTAAGAGTGATTTTATACGAACCTATGCAAATTCCACGTTTTGTCATAACAACAATAATGACGAATCAATACCGTTAAACAGTGTTTTCGTTAGATATGGGGAAAAAAGTGTGAAAAGTTGCGTACATGTTAGAATGTTAACACTGGTTTCTTATTTTTTAAGAGCGAGATTTCAAAATCCAAGATCCACAATATAAATATCTAGATCCGCAATCCACTTCTACGTAGCTAGACTTAAAGTATATCTGTAGTCACTTAAGACAGTTGTTAAAATACATGTTAATTTTTGGGACAAGGCTTTGTCACACTTATGCTATAGTTTGGTTTTGGCATACCGTAGAGAAAGAGACAATACATTATACATGTACTGCCACTAGTTAAAATATCAAAGCAATACAGCTCTTACTCGTGTTTGTGAAAAATTGTTTTAGAACGTTCAATGTGTGTAAACGTGTTTCCAGATAACACTTAGTTTCTTCGTCTTATTGATATTTGCTTATTAAAACAATGTTTTACAGACTTAATCAGCCAGAATAACAAACTGTGTGCTACGTTAAGAATTTAAAATTAGATGTCGATTTATTGACCGTTAAAGTTAATGCTAGTATCAACAATTTGTCTGCAACTACTCTGTAAGCGCTCTTACAAAAACGTTTTCTAACGTTTTATTGCCTATGTTTGGCAGAAACCTCAACAGCATGTCAGTTTAATGGTTTTTGGCTTACGATGTTTGTTTTTGTGCTAGAAAATTTCAAAGACATTTATTTTCCTGATGTTAATGTTTCTTGTGGCGAACATAATGGTATCAAAATTAAGAGGTTGTGCAAACAGTCAGGTGGTCGTCAACATTAACGTTCTACAATACTAGTTTGTGGTTAAAATATTTTTTGGATGCAACGGTATGTATAGACATATAGAAATGTCTGGGACAGCTTGACGTGTTGTGGTATTTGAGCTCTAATTGATTTTTTTTTAAAACAATTGTATTCTTTGCTTACTTCAAAACGTCTGTAATAGCCAATGACGAGAACAATAACTATATATGATAGTTGAAATGTCAGTTACACGGTTCTTCAACCATACACCGGTGTACGAATAAAATATTGGTAGGGAAATATCACAGTTTAGATAAAATATTGTGAATAGCTAAAACTTCTGTTCAGAGAAAAGCATGTCACCTAATTTGATGATTTTCCTGTGGCAAGATGTTGCAATACACGTTGCTACGTGTATTCCTAGGAATATTGTTGATAATGTTTATCAAATTAATTGTGCTTTCGTTAAACAATACATGAAACAATAGCCCATATATTAATGGTAGCATCTGTACTTGCAGAATCAATTTCTATAATCTAGACATGGCGTTTCATTTGTTTTGGCAAACTATGGAAAAAATTGTTACAATATATGATTGTATATAGTTTAAAACATACTTAGGAGACATTTTAAAACGTTTCTTTAAAACATAATCAAATGATATTTCTGAAATTTTTATTTTTGTGCACTTTAAACTCCACTTGATGTACAACTTTTTCTCATTTATTATCAAACGTTCCCAAACTCTTGTAGTTCTCAGCTTCGAATTTTTCTAAATAAAATATTCTTACCTTCATCGTGGCTCACTTTCTAACAGCAACAATGAGATTTGTGAGATACCAACAGCATGTGTTCTTTTATACATCAATACACATTTTTTATTTTAATCGGCTTTGCTATGGTTTTTCTTTCATCTTTGATCCATTAAATCGATTTTCTGTTAGTTATAATTGGATATAAATTTGTTAAGCATACTTTTATAAAATATAGATTTGTTATGGTGTTTCGAACACGGGTTAATGAAGTATTATAAGTATATTATAAGTTCCGAAAACAAGAAAACAAATTATAATATGACCTACGAATATGCGTGTAGATCGCTTATATATAGATAACTTACCCTTACTCGCTGTCAACTCTGTAACTCCATGTGAACCGAGATTAACATCTTAAGGTCAGGTTATCTTTCCCAATGTCTTAGTTTTAAAACCTTTTTCCACACAATTACCATCTTATAAGTAAACTCTACGTTCGGTTATTATTTCCATTTATGCAATCATAGGCAGTTTAGTTCAGATTAATGAAATTACAAATAAAATTAAAATTAGGTCTATCTTAAATACACCCTCTTACAAAAAACTCAAGTAGAAAACTGCAAAGTACACTCTACGATATTCGTAATAATTGTTTCTGGTTGGCTGAATTGTTTTGTTTCATTTACATTATTTTTAGACTTACCCATCGAATATTACGCCAATGGTAATCTCAGCACAAGAATTTATGACAAACGAGACGATTTTAATTTCAAATGTATACAGTTTACTCGCATACTGTGTTATATTTCTCAATCAGTGATCAGGTATTAAGTAGCTTAAGATAAGATAAGATAAGAAAGCTTTATTTTCATTCGGCACAATATATAACAATATAGCACAAGCTCTATAGAGCTTTTTACCGAATAAGAACACACAACAAATTATTCAAAGACACATAAGAACAATAATTTGCGCAAGACATACATATACATATGACATGACAATGCGACATAAGAATAGAAGCTTGCAGTGAATACTGTAAATTCAGAAATGTGTGCGACGTTTTTATTATTGCGAATAATGCAATAGTTCTTCAATCGCAATTGTACTTTCTTTCATCCATTGACCAAATTATGTTTGCACGGACCTCTGTAGAATAGTGATTGTTACTAGTTTCTGATCTGATTTACACAAGTAACTTCCTTTCAAATCATGAAGGTTAAAAATGGGGATGGGTAAATTTTTACTTCGTTTTGCAAATTTACTCCTTTTTAAAAGAAACATAATCTTACATTAGTACTCTTGGACTATCGGATATTATGATAGTTAATTATAGAATTTTAAGTCCTCACCAAAGCTCGGACTTCCTTAATTTAACTGTCATGTTTGGAGAAATCTGATTATCCACTGGTACCAATGTAAGATCCTAAATTTATTTGTAGAAAAATTGTTTGAGAGTCCAGTACTTATAACTTAAGTTCTAATAGAAAATATCTGTATTACTAAAGTAATTTGCAACTGATTGTACATTGTTATATCGATTGTCAACAAATGCCGTCTATAAATACCCTATCCGTTCTATACCTGTAGTATACGAATCCATTTACAGTCATTCTTATTTAAAACAAGGGCAAGTTGCTACACGTAGCCAAATGTCCCCCACCGCTGCAGTATCGAATTGTCTAAGACGCATGAAAAAATAAAATGGAAAAAAATTGTAATACATTTTGGGACAAAATACTAAGCATGTAATATTAGAACTATTTTAACAGTTTGGAAAGAGCTAAGCAACTAAATGAAAAAAACTTCATCAGAATGTGAAAATAGTAGAGTGCTTGATAAAATTTGCTTTCAATATTGTTCAATATTGCTAAAAAAAGTCAAAGTCCCATAACTCCTTAAAAATGTGAAAAATCAAAATGGTGGTAGTGCACGTCTACAATCACAACAATCAATCCTATTAAATATCAAAGCAATAAATTGAACGGTTTCAGAAATGCATCCACAAGATCTACCATAATATCAAACTGCTGAAAAAGCCATTCCATTACTCTTAAAACATTTGATGAATCAAACTAGTGGTACACTATGCACATCTATACATCATAACAATTGATCCAACCAAGCATCAAGGCATTTGTCAAACGGTTTCTGAGGAGATGCGTCCACAAGATCTACCCTTCTATTATTTTCCTGAAACAGTCAAAGTCGCATAATTACTACAAAATTTGACAAATCAAAATGACGGTACAGTATGCCCATCAACCTGTCATAACAATTAATTCTACCAAATATCAAGCAATCCATCAAGCGGTTTCAGAGAAGTTGTGTCCACAAATTAAGTGTAACGGACGGACGCACGGGTGCACGGAGACACGGACGCACGGATGTACGGAAGCAGACCATAACCAGGTCCCTCCGTCACGTTGCGTCGTGGACAAAAACACATTTTGCTTCTATTTATAGCAGAATTTTAACCAAATGTCTTATTTATAAGCACTTTAGTGAAATACAACTTTATTTTGGTGGAGATTGATTTGATTTATTGTTCCGTTTACTATTTTGCATTAGCTTTACGACATAGTTGCATTTGTTGTTTTATTTAAATGTGGTATGAAGCATTTTAGCATTTTTTTTCAGTTATATTAACGGCGTCTAGTGCTTTGAGCGAGGAAGCCGAAATACCCTGTCAATGTACACAACATGCCCACAGGTTGGGGAAAATGTCACAACCTTAATGTTATGACTTACAACCACTCAAGTGGCATGAACATCGACGGTCCAACGAGATTTGGCGTAGAACGTTCACATTATGACCTAGTATTTTGAGGTAGTCTATTACCTTGATTTAAAATGATTCAGACAAAGGTAAAATGATCAAAAATGCATGAAACCACATTTCTCCGATTTTGTTTGTATTTAAACCACCAAGTGGAGCGTAACTAAGGGTACCTTTAGGTCTGCGGACAGACATTTGAAAAAATGCCAGATTCAGTTATGTTCAGTCCTGATTTAAACTTCATTCTAGTGCTCAGAGTTCAAAAATAAATGTAGATAGGTAAGGTATGTTACAAAGTTTAGTGTTAAGTGTGTGAGTGTTTCTTTATTTTTTTTTTAATTTTAAGAACGAAAATTGAGCAGTCCTTGAGTTTCTAAATACACAAACGTGTATTTCAGAAGTAAGAAAGTTTCTTTTTTCTAATTTGGTAAGGGGCTTCGTTGGTCGAGTGGTTAAGAAAGTTAGTCATTAACTATAGATTACGTGTTCTGTCAACACTTAGATTGCGGGTTCGAGTTTCACTGCAGGGTTTACTGAACTCTAATCTGAATTTCCAAAGCCAAGGATTATCTACCGCATGGCATTGGGTTTCTCTGTGTACTGCGGTTTTTCCTCCACTAAAACTAGACGCAATAATATAGCTAAAAATTTTCTGAAAGATTCGTTAAACAAAAGAAAAACAAGCAAATTTAATTTGGGTTTTATTTACATTTTTAACATTGATCCGAATATTCATTACTGTTTTTTCGACAGCTGAACGTAAAACAATAGAAACAGTATCCCTATAGTTTATTTATACTCAACCTTAAACTATAAAATGCTTAACTTAATATTTTCTGACTATGTATGACTGTTGCTTATATCGATGAACTTGATGAACTGCGTATTTACTAGACTAAACAGTATGATGCAATGAACGTTGACAAATGGATTTTTTTATTAGTTTTGCGGTTTATGGCAATTTTTTTATGAAGTACTAGACTAAAGGTAGAGAGTAACGTCCTTTTACCTTTTACACTTTTCAAACCAAAGTGGACCGTGTTGTAAAGCCATATTGTGTTCAGTTGAGATTGCGATGCACGACTACTTAATAGCCGCAATTATGCTAATGTCCTTATTAGGAGGGTTAAATTGTTTTTTTTTTTTATTTTCTTTGCCTTCTGTTTCAACAAAAATTTGATTCTGCTTTGTTTGATCTTTTCCAATACTTTATTGCTGACCAAATAAAAAATATATTTGGCTAGAACAAATATAATGATTGCAACATACATATTATCATATTTTCATCATGACTACATATGCCAAAGGAGTCGTGTGTCATCTGAGAAATTTTACTAACAGGACTGTTGTTCGTGGACCCGTAGATTTTATTTAAAACATTGTAGTATTGTAAAAACAGTAAAGCAGAGGATACATGCGAATACCGGCACGTGATCAGAAGATATAGAAGAGGTGCATATAGAAATTCCTCATACGCAATCGAGAGAAAAAAAATCAAGAAATAATTTGCAGTCCCTAGCTCACAGAAAACACCAAAAATTGCGAATATATTTATACCAAACAACAGGCAGAAACTGCTTATTCCTCCGAAGCAATTGAGTTCACTCATTTTATTGAAAGTTCGTGTCATTTGCTTTTGTTTCTGTGCTGTTTTTTTCATGGTTCTGAGTGTTCATCCCATGGTTTCGTCTAAGTGTTTTGGACTTCGAAATTAGTTTCACACATAGGTATTTCTAAAATCAAAAAGTGCTGTTTTATATATTTAAACTTTCATTTTCTTAAATGTTATTTATTTAATGTTATGTTATTTTTCACTGGTTCAACCAAACATAAAACATTTCTTTTCTATACTTGGCTCAATAAGACAAACTCAGTAATTTTTGGAATGCAGGTTTACAATATCCAGTCAAATTAGAATGCAGGTTTGCAAGATCCAGTCATTTAATAATACAGCATGTGAAAATATAAAAATTTTACATGGCAGGTGTTGACACCCAGAAATGTCCTAATTACGACATAACAACAGCCTGCACAATCTACAAAATGCACAATATAAAATACAATTCTTTATTTTGAACAGTGTAATTGTAGATGAAACTGGTTTACTTAAACGAACTTATTTGATAGCGTTGAAATGACAAATAAAATAAAAACTAAAGTCGACCACACTCCAAATTATGTGACGATAAAGCGTGTTGACTGGGTAAATGCAAAACGTCGAATGATTTAAATTCCCGCTCTAAATGACGGATGGAAACACCCGTGCAAATTACTACACGATACATTTCGCCTTGTAGCGAAAAGAAATTTAATTATGTTGTTTTGCACTGGTTCAACAGAACATAAAACATTTCTTTTCTATACTGGGCTCAATAAGACAAACTCAGTAATTTTTTAAATGCAGGTTTGCAAGATCCAGTCGAGTCAAAAGGAGAAAGAATGCACATCAAATGCCAAGATCTTTTCTCTAGACTGTCTTTGACATATCCGTCTTTGGCATTTTCAGAACGCCAACGACCATGACCTTTGAAAAGTCTATCCGAAACACTGTTGTTTGCAGCCTGGGCTGCTCCCCCACTTCGTAAACTATGCAAACCAAACTTTTTTCTATCAAAACCTACTGTACTCAAGCGTCAAGAAGAATTTCCCTAGCTCGAGTATATGATAAGGGCTTATTTGTCTTACTCAAACTTAGAGTATCGTTTATGGATTGTAAAGAACGAAAAATAGACTGAGAAGAATGGTTTTAGCCCTGCTAAACAACAATACCATTTAAAAAAAAAGAAACAGGGCAAGTCGGAGTGTTTGTTCTGGCTATCACGACCGTACTTCCTTGTCGATAAATATCAGTCTTACTACAGCGAACCCTAATTTCAACATGGGTATCGTGAAAAATTATATCGCTCATTCTTATAGTCGACAGTTCTTTGTATCGAAAAAATCCTGCATAAGCTAACAAAAACATGCAAAGGGTCCTACAACTAGACAAAATTGATTTATCCTGATAGAAAGAAAAGAGTTTAGTAATAATATATACTGTGATTGGCTCTTTCGTTTTTACTGGTTTTGCAAGAATTCTTTTACCTCCTTCTAGCACATATTTGACAAGAGAATTGAAAAGAAAAAACTCGTTAAACAAATTGATCGCATAGAAATTATAATTAAGTACGGAAATAGAACAAAGTGATGCAATCAAATCAGTGAGATACAAGCAAACAGTGGATACATCTGCAGGCAGATATGACAAGTTGAACTGTCTGCACCAATTTTAAAATTTTGTAAAATGCAAATCATATTTCTTGTTCGTAGAATCCGATTTGCTTCTTTTCGCCGTATCCATGACAGCAAATGCAACTTTGTGTAAACCAGGTATGTGTGAAAGCCTGTAAATGTCATTACAGTCCTTACTCAAAGATCCCTGAAAATAGGGAAAAGCTGCACGTTCCAAATAATAAAATCACGACCAGGTCCGTGAAAAAAACAAAGGCGGCCGCCAGGTCCGCCAAATACAAGTACATGTACACTGTTCAATATACAGTCACATTATAACAAGACGCGGCAAGGTCCGCATAAATATCTATTCTCGATCTGAATCAACAGATTCCAGCGTCAAGTTTCAGTACATACGAAATAAATCTATCACCGCTGAACATTGAGTTCTCTGCAGACAAAATTGATTTATCCTGATAGAAAGAAAAGAGTTTAGTAATAATATCTACTGTGATTGGCTCTTTCTTTTTTACTGGTTTTGCAAGAATTCTTTTACCTCCTTCTAGCACATATTTGACAAGCGAATTGAAAAGAAAAAAACTCGTTAAACAAATTGATGGCATAGAAATTATAGTTAAGTACGGAACTAGAACAAAGTGATGCAATCAAATCAGTGAGATACAAGCAAACAGTGGATACATCTCGATCTGAATCAACAGATTCCAGCGTCAAGTTTCAGATCATAAGAAATAAATCTATCACCGCTAAACACTGAGTTCTCTGCAGAACCCTTATTGAAAAACTTAGAAGGGCTTTCATACTCAACAAAATCTTTAACTGAACCGATAAACTTTCCGGTTTCATTCGAAACCAGCAATTGCAAAAAATGGCCGATTTCCATTTAGGCACAACTAAAGTACCTTTGGCTCCACACAACTGAATATGTTTAATAGTGTGCGAGATTAATGAAACTGGTGGCACGAGCCAGTTATTGTCATATGGACCAATCAAACGTGAAAGCATCGACACCTTCAGTTGAAGGATCAAACAATTTTGAGTTATACTTCGGCAATTCAGTTTTATTAATGTTGGCAAAACGATCAATACTAAAAGGTCCCCAAATCTTATGAAAATAATGCAAAATTATGTCCGCTACAGACCAGTCATCAAAATCAAACATTCTACTGTAATCATCTGCTATAGTGTTCAAAGCCCGTCGTATCCATTCTATTTTTAGACACACTGAATTTTCAACACAGAAATAAATAATGTCCATAGCTAACTTGTGCAAATCCTGTTTCATGCTACCAACTTCCGCTATACGGGCTAAATTTTGATTATCAGTAAAAACATTTACATATTTATTTTTAAAATGCTCAGAAAAAGTTCTGAGGGTCAAAACCACCGCCTTAAGCTCTCTCTAAGTTGAACATTTAAGCTTTTCTTCATCTGATGTCCAATCTTATCAGAAAAACGAACAACCCGCGCCGGCATAAGAACTTGCATCGGTATAAGCTAACCTCTCGGAAAGTTTCTGTATAGGTGCAAGTAAACAATTTGGCAGAGATTTAGAGAAGAATGCCAAAATTCTAACTCCTTAACGGCCAATAAGTCTAACCTTATTATTGAATCCCAAGAGATTTTCTTATTTACAGCATGATGTAAATGCCTAGACATGGTTCTACATATGTTTCCTAATGCAGGTGAAAGTGCAATAATTTTGCCAATTACCGCTGCAACTTTTCTAGCGGTTATATTATCTGAATTGTCCATAACTAGCACAATAAAATTCGTCCTGCAGTTTGTTTTCAGGTACACTTAAAATACCCTTATCAAAGTCCAATACAAAGCCAAGCCAGTCTAAATTTGTTTGAGGCTTCCATACACTTTTTTCAAAATTTGGTAAAACCATGCAGACAGCAAGTCAGACAAAACCTCTTTGCAAACTTTCAAACACATTTCTTCTGAATCTTCAAATCCTAGACCGTCGTCCAGATACACTATAAATTTGCAACCTTAACTACGCCAAAATTTAACCAAAGGTCGAACCATTTTGGTAAAACTTTAACATGCTGAATTTAACCCAGAAGGTAAAGATGTAAAAATGAAATATTTTGATTTTCCGTCTGTTTTTCATGAAAAACAAAGAAATTGTCGTGATTAGGCATGTATATCGATATGATGGTACCCATGTCTTAAATCAGATCTAAAGGCATATTTGTATAAGCTGCATAAATTTTTGCCTCCTTAACACTTTCATACTTAAATTTAAACCGTACTTCGTATTCATTTACATGTCTAAGGTCAATGATCAATCTTTCCTTGCCAGACGAGTACACCGAAACTGATAAAGGATTTACAACGTACGATACGGAGTCGACTTTCTCAGCAACACCTGTAAAAACTAAATCTGCTATTGCGGGTTTTACAAAATCAGCATGCTTATAATCTGATCTATTGTTGTTCAAAATAACTGAAGGTGGTGTACTAATGAATTTCAAGTAATAACCAGATTCCAGAATAAGCAAAACTATGCTTTTTTAAACTGTCAGACAACATAAGTTTTTCTTTCCAAAAATGTAAATTACCATGCAATCGACTTCATAACTGTGGAATTCGCTTTGATTCTTCCATCTTTAGATGCGTTGCCAAAAGCAACGAAAAAGTTAGTCTGCAGCGAATTTTGGGGTGGGGGGGGGGTCTTTAGGAATTGAAGCCTTTCTTTTTCGAATAGCCCTAGTCTCGGCTTGACGTAAACGGCGTTCATCGTCAGTTATCAGCGAGAGGATTGCCCTCGTCTTCACTGACAATATCCCAGCCATGTTTATCTCCAATCTTAATAATTTTGTTGCGAGCGGCAATATCTAGTTGGGCTTTGTCGACAGTATTTAAAGCAAGGTCACGATTATCAGATTTCAAAGCCACCTTCACTAATTTAATGCCTTTGGACACTTTGTCATTAAATTTGCACTGTTTTTGGGTTCTAACAAAGTTAAACTTAAAGTCCGACTTATAGTCAGAGTTATTTAAAGCGGGAATTTATTACAAAACCGTAAAGATCTCCTTCTTTTGTTTCTCCAGCGTCTTGTCCAAATGTCTAGAAAATAAGGAAAATGCATCTGCTGTTGGATCATTAGTAGGGCTGACCACTTTGCTATTACAACGGCTTCTTGCAGGTTCTCG
The DNA here is from genome assembly GCA_944474755.1 of Limnoperna fortunei. NCBI lineage: Eukaryota > Metazoa > Mollusca > Bivalvia > Mytilida > Modiolidae > Limnoperna > Limnoperna fortunei. Next base: position 32,745,241 of record OX104120.1, on the reverse strand, counting down.
TTCAGACGAACTTAGAATCTCCTCGTCAGACATCAAGATAATAAAATAAAGTCGAGTACACCCAAAGTTATATGACGATAAAGCGTTTTGACTGGGTGAATGCAAACCGTCGAATGATTTAAATTCCCGCTCTATATGACGGTTTGAAACAACGGTGCAAATTACTACGCGATACATTTCGCCTTGTAACGAAACGAAATTTATTAAATGACGATTGAAACAAAAATTTAAATTCGTATTTTGTCAAACCTCATGCCCTCCCATTATTTTCTTAACTTGATATATGTTTATGATATATCTTTTAATTTACATCTTTTGACACTGCTGTGTCTGGCGTCGTAAATGGCATTGTATTTACAACCAGGGGGTAGATGCCTCTACTGATGGACTGTCGAACAGTGTATCACCAGCCTAGTAGCCTCACTTAAGTTCTGACAAAAGATTATTGATTCTTTTCGGTGATATAAAATGTCATCAACGATACCAAAGTTCATATAATGTTCTACGCTAGACGCGCGTTTCACCTAATCAATACTCATCAGTGGTGCAAACCGAAACAATAGTTCAAATCCAAATGATTAAGGTGTGTTAGAGCTTTAATCACTTTAACAGTCATGATGTAACCAGAAGTTTCTTCAATATTTGAAATCCTAAGGTTTTGTATTAATAAGGTGATGATGGCGTTAGCCGGATATAATATAACATTTTATAATTTTGATAATAAAAGCTCTACAACATCATAATGATTGTTTTTTTTATATATTTTAGGGTAACGCGCCACAGCTGAATCTTGATTAGACGAAGCATCTGACGTAGTAAATTTTATAACCTTTGTATCTTAGATGACATTGTGATTGTAGCAAAAAACTTACCTAATTTTAATGATTTTTTAATATATTCTTATTTTTGCTGTTAGAAACTACATATAAACAACTGGGCAAATGTAAATTGTATGTATTCAAATATTAAATCTGGTAGAATTTGCCATGCTTTACTACCGTTTACTTTATGACAAATACAAATAACTTTAAAATTTTATTTTTTGACAGCGCATTTTTTGGTTGATTTGTTGCAGTCAAGTTATTGCCAGATGTCACAGACAAATATCACAATTCGACAACATATTGTGAACATACATATAGTACTATAGAAGAGACAGAGTTTAAACATAATTCATATACCGTCATCCAATGATGGAAGAAAAATTAATACTAATGCAAGCCATGTATCCCAATGTGACAGTGTTAACAACGTGTTTCAATGACTACGAGGACAAAACTAATTTACATTAATTTATTTATGTAATAATTTGAGTAAAACTGTTTATTCATTTAAAAGACTGACTCGGAATAAACGTACGTATTAAATCAATTTATGAGAAAGGTTCAATTTACTTTTTTGTTGCGAATACAATAGTCTTTCTACAAATATTATTACTATTGAAAACTTAATAAAATAATAAATCAGATTCGTTGTATTTATGATCATTTGTCCAATCAAATGTACGTTTTCCGTTTAAAACATGTGTTACGAGCAAAATATTCAAACTTGGATACATATTGGTTGTGTAGGTATGTCTTGAACTATTTAAGACTATTTCTTATTTGAATAATGAAATATAAATAATAACATAAAAATGAAATACTAGATTCAATAAAGAAAATATACGATAATATTACATTCTTAGAATTATATTTTGAACTATATATATTTTAAAATACGGTTGTAAACAAATTGTTAGATACAGCGAGGAAGACAATGCACTTTTCATCCGCAATTATCATTCACATTTTGCGAAAACCAAGCACACGTGAATAATTTAGAGATAGTTTAGAATTATAATATGATAATTGTTATAAAATGTTTTTATGTGTATATTGATGATTAAACTCAGCCGATTCACTTGCAAACTGAATACATTCAATATGTAAGCTGATTTAGTGAACATAGATTCCATTAATATATCAATAAACATGTTATTTAGGTCAGTAGGTGTAAGAGCCACTGATTAATCTCTATTATAAATTATATAACCTTGGTATCTTTCATGGCTGTAGCCACTGGGTGGATTCTGTGCTGGTTGACTGTTTGTCCGTAGGTATCACCAGCCCAGTAGTCACACTAGGGTGCCGCACGAATTTGTCGTATTATTTTAAATCATTGTCTAAATTTACTACTGTACAGTTGCAAAAATGGTTGTAATTTAACAGGTCTTTTATTCACAAGGTGTAGATAACTTAAACAACGATTTGTAAAAATTTAATAATGTGAGTAATTGAAGGTCTTAAAAATTCTTATTATTCGGCCGTTCGATATTTTTGGCTTAAGCACGAGTATTTAGACTTGCTTAGACATGCCTCAAGGTAGCTTATATGAAATTGTGTTTACGAACAACTCACATTAAATGCATTATCTAAATTACAGAGCTATTTTATTTAAGGATTGTTTTAAATTGCTAGTTAGATTATTGGATATAGACGACTTTAGGTCGGTTTAGCATAAACCCACCCAAAGTCGTCTATATCAAATAGTCTAACCAACAATACTATGAAAAGAAATAACAAAAACAATATTTTATTAAAAATAATATGTTGGGATGTCAACACAGAAGTCGCCCAAAATCCATATGGATAGTATTGCGTTCCACTCAGGACATTGAAATGTACCGACATATCAAATTTCATTAAAATCGGACAACGTTGAAAATTTGACGCGAGTTTGGCAGCCATTTTGAAACCACGGTTAAAAAAAATTCCGAATGCGTAGTTCCATTCGGGACAATTGAATCTACCTCCACACCAAATTTTGTTGCAATCGGAGCACGTTAAAGTTCATCGAAATTGCATAACGTTGAAAATTATACACGTTTTTAGCGGCCATTTTAAAACCCGACGTCGGAGAAAAAATTTAAATGTAGCGTTTCACTCGAAATACTAACATCTACCTCCATACCAAATTTCGTTGAAATCGGACCACTGGAAAATTTTGGATATTTTTGGGTGGGTGTCGTCAAGTGGCGTCCATTTTAAAATGACGGCCATTATAAAAAAATCTGACTATTGACTGCACCCCTCCATATGTGGATCTACAATTGCGCCAAGTTTCATATAATTCTATTAAGACGTCTCTGAGAAATGTGGCGGACAAGTTCACGGTCTAGACAAAGTGGAAAACGAAATAATAATAATAATTAAAAGTTACGTTTCCCGAAAACGAGGGGAAAAAGGAAAACATAATAATAATAATAAGAAACGGAGTAAAAACAATAAGTCGCCCGACACTTCGTGGTCGGCGACTTAATTAAAATTTACGTTTCCCGAAACGTTGAAGTCGCCTCCCGTTCCGCACTTTTGACCGAGTAGAGGGAACTAAAAGTCAAGAGCACAACTTCATAACATGAGCTTTCAGTTGGCCAAGTTTCATTTTGATCGGTTAAAAGATGAGCGAGAAAACGAGCAAACTTTAAAACGGCCGCCATTTTGAAACCGGAAGTCGGACAAAAATTTTTTTTGCAAAAATGCTCAGGATAGTTAGCTGTATCAGTATACCAATTTTCATTGAAATTGCTCTGGCCATAACTGAGATCTGACAACGGCCGCCATTTTGTAAAACTTTAAAACGGCCGCCATTTTGAAACCGGAAGTTGGACAAAACACTTTTAAATAGTGGCACACTTAGGGTATCATAAGCTACCTGTATACCAAATTTCGTCTAAATCGGATGACGTTTAAATTTTTACATTTTTAGGGGGGTGGTGTTCGGATGGCGGCCATTTTGAAATGTCGGCCGCGTCAAATTTTTTTTTGCAAAAATGCTCGGGATAGTTAGCTGTACCAGTATACCAATTTTCATTGAAATTGCTTTGGCAATTACTGAGATCTGACAACGGCCGTCATTTTTTTCAACGGCGGCCATTTTGAAAATGGCGGCCATTTTGAAAATTTCAAAAGTGGATTGCACAACTTCAGGTCACCCTTAACATGTTCCCAAAGTTTCATTTCGATCGGTTAAAAGATGAGCGAGAAAACGAGCGGACAACATTGCGAGGGGAAAACATAAGAAATATAAAAATAATAATAATAATAATTAAAATTTACGTTTCCCGAAACGTTGAAGTCGCCTCCCGTTCCGCACTTTTGACCGAGTAGAGGGAACTAAAAGTCAAGAGCACAACTTCATAACATGAGCTTTCAGTTGGCCAAGTTTCATTTCGATCGGTTAAAAGATGAGCGAGAAAACGAGCAAACTTTAAAACGGCCGCCATTTTGAAACCGGAAGTCGGACAAAAATTTTTTTTGCAAAAATGCTCAGGATAGTTAGCTGTATCAGTATACCAATTTTCATTGAAATTGCTCTGGCCATAACTGAGATCTGACAACGGCCGCCATTTTGTAAAACTTTAAAACGGCCGCCATTTTGAAACCGGAAGTCGGACAAAACATTTTTAAATAGTGGAACACTAAGGGTATCATAAGCTACCTGTATACCAAATTTCGTCTAAATCGGATGACGTTTAAATTTTTACATTTTTAGAGGGGTGGTGTTCGGATGGCGGCCATTTTGAAATGTCGGCCGCGTCAAATTTTTTTTTGCAAAAATGCTCGGGATAGTTAGCTGTACAAGTATACCTATTTTCATTGAAATTGCTTTGGCAATTACTGAGATCTGACAACGGCCGTCATTTTTTTCAACGGCGGCCATTTTGAAAATGGCGGCCATTTTGAAAATTTCAAAAGTGGATTGCACAACTTCAGGTCACCCTTAACATGTTCCCAAAGTTTCATTTCGATCGGTTAAAAGATGAGCGAGAAAACGAGCGGACAACATTGCGAGGGGAAAACATAAGAAATATGAAAATAATAATAATTAAAATTTACGTTTCCCGAAACGTTGAAGTCGCCTCCCGTTCCGCACTTTTGACCGAGTAGAGGGAACTAAAAGTCAAGAGCACAACTTCATAACATGAGCTTTCAGTTGGCCAAGTTTCATTTCGATTGGTTAAAAGATGAGCGAGAAAACGAGCAAACTTTAAAACGGCCGCCATTTTGAAACCGGAAGTCGGACAAAAAATTTTTTTTGCAAAAATGCTCAGGATAGTTAGCTGTATCAGTATACCAATTTTCATTGAAATTGCTCTGGCTATAACTGAGATCTGACAACGGCCGCCATTTTGTACAACTTTAAAACGGCCGCCATTTTGAAACCGGAAGTCGGACAAAACATTTTTAAATAGTGGCACACTTAGGGTATCATAAGCTACCTGTATACCAAATTTCGTCTAAATCGGATGACGTTTAAATTTTTACATTTTTAGGGGGGTGGTGTTCGGATGGCGGCCATTTTGAAATGTCGGCCGCGTCAAATTTTTTTTTGCAAAAATGCTCGGGATAGTTAGCTGTACCAGTATACCAATTTTCATTGAAATTGCTTTGGCAATTACTGAGATCTGACAACGGCCGTCATTTTTTTCAACGGCGGCCATTTTGAAAATGGCGGCCATTTTGAAAATTTCAAAAGTGGATTGCACAACTTCAGGTCACCCTTAACATGTTCCCAAAGTTTCATTTCGATCGGTTAAAAGATGAGCGAGAAAACGAGCGGACAACATTGCGAGGGGAAAACATAAGAAATATGAAAATAATAATAATAATAATAATAATAATAAGAAACGGAGTAAAAACAATAAGTCGCCCGACACTTCGTGGTCGGCGACTTAATAATAATAATAAGAAGAAGAAACGGAGTAAAAACAATAAGTCGCCCGACACTTCGTGGTCGGCGACTTAATTAAAATTTACGTTTCCCGAAACGTTGAAGTCGCCTCCCGTTCCGCACTTTTGACCGAGTAGAGGGAACTAAAAGTCAAGAGCACAACTTCATAACATGAGCTTTCAGTTGGCCAAGTTTCATTTCGATCGGTTAAAAGATGAGCGAGAAAATGAGCAAACTTTAAAACGGCCGCCATTTTGAAACCGGAAGTCGGACAAAAAATTTTTTTTGCATAAATGCTCAGGACAGTAAGCTGTATCAGTATACCAATTTTCATTGAAATTGCTCTGGCCATAACTGAGATCTGACAACGGCCGCCATTTTGTAAAACTTTAAAACGGCCGCCATTTTGAAACCGGAAGTCACAAAAATTTTGAAAATAGTGGCACACTCAGGCTATCATAAGCTACCTGTATACCAAATTTCGTTTACATCGGATGACGTTTAAATTTTTACATTTTTAGGGGGTGGTGTTCGGATGACGGCCATTTTGAAATGTCGGCCGCGTCAAATTTTTTTTTGCAAAAATGCTCGGGATAGGGAGCTGTATCAGTATACCAATTTTCATTGAAATTGCTTTGGCAATTACTGAGATCTGACAACTGCCGTCATTTTTTTCAACGGCGGCCATTTTGAAAATTTCAAAAGTGGATTGCACAACTTCAGGTCACCCTTAACATGTTCCCAAAGTTTCATTTCGATCGGTTAAAAGATGAGCGAGAAAACGAGCGAACAACATTGCGAGGGCAAAAAGGAAAACATAATAATAATAATTAAAATTTACGTTTCCCGAAACGTTGAAGTCGCCTCCCGTTCCGCAATTTTGACCGAGTAGAGGGAACTAAAAGTCAAGAGCACAACTTCATAACATGAGCTTTCAGTTGGCCAAGTTTCATTTCGATCGGTTAAAAGATGAGCGAGAAAACGAGCAAACTTTAAAACGGCCGCCATTTTGAAACCGGAAGTCGGACAAAAAATTTTTTTTTGCAAAAATGCTCAGGATAGTTAGCTGTATCAGTATACCAATTTTCATTGAAATTGCTCTGGCCATAACTGAGATCTGACAACGGCCGCCATTTTGTAAAACTTTAAAACGGCCGCCATTTTGAAACCGGAAGTCGGACAAAACATTTTTAAATAGTGGCACACTTAGTGTATCATAAGCTACCTGTATACCAAATTTCGTCTAAATCGGATGACGTTTAAATTTTTACATTTTTAGGGGGTGGTGTTCGGATGGCGGCCATTTTGAAATGTCGGCCGCGTCAAATTTTTTTTTGCAAAAATGCTCGGGATAGTTAGCTGTACCAGTATACCAATTTTCATTGAAATTGCTTTGGCAATTACTGAGATCTGACAGCGGCCATCATTTTTTTCAACGGCGGCCATTTTGAAAATGGCGGCCATTTTGAAAATTTCAAAAGTGGATTGCACAACTTCAGGTCACCCTTAACATGTTCCCAAAGTTTCATTTCGATCGGTTAAAAGATGAGCGAGAAAACGAGCGGATAACATTGCGAGGGGAAAACATAAGAAATATGAAAATAATAATAATAATAATTAAAATTTACGTTTCCCGAAACGTTGAAGTCGCCTCCCGTTCCGCACTTTTGACCGAGTAGAGCACAACTTCATAACATGAGCTTTCAGTTGGCCAAGTTTCATTTCGATCGGTTAAAAGATGAGCGAGAAAACGAGTAAACTTTAAAACGGCCGCCATTTTGAAACCGGAAGTCGGGCAAAAAATTTTTTTGCAAAAATGCTCAGGATAGTTAGCTGTATCAGTATACCAATTTTCATTGAAATTGCTCTGGCAATAACTGAGATCTGACAACGGCCGCCATTTTGTAAAACTTTAAAACGGCCGCCATTTTGAAACCGGAAGTCGGACAAAACATTTTTAAATAGTGGCACACTTAGGGTATCATAAGCTACCTGTATACCAAATTTCGTCTAAATCGGATGACGTTTAAATTTTTACATTTTTAGGGGGGTGGTGTTCGGATGGCGGCCATTTTGAAATGTCGGCCGCGTCAAATTTTTTTTTGCAAAAATGCTCGGGATAGTTAGCTGTACCAGTATACCAATTTTCATTGAAATTGCTTTGGCAATTACTGAGATCTGACAACAGCCGTCATTTTTTTCAACGGCGGCCATTTTGAAAATGGCGGCCATTTTGAAAATTTTAAAAGTGGATTGCACAACTTCAGGTCACCCTTAACATGTTTCCAAAGTTTCATTTCGATCGGTTAAAAGATGAGCGAGAAAACGAGCGGACAACATTGCGAGGGGAAAACATAAGAAATATGAAAATAATAATAATAATTAAAATTTACGTTTCCCGAAACGTTGAAGTCGCCTCCCGTTCCGCACTTTTGATCCCCATGGATAGTATTTCATTCAAATCAGTACATTAAAATATGCCTAGAAATCAAATTTTGTTGAAATCGGACAAAGTTGACTTTTTCCTGCAGTAAAATGGCCGCCATTTTGAAACCGGAAGTCGGACAAAAAAATGCTCGGGATAGTTAGCTGTACCAGTATACCAATTTTCATTGAAATTGCTTTGGCAATTACTGAGATCTGACAACGGCCGTCATTTTTTTCAACGGCGGCCATTTTGAAAATGGCGGCCATTTTGAAAATTTTAAAAGTGGATTGCACAACTTCAGGTCACCCTTAACATGTTTCCAAAGTTTCATTTCGATCGGTTAAAAGATGAGCGAGAAAACGAGCGGACAACATTGCGAGGGGAAAACATAAGAAATATGAAAATAATAATAATAATTAAAATTTACGTTTCCCGAAACGTTGAAGTCGCCTCCCGTTCCGCACTTTTGATCCCCATGGATAGTATTTCATTCAAATCAGTACATTAAAATATGCCTAGAAATCAAATTTTGTTGAAATCGGACAAAGTTGACTTTTTCCTGCAGTAAAATGGCCGCCATTTTGAAACCGGAAGTCGGACAAAACATTTTTAAATAGTGGTACACTTAGGGTATCATAAGCTACCTGTATACCAAATTTCGTCTAAATCGGATGACGTTTAAATTTTTACATTTTTAGGGGGGGGGGGTGTTCGGATGGCGGCCATTTTGAAATGTCGGCCGCGTCAAATTTTTTTTTGCAAAAATGCTCGGGATAGTTAGCTGTACCAGTATACCAATTTTCATTGAAATTGCTTTGGCATTTACTGAGATCTGACAACGGCCGTCATTTTTTTCAACGGCGGCCATTTTGAAAATGGCGGCCATTTTGAAAATTTCAAAAGTGGATTGCACAACTTCAGGTCACCCTTAACATGTTCCCAAAGTTTCATTTCGATCTGTTAAAAGATGAGCGAGAAAACGAGCGGACAACATTGCGAGGGGAAAAAGGAAAACATAATAATAATAAAATTTACGTTTCCCGAAACGTTGAAGTCGCCTCCCGTTCCGCACTTTTGACCGAGTAGAGGGAACTAAAAGTCAAGAGCACAAATTCATAACATGAGCTTTCAGTTGGCCAAGTTTCATTTCGATCGGTTAAAAGATGAGCGAGAAAACGAGCAAACTTTAAAACGGCCGCCATTTTGAAACCGGAAGTCGGACAAAAAATTTTTTTTGCAAAAATGCTCAGGATAGCTAGCTGTATCAGTATGCCAATTTTCATTGAAATTGCTCTGGCCATAACTGAGATCTGACAACGGCCGCCATTTTGTAAAACTTTAAAACGGCCGCCATTTTGAAACCGGAAGTCGGACAAAACATTTTTAAATAGTGGCACACTTAGGGTATCATAAGCTACCTGTATACCAAATTTCGTCTAAATCGGATGACGTTTAAATTTTTACAGTTTTAGGGGGGTGGTGTTCGGATGGCGGCCATTTTGAAATGTCGGCCGCGTCAAATTTTTTTTTGCAAAAATGCTCGGTCGGGATACGGAGCTGTACCAGTATACCAATTTTCATTGAAGTTGCTTTGGCAATTACTGAGATCTGACAACGGCCGTCATTTTTTTCAACGGCGGCCATTTTGAAAATGGCGGCCATTTTGAAAATTTCAAAAGTTGATTGCACAACTTCAGGTCACCCTTAACATGTTCCCAAAGTTTCATTACGATCGGTTAAAAGATGAGCGAGAAAACGAGCGGACAACATTGCGAGGGGAAAACATAAGAAATATGAAAATAATAATAATAATAATAATAATAATAATAATAAGAAACGGAGTAAAAACAATAAGTCGCCCGACACTTCGTGGTCGGCGACTTAATAATTAAAATTTACGTTTCTCGAAACGTTGAAGTCGCCTCCCGTTCCGCACCAAGTAGAGGGAACTAAAAGTCAAGAGCACAACTTCATAACATGAGCTTTCAGTTGGCCAAGTTTCATTTCGATCGGTTAAAAGATGAGCGAGAAAACGAGCAAACTTTAAAACGGCCGCCATTTTGAAACCGGAAGTCGGACAAAAAATTTGTTTTGCAAAAATGCTCAGGATAGTTAGCTGTATCAGTATACCAATTTTCATTGAAATTGCTCTGGCGATAACTGAGATCTGACAACGGCCGCCATTTTGTAAAACTTTAAAACGGCCGCCATTTTGAAACCGGAAGTCGGACAAAACATTTTTAAATAGTGGCACACTTATGGTATCATAAGCTACCTGTATACCAAATTTCGTCTAAATCGGATGACGTTTAAATTTTTACATTTTTAGGGGGTGGTGTTCGGATGGCGGCCATTTTGAAATGTCGGCCGCGTCAAATTTTTTTTTGCAAAAATGCTCGGAATAGTTAGCTGTACCAGTATACCAATTTTCATTGAAATTGCTTTGGCAATTACTGAGATCTGACAACGGCCATCATTTTTTTTCAACGGCGGCCATTTTGAAAATGGCGGCCATTTTGAAAATTTCAAAAGTGGATTGCACAACTTCAGGTCACCCTTAACATGTTCCCAAAGTTTCATTTCGATCGGTTAAAAGATGAGCGAGAAAACGAGCGGACAACATTGCGAGGGGAAAACATAAGAAATATGAAAATAATAATAATAATAAAATTTACGTTTCCCGAAACGTTGAAGTCGCCTCCCGTTCCGCACTTTTGACCGAGTAGAGGGAACTAAAAGTCAAGAGCACAACTTCATAACATGAGCTTTCAGTTGGCCAAGTTTCATTTCGATCGGTTAAAAGATGAGCGAGAAAACGAGCAAACTTTAAAACGGCCGCCATTTTGAAACCGGAAGTCGGACAAAAAATTTTTTTTGCAAAAATGCTCAGGATAGTTAGCTGTATCAGTATACCAATTTTTATTGAAATTGCTCTGGCCATAACTGAGATCTGACAACGGCCGCCATTTTGTAAAACTTTAAAACGGCCGCCATTTTGAAACCGGAAGTCGGACAAAAATTTTGAAAATAGTGGCACACTCAGGGTATCATAAGCTACCTGTATACCAAATTTCGTCTAAATCGGATGACGTTTAAATTTTTACATTTTTAGGGGGGTGGTGTTCGGATAACGGCCATTTTGAAATGTCGGCCGCGTCAAATTTTTTTTTTGCAAAAATGCTCGGGATAGTTAGCTGTACCAGTATACCAATTTTCATTGAAATTGCTTTGGCAATTACTGAGATCTGACAACGGCCGTCATTTTTTTCAACGGCGGCCATTTTGAAAATGGCGGTTATTTTGAAAATTTCAAAAGTGGATTGCACAACTTCAGGTCACCTTTAACATGTTCCCAAAGTTTCATTTCGATCGGTTAAAAGATGAGCGAGAAAACGAGCGGACAACATTGCGAGGGGAAAAAGGAAAACATAAGAAATATGAAAATAATAATAATTAAACATGATTGTGTTGGGATGCCAACACAGAAGTCGCCCAAATCCCCATGGATAGTATTCCATTCAAATCAGTACATCAAAATACCTCTAGAAATCAAATTTCGTTAAAATCGGACAAAGTTGATGTTTTTGGGTGCGGGTGTGGTAAAACGGCGGCCATTTTAAAATGGCGGCTTTTGCATCAAATTTGTTTTCGCCATACTGCTCAGGATGGTTAACTCTACCAGTGTACCAATTTTCATTAAAATCCATCCACCCATCTCCGAGATCTGAGAGGGGGCCAAAAATCTTTAACGGCGGCCATTTTGAAAATGGCGGCCATTTTTTAAAATTTCAAAAGTGGATGGCACACCTCTGAGTGACACTCCACCCACCTCAGCAGGTTCAGTACATCAAAATACGTCTAGAAATCAAATTTCGTTGAAATCGGACAAAGTTGACGTTTTTGGGGGGCGGGTGTGGTAAAACGGCGGCCATTTTAAAATGGCGGCGTTCGCATCAAATTTTTTTTCGCCACACTGCTCAGGATGGTTAACTCTACCAGTGTACCAATTTTCATTAAAATCCATCCAGCCATCTCCGAGATCTGAGAGGGAGCCAAAAATCTTTAATGGCGGCCATTTTGAAAATGGCGGCCATTTTGAAAATTTCAAAAGTGGATGGCACCCCTCTGAGTGACCCTCCACCCACCTCAGCAGGTTTTATCTTGATTGGTCGAAGCGTTTTCAAAAAATGTGTCGGACAAGTTCATGATTAAGAAAAATGTGTGGAAAAGAATAATAATAATAAATAATAATAATAATAAGAAACGGTGCAAACACAATAAGTCGCCCAAAAAAATTTTTTTTGGGCGACTTAATAATAATAAGAAACGGAGTAAAAACAATAAGTCGCCCGACACTTCGTGGTCGGCGACTTAATAATAAGAAACGGAGTAAAAACAATAAGTCGCCCGACACTTCGTGGTCGGCGACTTAATAATTAAAATTTACGTTTCGCGAAACGTGAAGTCTCCCAAACGAAGTTACTGATAGTCCTGTGCAGCCTGTGAATCACCTTATATTTGACTTTACAGGTTGCTATTCACCTAGATTTCAAATTCTAATAAAATTGAAAAAAATGGTAAATTTTCAAATTTTACTGGTATTCTGTTGACACAGACAGATTGCACCATTCAACTCGCCATAACAAATTTACTTTAAGAACCCAATTTCATTGAATTCCAACGTTGTTGATTTTTTGCCGATTTGGCAACTTCGGCGGCCATTTTACAAAAAATAGCGCGTCATATAAAAATTCTGAGTTGACCATTGAACTCGACATACTAAATTTACTTTAGGAACCAATTTTCATTGAGTTCCGACAATGTTGAATTTTTGCCGATTTGGCGACTTTGGTGGCCATTTTTAAAAAAATGGCGGGTCGTATAAAAAATCTGAGTGTACCGTTGAACTCGGCATACCAAATTTACTTTTAGAACCTATTTTCGTTGAATTATGACAATGTTGAATTTTTGCCCATTTGGCAACTTTGGCGGCCATTTTACAAAAAATGGCGCGTCGTATAAAAATTCTGAGTTGACCATTGGACTCGGCATACCAAATTTACTGTTAAAACCCATTTTCGTTGAAATCCGACAAACTTGAATTTTTGGCGATTCGGCGGCCATTTTGAAAATGGCGGCCGGTTCGCGCGCGATTTTTTGCCAAAAATAAATCAAGACCACTATGCTGAACCTACATACCAAGTTTCATCGAAATCCATCTGGCGGTTCTCCGGGAACTGCATTTTGGCGGGAAAACTTAAATGGCGGCCATTTTGAAAGTGGCGGCCATCTTGGAAATTCCGAAAGATGATTGCACATCTAGCCAATAGGGTCTAACATCCTACCAAGTTTCAAATTGATCCCATTTACGGTTTCTGAGAAAAGTGTCGGAAATCTCTACGGGGAAACCAGAAGAAGAATAATAATAATAATAATATGAAACAGAGTAAAAACAATAAGTCTCCAAACTTCGTTTGGGAGACTTAATAAGAAACGGAGTAAAAACAATAAGTCGCCCGACACTTCGTGGTCGGCGACTTAATAAGAAACGGAGTAAAAACAATAAGTCGCCCGACACTTCGTGGTCGGCGACTTAATAAGAAACGGAGTAAAAACAATAAGTCGCCCGACACTTCGTGGTCGGCGACTTAATAACTAGTGCTGATTGTGTTGGGATGCCAACACAGAATGTCTCCCAAACGACCCCCATTGCCACTATAATCCCCATGGATAGTATTTCATTCAAATCAGTACATTAAAATATGCCTAGAAATCAAATTTTGTTGAAATCGGACAAAGTTGACTTTTTCCTGCAGTAAAATGGCCGCCATTTTGAAACAGGAAGTCGGACAAAACATTTTTAAATAGTGGCACACTTAGGGTATCATAAGCTACCTGTATATTAAATTTCGTCTAAATCGGATGACGTTTAAATTTTTACATTTTTAGGGGGGTGGTGTTCGGATGGCGGCCATTTTGAAATGTCGGCCGTGTCAAAAATTTTTTTTGCAAAAATGCTCGGGATAGTTAGCTGTACCAGTATACCAATTTTCATTTAAATTGCTTTGGCAATTACTGAGATCTGACAACGGCCGTAATTTTTTTCAACGGCGGCCATTTTGAAAATGGCGGCCATTTTGAAAATTTCAAAAGTGGATTGCACAACTTCAGGTCACCCTTAACATGTTCCCAAAGTTTCATTTCGATCGGTTAAAAGATGAGCGAGAAAACGAGCGGACAACATTGCGAGGGGAAAACATAAGAAATATGAAAATAATAATAATAATAATAATAATAATAATAAGAAACGGAGTAAAAACAATAAGTCGCCCGACACTTCGTGGTCGGCGACTTAATTAAACATGATTATGATCTTATGGATCATAACTGGCTCCCAAACGACCCCCGTGGACACTGGAGTGCAGACATCCATTCACAGCAACTTTATCTACCATGAAACCAAGTTTCGTGCAAATCGGAGCATTTTTCAATTTTGTCGACCATCTTGGATTCAAAATGGCCGCCATAGAAAGTCCAACATGTGCGTCATATGGTGCGGTATAACATACTCTACTTATGTTCCAATTTTCATTGAAATCCGTTAACTTTTGGATTTTTAAGGATTTATTTTCATTTTCAAAATGGCCGCCATTTTAAGATGGCCGCCGTGTTCAAATTCAAATTTTGATGACTAACATCTGATCGCAACACGGTTATCTTCCTAAAAACCAAGTTTCGTGCGATTCCAAGCATTTTGAATTTTTGGCGGCCATCTTGGATTCAAAATGGCCGCCATAAAAAGTCAACATGTGCGTTATATGGTTAGGTATGACATACTCTACTTATATTCCAATTTTCATCGAAATACGTTAACTTTTGGATTTTTAAGGATTTTTTTCATTTTTAAAATGGCCGCCATTTCAAGATGGCCGCCATTTTAAAAATTTTAAACCTGAAAGGCACAATTCCACATCATGACCTATTTTTGTGTGAAGTTTCATTTGGATCCCATTTACGGTCTCTGAGAAAACAGCCGGACAAAATTCAGGCGGAAAGTGGAAGAAAAAAAAAATAATAATAATAATAAGAAACGGAGCAAAAACAATATGTCTCCCAAACTTTCGTTTGGGAGCCATGATTAAAATTTACGTTTCCCGAAACGTTGAAGTCGCCTCCCGTTCCGCACTTTTGACCGAGTAGAGGGAACTAAAAGTCAAGAGCACAACTTCATAACATGAGCTTTCAGTTGGCCAAGTTTCATTTCGATCGGTTAAAAGATGAGCGAGAAAACGAGCAAACTTTAAAACGGCCGCCATTTTGAAACCGGAAGTCGGACAAAAATTTTTTTTTGCAAAAATGCTCAGGATAGTTAGCTGTATCAGTATACCAATTTTCATTGAAATTGCTCTGGCCATAACTGAGATCTGACAACGGCCGCCATTTTGTAAAACTTTAAAACGGCCGCCATTTTGAAACCGGAAGTCGGACAAAAATTTTGAAAATAGTGGCACACTCAGGGTATCATAAGCTACCTGTATACAAAATTTCGTTTAAATCGGATGACGTTTAAATTTTTACAGTTTTAGGGGGGTGGTGTTCGGATGGCGGCCATTTTGAAATGTCGGCCGCGTCAAATTTTTTTTTGCAAAAATGCTCGGGATAGGGAGCTGTATCAGTATACCAATTTTCATTGAAATTGCTTTGGCAATTACTGAGATCTCACAACGGCCGTCATTTTTTTTCAACGGCGGCCATTTTGAAAATGGCGGCCATTTTGAAAATTTCAAAAGTGGATTGCACAACTTCAGGTCACCCTTATTATGTTCCAAAAGTTTCATTTCGATCGGTTAAAAGATGAGCGAGAAAACGAGCGGACAACATTGCGAGGGGAAAAAGGAAAACATAAGAAATATGAAAATAATAATAATAATAAAATTTACGTTTCGCGAAACGTGAAGTCTCCCAAACGAAGTTACTGATAGTCCTGTGCAGCCTTTGTAACCTGAGAAAAAATAACCAAGCAACTTTAATGACCCAATTGCGTTGAATGCCAACGATGCTGAATTTTTGCAGATTCGGCAACTTTGGCGAATAAATGTTGTGCCAAGTACAGAGAATATATATCTGGTTTAATAAAGGGGATTTCAACCTTTTTCAAGTTATAATTAAGTTTATAACATTCAGAGGGATTAATAATGATAAGAAGGGGAAAACGAAGAAATAGTGTAAGAAAATTCTGATTGCACCATTCAACTCGCCATAACAAATTTACTTTAAGAACCCAATTTCATTGAATTCCAACGTTGTTGATTTTTTGCCGATTTGGCAACTTCGGCGGCCATTTTACAAAAAATAGCGCGTCATATAAAAATTCTGAGTTGACCATTGAACTCGACATACTAAATTTACTTTAGGAACCAATTTTCATTGAGTTCCGACAATGTTGAATTTTTGCCGATTTGGCGAATTTGGTGGCCATTTTTAAAAAAATGGCGGGTCGTATAAAAAATCTGAGTGTACCGTTGAACTCGGCATACCAAATTTACTTTTAGAACCTATTTTCGTTGAATTATGACAATGTTGAATTTTTGCCCATTTGGCAACTTTGGCGGCCATTTTACAAAAAATGGCGCGTCGTATAAAAATTCTGAGTTGACCATTGGACTCGGCATACAAAATTTACTGTTAAAACCCATTTTCGTTGAAATCCGACAAACTTGAATTTTTGGCGATTCGGCGGCCATTTTGAAAATGGCGGTCGGTTCGCGCGCGATTTTTTGCCAAAAATAAATCAAGACCACTATGCTGAACCTACATACCAAGTTTCATCGAAATCCATCTGGCGGTTCTCCGGGAACTGCATTTTGGCGGGAAAACTTAAATGGCGGCCATTTTGAAAGTGGCGGCCATCTTGGAAATTCCGAAAGATGATTGCACATCTAGCCAATAGGGTCTAACATCCTACCAAGTTTCAAATTGATCCCATTTACGGTTTCTGAGAAAAGTGTCGGAAATCTCTACGGGGAAACCAGAAGAAGAATAATAATAATAATAATAAGAAACAGAGTAAAAACAATAAGTCTCCAAACTTCGTTTGGGAGACTTAATAAGAAACGGAGTAAAAACAATAAGTCGCCCGACACTTCGTGGTCGTCGACTTAATAATAATAAGAAACGGAGTAAAAACAATAAGTCGCCCGACACTTCGTGGTCGGCGACTTAATTAAAATTTACGTTTCGCGAAACGTGAAGTCTCCCAAACGAGTTACTGATAGTCCTGTGCAGCCTGTGAATCACCTTATATTTGACTTTACAGGTTGCTATTCACCTATTTTACAAAAAATAGCGCGTCATATAAAAATTCTGAGTTGACCATTGAACTCGACATACTAAATTTACTTTAGGAACCAATTTTCATTGAGTTCCGACAATGTTGAATTTTTGCCGATTTGGCGACTTTGGTGGCCATTTTTAAAAAAATGGCGGGTCGTATAAAAAATCTGAGTGTACCGTTGAACTCGGCATACCAAATTTACTTTTAGAACCTATTTTCGTTGAATTATGACAATGTTGAATTTTTGCCCATTTGGCAACTTTGGCGGCCATTTTACAAAAAATGGCGCGTCGTATAAAAATTCTGAGTTGACCATTCGACTCGGCATACCAAATTTACTGTTAAAACCCATTTTCGTTGAAATCCGACAAACTTGAATTTTTGGCGATTCGGCGGCCATTTTGAAAATGGCGGCCGGTTCGCGCGCGATTTTTTGCCAAAAATAAATCAAGACCACTATGCTGAACCTTCATACCAAGTTTCATCGAAATCCATCTGGCGGTTGTCCGGGAACTGCATTTTGGCGGGAAAACTTAAATGGCGGCCATTTTGAAAGTGGCGGCCATCTTGGAAATTCCGAAAGATGATTGCACATCTAGCCAATAGGGTCTAACATCCTACCAAGTTTCAAATTGATCCCATTTACTGTTTCTGAGAAAAGTGTCGGAAATCTCTACGGGGAAACCAGAAGAAGAATAATAATAATAATTAAAATTTACGTTTCACGAAACGTTGAAGTCGCCTCCCGTTCCGCACTTTTGACCGAGTAGAGGGAACTTTGCAGTTATAAGCTTTAAAAATGTTAAAACTTACTCTACAACCGTACCAAATTTCAAAACTTTTCATCGAGCGGTTTTCCCGATATAAGCGATGTCCTAAATTATGACCCTTCAACTTTGAATGGCAACTGTGTCGCGTGCGGGGGGTATCGGTGAAAACGAAAAGTCAAGAGCACAACTTCATAACATGAGCTTTCAGTTGGCCAAGTTTCATTTCGATCGGTTAAAAGATGAGCGAGAAAAAGAGCGGACTACATTGCGAGGGGAAAAAGGAAAACATAAGAAATATGAAAATAATAATACTAACTAGTGCTGATTGTGTTGGGATGCCAACACAGAATGTCTCCCAAACGAACCCCCATTGCCACTATAATCCTTATGGATAGTATTTCATTCAAATCAGTACATTAAAATATGCCTAGAAATCAAATTTTGTTGAAATTGGACAAAGTTGACTTTTTCCTGCAGTAAAATGGCCGCCATTTTGAAACCGGAAGTCGGACAAAAAATTTTTAAATAGTGGCACACTCAGGGTATCATAAGCTACCTGTATACTAAATTTCGTCTAAATCGGATGACGTTTAAATTTTTGCATTTTTAGGGGGGTGGTGTTCGGATGGCGGCCATTTTGAAATGTCGGTCGCGTCAAATTTTTTTTTGCAAAAATGCTCAGGATAGTTAGCTGTATCAGTATACCAATTTTCATTGAAATTGCTTTGGCAATTACTGAGATCTAACAACGGTAGTCATTTTTTTTCAACGGCTGCCATTTTGAAAATGGCGGCCATTTTGAAAATTTCAAAAGTGGATTGCAAAACTTCAGGTCACCCTTAACATGTTCCCAAAGTTTCATCTTGATTGGACATTGCGTCTCTGAGAAAATGTGCGGACAAGATTGAACGGAAAGAAAAAAGAAAGAAAGAAGAAGAATAATAATAAGAAACCGGACAAAAACAATATGTCTCCCAAAACTTCGTTTGGGAGACATAATAATAAGAAACGGAGTAAAAACAATAAGTCGCCCGACACTTCGTGGTCGGCGACTTAATAATAAGAAACGGAGTAAAAACAATAAGTCGCCCGACACTTCGTGGTCGGCGACTTAACTAGTGCTGATTGTGTTGGGATGCCAACACAGAATGTCTCCCAAACGAACCCCCATTGCCACTATAATCCCCATGGATAGTATTTCATTCAAATCAGTACATTAAAATATGCCTAGAAATCAAATTTTGTTGAAATCGGACAAAGTTGACTTTATCATGCAGTAAAATGGCCGCCATTTTGAAACCGGAAGTCGGACAAAAAAATTTTAAATAGTGGCACACTCAGGGTATCATAAGCTACCTGAATACCAAATTTCGTCTAAATCGGATGACGTTTAAATTTTTACATTTTTACGGGGGTGGTGTTCGGATGGCGGCCACTTTGAAATGTCGGCCGCGTCAAATTTTTTTTGCAAAAATGCTCGGGATAGTTGGCTGTATCAGTATACCAATTTTCATTGAAATTGCTTTGGCAATTACTGAGATCTGACAACGGCCGTCATTTTTTTTCAACGGCGGCCATTTTGAAAATGGCGGCCATTTTAAAAATTTCAAAAGTGGATTGCACAACTTCAGGTCACCCTTAACATGTTCCCAAAGTTTCATCTTGATTGGACATTGCATCTCTGAGAAAATGTGCGGACAACATTGCAAGGGGAAAACATAAGAAATATGAAAATAATAATAATAATAATAAGAAACGGAGTAAAAACAATAAGTCGCCCGACACTTCGTGGTCGGCGACTTAATTAAACATGATTATGATCTTATGGATCATAACTGGCTCCCAAACGACCCCCATGGACACTGGAGTTCAGACATCCATTCACAGCAACTTGATCTACCATGAAACCAAATTTCGTGCAAATCGGAGCATTTTTCAATTTTGTCGGCCCTCTTGGATTCAAAATTGCCGCCATAGAAAGTCCAACATGTGCGTCATATGGTGCGGTATAACATACTCTACTTATATTCCAACTTTCATTGAAATCCGTTAACTTTTGGATTTTTAAGGATTTTTTTTCATTTTCAAAATTGCCGCCATTTTAAGATGGCCGCCGTGTTCAAATTCAAATTTTGATGACTAACATCTGATCGCAACACGGTTATCTTCCTAAAAACCAAGTTTCGTGCGATTCCGAGCATTTTTAATTTTTGGCGGCCATCTTGGATTCAAAATGGCCGCCATAAAAAGACAACATGTGCGTTATATGGTAAGGTATAACATACTCTACTTATATTCCAATTTTCATCGAAATACTTTAACTTTTGGATTTTTAAGGATTTTTTTCATTTTTAAAATTGCCGCCATTTTAAGATGGCCGCCGTGTTCAAATTCAAATTTTGATGACTAACATCTGATCGCAACACGGTTATCTTCCTAAAAACCAAGTTTCGTGCGATTCCGAGCATTTTGAATTTTTTGCGGCCATCTTGGATTCAAAATGGCCGCCATAAAAAGTCAACATGTGCGTTATATGGTAAGGTATAACACACTCTACTTATATTCCAATTTTCATCGAAATACGTTAACTTTTGGATTTTTAAGGATTTTTTTCATTTTTAAAATGGCCGCCATTTCAAGATGGCCGCCATTTTAAAAATTTTAAACCTGAAAGGCACAATTCCACATCATGACCTATTTTTGTGTGAAGTTTCATTTGGATCCCATTTACGGTCTCCGAGAAAACAGCCGGACAAAATTCAGGCGGAAAGTGGAAGAAAAAAAAAATAATAATAATTAAACATGATTGTGTTGGGATGCCAACACAGAAGTCGCCCAAATCCCCATGGATAGTATTTCATTCAAATCAGTACTTCAAAATACCTCTAGAAATCAAATTTCGTTAAAATCAGACAAAGTTGATGTTTTTGGGGGCGGGTGTGGTAAAACGGCGGCCATTTTAAAATGGCGGCTTTTGCATCAAATTTGTTTTCGCCATACTGCTCAGGATGGTTAACTCTACCAGTGTATTAATTTTCATTAAAATCCATCCACCCATCTCCGAGATATGAGAGGGAACCAAAAATCTTTAATGGCGGCCATTTTGAAAATGGCGGCCATTTTGAAAATTTCAAAAGTGGATGGCACACCTCTGAGTGACCCTCCACCCACCTCAGCAGGTTCAGTACATCAAAATACGTCTAGAAATCAAATTTCGTTGAAATCGGACAAAGTTGACGTTTTTGGGGGGCGGGTGTGGTAAAACGGCGGCCATTTTAAAAAGGCGGCGTTCGCATCAAATTTTTTTTCGCCACACTGCTCAGGATGGTTAACTCTACCAGTGTACCAATTTTCATTAAAATCCATTCAGCCATCTCCGAGATCTGAGAGGGGGCCAAAAATCTTTAACGGCGGCCATTTTGAAAATGGCGGCCATTTTGAAAATTTCAAAAGTGGATGGCACCCCTCTGAGTGACCCTCCACCCACCTCAGCAGGTTTTATCTTGATTGGTCAAAGCGTTTTCAAAAAATGTGTCGGACAAGTTCATGATTAAGAAAAATGTGTGGAAAAGAATAATAATAATAATAATTAAACATGATTGTGTTGGGATGCCAACACAGAAGTCGCCCAAATCCCCATGGATAGTATTCCATTCAAATCAGTACATCAAAATACTTCTAGAAATCAAATTTCGTTAAAATCGGACAAAGTTGATGTTTTTGGGGGCAGGTGTGGTAAAACGGCGGCCATTTTAAAATGGCGGCTTTTGCATCAAATTTGTTTTCGCCACACTGCTCAGGATGGTTAACTCTACCAGTGTACCAATTTTCATTAAAATCCATCCACCCATCTCCGAGATCTGAGAGATGGCCAAAAATCTTTAACGGCGCCCATTTTGAAAATGGCGGCCATTTTGAAAATTTCAAAAGTGGATGGCACACCTCTGAGTGACCCTCCACCCACCTCAGCAGGTTCAGTACATCAAAATACGTCTAGAAATCAAATTTCGTTGAAATCGGACAAAGTTGACGTTTTTGGGGGGCGGGTGTGGTAAAACGGCGGCCATTTTAAAATGGCGGCGTTCGCATCAAATTTTTTTTCGCCACACTGCTCAGGATGGTTAACTCTACCAGTGTACCAATTTTCATTAAAATCCATTCAGCCATCTCCGAGATCTGAGAGGGGGCCAAAAATCTTTAACGGCGGCCATTTTGAAAATGGCGGCCATTTTGAAAATTTCAAAAGTGGATGGCACCCCTCTGAGTGACCCTCCACCCACCTCAGCAGGTTTTATCTTGATTGGTCAAAGCGTTTTCAAAAAATGTGTCGGACAAGTTCATGATTAAGAAAAATGTGTGGAAAAGAATAATAATAATAATAATAATAATAATAATAATAATAATAAGAAACGGTGCAAACACAATAAGTCTCCCAAAAAAAATTTTTTTGGGCGACTTAATAATTAAACATGATTGTGTTGGGATGCCAACACAGAAGTCGCCCAAATCCCCATGGATAGTATTCCATGCAAATCAGTACAGCTGTATATCAAAATACGTCTAGAAATCAAATTTCGTTGAAATCGGACAAAGTTGACTTTTTCGAGGGCGGTTGTGGTAAAACGGCGGCCATTTTAAAATGGCGGCTTTCGCATCAAATTTGTTTTCGCCACAATGCTCAGGATGGCTAACTCTACCAGTGTACCAATTTTCATTAAAATCCATCCACCCATCTCCGAGATCTGAGAGGGGGCCAAAAATCTTTAATGGCGGCCATTTTGAAAATGGCGGCCATTTTGAAAATTTCAAAAGTGGATGGCACACCTCTGAGTGACCCTCCACCCACCTCAGCAGGTTTTATCTTGACAGTACATCAAAATACGTCTAGAAATCAAATTTCGTTGAAATCGGACAAAGTTGACGTTTTTGGGGGGCGGGTGTGGTAAAACGGCGGCCATTTTAAAATGGCGGCTTTCGCATCAAATTTCTTTTCGCCACAATGCTCAGGATGGTTAACTCTACCAGTGTACCAATTTTCATTAAAATCCATCCACCCATCTCCGAGATCTGAGAGGGGGCCAAAAATCTTTAATGGCGGCCATTTTGAAAATGGCGGCCATTTTGAAAATTTCAAAAGTGGATGGCACACCTCTGAGTGACCCTCCACCCACCTCAGCAGGTTTTATCTTGACAGTACATCAAAATACGTCTAGAAATCAAATTTCGTTGAAATCGGACAAAGTTGACGTTTTTGGGGGGCGGGTGTGGTAAAACGGCGGCCATTTTAAAATGGCGGCGTTCGCATGAAATTTTTTTTCGCCACACTGCTCAGGATGGTTAACTCTACCAGTGTACCAATTTTCATTAAAATCCATCCAGCCATCTCCGAGATCTGAGAGGGGGCCAAAAATCTTTAACGGCGGCCATTTTGAAAATGGCGGCCATTTTGAAAATTTCAAAAGTGGATGGCACCCCTCTGAGTGACCCTCCACCCACCTCAGCAGGTTTTATCTTGATTGGTCAAAGCGTTTTCAAAAAATGTGTCGGACAAGTTCATGATTAAGAAAAATGTGTGGAAAAGAATAATAATAATAATAATAATAATAATAAGAAACGGTGCAAACACAATAAGTCTCCCAAAAAAAATTTTTTTGGGCGACTTAATAATAATAAGAAACGGTGCAAACACAATAAGTCTCCCAAAAAAAATTTTTTTGGGCGACTTAATAAGAAACGGAGCAAAAACAATATGTCTCCCAAACTTTCGTTTGGGAGCCATAATTAAAATTTACGTTTCCCGAAACGTTGAAGTCGCCTCCCGTTCCGCACTTTTGACCGAGTAGAGGGAACTAAAAGTCAAGAGCACAACTTCATAACATGAGCTTTCAGTTGGCCAAGTTTCATTTCGATCGGTTAAAAGATGAGCGAGAAAACGAGCAAACTTTAAAACGGCCGCCATTTTGAAACCGGAAGTCCGACAAAAAATTTTTTTTGCAAAATGCTCAGGATAGTTTGCTGTATCAGTATACCAATTTTCATTGAAATTGCTCTGGCCATAACTGAGATCTGACAACGGCCGCCATTTTGTAAAACTTTAAAACGGCCGCCATTTTGAAACCGGAAGTCGGACAAAACATTTTAAAATAGTGGCACACTTAGGGTATCATAAGCTACCTGTTTACCAAATTTCGTCTAAATCGGATGACGTTTAAATTTTTACATTTTTAGGGGGGTGGTGTTCGGATGGCGGCCATTTTGAAATGTCGGCCGCGTCAAATTTTTTTTTGCAAAAATGCTCGGGATAGTTAGCTGTACCAGTATACCAATTTTCATTGAAATTGCTTTGGCAATTACTGAGATCTGACAACGGCCGTCATTTTTTTCAACGGCGGCCACTTTGAAAATGGCGGCCATTTTGAAAATTTCAAAAGTGGATTGCACAACTTCAGGTCACCCTTAACATGTTCCCAAAGTTTCATTTCGATCGGTTAAAAGATGAGCGAGAAAACGAGCGGACAACATTGCGAGGGGAAAACATAAGAAATATGAAAATAATAATAATAATAATAAGAAACGGAGTAAAAACAATAAGTCGCCCGACACTTCGTGGTCGGCGACTTAATTAAAATTTACGTTTCGCGAAACGTGAAGTCTCCCAAACGAAGTTACTGATAGTCCTGTGCAGCCTGTGAATCACCTTATATTTGACTTTACAGGTTGCTATTCACCTAGATTTCAAATTCTAATAAAATTGAAAAAAATGGTAAATTTTCAAATTTTACTGGTATTCTGTTGACACAGACATGTTTCACCTGTCCCACATGAACGTTTGCCTAAAAGAGAATAACAAAAATAAAGTAAGTGGAGCGTGACGCCAGGGGCATACATATGAACATTGAAATGCTATTGCAATTGATGTAGACAAATGCTAATATGTAACTGCAGACAACATATCAATGGTCTACCATCAATGCTTCATATTAAACAGACACAAGAAACAAGAGGCCCTAAGGGTCCTGTATCGCTGACCTGGAATTTTTGCTATCAAGGAGCAATAGCTTATACAACAAGGAGCTGTTTGACAACTTCGGCCAATGAAGACTTTTGTAGTGCTTGATGAGCTGAACATTTCAGCAATTGAAAGTTTTTCTCTATCTACTATCGTTCTCAAGTTACAGGCAAAAAACACCCAAAATCGCTATTTTTGACTTTTCAAGAGAGATAACTATTACAAGAAGCAGTCTGACAAAGTCAAACCAATGGAGACTTTTGTAGAGCTTGATGAGCTGAGCATTTCAGCAAGTAAAAGTTTTTCTTCATCTACTATCGTTCTCAAGTTAAAGGCAAAAAAACCCCAAAAAATCGCTTTTTTGACATTTCAAGAGAGATAACTCCTACAAGGAGCCATATGACAACTTCGAACCATAAAGTCTTTTGTGGAGCTTGATGATCTGAACATTTTAGCAATTTAAAGTTTTTCTCTATCTACTATCGTTCTCAAGTTATAGGCAAACAAGAGGCCCCAGGGGGCCTGTATCGCTCACCTGGAATTTTTGCCATTTTTGCTCATACAAAAAGTCATATGTCAATTCAAACCAATTAAATTTTTTTTTCATCTACTATTGTTTTCCTGTTCCAGGTGACAAAATAACAATATATCCACAAAAATCGCTATTTTGGACCATTCAAGAGAGGTAACTCCTACAAGAAGTGGTCTGACAACTTTGACCCAATGGAGACTTTTGTAGAGTTTGATGAGCTAAACATTTTAGCAATTGCAAGGTTTTCTCTATCTTTTATCGTTCTCAAGTTATAGGCAAAAAACACCAAAAATCGCTATTTTTGACTTTCCAAGGGAGATAACTCCCACAAGGAGCAATCTGACAACTTTGACCTAATGAAGACTTTTGTAGAGCTTTTTCAAGTTATAATTAAGTTTATAACATTCAGAGGGCTTAATAATAATAAGAAGGGGAAAACGAAGAAATAGTGTAAGAAAATTCTGATTGCACCATTCAACTCGCCATAACAAATTTACTTTAAGAACCCAATTTCATTGAATTCCAACGTTGTTGATTTTTTGCCGATTTGGCAACTTCGGCGGCCATTTTACAAAAAATAGCGCGTCATATAAAAATTCTGAGTTGACCATTGAACGCGACATACTAAATTTACTTTAGGAACCAATTTTCATTGAGTTCCGACAATGTTGAATTTTTGCCGATTTGGCGACTTTGGTTGCCATTTTTAAAAAAATGGCGGGTCGTATAAAAAATCTGAGTGTACCGTTGAACTCGGCATACCAAATTTACTTTTAGAACCTATTTTCGTTGAATTATGACAATGTTGAATTTTTGCCCATTTGGCAAATTTGGCGGCCATTTTACAAAAAATGGCGCGTTGTATAAAAATTCTGAGTTGACCATTGGACTCGGCATACCAAATTTACTGTTAAAACCCATTTTCGTTGAAATCCGACAAACTTGAATTTTTGGCGATTCGGCGGCCATTTTGAAAATGGCGGCCGGTTCGCGCGCGATTTTTTGCCAAAAATAAATCAAGACCACTATGCTGAACCTACATACCAAGTTTCATCGAAATCCATCTGGCGGTTCTCCGGGCACTGCATTTTGGCGGGAAAACTTAAATGGCGGCCATTTTGAAAGTGGCGGCCATCTTGGAAATTCCGAAAGATGATTGCACATCTAGCCAATAGGGTCTAACATCCTACCAAGTTTCAAATTGATCCCATTTACGGTTTCTGAGAAAAGTGTCGGAAATCTCTACGGGGAAACCAGAAGAAGAATAATAATAATAATTAAAATTTACGTTTCGCGAAACGTGAAGTCTCCCAAACGAAGTTACTGATAGTCCTGTGCAGCCTGTGAATCACCTTATATTTGACTTTACCTTTTTCAAGTTATAATTAAGTTTATAACATTCAGAGGGCTTAATAATAATAAGAAGGGGAAAACGAAGAAATAGTGTAAGAAAATTCTGATTGCACCATTCAACTCGCCATAACAAATTTACTTTAAGAACCCAATTTCATTGAATTCCAACGTTGTTGATTTTTTGCCGATTTGGCAACTTCGGCGGCCATTTTACAAAAAATAGCGCGTCATATAAAAATTCAGAGTTGACCATTGAACTCGAAATACAAAATTTACTTTAGGAACCTATTTTCGTTGAATTATGACAATGTTGAATTTTTGCCCATTTGGCAACTTTGGCGGCCATTTTACAAAAAATGGCGCGTCGTATAAAAATTCTGAGTTGACCATTGGACTCGGCATACCAAATTTACTGTTAAAACCCATTTTCGTTGAAATCCGACAAACTTGAATTTTTGGCGATTCGGCGGCCATTTTGAAAATGGCGGCCGGTTCGCGCGCGATTTTTTGCCAAAAATAAATCAAGACCACTATGCTGAACCTACATACCAAGTTTCATCGAAATCCATCTGGCGGTTCTCCGGGAACTGCATTTTGGCGGGAAAACTTAAATGGCGGCCATTTTGAAAGTGGCGGCCATCTTGGAAATTCCGAAAGATGATTGCACATCTAGCCAATAGGGTCTAACATCCTACCAAGTTTCAAATTGATCCCATTTACGGTTTCTGAGAAAAGTGTCGGAAATCTCTACGGGGAAACCAGAAGAAGAATAATAATAAATATAGGTTCAATCGTTCTAAAGAACGATTAATAGGTTTTCCACTTCAAAAGAAGACCTTAAATAAATTACCTTGAAACCAAAAAGCTAAGAAACATACGTAATTTGTCTATAGCAATTAATAAGAACAAAAATTATTAAAGAACTATTTAGATATCTTTAAAAATAAGAAAGGTCATTAAATAGGACGTAAGAAAACTTGAATGACCTTGACAACTGATCTTTTAATCTACGTAAATATTACTTATAGGCAATAGCATTAAAAGAATAAGCCATTCAAAATACATAGTACCATGAAAAACATTTATAAAGGACTTTGACCTTGACTTTTACAGCATGACCTTGACCATGCTGAAGGTCAACAGTGATCAACATTGAAGATTTTATGCGAATATCTCTTAAAGTCATTGAGATATGACTACTTATAATATATACAAAAAAAATTAGAAAATGACCTTGATCTTTGACCTTGTATTTTTCAAGGTCAAGTGTCCCAATGGTCTATAGTGAAGACCCCATGCCTCTACTATCAATAGTTGATAAGCAATTAATGAAAAACTATTTATCAATGGTTGTAATGGGGGATAACTCCTATAAGATGAAGCCGGATCCTTTCCTTCTTAATAGAAAAAAGTTGCGCCTTTATGAGGCCAACATTTTTTCCATTTGAACTTATTGCCTATATTTTACCGTTTTAAAGAAATAGCGATGACAAGACAATGCAAAAATTTCAAATGTGACCTTGACCTTTGACCTTGAGTCCATTTTCAAGGTCAAGGTAAATGATGACTAATGATATAAGGTTTCATATATATATCTGTTATAGTTACTGAGATAAACTGATATAATGCAATTCACAATATATTTCAGGGGTCTAGGGGAGATAACTCTTGTAAAAATGTCAAATAAAAAAAGTGACGATTCAAGATCTTAATATGATACACATTTTGGTACAGGTTTCAGTTCTCTATCTATTATAGTAAAGGAGGAGATCTGTACACAACGCAATATCAAAAATTAGAATGTAACCTTGACCTTTGACCTTGTGACCTTTTTCAAGGTCAAGGTCAATGATGACCAACTGTGAAATATCTAGTCTCTATCATCTCTGGTTCATGAGTTACTATGGTAAAAAATGTACTTGCAATAAATAAGGAGAAATAACTCCTATAAGAAGGTGAAAATTTCTTTAATGCGATATGTTATAAAGTGTCGCAATCCTTCGCTTAACATTTTGGAACAACTTTTATTGCGATATCTTTTACAGTTTCAAAGTTAATCTGCACACAAGCTTTTTTATGACAGGGGAAATAACTCCGTAAAGAATAAGTGTTCGGTCTGCCAGGGTCAACTGCGAAAGCGTAATGTTTCATACATCCATAGTACAAAATATCTTTACGACATGTCGCGAAACAAAATTTATAATGGGAAAAGAAAACTTGGCGGAAAAAAAGAATAAATATAGGTTCAATCGTTCTAAAGAACGATTAATAGGCTTTCCACTTCAAAAGAAGACCTTAAATAAATGACCTTGAAACCAAAAAGCTAAGAAACATACGTAATTTGTCTATAGCAATTAATGAGAACAAAAATTATTAAAAAACTATTTAGATATCTTTAAAAATAAGAAAGGTCATTAAATAGGACGTAAGGAAACTTGAATGACCTTGACAACTGATCTTTTAATCTACGTAAATATTACTTATAGGCAATAGCATTAAAAGAAGAAGCCATTCAAAATACATAGTACCATGAAAAACATTTATAAAGGACTTTGACCTTGACTTTTACAGCATGACCTTGACCATGCTGAAGGTCAACAGTGATCAACATTGAAGATTTTATGCCAATATCTCTTAAAGTCATTAAGATATGACTACTTAAAATATATACAAAAAATTAGAAAATGACCTTGACCTTTGACCTTTTATTTGTTTTCAAGGTCAAGGGTCCTAATGATCCATAGTGAAGACCCCATGCCTCTACTATCAATAGTTGATAAGTAATTAATGAAAAACTAATTATCAATGGGTGTAATGGGGGATAACTCCTATAAGATGAAGCCGGATCCTTTCCCTTTAAATAGAAAAAAGTTGCGCCTTTATGAGACCAACATTTTATCCATTATAACTTATAGCCTATCTTTTACCGTTTCAAAGTAATAGCGATGACAAGACAATGCCAAAATTTCAAACGTGACCTTGACCTTTGACCTTGTGTCCATTTTCAAGGTCAAGGTCAATGATGACCAATGATATAAGGTTTCATATATATATCTGTTATAGTTACTGAGATATAGTGATATAATGCAATTCACAATACATTTTATTGGTCTAGGGGAGATAACTCTTATAAAAATGTCAAATAAAAAAGTGACGATTCAAGATCTTAATATGATACACATTTTGGTAAAGGTTTCAGTTCTCTATCTGTTATAATAAAGGAGGAGATCTGCACACAACCAAGGGTCAAAAATTAGAACATGACCTTGACCTTTGACCTTGTGACCTTTTTCAAGGTCAAGGTCAATGATGACCAATTGTGAAATATCTAGTCAATATCACCTCTGGTTCATGAGTTACAATGGTACAAATTGTACTTCCAATAAATAAGGGGAAATAACTCCTACAAGGAGTCGTCAAAATACTTTGCGCGATATGTAACAAATTGTCGCAATCCATAGCTGACCATTTTGCAACAACTTTTATTGTGAAATCTTTTACGGTTTCATAGTTTATCTGCACACAAGCTTTTCTGTAACAGGGGAGATAACTCCGTAAATAAAAAGTGTTCAGTCTGCCAGGGTTAACTGCGAAAGCGTAATGTCTCATACATCCATAGTACAAAATGTCTTTACGACATGTCGTGAAACAAAATTTATAATGGGATAACAAAACTTGGCGGAAAAAAAATAAGAATAAATATAGGTTCAATCGTTCTAAAGAACGATTAATAGGCTTTCCACTTCAAAAGAAGACCTTAAATAAATGACCTTGAAACCAAAAAGCTAAGAAACATATGTAATTTGTCTATAGCAATTAATAAGAACAAAAATTTTTAAAAAACTATTTAGATATCTTTAAAAATAAGAAAGGTCATTAAATAGGACGTAAGAAAACTTGAATGACCTTGACAACTGATCTTTTAATCTACGTAAATATTACTTATAGGCAATAGCATTAAAAGAAGAAGCCATTCAAAATACATAGTACCATGAAAAACATTTATAAAGGACTTTGACCTTGACTTTTACAGCATGACCTTGACCATGCTGAAGGTCAACAGTGATCAACATTGAAGATTTTATGCCAATATCTCTTAAAGTAATTAAGATATGACTACTTATAATATATACAAAAAATTAGAAAATGACCTTGACCTTTGACCTTGTATTTGTTTTCAAGGTCAAGGGTCCTAATGATCCATAGTGAAGACCCCATGCCTCTACTATCAATAGTTGCTAAGTAATTAATGAAAAACTAATTATCAATGGTTGTAATGGGGGATAACTCCTATAAGATGAAGCCGGATCCTTTCCCTTTAAATAGAAAAAAGTTGCGCCTTTATGAGACCAACATTTTATCCATTATAACTTATAGCCTATCTTTTACCGTTTCAAAGTAATAGCGATGACAAGACAATGCCAAAATTTCAAACGTGACCTTGACCTTTGACCTTGTGTCCATTTTCAAGGTCAAGGTCAATGATGACCAATGATATAAGGTTTCATATATATATCTGTTATAGTTACTGAGATATAGTGATATAATGCAATTCACAATACATTTTATTGGTCTAAGGGAGATAACTCGTATAAAAATGTCAAATAAAAAAGTGACGATTCAAGATCTCAATATGATACACATTTTGGTAAAGGTTTCAGTTCTCTATCTATTATAGTAAAGGAGGAGATCTGCACACAACCAAGGGTCAAAAATTAGAACATGACCTTGACCTTTGACCTTGTGACCTTTTTCAAGGTCAAGGTCAATGATGACCAACTGTGAAATATCTAGTCTATATCACCTCTGGTTCATGAGTTACAATGATACAAATTTTACTTCCAATAAATAAGGGGAAATAACTCCTATAAGAAGGTGAAAAATTCTTTAATGCAATATGTTATAAAGTGTCGCAATCCTTAGCTGAACATTTTGGAACAACTTTCATTGCGAAATCTTTTACGGTTTCATAGTTTATCTGCACACAAGCTTTTTATGACAGTGGAAATAACTCCGTAAAGAAAAAGTGTTCGGTGTCACAGGGTTAACTGCGCAAGCGTAATGTCTCATACATCCATAGTACAAAATATCTTTACGACATGTCGCGAAACAAAATTTATAATGGGATAACAAAACTTGGCGGAAAAAAAATAAGAATAAATATAGGTTCAATCGTTCTAAAGAACGATTAATAGGCTTTCCACTTCAAAAGAAGACCTTAAATAAATGACCTTGAAACCAAAAAGCTAAGAAACATATGTAATTTGTCTATAGCAATTAATAAGAACAAAAATTATTAAAAAAACTATTAAGATATCTTTAAAAATAAGAAAGGTCATTAAATAGGACGTAAGAAAACTTGAATGACCTTGACAACTGATCTTTTAATCTACGTAAATATTACTTATAGGCAATAGCATTAAAAGAAGAAGCCATTCAAAATACATAGTACCATGAAAAACATTTATAAAGGACTTTGACCTTGACTTTTACAGCATGACCTTGACCATGCTGAAGGTCAACAGTGATCAACATTGAAGATTTATGCCAATATCTCTTAAAGTCATTAAGATATGACTACTTATAATATATACAAAAAATTAGAAAATGACCTTGACCTTTGACCTTGTATTTGTTTTCAAGGTCAAGGGTCCTAATGATCCATAGTGAAGACCCCATCCCTCTATTATCAATAGTTGATAAGTAATTAATGAAAAACTAATTATCAATGGTTGTAATGGGGGATAACTCCTATAAGATGAAGCTGGATCCTTTCCCTCTAAATAGAAAAAAGTTGCGCCTTTATGAGACCAACATTTTATCCATTATAACTTATAGCCTATCTTTTACCGTTTCAAAGTAATAGCGATGACAAGACAATGCCAAAATTTCAAACGTGACCTTGACCTTTGACCTTGTGTCCATTTTCAAGGTCAAGGTCAATGATGACCAATGATATAAGGTTTCATATATATATCTGTTATAGTTACTGAGATATAGTGATATAATGCAATTCACAATACATTTTATTGGTCTAGGGGAGATAACTCTTATAAAAATGTCAAATAAAAAAAGTGACGATTCAAGATCTCAATATGATACACATTTTGGTAAAGGTTTCAGTTCTCTATCTATTATAGTAAAGGAGGAGATCTGCACACAACCAAGGGTCAAAAATTAGAACATGACCTTGACCTTTGACCTTGTGACCTTTTTCAAGGTCAAGGTCAATGATGACCAACTGTGAAATATCTAGTCTATATCACCTCTGGTTCATGAGTTACAATGGTACAAATTGTACTTCCAATAAATAAGGGGAAATAACTCCTATAAGAAGGTGAAAAATTCTTTAATGTGATATGTTATAAAGTGTCGCAATCCTTAGCTGAACATTTTGGAACAACTTTCATTGCGAAATCTTTTACGGTTTCATAGTTTATCTGCACACAAGCTTTTTATGACAGGGGAAATAACTCCGTAAAGAAAAAGTGTTCGGTGTCACAGGGTTAACTGCGAAAGCGTAATGTCTCATACATCCATAGTACAAAATATCTTTACGACATGTCGCGAAACAAAATTTATAATGGGATAACAAAACTTGGCGGAAAAAAAATAAGAATAATAAGAAACAGACTAATAACAGTAAGTCTTTCCACTGGAAAGTGGAAAGCCTTAAATATAGGTTCATTTGTGACTTCGCCACAAATAATCATGGCTTACCACTTCCATCGACATTTTTTACACCGCGGCGTAAAAAAATTTCAGTTTTTTTTTGGTTTTTTCTATATAAAACACCATAACTGCATAAAATATACGTGAAACGTAGCAGAAAAGCATGCAAAAATGATATGTCACATCCTAGGCTCGAACCGACGATGTCAGTCTTGCCAGCCCTCGTTGATACCACTGGACCACGGAAGACGATATGCAGAAAGTCAAATTTTGACGTATATATACCTTCAATGTGTTTTCTACATTTAAAATACAAAGACATTTTGTAATGTTTTCGTGTATTTACCAATGAAATAAATAAGAAAGACAGAAAATTCTATGATTTTTATTTATGAAATACAAATAGAACACATTGATTTGACTGGTCGAGACGTCTGATGTCACGTGACAATGCTACATATTATCGTGGACTTATAAAAAAAAAAAAAAAAAAAAATAGAAAACAGGCGTCATACGTACTGTATACATATGATCGCCGTCAACAATGATGCAATTTTGACAGTTTAATGTTACTTTCAATTCATTGTAAAAGGAAAAACGGATTTTTCTTCGGTGAAATACAGCAATCGTACGTACCAAACGACACTCGATCGCGCGCATTTTATTGTCATTTCAAAATAAATGCAAGTGGAAAAAATGTTTGTTTCAGCTAGAACAACTCACGAAGACACAATTCAGATGTATATTTCAAGGATTTATCAATGCACAAACATTCAACCGCTGAAATCTAAGGGGTCCCGATGGGGTCTCGACATTTGATTTTTTCTGCCGATTTTCGAGTTTGTTGACATTTATGCACATCCGAGATACATGGTTGGGGTAAAATCGACATTCTAAATCGATTGGCACCATTTTCGAAAAGCTAGGATTTATGGTTTTTCTGAAAATTGCGATTTTTGCATAAAAAACCTATCTTCAACTTTCATGACCTGGACATTTTTTTATCGTTCGTCAGAACGATTTCTACTGTAGCGACAATTTAGGGACATCGATCCCCGAACGATTTGGCGTCCATTTTGTTTCACCATTCTCTGTGGTCTAGGATGAAATCTGCACACTACATTCTTATGGGGTCCCCTTAGAAACACCCCCCCCTTTATTTTTACAGGCTGGCGGAATACCCTAAAATTCCCATGTTTTTGCCCATGCCTGGCACCAAATTGTATTGCGACATGTAGCAAGCTAAAAATACAAAGCGAATCCAAAGGTATAAAAATTCACATGTCGCTGTACTGAAACACAGGTGACCTTGACCTTTGACCTTGTGACCTTGCGCAAGGTCAAGGTGAAAGTTGACATTTTACTTATTACAAGTTATTGCCTATCTTTTACCGTTTCAAGGGAATAGCGATGGCGAGACAATGTCAAAATTTCAAACGTGACCTTGACCTTTGACCTTGTGTCCATTTTCAAGGTCAAGGTCAATGATGACCAATGATATTAGGTTTCATGTATATATCTGTTATAGTTACTGAGATATAGTGATCTAATGTAACTCACAATGCATATTATTGGTCTAAGGGGAGACAACTCTTATAAAATGTCAAATAAAAAAAGTGACGATTCAAGATCTTAATATGATACACATTTTGGTAAAGGGTTCAGTTCTCTATCTATTATAGTAAAGGAGGAGATCTGCACACAACAAAGGGTCAAAAATTAGAACATGACCTTGACCTTTGACCTTGTGACCTTTTTCAAGGTCAGGGGCAATGATGACCAACTGTGAAATATCTAGTCTTTATCACATCTGGTTCATGAGTTACTATGGTCAAAAATGTACTTGCAATAAATAAGGGGAAATAACTCCTATAAGAAGGTGAAAAATTCTTCACTGCGATATGTTATAAAGTGTCGCAATCCTTCGCTGAACATTTTGGAACAACTTTCATTGCGACATCTTTTGCGGTTTCAAAGTTTATCTGCACACAAGCTTTTTTATGACAGGGGAAATAACTCCGTAAAGAAAAAGTGTTCGGTCTGCCAGGGTTAACTGCGAATGCGTAATGTCTCATACATTCATAGTACAAAATGTCTTTACGACATGTCGCGAAACAAAATTTATAATGGGATAACAAAACTTGGCGGAAAAAAAATAAGAATAATAAGAAACAGACTAATAACAGTAAGGCATTCCACTCGGAAGTGGAAAGCCTTAATAAGAAACAGACTAATAACAGTAAGTCTTTCCACTGGAAAGTGGAAAGCCTTAATAATAAGAAACAGACTAATAACAGTAAGTCTTTCCACTCGGAAAGTGGAAAGCCTTAATAAGAAACAGACTAATAACAGTAAGTCTTTCCACTGGAAAGTGGAAAGCCTTAATAATTAAAGTTCCTTTCTTCCTTCGGAAGAAAAAATCATGTTTTCCACATCAAGCGACATTTTTTACACCGCAGCGTAAAAAAAAAATGTTTTTTTTCTATATAAAAGTACATAACTGCACAAAATATACGTGAAACGTAGCAGAAAACCATGCAAAAATGACTTGTCACATCCTAGTATCGAACTCAGGATGTCAGTATTGCCAGCTCAGCGCTCTATCCACTGCGCCACGGAAGCTTGTTGATGACATATCAAATTTTGACGTATATATACCTTCTATGTGTTTTCTACATTTAAAATACAAAGACATTTTATATTGTTTTCGTGTATTTACAAATGAAATAAATAAGAAAGACAGAAAATTCTTTGATTTTTATTTATGAAATACATATAGAACGCTTTGATTTGACTGGTTACTTCGTCCTTCGTCACGTGATATCGAGGTATAATATCGCGGACTTAGTATATTATATTCTTTTGGGGGGAGAGACTTTATACTACGCAGATGCATATTACATATGATCGCGATATACATAAAAATGTCATCAAGATCACGGCTCAGGAGGTCAACAATTATGCAGTTGTGATCAACGTTGGAATATTACGTTCAATGCATTGTAAAAGGCAACGGATTTTCACCAAAAGGAAGGAACAGACGACACATCGCGTGGACTTTATTGTGATTTCAAAATAAATGAAAGTACAAAACATGTTTGTTTCAGCTAGAACAACTCATGAAGACATAATTCAGATGTATATTTTAAGGATTTATCAATGCACAAACATTCAACCGCTGAAATCTAGGGGGTACCGATTGGGTCTCGACATTTGATTTTTTCTGCCGATTTTCGATTTTGTTGACATTTATGCACATCCGAGATACTTGGTTGGGGTAAAATCGACATTCTAAATCGATTGGCGCCATTTTCGAAAGGCTAGGATTTATGGTTTTTCTGAAAATCGCGATTTTTGCATAAAAAACCTATCTTCAACTTTCATGACCTGGAAATTTTTTTATCGTTCGTCAGAATGATTTCTACTGTAGCGACAATTCAAGGACATCGATCCCCGAACTAATTGGCGTCCATTTTGTTTCACCATTCTCTGTGGTCTAGGATGAAATCTGCACACTACATTCTTATGGGGTCCCTTAGAAACACCCCCCCCCCCCCCCTTTATTTTTGCAGGCTGGCGGAATACCCTAAAATTCCCCATGTTTTTGCCCATGCCTGGCACCAAATTGTATTGCGACATGTAGCAAGCTAAAAATACAAAGCGAATCCAAAGGTACAAAAATTCACATGTCGCTGTACTGAAACACAGGTGACCTTGACCTTTGACCTTGTGACCTTGGGCAAGGTCAAGGTGAAAGTTGACCTTTTACCTATTACAAGTTATTGCCTATCTTTTACCGTTTCAAGGGAATAGCGATGGCGAGACAATGTCAAAATTTCAAACGTGACCTTGGCCTTTGACCTTGTGTCCATTTTCAAGGTCAAGGTCAATGATGACCAATGATATAAGGTTCCATGTATATATCTGTTATAGTTACTGAGATATAGTGATCTAATGTAACTCACAATGCATATTATTGGTCTAAGGGGAGACAACTCTTATAAAATGTCAAATAAAAAAAGTGACGATTCAAGATCTTAATATGATACACATTTTGGTAAAGGTTTCAGTTCTCTATCTATTATAGTAAAGGAGGAGATCTGCACACAACAAAGGGTAAAAAATTAGAACTTGACCTTGACCTTTGACCTTGTGACCTTTTTCAAGGTCAAGGTCAATGATGACCAACTGTGAAATATCTAGTCTTTATCACCTCTGGTTCATGAGTTACTCTGGTCAAAAATGTACTTGCAATAAATAAGGGGAAGTAACTCCTATAAGAAGGTGAAAATTTCTTTAATGCGATATGTTATAAAGTGTCGCAATCCTTCGCTGAACATTTTGGAACAACTTTTATTGCGATATCTTTTACAGTTTCAAAGTTAATCTGCACACAAGCTTTTTTATGACAGGGGAAATAACTCCGTAAAGAAAAAGTGTTCGGTGTGACAGGGTCAACTGCGAAAGCGTAATGTCTCATACATTCATAGTACAAAATGTCTTTACGACATGTCGCGAAACAAAATTTATAATAAGGAAAAAAAGTTGGCGGAAAAAAAATAAGAATAATAATAATAATAAGAAACAGACTAATAACAGTAAGTCTTTCCACTGGAAAGTGGAAAGCCTTAATAATAAACAGACGAATTACAAGAAGGTTTTCCACTGGAAAGTGGAAAACCTTAATAAGAAACAGAGTAAAAACAATAAGTCTCCAAACTTCGTTTGGGAGACTTAATAATAAGAAACAGAGTAAAAACAATAAGTCTCCAAACTTCGTTTGGGAGACTTAATAATAAGAAACAGAGTAAAAACAATAAGTTTCCAAACTTCGTTTGGGAGACTTAATTAAAATTTACGTTTCCCGAAACGTTGAAGTCGCCTCCTGTTCCGCACTTTTGACCGAGTAGAGGGAACTAAAAGTCAAGAGCACAACTTCATAACATGAGCTTTCAGTTGGCCAAGTTTCATTTCGATCGGTTAAAAGATGAGCGAGAAAACGAGCAAACTTTAAAACGGCCGCCATTTTGAAACCGGAAGTCGGACAAAAAATTTTTTTTGCTAAAATGCTCAGGATAGTTAGCTGTATCAGTATACCAATTTTCATTGAAATTGCTCTGGCCATAACTGAGATCTGACAACGGCGCCATTTTGTAAAACTTTAAAACGGTCGCCATTTTGAAACCGGAATTCGGACAAAACATTTTGAAATAGTGGCACACTTAGGGTATCATAAGCTACCTGTATACCAAATTTCGTCTAAATCGGATGACGTTTAAATTTTTACATTTTTAGGGGGGTGGTGTTCGGATGGCGGCCATTTTGAAATGTCGGCCGCGTCAAATTTATTTTTGGAAAAATGCTCGGGATAGTTAGCTGTACCAGTATACCAATTTTCATTGAAATTGCTTTGGCAATTACTGAGATCTGACAACGGCCATCATTTTTTTCAACGGCATCCATTTTGAAAATGGCGGCCATTTTGAAAATTTCAAAAGTGGATTGCACAACTTCAGGTCACCCTTAACACGTTCCCAAAGTTTCATTTTGATCGGTTAAAAGATGAGCGAGAAAACGAGCGGACAACATTGCGAGGGGAAAACATAAGAAATATGAAAATAATAATAATAATTAAAATTTACGTTTCACGAAACGTTGAAGTCGCCTCCCGTTCCGCACTTTTGACCGAGTAGAGCACAACTTCATAACATGAGCTTTCAGTTGGCCAAGTTTCATTTCGATCGGTTAAAAGATGAGCGAGAAAACGAGCGGACAACATTGCGAGGGGAAAAAGGAAAACATAAGAAATATGAAAATAATAATAATAATAATAAGAAACGGAGTAAAAACAATAAGTCGAACCCCCATTGCCACTATAATCCCCATGGATAGTATTTCATTCAAATCAGTACATTAAAATATGCCTAGAAATCAAATTTTGTTGAAATCTGACAAAGTTGACTTTTTCCTGCAGTAAAATGGCCGCCATTTTGAAACCGGAAGTCGGACAAAAAATTTTTAAATAGTGGCACACTCAGGGTATCATAAGCTACCTGAATACCATATTTCGTCTAAATCGGATGACGTTTAAATTTTTACATTTTTAGGGGGGTGGTGTTCGGATGGCGGCCATTTTGAAATGTCGGCCGCGTCAAATTTGTTTTTGTAAAAATGCTCGGGATAGTTAGCTGTATCAGTATACTAATTTTCATTGAAATTGCTTTGGCAATTACTGAGATCTGACAACGGCCGTCATTTTTTTTCAACGGCGGCCATTTTGAAAATGGCGGCCATTTTGAAAATTTCAAAAATGGATTGCACAACTTCAGGTCACCCTTAACATGTTCCCAAAGTTTCATCTTGATTGGACATTGCATCTCTGAGAAAATTGGCGGACAACATTGCGAGGGGAAAACATAAGAAATATGAAAATAATAATAATAAGAAACGGAGTAAAAACAATAAGTCGCCCGACACTTCGTGGTCGGCGACTTAATAAGAAACGGAGTAAAAACAATAAGTCGCCCGACACTTCGTGGTCGGCGACTTAATAATAAGAAACGGAGTAAAAACAATAAGTCGCCCGACACTTCGTGGTCGGCGACTTAATAATAAGAAACGGAGTAAAAACAATAAGTCGCCCGACACTTCGTGGTCGGCGACTTAATAATAATAATAAGAAACGGAGTAAAAACAATAAGTCGCCCGACACTTCGTGGTCGGCGACTTAATTAAAATTTACGTTTCCCGAAACGTTGAAGTCGCCTCCCGTTCCGCACTTTTGACCGAGTAGAGGGAACTAAAAGTCAAGAGCACAACTTCATAACATGAGCTTTCACTTGGCCAAGTTTCATTTCGATCGGTTAAAAGATGAGCGAGAAAACGAGCAAACTTTAAAACGGCCGCCATTTTGAAACCGGAAGTCGGACAAAAAATTTTTTTTGCAAAAATGCTCAGGATAGTTAGCTGTATCAGTATACCAATTTTCATTGAAATTGCTCTGGCCATAACTGAGATCTGACAACGGCCGCCATATTGTAAAACTTTAAAACGGCCGCCATTTTGAAGCCGGAAGTCGGACAAAACATTTTTAAATAGTGGCACACTTAGGGTATCATAAGCTACCTGTATACCAAATTTCGTCTAAATCGGATGACGTTTAAATTTTTACATTTTTAGGGAGGTGGTGTTCGGATGGCGGCCATTTTGAAATGTCGGCCGCGTCACATTTTTTTTTTCAAAAATGCTCGGGATAGTTAGCTGTACCAGTATACCAATTTTCATTGAAATTGCTTTGGCAATTACTGAGATCTGACAACGGCCGTCATTTTTTTCAACGGCGGCCATTTTGAAAATGGCGGCCATTTTGAAAATTTCAAAAGTGGATTGCACAACTTCAGGTCACCCTTAACATGTTCCCAAAGTTTCATTTCGATCGGTTAAAAGATGAGCGAGAAAACGAGCGGACAACATTGCGAGGGGAAAAAGGAAAACATAAGAAATATGAAAATAATACTAATAAAATTTACGTTTCGCGAAACGTGAAGTCTCCCAAACGAAGTTACTGATAGTCCTGTGCAGCCTGTGAATCACCTTATATTTGACTTTACAGGTTGCTATTCACCTAGATTTCAAATTCTAATAAAATTGAAAAAAAATGGTAAATTTTCAAATTTTACTGGTATTCTGTTGACACAGACAGATTGCACCATTCAACTCGCCATAACAAATTTACTTTAAGAACCCAATTTCATTGAATTCCAACGTTGTTGATTTTTTGCCGATTTGGCAACTTCGGCGGCCATTTTACAAAAAATAGCGCGTCATATAAAAATTCTGAGTTGACCATTGAACTCGACATACTAAATTTACTTTAGGAACCAATTTTCATTGAGTTCCGACAATGTTGAATTTTTGCCGATTTGGCGACTTTGGTGTCCATTTTTAAAAAAATGGCGGGTCGTATAAAAAATCTGAGTGTACCGTTGAACTCGGCATACCAAATTTACTTTTAGAACCTATTTTCGTTGAATTATGACAATGTTGAATTTTTGCCCATTTGGCAACTTTGGCGGCCATTTTACAAAAAATGGCGCGTCGTATAAAAATTCTGAGTTGACCATTGGACTCGGCATACCAAATTTACTGTTAAAACCCATTTTCGTTGAAATCCGACAAACTTGAATTTTTGGCGATTCGGCGGCCATTTTGAAAATGGCGGCCGGTTCGCGCGCGATTTTTTGCCAAAAATAAATCAAGACCACTATGCTGAACCTACATACCAAGTTTCATCGAAATCCATCTGGCGGTTCTCCGGGAACTGCATTTTGGCGGGAAAACTTAAATGGCGGCCATTTTGAAAGTGGCGGCCATCTTGGAAATTCCGAAAGATGATTGCACATCTAGCCAATAGGGTCTAACATCCTACCAAGTTTCAAATTGATCCCATTTACGGTTTCTGAGAAAAGTGTCGGAAATCTCTACGGGGAAACCAGAAGAAGAATAATAATAATTAAAATTTACGTTTCCCGAAACGTTGATGTCGCCTCCCGTTCCGCACTTTTGACCGAGTAGAGGGAACTAAAAGTCAAGAGCACAACTTCATAACATGAGCTTTCAGTTGGCCAAGTTTCATTTCGATCGGTTAAAAGATGAGCGAGAAAACGAGCAAACTTTAAAACGGCCGCCATTTTGAAACCGGAAGTTGGACAAAAATTTTTTTTCCAAAAATGCTGAGGATAGTTAGCTGTATCAGTATACCAATTTTCATTGAAATTGCTCTGGCCATAACTGAGATCTGACAACGGCCGCCATTTTGTAAAACTTTAAAACGGCCGCCATTTTGAAACCGGAAGTCGGACAAAACATTTTTAAATAGTGGCACACTTAGGGTATCATAAGCTACCTGTATACCAAATTTCGTCTAAATCGGATGACGTTTAAATTTTTGCATTTTTAGGGGGGTGGTGTTCGGATGGCGGCCATTTTGAAATGTCGGCCGCGTCAAATTTTTTTTTGCAAAAATGCTCGGGATAGTTAGCTGTACCAGTATACCAATTTTCATTGAAATTGCTTTGGCAATTACTGAGATCTGACAACGGCCGTCATTTTTTTCAACGGCGGCCATTTTGAAAATGGCGGCCATTTTGAAAATTTCAAAAGTGGATTGCACAACTTCAGGTCACCCTTAACATGTTCCCAAAGTTTCATTTCGATCGGTTAAAAGATGAGCGAGAAAACGAGCGGACAACATTGCGAGGGGAAAAAGGAAAACATAAGAAATATGAAAATAATAATAATAATAATAATAAGAAACGGAGTAAAAACAATAAGTCGCCCGACACTTCGTGGTCGGCGACTTAAATATAGGTTCAATCGTTCTAAAGAACGATTAATAGGCTTTCCACTTCAAAAGAAGACCTTAAATAAATGACCTTGAAACCAAAAAGCTAAGAAACATACGTAATTTGTCTATAGCAATTAATAAGAACAAAAATTATTTAAAAACTATTTAGATATCTTTAAAAATAAGAAAGGTCATTAAATAGGACGTAAGAAAACTTGAATGACCTTGACAACTGATCTTTTAATCTACGTAAATATTACTTATAGGCAATAGCATTAAAAGAAGAAGCCATTCAAAATACATAGTACCATGAAAAACATTTATAAAGGACTTTGACCTTGACTTTTACAGCATGACCTTGACCATTCTGAAGGTCAACAGTGATCAACATTGAAGATTTTATGCCAATATCTCTTAAAGTCATTAAGATATGACTACTTATAATATATACAAAAAATTAGAAAATGACCTTGACCTTTGACCTCGTATTTGTTTTCAAGGTCAAGGGTCCTAATGATCCATAGTGAAGACCCCATGCCTCTATTATCAATAGTTGATAAGTAATTAATGAATAACTAATTATCAATGGTTGTAATGGGGGATAACTCCTATAAGATGAAGCCGGATCCTTTCCCTCTAAATAGAAAAAAGTTGCGCCTTTATGAGACCAACATTTTATCCATTATAACTTATAGCCTATCTTTTACCGTTTCAAAGTAATAGCGATGACAAGACAATGCCAAAATTTCAAACGTGACCTTGACCTTTGACCTTGTGTTCATTTTCAAGGTCAAGGTCAATGATGACCAATGATATAAGGTTTCATATATATATCTGTTATAGTTACTAAGATATAGTGATATAATGCAATTCACAATATATTTTATTGGTCTAGGGGAGATAACTCTTATAAAAATGTCAAATAAAAAAAGTGACGATTCAAGATCTCAATATGATACACATTTTGGTAAAGGTTTCAGTTCTCTATCTATTATAGTAAAGGAGGAGATCTGCACACAACCAAGGGTCAAAAATTAGAACATGACCTTGACCTTTGACCTTGTGACCTTTTTCAAGGTCAAGGTCAATGATGACCAACTGTGAAATATCTAGTCTATATCACCTCTGGTTCATGAGTTACAATGGTACAAATTTTACTTCCAATAAATAAGGGGAAATAACTCCTACAAGGAGTCGTCAAAATACTTTGCGCGATATGTAACAAATTGTCGCAATCCATAGCTGACCATTTTGCAACAACTTTTATTGCGAAATCTTCTACGGTTTCATAGTTTATCTGCACACAAGCTTTTCTGTAACAGGGCAGATAACTCCGTAAAGAACAAGTGTTCGGTGTGCCAGGGTCAACTGCGAAAGCGTAATGTCTAATACATCCATAGTACAAAATGTCTTTACGACATGTCGCGAAACAAAATTTATAATGGGAAAAAAAAGTTGGCGGAAAAACAATAAGAATAAATATAGGTTCAATCGTTCTAAAGAACGATTAATAGGCTTTCCACTTCAAAAGGAGACCTTAAATAAAT
Source organism: Limnoperna fortunei (assembly GCA_944474755.1). NCBI lineage: Eukaryota > Metazoa > Mollusca > Bivalvia > Mytilida > Modiolidae > Limnoperna > Limnoperna fortunei. The sequence goes on along the minus strand of OX104120.1, from coordinate 32,700,538 downwards.
GACCTTGAAGCCAAAAAGCTAAGAAACATACGTAATTTGTCTATACCAATTAATAAGAACAAAAATTATTAAAAAAACTATTTAGATATCTTTAAAAATAAGTAAGGTCATTAAATAGGACGTAAGAAAACTTGAATGACCTTGACAACTGATCTTTTAATCTACGTAAATATTACTTATAGGCAATAGCATTAAAAGAATAAGCCATTCAAAATACATAGTACCATGAAAAACATTTATAAAGGACTTTGACCTTGACTTTCACAGCATGACATTGACCATGCTGAAGGTCAACAGTGATCAATATTGAAGATTTTATGCCAATATCTCTTAAAGTCATTAAGATATGACTACTTATAATATATACACAAAATTAGAAAATGACCTTGACCTTTGACCTTGTATTTGTTTTCAAGGTCAAGGGTCCTAATGATCCATAGTGAAGACCCCATGCCTCTACTATCAATAGTTGATAAGTAATTAATGAAAAACTAATTATCAATGGTTTTAATGGGGGATAACTCCTATAAGATGAAGCCGGATCCTTTCCCTTTATATAGAAAAAAGTTGCGCCTTTATGAGACCAACATTTTATCCATTATAACTTATAGCCTATCTTTTACCGTTTCAAAGTAATAGCGATGACAAGACAATGCCAAAATTTCAAACGTGACCTTGACCTTTGACCTTGTGTCCATTTTCAAGGTCAAGGTCAATGATGACCAATGATATAAGGTTTCATATATATATCTGTTATAGTTACTGAGATATAGTGATATAATGCAATTCACAATACATTTTATTGGTCTAGGGGAGATAACTCTTATAAAAATGTCAAATAAAAAAAGTGACGATTCAAGATCTCAATATGATACACATTTTGGTAAAGGTTTCAGCTCTCTATCTATTATAGTAAAGGAGGAGATCTGCACACAACCAAGGGTCAAAAATTAGAACATGACCTTGACCTTTGACCTTGTGACCTTTTTCAAGGTCAAGGTCAATGATGACCAACTGTGAAATATCTAGTCTATATCACCTCTGGTTCATGAGTTACAATGGTACAAATTGTACTTCCAATAAATAAGGGGAAATAACTCCTACAAGAAGTCGTCAAAATACTTTGCGCCATATGTAACAAATTGTCGCAATCCATAGCTGACCATTTTGCAACAACTTTTATTGCAAAATCTTTTACGGTTTCATAGTTTATCTGCACACAAGCTTTTCTGTAACAGGGGAGATAACTCCGTAAAGAACAAGTGTTCGGTGTGCCAGGGTCAACTGCGAAAGCGTAATGTCTCATACATCCATAGTACAAAATGTCTTTACGACATGTCGCGAAACAAAATTTATAATGGGAAAAGAAAACTTGGCGGAAAAAAATAAGAATAATAATAAGAAACAGAAGAATAACAAGAAGGCTTTCCACTCGGAAAGTGGAAAGCCTTAATAATAATAATAATAAATATAGGTTCAATCGTTCTAAAGAACGATTAATAGGCTTTCCACTTCAAAAGAAGACCTTAAATAAATGACCTTGAAACCAAAAAGCTAAGAAACATACGTAATTTGTCTATAGCAATTAATAAGAATAAAAATTATTAAAAAACTATTAAGATATCTTTAAAAATAAGAAAGGTCATTAAATAGGACGTAAGAAAACTTGAATGACCTTGACAACTGATCTTTTAATCTACGTAAATATTACTTATAGGCAATAGCATTAAAAGAATAAGCCATTCAAAATACATAGTACCATGAAAAACATTATAAAGGACTTTGACCTTGACTTTTACAGCATGACCTTGACCATGCTGAAGGTCAACAGTGATCAACATTGAAGATTTTATGCCAATATCTCTTAAAGTCATTAAGATATGACTACTTATAATATATACAAAAAATTAGAAAATGACCTTGACCTTTGACCTTGTATTTGTTTTCAAGGTCAAGGGTCCTAATGATCCATAGTGAAGACCCCATGCCTCTACTATCAATAGTTGATAAGTAATTAATGAAAAACTAATTATCAATGGTTGTAATGGGGGATAACTCCTATAAGATGAAGCCGGATCCTTTCCCTTTAAATAGAAAAAAGTTGCGCCTTTATGAGACCAACATTTTATTCATTATAACTTATAGCCTATCTTTTACCGTTTCAAAGTAATAGCGATGACAAGACAATGCCAAAATTTCAAACATGACCTTGACCTTTGACCTTGTGTCCATTTTCAAGGTCAAGGTCAATGATGACCAATGATATAAGGTTTCATATATATATCTGTTATAGTTACTGAGATATAGTGATATAATGCAATTCACAATACATTTTATTGGTCTAAGGGAGATAACTCTTAAAAAAATGTCAAATAAAAAAAGTGACGATTCAAGATCTCAATATGATACACATTTTGGTAAAGGTTTCAGTTCTCTATCTATTATAGTAAAGGAGGAGATCTGCACACAACCAAGTGTCAAAAATTAGAACATGACCTTGACCTTTGACCTTGTGACCTTTTTCAAGGTCAAGGTCAATGATGACCAACTGTGAAATATCTAGTCTATATCACCTCTGGTTCATGAGTTACAATGGTACAAATTGTACTTCCAATAAATAAGGGGAAATAACTCCTACAAGGAGTCGTCAAAATATTTTGCGCGATATGTAACAAATTGTCGCAATCCAGAGCTGACCATTTTGCAACAACTTTTATTGCGAAATCTTTTACGGTTTCATAGTTTATCTGCACACAAGCTTTTCTGTAACAGGGGAGATAACTCCGTAAAGAACAAGTGTTCGGTGTGCCAGGGTTAACTGCGAAAGCGTAATGTCTAATACATTCATAGTACAAAATGTCTTTATGACATGTCGCGAAACAAAATTTATAATGGGAAAAAAAAGTTGGCGGAAAAACAATAAGAATAATAATAATAATAATAATAAGAAACAGACTAATAACAATAAGTCTTTCCACTGGAAAGTGGAAAGCCTTAATAAGAAACAGACTAATAACAATAAGTCTTTCCACTGGAAAGTGGAAAGCCTTAATAATAATAAGAAACAGAGTAAAAACAATAAGTCTCCAAACTTCGTTTGGGAGACTTAATTAAAATTTACGTTTCCCGAAACGTTGAAGTCGCCTCACGTTCCGCACTTTTGACCGAGTAGAGCACAACTTCATAACATGAGCTTTCAGTTGGCCAAGTTTCATTTCGATCGGTTAAAAGATGAGCGAGAAAACGAGTAAACTTTAAAACGGCCGCCATTTTGAAACCGGAAGTCGGGCAAAAAATTTTTTTGCAAAAATGCTCAGGATAGTTAGCTGTATCAGTATACCAATTTTCATTGAAATTGCTCTGGCCATAACTGAGATCTGACAACGGCCGCCATTTTGTAAAACTTTAAAACGGCCGCCATTTTGAAACCGGAAGTCGGACAAAACATTTTTAAATAGTGGCACACTTAGGGTATCATAAGCTACCTGTATACCAAATTTCGTCTAAATCGGATGACGTTTAAATTTTTACATTTTTAGGGGGGTGGTGTTCGGATGGCGGCCATTTTGAAATGTCGGCCGCGTCAAATTTTTTTTTGCAAAAATGCTCGGGATAGTTAGCTGTACCAGTATACCAATTTTCATTGAAATTGCTTTGGCAATTACTGAGATCTGACAACGGCCGTCATTTTTTTCAACGGCGGCCATTTTGAAAATGGCGGCCATTTTGAAAATTTTAAAAGTGGATTGCACAACTTCAGGTCACCCTTAACATGTTTCCAAAGTTTCATTTCGATCGGTTAAAAGATGAGCGAGAAAACGAGCGGACAACATTGCGAGGGGAAAACATAAGAAATATGAAAATAATAATAATAATTAAAATTTACGTTTCCCGAAACGTTGAAGTCGCCTCCCGTTCCGCACTTTTGATCCCCATGGATAGTATTTCATTCAAATCAGTACATTAAAATATGCCTAGAAATCAAATTTTGTTGAAATCGGACAAAGTTGACTTTTTCCTGCAGTAAAATGGCCGCCATTTTGAAACCGGAAGTCGGACAAAACATTTTTAAATAGTGGTACACTTAGGGTATCATAAGCTACCTGTATACCAAATTTCGTCTAAATCGGATGACGTTTAAATTTTTACATTTTTAGGGGGGGTGTTCGGATGGCGGCCATTTTGAAATGTCGGCCGCGTCAAATTTTTTTTTGCAAAAATGCTCGGGATAGTTAGCTGTACCAGTATACCAATTTTCATTGAAATTGCTTTGGCATTTACTGAGATCTGACAACGGCCGTCATTTTTTTTCAACGGCGGCCATTTTGAAAATGGCGGCCATTTTGAAAATTTCAAAAGTGGATTGCACAACTTCAGGTCACCCTTAACATGTTCCCAAAGTTTCATTTCGATCGGTTAAAAGATGAGCGAGAAAACGAGCGGACAACATTGCGAGTGGAAAAAGGAAAACATAATAATAATAATAATTAAAATTTACGTTTCCCGAAACGTTGAAGTCGCCTCCCGTTCCGCACTCTTGACCGAGTAGAGGGAACTAAAAGTCAAGAGCACAACTTCATAACATGAGCTTTCAGTTGGCCAAGTTTCATTTCGATCGGTTAAAAGATGAGCGAGAAAACGAGCAAACTTTAAAACGGCCGCCATTTTGAAACCGGAAGTCGGACAAAAATTTTTTTTTGCAAAAATGCTCAGGATAGTTAGCTGTATCAGTATACCAATTTTCATTGAAATTGCTCTGGCCATAACTGAGATCTGACAACGGCCGCCATTTTGTAAAACTTTAAAACGGCCGCCATTTTGAAACCGGAAGTCGTACAAAACATTTTTAAATAGTGGCACACTTAGGGTATCATAAGCTACCTGTATACCAAATTTCGTCTAAATCGGATGACGTTTAAATTTTTACATTTTTAGGGGGGTGGTGTTCGGATGGCGGCCATTTTGAAATGTCGGCCGCGTCAAATTTTTTTTCGCAAAAATGCTCGGGATAGTTAGCTGTACCAGTATACCAATTTTCATTGAAATTGCTTTGGCAATTACTGAGATCTGACAACGGCCGTCATTTTTTTCAACGGCGGCCATTTTGAAAATGGCGGCCATTTTGAAAATTTCAAAAGTGGATTGCACAACTTCAGGTCACCCTTAACATGTTCCCAAAGTTTCATTTCGATCGGTTAAAAGATGAGCGAGAAAACGAGCGGACAACATTGCGAGGGGAAAACATAAGAAATATGAAAATAATAATAATAATAATAATAATTAAAATTTACGTTTCCCGAAACGTTGAAGTCGCCTCCCGTTCCGCACTTTTGACCGAGTAGAGGGAACTAAAAGTCAAGAGCACAACTTCATAACATGAGCTTTCAGTTGGCCAAGTTTCATTTCGATCGGTTAAAAGATGAGCGAGAAAACGAGCAAACTTTAAAACGGCCGCCATTTTGAAACCGGAAGTCGGACAAAAATTTTCTTTTGCAAAAATGCTCAGGATAGTTAGCTGTATCAGTATACCAATTTTCATTGAAATTGCTCTGGCCATAACTGAGATCTGACAACGGCCGCCATTTTGTAAAACTTTAAAACGGCCGCCATTTTGAAACCGGAAGTCGGACAAAAATTTTGAAAATAGTGGCACACTCAGGGTATCATAAGCTACCTGTATACCAAATTTCGTCTAAATCGGAAGACGTTTAAATTTTTACAGTTTTAGGGGGGTGGTGTTCGGATGGCGGCCATTTTGAAATGTCGGCCGCGTCAAATTTTTTTTTTGCAAAAATGCTCGGGATAGTTAGCTGTACCAGTATACCAATTTTCATTGAAATTGCTTTGGCAATTACTGAGATCTGACAACGGCCTTCATTTTTTCAACGGCGGCCATTTTGAAAATGGCGGCCATTTTGAACATTTTAAAAGTGGATTGCACAACTTCAGGTCACCCTTATTATGTTCCTAAAGTTTCATTTCGATCATTTAAAAGATGAGCGAGAAAACGAGCGGACAACATTGCGAGGGGAAAAAGGAAAACATAAGAAATATGAAAATAATAATAATAATAATAAGAAACGGAGTAAAAACAATAAGTCGCCCGACACTTCGTGGTCGGCGACTTAATAATAATAAGAAACGGAGTAAAAACAATAAGTCGCCCGACACTTCGTGGTCGGCGACTTAATTAAACATGATTGTGTTGGGATGCCAACACAGAAGTCGCCCAAATCCCCATGGATAGTATTCCATTCAAATCAGTACATCAAAATAACTCTAGAAATCAAATTTCGTTAAAATCGGACAAAGTTGATGTTTTTGGGGGCGGGTGTGGTAAAACGGCGGCCATTTTAAAATGGCGGCTTTCACATCAAATTTGTTTTCGCCATACTGCTCAGGATGGTTAACTCTACCAGTGTACCAATTTTCATTAAAATCCATCCACCCATCTCCGAGATCTGAGAGGGGGCCGAAAATCTTTAACGGCGGCCATTTTGAAAATGGCGGCCATTTTGAAAATTTCAAAAGTGGATGGCACACCTCTGAGTGACCCTCCACCCACCTCAGCAGGTTTTATCTTGACAGTACATCAAAATACGTCTAGAAATCAAATTTCGTTGAAATCGGACAAAGTTGACATTTTTGGGGGGCGGGTGTGATAAAATGGCGGCGATTTTTAAATGGCGGCATTCGCATCAAATTTTTTTTCGCCACACTGCTCAGGATGGTTAACTCTACCAGTGTACCAATTTTCATTAAAATCCATCCAGCCATCTCCGAGATCTGAGAGGTCGCCAAAAATCTTTAATGGCGGCCATTTTGAAAATGGCGGCCATTTTGAAAATTTCAAAAGTGAATGGCACACCTCTGAGTGACCCTCCACCCACCTCAGCAGGTTTTATCTTGATTGGTCAAAGCGTGTTCAAAAAATGTGTCGGACAAGTTCATGATTAAGAAAAATGTGTGGAAAAGAATACTAATAATTAAAATTTACGTTTCCCGAAACGTTGAAGTCGCCTCCCGTTCCGCACTTTTGACCGAGTAGAGGGAACTAAAAGTCAAGAGCACAACTTCATAACATGAGCTTTCAGTTGGCCAAGTTTCATTTCGATCGGTTAAAAGATGAGCGAGAAAACGAGCAAACTTTAAAACGGCCGCCATTTTGAAACCGGAAGTCGGACAAAAAATTTTTTTTGCAAAAATGCTCAGGATAGTTAGCTGTATCACTATACCAATTTTCATTGAAATTGCTCTGACCATAACTGAGATCTGACCACGGCCGCCATTTTGTAAAACTTTAAAACGGCCGCCATTTTGAAACCGGAAGTCGGACAAAACATTTTTAAATAGTGGCACACTTAGGGTATCATAAGCTACCTGTATACCAAATTTCGTCTAAATCGGATGACGTTTAAATTTTTACATTTTTAGGGGGGTGGTGTTCGGATGGCGGCCATTTTGAAATGTCGGCCGCGTCAAAATTTTTTTTGCAAAAATGCTCGGGATAGTCAGCTGTACCAGTATACCAATTTTCATTGAAATTGCTTTGGCAATTACTGATATCTGACAACGGCCGTCATTTTATTCAACGGCGGCCATTTTGAAAATGGCGGCCATTTTGAAAATTTCAAAAGTGGATTGCACAACTTCAGGTCACCCTTAACATGTTCCCAAAGTTTCATTTCGATCGGTTAAAAGATGAGCGAGAAAACGAGCGGACAACATTGCGAGGGGAAAACATAAGAAATATGAAAATAATAATAATAATAATAATAATAATAAGAAACGGAGTAAAAACAATAAGTCGCCCGACACTTCGTGGTCGGCGACTTAATAATAATTAAACATGATTGTGTTGGGATGCCAACACAGAAGTCGCCCAAAACCCCATGGATAGTATTCCATGCAAATCAGTAAAGCTGTACATCAAAATACGTCTAGAAATCAAATTTCGTTGAAATCGGACAAAGTTGACGTTTTTGGGGGGCGGGTGTGGTAAAACGGCGGCCATTTTAAAATGGCGGCTTTCGCATCAAATTTGTTTTCGCCACACTGCTCAGGATAGTTAACTCTACCAGTGTACCAATTTTCATTAAAATCCATCCACCCATCTCCGAGATCTGAGAGGGGGCCAAAAATCTTTAATGGCGGCCATTTTGAAAATGGCGGCCATTTTGAAAATTTCAAAAGTGGATGGCACACCTCTGAGTGACCCTCCACCCACCTCAGCAGGTTTTATCTTGACAGTACATCAAAATACGTCTAGAAATCAAATTTCGTTGAAATCGGACAAAGTTGACATTTTTGGGGGCGGGTGTGATAAAATGGCGGCGATTTTAAAATGGCGGCGTTCGCATCAAATTTTTTTTCGCCACACTGCTCAGGATGGTTAACTCTACCAGTGTACCAATTTTAATTAAAATCCATCCACCCATCTCCGAGATCTGAGAGGTCGCCAAAAATCTTTAATGGCGGCCATTTTGAAAATGGCGGCCATTTTGAAAATTTCAAAAGTGAATGGCACACCTCTGAGTGACCCTCCACCCACCTCAGCAGGTTTTATCTTGATTGGTCAAAGCGTTTTCAAAAAATGTGTCGGACAAGTTCATGATTAAGAAAAATGTGTGGAAAAGAATAATAATAATTAAACATGATTGTGTTGGGATGCCAACACAGAAGTCGCCCAAATCCCCATGGATAGTATTCCATTCAAATCAGTACATCAAAATACCTCTAGAAATCAAATTTCGTTAAAATCGGACAAAGTTGATGTTTTTGGGGGCGGGTGTGCTAAAACGGCGGCCATTTTAAAATGGCGGCTTTTGCATCAAATTTGTTTTCGCCATACTGCTCAGGATGGTTAAGTCTACCAGTGTACCAATTTTCATTAAAATCCATCCACCCATCTCCGAGATCTGAGAGGGGGCCAAAAAATCTTTAACGGCGGCCATTTTGAAAATGGCGGCCATTTTGAAAATTTCAAAAGTGGATGGCACACCTCTGAGTGACCCTCCACCCACCTCAGCAGGTTCAGTACATCAAAATACGTCTAGAAATCAAATTTCGTTGAAATCGGACAAAGTTGACGTTTTTGGGGGGCGGGTGTGGTAAAACGGCGGCCATTTTAAAATGGCGGCGTTCGCATCAAATTTTTTTTCGCCACACTGCTCAGGATGGTTAACTCTACCAGTATACCAATTTTCATTAAAATCCATCCAGCCATCTCCGAGATCTGAGAGGGGGCCAAAAATCTTTAACGGCGGCCATTTTGAAAATGGCGGCCATTTTGAAAATTTCAAAAGTGAATGGCACCCCTCTGAGTGACCCTCCACCCACCTCAGCAGGTTTTATCTTGATTGGTCAAAGCGTTTTCAAAAAATGTGTCGGACAAGTTCATGATTAAGAAAAATGTGTGGAAAAGAATAATAATAATAATAATAATAATAATAATTAAACATGATTGTGTTGGGATGCCAACACAGAAGTCGCCCAAATCCCCATGGATAGTATTCCATGCAAATCAGTACAGCTGTACATCAAAATACGTCTAGAAATCAAATTTCGTTGAAATCGGACAAAGTTGACGTTTTTGGGGGGCGGGTGTGGTAAAACGGCGGCCATTTTAAAATGGCGGCTTTCGCATCAAATTTGTTTTCGCCACACTGCTCAGGATAGTTAACTCTACCAGTGTACCAATTTTCATTAAAATCCATCCACCCATCTCCGAGATCTGAGAGGGGGCCAAAAATCTTTAATGGCGGCCATTTTGAAAATGGCGGCCATTTTGAAAATTTCAAAAGTGGATGGCACACCTCTGAGTGACCCTCCACCCACCTCAGCAGGTTTTATCTTGACAGTACATCAAAATACGTCTAGAAATCAAATTTCGTTGAAATCGGACAAAGTTGACATTTTTGGGGGGCGGGTGTGATAAAATGGCGGCGATTTTAAAATGGCGGCATTCGCATCATATTTTTTTTCGCCACACTGCTCAGGATGGTTAACTCTACCAGTGTACCAATTTTCATTAAAATCCATCCACCCATCTCCGAGATCTGAGAGGTCGCCAAAAATCTTTAATGGCGGCCCTTTTGAAAATGGCGGCCATTTTGAAAATTTCAAAAGTGAATGGCACACCTCTGAGTGACCCTCCACCCACCTCAGCAGGTTTTATCTTGATTGGTCAAAGCGTTTTCAAAAAATGTGTCGGACAAGTTCACGATTAAGAAAAATGTGTGGAAAAGAATAATAATAATAATAATAATAATAATAATAATAATAATAAGAAACGGTGCAAAAACAATAAGTCTCCCAAAACTTGTTTTGGGCGACTTAATAATAATAATAAGAAACGGTGCAAACACAATAAGTCTCCCAAAAAAAATTTTTTTGGGCGACTTAATAATAATTAAAATTTACGTTTCCCGAAACGTTGAAGTCGCCTCCCGTTCCGCACTTTTGACCGAGTAGAGGGAACTAAAAGTCAAGAGCACAACTTCATAACATGAGCTTTCAGTTGGCCAAGTTTCATTTCGATCGGTTAAAAGATGAGCGAGAAAACGAGCAAACTTTAAAACGGCCGCCATTTTGAAACCGGAAGTCGGACAAAAAATTTTTTTTTGCAAAAATGCTTAGGATAGTTAGCTGTATCAGTATACCAATTTTCATTGAAATTGCTCTGGCCATAACTGAGATCTGACAACGGCCGCCATTTTGTAAAACTTTAAAACGGCCGCCATTTTGAAACCGGAAGTCGGACAAAAATTTTAAAAATAGCGGCACACTCAGGGTATCATAAGCTACCTGTATACCAAATTTCGTCTAAATCGGATGACGTTTAAATTTTTACATTTTTAGGGGGGTGGTGTTCGGATGGCGGCCATTTTGAAATGTCGGCCGCGTCAAATTTTTTTTTGCAAAAATGCTCGGGATAGTTAGCTGTACCAGTATACCAATTTTCATTGAAATTGCTTTGGCAATTACTGAGATCTGACAACGGCCGTAATTTTTTTTTCAACGGCGGCCATTTTGAAAATGGCGGCCATTTTGAAAATTTCAAAAGTGGATTGCACAACTTCAGGTCACCCTTAACATGTTCCCAAAGTTTCATTTCGATCGGTTAAAAGATGAGCGAGAAAACGAGCGAGCATTGCGAGGGGAAAAAGGAAAACATAATAATAATAAGAAACGGAGTAAAAACAATAAGTCGCCCGACACTTCGTGGTCGGCGACTTAATAAGAAACGGAGTAAAAACAATAAGTCGCCCGACACTTCGTGGTCGGCGACTTAATAATAAGAAACGGAGTAAAAACAATAAGTCGCCCGACACTTCGTGGTCGGCGACTTAATTAAAATTTACGTTTCGCCAAACGTGAAGTCTCCCAAACGAAGTTACTGATAGTCCTGTGCAGCCTGTGAATCACCTTATATTTGACTTTACCTTTTTCAAGTTATAATTAAGTTTATAACATTCAGAGGGCTTAATAATAATAAGAAGGGGAAAACGAAGAAATAGTGTAAGAAAATTCTGATTGCACCATTCAACTCGCCATAACAAATTTACTTTAAGAACCCAATTTCATTGAATTCCAACGTTGTTGATTTTTTGCCGATTTGGCAAATTCGGCGGCCATTTTACAAAAAATAGCGCGTCATATAAAAATTCTGAGTTGACCATTGAACTCGACATACTAAATTTACTTTAGGAACCAATTTTCATTGAGTTCCGACAATGTTGAATTTTTGCCGATTTGGCGACTTTGGTGGCCATTTTTAAAAAAATGGCGGGTCGTATAAAAAATCTGAGTGTACCGTTGAACTCGGCATACCAAATTTACTTTTAGAACCTATTTTCGTTGAATTATGACAATGTTGAATTTTTGCCCATTTGGCAACTTTGGCGGCCATTTTACAAAAAATGGCGCGTCGTATAAAAATTCTGAGTTGACCATTGGACTCGGCATACCAAATTTACTGTTAAAACCCATTTTCGTTGAAATCCGACAAACTTGAATTTTTGGCGATTCGGCGGCCATTTTGAAAATGGCGGCCGGTTCGCGCGCGATTTTTTGCCAAAAATAAATCAAGACCACTATGCTGAACCTACATACCAAGTTTCATCGAAATCCATCTGGCGGTTCTCCAGGAACTGCATTTTGGCGGGAAAACTTAAATGGCGGCCATTTTGAAAGTGGCGGCCATCTTTGAAATTCCGAAAGATGATTGCACATCTAGCCAATAGGGTCTAACATCCTACCAAGTTTCAAATTGATCCCATTTACGGTTTCTGAGAAAAGTGTCGGAAATCTCTACGGGGAAACCAGAAGAAGAATAATAATAAGGTCTTTCCCACTGTTCCTCTAAAGTGAGAAAATGTATATGATGCTTTGGGATTTTGTGTTTTGCTAAGCACAAAATGTCACTTCCAGTCATAAAAATGAGTTAATTGAGTATAGAAAGTGGTCCCGAGCCAAAAAATATATGGTTGTTAAGGACTTTCATTCCGTTGCTAGGGACAAAATGGCACTTCCGGTCATGATATGACATATTTCAGTACAGTACATCATTCTGATTCTAAAAATATATGGTTGCTAAGGACTTTTTATAACAGTTACCTTGTTGCTATGGTATGACCTTGACCTATGACCTTTGACCTTTTGCTCAAATTGAAGCTCTTTTCATGCTGATCACTTTAAACCTATATGTTTACTATTTTATCTCTAACCGTTTTCAAGTATTAACCAAAAAACCGATTAACCGAAACGCGTCAAGGGCAGTAACTCAAAAATGGTTCATTGTACAGCTTCGGGTCAAATGTACCAAATGAAGGTCTCAATAAGAGGAGTATTTTTCCCATTTATTATCTGCTTCTATCTTTTATGGTTTGTGAGATATAGTGCTAACAAGACCTATGGTGACTATTGACCTTGACATTTGACCTTTGACCTTAACATTTTTAAATGTAACAGATGTCACTTAGGATCAATGGTGGTGGTCCCAAGTCTCTAGGACTTACAGTTTTTGAGAAAAAAATTTTGACGCGTTGCGACATTTTTCAGATCAAAAACACGTAAACAGGAAGTCAATTGGGAAAAAAAATTTTGCATGACAAATCATCGCTATAGGACCAGCGACATTTTTTACACTTAAGATTTTAAGAATCGATTACGGTTTCTGAGTTCATCTGCTAACAAGGGTTTACAGTGTTGGGGCAGATAACTCTGTTTCTAAAAATAGATCAAGTTCACAGGGTGAACTGAGTCATCTGACAGTATGACCGATTAATGGTACCAAGTATGAAAATGATATGTCGCGACACTTTTTTGCAAATGATGGCGGAAAAAAAAAGAAAAATAATAATAATTAAAATGCCATTTGTTCTGAGAACAAATGAGAAGGTCTTTCCCACTGTTCCTCTAAAGTCAGAAAATATATGTGATGCTATGGGATTTGGTGTCTTTCTCAGCACAAAAAGTCACTGCCAGTCATAAAAATGAGTTATTTGAGTATAGAAAGTGGTCCCGAGCCAAAAAATATATGATTGTTAAGGACTTTCATTCAGTTGCTAGGGACAAATTGGCACTTCCGGTCATGATATGACATTTTTCAGTACAGTACATCATTCTGATTCTAAAAATATATGGTTGCTAAGGACTTTCTATAACAGTCGCCTTGTTACTATGGTATGACCTTGACCTATGACCTTTGACCTTTGGCTCAAATTGAAGCTCTTTTCATACTGATCACTTTAAACCTATATGTTTACTATATTATCTGTAACCGTTTTCAAGTTTTAACCAAAAACCGATTAACCGAAACGCGTCAAGGGCAGTAACTCAAAAATGGTTCATTGTACAGCTTTGGGTCAAATGTACCAAATGAAGGTCTCAATAAGAGGAGTATTTTTCCTATTTATTATCTGCTTCTATCTTTTATCGTTTGTGAGATATAGTGCTAACAAGACCTTCGGTGACCTTTGACCTTGACTTTTGACCTTTGACCTTGACATTTTTAAATGTAACATATGTCACTTAGGATCAATGGTGGTGGTCCTAAGTCTCTAGGACTTACGGTTTTTGAGAAAATAATTTTGACGCGTCGCGACATTTTTCAGGTCAAAAACACGTAAACAGGAAGTCGATTGGAAAAAAAGAATTTGCATGACAAATCATCGCTATAGGTCCAGCGACATTTTTTACACTTCAGATTTTAAGAATCGATTACGGTTTCTGAGTTTATCTGCTAACAAGGGTTTACGGTGTTGGGGCAGATAACTCTGTTACTAAAAATAGATCGGTTTCACAGGGTGAACTGAGTCATCTGACAGTATGACCGACTAATGGTACCAAGTATGAAAATGATATGTCGCGACACTTTTTTGCAAATGATGGCGGAAAAAAAAAGAAAAATAATAATAATAATAATTAAAACGCATTTGTTCCGAGAACAAATGTGAGGTCTTTCCCTGCATTTTGTTAGTGCTATGTCTAGGTATATGGTTGCTAATGGCTTTACAGTTAGTTGCTATGGTTTTTATGTACAAAGCAAGCAGTCCCAAGTGTGAAAATGTATGGTTGCTAAGGACTTTTAGTTTTTTGCTATGGACAAAATGTCACTTCCGGTCATAAAATATGATATTTGATAATATATGAATTCTGTTAGTGATCCCGATACAGTTTCCCATGCATTGTCTGCTTCAATTTTGTATCATTTTGAGTTATATTGAAAACAAAATTTAGCCGAAACCTGTCAAGGGCCATAACCTCGAAAACGGTTAGTCGAACGGTTTTCGATTATTTAAATCAAATGTAGATCTCAATGAGAGGAACATTTTTCTAATATATTGTCTGCTTCAATATTTTATGGTTTTAGAGTTATATTGAAAACAAAATTTAGCCGAAACCTGTCAAGGGCCATAACCTCGAAAACGGTTTGTCGCACAGTTTTCAACCAGTTATATCAAATGTAGATCTCAATGAGAGGAACATTTTTCTAATATATTGTCTGCTTCAATTTTTTATGGTTTTAGAGTTATATTGAAAACAAAATTTAGCCGAAAACTGTCAAGGGCCATAACCTCGAAAACGGTTAGTCGCACAGTTTTCGATACTTTATATCAAATGTAGATCTCAACGAGAGGAACATTTTTCTAATATATTGTCTGCTTCAATTTTTTATGGTTTTTGAGTTATATTGAAAACAAAATTTAGCCGAAAACTGTCAAGGGCCATAACCTTGAAAACGGTTAGTCGCACAGTTTTCGATACTGATATCAAATGTAGATCTCAACGAGAGGAACATTTTTTCTAATATATTGTCTGCTTCAATTTTTTATGGTTTTTGAGTTATATTGAAAACAAAATTTAGCCGAAACCTGTCAAGGGCCATAACCTCGAAAACGGTTTGTCACACAGTTTTCAACCCTATATATCAAATGTAGATCGCAAGGAGAGGAACATTTTTCTGGTATATTGTCTGCTTCAATTTTGTATAGTTTTTGAGTTATATTGCAAACAAAATTTCAATGGCGGCCATTTTGAAAATGGTTGACCGAAAAAAAATTTTGATGCGATAGCTGTAATTAGGACCCTCATATCTACTTGGAAACCAATTTTTGTGGAAATCGAACAACTTTGACATTTTCGACAAACTTCGCGTGAAAATCGCGTAAACAGGAAGTTGATCGAAAAGAATTTTTTTGCGTGATTAATCATTGCCAGAGGTCAGGAGACAATTTCCACACCTTAGAAATTTGATATCGGTTATGGTTTAAAAATTTAATTGAAAACAAGTGTAAACAGTGTTTGGGAAGATAACTCCGTTTCTAAAAATAGCTCGGTTTCGCAGGGTGACTCAGGTCGAGCCCAGCTAGTGTCGGTTAAGTGTGCCAAGTTTCAAAGCGATATGTCAAGACACTTTTTTGACATTTGTGGCAGAAAAAAAAAATTCGAGGCCTAAGGTCGAGGTCATATCTGAACTTTGACCTTGAGATTTTCTTTAAGGTCATGTCACAGAACAACAAATGGTGAAGACCCAAGGTGTTTTCGACTACGGTTTGCGTATTTTGTTGACAACCGGAGTCCCATTAAACATTCAAGGTATACCGCTCGCCTCCGCTCGACAAAATTTTTTGGCCAAATTATGGCACAAAGTTGTCTCAAAAGTTCCTTAACATTTATCACTTTTCAGTTTTTGTCTAAATTTTATAGTTTCTGAGTTGTTCTGATAACAAGGTTTTCGGTGTTTGGGCAGATAACTCTGTAAAAAAAAAGTTTTCGGTGTCGCAGGGTCAAATCTGAACAGGTCTTAAGAGTACGATACTTGGTTTAAAAGATCAAAATGATATGTTGCGAACTGTTTTTTATGCACTGTTTTGAAAATGTGGCGGAAAAAAAAGGAAGAATAATAATAATAATTAAAACGCATTTGTTCCGAGAACAAATGTGAGGTCTTTCCCTGCATTGTGTTAGTGTTATGTCTAGGTATATGTTTGCTAATGACTTTACAGTCAGTTGCTATGGTTTTTTTGTACAAAGCGAGTGGTCCCAAGTGAGAAAATGTATGGTTGCTAAGGGCTTTTAGTCGGTTGCTATGGACAAAATGTCACTTCCGGTTCGTACCTGAAACATTTTTTGTACATTTCGATGTGACGAACATTTTTCCCTTGTATTGTCTGCTTCAATTTTGTACGGTTTACCTGTTATTTTATAAAAACTGTTTACGGTATCGGCCATTTTGAAAATGGCTGCCCATAACAATTCGACTTTGGTCTTAAATCGAAGGGCTTGTTATGATGGTCACAAAAAACCCATATGTTTACTATATTATCTCTGACGGTTTTAAAGTTATAAGCCAAAAACTGATTAGCCGAAACCTTTCAAGGGCCATAACCTCGAAAACGGTTAGTCGCACAGTTTTCGACTATTTATATCAAATGTAGAACTCAATGAGAGGAACTTTTTTCTAATATATTGTCTGCTTCAATTTTTTTATGGTTTTCCAGTTATATTGAAAACAAAATTTAGCCGAAACCTGTCAAGGGCCATAACCTCGAAAACGGTTAGTCGCACAGTTTTCGATACTTATATCAAATGTAGATCTCAACGAGAGGAACATTTTTCTAATATATTGTCTGCTTCAATTTTTTATGGTTTTTGAGTTATATTGAAAACAAAATTTAGCCGAAACCTGTCAAGGGCCATAACCTCGAAAACGGTTTGTCACACAGTTTTCAACCCTATATATCAAATGTAGATCGCAAGGAGAGGAACATTTTTCTGGTATATTGTCTGCTTCAATTTTGTATAGTTTTTGAGTTATATTGAAAACAAAATTTCAATGGCGGCCATTTTGAAAATGGTTGCCCAAAAAAAAATTTTGCTCCGATAGATGTAATTGGGACCCTCATATCTACTTGGAAACCAATTTTTGTGGAAATCGAACAACTTTGACATTTTCGACAAACTTTGCATGAAAATCGCGTAAACAGGAAGTTGATCGAAAAGAATTTTTTTGCGTGATTAATCATTGTCAGAGGTCAGGAGACAATTTCCACACCTTAGAAATTTGATATCGGTTATGGTTTAAAAATTTAATTGAAAACAAGTGTAAACAGTGTTTGGGAAGATAACTCCGTTTCTAAAAATAGCTCGGTTTCGCAGGGTGACTCAGGTCGAGCCCAGCTAGTGTCGGTTAAGTGTGCCAAGTTTCAAAGCGATATGTCAAGACACTTTTTTGACATCTGTGGCAGAAAAAAAAAATTCGAGGCCTAAGGTCGAGGTCATATCTGAACTTTGACCTTGAGATTTTCTTTAAGGTCATGTCACAGAACAACAAATGGTGAAGACCCAAGGTGTTTTCGACTACGGTTTGCGTATTTTGTTGACAACCGGAGTCCCATTAAACATTCAAGGTATACCGCTCGCCTCCGCTCGACAAAATTTTTTGGCCAAATTATGGCACAAAGTTGTCTCAAAAGTTCCTTAACATTTATCACTTTTCAGTTTTTGTTTAAATTTTATAGTTTCTGAGTTGTTCTGATAACAAGGTTTTTGGTGTTTGGGCAGATAACTCTGTAAAGAAAAAGTTTTCGGTGTCGCAGGGTAAATTCTAATCAGGGTTTAGGTGTACGATACTTGGTATAAAAGATGAAAATGATATGTCGCGAAGTCTTTTCTACAGACTTGGCGGAAGAAAAAAAAATAAGAATAATAATAATAATGAAAGGTCATTTGTTCAAAGAACAAATGTGAGGTCTTTCCCGGTATGGTAAATAAGGGGATTCTGTTGACGTTTTGTCTGTTCCTTATTACAAAATGTCACTAGCAGTCATGAAAATTAGTTATTTGAGTAAAGGAAGTCATCCCTATTCACATTACATATGGTTGCTAAGGACTTATGTGACCGTTGCTAGGGACAAATTCTCACTTCCGGTTGTAAAATAGTGTATTTCACCTAAATACTTCATCCTGATTCTAAATATATATGGTAACTAAGGACTTTTTATGATGGTTACCTTGTTGCTATGGTGTGACCTTGACCCATGACCTTTGACCTTTGGCTCAAATTGAAGCTCTTTTCATACTGATCACTTTAGCTGTGCATGTTTACCATATTATCTCTAAACGTTTTCAAGTTATTAGTCAAAAACCAATCAACTGAAACATGTCAAGGGCAATAACTCCTTAACGGTTCATTGAACCATTTTTGACATAATAAACCAATTGTAGGTCTCAATAAGAGGAGTATTTTTCCAATTTATTGTCTGCTTCTATCTTTTACAGTTTTCGAGTTATAAGTCAAAAACCAATCAACCGAATCATGTCAAGGGCAATAACTCCTAAACGGTTCATTGAATAATTTTTGACATTATAGACCAATTGTAGGTCGCAATGAGAGGAGTATTTTTCCAATTTATTGTTTGCTTCTATTCTTTACGGTTTCCAAGTTATAAGTCAAAAACCAATCAACCGGAACATGTCAAGGGCAATAACTCCTAAACGGTTCATTGAACAGTTTTGGACATAAAGACCAAATGTAGGTCTCAATAAGAGGAGTATTTTTCCAATTTATTGTCTGCTTCCATCTTTTACGGTTTTCGAGTTATTATGATAACAAGATTCGAGGCCTCAGGTTGAGGTCATATCTAAACTTTAACCTTAGGATTTTCCTTAAGGTCATATCTCTAAACAACAAATGGTGAACAACTAAAGTGTTTTCGACTTCCGGTTTGTGAGTTTTAGTGATAACCGGAGTGATTGAAACATTCAAGGTATACCGCTCGCCTTCGCTCGACACAATTTTTTGGCCAAATTATGGCACAAAGTTGTCCCAAAAGTTCCTTAACATTTCTCACTTTTCAGTTTTTCTCTAAATTTTATAGTTTCTGAGTTGTTCTGATAACAAGGTTTTCGGTGTTTGGGCAGATAACTCTGTAAAGAAAAAGTTTTCGGTGTCGCAGGGTAAATTCTAATCAGGGTTTCAGTGTACGATACTTGGTATAAAAGATGAAAATGATATGTCGCAAAGTCTTTTCTACAGACTTGGCGGAAGAAAAAAAAATAAGAATAATAATAATAATAATTAAAATGCCATTTGTTCTGAGAACAAATGAGAAGGTCTTTCCCACTGTTCCTCTTAAGTAAGAAAAGATAGGTGATACTATAGGATTTTGTGTCTTGCTATAGCACAAAATGTCACTTCCAGTCATAAAAATGAATTATTTGAGTAAAGAAAGTGGTCCCGAGCGAAAAAATATATGGTTGTTAAGGACTTTCATTCGGTTGCTAGGGACAAAAGGCCACTTCCGGTCATGAAATGACATATTTCAGTAAAGTACATCATTCTGACTCTAAAAATATATAGTTGCTAAGGACTTTTTATAACGGTCACCTTGTTGCTATGGTATGACCTTGACCTATGACCTTTGACCTTTGGCTCAAATTGAAGCTCTTTTCCTACTGATCATGTTTAACCTATATGTTTACTATATTATCTCTAACCGTTTTCAAGTTTTAACCAAAAAACCGATTAACCTAAACTCGTCAAGGGCAGTAACTCAAAAATGGTCCATCGCACAGCTTTCGGTCAAATGTACCAAATGAAGGTCTCGATAAGTGGAGTATTTTTCCCTTTTATTGTCTGCTTCTATCTTTTATGGTTTGTGAGATATAGTGCTAACAAGATATATGGTGACCTTTGACCTTGACTTTTGACCTTTGACCTTGACATTTTTGAATGTAACACATGTCACTTAGGATCAATGGTGGTGGTCCCAAGTCTCTAGGACTTACGGTTTTTGAGAAAAAAAATTTGACGCGTTGCGACATTTTTCAGGTCAAAAACACGTAAACAGGAAGTCGATTGGAAAAAAAAATTTTGCATGACAAATCATCGCTATAGGACCAGCGACATTTTTTACACTTCAGATTTTGAGAATCCGTTACGGTTTCTGAGTTTATCTGCTAACAAGGGTTTACGGTGTTGGGGCAGATAACTCTGTTACTAAAAATAGATCGGTTTCACAGGGTGAACTGAGTCATCTGCCAGTATGACCGATTAATGGTACCAAGTATCAAAATGATATGTCGCGACACTTTTTAGCAACTGATGGCGGAAAAGAAAAGAAAAATAATAATAATAATAATCATAAGAAAGGTAAGAAGGTCTTTCCACTGTAGTGGGAAAGACCTTAATAATAATGAAAGGTCATTTGTTCAAAGAACAAATGTGAGGTCTTTCCCGGTATGGTAAATAAGGGGATTCTGTTGACGTTTTGTCTGTTCCTTATTACAAAATGTCACTAGCAGTCATGAAAATTAGTTATTTGAGTAAAGCAAGTCATCCCTATTCACACTTCATATGGTTGCTAAGTACGTTTGTGACCGTTGCTAGGGACAAATTGTCACTTCCGGTTGTAAAATAGTGTATACCACCTAAATACTTCATCCTGATTCTAAATATATAGGGTAACTAAGGACTTTTTATGATGGTTACCTTGTTGCTATGGTGTGACCTTGACCCATGACCTTTGACCTTGGGCTCAAATTGAAGCTCTTTTGATACTGATCACTTTAGCTACACATGTTTACCATATTATCTCTAACCGTTTTCAAGTTATTAGTCAAAAACCAATCAACCGAAACATGTCAAGGGCAATAACTCCTAAACGGTTCATTGAACAATTTCTGACATAATAGACCAATTGTAGGTCTCAATAAGAGGAGTATTTTTTCAATTTATTGTCTGCTTCTATCTTTTACAGTTTTCGAGTTATAAGTCAAAAACCAATCAACCGAATCATGTCAAGGGCAATAACTCCTAAACGGTTCATTGAATAATTTTTTACATTATAGACCAATTGTAGGTCGCAATGAGAGGAGTATTTTTCCAATTTATTGTTTGCTTCTATTCTTTACGGTTTTCGAGTTATAGGTCAAAAACCAATCAACCGGAACATGTCAAGGGCATTAACTCCTAAACGGTAAATTGAACAGTTTTGGACATAAAAGACCAAATGTAGGTCTCAATAAGAGGAGTATTTTTCCAATTTATTGTCTGCTTCCATCTTTTACGGTTTTCGAGTTATTATGATAACAAGATTCGAGGCCTAAGGTCGAGGTCTAACTGAACTTTGACCTTGAGATTTTCTTTAAGGTCATGTCACAAAACGATAAATGGTGAACAGCCAAGGTGTTTCCGACTTCCAGTTTGTGAGTTTTAGTGATGACCGGAGTGATTGAAACATTCAAGGTATACCGCTCGCCTTCGCTCGACAAAATTTTTTGGTCAAATTATGGTACAAAGTTGTCTCAAAAGTTCCTTAACATTTCTCACTTTTCAGTTTTTGTCTAAATTTTATAGTTTCTGAGTTGTTCTGATAACAAGGTTTTCGGTGTTTGGGCAGATAACTCTGTAAAGAAAAAGTTTTCGGTGTCGCAGGGTAAATTCTAATCAGGGTTTAAGTGTACGATACTTGGTATAAAAGATGAAAATGATATGTCGCGAAGTCTTTTCTACAGACTTGGCGGAAGAAAAAAAAATAAGAATAATAATAATAATTAAACAGAAACCTGTGAAGGGCCATAACCTCGAAAACGGTGTGTCGCACAGTTTTGGACCCTTATATCAAATGTAGATCTCAACGAGAGGAACATTTTTCTGATATATTGTCTGCTTCAATTTTTTATGGTCTTTGAGTTATATTGAAAACAAAATTAAACCGAAACCTGTCAAGGGCCATAACCTCGAAAACGGTTTGTCGCACAGTTTTCGACTTTAATATCAAATGTAGATCTCAACGAGAGGAACATTTTCCTGATATATTGTCTGCTTCAATTTTGTATGGTTTTTGAGTTATATTGAAAACAAAATTTAGCCGAAACCTGTCAAGGGCTATAACCTCGAAAACGGTTTGTCGAACAGCTTTCAACCAATTATATCAAATGTAGATCTCAATGAGAGGAACATTTTTCTAATATATTGTCTGCTTCAATTTTGTATGGTTTTTGAGTTATATTGAAAACAAAATTTAGCCGAAACCTGTCAAGGGCCATAACCTCGAAAACGGTTTGTCGCACAGTTTTCAACCAATTATATCAAATGTAGATCATAATGAGAGGAACATTTTTCTAATATATTGTCTGCTTCAATTTTTTATGGTTTTTGAGTTATATTGAAAACAAAATTTAGCCGAAACCTGTCAAGGGCCATAACCTCGAAAACGGTTTGTCGAACAGCTTTCAACCAATTATATCAAATGTAGATCTCAATGAGAGGAACATTTTTCTAATATATTGTCTGCTTCAATCTTTTATGGTTTTTGAGTTATATTGAAAACAAAATTAAACCGAAACCTGTCAAGGGCCATAACCTCGAAAACGGTTTGTCGCACAGTTTTCGACTTTAATATCAAATGTAGATCTCAACGAGAGGAACATTTTCCTGATATATTGTCTGCTTCAATTTTGTATGGTTTTTGAGTTATATTGAAAACAAAATTTAGCCGAAACCTGTCAAGGGCTATAACCTCGAAAACGGTTTGTCGAACAGCTTTCAACCAATTATATCAAATGTAGATCTCAATGAGAGGAACATTTTTCTAATATATTGTCTGCTTCAATTTTGTATGGTTTTTGAGTTATATTGAAAACAAAATTTAGCCGAAACCTGTCAAGGGCCATAACCTCGAAAACGGTTTTTCGCACAGTTTTCAACCAATTATATCAAATGTAGATAAAAATGAGAGGAACATTTTTCTCTTATATTGTCTGCTTCAATTTTGTATGGTTTTTGAGTTATATTGAAAACAAAATTTCAATGGCGGCCATTTTGGAAATGGTGGACCGAAAAAAAATTTGGATCCGATAGAAGTAATTAGGACCCTCATATCTACTTGGAAACCAATTTTTGTGGAAATCGAACAACTTTGACATTTTCGACAAACTTCGCGTGAAAATCGCGTAAACAGGAAGTTGATCGATAAAAAATTTTTTGCGTGATTAATCATTGTCAGATGTCAGGTGACAATTTCCACACCTTAAAATTTTGATATCGGTTACGGTTTAAAAGTTTAATTGAAAACAAGGGTAAACAGTATTTGGGGAGATAACTCCGTTTCTAAAAATAGCTCGGTTTCGCAGGGTGACTCAGGTCGAGCCCAGCTAGTGTCGGTTAAGTGTGCCAAGTTTCAAAGAGATATGTCAAGACACTTTTTTGACATCTGTGGCAGAAGAAAAAAAATAATAATAATAATAATAATCATAAGAAATACAGTAAGGTCTTTCCCTCGGAAAGGGGAAAGACCTTAATAATAATAATCAGAAGAAATACAATAAGGTCTTCCCACTGGAAGTGGGAAAGACCTTAATAATAATAATCAGAAGAAATACAATAAGGTCTTCCCACTGGAAGTGGGAAAGACCTTAATAATAATAATCAGAAGAAATACAATAAGGTCTTCCCACTGGAAGTGGGAAAGACCTTAATTAAAAGGACATTTGTTCAGTAGAACAAATGCACAGGAAGGTCTTTCCCTCGTTATCGTTTCTATAGGAAAAACTGGCGTTAAACGTTAAACAAGAGGCCCCAGAGGGTGAAAATCTATCATTTTACATCGTAATATACCCGTATACCTACCCCCCCCCCCCGGGCGGGTTTCTATTCCATTGTTTCTAGAACGTTCTAATTACAAAATTGAAGAAAAAAAAAAGGGCCCGGCCCCTCCACCCCAGGGCCAGCATGATTTATTGTTTTTGACATGCTGTCCCTGGGTGGAGAGTTGGGCCCTTTTTGGGTTCATAGTTTTATATGCAACTATGATTATATAAAAACCGGGAACCAGTTTTTTTGTTGTTTATTTGTTTGTTTGTTTACTTTTCTGTTTTTAACTATATGTTTCGTATTTTAATGACTTTTCTTGACTTGTAGGTGAAGAAAAACAGATTTATGGTAAAAGGCAAAGAAAAGAACTAGCTGGAGTCACGTGACATTCTTATATAATATCACGGAGATAGTTTTATTTTATCATTCTAGGGAGTTACCATGGTCATGAACAGACGTATATATGAGATGATGCACGATCTTTAATCTCAGTGATTGTTTATTTCAGGACGACACGGCACGGATTTTTATCAACGGAGCAAGCCGACAATTAATAAAAGACTTTTTAAATTTATTTCAGAGAAATTTCACACTGTAAAATAATTACACGAGGCACGTAGCAGACGATGGAATACACAAAAAAGTGACGTCGGAAATTGTTTCAATTTGTTATTGTTTCAGGTAAAATGCACTTCGGACAGTTAGAACAACTGGTTGACACACGATTTACACTGTCATTCACTGACGATGGCTGAAACGGACATCACGACAGACGAAATTTACGTGGCTGGGGGGAGGGGTGGTCACGTGTTTCAATGTGGGATTTTAAGGATTTATTGACTCGTACACCTTACGGGGAGACATTTTAAGACTGAAATCGACATTCTAAAGCGAATTGCGAGGGTTTCAAACAGCTGGGATGCATCGTTTTTCGGGAAATTACGATTTTTACATAAAAAGTGGTGTTGGACTTGCACGACTGGTAACTTTTTACTGGTTGCGCCCAGCGATTTTCTACCTATCGACAATTCGAGGACATCGATCCCAGATGCAATCGGCGTCCATTTTATTGTACCATTTTGTGTGCCTTAGGAGGAGATGTGATAACAACGTTTTCATGGGGGGTCCCTGCCACGCCCTCATTTTTGACGGGGCGTGCTAACAGGGTGATTGGGAGAAAGCCCACGGGGTATCCATCACACCGCCAAATTTTCAGCTCGATCGGATAAGAAACTTTTTGGCAGCACTAAATTGAATTTTAGATCGGAAGAAAAGTAATAATAATATGAAAGGTCATTTGTTCAAAGAACAAATGTGAGGTCTTTCCCGGTATGGTAAATAAGGGGATTCTGTTGACGTTTTGTCTGTTCCTCATCACAAAATGTCACTAGCAGTCATGAAAATTAGTTTTTTGACTAAAGCAAGTCATCCTATTCACACTTCATATGGTTGCTAAGGACTTTTGTGACCGTTGCTAGGGACAAATTGTCACTTCCGGTTCTAAAATAATGTATTCCACCTAAATACTTCATCCTGATTCTAAATATATAGGGTAACTAAGGACTTTTTATGATGGTTACCTTGTTGCTATGGTGTGACCTTGACCCATGACCTTTGACCTTGTGCTCAAATTGAAGCTCTTTTCATACTGATCACTTAAGCTACACATGTTTACCATATTATCTCTAACCGTTTTCAAATTATTAGTCAAAAACCAATCAACCGAAACATGTCAAGGGCAACAACTCCTAAACGGTTCATTGAACAATTTTTGGCATAAAAGACCAATTGTAGGACTCAATAAGTGGAGTATTTTTCCAATTTATTGTCTGCTTCTATCTTTTACAGTTTTCGAGTTAGAAGTCAAAAACCAATCAACCAAAACATGTCAAGGGCAATAACTCCTAAACGGTTCATTGAATAATTTTTTACATTATAGACCAATTGTAGGTCGCAATGAGAGGAGTATTTTTCCAATTTATTGTTTGCTTCTATTCTTTACGGTTTTCGAGTTATATGTCAAAAACCAATCAACCGGAACATGTCAATGGCAATAACTCCTAAATGGTAAATTGAACAGTTTTGGACATAAAGACCAAATGTAGGTCTCAATAAGAGGAGTATTTTTCCAATTTATTGTCTGCTTCCATCTTTTACGGTTTTCGAGTTATTATGATAACAAGATTCGATGCCTAAGGTCGAGGTCTAACTGAACTTTGACCTTGAGATTTTCTTTAAGGTCATGTCACAAAACGATAAATGGTGAACAGCCAAGGTGTTTCCGACTTCCAGTTTGTGAGTTTTAGTGATGACCGGAGTGATTGAAACATTCAAGGTATACCGCTCGCCTTCGCTAGACAAAATTTTTTGGTCAAATTATGGTACAAAGTTGTCTCAAAAGTTCCTTAACATTTCTCACTTTTCAGTTTTTGTCTAAATTTTATAGTTTCTGAGTTGTTCTGATAACAAGGTTTTCGGTGTTTGGGCAGATAACTCTGTAAAGAAAAAGTTTTCGGTGTCGCAGGGTAAATTCTAATCAGGGTTTAGGTGTACGATACTTGGTATAAAAGATGAAAATGATATGTCGCGAAGTCTTTTCTACAGACTTGGCGGAAGAAAAAAAAATAAGAATAATAATAATAATAATAATAATCAGAAGAAATACAATAAGGTCTTCCCACTGGAAGTGGGAAAGACCTTAATCAGAAGAAATACAGTAAGGTCTTCCCACTGGAAGTGGGAAAGACCTTAATAATCATAAGAAAGGTAAGAAGGTCTTTCCACTGTAGTGGGAAAGACCTTAATAATAATAATTAAACTGCCATTTGTTCTGAGAACAAATGAGAAGGTCTTTCCCACTGTTCCTCTAAAGTGAGAAATTATATGCGATGCTTTGGGATTTTGTGTCTTGCTAAGCACAAAATGTCACTTCCAGTCATAAAAATGAGTTATTTGAGTATAGAAAGTGGTCGCGAGCCAAAAAATATATGGTTGTTAAGGACTTTCATTCGGTTGCTAGGGACAAAATGGCACTTCTGGTCATAATATGACATATTTCAGTGCAGTACATCATTCTGATTCTAAAAATATATGGTTGCTAAGGACTTTTTATAACAGTCACCTTGTTGCTATGGTATGACCTTGACCTATGACCTTTGACCTTTGGCTCAAATTGAAGCTCTTTTCATACTGATCACTTTAAACCTATATGTTTACTATATTATCTCTAACCGTTTTCAAGTTTTAACCAAAAAACCGATTAACCGAAACGCGTCAAGGGCAGTAACTCAAAAATGGTTCATTGTACAGCTTTGGGTCAAATGTACCAAATGAAGGTCTTAATAAGAGGAGTATTTTTCCCATTTATTGTCTGCTTCTATCTTTTATGGCTTGTGAGATAAAGTGCTAACAACACCTATGGTGACCTTTGACCTTGACTTTTGACCTTGACATTTTTAAATGTAACATATGTCACTTAGGATCAATGGTGGTGGTCCCAAGTCTCTAGGACTTACGGTTTTTGAGAAAAAAATTTTGACGTGTTGCGACATTTTTCAGGTCAAAAACACGTAAACAGGAAGTCGATTGGAAAAAAAAAATTTTGCATGACAAATTATTGCTATAGGACCAGCAACATTTTTTACACTTAAGATTTTAAGAATCGATTACGGTTTCTGAGTTTATCTGCTAACAAGGGTTTACGGTGTTGGGGCAGATAACTCCGTTACTAAAAATAGATCGAGTTCACAGGGTGAACTGAGTCATCTGACAGTATGACCGATTAATGGTACCAAATATGAAAATGATATGTCGCGACACTTTTTTGCAAATGATGGCGGAAAAAAAAAGAAAAATAATAATAATTAAACGGTCATTTGTTCTGAGAACAAATGAGAAGGTCTTTCCCACTGTTCCTCTGCAGTCAGAAAATTTAGGTGATGCTATGGTATTTTGTGTTTTGCTATAGCACAAAATGTCGCTTCCAGTCATAAAAAATGAGTTATTTGAGTAAAGAAAGTGGTCCCGAACCAAAACATATATGGTTGTTAAGGACTTTCATTCCGTTGCTAGGGACAAAAGGCCACTTCCGGTCATGAAATGACATATTTAAGTAAAGTACATCATTATGATTCTTAAAATATATCGTTGCTATGGTATGACCTTGACCTATGACCTATGACCTTTGGCTCAAATTGAAGCTCTTTTCCTACTGATCATGTTAAATATATATGTTTACTATATTATCTCTAAACGTTTTCAAGTTTTAACCAAAAAACCAATTAACCGAAACGCGTCAAGGGCTGTAACACGAAAACGGTTCATCGCACAGCTTCGGGCCGATGTACCAAATGGAGGTCTCGATAAGAGGAGCATTTTTTCCATTTATTGTCTGCTTCAATTTTTTATGGTTTTTGAGTTATGTTGAAAACAAAATTTAGCCGAAACCTGTCAAGGGCCATAACCTCGAAAACGGTTTGTCGCACAGTTTTCAACTATTTATATCAAATGTAGATCTCAACGAGAGGAACATTTTTCTGATATATTGTCTGCTTAAATGTTTTATGGTTTTTGAGCTATATTGAAAACAAAATTTAGCCGAAATGTGTCAAGGGCCATAACCTCGAAAACGGTTTGTCGCACAGTTTTCGAACCTTTATATCAGATGTAGATCTCAATGAGAGGAACATTTTTCTGATATATTCTCTGCTTCAATTTTTTATGGTTTTTGAGTTATTTCGAAAACAAAATTTAGCCGAAATCTGTCAAGGGCCATAACCTCTAAAACGGTTTGTCGCACAGTTTTCGAACCTTTATATCAAATGTAGATCTCAATGAGAGGAACATTTTTCTGATATATTCTCTGCTTCAATTTTTTATGGTTTTTGAGTTATATTGAAAACAAAATTTCAATGGCGGCCATTTTGAAAATGGTGGACCGAAAATTTTTTTTGATCCGATACATGTAATTAGGACCCTCATATCTACTTGGAAACCAAGTTTTGTGTAAATCCGACAACTTTGACGTTTTCGACAAACTTCGCGTCAAAATCGCGTAAACAGGAAGTTGATCGAAGAATGTTTTTTTGCATGACAAATCATCGCCATAGAACCAGCGACATTTTGTACCCTTCAGATTTTAAGAATCGGTTACGGTTTCTGAGTTTATCTGCTAACAAGGTTTTCGGTGTTAGGGCAGATAACTCTGTTACTAAAAATAGAACAGTCTCACAGGGTGAGCTAGGTCATCTCCTGGTATGAGCGATTAAACGTACCAAGTATCATAATGATATGTTGAAACCCCTTCTGGCAAACCCATTTGGAAAAATGGGGAGAAAAAGAAAAATAATAATAATAATTAAAATGCCATTTGTTCTGAGAACAAATGAGAAGGTCTTTCCCACTGTTCCTCTAAAGTAAGAAAATTTAGGTGATGCTATGGGATTTTGCGTCTTGCTATAGCACAAAATGTCACTTCCAGTCATAAAAATGAACTATTTGAGTAAAGAAAGTGGTCTTGAGCCAAAAAATATATGGTTGTTAAGGACTTTCATTCAGTTGCTAGGGACAAAAGGCCACTTCCGGTCATGAAATGACATATATTTCAGTAAAGTACATCATTCTGATTCTAAAAATATATGGTTGCTAAGGACTTTTTATAACAGTCACCTTGTTGCTATGGTATGACCTTGACCTATGACCTTTGACCTTTGGCTCAAATTGAAGCTCTTTTCCTACTGATCAAGTTAAACCTATATGTTTACTATATTATCTCTAACCGTTTTCAAGTTTTAACCAAAAAACCGATTAACCGAAACGCGTCAAGGGCAGTAACTCAGAAATGGTCCATCGCACAGCTTTCAGTCAAATGTACCACATGAAGGTCTCAATAAGGGGAGTATTTTTCCAATTTATTGTCTGCTTCTATCTTTTATGGTTTGTGAGATATAGTGCTAACAAGGCCTATGGTGACCTTTGACCTTGACATTTGACCTTTGACCTTGACATTTTTTAATATAACATATGTCACTTAGGATCAATGGTGGTGGTCCCAAGTCTCTAGGACTTACGGTTTCTGAGAAAAAAATTTTGACGCGTTGCGACATTTTTCAGGTCAAAAACATGTAAACAGGAAGTCGATTGGAAAAAAAAATTTTGCATGACAAATCATCGCTATAGGTCCAGCGACATTTTTTACACTTGCTAAGGACTTTTTATAACAGTCACCTTGTTGCTATGGTATGACCTTGACCTATGACCTTTGACCTTTGGCTCAAATTGAAGCTCTTTTCATACTGATCACTTTAAACCTATATGTTTACTATATAATCTCTAACCGTTTTCAAGTTTTAACCAAAAAACCGATTAACCGAAACGCGTCAAGGGCAGTAACTCAAAAATGGTTCATTGTACAGCTTTGGGTCAAATGTACCAAATGAAGGTCTTAATAAGAGGAGTATTTTTCCCATTTATTGTCTGCTTCTATCTTTTATGGCTTGTGAGATAAAGTGCTAACAACACCTATGGTGACCTTTGACCTTGACTTTTGACCTTTGACCTTGACATTTTTAAATGTAACATATGTCACTTAGGATCAATGGTGGTGGTCCCAAGTCTCTAGGACTTACGGTTTTTGAGAAAAAAATTTTGACGCGTTGCGACATTTTTCAGGTCAAAAACACGTAAACAGGAAGTCGATTGGGAAAAAAAATTTTGCATGACAAATTATTGCTATAGGACCAGCGACATTTTTTACACTTAAGATTTTAAGAATCGATTACGGTTTCTGAGTTTATCTGCTAACAAGGGTTTACGGTGTTGGGGCAGATAACTCCGTTACTAAAAATAGATCGAGTTCACAGGGTGAACTGAGTCATCTGACAGTATGACCGATTAATGGTACCAAATATGAAAATGATATGTCGCGACACTTTTTTGCAAATGATGGCGGAAAAAAAAAGAAAAATAATAATAATAATAATAATAATCATAAGAAAGGTAAGAAGGTCTTTCCACTGTAGTGGGAAAGACCTTAATAATTAAACTGCCATTTGTTCTGAGAACAAATGAGAAGGTCTTTCCCACTGTTCCTCTAAAGTCAGAAAATTTAGGTTATGCTACGGGATATTTTGTCTTGCTATAGCAAAAAATGTCACTTCCAGTCATAAAAATGAGTTATTTGAGGAAAGAAAGTGGTCCCGATCCAAAAAATATGTGGTTGCTAAGGACTTTCATTCGGTTGCTAGGGACAAAATGCCACTTCTGGTGTTGATATAACATATTTCAGTAAAGTACATCATTCTGATTCTAAAAATATATGGTTGCTAAGGACTTTTTATAACGGTCACCTTGTTGCTAGGGTATGACCTTGACCTATGACCATTGACATTTGGCTCAAATTGAAGCTCTTTTCCTACTGATCATGTTAAACCTATATGTTTACTATATTATCTCTAACCGTTTTCAAGTTTTAACCAAAAAACCGATTAACCGAAACGCGTCAAGGGCAGTAACTCAAAAATGGTTCATTGTACAGCTTTGGGTCAAATGTACCAAATGAAGGTCTCAATAAGTGGAGTATTTTTCTTATTTATTGTCTGCTTCTAACTGTTATGGTTTGTGAGATATAGTGCTAACAAGACATATGGTGACCTTTGACCTTGACTTTTGACCTTTGACCTTGACATTTTTAAATGTAACATATGTCACTTAGGATCAATGGTGGTGGTCCCAAGTCTCTAGGACTTACGGTTTTTGAGAAAAAAATTTTGACGCGTTGCGACATTTTTCAGGTCAAAAACACGTAAACAGGAAGTCGATTGGGAAAAAAAAATGTGCATGACAAATCATCGCTATACATCCAGCGACATTTTTTACTCTTCAGATTTTAAGAATCGATTACGGTTTCTGAGTTTATCTGCTAACAAGGGTTTACGGTGTTGGGGCAGATAACTCTGTTACTAAAAATAGATCGGTTTCACAGGGTGAACTGAGTCATCTGCCAGTATGACCGATTAATGGTACCAAGTATCAAAATGATATGTCGCGACACTTTTTTGCAAATGATGGCGGAAAAAAAAAGAAAAATAATAATAATAATAATAATAATCATAAGAAAGGTAAGAAGGTCTTTCCACTGTAGTGGGAAAGACCTTAATCATAAGAAATACAAGAAGGTCTTTCCCTTGGAAAGGGGGAAAGACCTTAATGATAATAATAATAATCATAAGAAAGGTAAGAAGGTCTTTCCACTGTAGTGGGAAAGACCTTAATAATAATCATAAGAAAGGTAAGAAGGTCTTTCCACTGTAGTGGGAAAGACCTTAATAATAAGAAACAGAGTAAAAACAATAAGTCTCCAAACTTCGTTTGGGAGACTTAACTAGAATTGCCATTGCGAGCAATAGCAGATGTCGCCCCGAAATTTTTTTTTCAGTCATGTGAATTCCAAAATCGATGATTCCATGTTGCTCCCCACATCAAAATATCTCTCGAAGTTGATTTTCATGGAATTCCGACAATGTTGTATTTTTAACGTAACTCGGCAGCCATCTTAAAAATGGCCACCATTTTGAAATTTTTCGTAATATGAATTCCAAGATGTAATGGTGATGGTGCTTTGTGTAAAGTTTGATTGGAATCCATCAATGCATAGCAGAGAAATGGAGGCGACAAAAAACCTCCATTTCCCCATAGGCTTCTATGCAAATGTAACGTGGCGGCCATCTTGGAAAAGGTGGCCATTTTAGAATTTTTTGATATGTGAATTCCAAGATGTAATGATGACGGTGCTTTGTGTAAAGTTTGATTGGAATCCATCAATGCGTAGCAGAGAAATGGAGGTGACAAAAAACCTCCATTTCCCCATAGGCTTCTATGCAAACGTAACGGTTGTGGTTGCGGCCACACGGTGTGAAATTTTTTTTTCAAACTTTCCTGTCTTCTTGAGGTTGATGAGTTCCAACTTCCTATAAAAAAACTTTGGAATATCTCAAACCATGGTGAAGCTATTGTAGAAAATCATTTTCCCATAGGCCCTATGTTAAATCTATTTTTAGCCATGGCGGCCATCTTGTTTTTCCGTTCCGCCCCAAAATCATCTCAGACCTGTATCTCATTATGGTCTTCCATCATGCCAAGTTTGGTCCCTCTGTGCTTCTAGGTTTCCGAAAAATTAAGGAAAATGCCCAAAATCACTCATGCATAACTTTCTGGTTTCCATGGAGATGGTTCCACATATCACCATTTTTAAAGTTGATTGCACAACTTCAGATAGTGGTTCTACTTTATGCCATGTGACGTTCTAATCCAATCAGCCATCTCTGAGTTATCAGCCGGACAAAAAGTGAGGAATAATAATAATAATAATAATAATAAGAATTAAAATTTACGTTTCCCGAAACGTTGAAGTCGCCTCCCGTTCCGCACTTTTGACCGAGTAGAGGGAACTAAAAGTCAAGAGCACAACTTCATAACATGAGCTTTCAGTTGGCCAAGTTTCATTTCGATCGGTTAAAAGATGAGCGAGAAAACGAGCAAACTTTAAAACGGCCGCCATTTTGAAACCGGAAGTCGGACAAAAAATTTGAAAATAGTGGCACACTCAGGGTATCATAAGCTACCTGTATACCAAATTTCGTTTAAATCGGATGACGTTTAAATTTTTACAGTTTTAGGGGGGTGGTGTTCGGATGGCGGCCATTTTGAAATGTCGGCCGCGTCAAATTTTTTTTTGCAAAAATGCTCAGGATAGTTAGCTGTATCAGTATACCAATTTTCATTGAAATTGCTCTGGCCATAACTGAGATCTGACAACGGCCGCCATTTTGTAAAACTTTAAAACGGCCGCCATTTTGAAACCGGAAGTTGGACTAAAATTTTGAAAATAGTGGCACACTCAGGGTATCATAAGCTACCTGTATACCAAATTTCGTTTAAATCGGATGACGTTTAAATTTTTACAGTTTTAGGGGGGTGGTGTTTGGATGGCGGCCATTTTGAAATGTCGGCCGCTTCAAATTTTTTTTGGCAAAAATGCTCGGGATAGGGAGCTGTATCAGTATACCAATTTTCATTGAAATTGCTTTGGCAATTACTGAGATCTGACAACGGCCGTCATTTTTTTTCAACGGCGGCCATTTTGAAAATGGCGGCCATTTTGAAAATTTCAAAAGTGGATTGCACAACTTCAGGTCACCCTTATTATGTTCCCAAAGTTTCATTTCGATCGGTTAAAAGATGAGCGAGAAAACGAGCGGACAACATTGCGAGGGGAAAAAGGAAAACATAACTAGAATTGCCATTGCGAGCAATAGCAGATGTCGCCCCGAAATTTTTTTTTTCCGTCATGTGAATTCCAAAATCGATGATTCCATGTTGCTCCCCACATCAAAATATCTCTAGAAGTTGATTTTCATTGAATTCCGACAATGTTGTAATTTTTAACGTAACTCGGCAGCCATCTTAAAAATGGCCGCCATTTGAAATTTTTCGTAATATGAATTTCAAAGATGTAATGGTGACGGTGCTTTGTGTAAAGTTTGATTGGAATCCATCAATGCATAGCAGAGAAATGGAGGCGACAAAAAACCTCCATTTCCCCATAGGCTTATATGCAAATGTAACGTGGCGGCCATCTTGTAAAAGGTGGCCATTTTAGAATTTTTTGATATGTGAATTCCAAGATGTAATGATGACGGTGCTTTGTGTAAAGTTTGATTGGAATCCATCAATGCATAGCAGAGAAATGGAGGTGACAAAAAACCTCCATTTCCCCATAGGCTTCTATGCAAACGTAACGGTTGTGGCTGCTGCCACACGGTGTGAAATTTTTTTTTTCAAACTTTCCTGTCTTCTCGAGGTTGATGAGGTCCAACTTCCTATAAAAAATCTTTGGAATATCTCAAACCATGGTGAAGCTATTGTAGAAAAATCATTTTCCCATAGGCCCCATGTTAAATCTATTTTTAGCCATGGCGGCCATCTTGTTTTTCCGTTCCGCCCCAAAATCATCTCAAACCTGTATCTCATTATGGTCTTCCATCATACCAAGTTTGGTCCCTCTGTGCTTCTAGGTTTCCGAAAAATTAAGGAAAATGCCCAAAATCACTCATGCATAACTTTCTGGTTTCCATGGAGATGGTTCCACATATCACCATTTTTAAAGTTGATGGCACAACTTCAGATAGTGGTTCTACTTTATGCCATGTGATGTTCTAATCCAATCAGCCATCTCTGAGTTATCAGCCGGACAAAAAGTGAGGAAGAATAATAATAATAATAATAATAATAATAATAATAATAATAATAATAATAATAATAATAATAATAATAATAATAATAATAGTGAAAAAGAAACAGTAGAATAACAATATGTCGCCCCGACAAAGTCTGGGGCGACATAATAATAATAATAATTAAAATTTACGTTTCCCGAAACGTTGAAGTCGCCTCCCGTTCCGCACTTTTGACCGAGTAGATGGAACTAAAAGTCAAGAGCACAACTTCATAACATGAGCTTTCAGTTGGCCAAGTTTCATTTCGATCGGTTAAAAGATGAGCGAGAAAACGAGCAAACTTTAAAACGGCCGCCATTTTGAAACCGGAAGTCGGATAAAAAATTTTTTTTGCAAAAATGCTCAGGATAGTTAGCTGTATCAGTATACCAATTTTCATTGAAATTGCTCTGGCCATAACTGAGATCTGACAACGGCCGCCATTTTGTAAAACTTTAAAACGGCCGCCATTTTGAAACCGGAAGTCGGACAAAACATTTTTAAATAGTGGCACACTTAGGGTATCATAAGCTACCTGTATACCAAATTTCGTCTAAATCGGATGACGTTTAAATTTTTACATTTTTAGGGGGGTGGTTTTCGGATGGCGGCCATTTTGAAATGTCGGCCGCTTCAAATTTTTTTTTGCAAAAATGCTCGGGATAGTTAGCTGTACCAGTATACCAATTTTCATTGAAATTGCTTCGGCAATTACTGAGATCTGACAACGGCCGTCATTTTTTTCAACGGCGGCCATTTTGAAAATGGCGGCCATTTTGAAAATTTCAAAAGTGGATTGCACAACTTCAGGTCACCCTTAACATGTTCCCAAAGTTTCATTTCGATCGGTTAAAAGATGAGCGAGAAAACGAGCGGACAACATTGCGAGGGGAAAACATAAGAAATATGAAAATAATAATAATAATAATAATAATAACTAGAATTGCCATTGCGAGCAATAGCAGATGTCGCCCCGAAATTTTTTTTCTTTCCGTCATGTGAATTCCAAAATCGATGATTCCATGTTGCTCCCCACATCAAAATATCTCTAGCAGTGGATTTTCATGGAATTCCGACAATGTTGTATTTTTTAACGTAACTCGGCAGCCATCTTAAAAATGGCCGCCATTTTGAAATTTTTCGTAATATGAATTTCAAAGATGTAATGGTGACGGTGCTTTGTGTAAAGTTTGATTGGAATCCATCAATGCATAGCGGAGAAATGGAGGCGACAAAAAACCTCCATTTCCCCATAGGCTTCTATGCAAATGTAACGTGGCGGCCATCTTGTAAAAGGTGGCCATTTTAGAATTTTTTGATATGTGAATTCCAAGATGTAATGATGACGGTGCTTTGTGTAAAGTTTGATTGGAATCCATCAATGCATAGCAGAGAAATGGAGGTGACAAAAAACCTCCATTTCCCCATAGGCTTCTATGCAAACGTAACGGTTGTGGCTGCGGCCACACGGTGTGAAATTTTTTTTTCAAACTTTCCTGTCTTCTCGAGATTGATGAGGTCCAACTTCCTATAAAAAATCTTTGGAATATCTCAAACCATGGTGAAGCTATTGTAGAAAAATCATTTTCCCATAGGCCCCATGTTAAATCTATTTTTAGCCATGGCGGCCATCTTGTTCTTCCGTTCCGCCCCAAAATCATCTCAAACCTGTATCTCATTATGGTCTTCCATCATACCAAGTTTGGTCCCTCTGTGCTTCTAGGTTTCCGAAAAATTAATGAAAATGCCCAAAATCACTCATGCATAACTTTCTGGTTTCCATGGAGATGGTTCCACATGTCACCATTTTTAAAGTTGATTGCACAACTTCAGATAGTGGTTCTACTTTATGCCATGTGATGTTCTAATCCAATCAGCCATCTCTGAATTATCAGCCGGACAAAAAGTGAGGAAGAATAATAATAATAATAATAATAATAATAGTGAAAAAGAAACAGTAGAATAACAATATGTCGCCCCGACAAAGTCTGGGGCGACATAATAATAAGAAACGGAGTAAAAACAATAAGTCGCCCGACACTTCGTGGTCGGCGACTTAATTAAAATTTACGTTTCGCGAAACGTGAAGTCTCCCAAACGAAGTTACTGATAGTCCTGTGCAGCCTGTGAATCACCTTATATTTGACTTTACAGGTTGCTATTCACCTAGATTTCAAATTCTAATAAAATTGAAAAAAATGGTAAATTTTCAAATTTTACTGGTATTCTGTTGACACAGACAGATTGCACCATTCAACTCGCCATAACAAATTTACTTTAAGAACCCAATTTCATTGAATTCCAACGTTGTTGATTTTTTGCCGATTTGGCAACTTCGGCGGCCATTTTACAAAAAATAGCGCGTCATATAAAAATTCTGAGTTGACCATTGAACTCGACATACTAAATTTACTTTAGGAACCAATTTTCATTGAGTTCCGACAATGTTGAATTTTTGCCGATTTGGCGACTTTGGTGGCCATTTTTAAAAAAATGGCGGGTCGTATAAAAAATCTGAGTGTACCGTTGAACTCGGCATACCAAATTTACTTTTAGAACCTATTTTCGTTGAATTATGACAATGTTGAATTTTTGCCCATTTGGCAACTTTGGCGGCCATTTTACAAAAAATGGCGCGTCGTATAAAAATTCTGAGTTGACCATTGGACTCGGCATACCAAATTTACTGTTAAAACCCATTTTCGTTGAAATCCGACAAACTTGAATTTTTGGCGATTCGGCGGCCATTTTGAAAATGGCGGCCGGTTCGCGCGCGATTTTTTGCCAAAAATAAATCAAGACCACTATGCTGAACCTACATACCAAGTTTCATCGAAATCCATCTGGCGGTTCTCCGGGAACTGCATTTTGGCGGGAAAACTTAAATGGCGGCCATTTTGAAAGTGGCGGCCATCTTGGAAATTCCGAAAGATGATTGCACATCTAGCCAATAGGGTCTAACATCCTACCAAGTTTCAAATTGATCCCATTTACGGTTTCTGAGAAAAGTGTCGGAAATCTCTACGGGGAAACCAGAAGAAGAATAATAATAATAATTAAAATTTACGTTTCGCGAAACGTGAAGTCTCCCAAACGAAGTTACTGATAGTCCTGTGCAGCCTGTGAATCACCTTATATTTGACTTTACAGGTTGCTATTCACCTAGATTTCAAATTCTAATAAAATTGAAAAAAATGGTAAATTTTCAAATTTTACTGGTATTCTGTTGACACAGACATGTTTCACCTGTCCCACATGAACGTTTGCCTAAAAGAGAATAACAAAAATAAAGTAAATGGAGCGTGACGCCAGGGGCATACATATGAACATTGAAATGCTATTGCAATTGATGTAGACAAATGCTAATATGTAACTGCAGACAACATATCAATGGTCTACCATCAATGCTTCATATTAAACAGACACAAGAAACAAGAGGCCCTAAGGGTCCTGTATCGCTGACCTGGAATTTTTGCTATCAAGGAGCAATAGCTTATACAACAAGGAGCTGTTTGACAACTTCGGCCCAATGAAGACTTTTGTAGTGCTTGATGAGCTGAACATTTCAGCAATTGAAAGTTTTTCTCTATCTACTATCGTTCTCAAGTTACAGGCAAAAAACACCCAAAATCGCTATTTTTGACTTTTCAAGAGAGATAACTATTACAAGAAGCAGTCTGACAAAGTCAAACCAATGGAGACTTTTGTAGAGCTTGATGAGCTGAGCATTTCAGCAAGTAAAAGTTTTTCTTCATCTACTATCGTTCTCAAGTTAAAGGCAAAAAAACCCCAAAAATCGCTTTTTTTGACATTTCAAGAGAGATAACTCCTACAAGGAGCCATATGACAACTTCGAACCATAAAGTCTTTTGTGGAGCTTGATGATCTGAACATTTTAGCAATTTAAAGTTTTTCTCTATCTACTATCGTTCTCAAGTTATAGGCAAACAAGAGGCCCCAAATTTACTTTAAGAACCCAATTTCATTGAATTCCAACGTTGTTGATTTTTTGCCGATTTGGCAACTTCGGCGGCCATTTTACAAAAAATAGCGCGTCATATAAAAATTCTGAGTTGACCATTGAACTCGACATACTAAATTTACTTTAGGAACCAATTTTCATTGAGTTCCGACAATGTTGAATTTTTGCCGATTTGGCGACTTTGGTGGCCATTTTTCAAAAAATGGTGGGTCGTATAAAAAATCTGAGTGTACCGTTGAACTCGGCATACCAAATTTACTTTTAGAACCTATTTTCGTTGAATTATGACAATGTTGAATTTTTGCCCATTTGGCAACTTTGGCGGCCATTTTACAAAAAATGGCGCGTCGTATAAAAATTCTGAGTTGACCATTGGACTCGGCATACCAAATTTACTGTTAAAACCCATTTTCGTTGAAATCCGACAAACTTGAATTTTTGGCGATTCGGCGGCCATTTTGAAAATGGCGGCCGGTTCGCGCGCGATTTTTTGCCAAAAATAAATCAAGACCACTATGCTGAACCTACAT
Source organism: Limnoperna fortunei (assembly GCA_944474755.1). Lineage (NCBI taxonomy): Eukaryota > Metazoa > Mollusca > Bivalvia > Mytilida > Modiolidae > Limnoperna > Limnoperna fortunei. The sequence goes on along the minus strand of OX104120.1, from coordinate 32,660,650 downwards.
ACCAAGTTTCATCGAAATCCATCTGGCGGTTCTCCGGGAACTGCATTTTGGCGGGAAAACTTAAATGGCGGCCATTTTGAAAGTGGCGGCCATCTTGGAAATTCCGAAAGATGATTGCACATCTAGCCAATAGGGTCTAACATCCTACCAAGTTTCAAATTGATCCCATTTACGGTTTCTGAGAAAAGTGTCGGAAATCTCTACGGGGAAACCAGAAGAAGAATAATAATAATAAGAAACAGAGTAAAAACAATAAGTCTCCAAACTTCGTTTGGGAGACTTAATAATATGAAACAGAGTAAAAACAATAAGTCTCCAAACTTCGTTTGGGAGACTTAATAAGAAACGGAGTAAAAACAATAAGTCGCCCGACACTTCGTGGTCGGCGACTTAATAAGAAACGGAGTAAAAACAATAAGTCGCCCGACACTTCGTGGTCGGCGACTTAATAAGAAACGGAGTAAAAACAATAAGTCGCCCGACACTTCGTGGTCGGCGACTTAATAACTAGTGCTGATTGTGTTGGGATGCCAACACAGAATGTCTCCCAAACGAACCCCCATTGCCACTATAATCCCCATGGATAGTATTTCATTCAAATCAGTACATTAAAATATGCCTAGAAATCAAATTTTGTTGAAATCGGACAAAGTTGACTTTTTCCTGCAGTAAAATGGCCGCCATTTTGAAACAGGAAGTCGGACAAAACATTTTTAAATAGTGGCACACTTAGGGTATCATAAGCTACCTGTATACCAAATTTCGTCTAAATCGGATGACGTTTAAATTTTTACATTTTTAGGGGGGTGGTGTTCGGATGGCGCCCATTTTGAAATGTCGGCCGTGTCAAAAATTTTTTTTGCAAAAATGCTCGGGATAGTTAGCTGTACCAGTATACCAATTTTCATTTAAATTGCTTTGGCAATTACTGAGATCTGACAACGGCCGTAATTTTTTTCAACGGCGGCCATTTTGAAAATTTCAAAAGTGGATTGCACAACTTCAGGTCACCCTTAACATGTTCCCAAAGTTTCATTTCGATCGGTTAAAAGATGAGCGAGAAAACGAGCGGACAACATTGCGAGGGGAAAACATAAGAAATATGAAAATAATAATAATAATAATAATAATAATAATAATAATAAGAAACGGAGTAAAAACAATAAGTCGCCCGACACTTCGTGGTCGGCGACTTAATAATAAGAAACGGAGTAAAAACAATAAGTCGCCCGACACTTCGTGGTCGGCGACTTAATAATAATAATAATAATAATAATAATTAAAAATAATGTGTTGGGATGCCAACACAGAAGTCGCCCAAAATCCCCATGGATAGTATTGCGTTCCATTCAGGACATTGAAATGAACCTACATATCAAATTTCATTAAAATCGGACAACGTTTAAAATTTCACCCGTTTTTGGCCGCCATTTTGGAAACCACGGTCGAGAAAAAATTTCGAATATGGAGTTCCACTCGGGACACTTAAATCTACCTCCAAACCAAATTTCATTGCAATCGGAGCACGTTAAATGTCATCGAGATCGCATAACGTTGAAAATTATACACGTTTTTGGCGGCCATTTTGAAACCGGAAGTCCGAGAAAAAATTTAAAGGTAGCGTTTCACTCGAAATACTAACATCTACCTCCCTACCAAATTTCGTTGAATTCGGACCACGGGAAAATTTTTGCCATTTTTGGGTGGGTGTCGTCAAGTGGCGGCCATTTTGAAATGGCGGCCATTATCAAAATTCTGACTATTGACTGCACCCCTCCATATGCCCATCTACAACTGTGCCAAGTTTCATTTGATTCTATTAAGGCGTCTCTTAGAAATGTGTCGGACAAGTTCACGATCTAGAAAAAGTGGAAACCGAAATAATAATAATAATAATAATAATAATAATAATTAAAAGTTCATTTGTTCTGAGAACAAATGAGAAGGTCTTTCCCACTGTTCCTCTGAAGTAAGAAAAGTTAGTTGATGCTATGGGATTTTGTGTCTTGCTATAGCACAAAATGTCACTTCCAGTCATAAAAATGAGTTGTTTGAGTAAAGAAAGTGGTCCCGAGCCAAAAAATATAAGGGTTGTTAAGGACTTTCATTCCGTTGCTATGGACAAAAGACCACTTCCGGTCATGAAATGATATATTTCAGTAAAGTACATCATTCTGATTCTAAAAATATATGGTTGCTAAGGACTTTTTATAACGGTCACCTTGTTGCTAGGGTATGACCTTGACCTATGACCTTTGATCTTTGGCTCAAATTGAAGCTCTTTTCCTACTGATCATGTTTAACCTATATGTTTACTATATTATCTCTAACCGTTTTCAAGTTTTAACCAAAAAACCGATTAACCGAAACGCGTCAAGGGCAGTAACTCAAAAATGGTCCATCGCACAGCTTTCGGTCAAATGTACCAAATGAAGGTCTCAATAAGTGGAGTATTTTTCCCATTTATTGTCTGCTTCTATCTTTTATGGTTTGCGAGATATAGTGCTAACAAGACCTATGGTGACCTTTGACCTTGACTTTTGACCTTTGACCTTAACATTTTTAAATGTAACATATGTCACTTAGGATCAATGGTGGTGGTCCCAAGTCTCTAGGACTTACGGTTTTGGAGAAAAAAATTTTGACGCGTTGCGACAATTTTCAGGTCAAAAACGCGTAAACAGGAAGTCGATTGGAACAAAAAAATTTGCATGACAAATCATCGCCATAGGACCAGCGACATTTTGTACACTTCAGATTTTAAGAATCGGTTACGGTTTCTGAGTTTATCTGCTAACAAGGGTTTTCGTGTTTGGGCAGATAACTCTGTTACTAAAAATAGATCGGTCTAAAAGCATGAGCCATGTCATCTCCGGATATGACCGATTGATGTTACCAAGTATCGAAATGATACGTCCAGACACTTTTTGGCAAACCTCCGCGGAAGAAGAAAAATAATAATAATAATAATAATAATAATAATAATAATAATAATAATAATAATAATCATAAGAAAGACAAGAAGGTCTTTCCCTTGGAAAAGGGGAAAGACCTTAATAATAATAATAAGAAACGGTGCAAAAACAATAAGTCGCCAAAACTTCGTTTTGGGCGACTTAATAATAGTGAAAAAGAAACAGTAGAATAACAATATGTCGCCCCGACAAAGTCTGGGGCGACATAATAATAAGAAACGGAGTAAAAACAATAAGTCGCCCGACACTTCGTGGTCGGCGACTTAATAATAAGAAACGGAGTAAAAACAATAAGTCGCCCGACACTTCGTGGTCGGCGACTTAATAAGAAACGGAGTAAAAACAATAAGTCGCCCGACACTTCGTGGTCGGCGACTTAATAATAATAATAAGAAGAAACGGAGTAAAAACAATAAGTCGCCCGACACTTCGTGGTCGGCGACTTAATAAGAAACGGAGTAAAAACAATAAGTCGCCCGACACTTCGTGGTCGGCGATTTAATAATAAGAAACGGAGTAAAAACAATAAATCGCCCGACACTTCGTGGTCGGCGACTTAATTAAACATGAGGGGGCCTCGGTGGCCGAGTTGTCAAGGTAGTTCGTCTACTATTTATCACGTTGTCTGTCAACACTGAGATTGCGGGTTCGATTCTCACTGCAGGCAGGTAGCACTCGACTCCAATCTTAATTGACAAGGATTGTCCGTTTTCCTACCGAAGGTCCGGGGTTTTCTCCGGGTACTTCGGCTTCCTCCCCCAATAAAAACTGGACGCCATGATATAGCTGAAAAATTGCTGAAAGTGGCGTTAAACACCATCAAACACACAAACACAATTAAACATGATTATGATCTTATGGATCATAACTGGCTCCCAAACGACCCCCGTGGACACTGGAGTTCAGACATCCATTCACAGCAACTTTATCTACCATGAAACCAAGTTTCATGCAAATCGGAGCATTTTCTAATTTTGTCGGCCATCTTGGATTCAAAATTGCCACAATAAAAAGTCAACAAGTGCCCCGTATGGTATAACATACTCTACATATATTACAATTTTCATCGAAATCCGTTAACTTTTGGATTTTTTAAGGATTTATATTCAATTTCAAAAGCCCCGTGCGGGATCCGGGTGGCCAAAAGAATAGACCGCAGTCGCGCTAGCTTGTCGTAAAAGGCGACTAAATAGCGCCCAATACCCTGACCGGCGTGTCAGGTCGGTTTGCCTAAAGACCGACTGGGATGTGTGCCCCAGGTGGTTGAATGGGGTACCCCTGGCAGGCTGGGGTTGTCAGGCCATAATACGGAAAACCTGACCGCAAACCATATTAGTGCACCGTGTTGGGAAAAATGCCACGTTCCTCGCACGTTAAAGAACGCTGCTGTAGTATTCGCTATGAGTAGGGATTTCGATCCCGCTACAGGAGGCTGAATTGCCCAACCCTATCCATCCTCCCATTTGCCAGTGGCAATCTAAAATCCGTTACCCCAATTTTTCCTTGTGTACCATCCCATTTTCATTCATCATCATTTCATGTTCATTTTATCATCCGTTTCATGTTCATTACCTCAATATAGCTGAAATAAATGCTGCTCGGGCGTTAAACACCATTAATCAATCAATAAATCAATTTCAAAATGGCCGCCATTTAAGACGGCCGCCGTGTTCAAATTCAAATTTTGATGACTCACATCTTATCGCAACATGGCAATCTACCTAAAAACCAAGTTTCATGCGATTACGAGCATTTTCAATTTTCATCGAAATCCGTTAACTTTTGGATTTTTAAGGATTTTTATCATTTTCAAAATGGCCGCCATTTCAAGATGGCCGCCAATTTCAAAATTTTAAAACTTCTATTTAATTCTAAAAGGCACCACTTCACCAGTTTCATAGTGATCCAATTTACGGTCTCCGAGAATATGGTCGGACAAAATTTTGGCGGAAAGCGGAAGAAAAAAATAATAATAATAAATATAAGTTCATTGGTTCTACCGAACAAATGAGAGGCTTTCCACTATTGCATAAATGACCTTGACATTGACTTTGGCTATATGGAATTGAATCTTCTTTTCAAAATAAACAAAAGAAAGAAAAACCATTCGTATATCTTTTGAAATAAAAAAGGTAAAAAAATAGGACGTTAATTGAGATAAATGACCTTGACTACCAAGTGTTTGATTTTTGCATATTCAATGCTTAAAAAACAAATCATTTATTTGTATTTACCATTTTATATACACGAAAAAGCAGAATTTCCAAAAAATATTATTTGACCTTGACTGCTGTCAATATGACCTTGACCATGATGAGGGTCAATAAAGGACCAACAGTGAAGATCCTTTGTCAATATGTCTTATAATTATGAAGAAATGCCTATTTATCATAAATACCCAAATTTATAAGATGACCTTGACCTTTTACCTTGTTTCTATTTTCAAGGTCAAGGGTCATAATGGTCTTTGGTGAAGTCCCCATGCCTCTACTATCAATAGTTAATAAGTTATCAATGAAAAAGTAAATATCAATGGTTGTAATGGGAGATAACTCCTATAAGATGAAGTCAAATCCTTTTCCTTCAAATAGAAAAAAGTTGCGCATTTATGAGGCCGACATTTTATCCGTTATAAGTTATCAGCTATCTTTTACCGTTTCAAAGAAATAGCGATGACAAGATAATGTCAAAATTTCAAACGTGACCTTGACCTTTGACCTTGTGTCCATTTTCAAGGTCAAGGTCAATGATGACTAATGATATAAGGTTTCATATAAATATCTGTCATAGTTACTGAGATAACGCTATATACACTATATTTAATTGATCCAGGGGAGATAACTCTTTCAAAAGTCAAATCATTTATAGTGACCTTTCAAGACCTTAATATGATACACATTTTGGTAAAAGATTTATTTCTGTATCTCTTATGGTTCAGGAGGAGAATCGCACACACCACAGTGTCAAAATTTAGAATGTGACCTTGACCTTTGACCTTGTGACCTTTTTCAAGGTCAAGGTCAATGATGACCAACTGTGAAATATCTAGTCTCTGTCATCTCTGGTTCATGAGTTACAATGGTACAAAATGTACTTCCAATAAATAAGGGGAAATAACTCCTACTAGGAGTCGTCAAAATACTTTGCGCGATATGTAATAAATTGTCGCGATCAATAGCTGAGCATTTTGCAACAACTTTCATTGCGAAATCTTTTACGGTTTCAAAGTTTATCTGCACACAAGATTTGTATGACAGGGGAAATAACTCCGTAAAGAAAAAGTGTTCGGTGTGACAGGGTTAACTGCGAAAGCGTAATGTCTCATACATTCATAGTACAAAATGTCTTTACGACATGTCGCGAAACAAAATTTATAATGGGAAAGGAAAAAACTTGGCGGAAGAATAATAAGAATAATAAGAAACAGACAAAATGCAATAAGTCTTTCCACTGGAAAGTGGAAAGCCTTAATAATAAGAAGAAGAAGAAACGGAGCAAAAACAATATGTCTCCCAAACTTTCGTTTGGGAGCCATAATAAGAAACGGTGCAAAAACAATAAGTCGCCAAAACTTTGTTTTGGGCGACTTAACAAGTAGTGAATTGATATTTGCAATTCACAATTCTTAGTGTCGTCACTTGTTGTTTGCGGAAGAATCCATGTATAGTCAACGTCTTCAATACTTATAATCAATAGCAAGCTGAGTTATACGAAATGGACAATGTTTGTCAACTGTTGAATATTTAAAGGAAATTAATAAATACGTGTATGAATTTATATATCACGACGTTATAAAATACATTTAGCAGTAATAAACTTTGTTGTGCCATTACGACAACACATGAAAAATACTAACAACACAGAAATTATTCTAGTTAAGATATTTGGCTTTTATTGGTAATAAAGATAAATTGCTTTCTTTATTCTGTAAATAGGCAGACCTACTCCAGACGCGTCAACATAAAAATGAAATCAGATTTCAAACATGTCATCGTTTTAATATGTGTATGGACGACCGTAGAATCTGCCACAGACACAGATGTCCGAAATTTACTTAAGCAATTATTCACAACAAACTCGTACGACACACTTGTAAGGCCGATTGTTGACCAGTCATAGCCTATTGAGGCGCATGTGGAGTATTTTTTGTATGGAATAACCGACGTAAATGAAATACAACAAAAACTTACAACGACTGGATATCTTAACATAACTTGGATGGATGTATTTCTTAAGTGGGATCCTACATCATATGGAAATTTAAAACACTTGTACATTCCACAAGATAACGTGTGGAAACCAGACCTTTCACTTCAGAATGGATTCAAAAATTTGGAGGAGCTTGGATCTAAACTTATTCAAGTATATGTTACATACGATGGTTTTGTTTCGTGGACGCCGTTTCAGATTTTTGAATCTGATTGCAATTTGGATCTTATTTATTTTCCATTTGACCAACAAACTTGCAACCAGGATTTTGTCGTCTGGAGTCTTGACATTGATGACGTCATATTATTTGTTGGCGGAGATGGAATAGATATGAGTGCTGGCTCAAAAAATGGTCAATGGGATGTGATTTCTTCATATTCCACCAGATTAGATGAAGGGGTTGACAGTAAGGTTAGATTTTCTATATCTATTAAAAGGAAACCGTCATATTATGTGATAAACATCATTATTCCGATTATCCTCCTTGCAATTCTAAATGTTTTTTCATTTCAAATCCCATCTGAATCAGGAGAACGAATGGGATACACAATAACAGTATGGTTGTCCTTTGCTGTATTTCTTACCCTTGTCAGTGCTTCATTGCCGAAGAGTTCCGAAACGGTACCTGTCATTTCAGTTTATATCATTTTGCAAATTGTTGTAGGAACAATTACGGTACTTACATCAGCAATCGAATCTCGAATTGTGTCTCGTTCTGATGATCAACCTGTTTGCTCGTCTTTAAAGCGTATCGCAATTATGCTTCGACGCACAAGTATAGAACCAGACGACGACGAAAAATTAAAATTTAATATTACTTGGAAAGATGGAATTGCTGCTTTTGACAGACTGTTATTCTGGATTTTATTAGCTCTACTGACTGTAACAACATTTACCACATTGATGATTTTGGGTTTGTCTTAAAATGTCTACTACAGATGTAGTAAATGATAAATCAGTAGCCGAAACACATCTGATTTAGTATACTGTTTGATATTACTCTAACAGAATAAATGCTATTTTCATCAATAGTTTAGGTTATATGAAACAAGGCTGCATCGAGCTGGAAATATTGGAAATGACTTTAAAATAATTGATTTAGACACAGAATACACTATTGTTATATATTATTTCGTTCATTCTTTGTTAACCTGTTATCTGATTTTCCTTATCATTCTGACAAAATGGCCAAAACTTTAATCTTGCTCTTTAACCATAACCGTTAGATTAAATTTAGTTGAAATCCATGAACGTTGAAATTTAACAAGTTTTCTGCCACTATTTTCAAAACCAAGGCCAAACGTTCCACTCGCGAATACAAAGGATACCTCCTAATCAACATTATGTTGCGATCAAACCATGTAAACTTTCTAGATCATATTCCATTAAAATGTTTTGCGTTTTCTTTGGCTGTTTTCAACAGTTCGGTAAGAAAAATGATATTTTTTATCAGAAGAATTTTACTCGAAACAATAAAATCTACCTCCATCAAATTTCATTGGACAACAATAAACTTTTGATTGGTTTTAGGCCTCAATGTTCATCTACACATGTGCCAAGTTTTATTTGATCTCTTAAAACATCCATCAGAACTGTCCGGAAAATTTCATGATCTGGAAAAAGTGAAAACCGGAATAATAATAATAATAATAATAATAATAATAATAATTCTGTCAAAATGTTGCCCAAAATCGTTGAAATCCGACAAAGCCGACAATTTGATGAGTTTTTGGCCGCCATTTTGAAATGCACTATTGGAAAAAAAAATCACAAGGTAGCGTTCCTCTATAGACAATAAATGCCACATCCACACAAACTTTTGTTTCAATTATGACATGTTAAATTTCATCAAGAATGGATAACTTTGAAAATTTGAACGTTTTGCCTCCATTTAAAAATGCGCTTATCAAAAACAAATTTAAAGGTAGAGTTTTACTCAAAACACTAAAATCTTTCTCCATACCAAATATCAGTGCAGGTGAAACTAATTTTTTTTTCAATTTTGGGGCGAATGTAGTAAAGTTGGGATAATTTGTAGATGTATGTAATGATCAAAACTCTATTAACTACGCATCTTAATATGTCGATATACACTATTAGAGGTTTCATTTGATTCTATTAAGATATCTTTAAGAAAGGTGTCGGGCAAGTTCATGAATTTTTAAAAGGAGAACAACTTGTAATACTGTGTTTGGATGCTAACACAAAAGCCCGATCATTACATTAACATATGCTTAGAAATAAAATTGTGTTGAAATCATGCAAAGACGAGTGTGATTAATTGGCCGCATTTTCAAATTTCCGTTTTTGCGTCAATTTTCGTCCTACTGCTCAGTATAGGCAACTGTATCAGTGTACAAATTTTTGTAATGTCACTGAAAAATTATGACATAATATATAGATGGGGAAGGAATATTTTGGTTTTTGTACAGGGTACAATGAGTCTACTTTTTCGACTTCTACATAATGGCCTTTATCGTGCAAGGAGCGTAGCACTCTCTAAAACGCTTTCAGTATTATGCCTTAAAACCATCAACAATTGGGCTTCCACAATAAATAACTTGTGGACGCCTTCGGCTTCTTTTTGGAGGGAGCACTGGAAGCCTCTAAGTATGATCCTATCTAAAGGAAAAAATAATATAAAAAAATACCTTCACTTTTGGTTGTTGGTTCTAAAGTCTGCCAGTTTATTTGATTTGTGAATTGTCTTTTTGAAATTTTCCTGGGCTTGGTATTCGGCATTTATTTATTACCTTCGTGTTAGTGTTTTCATCGATCAAATAAAAAATGCTTACAAATGTATCATGTTTTTATGATACTAAATGCATACTGATTCGTCAGTAAAAGACAACTACAAGGATTTGTGCGCTTGGAAATTATATCTAACAGTTAAATTTCTTAGTTTTTCTAATGCACTCTTTCACCCGCAAACGCTCGTGATCAGATTCCGTTTCCGCTGGCGTTAATTAATATATTGTCCGTCACATGTTGTGCTTATTTAATTTAAGATTACCACTGGTTGCTTTGTTTAAAGGATTTGGAGGAAAATTATCATATGTTGCTAAGCTGCTTTGAATGAGAATCATTTTCGTGTTTTTCTGTTGTTATGACAAATAAAATGTATACATATTAACTAAGGTCAATAAAATCAGTTCAGTTAAATAGGTAATGTCAATATATAGTGCTTATTTTAAAACGACAACTTTTGTTAATATGAAAATACATTTAGGCTTTAAATTAAGTGTCACTTAAACTTGGCGTTTATATGAAATAATCTAATATGCGATTTAAAATGTTTTTATTAACAAGTAACTAAATTTGGAGTAATCAGATTTGTGTTAGACATTCCTGAACCTAATTGAAGAGTCAATGTAGTTTATTCATAAATCGGTCAGGAGAGTTACTTGAACAGTTGGCCTGACCATCGATGATGGCCTTCGTTGTCTCCAGATTGTATTGTTTATTTGTTACTCATACAGCTATGTGATGAACTCCTTGCTGGAAGTAAAGCAATTATTTAGTCAATTCAGTGGCCGATTATGTCTGTAGGCACATACAGCTATCTGACGAACTCCTTGATGGGTGCTAAGCAACTATTAATCAATGGCCTAATATTTCTGTAGGCACATGCAGCTATTTAATATAGTGTCATAGATATCCCCAATATTTAAACAAATTGTATAGTCGTTATCACATACAAAACATGTTTACTCTCTAAGTGAAAAAGACAGTTAAGGCTATTTTTTGTAAGTATTTTTATTAGTTTTGGACCATCATATAGCACAATTGTGAATAAATAAAATAAATCCTCATCCCAAAACAAGAATCATAAAATAAATGTACACATTTGCGATTAATTGATATTTAATGTACAGGGGTTTGTTGTTAAACATCTGATTACAGTTAATCAATTGTTTAGCAGAAAAAATCATCTACTGCTTTTAATCTGTATGCTCAGCTTTCATCAAAATTAAAACTAAGCGCTTCCAAAAGCGAGCCTACACTTATCGACATATACAATAAGGGTCTTTAGCGTGCAAGGAGCGTGTCACTTTTCAAACACGTTATTCACTGTGGTCCGTTGTCAGACTTTTTGAATTATGACCTGACAACCCTATCCACCACCTGGGGAGAAGCTGTGCAACTCTGTCTGTTGGGCACATAGAACCCGCACAGTATGGTCTCTTCAAAATATAAAGATATCAGTACATCAGCATAGATCCACCTTGCCTCAGATCTACTTCAGTAAGGGTAAATACATATAATATGGAAATAATGGAAAATAGACCTAGGGCTGATGCATAAGAACGTTACGCATATGCTCCTTTCTGCTTATCCATGCCTCTACATAAGCAGTTGAATAGTTTTATTACAACGTTTCTCGAATGAGGGTAATAACAAAACACCAGTAAAAAAGACAGTCCACAAATAAAGGCCGAGAACCTGCAAACTCCATAACAATCAAAAATATAGTAACTACAGCAATAGTCCTGACTTGGTACAGGCGTTTCAAAAGAAACGGTGGGTTAAACCAGGTTTTATGGCATGCAAAAACTCCCACTTCCATTACTCTAGTATGTGAGTTAGTTTATTAAAATGGATGGGTATCATTACTGATAAGAGGTTCCTACAAGAACCTTGATACTATTCTTAATTTTAAGAACTTTATGAATTGTGTCCAAAGCACCAAACAGTAAGCTTTTTTAATTTTCATATATCTTAAAAAATTGTGAATCAATCCTCTAGAATTGGAAACTGATCGCTTAAATTTTACAATATATTCCAGTATTTAAGGACAGCCTTTACAATATTAGAATGGAAAGAGAATTTTCCGCGCTATGACAGCTGCAAAATTAGTTGCTGTTTTCCACTGCCCATTATAGGACTAAGGTTGTGTCCTTGTTTGAACCCTAAATTGACTGTAAAGAATTCTATACGAGATTTTTGTTGATCTTAATGCAAGATTTACTCACATAATACATATTATATACTTCTTTGTTAAATCTAGAGCCAATTCCAATTTCAAGTAGTTTTAACTTTTACCCAATATGAAAAACAGTATCAAAGCAGACAAACAATCTATCACACTTTTTCTCACAATACTTATATAACACATTCACATATGCATGTTCCGATGTCCTTTGGTCAGGATTTCACGAATCCAATCTGTGCTTATTTCTTAGTAATAGATAGAGTCAAAATATTTCGTTGTTGGTAGTTTTTACAATGAGTTTACATTTTCAAGGATGTGACAATCTCCCACTAGGGTACGCTATTACGTTTTTTTGTATTATTACATGACAACCCGCCAACGAGAGGGCTTCTATTATCTGCCACCTGATGACGCAATGGACATGTCTGTAATCAAGCACTGGAAACTCTCCCAAGTCTTGAAACGGTGTCATTGCAATTTGAACAACTAATGAGAACTTTTTAAATGTTCTTCATATTATTATACGCTGATGATAAAAGTATCCTTTCTGAGTCAGCAGATGATATGCAAAACAAGGTCATGATCTTCTCGAAGCATAAATCTAAAAATAACTTTTTGTTATTTAACGAAACACTAGAAAAAGTTTACTTTTATTCTTATCTAGGATTGCCTTTAATTATAATGGAAAATACACTTGTGCAAAGAAAAAAACTCGCAGATCAAGCAGAGAAGGCTCTTTATGCGTTATATAAAAAATAAAAAATTACCGGTTGACATCCAATTAAATGTTTTTGACTCTTTGATCGTACCGATACTTTTGTATTCTTTAGAGATGTGGGGTTTTGAGAACACTGCTATTATTGAGAAGGTTCATTTAAAATTTCTAAAAAGAGTCTTATCTGTCCGATCATCAACACCCAATTTCATGGTGTATGACGAGACTGGGCGCTTTCCATTAGATATTAATGTCAAACTGAGAATTTTATCCTTCTAAGAAATAACACGAAATTATCAGGTTTATTGTACCAGCTGTTTTATTTTCTGCGCAGTACTAATGTTATGAAGTCTAAATGGATAGAATTTGTAAAATCAGTTCTAGATAGTATTGGTTTGATTTTTTGTTTGTTTGAATGGTGTTTTAACGCCACTTTCAGCAATTTTTCAGCTATTTCATGGCGTCCAGTTTTTATTGGGGGAGGAAGCCGGAGTACCCGGAGAGAACCCCCGACCTGCGATAGGAAAACTGGCAATCCTTGTCAATTAAGATTGGAGTCGAGTACACCCTACCTGCAGTGAGAATCGAACCCGCAATCTCAGTGTTGACAGACCACGTGATCAATAGTAGACGAACTACCTTGACCACTCGGTCACCGAGGCCCCAGTATTGGTTTGAGCTATGTATGAAACAGTCAAATGAGTTTAGAAAGTATGGATATTAAAACGTTTGTAAAACAAATAATGGTAGGTCATTTTATCCAAAAATGGCATAGTGAAATCGAAAAGTCCTCTAGAGGTGAATTTTACGGAATATTTAAAAATAATTTTGGTATTGAGAAATATCTTTTGAGTCAACGTGTTTACATAACAAGAGTTAGATGTTGCAGTGTAAAATTTGCCATAGAAATAGGTCAATGAACAATATTCTCAAAGAGGAGAGATTTTGTAATTTATGTAATGACAGGTGTATAGGTGATCATTTTTACTATTTGTTTGTTTGCTCAAATCCAAATGTAGCTGAATTAAGAAAAAGATCACTTACATAATTACTATTATGTTTACCCTAGTATTGATAAAATGTGTCGATTATTGTCATTATGTAATGCCAAAGTCCTTAATAACTTGGCCCCTTACATTACAAAAATCACGAAGTATCTGTAAATCTTCATATGTACATACGTCAGGTGTACTTTTTGTAAATATGTAATAAGTACTTAATATTGTATACACACACTCTGTCTTGCTCATTATTATTTATTTATTTAAATATGAATAGTATCTGCCTCTTGTTATAGTGTACACTATATTGAGTAAATAAACAAAAGAATTAATACTATAAACTTGCTACCTTCCTTTATTCGAGTGTGTTATCATCGAACAAATGGAAAAATGCTCAACCAAAAGGTTAATGTTTTTATACTTTTGCAAGCAGTGAAAGACACAATGATTTCAGTTTTCTAATAAATATTTAATTTGAGTTACTAATTTAACATCAATGACAAGACAAAAAAAACGAAAGTGCTTCGTGAGTTTGAAATTTAAATTTAACGTTTGAGTATCTTTGTCCCATTTACTCATTCTTAATTTTAAATTATCACAGTTGGCTGTGTTTGGTATTACATTTCTACGAACGCAATTAATTTATGAGTTCATGTTCTTATAGCAAAAAACTAAAAAAAAATAATTAACACTTTAGTTTAATTCGTAACGTATTACTTGATAGTTTTTTATTATATCGCCTGAATATAGCTGAAATATTGCTGCTCGGGCGTTAAACACCATTAATCAGTCTTTATTATAACTTGACAAGCCCAAACCAAAGGGCTTCCCCTATCCGCCACCTGGAGAGACGCTGGTGATCTCTGAAATCGAGCACTTGGAACTCTTCCAGTATGATCTAAGCTAACGAAAGAATGAAGTAAATACACCAGATTTAGTTAAGCGTGTTTTCATCTGAGAAAATTATTCAATACTCATTCGTTAGTGAAAGACAACTACAGTGATTTAAATTTTTAAGATTAATATTTAATATCAACGACATGATAAAATAAGTTGTTAGCTGGAACACAAAAGTGTTTCGTGAGTTTGGAACTTACATCTAACAGTTTATTTAGGCTTGTTGCACTCACTCATTCACTCTCGAACGCTTGGTGAAAAGGGTGGTAACTCTTAGCTTCTGGTGGCGTTACTTGAGGTGATTATTAAATTAAAGATTATCACAGGTTGATGTCTTCGGGTAGGGTTTGTTTTTACTATTGCTGCGAAAGTAGTGTGAATTTATTTTATTATGTTGTTATGACAATATAACACATGAAAATCACTTCAGTTAAACTCAAATTTTATGTGTTAAAAAGTAATTATATTTAGGCAACTATCACATTTGTGTCAGACATTCCTGTACCTAATAGAAATGCAACTGTTCAAGGGTATAGGTGCTGTTCTCATAAAATCGTTAAAGCGATCAAGTAAGTTACCATAACAGGTGTCCTGACCACTGATAAATGCTTTTTAAATGTTTTAGTCTTCGCAATGTTGTAATGTTTCATTTATAATACAGAATAAAGCATTCAATCCCTGGTCCATTATGTAGACACTTATTCACCACTATTTGTCATTGCTTTTCTAAATATTTAAAATAAAATTATATAGTAGATGCCACATACAATAACTATTTACTCTTAAAAAAAACAGTAATTGCTAAATGTTTTTAAGTCATTAGGCTGACCTATATATCGTACACAGGTGAAAAGTGAAATACATCCTCGTTTAACGTAAAGGTCGTTTATTGGAACGAATGGTTTTGATTTAATAAATTTATTAATTATTTAGAACATGTGATTATTAAGTACAAAATGGTCAGTTATATGCTGTTAATTCTTCATCAAACAAGAATTATAATAATAAATATTCAAATCGGTTATATTTTGATGTGCTGGTTGGTAACTTGAATTATTAATATTCTTTTCTAATTAATAATGTCTAATTTGAAAGAGTGAACTCAATATGCTGTGGACTACAGTCAAACTACCTAGACCACCAGATTTCCTGGTGACGACAATAGTAGGCGCTCTAATGAAGATACGGACATAGCTATTGATTTTATTTCTACGATCATGGTTTCCTTTTAGTATTTTTAGTTTGATTGTATTTAAAATAAATCACACTTAAAGTTTATGAAATGAAGCATGAAAAAACCCAGCAACCAGAAATACCATGATTAAGCCGTCTATTCAATTATTATATGATGTTTGATTTGATTCATTCATGTAAGTTACGAATTTGTTACAGTTGTGTATATCATCCCAGTCCAGTCCAACACAGGTCACTCAAACAACTTACTGTGTTTATTTAAAGGATTGTCAAATTCTTTAATGCACATGCATAACTGGATGATCTTAAGTAAATCCTGCTATCTATAATGACAGGTAAATATGCGAAGACTTATTGCTTATTACTTTAAGTGCCCAGATATCGCCAGATAAAGTTTTTGAGCGGTGTTGTGCAAACTTAGCTGATAAATCTATGAATTCCTTTTACCTCTACAAAGTTCCTAAACGTATTCTCCATTTTTGTTAACTGAGCACGATACTACAACCCAAAGCTTAAATATTACTTAAGAGCAGAGCAATAAATTAGCAACAATTAACTGCAAAAACTGCCAAAATACCAGTCATATGAGAGCACAAACCACTGTCTTGATACTGTCACATTATGTAGTAATGTTTAAACAGGGAAGATGTATGACAACCTCTCTTCATCATTGTTATACCCTAATAAATACAGAGGTGCAGAAACATATCACACCAACAATAACAAAAACGCCGCCAAGTCCTGCACAAAACAGAACCAATAGAAGTTATGCTTATTTCAAACATCTTCACAGCACGTGCTTACCATTGTTAATTTACATTATCAGACGTCACAGATTTGTTGCTTGTTTCATTAACACATTTGTTTTATTTGAATCATACACAGATTTGTTTTAATTTCATTGTAAAAACAAATTTACGTTATTCTGTGTCATTCATGGCGTTCGTGGTTTTATTGTCGTGATGGAAATTAAATTAAAAGATCAAAATAACAATAATTAATATTTATTTTTAAATATCTAATAAAAGAAAATCTTTTGATAAACAGTTCATGACTAAACGTATCTATGCAGCAGACATTGTTTACAAACAGACAAACAAGCAAAAAATGCAAAAACAATGCAATTTAAGATATGAAACTTGTTCCTTTTATCGACCTTTTACACCAGAAAATTTTCCCAGGTTAAACTATATTGACATAATTAGCCTTTCCATGCACGACTACATGATTGATGCGTTTATAACCAACATCAACATGTGAAAACAATAGTTAAACAAATAGTCGTTATATTGTCTTATTTCAGCAAATTCATTATATTTTAATACCGCTTTATTTTGTTCGAATTTCTTGGCCGTAAGAAGTTAACATACTATTGAACTAAATTGGTTTTTTTTTTATTTTGTCGACATCAGGGCCGGAATCAGACAAAGATTTTGTCTCCTCCTATAAAAAGAGAAAATGAGGACTCTCTAACTGCATAGTTTTAAGTAACTTCTTTGGAGCTGTTCCTGTCCAATCGCCATGGTTTCTTGATCTAAAATGTCCCCAAAACCCCTCCAAATCATTGCGCCACCCCTTGCATTAATATGGCTGGATATGGCTTTAAAACTTTTATCGTTTTAATAACAGTTGTCTGTTAGAAAAACATTCAAATGTTTCTTTTCGTTCAATCTTGTCCGCTAGATAGTTTTCTTTGCGATGTAATGTTTGATCGACTCGAAACTTTGTAAGTATTTTGGGGCTGACTTGAAGTTGTGCCATCAATTTTTTAAAACTATCATACTCGATTTTCGTTTGGGAGACATTTGCGTTGGCATTCCAAAAAAGTATTACTAATTTGTATTATTATCAGATTTAATCTTTTTTTTCGGCATTCATGCATGTCCACACATGCCGTAAGAACAGAATTTTTGCAGATATTTTTTTTAAATTCATTCAGTCCACAATAACAATAACATCTATCTTTAAGAACATTACTTCACACTTAACATTACAAGTAAATACATAGATTACAGTTGTACTATTTATTTGTAATACTGATTTTCATGATTTCATGTTACTTTGGACAGAATATACTCGGTGCTGTTAAATGTTGCCCATTTGCAGTCTACAAACAAATATGCCGGTTTGTATTTTTTTATTAGTTTAACTGTGTCGTTTAATTCTGTTCCTCCTAAAAAAGGAAATAAAGATTAACATAAATATTCACGATATAGTAATCAATCTTACAGTCAGTATTCCTAACAACATGAAGTGGAAACCTCGTACTACGAAAGCCCAGAAGGCTCATTCGAGATTGGAGATTCGACATTCGAAATTCGAAATTCAATATAGTTATAACCAATCAGATTGTGTGTGACATAATCGTCTACCAATCAGTATAGGTCTTATAAATTCGAAATTCGAAATTTAAAATAGTTTTAGCCAATCAGATTGCTAGTGACATAATCTCTAGCAAACAGAATTCCTTTGTGACAACTACATAAAATTTTGTTTAGTAGTGAAAACCATGATTAATTAGGATTTCTGAAAATTTCTAAGTTCAAAGAGCCATAACTACCATTTAAATTTAGGAATCAACTATTCCTGATAATATGCACAACTACATATATGGTGTATTAGTTACATACCAAGTTTCATAAAAATTTGTATAGTACTGACTAGTTTCAGAGGATTTGTGCTGACAAGATAATTAATGGGTATTTTCAGCACATTTCTAAGTTCAAAGGGCCAAAATAAGCCTGTGGCGGATGAGACATTTCGAAAAGGTGGGGGGGGGGGGGGCACTGACCGGCCAAGGGGGGTGCCCACTTTGGTCATGCTTCAATGATTTCCTATATATCCAACCATTTTTTCCATCAAACGGGAAGGCCCCCTCTGGATCCACCACTGAGAGCCCCCACACAAAATTTGGGGACCAAAATCCCTTGGTAATGTGCACAACTAAATATGTTGTACCTATTACATACCAAGTTTTGTAAAACTCCATACAGTAGTTTTAAAGTAGTAGCTCCGACAAGATGATAAATGAGTATTTTCAGCAAATTTTAAGTTCAAAGGACCCCATAACTCCCAAGAAAATGTGAAGATCAAAATTCCCTGGTAACATGCACAACTACACATGGTCTACTTCCTACACACCACGTTTTGTTGAATTCCGTTCTACAGGTACATTATTGTTCTTAATTTGTAAAATAAAAATGTAATTGTGAACTGAATTAATTTGATAAAATAACAAATAAAGCTTATAAATTTTGTTTTTTTTAACAAAACCATGTTGAACACAGTCATTCTTTGACAAATATGTGGACGGTTAAAACCCCGAATAAAAATAATAGCACGAGGCTACGTTTATATAAGAACTATTCTGATTGGTAGACGATAATGTCACACACAATCTGATTGGTTAAAACTATATTGAATTTCGAATTTCGAATCTCGAATCTCGAATTTCGAATACAGACTGACTGTGTTACAATGTGACAGTCTGACTGTGTGACATTGTGACACTGTGACAGACTGACTGTGTGACATTGTGACATTGTGACAGACTGGCTGTGTTACAATGTGACAGCCTGACAGTGTGACATTGGGACAGGCTGAATGTGTGACATTGTGAAAACCTGACTGTGACATTGTGACAGACTGACTGTGTGACATTGTGACAGGATGACTGTGTGACATTGTGAAAGCCTGACTGTGTGACATTGTGACAGCCTGACTGTGTGACATTGTGACAGCCTGACTGTGTGACACTGTAACAGCCTGACTGTGTGACATTGTGACAGCCTGACTGTGTGACACTGTGACAGCCTGACTGTGTGATACTGTAACAGCCTGACTGTGTGACATTGTGACAGCCTGACAGTGTTACAATGTGACACTGTAACAGCCTGACTGTGTGACATTGTGAAAGCCTGACTGTGTGACATTGTGACAGACTGACTGTGTTACAATGTGACAGCCTGACAGTGTGACATTGTGACAGGCTGAATGTGTGACATTGTGAAAACCTGACTGTGACATTGTGACAGACCGACTGTGTGACATTGTGACAGGCTGACTGTGTGACATTGTGACAGCCTGACTGTGTGACACTGTAACAGCCTGACTGTGTGACATTGTGACAGCCTGACAGTGTTACAATGTGACACTGTAACAGCCTGACTGTGTGACATTGTGAAAGCCTGACTGTGTGACATTGTGACAGACTGACTGTGTGACATTGTGACAGACTGACTGTGTGACATTGTGACAGACTGACTGTGTTACAATGTGACAGCCTGACAGTGTGACATTGTGACAGGCTGAATGTGTGACATTGTGAAAACCAGACTGTGACATTGTGACAGACCGACTGTGTGACATTGTGACAGGCTGACTGTGTGACCTTGTGACAGTCTGACTGTGTGACATTGTGACAGACTGACTGTGTGACGTTGTGTCAGACTGACTGCGGACATTGTGACAGCATGTGTGACATTGTGACACACTGACTGTGTGACCCTGTGACAGCCTGACTGTGTGACATTGTGACAGACTGACTGTGTGACGTTGTGACAATGACTGTGTGGCATTGTGACAGCCTGACAGTGTTACAATGTGACACTGTGACAGACTGACTGTGTGACATTGTGATAGCCTGACAGTGTTACAATGTGACACTGTGACAGACTGACTGTGTGACATTGTGACAGACTGACTGTGTGACATTGTGACAGACTGACTGTGTGACATTGTGACAGCCTGACTATGTGACATTGTGAAAGCCTGACTGTGTGACCCTGTGACAGGCTGACTGTGTGACATTGTGACAGACTGACTGCGTGACATTGTGACAGCCTGACTGTGTGACATTGTGAAAGGCTGATCATGTGACTTGTGACAGACTGACTGTGTGACATTGTGACAGCCTAACTGTGTGACATTGTGACAGCCTGACTGCGTGACAGTGTGACAGCCTGACCGTGTTACAATGTGACATTGTGACAGACTGACTGTGTGACATTGTGACAGACTGACTGCGTGACATTGTGACAGCCTGACCGTGTGACATTGTGACAGTCTGTCTCTGTGACATTGTGACAGTCTGACTATGTGACATTGTGACAGCCTGACTGTGTGACATTGTGACAAGCCTAACGGTGTGATAATATTTTGTTACATTCTTGAATTGTTTCACAGTGAGACAAGGTTAGATTTTACAAAACCTAAAACAAAACTTTATGGTAGATATAGTTCCATTTAGTATATAATACGAAAATACCTTCGAGAATCTCCAGTACTATTTGATGTCTGTGAGGAGACACATCCAGTACTATTTGATGTCTGTGAGGAGACACATCCAGTACTATTTGATGTCTGTGAGGAGACACATCCAGTTTTAAGCACATTAATCCATCATTCTTCAAATATGTCTTGGTATTTCTGTAAACAAATTAAATGTTATATATTCATGGGTGGCCCAAGATTGAGTTTCCTAGTCTTTTTATAGTCAAGCCAATCTTTAGCGGACTGTTCCTACAATGCACAACTAATGCATCAAATCATGTTACGTCGCCAGTAAACGAACTTTTCAAAAAAAATATTCCTATATACTGTCCAGCGTGTCCCCAGATGGTTAATTATGGCAGACACGCTCTGTGTACTATAAAAACCCCTCTGGTATAAAAGTAGGCGAACTATAGCATACGGCCACCTAATTCTGCATCCCTACCTTTCTGTCCATATTTTCCTACTGCTAAAACTGTGTCCGTCAATTGGTCGGTCCATCCCGTTGTCCGCATTTATTGTTTGTTCTCATATCTCAAATATTGCCATCTTCATGTTATCATTTATACAATATCGGCCCAAGCTGATAATTTATAATTGTGAAAGATTGCCTAAATTAAGCACCTATAGTTGTCGGTAAAGTTCACTAACTTGATTTTTCTCAGCCTATAATTTTTTTTTAAAGCAAAGAATGTTTCAAGCTGATACTTTATAATTTTATAAGCCGATAATTCCTTTTATATCACTTAAAATATTTAATTTATATAATTAATTTTCCTAAACACACATAGCTCTCGATACAATTCTTTTTACACCATCTGGATTGTTCTTAATTGGTTTAATAATATGTAATCGGCAAACTGGGAATCGTCAAATTGGACGCGGCAATCTGGGAATCGTCAAATTGGACGCGGCAATCTGGGAATCGGCCAAATGGACACGCCAATCTGGGAATCGGCCAAATGGACACGCCAATCTGGGAATCGGCAATTTTGGGATTCGGCAAACTGGAATGCACCCATGAGGTTTACATGATGTATTTAGCGTTTTGTGCTAAAGTATTGATTAAGAAGTGATTCATTTTATAACTTGATGTTAAAGTTGTCAAAAAAAAAATTAATAGTATCAAACCATTCATCGAATATTACTCAATGATTAATTTGATTCTCTTGGTGCAGCGACAGTAACCATTTTAATACTTTCAAAATAATAGTATTACATGGGATATATAGCAAAACGTACATTCTGAAACTCGTTTATCGTCCACGCGTTTTACAATTTAGGGACCTATTTACTGCTTTAAAAAGTTGCATCAGTGGATATGTTTTGTTCATTTACCAACCGAGGTAACGTTGCTTAAAACAAAATAATGAACGGGGCTTTCGGAAGAAAAATATATATTCAAAAATATATGATGGATGTTTTTGGACTACACACCAGGGAAAGCACACTCGGAGGCCATTTAAGTAGAGTCGACAAAACCTACGAATTATTCTTTTTTAATGTTGGAAGAAATGTAATCCAATATGCACAGTCGAACACAAGCTATATAATTCCTACCTCAGCAAATAGTAATTTTCATCTTGTCTATGGCATTGGAAGGAGATACTAGTGTTCTTATCTATACGTAATTCCATATTTTGTTCTGTTATATTTATACCCAAAACTGTTGAGTTCCAGAGACCTCTGGTACTTTCCGGGAATATGCAACCAGGGCCTACAAGGATATTAAAAGTTATGGCCGTGGTATAAGAGTGATAACTCCAAATTTAACTGTCGATAATCAACAAGTTTAGCTTTTCTAAAAAAGCTAAAAAGCTAACCATCTCTTAGCTGCATTACCCATTTTATGGGTTTTATTAAAGTATCTGTTGTTTGTAATTTATATGTAGGATAGGTAAACAAAATGGTGCTTGAGAGATTTAAATACCCGTCTTCACTTCACACGTGCATTTTAAAAAATAAATAAACAAAAATTGACTCCCTCAACAAATGTTTAAAATGAGCGGTAAACATATGTGTTGTTCTATTTGCATCAATATCAGAACGAAAATAGAAAATATAATCCCCCCCCCCAAAACAGCTTTAAAAAGTAGGGAAATTTTAGTACAATTTTATTATAATTGGTGGTATAACCATGCTATACTTGTTGACAACTTTATCCATGCTATACGTGTTGACACTTTATCCATGCTATACGTGTTGACAACTTTATCCATGCTATACGTGTTAACAACTTTAGTCATGCTATACGTGTTGACAACTTTAGTCATGCTATACTATACGTGTTGACAACTTTATCCATGCTATACGTGTTGACAACTTTATCCATGCTATACGTGTTGACATATGTAAAGGAGTGCACATATTTTTAACGTCAGTCACTGTGATGCACACAAGTTCAAAAGAATATCACAATTTTCGTTTTAGTTCTTTAAAAGTGTTATGACAGTTGAACACTTATCTTAAATTATAACACCTGTCTTTTGTATTGTTTTTTCTTACTGTTATGTTTCTACTTTTTAACTAATATTAAGTGTGAATTTGTATGCATTTAATTAATTCTTTTTGTTTTTTCCTCAAATCACATCGTTAACAGAACGGATTATTTGACCAGCTATGTTTCAAAGACTGCTAGCTATATGTTAAACAAAAAATCAATTAATCGATTTATCAGTCAATCAATCACTCAATACTAATGTTCTATAGCTGAAGGAGAGTAAATATGTCTGTTTGTTTAAATGGTGTTTTACATAAAGCACTTTTTCAGCTATGTCACGGCGTCAAGTTTTTACTGGGGAGGAAAATGAAATATCAGAAGACATCCCCCGCACTTCGGTAAGCAAGCTGGCAATTCTTGTAGATTAAGATTGGAGTCGAGCACATACTGCTCGCAGTGAGACTTGAACATGTAACGTCAGTGTTGTCAGGGAACGTGACCAATAGTAGCCGAACTTCCCTGACCCCTCGGCAACAGAGGCCCAAAAACGCACAGAAACGTAAACATAATAACTATGTTTCTACCTTGTCGTGTAATAACAACTATATCCCTTGTGTCACTTCCTTGACACACCGTGTCCGTCGTGATCGCTGTTGTACTTTCTACAATTTCTGGCTCAAAAAACGCTTCTTTATTTTCCTGCTCTTTTATAAAAGTTTTAAAAGGTTATTTCATATTTCAAAAATGCATATAATGTGTCTAAAGTTTCTATTATCAATGGTGAAAATTGTATTTTTTAAAATTTTATAGAGAAAATCTTTATTTGTTTAGTTATAAGAATATTTTAGTCTGGTTGCCAAAACATGCTTTTATTTTAACTTGATAAGTGATAAATGATAATCTCTCATGAATGTTTGTATTTTTAATATTGTAAAGTTTTATACTTTGTGTACAACTGTTTATTATATACTTATTGTAAATAACTTTATATTTTTACTGTATGATAAAATGAATAAATGGGCAAAAATTTGATATTTCACCAAAGCGGGCTGATATCAAAATGTTATTAACTGATTCCGAAAGTTATTACATGCTTTTTTGAGAAACACATCAAAAAAACAAAAATATTCGTGATACTTGTAACATAGTATTGTTTGTTTATTTGAACGGTGGTTGACGCCACATTTAGCAATTTTTCAGCTATTTCCTCTAGTATAGTTTTTATTTGGGAGGAAGCCGGAGAACCCGGAGAAAACCCCTACCTTCGGTAGAAAAATTGGCAATCCTTGTCAATTAATATTGGAGTCGAGCACACCTGTTCGGGGTGACTCGAACCTGCAACCTCAGTGTTGACATGTACGTGATTACGTCTGTGGCCTAGTACAATTATAAATCACATGGCTTGTCAATGAGCTTTACTGCAGGCATGTAACAGACAAGGATTGGATGCTTTCCTGCCAATGTACAGCGTTTTTCACATTCCTCCCACAAAAACTAGGTTAAAAGTTACTAAAAGTGGTGTTCAATACCAAACAAATAAACAAATTTCTATTTAAATTTATCATGGCTTCCAGTTTTTATGTGGAAGGAACCAGAGTACTTGATTAGAACCACAAACTTCGACAGGAAAACTTCAATCCCTGTAAGTTAATGCCCGGAGTCTACCCAGTGCACTGGAGTGTTGGTTTTCACGTGCGTTCTTTTTTGTCATTTAATTTTTGGAAAACCAGTTCAGAAGTGATAAATGTGAATAGTGATTGTTAATCTTCATAATGGTTGACCGTTCTACAGGAAGTGTTAATCTTCATAATGGTTGACCGTTCTACAGGAATTGTTAATCTTCATAATGGTTGACTGTTCTACAGGAATTGTTAATCTTCATAATGGTTGACTGTTCTACAGGAAGTGTTAATCTTCATAATGGTTGACTGTTCTACAGGAATTGTTTATCTTCATAATGGTTGACTGTTCTACAGGAATTGTTAATCTTCATAATGGTTGACTGCTCTACAGGAAGTGTTAATCTTCATAATGGTTGACTGTTCTACAGGAAGTGTTAATCTTCATAATGGTTGACTGTTCTACAGGAATTGTTAATCTTCATAATGGTTGACTGTTCTACAGGAAGTGTAAATCTTCATAATGGTTGACTGTTCTACAGGAATTGTTAATCTTCATAATGGTTGACTGTTCTACAGGAAGTGTAAATCTTCATAATGGTTGACTGTTCTACAGGAAGTGTTAATCTTCATAATGGTTGACTGTTCTACATGAATTGTTAATCTTCATAATGGTTGACTGTTCTACAGGAAGTGTTAATCTTCATAATGGTTGACTGTTCTACAGGAAGTGTTAATCTTCATAATGGTTGACTGTTCTACAGGAAACATTGCTTACTCCTGGTTGCCCTGTGCTTATTTTCTAAAATGTACTCCGGTAATTAGAATGTGCACCTATCTACTGTTTTATGTCTTTTTCTATACTTACTATTAAGTCTTTGCAGTGTAATTCCCAGATCTGGTATGTTATCTACCAACAAACATAACACCCCGGAATATCCTGAGGCCGGTGGACTTTTGAAAAATAAAGATTAATAAACGGGGGTTATTATGCTTTGCTATTTTTTATTATTTATACTTTATTTGTAAAACAGCAAAAAGACAATACAAGTGATAAATACGGTACCTTTATTTTTACTTCCTCCAAGTCGTTTCAAACATATGTCATTATTTGTTTAATAGTATTTGTTTATATTTTGTTTATTAGTAATTGTTTAAGACTCTTACCTTTGTAAATAACGGAAAGCAAACAGAAGGTTATCACTGTCCGTACAGTCATAGGTCATTACAGAATCTCCAGGTGTGGTGTAAACAGCGGATTTTTCTCTTAGTGTTACAGATCCTCCTCCGTACTCCTTAGGAATATACCACGTGTCTCTGTAATACTCGGGAATATTACATGCTACAATGACATTCAAAACTGCATTTAAATTGAAATTATTTTTAAGTTTCTGTCTTTGCAATTTGTCACTTAAAACTGATTATGGCTTGTGTAATACATGTTATACCCTGTACACTACAGACATATAGAAGTTGTCCGAATATCTCATTATGCCCTATGGCCACTGGACATAAGGTATCTGTTAAAAATTTCGCGAAATATTTGTAACTATATTGTGTTCACTGGAACCCATGGCAAATGCTCTTGACATTGCCCACGACTGAAGCGACATCTTTTGTATCAGTTTAATTTTTTGGGCTAGCTTATGTCGTTGACAAAATAATTATGTTAATTTACTTGAATGGGTTACAATGTTTATATTTTGTTTCACCTGCTAACACAGTATCTGTGTACATCAACACCAATGTCGTGACAAACACAGTCCATTCCATGTGATACCAAATGAAGCACTGCAATGAAAGTAGATCATATATAACACGTGATATGAGTACTTTTAACTCAATGAAATTTTCATAGAGAAAACAGCGGATTTCACGATGCAGGTTTAAGTTGCACATTTCATACTCTCCCCAATGTTATGCAAATTTTCTGTGGTTCAGCTATATATAAATCATAACTTCGAAAAAGCGAGGGTAATATTATTCGTTCCCGATTGGCTTGTCGTAAAGCGAGAAATATATTGAGGACAAAACAAGTTTACAAACACTAATGCAACGAGGAAAAGGGATAGACTATCGGGAGCAAAATTTTAACTGCCACAGGAAAGGTAAAGAGTATTAGACAGGGACTTAATTTTCCGCTGCAGCTACTTTTCTACAATCTACAAGGGCCTATTTGATAGGAGAGTGAAACTGAAAATACGTTACCCTTCTCTAGCCCAATAGAGTTTCGTTCTTTCTGGTTCCATTAAGTGGAAACCCTATCATATGTTCGGTAGAACCAATGACCGTATATGAAATGAGTACATAGCTATATCTTTTGCAGACATCGTGCTTTGCATCGATACGAATTTCATTGATGTGTTAACGGACGTGCAAACGCTAATACTGATCAGAAGGAAAATAGATTAATGGGTTATACAAATCCTTGTCGAGCGGTATATATTAGGTACATAAGCAGCGACCATATGACCATAGTCGTAACAACTTTCTGCATTGAATCTTTAATAAGAGAGACATGACATGAGAACTCCGTTTATTAAAGACGTTAGCTGTGAATGTGTGCTCTCCCAAGGAGGAATGTTGGCATCAATGCCGAGATATTTTCTGCATTCCAAATTATTGCAGTACATATACCTGTATTTGGTAACTGTGCAGTACTACTGAATAACAGTACCATTTATGTTATACCTTAATAAATAAATTGTACGAGAATATTCACTTTTGATTGGCTGAAAAAAAATTATATCCAAGGATGGAAAACAAAATAACATCGTCATGGAGACATACACGCTTTGACGTCATATATCACTCAGGGGAAAACGAACAGTTTGTGTTTCTTTTACATGTAAAATACACAAAAACAGGGTTGAGTTTATTCTACTGTTTGTTTATAAGTTTGTAAATAATCCTTAAACAGTATAAAAAGAACCGACCTACCTTGTTCAGAAAAAGCACGTTACTGCTTTGGAATACTTAAACAACGTAACACTATTAACCAAAGACTGTTTCCCTGAATTTTATTTAAAGACCATATTTACCTTTTTATATACAATTCTAGATCCGAGTGTAACATGTTTATTTGATCTTTCTAAAAAAATCAATTCAGGGATAGTTGCAGTTTATTTAGAGGTGGTAACATCTGCATGACAGTCATTCGGTCACCTATATGCATTATCTCTTTTGAATACAAAAGTACACATAATTTATTACTACTAAGCATTACAGAAAAATGTTTTCAATCTTCAAAAATTCAACATCAAAATGTACATTACACCTGCGCGAAAATAAATATACCGTATAACTTGCGTTGGTCACGCGCACTATTCTTACGCCGTTAAAACTCAAATAGTTCTTTGACGTCATTTCTGTTTTTAACGTTAAAGTTGTCAAGATTTATAGTTTAAATTACATTATCATGAATATTTCAAATTTCTGAATGGTTTGGTTCTGTTTACGACTAACGAAGCCACTTTCCTTTTTCATTGTATTATAACATCAAGCAATCTACTAGTGCGTAACAACATACATTCTTATTTTACCATCTTTTCCACACTCCATCCATATGCATTTATTTAAGAATTGAATGCATTCATTTGAAGTTTCATTGACGCATGAAAGCGTTGACAGAAGTACATTTTCTCGTGCTTTTCGTGGTTAACGGTTTCAATGAGAAATGCAAAGAATATTCTACGTCATCTGCAACGGTTTGAACCAATAGAAATCTAGGATATCGATGGCAGGCATACGTAATGTAAATATTTTGTATTCTACATAAGTAAATTATGTTTTAATAAAATACCTGCCGCATATCTCGTAAAAGAAGTTTGTCACAGCAGGTACGACATTGTGGCTTCATTCATACGTGTATATTGTTGAGTATATCATGTTTACAGTTACAATTTTACACTTAATGCTGCTTTTCCATGAATCTGCAGTTATTGCTACTTTTCAAGAAATCTACACCTACTGCTTCTTTTCCATGAATCTACACTCAATGCTACTTTTCCAGGAATCTACCCTAACTACTTTTCCATGAATCTACACTTAATGGTACTTTTCCAGGAATCTATCCTTAATGCTTCCAGGTATCTGCACTTATTGCTACTTTTCCAGGAACTTTACACTTAATGACGTTTTTCTTGGAATGTAGAGTTAATGCTTCTTTCCCATGAATCTACACTTAATGATTGGATTCTCCACTTAATGCTACTTTACCGTGAATCTAAACTCCATGCTACGTTCATCAATCTACATATTGTTGCTACTATTCTATGAATCCACACTTAATGGTACTTTTCCAGGAATCTACACTTTCCAGAATTCTGCACTTATTGTTACTTTCAAGAAATCTATACGTAATGGTACTTTTCCAGGAATCTACACTAATTGCTACTTTTCCAGGAATCTACACTAATTGCTACTTTTCCAGGAATCTATAATTAATGGTACTTTTCCAGGAACCTACACTAATTGCTACTTTTCCAGGAAAGTAGCTATTACTCAGCGAAAATGTCTGATTGTATTTGATGGATTTCTAGTAATGATCATGGTGAAGACATTGTCTGAAGGATAACAAGAACCTAGGCACAGCAATCTCTTGTTTGAGGAGCTTAGTAGGTCTAGGATTAGTAGTCAACAGCAGTGCCTGGTCTAGGATTATTAGTCAACAGCAGTGCCCGGTCTATGATTATTAGTCAACAGCAGTGCCCGGTCTAGGATTATTAGTCAACAGTAGTGCCCGGTCTATGATTATTAGTCAACAGCAGTGCCCGTTCTAGGATTATTAGTCAATAGCAGTGCCCGGTCTATGATTATTAGTCAACAGCAGTGCCCGGTCTAGGATTATTAGTCAACAGCAGTGCCCGGTCTATGATTATTAGTCAACAGCAGTGCCCGGTCTAGGATTATTAGTCAACAGCAGTGCCCGGTCTAGGATTAGTAGTCAACAGCAGTGCCAAGACATCATCAATGTAGCAAAATGTGAAATTACACTCTGGTTCCGTGTCTTTTCTTTATTCTTCAGAATTCCTTCTGGGAACCGATCCTGATAGGTGTCAGAAAACAGGACAGCGAAGAGAGGAGCACAATTAGTACCAACTGGTATACATTTTGGTTTTTTTTTAGAAAAACATGTCCTCAAATAGGAAAATATGTTGTCAGTTAGAAAAAAAATTTTATGTGACACATTTGTTGTTTAGTTATTTATATAAAAAATTAATTGTAATGGAATACTGACTTTTGATTGGCTAGAAAGTATTTTCTATCAGACAAAGGAATACAAAATCGTCATGGGGTCACTCCCCCTTTGACTTAATATATTACTCTGCGAAGTGTGTTGAACTTTTTTCAGAAAAGCAAAATTAAACAAATTATTTTTTTTTGTTTTTTTTTTAAGTATTAACTACCAAAATATTTTCTCCATTTAGGTGATAACAACAATTTCCTTCCTGCACATTTAACATAACAGATTATGCTATCTTATCCATTGTTATCCATGGATAAAGAAAATATTGTTTGCAGTTAATTCTTAATCAATTTGAGTGAATAAGTCTCTTCTGTTTGGCTAATTGCGAACGAATATGCAACGTTAAATAGTATTTATGATGCGCATTTAACACAGGAACTTAAACAGTTATACTAGTCCCAGTTTAACACTACGAAACAGGATCTATGAACTGTTGAGAAATAGTTCCTTGACAGCGACATTTAAAGATATTATTATGACATAAATTTAGCTATGAGTAAAATAAAAATTACCTCCCTTTGATAGATAAAGTCGTATAAATTTATCACGCAAGTGTTTCAGTTTTTATTACGCAAAATAGAACATAATAATGCATATTTAAAGTGTAAATAAAATATATTTCAACTGCCGATGGTTTACATACACTTTTCTAATTGTTACATAATTGTATATGAAGTAGAAATGAACTAAAATTATTGGTTAATTTAGAACGAAAAACTTTGGTTTGCGGAAAACTTGGGTTTACACAATATCTGGGATCAGTATGACTAATTTGATTGGAGATTTTATGTTCCTGACTAAACGAAACCTATGTTTTGTCTTAATAACGCTCTTCTGTTTGTT
The DNA here is from genome assembly GCA_944474755.1 of Limnoperna fortunei. NCBI lineage: Eukaryota > Metazoa > Mollusca > Bivalvia > Mytilida > Modiolidae > Limnoperna > Limnoperna fortunei. Next base: position 32,629,305 of record OX104120.1, on the reverse strand, counting down.
GTATCAAATGCACACGTCTACTTTGTCATGTTTGTAGCCCATTAGTGTCCTGTGTTTCTTGTGTGATTTGTTCTTTGTTGTGATGGTGTGTTTCCATTAGTCAAGCAAATTTGTTCACAATAAAGCTATATGATAGTTTACATACAAATCAGAGTGATATTTCAAATGTTGTTAATGATTTTGTTCATAATGTGACAAAAGATATTGGTGTACACAAGTGTAAATAATGATCATCCTAGTGTCTCAAGAATCAGAAAAATACAGGAGAACACACGTGCATACTTTTGATTGGTGTTCACTCTTATAGTGGTGAATTTAGAATGATGTTTATGTATATACTCATTAAGCACTGCGTGACTCTGATTAGTCACCGTCGAGTTATCATTGTAGAGTCTAGCAAAAAGACAAATCTAGGAATACGCAAAACTACGATAAACGGAAAGTTGACAATTAAAAAGATGAGATTATAACGTCTATCATAGGGTCTAGTTGTAGTTTTTCCGATTCTATTTTGTATAGTAGGTCTAAGTAAGATGCTGAGCTAACTGTATATTTGGTGTCTTAAATTTTAAGCTCGCTATTAAATGCAAGTATTCACCTTTAGCATTGTTTAGTGACAAGACATCATCAATGTAGCGAAATGTGAAATTGATTCTTCAGCAGGCCTTCTAAGAATCTTATAGGAGTACAAAACCAGGTCATCGAAGAGAGGAACAGAATAAGCACAAATAAATAGGGAAATACATGAGAACACAAATGTATATAGTTTTAATTTTATACCGGTATATAGAGAAAAATTGTGTTAAGAAGCAAATTTAAAGACAAGCTGGCTATGTTGAACTATCTCCCAAAAGTGTCTATGTCTATTATCGTATAAATAAATATATAAAGTTTGGAGATCCGTTTTTTCAGATTTGCTGAAAGTAAGCGCATAGAAGAGCAGTACACTAGACGAAGTTAACTATAGACTTGTCAGGGTGTAGACTGCAGTGACTTAACAGACTTTTTGGAAAAGCACATATTTATCAGCTTTTAGAGATTGTTATGCCGTCAAGACGTTTTAATCCATATCATTAAAGATTGTAGAAGTCAATTGGACCAAAACAAAAATGTAGCTGCTATTTAATGGATTTATCTTAAACTTTTGATTTTTTGCTCCGTCACCTTAACTTTTAAAATTAAACATTATGGTGTATCAGATAAATCACTATCACTTTTAGTTTGATACCTTAGTGATAGGAAACAATACGAGAAAAAATAGGACCAGTATATAGTTATTTTCATACTTTGTACAAATGGGTTCCACATGGATACATTTTTGGACCTGTCCTTTTTAATATTTTTATTGTACTTTTAATTTTATTAAGAAAGGTAGTCTATATAACTATGCTAGTGACAATACTCTATCTTACGCTGATGTCAATGTAATGATACCGGTAAAATACTTATAAAATGCGTGGTTTAAAGGCATTCAAATGCAGGCACATACCAGGTAAATCTATGCTATATGATCCTAAATATTAGATATTGGTAAAACGAACAGAGGATATATAAATTGTCACTTTGAGAGGACTACTGTAAAACGCTGATGATGAATTCAAACTGGGACTAGTATAACCAGATTTTAGGTTCCTTATTCAAACTACTGAGCGTAACGCATTAAACTTTGGGTCACACGTTCCGAAAATGTGTCTGAAAGCCTCAGTCTCGGCAGCTGAATAATGTTCTTAAAAGGATTGAAATCTATCTGAAGAAATTCCGTAATGAGCAGTTATGTAACTATTATGAAATACCATGTTTTTGTGTTACTGTTTTGTCCCCTCATAAATGGTCTTGAAATATATCAGGGACTGTCTATACTAACAGTTAGTATAGACTGTCCATGCATATATGTAGAGAAAAGGTCGTTGTAATTCAGGGACAGTCTATACTAAGTATAGATTTGAAGATTTGCAAAGAATCAAGGAAACCAGATAAGTCTGGCTTATACTGCAAAAGTTATTGGTACGGCAGAAGCCGTACCTGCCGTTCCGGCTACGCCTGAGTCAGTTGTGTTACGTTTAAATATTCCCGCTAAAAATTTAATTTTGTAAGTCAAAAAGAGTTGTCCTTCGTATTTGTTTATAGACGGCGCTGTGGAAGATCGAGTACGTCAAGGGCTGTTTATCGTAGAAATCGACCTAAGTATTCTGTGAAGAAAATCTATGCAACTGTGTAAAATGTTGGTGCTGAAATATAAATAAGGTAGGGATCTTTTTTTTTTTTTCATTGTTATAATTTTTTTATGCAGTCTGTTGGCCGTTCTACCACAAAATGTAACAAGCTTATTACCGATCGCCCACAAAATATAGCAAATTATCGATCGTCCAGAATCGATCCTGAGAAAATTTATGTTTGCTGTAAATCTGTAGCATCAACAGAAATAAGGGTGTGTTATATTTTGTAACATTGAATAGGAGAAAAGCGCATGTTCTCTTAAAAGTGATGTTAACATTGTATTAGTGTGTAGGGAATTAAACACTTTTAGATTCCAAGTTAGAAGCCGGTAAGTACAGCCATTTGGCAAATCTTACATTAAAGTATCCGATTTGGCAATACAATTAGTATAGTTAACAGTATTTTATGTAAAGATTTGCATTTGCAGTCATCAGTTGATTTTAGATTGTTTGCAGATTGAGTTTTAATGAGGTCGAAGATTCCAAAAATATACTCAATACTGGGTAATAAAATTGCCAAAGCTCATAGTCAACACTTCCCATGGTGGCAAATAGGGGAGCCCTCAATTGACGACTTTCCAATTTAAAAAACGCCACCAACTGTCTACTTCCGGTACTAAAAACTGTAGCCGCAGTTTATCCTGTTGAAAACTTTTGAAATGGACACTTGCCTTTAAAATATTTTAAAGCTTCATGTTGATGACAGATGTCGAAATCTGAGTGAGGATGTTATTAAAACTCCCTGCTTTGTAAACATGATTGTTAATTAATTAACCAATGTTTATTAACGTTTATTATCACATTTACCTGATTCTAATTTAAGGTAGAACCCCAGCTGTTTTATAGCTTGATTAAACAAGCTTACCAGTGACATCCGTGTTCCGATATTCAAACTCACCTGTTGGCTATGGCTATAGTAACATCTACTAATGGGGTTAATTAGATGAATATTTAATTGGCAGAGACAAACAATACAAAACAATGCAAAATCTGTATTTCAATAACATATTCTTTTAGTGATGATAGTCGTAGTCTTTTTAACTGGAAGTAAAAAGGGAGATAAATCATGTAAAACTGGAAATGGGTCAATTAGAAAGGGGTTGTCAGTTTATAAGGAAAGCCTCTCTGTGGAGTTGTCATTTATGATAGGGAATGCCTCTCTGTGGACGGCAATGTATAACAGAGTGTTCCAATAGGGACCAAATTTTGTAGAAAGACAAAATTTTCTACCCATACCCAACAACCCATACATTTCCAGTGACAGAATTGTTATCAAATATAATTAAAAAATGTTAGGGGCAGTAAAATCCTGATGGGGGTGGGGGGGGGGTGTAAAGGGATGTGGGGGCAAAGCTCTCTCAAAGCCCAAAGATTGAAGAATATCAAAAACTTCAAATACAGCATATAGTTTCAAAACTTTTATTCTGTTAAATGTTGTGTGCTAAGTGCACCCCCTCCCACCGGGGCTCACCTACTGATGAATAATTGATTGTTACTGAGTTATGTCCACACTAAATAATGTATATAAAACATTGAGTTCATTAACCGTTCAGTCAATCAGCTTAACTCATATTATTTGTCTCATGTTCATGTACTAAAAATGTACAATTTGTTGCAGTAAGCAGTCGACATGAAAATAATTGTACATGTACTAGTCATGCTAGTATTACAACTGAGTGTATTTTTGCTGAATCAAATGTTAAGCACATCCTATTGTCTAGTAAGTACATGTAACCTATACAGGTACATATCTGAAAGGACATTTTACATAATAAGCACATTAAAACAACTCTTCTGTAATTTAATTCTGAAAAAAGACATATTGGCATCTCAGAGTTTAATGTTTGTCATTTGAAAATGCTTGAAAAAAATTACCTCCCTTGCTCAAAATTTTAAAAATGTCAAAATAAAATAGCATACTAAGCCCATTGATGCCAGGTCAGGTGAATAATCTAGCCTCCTATATAAAAAAGTCATTGCTATTGAGAACAGGAGACTCTTAAATATTAGTATAGTAATCATCTTTTTAGTACTACATGTACATCTATTCATACCATGCTGTGTTTTTTGTTGTTGTTTTTTTATGTTTTGTCACAACACCAGTTTAATGACATTTATATTAACAGACAGTGTAAACACATTAATGGTGACACTAGCAGACTCTACAAATTCAATTTTTTATTGTATTTGGGTATTTAAATTAGAGGTGGTCTAAGGTACTGGACTTTCCTGTTGGTGATCCCACTTGCGTCTTGGTTATTAGTTGAACCGAACAGATCTTCCTTTTTTATTAGGCAGATTTGTTTGGGGAAATGGTAAATTAAAACATTATTAAAAAAACTTACTATCTTACAATCTACTCCCCTGTTCATGATAGCATGTTATATGTATTTTGTTCAAAACTCTGATTTCATGGACGTTTTTCACTGACTAACCATGTTGAAATCTCACATAATGAAAATTAAAGTAAGTGCAGGACCTACTGCTCTTATTGGTGGACCTGTCACTGTTGACAACTTGTTAGCAGAAAGTCTAGGGCCCTGGTACTGTACTTCATGTTAGATTCATTTACTAGTTATTTTTTGGAATCTATATTCTATAATAATCATTCAACATATTTTTAGGGCCCTGGTACTGTATTTCTAGAATCAGGCTTTCAAGCGGGCTGTTATTTTCCTAATTTTCCTTATTGTTACAAGCAGTCCTAAAATTCCTAATTAAAGTTGTGAAATCCTAAAAAAAATGTAATTTTTGGTTAAAATTCTGATTTTTTTTAGTTTGCAAAATTTAAAAAATAAAAAATAAACATAAAATAGATTAAAGTTAGATGAAGCTAGCTTTAGTATACCTTCAGAAATATGCATTTGCCACCCAAGAGACTATTTGATGGTCATCCAAATGGTCTTGTGAATTAGTAATTAACTTTTGTACCATTGTTCAATGCCAATAATGGTGAGTAAATCTAGTTTTTCTGTCTCAAATCTTTAGAAAATAGCACATTTTACCTATAATTTTTGTTTAAAAACCCCTAAAAATTCTAAAATTATCCCTTATTTTTTGAGAATTTAGCCATAAAAAAAGTCCTTATTTTTTGCAAAAAATTAGCTTGAAAGCCTGTAGAATGTTAGATTCATTCACTAGTTATTTTTGGAATCTATATTCTATAATCATCATTTAACATATATTCATCCATAATTAGAAAAAAACTCACCATTTTAGGAACTCTGATTTTTGTGAAATACATGTATACGACAAAGGTTTTGTTAACAAATGTAGTAATACTCATATCTGTACATGTACATTTATTTAACAGATTATAAGTCAAAAATGAGATGAAAAACAATTGCAAATGAGATAAAAAATTTTAAAGTGTTTTAATAAAGATGTAGTATTTGTATTTGATTATAAGGAAAACAATAGATGTTTCAGCACATACAATTTTAATTTCATGTGCATCTAACTGCAATACAGCTAAAATACATGCAGCTACATATATTTCATTTTTGGTTATTTACAAATTACATCATCAAATATACAATATATTGTGCAATTAAAACCAGGGACACAATTTACTGTACATGTTCTCTATTGTAATTATATACACTGAATGCAACAAGCATCTGCCATGTTAATTAATTAAAAAGTCATAATTAGATATTGCTACTAAAAACAGGACATGACCAGCTAGATTATAAAATTAATAAAAAGAACTTTAAATGGTATTTCTGAAAACCCTATGTCAGGTTAAATAAGAATTTTATAAAAGAAAGATAATAAATTTATTCATAAAAAAAGATTTAACAATATAACAAGAAGATGAACGTTCATACTGTGGTGTCCAATATTTTAATTTACATACTGTAACACTGATTTAATTATGCTACTTTTGCAGATTTATTATCACATAACTGAAGTAAAGGGATTATATCATATCTTACAGTATTCAGTGTTCAGTTAAAAACTTAATTACTTGATAACTGTTTGACACCGAATTGAACATGATACAGTAATGTGCGTTTTAAATTACAAGAACACCAACTATAAAATCACAGCTAAAAACAATACAGATGTATGTTTGTTTCATACACATTAGTTGTTATAACTGGTTTATTGTATGGTTTGTGATTAAAGCACAAATCATACTGAAGTTGTCCGAGTAATGTTCATAACATGGACACCAAGTAAATGGTTGTTGTTTATAGATTGAAAACACGGTCTCTTATATACCTATTCAAATGATAGTTACCATCTAATAGTTTGTTTTTGTTATTATTTCTGTTGAAATAATGGTTTTGCATGAATGTTTGTGCAAGTTGAATCCATTAGGAAATATTTTTGTAGTTGATAGACACAAATTGATGACAAAAGCTCCAATGGACCTTTGGTCCAGGTTACTCTGGTTAGCTAACAAAATGGTGGTTAAAAAACAGCCCCATTGGTATAATTAGAATGCTACGGAAAAAACCTCACAAATTATTTGTAACCATATAAACATATTTATATATATATATACATATACAAATATAATATTGAATGAATTAAATAAAAATAAAGTGCCTTCCTTGGGAGGGAGCATACTATTTTTTGGAACAGCCTGGAAATGGAAAGGTGCCTGCTGAATGTATACATGTATTTATATAATCATTTCATACAGTATCCAAAATGCAAACAATGATGACTTTATTTGAAGCATGAAAACAGTTATTGTCCATTATTTCTTCTTTGAAGGTCCATTGTTGAAATCTGCTTCTACAATATAATAATAATATAATAACTGAAACTTTTTATAGATTCAAATATATTTATCAAATAAATAACATTTTTTTTGCTAGTATCATGTCAATTCAAGTGTAAAAAAGGTAAAAATGTGCTTAATTTATAAATTCATGTTCCTTTGAAAAAGAATGTCGTCAAGCAAGTACAACATTCATTCTGTTTTTGTCTCGCCTGCGACTTTCGCCTGCGACGAAAGTCGCTGGAGGCGAGACATATGTATGGGAATCCGGCGGCGGCGGCGTAAACACTTGACATCTTGCTTCATATCTTTGTAAGCCCAAGCCCTAGGTCCATCAAATTTGGTCCAGAGGTAGCTTATGATGAGTACTTGCCAGTCAGTCACCGGTCACCTGACCTTGACCTCAATACAATTTCACGGTCCAGCGACTACGTTAAAGTTTTTGGGTTACGACAGTTCCTCTGTAACTACGCATGGTAGGATGACAATATTTGGTGTATAGGTTGCTGATGACTAGTACATGACTGTCTGGTAGGTGTCACCTGACCTTGACCTCAATTTCACGGTCCAGCGACTACGTTAAAGTTTTTGGTGTTACGACAGTTCCTCTGTAACTACGCATGGTAGGATGACAATATTTGGTGTATAGGTTGCTGATGACTAGTACATGACTGTCTGGTAGGTGTCACCTGACCTTGACCTCAATTTCACGGTCCAGCGACTACGTTAAAGTTTTTGGGTTACGATAGTTCCTCTGTAACTATGCATGGTAGGATGACAATATTTGGTATATAGGTTGCTGATGAATAGTACATGACTGTCTGGTAGGTTCCACCTGACCTTGACCTCAATTTCACGGTCCAGCGACTACGTTAAAGTTTTTGGGTTACGGCTGTTCCCCTGTAACTATGCAGGGTATGGTGACAATATTTTGTATACAGGCCGCTGCTGATATTTAATGCTATTTACGTAATGCTTATGACGAAATTTATTTTCGTTACTGATGCAGAATGCAGGCGAGACGTTTTTCTGTGTCCACACTTGTTATTTCGTACGTTAATGTCCAATGTCAAAGTATATATAAAAGTCATGAGTAAACGTACATGGTTTAAAAATCTAACAATTTCTTAAACATGTAACAGACTTTCTGGTACATCTAACATTTATGCATATATTGACATGAAGTTTTGCTTTTCCAAAACCTACCAGTAAATATGCAATAAAAGTTGCGTCCTTGCTGTACAATATTTGGCGCCTCCAGGCTTCGAACAATGTCCACTGGAAGAACTGTGTGGTTTGTTTCTTCCTGTGTCCACAAGTTTTTCTTTTTATGCCTGTAAAAAACCACCCATGGCCAATCAACCACCTGCAAATATCAAGATACAACAACACTTAGAATCTAGCAAAATTTAACATGTTTAAAGTAAATTAATTTCATGATAATCAAGTAAATACATGCAACATGCCAAAATGACTTTTAAAATTTCAAAACATTATTATTAAATAAATGTGATTAAAAGTATTCTGATAGATTATAGTAATATTTTGAAAAAATGTAATATTTTAAAAATTGTTTAAAACAAGTTATTTCTGATTAAGCAATGAAATAATAAATTTTTTGTGTCAAAGTAACGAACATGCCAACAATTGAACAAATTCTACAAATCTACGGTAAAAATATTTAATAGTGGAATTTGAAGATCACATCGGTTATAAAAATTACAATATAATAAGTTGTTTTTACTCCAATGCATTGAAATTTATCCGAGGTCACGTTCGCTACAGGACAACAACTGAATATCGCGTAATTCACAACTTTTTGGCCAAAAAAGTACTACTAATCATTCAAATATAGCTAAAGTTTGATTATATACACAAAAAAACATTAAATAATATATGTTGACTAACCTTCTTTTGGAATTGGAAGGTCCCCCTTCCGATTCAGCTTCCATTTTGATGCAAAATGTTAGCACCCCCGAATTGATCACGTTCATCACACGTCTTCGTGTCAAGGTTATATTTTTGAAATATCATTGGTTAAATAATGTTACTGAGGCTGAAAACGTCATCACTTGTTGTGTTAAAGATAAAATAATTTATGCGGCGATGAATATTCATAAGACCTTTCTACTTTCGGTTTAAACAAGCGCAAGACTAGAAAATAACGTTCGTCACAGGTTTGACTCCAAATTTCTGAGAAACTAATAACTTCATTGTAGCTATCTAGCACAACTTGTGAACTCTATTTATTTGCAAAGTTTATAGTACACAAATTAATATCACAAGTAAATTAATAACAAACATTGTTCCCATAAAAAATTTGAATAAATTTTAACTTGAGCGTTCGTTATTTTGATAGACACGACAAGTGTGAACGTGACATCAATATTTGTTTCAATATATATTGGAAGAATGTGCATTTGCATAATTGATTATGCAATTATTGTCAAAGTATTACTCCTGTTAATACAAAAAACCGCAGGTTAACAGTTTGGGAACTAAAATAAACTTTCCACACTTTGTTTACATAGAGTAGGTTGAACATGTCCGTTTTTTCCATCTTTTTTTGCATGGACAAACGATTTTCAAGATTAATTTAAAAAACTACTGTTGTTTAAATAGTTATGAAATTTAGCATGCTGTACCTGAAAACATTAACAAACACTACTAACAAAGCAAATTAAACACAAATTCATGGATATTTTATTTATAAGCATCTTAACTAACCCACCCCCATGTCTTTCCAACACCAAATAATGACTTTAAACTCATAGCCATAATTCCCAATAACCAATAAACAATAATTAGTTGATACCAAAATGTAATTTAACACCTGTATGAACAATATGCCCTCTATTCATAAAACAGATGCTTAATGATACAGGTATATGTACATGTATGTATGGAGACGACTGTAAATGTGCTTACCTGTGTGACATAGTATGTCCTGCAGTTAGAAGTTGAAGTTACACATTGCTACCAAACAACAGACCTGGTTCTAACATATACGTATATCTGTATGATTTGAGGTAGAAATAATTTATTAATAATATTTTCATGTTATACTACATGTACATAACATTTGTATGTACGGTAATTATTTCAGTAAGTACTATGTACATTATTATTTTTTTCTGGAATAAAGGACAAGGTAGGATAACCTACTGTCACTGGCCCCCTATTTTCGCTAAAAAAGAAATGACTACAATCTGTAGACCATAATGTTTTTTCAAAGGTACATTATCCCTTCTTACAGAAAATCAATATAACTTTCTTTTCTTATCGTGTAAAATTATTATATGCACCTTACTAAAATTGGCCAATTGTAGTGGCCTGTGAAAATCGGTACGTTTTCGTTATTTCGAACACCATTTTAAATATGAGCGGACGCGTGTACCACGAAGATATTTGACTGTATTATTTGTTGCAAAAACAGTGTTTAATATTAAAAATATATTTGTGGTACACGCGTCCGCTCATATTAAAAAATTAATATTTTGTCCCCAAATTCGCATGATTTTTGTATTGTTCAGCATAGTATGTAAGCCTACAACCGGACCGGACTTGCATTTCCGAATCTGCATATACACCCATTTATGCTGGTAATTGTTAAACATTGTTGACAACTTAGATAGAAATGTGTAAAAAAATCAATATAGGGATAAATTAAGTAAATATTTTAATATTTAACAATTTAAACGTTTAACAGTGATGAAACAGCTAAATTTTGATAATAAAATATATCTATCAGGCATTGATATAATTTCTATTCCAGATTGATTATTTAAGTCTTGAAAGATCGTGTCTTTCAAAGCGTAGCTTTTTTAATCATATTTAAAAAGGCAAAGCTGTGAAATGGAATATTCAAAGAACGCAATTAGTTCACAGATTGAAATAAATAAAATTACCACAATAATATTTAGTACAAAATAAATATAATCTGCGCACGAAATAATATATTGCGCGCACAAAATAATATATTGTGCGCACAAAATAATATATTTTGCGCACAACATAATTTTTTTTCTTTGAATGTCCCTATCCGGGCTCCGTAATTTAGAGAATGTGGAAGATACGTATAATATGCCCGGAATCACCGGACTGACAAACATCAGAGAAAGTTAGAAGTAATGTAAAGAATTTTCGCTTTGTTTAACTGGTTTGGATACACACGCGTAAAAACAAAATGAAAAGACTGTTCCAGACTTTGTTATTCATGAAAAAATTTTATCAGAGATAACACCTTAATATGTCTAAATAGAAGTTAAAGTTACACCTTTTTAATTTTTTTTACGTAATAATTATAAATGGTATGAAAACTGGTGTTATCTATCATCAAATATATCACGTCAGCAATTTGACGCATAAATAGGTCTTATTTTTGTAAGAAAACGTTTGTGCATATATGGCGTAATAGGTTAGCTCGCAGATTATACGCATTATAGATCGCGAAACGCTGGATCGAGTCCCGACGTTTTTCTTTTTTGTTGTGTTTTTAAGTCTACTTTCATTTGTCACATGTTTAAGAAAGTTTGTATGCTAAATGATAGTGAAGTGTCCAAAAATAGAATATTTTAAATAACACAATTCGTACGTAAAGGTTGAAAAAATTATGTGTCTAAACTAATACCGAAAGTGACGAAACGTATGACATGCGCGAAACACACGTTCCGACGAAGTAAACGTAAAGAATTTAAAAGAATTTAATATTGTTTCGTTTGTATTCACTCGAACAGCAAATAGATTAGACTGTTCTATAAGTCATTTTTATTGAAGTAAAACATCTTCAGCGATCACATCTCGATATGTCTCAATAAATGTTAATTTACACCATTATTTTTTATACGCAATAATTAAAGATCGTATAAAAACTACTAATCTATTAACAAATATATAACGTCTGCAAAATGACAGTGCTGTAGGCAGCAGAGGATTCTCGGACTAGGAGTACACGTTCAATCAGTGCACCCTTTTGTTTACGGCCTTGTATGACGCATAAATAAGTTGCATTTGAATGAAAATGTCTGTGTGTATGTTGCGTTTTTTCTTAACCCGTAGCTTGTGAATATTATACACCGCGAATCGATGGTTCGAATTCCGATGGTCTATGTTTATTGTCTATTTTGCTTGCTTTTATTAACAGGAAACGTTTTAAACATATATTGGTGTAACAACATCGAATGCTAGCTACAATAATGTAGCTCCTTTTTTTTTTTTTTGATGGACGGACATCACAAAAAAAAGGAGCTACATGACTGTAGCTACATCGAATGCCAGCGCGAGCATATTCTTTAACCTTGTAAAAGTAATCGTCGGAAACCCATGTCCGGTCGCGTTCTCGCTTTGCTACCACTTGGTGATGGTAGCGGTGGTGGTAGCAAAGCGAGAACGCGACCGGCAAGTGGTAGCACAGTGAGAACGCGACCGGACGTGGGTTTCCGATGATGTGTAAAAGTAGATAAGGGACCGGTCAATATTACTTGGGGGGGTTGGGACCGGTGCATTTCAAATTATCAGGTGTAAAAAGGGCTATGTCCTATCTCCCTAAAATACAAAAAAAGTTGCCGTCCTACATCAGATGTGTTATAAAAATGTGTGTCCTATCTAGTGAATAATTTTATGGTTACAATTCAGTATTTATTTTTCATTGATGATATTATTATGAAAAAAACTAGCTGTCCTATCAGTATCAGTGCTGAAAATAACAAAATTTGGAGTCCCATATATACGCCAGCATAAAAAATGTATGTATCCTATTGCATTGTGCACCGGTCCCACCACCCCAAAAAATATTGACCGGTCCCTCAATATATATCATTACATGTGATAAAATAATAATTTACATGATAACGAGGGATATTTGTGTCATAAATGAAAACAAATTTATTTTTCATTTTCTACTTTATACTGTAAAATATTTTGTCCGTTAAGTTAAACGTTACCATTTTTTACTCGTGCTTTTTTTTTTGGCAGTTAACATCAAGGAAACCACGTGAGATAATCTTTTATGGACAGCATAAACTATCGTAAAACATATGTGAATATTTAATACTTTTTAATTAAACATTACGTTTGGATCGATATAATTTCCTCCTAACCATGCAAAAAAGATACAATAATTTCAGTACTTTTTACTGCTACTGTGGCGGTCGTATTTCAAGTTAATTATGTTTTGAATGTAGACCGAATTTTCGCGGATTTGGACACAATGTTAACTTGAACATAGTGCAATCTGATTTCGATTTTCGAGCTTCAGCAGACCAGTGGGTGGTACATTATCCCGCCAGAGAAATGGGTATCATAGTATCATAGAAACTGTCACAAATCGAAGTCCAAGAAACCGGCAAACTACAGAACCAACAACCAAACATGTAGCAATTACAGCAATGGCCCTGACTTGGTACAGGCATTTCAGAAGAAATGATGGGTTAAACCAGGTTTTATGCATGCCCAATCTCCCAATCCAGGAATAGTAATATAAAAATGCAAAGTTTAAATATCTTCAAATTAAAGCTGAATTCAAATTACCAATTGATTTGACAAGCATGGAAGCACGTGAAGTGTATCGCGCATGCGCATGGTAGCACCAAAATAAGACCATATTGTTAATGCTATGTCTGTATGCTCAAATTACTGCAAAGATGAGTTATTTTCAAGACGGGGCCAAAAATGGCCCTTACCCTACCTAGTCCTTTACTAGTTTCAGGTTTCATGAATCCCCATTGTGCATGCTTTTTAAACTTTACCTGTTTGTTTTTTCAGATGTTGTTCAAAGCATTCAGTCCTACAGGAAGTATCAGGACATCAGGAAATGGATAGCATTCTAACAAATTAATCATCAATAATGTCCGATACAGCCTCCACACCACAGAGATTATTTTGTCCACGTCTTATAGACTACATAACCATCGTCAGTAGCCACCATCCTAATCAAAACAACAATGTAGCGCAGACACCCGAATTACTCAGGAGATACCCATTGGAGGACCACAAGGATTTCTCCCTGCCATCGGACATCATTTTCTTTTGTCAGCCAGAAGGATGCATAAGTGTAGGTCCAAAACGTATGAGTTTACGAGAAACCACATCTTTTGTCTTCACATTGACAGAAAAAGATTCTGGCATAATGAGATATGGTATATGTGTAAATTTTTTCAGACCTTTTGAAAAAAAAAGTAATGAAAAATGGAAGACTGATAACAGAACTAGCACTGATGGTAATGGAAATTCATTGAATATTGATAATGATTCAAATGTACAAAAATCTCCAAAAACTAGTCGTAAATTGAAAACTGCATCCAGGGTACGGAACAATGTTTTAACTTCTCTATGCATAGTTAGTCACCATCCATTCTTCTCAACATTTCGTGAATGTCTTTTTATTTTACGTCGACTTATTGATGCATGTCATGAGAGAACCTGTTCAAAGAGAATAGGAGTTTCCTCAACAAGAGACAAATCAAGGTAGGTCATTAATTATTAATTTTAAATGTAAATCTGCAAAAATTGTTAAATAACCTTTCATGTCACTGGTTCTTCTCTAGTGTTTAAAGGCACAGAACTGTGTTGTTTACGACTAAGATTTTAGAAGTACATGTACACAAAAGTACAGTCTAAGGGTTTTCAAATTAGCAGTGATCCACGGTCCGAGACCTTTCTCGGGATCGGACGTGCGGTTTGGTTATTAGCTGAACCCAACGGACCTTTTTTTGATATGGTAGATTTTTTATTTTAAACCTAATTAAAAAAAATTCTGATTCAAATAGACATTGGTACGTCCTATTTTACGTGTGTCTTTAAATTCAAGTTTTACATGGGTATAACTTTAGGTAAAGTGGCCTAACTAAGAACCAGATCAGGAATAAAAGAAAATGTTGTTTTGCTATTTGTGTCAAATACTACATGTAGTTTGAACCCTGAGTCAATATGTGTAGTATACCAGTACATTATGTTTTGGAAAACATGTACAAAGGTACATTAACTTCCGTATACAGTCGGTGTATTGGAGTATTCAGGAATGTTTTGTATCTGTGGTAAAAATATAAATTGGGCAACACATTTTCTATTAGTTTTGTCACCAACTTGCTCTCACATCTTTTTGCTTCACACCAAACTAATGTAGAGCAGAGATTGGTTTTAGTTTTCGCTGACTTGAATAATTTTTTCTTATATATCCAATATTCCAGTCCTGTGCCAAAACTTCTAGTACAGAACATAATTATATCATGTTATATTGGGTATGATGTTTTTATCAAAAGACTTCACTTGGATTTAATTTTGTTTTCTAAGAAAGCTACTTCTCTCATTGATTAATGTTCAAGTTAACCAATAATGGCCAAAGCTGAAAATTAGTCGAGAATAGAATCAATTTAGACAGTTAATTCAGTTGATCCCTAGAAACCTACAATACCAGATTAGCTGTATTAGTTGAAGTTCTCAATCACTGGGATTGACGTCCTTATATAACCTAACAGCATGGAGGTGGTTTAGAAATAGACTTAATTATATTCTGTAACTCAGTACACAGAAGTGTCTGGAATAGATTTTATTATTCCTGATATTCAAAGATAGTTAGTAAATTTTATAGCACATGTATTTTTGTCTCGCCTGCGAAGAAAGTTTTCGTCGCTGGAGGCGAGACATATGTATGGGAATCCGGCGGCGGCGTAAACACTTGACATCTTGCTTCATATATTTGTAAGCCCAAGCCCTAGGTCCATCAAATTTGGTACAGAGGTAGCTTATGATGAGTACTTGCCAGTCAGTCACTTGTCACCTGACCTTGACCTCAATTTCACGGTCCAGCGCCTACTTTAAATTTTTTGGGTTACAGCAGTTCCTCCGTAACTACGCATGGTAGGATGACAATATTTGGTGTATAGGTTGCTGATGACTAGTACATGATTGTCTGGTAGGTGTCACCTGACCTTGACCTCAATTTTAGGGTCCAGCGACTACCCTAAAGTTTTTGGGTTACGACAGTTCCTCTGTAACCACGCATGGTAGGATGACAATATTTGTTATATAGGTTGCTGATGAATATTACATGACTGTCTGGTAGGTGTCTCTTGACCTTGACCTCGATTTCATGGTCCAGCGACTATGTTAAAGTTTTTGGGTTACGACAGTTCCTCTGTAACCACGCATGGTAGGATGACAATATTTGGTATTTAGGTTGCTGATGACTAGTACATGACTGTCTGGTAGGTGTCACCTGACCTCGACCTCAATTTCACGGTCCAGTGACTACGTTAAAGTTTTTGGGTTGCGACAGTTCCTCTGTTACCACGCATGGTAGGATGACAATATTTGGTATATAGGTTGCTGATGACTAGTACATGACTGTCTGGTAGGTGTCACCTGACCTCGACCTCAATTTCACGGTCCAGCGACTATGTTAAAGTGTTTGTGTTACTGCAGTTTCTCTGTAACTATGCATGGTAGGATGACAATATTTGGTATATAGGTTGCTGATGAATAGTACATGACTGTCTGGTAGGTGCCACGTGACCTTGACCTCAATTTCACGGTCCAGTAACTACGTTAAAGTTTTTAGGTTACTGCTGTTCCCCTGTAACCAAGCATGGTAGGATGACAATATTTGGTATATAGGTTGCTGATGAATAGTACATGATTGTCTGGTAGGTGTCACCTGACCTTGACCTCAATTTCACGGTTCAGCGACTTGCCGACTACGTCAAAGTTTTTGTATTAGGACAGTTCCTCTGTAACTATGCATAGTATGGTGACAATATTTGGTATACAGGCCACTGCTCATAATTAATGCTATTACATAATGCTTATGACGAAATTTATTTTCGTTACTGATGCGGAATTCAGGCGAGACGTTTTTCTGTGTCCACACTTGTTCTAAAATATTGGGGAATAATGTCTTGAACAGAATATATTCTGGGCCTCTGTGGACAAATGCTTAAGGTAGTACATTTGTGTACATGTATGTCTACTGTTGATCAAAGGGTCTGTCAACTCTGCTGAGGTTGCTGGTTCGAGTCTCACTGCGGGCATGGTGTACTCTAATCCAATCTCTTAATTGATAAGGATTGCCAGTTTTCCTACCTAAGGTTGGCGATTTTCTTCGGGTACTCTGCCTTCCTCCCCCCCCCCCCCTTTAAAAATAGCTGAAAGTGGTGTTAAACATCATTCAGACAATAAAACAGAATCAACAGAATATTAATCATGTTAATACTATTAATTTCTTTTGATGGCACATACCAGTGAAGTAAAAAATCTGGATTTTCTTGACTTCTAAAAGTTAATTACACCGTTTATTGAATTAGAAGAAAACATTGTTATATACATTCAGCGAAAATGCAATATTTGATTAAAACCATACATTTACATGTATGTAAAAGGATACCAATAACAATATCATATGGCAAACCTTTCATTTGGTTTGTATGAATGGTGTTTAATGACACCATAAGTAATCTTTCTCAGCTTTATCATGGTGTCCAGTTTTTATGTGGGTGGGTACACCCTGCCCACAGTGGGACTTGAACCTGAAAACCCTGTGTGGACAGAGCACATGATCAGTAGTAGTACCTTAACCACTCAGCCATGGAGCCCCCCCACCCCACCCCCAACATTTTACCACAGATTGATACAGCTATATAAATATACAAATGTACATGTATACATGTGTATATAAGCTTTATACATCAACAATAGTCAATACATTTAACAGTTTTAAAATCAGTTAACATACATTTTTGTACATGTACATATAATGCATCCAATTTCTAACTCAGTTTGAGTTTACTTTTGAAAAATGATTTTTATCATTTTCTCTAAGTGAATATGCTTTTCTTTAAATTAAATATTTACATTTATCGTTTTTAACTATTTTCTGACATTTTTTGGTAGGATAGAAAAATTAGTTATCTTAAAAGTGATAATACATTTGTACTTATAATTACCAGTTAATACATAAAAACAGATTACCTACATGTAGTATTTTGCATTATAATTTTGTATTTCCTTCTTACAGGGATACAGTTTGGGGAGTGTTAACTGGACAAGGGAGTGACAATCTGTCGGGGTTAGTGATGCATGAAGTCAAGGAAATAGAAGCATGGATATTACGTCTACTTAGTGCACCTGTACCTGTTCCTGGGAAAACCAGAGTAGAGGTGGGAATTGCACACATATCAAATTCAAAGACATTTACAGTATTCTCTTAACAAAACTTGGCCACATGTAGCTTTTCGGTCAGTTCTGTCTGTTTGTCCCACCTCAGGTTTACCTTACATTGAAGCCTGTTTTTATGAAGATGACCACATGAAACTTAGTACACATGAAATCTCTTCCCTAGCAAAATTATGTAGGGTTGTACCAAATTTTTTATGGTTGAGTAAACTTAGAAAATGGGGTTAAATGTGCCAAGTGGGACATATCTGTGTCACAGACACACATTTTCTTTTTTCCTTGTCATTCAAACAATGCATTGCAGATGAAGGTCAATGTTTTTACATCACAGGTTAACACAAATGCCTTATTGGCTATGTAGAGTTCATTGTGCATCTGATTTGTAGGCAAAATGATGATTGGTTGATTCAGTTTGACCTCTGACATGACCTTGAATGTGATGTTACATTTCCTACTCAATATAGCAATAACATATAACTTGGTCAACAAATCTCTGCATTAACTGCAGGCTGTTAATATTAAGCAGTTCATTTTTACAAGAACATAAAACTGTCATCAAAATTTCCAAATAGAAGGTGATACATATTAAACATGATAAGTGCTCAGTGAATGCCAACTAATCACTCTTCCTTACGATCTTACATAAACTCTGGAGTAAAATGTCAGATTCGTAATTTGTTAGGCAGATAGCAATTAGCAGTGTCAGGTTAATAGCTGGACAGCTTTATTTTCATCAAAATTATGAGGTGAAATTGACATTTTCTAAAGGAGCTCTTTATTGGCTTCCGTAATAATTTTTGTTCAGATTGTTACATTACATTGCAATAAAAACTGACATTTTGGTAAAGATTTTCTATATAAGAGAACCAATCAGACTATCGGCTAAATTGTTTTCTTTATAAGCCTATCAAAGCCTAATAGTTACAATCTATATTGATGTATTGTGACTTGTTCAGGTGAAATCAATAGGAAAAAGGAAGATTCATTGATTAAAACTTTTATACTTAAACAAATAATGTGCATTGATTGCTGGTAACTCTAAATCAGTTGTATATTTGTATTTAACGGCTTCAATTAAAATCATGACCAAAGGCTTCTATGTAAATCATGGCCAAAGGCTTCGAAGGAAATCATGACCAAAGACTTCGAAGGAAATCATGGCCAAAGGCTTCAATGGAAATCATGGCCAAAGGCTTCAATGGAAATCATGGCCAAAGGCTTCGATGGAAATCATGGCCAAAGGCTTCGATGGAAATCATGGCCAAAGGCTTCAACTGAAATCATGGCCAAAGGCTTCAACTGAAATTATTGCCTATGTACCAGTAGTTTGTTTATAAATCTGTTAATATTGTTACATTTTACTTAAATTTAGGAGACCTTACACAATAATAGTCTTGTGTACAAGTCAGTATGAGGTTCCATGGACCCAAAGAAAGCAATATCGATGAAGGCCAAAAGTTTCACTTGACCTTAATTGACCTTTATCTCGGGGACCACATGTTCATCAATGTTTATTTTAATCATTAAGGATTAACTACAAAAAATATTTTCTCCATCGAGGGATAACAAAATTTCCGTTTTGCACATTGTATTATCCGCGTAGTGGATTATATAAAATGTGCACAATGGAAATTTTGTTATCCCTCGATGGAGAAAATATTTTTTGTAGTTAATACTTATAAATAAATTCAAACAATAGAATAAACTCAACAATTTTATTTTTGTAACTGGACATTTTTGAAAAAGAGATCAATATTAAAACTGTTAGTTTCCCGTGGAGTAATATATGACGTCAAATGGCGCATGTCTCCATGACGATGAATTTTGTTTTCCATCCTCTGATAGAAAACATTTTCCAGTCGATCAAAAGTCTGTATTCTCGCAAAATTTATTTATTGAAGAATAATTTTCTTTATTATTTATGTAAAATGCAGGAGAGACATTTTTTTATGTCCACACTTCCTTTAATGGAAAATGTCGCAGACAAAGCCAAAGCTTATGAAATACATTAGACTGTACAACACAGAGCAAAAAGCCTCTGTGATTAGCAAAACAGCCATTCAGTCATAATACAGTTTAAAAGTAACTGTGGGACTAATTTGAAATTAACTGTCGGAATATTGGTAATACTTCTAGAGAATTCAGAGTAAAATAATGTATAAAAAATCATTAGCCACCCACGCCTGTCTTTACATGAAATCAATAACTGACCAATAATTATTGGCGTCTGTTTTAGGAACGACTCATGATCAGTTTGTCTGTTTCTAGAAAATTGATTGATTGCATTATTTAAAATGGTAGAAGGTGGAAAACCAATAAATTGTTCCAAAGCATTTTTGATTGGCATATATGAAAAATAAAACTTAATATATATGCATTGTTTTTCTTTTTTTTTCAGGTGCAAGTATTGCCAAAAGATTTACAGCCCCCTTTACTGTTTGCCCTGCCAGACCATACTCGCTTTTCACTGATAGACTTTCCCCTACATTTACCTCTAGAACTATTAGGCGTTGATACTTGTCTTAAAGTTCTCACTGCTATCATGTTGGAATATAAGGTAATTTCCCTATTGTGGTTATATTTGTTGTATGGCTTATACATGTAGGTGGTTGAATGGTAGTCTGTTCTAACCATAATATGTAATGCATTTCTAAATTTTTGTAAAGGACGTTAACATAGGGTTTAAAAAAAATGTAGAATGTACTCGGAACTGCAGAAATCAATAGGAATACTCTTCATGCTTCTTCTGTGTACCCAGTAAATTTGTGGTAAGAGGATGGATTGTACAATTACACCTGTGACTTCATATTTTCTTACAATATATAATATATATCATACCCTTAGCTTTGATACAGATGATTTGTCTGTATGAAACAGGTGGAAGTGTCCTGGTCATTTTTGTCAATGGTCTGATGCATACCAAGGCCTCTCATTCACCTGTACTGTAGAGCACCACAATAATTCTAGTGATGTCTCTAAAATATTGTCTGTTGGTAATCTTTGTTCATACAATTGCTGAACGGTATGTTGTTGTATCAGTAGTATGGTACAAATCGACATGTTTGTTGATGTCTGTAATAGGTTACATTGAACAACAATCTATGTGTCAAAACAGAAATGTTAAGCAAGAACTTCGAACTACATGTGGAGTCCCATATAAAGTAATAGGTTGGGGCTAAAATGCATGATAAAGATATTATGACTTAGGGTTTCCCATAACATTTCTCATATCGTCCCTCAACCATATTGGGTCTCAGCTGTTACCTCATCTTAATAGGGGAGTCTCAATATGATATGACCCCTGATATGCAAAAAACCCTGTGTAATAATCTTTATTAGTATTGTATATATCGGTATATTGAATTCACAGTACATATTTACTAATAGCAATGTTTACAAGCTATTGTAATATACAATAAATAGTACTATAATGGTAAAAACAAAATATTTTATTGCTAAATGAATTTTCTATTGTGGTTTTTTAGGTTGTGATGCAATCCAGAGATTATAATGCCCTGACAATGAGTGTGATGGCTTTTGTATATATGCTTTATCCATTAGAATACATGTTTCCTGTGATTCCTTTATTGCCAACCTGTATGTCATCAGGAGAACAGGTAAGAATTCTGAAGAGAAAATTCCATGGCAAAATACTTACCTGTAATGTCACCAGGAGAACAGGTAAGAATTCAGAATGTAAAATCCATGATATCATGTTTACCTTTATGTCACCAGGAGAACAGGTAAGAATTTAAAAAAAAGTCAGTGTCTCAATGCTAACCTATAATGTCACCAGGAGAACAGGTAAGAATTCAGAAAAATAAATAAATCCATGGCATCATGCTGACCTTTATGTCACCAGGAGAACAGGTAAGATTTTTGAAGAAAAAAATCCATGGCACAATGCTAACCTGTAAAGTCATCAGAAGAACAGGTAAAAATTCTGAAAAATTCCATGGCACAATGCTCACCTGTAATGTCACCAGAAGAACTGGTAAGAATTCTAAAAAAATCTGTGTTTGTTTATTTGTTTGTTTGAATGGTGTTTTAATGCCACTTTCAACAATTTTTCAGCTATTTCATAGCGTCCAGTTTTTATTGGGGGAGGAAGCCGGAGTACCCGGAGAGAACCCCAGACCTGTAGTAGGAAAACTGGCAATCCCTATCAAAATCTGTGGCATAATGCTAACCTGTATCCTTAATGTCTTCAGAAGAACTGGTAAAAATTCTGAAACAAGCCTATGGCACAGCACTTACCTGTATCTCGTTGGGAGAACAGGTTAGACTGTAAAACATGTCCCTGACACAGTGACAACTGTTAGTTGTGCCACACTTGTAATCCTGGTGTTCTCACCTGACTGGTCATCTATCCACCAAGCATTTTTCTAAATGGTAACTTCAACTAAGTGGATATTCCACCTAAATGGTGATTCTCCTAACTTGTAATTCAATGCAGAAACAGACAGATATATCAAACACCTTTTACTGGACATAACCTTTGCTAATATTCAAGGCATGTTATGCCCATCTCTTGTATAACATTATAATTCTAAAACATTGTGGTTAGTATAAAGGTAATTGTCTGTGTCGAGGCCTACAGTATTTTCCCATAGTTCGTTTACTTTTAACTTCACAATAATAAAACTTTAAAATTTTGTTTCAGCATCATTTTATATGTAGCATCCAATTCCAAAAAACATGTTGTTTATTGTTGATATACTTGAGTAATTTTATGGTAAACAGAATCTTGGTTCAGTTATGTGCTTCTGTTAATGACACATTACTGATAAACAAAATGTGGGCAGTCAGTCAAATGTATTACATGTATTTTGTTAGCAAAAAAACCCTCAACAGAAATAATGTATTGTAACAAGTTTTTTTTCTGTTTGATATCACTTTTGGGACATGTCCATTATCTTTACAGCTGCTGAGTGCCCCTACACCTTATATCATTGGAGTTCCTGCTAGTTTTATTCCATATAAGAAAGAATTCAAAATCCCAGATGATGTGTGGTTGGTAGACCTGGACTCAAACAAGGTAATTTGTATGAGATTTAAGATAACCATAAAGTTGCTCTTTAGAAAATACCAAAACTTTGCAAGACTGAAAATTGCCATTTGTCACTTTTATTTTTTTATATCTTTTTAACTACAATATGACATGGAAATGAAGAGTTATTACTTTCTGAAACATCATATGATGACATCATAGTAGCAAATGTCCCAGTGACGTCAAAAGAAATGCAATTTCCTGATCAATATAGCTATTGAAATTTTCATCAGTGGAATGCAGAAGTTAGGCTATTCAATATAAGTCCATAAATTACTTCGGATAAATGTCAGTTTCTGCCAAAATCAATAAAAGAGATGTGAATTCTTGTCAGGAATTAATTATTAATTGATTTCTTCCATGGATTATATATAAAATATGTGTCTGAAGATGTCTTCACTGATATTGGCAATCACTCGTAAATGTTTTATGATTTCTTATGAGGATCAGAAACAATTACTGTACTTTAGTATAGATATTAATAATAGAGGTCATTCAGCGGGCCTCCACAGTTAACAGCTGATCAATAGCGGTTAACATACTATACTCAATACAGTTATTCATTTGACATTTCTTGTAAAACTGATGATAATGTCAAATTATTTATTTCACGTCCTGAATATAGCTGAAATATTGCTTGCTGGATGTTAAACATCAATCAATCAATCAATCAATCAATCAATCAATCAATCAATCAAATTATTTAAACAGGAGGTTTCAAATAAAATAATCAAAAACCATGTTATGATACACATATATAGTTTTAGGTGGTAACCATTTGTGGGTTTCTTGATTTTGTGGGGTAATTATTTGTGGGTTACATGGTTTTGGGGGTAACCATTTGTGGGTTACTTGATTTTGGGGTTAACCGTTTGTGGATTTCTTGATTTTGGGGGTAACCATTTGTGGGTTACTTGATTATGGGGGGTAACCTTTTGTGGATTTCTTGACTTTGGGTGGTGACCATTGTGAGTTACTTGGTGTAATATTATTAAATTGACTTATACAACTTATTCCTGTGTTCTGGTTATTACAACTTATTCCTGTGTTCTGGTTATTACAACTCATTCCTGTGTATGGTTATTACAACTCATTCCTGTGTTCTGGTTATTACAACTTATTCCTGTGTTCTAGTTATTACAACTTATTCCTGTGTTCTGGTTATGTTGGTTGATTGTTGTTTTGTATTCAGCAAGCAATATTTCAGCTGTATTAAAGACGTAAAAACTACATTGATTTATACTGGTGAATTATTGAATCCTTGAAACAAATATCCCTCTTGTAATTCTAAAAACTTAATCACATACAATAGTATGAGGAACAGCACAATTAACAGTAAAATTAAGTTTTACTGTAATAGTTAGAAATGAATTTTGTTTAAAAACTGTAAAATTGTGTTGCCTGCGACAGATTTAAACAAATAATAATAAATACTGATATAAAACTGTTCCTGATGTTCTGATAGGGATGTGAAGTTCCGCATGTACAAGTATACATACATCATCTATACCAATTATTGCAACAGCATCATGAAGCAATAAATATCAATAGTTGCCATCTAATGCTCCAATCAGATTAAAAGTATAAACACACCATTGGGGGCCTCTCAATATTACATTGATTTATTAAAAAGCAGAAATTATGGCACAGTGTAGAGAGCAGAGAATGGAAATTTGGTACAAAAAATACTGCATTAAGAAGTTTTTTTTGTGTCAGAATTATACGCTATTAAAGAGGCTTTTAATAGACCGCTGGAAACGAAATGACATTAATAATAATTAATACGGTGTACGAGGGACTGTTGTGTTTGCCTTGGTTAAAATTAATGCAGTGTACATGGTGTAAAATCAAGTCGCACAGCACAATAAAAACAAAAGATTGCACATAGACTTGCAGTGTTGATGTGCAGTCCTACTTGCTATAGATGAATAGACTAAATTGTTTTCCCGCACAAACGGTGCAGAAATCTTTTATTGGTTGATGATAACAAAATCTGGTGTGTTAAAAGTACAATATAAGGATTAATAAATAAAAAAAAAATTAAGAAGTATGGACCACAGCTAACTT
The DNA here is from genome assembly GCA_944474755.1 of Limnoperna fortunei. Taxonomy (NCBI): domain Eukaryota; kingdom Metazoa; phylum Mollusca; class Bivalvia; order Mytilida; family Modiolidae; genus Limnoperna; species Limnoperna fortunei. Next base: position 32,604,071 of record OX104120.1, on the reverse strand, counting down.
TTTTCTAGGCTCTGGCACCATCCCTACTTAAGGTGATGAAATCTGAGAGATTCCGAAAACTGAAAATGTATCTTTTTTTTTTCACTGGCCTAATTAGAGGGACACTGCTTTCTCGTCCGGAGCACCTGAGTGCACCCATGGTTTTTATTGGGTTCGGGTAACTCTCTGTGTTTTTTGTTTTTGGTTTTTGTGTTGTGTTTGTCTATAGCAAAATAAATAGCATTTGTCAAAATATGCAAAGTAATTACACTTTATTTATTGGGAACTATATTTGTGGACAATGAGGAACAAAGGTCATTAAATGTGGTGTCACAAACCTGGATCCTTACTGACTTGTAATGTGGTAAATATAGACCCTAATATGTAATTAACGCTACGCCTGGTTGTCTATCTATTTTTCTTTATTCAGTACCCATTTCTTTGTGTCATCCTCAGAAAGAGAAGTGGTATCTTCCTTTAATTCTACTTCCTGCCTTGGAACTGTCTGCTGTATAGCATTGTGTTATTTACATAAGGTAAAACATGTTTGAGCAAGTGCCTGTTATTTGTGTCAAACTGCCCATTGATTTTTGTAAACATACGGTACTTATGTCATCAACGAAAAAAGTATCCTGATCTCTGAGTATGGCAGTTTTTCCCCTTGCAGATGTTTTGGAACTTGTTATGTTATTAGGTTGGAATCCATGGTTGTTAAACTTCACATACGTCTTTGTGTCCAAATCATTCTGACCATCCTCACAGGGTTTCTGTCTCCAAACACTAAACTCATGACAACTTTAAAGTTACGTTTAAAACTAACCCAGGAAACAGCTTCATGGGATAGAAAATTTCATACCTAAAATATTTATCAATCCCATTACTGGAAAGAAAACAGTGTTTGGCTGTATATTACATATAGAATATGGAGGAGTAGTACAGTCGAACTTTGAAGGCTTGAACTCGAAGGGGCTGACAAAAATTGTTTGAGAAATCAGGAGTTGGAGAAACCAGGGCTTGAGATGTCCGTATATTGCTCATGAGCGAACGGGAATTATGTTTCCTTATTGCATTTCAATATATAAATCTTGTTTCACGTACGTATTTATGTTTTCTTAAAATAAAAATGGTGACAGGTTAATTAATAGAGATTATATCACTACAGATCAAGCTTTGGCATTTTACAGGTATTGCTTCGATCTTCAAACCTTTTACGATCAATTAATCATCCAAGCCGTCAATAAATTTTGTTCCAGTTATTCATGGTTTTTTCAATAGATTTTTACTATTGTCCCAATAGTAATTCTAATTTAGTTCGATTTTTTGAGAAATCGAAGCAATTTTTACATTGATTATATAGGGGAAAAGTTCCGTACTTTTTTAGGTGTTTGAGAAATCCCGGGTGTTCGATCGATCCTAGTTCAAGCTTCCGAAGTTCAACCGTATAGCATAAAACCAGGTTGTGTAAGATAGAGGGTTTTTCATAGGATACATCTAGGTGTATGGTAGCAAATCAAAAGAATGATTTGCAGTCAGAAAATTTCGTCAGGGCTTTGTGTACTTGTGTAGACACAGAAACCTTGACACCTGAGGATATAGGCATATACCTTATGTCATGACAATTGTTTGTAGACATCGACCTTCCTCCTTCATCATTCACATTCAGTTTTTCACTGGATAATTTCTGTTGATCATATATTTGTCTACTCTGGATTCATTATCATTCGTGGCATGCTGGTGTTTTAGTTTTATTAAGCCACTAATATGTTAAATCAATAAATTAAAACTGTTGCTCGGGTAGTAGCCATGACAGTTGGTATCCTTTTAATTAAATGAGTTTTAATTATTGTTGCCGTATTGTATCGGACTCAAAACATGTTTTGTTGCAGATATAGTAAAATATATGTAAAAATATATTAATTTGTTAAAATGTATTCTGCTGTTTTTCATTTATGTAGAGTTGTTTCATGATATATATCTTCACCATTTTATAAAGGTTAATTCACAGTGAAATAATTAAGTTGTATATATCAACATGTCAGCTTTAACTTCATTCCAGAGGTATAATTAGACTACATAGTAACTATTAAATTTAATATTTTACTGAAAAACTAAATCCTATAGATGCTGATTGAATTAAATTTGAGTATGTTGTTAGTATTCTTTTTTTCCTTTGTTTCTTTTTTTTGAGATGTGTGATTTTTGAAAGAACAGTGTGTAATGAATCTTTTGTTTGTATGAAATGTCACTGCTTCAGGCTAACTTGACATTTTATATACTGATATAGATCTGTTATGCAAACGATTTAAATAATCCTGTTCTTTATGTACATACAGGAATAGAACTAAACTCTCACCTTAGACCTATCAAGAAAACTGGTTGTTATTGTACACTGACTTTCTTTTATTGATATGCTAATGAAAATATTTTTCTGTGTTCATCTGACAGTATTTTTTGAAAAGAAATAATTGTTAGGGATTTGAGAAGATGTTGGCTTGTTACTGTCATGGTGTATTAATTGTATAGGGATTTAAAGATGATGAAGAAAAATTTATATTTAGTCCTATCTGAATGTTGATAAATTGTAAAATACATGTACAGTGTAGACATGAATACCTGATAGCTGATAGACATGGCAAAAACTCCTTTTCCTATCAGTTATAATACTAAATATACCTGTAACTTAAGTGCACCAATTTTATACAATTACTGCACTTGAACGAGATCAATATGAGGTTTTATGGAACAGGGTAGAATAATATTGAACGAGGCGAAGCATAGTTCAATATTATTCTACCCTGCTCCATAAAACCCCATATTGATCAAGTTCAAGTGTAGTAATTGTTTTATTACATAATTTATTGAGTAATGAAATGGAATACACAGGATTTTTTTTATTCCCAAGCGGCTGTCTTTCATAATGTTTATTTCTCGAAAATTGGTAAAATATCGACATAATCCATGACGAAATGTTTGCAGTGATTATTTCTTGTATAATGTCCAATCCTCAGTCCTTGCTTCTGCATAAAATTTACAAAGATTTGATTTGAATTCCCATGGGTCGGCCTTTTCCAAACTAACTGACATATCCGTTTCACGTAAATATTTCATAAAAAAAACTTATCGCTTGCTGTTTCGATTTGCGAGTGTTTACAACATCTCTTTTCTTAATGATTTCAGTAATTTCCATGTTAGTAATGTCTGCAAATCTTCGCTTATTAGCACCAGAGCTATCCGTATTACGTTCACTCGATGACGTTACCATGTTTACAAACAACAACATAATCAGAACATCAGTCAGAACGATAATTGTGATTGATTTAAGGGAACTAAGAAGGAAGATTTTATTGACTATCGTATTTCCGTTGGGGGAAACAGCACATGCTAGGTATTTTCATTAATAAATTTCTCACGAGAGTGCAAAATGGTTTTTTATTGAGTAGAATGAGTTTTTTGCAAACCAATATGGTAGGAAATGGAAAGTCACGTGTATTGGTTTAGGCAGAGTTGTTAGTGACTCACAAAATGTGATTTTTGTTCAGCGCACATTTTTTTTTATCGTAACCAGTGTTTACTAGATATCTAGCAAAGATTTAGGTAATCCTGCAATGCTTTTAGTTGGAATATGCTGTATACAAAGTTATCTGATGTTTTTAAACTAACTAAAAGTTCTATATAAAAATTATCTCAAACATCATATTCTGACATTAGGCCTTGGTCTTGATATAGTAACTTGTTTGTCAGCAGTTTATAATTTCATCCTAAGTATTTGGGTAAATGAACCATTAATTAAAATAGGTACATGTTCAGTGTTGGACAAATCTTAATAATCGAATGTTGAAATCTGTTTTTCATTCTGTACTGTTTACATATAGATACATTAGATAACTCTACTTCTATATGTTAAATGGTATGTAGCCTACGTTGAACCATGTCTAATCCCTTATTACTTAATCAAGAATATCTTTAAAACATTTTTCTAGAGGGTGATGTTTATTGGGTTTTTAAATACTGCTAGTAATATTTGACACCCAGTTTTCTGCATACATATACTCATTAAATACAGATTTAATTTACTGGTTCAACACATTCTTTTTATATTACTGTTTCAAGCCAGTAGTTCATGTCCTGTTTTTCTCCATTCTGTATTTATTTCATAAGCTTTTTGTGTCTATAATGAATTGAGTTTGTATTAGGTTTATCATTGACAGTTTCTTAACTGAGACATTTCATCTAAATAAATCTTTAGACATATTTTGTTGTCATAATTAAAAAGTCTAATCTTGAAATACTGTGTTTTTGTGTAAAATCTGTATATATACACTAATAATTCCTTCTGACTTAATTATACACCACTGTGAAGAAGAGAGGGTATAATACTGTTGTAACCTTAATGTCTGTCTGTTCATAAGAAATCTGTCACAGTTTCTAAACAACTATTGGATGCAAAAGCCTGATATTTTGGATATTGCTTTATCCTATAGTACCATATGGTGTATAGCAATTTTATGTTCCTTAGTCATTTACTTCCTGTTTACCGAATACAAAGAAGTTTGCACATAGTCGATGTACATGCAAAATTTGTGAGAAAGCATGGATATCACTATTGAGTGCACAGTCCACACTAGTTACATTTCTGTATTAATAACTATTGTTTTACAGTGGAAGTTTATATTTTAACAACAGAAATACAGACAATGTGTTTTAATTTATAGATCATCAAAGCTTAAATAAAATTTTACTATATTACAGACTGTGGTTGATGAAGTTCTATGTGTTTGTTATAAATACTTTAGACTGCACATCCTGGTACAATAGTAAATGTCAAATAATTGATTTTATGATGAATTAGAAGCTCAGCTATCAATAATTTCATATTTGAAGAAAAACTAGTTTTAGATTTATTACATTATTTGCTTTGGTTAATATTCAGTTAATTGTTTACTTGAAATCATTAATTTTTGTTGCATAACTGCATTGATTTAAATAAAAGATTTTAATAAATAATTAAAGTAATTTATTAACATATATATGAGTAATTCTGCACATAAGTAATCATCCCATGACATTCAGGTCTTGTTGTTCAGTTGTTTTCCTTGGGATTTTTCTACAAAATATTAGCAAGGTTAAATTAAATGTTATGGAATGGATGTACATGTAGTAACAATTCTTGTATAAAATTGTCTGTTGACGTTATTAAAAATGATTATGCAGGTTATTTGCTGATGACACCGTTTAACTACTCAGATCAAGAACAAATAAAAACTGTAATTGATCGAGAACTCAGGGAGTTGGATCAATGGTCAAAATGTTGGCGCATGTCATTTAATCCTGATAAAACCAAAATCGTGGTTTTTTCAAGCGTTGAAATCCCTTACATTACATTTTCACTGAATTGTGTCACAATTCTGATTGTCAAATGTCATAAACACTTAGGGGTTACGTTTAGTAATGATGCTAAATGGAATGCGCATATTGATAACATTATAATAAATGTTAAGCAACATTTGAATGTTCTAAGAAAACTTAAATATCAACTGAGTCGAAACAATTTGGAAAAACTTATATAAGACCTTTATTTGAATACGCATCTGAGGTCTGGGATAACTCAGGTGTTGGCAATGCTTCTAAACTGGAACCACTCCAGTCATAAACAGCTAGAATTGTAATAGGACTGCCTTTATTTACCAAATTAGAAACATTATAAACCCAAATTGGTTGGAAATCTTTGGCAGAAAGAAGAAAGAGAATAAGGTTACAAATGTTTTATACAATACAAAACCACGATGCCCCTCAATACATAAGTAGACTAATTCCCCCAAAAGTTCAAAGTTTGTCCTTATCCATTGCGAAATGGTGATGACATAATACATGTATTACCATACTGTAGACTCTCCCTCACTTATCAATCATTTATTCCCGATAAGATTAGGCAATGGAATAGAATTGATCCAAATACAAGAAATGTTAACTCTATTTGGGCCTTCAAAAATGCTTCAAGGAGAGATACTGTTTTGTGGAAAGTCCCAAGAAACTATGCATATGGTACCAGAAAACTAAACATAATATTAACACACTAAGATGCTCAGCATCCTTTCTTAATTACGATTTATTTAGATCAAACCTTATTTCAAATCCATCCTGTTTATGCCGTCCTCAAATTGAAGATGCAAACCACTTTTTCTTTGAATTTCCTATATATAAACAACCAAAGATTAGATCTTATTGGTAGTCTTAGATGGCTACCAAATGGAACCAACATTGATTTACACACGCTTACTTGTGGCAATCTAGAACTTTCTTATGAACAGAATATAAGTATTTTTAGAGAAGTGTTTGAATATGTTAAGAAATCCAAAAGATATTTAATTGTTTGATGTAGTGACAAGAGTCTAACGGAAACACCTTCAGCCACTATTGATTTTGATTCTTTATACCCCCCGCTTGAAAAGCGGGGGGTATATAGTGTTCATGGTGTCCGTCCGTCCTTCCGTCCGTCCTTCCGTCCGTCCTTCCGTCCGTCCTTCCGTCCGTCCGTCCGTTACACTTTCTATTATTTGCAACTCCTCCTACACCACTGAAAGGAATTTGATGAAACTTACACAGAATCTTTGTCTCATAGTGCCATTGTGCAGGAGATATTTAACATTTTGATCGGAATGATATTTGGGGTTTCCCATAGAAAAACATGGACTTTGTCATTGACCTAAGGGGGTCCCTATCTCTTATGTGCAACTCCTCCTACACCACTGAATGGAATTTAATGAAACTTACACAGAATGCTTGTCACATAGTGCCATTGTGCAGGAGATATTTAACATTTTGATCAGATCGATATTTGGGGTTTCCCATAGAAAAACATGGACATTGTCATTGACCTAAGGGGGGCCTCATCTCTTATGTGCAACTCCTCCTACACCACTGAATGGAATTTAAAGAAACTTACACAGCATCCTTGTCACATAGTGCCATTGTGCAGGAGATATTAAACATTTTGATCGGATCGATATTTGGGGTTTCCCATAGAAAAACATGGACATTGTCATTGACCTAAGGGGGTCCTCATCTCTTATGTGCAACTCCTCCTACACCACTGAATGGAATTTGTTGAAACTTACACAGAATCCTTGTCACATAGTGCCATTGTGCAGGAGATATTTATTATTTTGATCGGAATGATATTTGGGGTTTCCCATAGAACAACATGGACTGTCATTGACAAAAGGGGATACCCATTTCTTATGTGCGACTCCTTCTACCACTAAATGGAATTTGATGAAACTTACACAGAATGTTGTCACATATTGCCACTGTGCACTAGATATATAACATTTCGATTGGAATGATATTTGGGGTTTCCCATAGAAAAACATGGACTTTGTCATGGACATAAGGGATACCCATCTCTTATGTGCAACTCATTCCTACACCACTGAATGGAATTTGTTGAAACTTACACAGAATCCATGTCACATAGTGCCATTGTGCAGGAGATATTTAACATTTTGATTGGAATGATATTTGGGGTTTCCCATAGAAAAACATGGAGTTTGTAATGGACATAATGGGATACCCATCTTTTATTTACAATTCCTCCTATACCACTGAATGGAATTTGTTGAAACTTATACAGAATCTTGGTCACATATTGCCATTGTGCATTGGGTATTAAACATTTTTATCAGAATATTATTGGAGGTTTGCCATAGAAAAACATGGACTTTGTCATTGACATAGGGGATGCCATTCTATGGGGGATTGGGGAGGGTTACTGTACAGGCCCCGCGAATTTTAATTTCTCCACCCATCGCGGTGGAGGTGGAGGAGAGTGGAGAGACAGTTTCCTCCACTGTTACTCAACTCTCCTTGGTGGAGTCGCGGTGTTTTCGCGGTGGAGTGCCGATCGCGTAGTCGCGGTGGATAGCCGGCCAATAAGATCGTAAAATCACATCAGAACAATGGGTATGCATGTTAAGTTTCCGTTTCCTTTCTCCAGAAAATGTTCTACTTCTTATATTTTCTTCAGTGTTGACAAACATCACAGAACAACATCGTCTACAGTGCCGTTTTCGTCAACATAGGAAAGTGGAATTGTGGTCATATGCTTGAATTGAGTGTGTATACAACAAACTATACCTTGTGTTATAAAATTAATTATCACTTTTAATTAAGTGCATAATACATAATAAATGACAATTCCTGACCATATTCCTGATTACACAATTAAGGGTACACAGGTAATGCTGTCATATAACCAATTAGCGTTAATTGTGTCTTTAATTACCTTTGATCATTTGACAGTATGAACTACAGTTCAAAAACGAACTCACAAGCTGAATTATATTTGAACAGTGTCAAAGCTGTGTTTTAAATAAATAACAGTGTCTTCTTGGATTTTTATAAACATTGTAGAATCTGGGTATCAGAATGTCTACGGAGAAACATACGTTCACAACTCCAAAAGAAAAAGAAAATCTTATGCCAATAATGAAGCTTCTCGGTAATCCATCTGTCTTTATCCACGTTCTTTTTGAAAGCATTTTAAAATATCCAGTTTCAATCCAATAAATTAAAATAATTGTTGAATTCTATTAACAGCTTGTTTGTTTACGTCACCAAAAACGGAGGTATAATTATAAAATAATTAATAGATAACATAGTGGTGGAATAAATAAAGATATACTGTCTGTCATTTCATTTTCATCGTTTTTTTTAAATAATTATAACCACTTCACAGGTATATATTTGTACACTACTTGCACGTGCTATTTTACAAGCGGTAAATTAATTGACTCAAGAAGCAGACGATACCTCAATTATCGTGTTCTACTGTCATATATTTTCTTCAAATTTGACAAACATCAACAAAACAAGATCGTCTATAGTGCCGTTTACGTCTATAAATGTAAGTGAAATTGTTGTCATATGCTCGAGTGTGTATACAACAAACTTTATATTTTTTGTTGTAAAATTAATCCTCCCTTCAAATTAATTGGACAATCCCTTGTAAATTGAGCACAATGACACTTTCGGACCATTTTTCATTACATAATTAGTGGTACACAGGTAATGCTGTCAGATGATAACCAATTAGCGTTAATTAGGCCGTACCTGTGATCATTTGACATCCTGAACTACAGTTCAAAAACGAAATCACAAGCGTCTTTTTGGTTTTTTATAAACCTTGTAGAATCTCTGAATCATAATGTCTACGGAGGAAATATATTCACAACTCCAAAAGAAAACCCCATACCACTAATGATGCTTCTCGGTAATCCATCTTTCTTTGCAGATTTTTTTTAAGCATTTTAAAATATCCGGTTACAATAATGTAAAAAAAACACTACTTGCACGTGCTATTGTGAAAGTGGTAAAACTTTGATTGACAAGCAGACGATATCCTCAATTATAGGCACGTGCTTTTTTACCGAATATTTTAGAAATACAAAGAAACTGCGGAATTTTTACATAATGTAATATATTCATGTAGTATATTGTTGATTTGCAAACAATATAGTCTAAACTGTGTTCTGTGTAAGGTAATAACTGTCTTCGGCACGGATTAAACTAGCATGTAATACGAAGGTAAATACTTATCAAGCAATATTTGCTATACAGAAATGATTGCCTAATTCTTAATTAGTACGCTGACACTTCCTGGACATTTTCAATTAATTGTAACAAAGGTCTGTCTGATGGAATTAGCGATAATTAGGTCGTTATTTACCTTTGAACTCACAGACTGACCAACAGTTTACAAACAAGCTAATTATAATTGAACAGTGTCAAAGCTCTCAGTTTTAAATAAGTGGATGCGAGTTATTTGACGATTCATATTGTCGAACAGGTGTCCATGGATTTGTATATTGCAACCTGCTGTTAAACGGAATACGTAACACAAATAAACCTAGTTGTCACTTCGTCATTGCAGAGAATGTGAACAACTGTTAACTTTATTAATAAATAAATATATTGGGAAGATATATATGGAAGTTGGTAAGCTTTTTACCGCATATTCGTCACCTCTAAGCCTAAGTTGACCTCTACATAAGAAAGAATAACAAATGCATAAATAAGATAATTAGCTTTTTAGCTACATGAATTGATAATATAGATAAGTAATAAATCTTCACAGACAACCCGAAATATAAATAAAACGATGCAAGATTAATAAATTAATACAAACATACATACAATAAATAATCTTAACACAACTTTGCTAACTATTGTTTGAAATACTATTCTACACGATCTTTCTGTTATATGTTTTTGCAGGATAACACATGAAACTGATCTGAAACAGGTTCACAAAAGTGTCATATATTTTAAAAGGTGAAAGATTAGACTTACGATAATTTCACGTCATTTATACGATAATATGCACAGTTACCGAATGTGCCAATATATCCTCAAATGTTTGCAGAGTGGATACACCGCGAATACACGGTGGAGTCGTCGGCTCTCCACCCGATACCGGCTCTCCGCAGGCAACTTGCGATCGCGAGTCGCGGTGGAGATGACCGCGGAGAGGTCGCGGAGACCCGAATTTCCTCCACCGGGATGCGCGGAGAAATTAAAATTCGCGAGGCCTGTACAGTACATGTATTATCTGCAATTTCGCCTTCACGTTTAACTAGATAAAGTTTCAATTTCATAATTAAGAACACCTGAATTTTCAAAGTAATTGTGAAGCGGGGGGTATCAATGGTGAGCATTGCTCACAGGTGTTTTTACTCTAGTTTGTAATTATTTTCCATATTTGTTCATTTGAAATTGTGTACACGTTCTTGTATCTACTTTGTTCTAGTACATGTATATACTTGTAATGTGGAAAGTACTTTATAAGTATGTATTTACTTGTGTCCAATCCATTTTGTTATTAAACAAATAAAATATGTTTAAATCAATTAAAAATGATCTATTTTTAAAAACTATAATTAAAGAAGTCTATTTTGTCTTAACTTGTAATACTAATGTTTACATTGGTTAAAATTTGCACAGATTGTCAATTGATCTGTAATCAGTAAACATTCCTATTTCTGATTCATAACAGTTTGTGTTTGTCTTTACATGTAGAAGTACAATTTCATGTATATTTGTTTACAATAAGTATGCATGGTGACGTCTGCTGCAGAGGATAAACACAAGTGTTATAAACATGGGATTAGACATAGTTCTATGAATGACATCAACAGACCAATCAATTTATTGCAAATATCTGATGTTAATGTAATAAATAGTGATACATTATTGTAACTTTACAAACAGCTGGCTTTGTCATTTTGTAGACATCTGTGGTCAGATAATCTATACGGAGTGTTCTACCTTTACATACCTGTTGGTCGTTTTAGTACTTGTAGCAAATTAGGATGATTACAGCAGATAACATATTGATACAGTAATATCTGTTTATGGTAGAGATGGATTTACACGAATCCTGATGTTATTTTTAGCTGTTACAATGAAAAACATGTGATAAAAACAAAAAACCAATATCCTGAGGATTATAAATAACACAACATTTGTTTTGAGTTACTCTACTGAAAGCCTTGAACGTGCCAAGATAGAATAATATTAAATTGATTATAATAATTGAATTAGGTGTTTTATATGTTTTTGTCCCAAACAGATAATGCAAGATACAACAGACTGTAATCTACCTCCTCAATTTGTTTAAAGTTATTTAAAATGTTAAAAGAATGATGTATGGCATAATGGCATCTGCTATCACATTAGAGTCTTCAAAGCAGTCTGGTGCAGATTATAGTTGTCACTGATCCTTATGTGTAGCAGTAAACAGTATGATGATCTATGGATTATTAAAATAATGTCATCAAACAACAAACAAACAAACAAACTTATAGAATGACATTAACACAGCTTTGAAGCAATTATTTAAGCTGAATTTCTTGGGTACACTTATTACTGATTAGTTATTGTGTATGATACCCAACCATTAACTCACATTACAGCAATGAAAGTGGGAGGTTTGGCATACAATAAAACATGGTTTTACTCACTATTTCTTGTGAAATGACTGTAACAAGTCAGGACCATTACTGTATTTGCTATATTTGTGGTTATTGGTTCTCAAGTTTGCCGGTTTCTTATACTGATTTGTAGACTGTTGTTTTTTGATAGTTTCTTTGGTGTTCAGTATTTATTGCTGTCATTGTTACATAGTTTAGTACATCATGTAATTGTTATTGTTAAGGACCAAACAGATACTGACACATGTATCTGTAGCACCACCATAGACTTTAATATGTGATGATTAAACAGCTGAATGTCTAGAGCATACATGTACTTATCCAGTTATCAGCCTCGCAGCAATTATAAGTAATCATGAATGATTTATATAATTACAGGATTTTATTCAGAACTCCAGTTATAACTAATTTCCATGTTATACACATCAATACTGTTAGGTTCTCACATATTGCAGTCATGTTCTGGCAGGCATTTAAATTAGGTTGTACATTTATTCTGTGTTCTGCAAGAATCAACATTGTCCATAAATAAACTGAGTTAACTGTTTAAGAACTATTTATCTACAGGTTAAATAACATCTTATTATGTCATGTTTGGAAAAGTAACTTTTAATGGACAGTAATTTATTATAGAAAAGTGTCCTTTATAGACGTATGCCTATAACATGTATAAGGGAAGGTTTGGCATTGGATTGTTTTGAAACGTGGTTGGTAGTCCATAACAAAGTATTCAATAATTAATTAGAGCTCCAGCTTTACCTAACAAGCTTTGCGTATTATGGAGGTGTTTGCAGATTGTGAACACTTTAGTTTGAATGTTTTGTCTAATTTGAATGGACTTTATATCATGTGGGTTTTATTGGCAGTGAGTTGATTGGAATGTAAATATTTACTTCATCAGTTCATGAATGACACGTTTGATTTCTGTTAACATAAGTCTCATATTTGTACACAAATCTCAAAAGGCAAAAGTTTGCTTTTTATTTAAAAAAAAAAGTTGTATCAATGATATGCATGGTCTTATTACTTACTGGTAGATGGTTCTAACTTGAATTTGACATGTCTAGAATTTTTATATCCTTGAACTCAAAGTTTACGTGTGATAGAAAAAATAAAAATATTAAATATTATTTCTGGATTTAAAAGTTTATACAATTTTAATACAGCAATATACATTAAATGTAAACACAATTGTTATGTAATATTCCTCTGATATCAAGTACAAGTTATTTGTGGATAATTATTTATGTTGATTTTAGTATTGTTGCTTGATGAATATTTTATTAAATCCTGCACAAAATCTAATTATCAGGTATACAGCAGATTTGTTTGACTTGTGTCCCTTCCAAATGTTCTTCAAATCTTAACATTTTAATTCTTGTCATTTAATTTAACTTTTTCAGATGACAATTGGAAGAAATGAGGAGTTACCTGCCCTTCCAGAGCCAGAAGGAACACAATTAAAAAATCATCTCAAGCAGGTATACTTGATTGGAAATATAGTAACAAAAATGTTCCTTTAAAAGTCGCATAATTTGTTGGACCATGCCAAGTGTACTTAAGTGTACTTATGGACCAAAATATAGTCTTTTGTGCAAAAATAAACATTCATGTAATTGTTATTGTAAAACTGATATTGTTATATTTAGTTCATATTTCAATGTTTCGTGTAACTCTGTACACATTATAAAGTTAACTAAAATATAAAAGTAAGGACAGTTTTTGAATATGAAAGTTTTTATTGCTGCACATTTAAAAAAAGTGTCGTCCTTTTTATATATTTTTTTTTTATTATTTATAAAATATAATTGGATGATAAGTTTCTAAAGTGGTAGATGAAAGTGCATATTTTATTTTCAACAGTTAGAAATGAGTGTAAGTATACTCAAAATGAAAAGGATTGCATCATGATTATAAATAGACTACTCTTTATCTACATCTTGTATCTAATTACGGCTTGGGGCTTTTAGGGGAAACATTTAGATGGACTAAGCCTTCGCACTCTTGATAGTTTGGGATTGCAGAAATAAGTATATTTTTTCTGGATTTGCACTTATTATGACATATAATCTACATACTAATAATAAATGTACTTACTGACACTAAATAAACATGTATAGTTATTTATAACTATTTATTTTATGTTAATTAGTTTTTTTTTATACAACTAATGAAAGACTAATAAAATACCATTGTGCCAGTTTTCAAATATGAAATAACTTGTTCTTATATTGTCTAGCAAAAGTTTTATATAATGTTACAGATTTTTTTTAAACTTGTTATTCTAATCCAAAGTTTTTTTTTCATTGAATACATTTAATACATTTTGGGGAAGAATTCTTTCTCTCTGACTTATAATCTGCATTTTTAGGCTCTTGCAAGTATGAGTATGACTCCCCAGCCAATCAAAAACCTTGATACAGTTGCACAGAATCCTGAAACATGGAAAAGAAGAGAGAGTTTCTCATCACAGACTGGCTTCAATCCACTGATCTATGGCAATGATGTGGATTCTGTAGATGTGGCCACCAGAGTAGCAATGGTATGATAGATTTAGTATACAGATTACAATAAGTGTATTAAGTGTGATATGACAAGAGTTGTCTTTCAATATAAAAGATTTATTTACCTTGTAGATATGGGTTTCTGAGAGTTTCTAAGTGTACTGATCAAAAAAATTTTTATTTTGTGTGGATTCTTTCAATGATGTTTTTTTTAAAGACAGGCTCAACTTCACAAGTCAGGGTTTCTATTTCCACATGTGTTCACGAAACCCTGACAAACTTAGCTAGGAAATTCTGGGGCTAGGAAGTCACTATTTTGATTGGCTACATCATACCTTAATGTAGCCAATCAAAAGCTCGCTTTCATTTACGACTTGTGAAGGGGATATCCCGATGTCGATTGTAAATCAACCAAACGGATGTGTTGCATAGACTATTTGAAAATCAGTGTATTTTGTACAGTCTTGTTAATAGTTAATTATTTATTAGTTGCGTTACGTTTTCTTCCCACTCAAGAATGAGTAAAAATGACTACTGCCAAACACTTGCTTCTTTCAAGCAATTTCATTAGTTGGTATTTTGAAGGTTTGACGTCATATGAAAATCTTCTAGCCCCGGAATTTCCTAGCTTAGTTTGTCAGGGTTTCGTGGACACAGAAACACTGACTTGTGAGGATGAGACAGGCTTTGTTCTCAGGAAAAGTTAAGCCAATGCAAACAATATTTGGAATTGGAGATAACTATATTATATGACATGTATATAGATGTCCCAGTGCAATTTGTCTTTCAAATCAGTATTATCCTGTATGTCAGTAGAGATTTGCAACTTCAACTAGTCGTTGGGTTTGTTGAATGCTTGGATTTGTCTTACAGATAGTCCATGCTTGAATATGAAGTACAGTATTCCCCTCTTTAAGACCACTCACTACCATCTCACTAATCTTTAGTTTAGATAAAAATTGCATCTTATATTGTTATTTGATGAATATTTGTTCATTGTTTGTCAATACAACAGATATTAACTGTTACCCTGAACTGGTTTAAATTTAAGATTTCCTATATTCATAGGAATAACTTCAATAACAATGTAGACAGTAATTTCAAAAATTCTAAAAACTTCATTCAGAATTTTACCATAAATTACTTTTGTCTTTTCTGCACAGAATTGGTCATCAGTTGAATGATGGTTGCCTGTGAGAAGCAATTTTGTGCAATGCTCAGCATATCAATAGCTTGGTCTTTAGGGAAGAGGTCAGATGTCAGAGGGATTACTTCTGGATATTGCAGTACATCATATCTTGAGGGATGGTCTTTAATAATGGAGGTCCTAACGGTTTATACTTTTGTTATGTTTTTCTGTTGGTGGTCACTTCCACATTAGGAGGCTCACAGTAAATAACTCATAGCATTAATGAACGGTCATACACTTGTAAATTATAATTGTGCTGACTAAAGTTCTTTGTTCTTATTTATTTCAGATTCGGTTCTTTAACTCTCCAAATGTATTGGGTAATTTTTCTGAACACACTAGAACATTAAGACTATACCCGCGACCTGTTGTAGCATTCCAGATGTACAGTTTTCTGAAGTCACGGCCAGTAAGAAGCCATTTTACTAGCAGGCTGTCCAGAACACAGGTATGGTTTGACTCTTTTCCTTAATTTTAAACTTTGGAATTATTGCCACCTGCTATTCGTGAAGTTTAAAGAAAAAATATAAACTAAAATTGTTAGCTGTCTGTTAAAGATTTTTCTATAAAAAAAACTTCATTGACAGTTCTAATAGTAATATTTCATGTGTTTTCCAAGCATTTGTCTAACTGCAAAATATGCAAATTTTTATTGATTTCTAAGAGCACATTTATTACTCGTTTACCAAATATTGTTATGTAATACAATCTGAATGTTAGCTTAAGTTTGAATTGCAAATCAATATTTCAGCCAAAAGTGCAGGCATAAAATAATGTCCTTTGTGAAAATATTATAAATTTTAAATTTACCATGCATGTTGATTGTATTCATTACTGAAATGGTCTGTGTAAACCTGCCATTGTTTGAACAATTCCAATTCATTTTAGTGTAGCAGCAATCATTGTGCTGTTATAAATATAATAGTTAACGATGACTGTATAACTAAATTGACAATAACTCATAATATGTTATGGTCTGTTTGATTAGATCAGTCACTGATACACAGGAGTATTGTTCTATAGATAGCTCGTCACATTAACATATAATATCAATATTTTATTCCTGTTATAACAAATTATTTTCTAATTGACATTTGAAAATGAAATAGTTAATGGCCAGAGAACATTGTTTTATTCGTAATATAACTGGGTTTTATAGTTGTACTTGTTAGTTTCTCAGTAACCAGTAGTAAGTGCATTTGCAATTAAAATTAAAAAACAAATTAATATAGAGGAGAGCCACCAATTTCATGTTTTTTACTACCTGTGATTAAATTTACACAATTAATGCAAAAATAAGAGCACGGTTTCCAGCTGACTGTCACAGGTCTATACAGTCTTTATTTTACAGGTTCTAAATAACCATAAGTTAACTTCCAAGCAATAATTTCATAATAAAAAAATAAAGATTTTTTTAGAGAAGTGGCATGTGCTCCAATTAATACATATTACTGGTTTATCCCATTCTGGACAAAGGTCTTTAAGAAGAAATAAACTTGTATATATTTATTTTTAAGCTTTGAAAAAGGTATATCTTTTGAAATCCAAGCTGCAACCCCCTGGAGTCACAATTGCAAAACAAAAGAACTCTATGTATGGAAGGCATATTGACAGGGAATGGAATGAGTAGAAAAGATGACAATTTTTGTCACAGAGTATTTGTTTTTAAAAAAGTCAGCTTAGGGGCCAAACAGTTCAAGTCGTTAGTCATGTTGTATGAGGCACCTATTATGTACAGTATTGAAGTTTTTGTTGTTTATTGTATTTTTTTCTGGGTTATGTACAAGTTTTATCGGCTGCTTTCTAAAATATAACATTCTAAATATTTTTGTAATTTAGTAGATGTAATTTATTTCCTTGCAGGCAGTGGAGTATTTTGCAGAATGGTCACTGTGTCCAAAGAATGTTGTTTTCCTGCGAGTACAGACCTCGGTGTTTGATCCCCTGTTGATCGGTGACAAGCCTAAGTGGTATGCTCATCAGTTACAGGCTATAGAGTTCAAGGTGTATGATGAAACATCAACTTTAGGGTTAGCCCTGACAACGACGTGTGAAACCATGAGTGACGAGTATCCAACAGGTATGTCCCAACACCAGGTTACTGGTTTGGTAACCAATTGATTTGGCCTGTAATTTGATTATACAATGAGATAATAATTGGTTTGTGGTTAGAAATATTCCTTCAATTTATTAGAAATCCATGCCTCAGATACAACCATACATTTTAACTGAGTCATAGTTAGTTTTTCCTCTTCTTGGATTAGACCTCTGACTGAATGTAATGATGAGTAACTGAATAGACCTAGTGCCGAACGAAGGTTGGCAGTATTCCGCTTTCAAAAAAACAACAACAAAAAATTGGATGCTATGCTATAGCTGAAAAATTGCTGAAAGTATTGTTAAACCCCATTTAGACAAAACAATCTGATCAGTAGCAATCCTGACTTGTCTTAATTAGGCTCAAATTAATTTGTTTTTGTGTTTTGGATTTTCTTTTGTTTCCTGTATGTTTGTCTGTAATTGTACTTTGGCATTCGGCTCCTGTTGTTCAGTTGGTTTTCTTCTTTTTTTACCTAAAGTAACTAATGTTTTTGAAAAAGTTTGGTAAGTTTGACTATTCAGCATATTTCTGTGGTCTATTTCAAAACTGTCTTAACTATATTGCTTTGCTGGATGTAAGAAAACTATCAATCAATCTGCTTTATTGCTTACACTGAACCAAGTAAAGTTTATTGAAATATCATCCTATTTTTATTCCAACCCTAACTGTGTAGCATGTTATTCATGTTACAAAAACAGATCGAGGCAAATCCCAGGTTAATTTTACACATTACATATATGGTTACCATAGTTACTGTTCCTATAGATTGTTTAAGCCTAAACATTTGGAACAGTTTTCCAAGTTTGCAAAGATTTCACAAAATGGTTGACTAAATAAACACATATTTACTTTGAAAACTCACAACACATGCATGCATTTTTTATCCAATTGTGCAATAAAAAAAATAGTTTCAAATGCATTTGAACACTTGCATTTTGATAATAGCATGCTTTGCTAAAGCTATTACTAATAACTGCATCCAGCTGTTAATTAAAAAAAAAACATCCAACATTGAGATACATATCATATGTCAAAGAAGTTAGAATGTTCCCCAAATCATAAATGCATTACCATCGGTTAATTTTCTATTGAGTGTTATTTACCGCACGTTTATTCATGGTAAAATTTCTCAATAATTCCTTATAAATAAATTTTGCGAGAATACTGACTTTTGATTGGCTGGAAAATATTTTCTATCAGAGGATGGAAAACAAATTTGATTGTCATGGAGACATGCACCATTTGGCGTCATATATGACTCCACCGGAAACTAACAGTTTTTTTGTTGATCTCTTTTTTAAAAAATGTCCAGATACAAAAATAAAATTGTTGAGTTTATTCTATTGTTTGAATTTATTTATAAGTATTAACTACAAAAAATATTTTCTCCATCAACATGATCAAGGGATAACCAAATTACCCCTGTGCACATTTAATATATACAATGTGCAAATGGAAATTTTGTTATCCCTTAATAGAGAAAATATTTTTTGTAGTTAATCCTTAATTAAAATTATAAGTACAGTAGTCCCCCTCATATACGATCCCCTCGCCGACGACCACCCGCTTCATCCGGCCAAAACCCTGATGCATTAAGTGTTTCTAACGTAAAATTACCTCTCGCGAATGACCACCCCTCAAACGCGACCAGCGACCACGTTTTCTTGACACAACAACGTAAATTCCTCTCACGAACGACCATTTTCACTGACCGGATGTTTATTTTGGAATTTTCGAATGGAATATTATCGTATACGGTCCTTCTAAACGCAGAGAAGTGAGGAGAATTACATCGTATGTAAACATCGTCCAACTGCTTGAAATTGTCAACTAAATGATATTTTTAGTAAAAATATGGGCTTCTTAATGTTCATGTATACAATATAAAACATATTCAACTATACTAAACATGTATTTAATCAAATAAACCATTTTTTAATTACTTCTCTTCACTTCTCTGCGTTTAGTATGACCGTCGTAAACCAGTTCGGTAACAGTTCAACGACCGGTAAACAAAATGTCTAAATCGCGTAAAAGAAAGATGTTTAAGCTGGATTAAAGGGGAAAACAAGTAGGATATTGTAGATCAGTTTGATTTCTGTATTACGGAAATCGGGTTTCTAACAAGAAGAATAAAAATTTCAATAAGGAGATAATATTTCAATGTACCAACATAATCATAAATCAAAATTTACAACAAACGATGTCAAAAACTTGGGAAACTGGAAACAGAGAGAAACCTGGATTTTTCCAAACTAAACGGAACCTTAATACACTACGAAGTGGAACCTGGGCAGACAATAAGAGTGATAAAAATAATGATAATGCAGATGAAACAGGAACAGAAACTTTCACTGATAAGAAGACTTGGAATTCTTATATTATCATTACACATTTTAAACAGATAAAAACTGCATGAATTCTTTTTATTTTTATTTATACTGAACAATTAAATACAAATATTTATTATGTGTGATTCTTGATCACTTCACAGTTCTTGTTGCTAATTAATCAACCGACCAAGCTCTATAAACCTGTGTTAGTGTGTGTATATCCCCTCAAGAAAGACCACCCCCATTATAAGACCACTTTCATGACTCAGATGGGGTGGTCTTATAAGAGGGGGACTACTGTATATTTATGTACAGTTTATAAAGTTGTCCCAAGCCTCATCAAATATAAATTTGTTTAATAGTTTTATAAAAAGAAAACCTGTACTCTAATGAGTCATACATTTTTAAATTCTTATACTATAAAGCATTTTTGTTCTAAAAATCATTGGCTACCACATTAATTTGATCTTTGTTGTTTTTGCTCTGAATTTTAAGGTTTACTTATACATGTAAATATAAACTTCCCACAGACTATATAGAAGTTGTCAATTGTAAAAATGTCTATTGAATTATATGCTTGCACCTAAAATTCTGATTTCTTACAAAATGAACTGGTCCGATGAATGTTGACTTCAAATGCATTCTAAGGTTTACATTTACAGTTAAATTTTGTATCTTCTAATGTTTGATGTGTTTATTTATTTAAGAATGTCCATTACTTTATGACAATAATTTGTCTGTACAAGAAATTATAGATTTGAATGACTTACAGATGAGAGTGGTAGTGACAGTGATGGGGCAGATAGTACCAGCTCTAGCTATTCTTCTCTCAGCGACTTCGTAACGGACATGGTCAATAGTGAAATTGACGGTGATACCCCAGGTAAACAGTCCAGATAAGTCCAGTGGAATAAACAAACATGATGAATTTTATAAACATTAGGACAGAAGAAATTTTAATATTGAATAGATTTTTGTATTGTTGCAAATGCATTTTTTATTTTCTTTTTATACCCCCGCTCGACAGAGTCGGGGGTATATAGTGGTCCTCATGTCCGTCCGTCCGTCCGTCCGTCCGTCCGTCTGTCCGTCCGTCCGTCCGTCCGTCCGTTCGTCCGTCCACATTTGGTTTCCGGATGATAATTCAAAAAGTTTACATCCGATTTGAATCAAACTTTGGGATATTGTTATATATCAGGTTGGTAAGAAGCCTATCGATTTTGGGGGAAATCCGTCAAACTTCAAGGTCACAGTCCATGAAAAACGTTAGAAATTTTAACAAAAAAGTTGTTTCCGGACAATAACTCAAAAAGTTTACATCCGATTTGAATGAAACTTTGGGATATTGTCATATATCAGGTTGGTAAGAAGCCTATCGATTTTGGGGGAAATCCGTCAAATTTCAAGGTCACAGTCCACGAAAAACGTTAGAAATTTTAACAAAAAAGTTGTTTCTGGACAATAACTCAAAAAGTTTGCATCCGATTTGAATGAAACTTTTGGATATTGTTATATATCAGGTTGGTAAAAAGCCTTTTGATTTTGGGGGAAATCCATCAAATTTCAAGGTCGCAGTCCACGAAAAACGTTAGAAATTTTTACAAAAAAGTTGTTTCCGGATGATAACTCAAAAAGTTTGCATGTGATTTGAATAAAACTTTGGGATATTGTTATATATCAGGTTGGTAAGAAGCCTATCGATTTTGGGGGAAATCTGTCAAATTTCAAGGTCACAGTCCACGAAAAATGTTAGAAATTTTTACAAAAAAGTTGTTTCCGGACAATAACTCAATAAGTTTTCATCCGATTTTAATGAAACTGTAAAATATTCTTATATATTTTGTTGGTAAGAAGCCTATTGATTTTGGTGGAATTCCATCCAATTTCAAGGTCACAATCCACGAAAAACGTTAGAAATTTTCACAAAAGCGGGGGTATCAGCGATCGCTAGATCGACTTTGTCTAGTTAATTTATAAATCTGTCACTCAAACACAACATGCATTTTAGTCATATTTTTTTTAAGCATGATCTGCATTTGCACTTATCATTGTCTTTGAAGTTTTTGATATTATTGTATGAACACCATGCTGTGAAAGCCATTAAGCATGCCTATGTTTATATTACTAAAAATAAACCAAGCTTTCTTTTTTTACATACGCTTTTTAAAAGTCATTATTTTAACTTACTAAAACGCTGGGTGAGCTGTTCAGTTTTTGTCAGTTATCTGTCAATTTGTGTTTTATATTTTTAAATTTTTATTTTATCTGTCAGAAATGACTTAAACAATTTTAAACAAACTTGGTATAAATGATCTTAATAGGTCCATTGCCATATTTTTATCCAGCATCCAAGTTCTTCAACCAAATAGACACATTTAGTATAAATAGAGACTTTTTTTTGGCAAAACTAGTCCAGCTTGTCAAGGAAAAGCAATAGTTTAACATTTATTGTTGTGATATATGTTTACAAACAATATGGCTACCATTTCTGAAAATAAGCTATTTTTAATTAAGTATATATTTTAGCAGCACATGTTTAAATTTGAATTATGGTCTCATGGGGAGGAGTAGTTTAACATATGTTAGGTGTACTTTCTACAAACAGAAAACTGTTTGTGTTTGTCACACAAAGTATCAGTTAGTGATGACAGCCTCCAGCTAGCTTCTGTGTTTTCAAAATATTACTGCTTGAGATAAATAATTGTTTAAAGTATGTATGGTGCTGATTCTGAAATCCTTTACTTGCTATATTTTAAATATGTGTTGGTGTCTTATTTTTATTTGCCTTATTATTGCTCATAGATTATCTGCATTAATTATTTAAACCCAGCTTAGACATTGTTTTATTTTTTAAGGGCCAGTTACTCAGAAAGATCTTATCATTAACAGCAAATGTACCATTTTTAATAGCTCATTGTAAAAGACTTACAAAACATTCTTTTAAAAAATTATTGACAGGATTTAAAAAAAAAATTTCATATGCTAACACTAGATCAGATTTATCTTTAAAAATTTTGATTAATTTTATCGCCATTTTGTTTGTTCTTATATTAACACATGTGAAAAATTTATTTGGTCTGTTTTTTTAGTTTGGTCATGTTTATAATTTTTTTTATGCAACATATTTGCATTATAGAAATCAGATGTCAATGGAGAAAAGGCTTTCCTTAATTTTTTTTTTTTATTCTAAAACAGATTGTGCCATTTTTTTTCCATAAGAAATTAATTTGTTTAATCTTTTTTTTCAGTGATCTTTCCAGAGAAGCAAGTTCTTTCAGTGGATGAGTCCAAATACTACTCACCACCAGATAAATTACAGCTGCCAGAGACACCTATCCATACAAGTGACTCAGCTAACTCGCTCCCAGAGAGTGATGTTAGTAGCTCAGAATCAGGATCTAGGTCCGGGAGTCCTAGATTTGAACAGGAGATTCCAGCACAAAACTCAGCTAAAAGTACACCCAGTAAAACAGACAGGGTTGGTGCTTATACAATTTATCATTGACAATAAGTACACCCAGTAAAACAGACAGGGTTGGTGCTTATACAATTTATCATCGACAATAAGTACACCCAGTAAAACAGACAGGGTTGGTGCTTATACAATTTATCTAAAAGTACACCCTGTAAAACAGACAGGGTTGGTGCTTATACAATTTATCATTGACAATAAGTACACCCAGTAAAACAGACAGGGTTGGTGCTTATACAATTTATCATTGACAATAAGTACACCCAGTAAAACAGACAGGGTTGGTGCTTATACAATTTATCTAAAAGTACACCCTGTAAAACAGACAGGGTTGGTGCTTATACAATTTATCACTGACAATGCTACCCATAAAGTACACCCAGTAAAACAGACAGGGTTGGTGCTTATACAATTTATCATTGACAATAAGTACACCCAGTAAAACAGACAGGGTTGGTGCTTATACAATTTATCTAAAAGTACACCCAGTAAAACAGACAGGGTTGGTGCTTATACAATTTATCTAAAAGTACACCCAGTAAAACAGACAGGGTTGGTGCTTATACAATTTATCTAAAAGTACACCCTGTAAAACAGACAGGGTTGGTGCTTATACAATTTATCACTGACAATGCTACCCATAAAGTACACCCAGTAAAACAGACAGGGTTGGTGCTTATACAATTTATCTAAAAGTACACCCAGTAAAACAGACAGGGTTGGTGCTTATACAATTTATCATTGACAATAAGTACACCCAGTAAAACAGACAGGGTTGGTGCTTATACAATTTATCTAAAAGTACACCCTGTAAAACAGACAGGGTTGGTGCTTATACAATTTATCTAAAAGTACACCCAGTAAAACAGACAGGGTTGGTGCTTATACAATTTATCTAAAAGTACACCCAGTAAAACAGACAGGGTTGGTGCTTATACAATTTATCTAAAAGTACACCCAGTAAAACAGACAGGGTTGGTGCTTATACAATTTATCATTGACATTGCTACCCATAAAGTACACCCAGTAAAACAGACAGGGTTGGGGCTTATACAATTTATCTAAAAGTACACCCAGTAAAACAGACAGGGTTGGTGCTTATACAATTTATCTAAAAGTACACCCAGTAAAACAGACAGGGTTGGTGCTTATACAATTTATCTAAAAGTACACCCAGTAAAACAGACAGGGTTGGTGCTTATACAATTTATCATTGACAATGCTACCCATAAAGTACACCCAGTAAAACAGACAGGGTTGGGGCTTATACAATTTATCTAAAAGTACACCCAGTAAAACAGACAGGGTTGGTGCTTATACAATTTATCTAAAAGTACACCCAGTAAAACAGACAGGGTTGGTGCTTATACAATTTATCTAAAAGTACACCCAGTAAAACAGACAGGGTTGGTGCTTATACAATTTATCTAAAAGTACACCCTGTAAAACAGACAGGGTTGGTGCTTATACAATTTATCATTGACAATAAGTACACCCAGTAAAACAGACAGGGTTGGTGCTTATACAATTTATCTAAAAGTACACCCTGTAAAACAGACAGGGTTGGTGCTTATACAATTTATCACTGACAATGCTACCCATAAAGTACACCCAGTAAAACAGACAGGGTTGGTGCTTATACAATTTATCATTGACAATGCTACCCATAAAGTACACCCAGTAAAACAGACAGGGTTGGTGCTTATACAATTTATCTAAAAGTACACCCTGTAAAACAGACAGGGTTGGTGCTTATACAATTTATCATTGACAATAAGTACACCCAGTAAAACAGACAGGGTTGGTGCTTATACAATTTATCTAAAAGTACACCCTGTAAAACAGACAGGGTTGGTGCTTATACAATTTATCACTGACAATGCTACCCATAAAGTACACCCAGTAAAACAGACAGGGTTGGTGCTTATACAATTTATCATTGACAATAAGTACACCCAGTAAAACAGACAGGGTTGGTGCTTATACAATTTATCTAAAAGTACACCCAGTAAAACAGACAGGGTTGGTGCTTATACAATTTATCTAAAAGTACACCCAGTAAAACAGACAGGGTTGGTGCTTATACAATTTATCTAAAAGTACACCCTGTAAAACAGACAGGGTTGGTGCTTATACAATTTATCACTGACAATGCTACCCATAAAGTACACCCAGTAAAACAGACAGGGTTGGTGCTTATACAATTTATCTAAAAGTACACCCAGTAAAACAGACAGGGTTGGTGCTTATACAATTTATCTAAAAGTACACCCTGTAAAACAGACAGGGTTGGTGCTTATACAATTTATCACTGACAATGCTACCCATAAAGTACACCCAGTAAAACAGACAGGGTTGGTGCTTATACAATTTATCATTGACAATAAGTACACCCAGTAAAACAGACAGGGTTGGTGCTTATACAATTTATCTAAAAGTACACCCTGTAAAACAGACAGGGTTGGTGCTTATACAATTTATCTAAAAGTACACCCAGTAAAACAGACAGGGTTGGTGCTTATACAATTTATCTAAAAGTACACCCAGTAAAACAGACAGGGTTGGTGCTTATACAATTTATCTAAAAGTACACCCAGTAAAACAGACAGGGTTGGTGCTTATACAATTTATCTAAAAGTACACCCAGTAAAACAGACAGGGTTGGTGCTTATACAATTTATCACTGACAATGCTACCCATAAAGTACACCCAGTAAAACAGACAGGGTTGGTGCTTATACAATTTATCATTGACAATAAGTACACCCAGTAAAACAGACAGGGTTGGTGCTTATACAATTTATCTAAAAGTACACCCTGTAAAACAGACAGGGTTGGTGCTTATACAATTTATCACTGACAATGCTACCCATAAAGTACACCCAGTAAAACAGACAGGGTTGGTGCTTATACAATTTATCATTGACAATAAGTACACCCAGTAAAACAGACAGGGTTGGTGCTTATACAATTTATCTAAAAGTACACCCTGTAAAACAGACAGGGTTGGTGCTTATACAATTTATCTAAAAGTACACCCAGTAAAACAGACAGGGTTGGTGCTTATACAATTTATCTAAAAGTACACCCAGTAAAACAGACAGGGTTGGTGCTTATACAATTTATCATTGACAATGCTACCCATAAAGTACACCCAGTAAAACAGACAGGGTTGGTGCTTATACAATTTATCATTGACAATGCTACCCATAAAGTACACCCAGTAAAACAGACAGGGTTGGTGCTTATACAATTTATCTAAAAGTACACCCAGTAAAACAGACAGGGTTGGTGCTTATACAATTTATCTAAAAGTACACCCAGTAAAACAGACAGGGTTGGTGCTTATACAATTTATCATTGACAATGCTACCCATAAAGTACACCCAGTAAAACAGACAGGGTTGGTACTTATACAATTTATCTAAAAGTACACCCAGTAAAACAGACAGGGTTGGTGCTTATACAATTTATCTAAAAGTACACCCAGTAAAACAGACAGGGTTGGTGCTTATACAATTTATCTAAAAGTACACCCAGTAAAACAGACAGGGTTGGTGCTTATACAATTTATCTAAAAGTACACCCAGTAAAACAGACAGGGTTGGTGCTTATACAATTTATCATTGACAATGCTACCCATAAAGTACACCCAGTAAAACAGACAGGGTTGGTGCTTATACAATTTATCTAAAAGTACACCCAGTAAAACAGACAGGGTTGGTGCTTATACAATTTATCTAAAAGTACACCCAGTAAAACAGACAGGGTTGGTGCTTATACAATTTATCTAAAAGTACACCCAGTAAAACAGACAGGGTTGGTGCTTATACAATTTATCATTGACAATAAGTACACCCAGTAAAACAGACAGGGTTGGTGCTTATACAATTTATCTAAAAGTACACCCTGTAAAACAGACAGGGTTGGTGCTTATACAATTTATCATTGACAATGCTACCCATAAAGTACACCCAGTAAAACAGACAGGGTTGGTGCTTATACAATTTATCACTGACAATGCTACCCATAAAGTACACCCAGTAAAACAGACAGGGTTGGTGCTTATACAATTTATCACTGACAATGCTACCCATAAAGTACACCCAGTAAAACAGACAGGGTTGGTGCTTATACAATTTATCTAAAAGTACACCCAGTAAAACAGACAGGGTTGGTGCTTATACAATTTATCATTGACAATGCTACCCATAAAGTACACCCTGTAAAACAGACAGGGTTGGTGCTTATACAATTTATCTAAAAGTACACCCAGTAAAACAGACAGGGTTGGTGCTTATACAATTTATCTAAAAGTACACCCAGTAAAACAGACAGGGTTGGTGCTTATACAATTTATCATTGACAATAAGTACACCCAGTAAAACAGACAGGGTTGGTGCTTATACAATTTATCTAAAAGTACACCCTGTAAAACAGACAGGGTTGGTGCTTATACAATTTATCATTGACAATGCTACCCATAAAGTACACCCAGTAAAACAGACAGGGTTGGTGCTTATACAATTTATCACTGACAATGCTACCCATAAAGTACACCCAGTAAAACAGACAGGGTTGGTGCTTATACAATTTATCATTGACAATGCTACCCATAAAGTACACCCAGTAAAACAGACAGGGTTGGTGCTTATACAATTTATCTAAAAGTACACCCAGTAAAACAGACAGGGTTGGTGCTTATACAATTTATCATTGACAATGCTACCCATAAAGTACACCCTGTAAAACAGACAGGGTTGGTGCTTATACAATTTATCTAAAAGTACACCCAGTAAAACAGACAGGGTTGGTGCTTATACAATTTATCTAAAAGTACACCCAGTAAAACAGACAGGGTTGGTGCTTATACAATTTATCATTGACAATAAGTACACCCAGTAAAACAGACAGGGTTGGTGCTTATACAATTTATCTAAAAGTACACCCTGTAAAACAGACAGGGTTGGTGCTTATACAATTTATCATTGACAATGCTACCCATAAAGTACACCCAGTAAAACAGACAGGGTTGGTGCTTATACAATTTATCTAAAAGTACACCCTGTAAAACAGACAGGGTTGGTGCTTATACAATTTATCTAAAAGTACACCCAGTAAAACAGACAGGGTTGGTGCTTATACAATTTATCTAAAAGTACACCCAGTAAAACAGACAGGGTTGGTGCTTATACAATTTATCATTGACAATAAGTACACCCAGTAAAACAGACAGGGTTGGTGCTTATACAATTTATCTAAAAGTACACCCTGTAAAACAGACAGGGTTGGTGCTTATACAATTTATCATTGACAATGCTACCCATAAAGTACACCCAGTAAAACAGACAGGGTTGGTGCTTATACAATTTATCTAAAAGTACACCCTGTAAAACAGACAGGGTTGGTGCTTATACAATTTATCTAAAAGTACACCCAGTAAAACAGACAGGGTTGGTGCTTATACAATTTATCTAAAAGTACACCCAGTAAAACAGACAGGGTTGGTGCTTATACAATTTATCATTGACAATAATTACACCCAGTAAAACAGACAGGGTTGGTGCTTATACAATTTATCTAAAAGTACACCCTGTAAAACAGACAGGGTTGGTGCTTATACAATTTATCATTGACAATGCTACCCATAAAGTACACCCAGTAAAACAGACAGGGTTGGGGCTTATACAATTTATCACTGACAATGCTACCCATAAAGTACACCCAGTAAAACAGACAGGGTTGGTGCTTATACAATTTATCATTGACAATAAGTACACCCAGTAAAACAGACAGGGTTGGTGCTTATACAATTTATCACTGACAATGCTACCCATAAAGTACACCCAGTAAAACAGACAGGGTTGGTGCTTATACAATTTATCACTGACAATGCTACCCATAAAGTACACCCAGTAAAACAGACAGGGTTGGTGCTTATACAATTTATCTAAAAGTACACCCAGTAAAACAGACAGGGTTGGTGCTTATACAATTTATCATTGACAATGCTACCCATAAAGTACACCCTGTAAAACAGACAGGGTTGGTGCTTATACAATTTATCTAAAAGTACACCCAGTAAAACAGACAGGGTTGGTGCTTATACAATTTATCTAAAAGTACACCCAGTAAAACAGACAGGGTTGGTGCTTATACAATTTATCATTGACAATAAGTACACCCAGTAAAACAGACAGGGTTGGTGCTTATACAATTTATCTAAAAGTACACCCTGTAAAACAGACAGGGTTGGTGCTTATACAATTTATCATTGACAATGCTACCCATAAAGTACACCCTGTAAAACAGACAGGGTTGGTGCTTATACAATTTATCTAAAAGTACACCCAGTAAAACAGACAGGGTTGGTGCTTATACAATTTATCTAAAAGTACACCCAGTAAAACAGACAGGGTTGGTGCTTATACAATTTATCATTGACAATAAGTACACCCAGTAAAACAGACAGGGTTGGTGCTTATACAATTTATCACTGACAATGCTACCAATATTTTCTAGCCTTTTAAAATTCAAATAATATATGATTTGTCATTGTCATCTCCAGCATGGTTTAATATTAACATTGTACTGTTGACTGATGAACTATTGAAACCATACTGAGCATATATTTTACTTCTAAGGTTCTTAACAAGGGTTGTTACTTTGGTCCCAAAAGTAAATTCATAATCACTGTGAGCATTTACATTGAAACCCTACATGAAATTATATTTATACCCCCCGCAAACTTGTTTGGGGGTATATAGGAATCACCTGTCTATCTGTCTGTCTGTCCACATCCCTTGTAAGCGCAACTCTCCTTAACCGCTTAATGAAATTTAATGAAACTTAGCATAAAGGAAGTACATTATATGTAGATGTGCATGAAGGATTTTTATTTACCTCGGATATCATTAAGGGGAAATAATTGGACTTGAAAGCGAAGCGGGGGTATCGCTTTGTGAGCGTGCTCACAGTCCACACTTGTTTATTTTTATTTTTAAGAATATATGTCTCCCTTAAAGTACAGGTCTAAATGTTTGTGTAATTTATGTGAGGTTGTCTACAGTGATTCCTACAAATATTTATTGCTATTGTATTCTGTTCAAATAAAACAAAGTGACTATTATCTTTGATTTGTGGAAATGGGTGTTTCTTAACTTTGCAATGCAATAATTATAACATGACTTGTCACAGATTAGTCAATAATCAATGGTTCATCTTGATGATAATAGTGGCCATATTGATGCTTTTATCTATTATATGTTCTTCAGTCAGTTTAGTTTGGTCATACCTGTCTATAATGGTCCATTCCTCTATTGTTTTATTGTTACTTTTTAGATTTTGTATTATATTAAGCAGAAAACCTAGAGGGGCTGAACTGCTTTTATAACCTTATTTTCATGATTGCTAGTTGCTCATTTTCTTTTTCAGAAAAATGAATTCACATTTGATTCAGGAAATGTCTCTGCAACCAGTAGATCTTTAAATAGGTAAGCTGTAATTTATTGACAACTGATACTTATTGGGGCCTCTGTGGCTGAGTGGTTAAGGTATACTATTGGTCACATGACTTTGCTGGTTCCAGTCTCACTGTGGGCAAGGTGTGCTCGAATCCAATCTTAATTGACAAGGATTTCCAGTTTTCCTACTGAAGATCTATGGTTTGCTCCGAGTACTCCAGTTTCCTCCCCAATAAAATTGATATAGCTGAAAATTTGTTAGTTGCATTGAACATTATTCAAAGAAAACATACATGTATTATTACACATGCAGAATTCTCCAAATTTTATAGTTATCTGTTCAAAGAATACCTGGTGACTAAAGTTAATAGAGTATACAATTATTATTGTACTTCTGGTCATTCTCGGCACCTGAACTTATGGCAGTTTTTGTGCAAACTTGGCATTTTAAAAGTGATAAGGGCTATTCCAGAAAAAATGTCTCCTGGGGCAGAACGCACATGAAATTAAAGGGTTACACCAATAGATTTAAATTAAAATTTAACCCCCCACCTACAAATTTCTTATATCTTGCATGTAAATTTGTCTTTCTATTAAGGATTAATCTTTCATTCAAACTTTATCTTCTAAATAAATAAATCTCCCAAATATTTTCAAATATTTACTCACATAACGTGCCAGTATGCATACTGTCAATACTCCAGGCATCCTCGCAACACATCTAGATGTGTTCTGGACGTGCCTTCTCAACATCTAACACGCCCCAGTACGTGTCCGTGTCAGTTGTCAGACACGTACGAATTTCCGTCATGTCAATTCCGTCTCCGATGCGTCATTACATATTCTTACAATCACTCGGGCGACAAATATGCTTTTATTAAGATGTTTATTAAACAATAAATGTGCAGTGTTGATGGACATGCCCCGGGGGTATATTTTTTTTCTGGAATAGCCCTAAATGTAACGTGGTTTGGATGGAAGATGGTGAAATTTAATGTAAAAATAATGACACAGTCACCAAAATGGTGAGAACTGCTTCTGTCATTTTAATGACGTGAACTACTCACTGACCAGTAGCTCTCTTGTTGAAACACACAAATTCAGCTCAAAGAAGAATTCATATGCAATACTATTTTCATTGTTTTTTATACATTGAAATCTGCTTGAGCCAAATCCCAATTGTACTGAATTAAAACAAACATAAACATGACTAATTTGGTTTCAACAGGTTCAATTTACAATGACTTCAAATGTCATTAATTAATAAAATTAGTCTGTGTTTTATTAAGATTCTGATTAAGTCATGTTTGATTTTGATATGTTTTACTGTAATGTAAATTTTACAAACATGTTTACCTGTTAAGGAATATGATGCTTGGGCAGGTGTCAAAAAGGACAACAATTGCTTGCTCAGCCTAAGAGGGGTAGAAAAAGACTGGTGGAATCAACATCAGAATGATATTTTGGAAAATCTTCCTGAAAATATCCATTCAAATGTATTAGTTTCCAGGATGACATGAAATGTTTTTTCAAGTCTTGTGCTTTCCAAGATATACTTCTATCATCTAGCTTCTAGGTTGTTATCTTGTGATACAGCTGGTGAGTTCAGAATTGTTTATCTTTTTCAGCTCCAATTTCACACACTCTGATAGTATAGGGTCTAACAGCAGTACCCCAGAATTACCTAAAAGACCTCCCCCTTTAGCTCCCCTCAATCGAAGTATTAACTCTGCGTTTGAAGCTTATGAGAAACCTTTATCGCCTACAATCAAACGGGACAGAAATTCTCCAAATGTGATGAGTCCATTGTCACCTAGAATCAGAAGTAATAGCAGCTCAGATCCACGGACACGGAAAAATAGCAGTGGGTCACGAGTAAGTAAAAACTTAGTTTATACATTCCTTCTGGTCTCATTTATTCTGCAGCTTGTACATTAAGAGTTGTTTTTTCTTTAAATTTATTTTTTAGAAAGTAATTGGTATGATACCTGTATCTATGTGAAACTACTGAAAGCTCTGTTTTGATAGGCTTAAAGCATTGCTTTCTCTTGGGGGTGTTCATTAGATAAGCTGAAAGCATTGCTTCTCTTGGGAGTGTTCATTAGATAAGCTGAAAGCATTGCTTTCTCTTGGGGATTTTCATTAGATAAGCTGAAAACATTGCTTTCTCTTGGGGATTTTCATTAGATAAGCTGAAAACATTGCTTTCTGTTGGGAGTGTTCATTAGATAAGCTGAAAGCATTGCTTTCTCTTGGGGATTTTCATTAGATAAGCTGAAAGCATTGCTTTCTCTTGGGGATTTTCATTAGATAAGCTGAAAACATTGCTTTCTGTTGGGAGTGTTCATTAGATAAGCTGAAAGCATTGCTTTCTCTTGGAAGTGTTCATTTGATAAGCTGATAGCATTGCTTTCTTTTGGGAGTGTTCATTAGATAAGCTTAAAGCATTGCTTTCTCTTTGGAGTGTTCATTGGTTAAGCTGAAAGCATGGCTTTCTCTAGGGAGTGTTCATTGGATACTGCTTAAAGCATTGCTTTCTGTTGGGAGTGTTCATTAGATAAGCTGAAAGCATTGCTTTCTCTTGGGGGTGTTCATTGGATAAGCTGAAAGCATTGCTTTCTCTTGGGAGTGTTCATTAGATAAGCTGAAGGCATTGCTTTTTCTTGGGAGTGTTAATTAGATAAGCTGAAAGCATTGCTTTCTCTTGGAAGTGTTCATTAGATAAGCTGAAAGCATTGCTTTCTCTCGGGAGTGTTCATTAGATAAGCTGAAAGCATTGCTTTCTCTCTGGAGTGTTAGTTGGATAAGCTGAAAGCATTGCTTTCTCTCTGGAGTGTTCATTAGATAAGCTGAAAGCATTGCTTTCTCTTGGGAGTGTTCATTAGATAGCTGAAAGCATTGCTTTCTCTTGGGAATGTTCATTAGATAAGCTGAAAGCATTGCTTTCTCTTGGAAGTGTGCATTTGATAAGCTGAAAGCATTGCTTTCTCTTGGGAGTGTTCATTAGATAAGCTGAAAGCATTGCTTTCTATTGGGAGTTTTCATTAGATAAGCTTAAAGCATTGCTTTCTCTCGGGAGTGTTCATTAAATAAGCTGAAAGCATTGCTTTCTCTTGAGGGTGTTCATTAGATAAGCTGAAAGCATTCCTTTCTCTTGGGAGTGTTCATTAGATAAGCTGAAAGCATCGCTTTCTCTTGGAAGTGTTCATTTGATAAGCTGATAGCATTGCTTTCTCTCTGGAGTGTTCATTAGATAAGCTGAAAGCATTGCTTTCTCTTTGGAGTGTTCATTGGTTAAGCTGAAAGCATGGCTTTCTCTAGGGAGCATTCATTGGATACTGCTTAAAGCATTGCTTTCTCTCGGAAGTGTTCATTAGATAAGCTGAAAGCATTGCTTTCTCTTGGGGTTGTTCATTAGATAAGCTGAAAGCATTGCTTTCTCTTGGGAGTGTTTATTAGATAAGCTTAAAGCATTGCTTTCTCTCGGGAGTGTTTATTAGATAAGCTGAAAGCATTGCTTTCTCTTGGGAGTGTTCATTAGATAAGCTGAAGGCATTGCTTTCTCTCTGGAGTGTTCATTAGATAAGCTTTAAGCATTGCTTTCTCTTTGGAGTGTTCATTAGATAAGCTGAAAGCATTGCTTTCTCTCTGGAGTGTTAGTTGGATAATCTGAAAGCATTGCTTTCTCTCTGGAGTGTTCATTGGATAATCTGAAAGCATTGCTTTCTCTTGGGAGTGTTCATTAGATAGCTGAAAGCATTGCTTTCTCTTGGGAGTGTTCATTAGATAAGCTGAAAGCATTGCTTTCTCTTGGAAGTGTTCATTTGATAAGCTGAAAGCATTGCTTTCTCTCGGGAGTGTTCATTAGATAAGCTTAAAGCATTGCTTTCTCTTTGGAGTGTTCATTAGATAAGCTGAAAGCATTGCTTTCTCTCTGGAGTGTTAGTTGGATAAGCTTAAAGCATTGCTTTCTCTTGGGAGTGTTCATTAGATAAGCTGAAAGCATTGCTTTCTCTTGGGAGTGTTCATTAGATAAGCTGAAAGCATTGCTTTCTCTCTGGAGTGTTAGTTGGATAAGCTTAAAGCATTGCTTTCTCTTGGGAGTGTTCATTAGATAAGCTGAAGGCATTGCTTTCTCTCTGGAGTGTTCATTAGATAAGCTTTAAGCATTGCTTTCTCTTTGGAGTGTTCATTAGATAAGCTGAAAGCATTGCTTTCTCTCTGGAGTGTTAGTTGGATAATCTGAAAGCATTGCTTTCTCTCTGGAGTGTTCATTGGATAATCTGAAAGCATTGCTTTCTCTTGGGAGTGTTCATTAGATAGCTGAAAGCATTGCTTTCTCTTGGGAGTGTTCATTAGATAAGCTGAAAGCATTGCTTTCTCTTGGAAGTGTTCATTTGATAAGCTGAAAGCATTGCTTTCTCTCGGGAGTGTTCATTAGATAAGCTTAAAGCATTGCTTTCTCTTTGGAGTGTTCATTGGTTAAGCTGAAAGCATGGCTTTCTCTAGGGAGTGTTCATTGGATACTGCTTAAAGCATTGCTTTCTGTTGGGAGTGTTCATTAGATAAGCTGAAAGCATTGCTTTCTCTTGGGGGTGTTCATTGGATAAGCTGAAAGCATTGCTTTCTCTTGGGAGTGTTCATTAGATAAGCTTAAAGCATTGCTTTCTCTTGGGAGTGTTAATTAGATAAGCTGAAAGCATTGCTTTCTCTTGGGAGTGTTCATTAGATAAGCTGAAAGCATTGCTTTCTCTTGGGAGTGTTCATTAGATAAGCTGAAAGCATTGCTTTCTCTTGGGGTTGTTCATTAGATAAGCTGAAAGCATTGCTTTCTCTTGGAAGTGTACATTTGATAAGCTGAAAGCATTGCTTTCTCTTGGGAGTGTTCATTAGATAAGCTGAAAGCATTGCTTTCTATTGGGAGTTTTCATTAGATAAGCTTAAAGCATTGCTTTCTCTCGGGAGTGTTCATTAAATAAGCTGAAAGCATTGCTTTCTCTTGGGGGTGTTCATTGGTTAAGCTGAAAGCATGGCTTACTCTAGGGAGCATTCATTGGATACTGCTTAAAGCATTGCTTTCTCTCGGAAGTGTTCATTAGATAAGCTGAAAGCATTGCTTTCTCTTGGGGTTGTTCATTAGATAAGCTGAAAGCATTGCTTTCTCTTGGGAGTGTTTATTAGATAAGCTTAAAGCATTGCTTTCTCTCGGGAGTGTTTATTAGATAAGCTGAAAGCATTGCTTTCTCTTGGGAGTGTTCATTAGATAAGCTGAAGGCATTGCTTTCTCTCTGGAGTGTTCATTAGATAAGCTTAAAGCATTGCTTTCTCTTTGGAGTGTTCATTAGATAAGCTGAAAGCATTGCTTTCTCTCTGGAGTGTTAGTTGGATAATCTGAAAGCATTGCTTTCTCTCTGGAGTGTTCATTGGATAATCTGAATGCATTGCTTTCTTTTTGGAGTGTTCATTAGTTAAGCTGAAAGCATTGCTTTCTCTCTGGAGTGTTAGTTGGATAAGCTTAAAGCATTGCTTTCTCTTGGGAGTGTTCATTAGATAAGCTGAAAGCATTGCTTTCTCTTGGGAGTGTTCATTAGATAAGCTGAAAGCATTGCTTTCTCTCTGGAGTGTTAGTTGGATAAGCTTAAAGCATTGCTTTCTCTTGGGAGTGTTCATTAGATAAGCTGAAAGCATTGCTTTCTCTCTGGAGTGTTCATTGGATAAGCTTAAAGCATTGCTTTCTCTCTGGAGTGTTCATTGGATAAGCTTAAAGCATTGCTTTCTCTCTGGAGTGTTCATTGGATAATCTGAAAGCATTGCTTTCTCTCTGGAGTGTTCATTGGATAATCTGAAAGCATTGCTTTCTCTAGGGAGTGTTCGTTGGATAAGCTTAAAGCGTTGCTTTCTCTCGTGAGTGTTCTTTGATAAAATAGTTACTGTAGACCTTTTCTTTTAATATCCACTTTTCAAATTAATTTGTAAAATATAATTCTTTATAGTACATGAAATATGTATTGTACATTGATATTTTAGTCCTTTCCTGGGGAGAGAGAAGGACCAACAGAGCGAGGGTCGACACCATCATCCCTTATATCTACTATCAGTAATGAACTGACAGATATGGCACAGTCGGCCAGCAGCACCATGTCGGAACTCTTTGGTAAGACAAGGTTCCCTATAGAAGTTTTTCTGTTGTTCTAATGTTAACAATAAATTAAAGCTGCCTTGAGAATGAATATACTTTGTACATAATATTTTTCTACATAAAATACATGATGCAACATTGCAGTAATACTGGACAGTTGTTACATGCGTTTATTATTGTGATTTTTAAGCTGTGTACAGAAATGTGTGTTAAATTAAATGCATCTCGGTAAATACTTAGCTAAAAAAAACTGTATGCAGGCTTGAAATGCAAGTGTTTATTACTATGGCCAACATCCTATCAATTTTTTTGTGTATTTTGTAATTAACAAAAATGGTAAAAATGTTTATATAATATTATAGCAATTTTATATGCATGGCTAAAAAGTAAACAAATAAAACAAAATAACATTATTTAACAGACAAAATCTTTTAATCCTGTGTAACAGTGAACTGCTATCTTATAAGTGAAAATTACACCTGATTTCCGGTTGATAATTGTTAAACCAATCAACTCTTGCTCAGTCTGTAAAAGGTCTATAGTTTATACAATATTTATTTTAATGCTGTGTTTAGTGAAAATACTATCAAAACATTAGCAGTTAATAGAGTCAAAAACTTAAAAAGTGGTTTTAAGACTGCACAACATTCTACTTGTAGATAAAAAAAATCATTTTTTTACATGTTTCTGATTAATCAGTTATTAATCAGTCAGGTCACAGTCAACTTTCGATTCTAATCATCAGTTCGTCATTGTTCTACATGATGACTTAATATCGGCACTCCAATCTTAATTGACAAGGATTGCCAGTTATCCTACTGTAGGTTGGTGTTTTCTCCTGGTACTCTGTCCTCCCCCAATAAAAACTGAAAGACTTGGTATAACTGAAAAATTGCTGAAAATGGTGTTAAACAATATACAAACAAACAAACTAAATAGCATACTGAGCTTATTAGAACATAATAGGATAGAATGATTGCTTATTTATACATTAACAGTCTATGACATATACTTGTATGTGCACATTTATAGTAGGCTGTGGCAATTTATTTTTTTACAGACAAGTTTAGTTTTTCTACAAAATTTGATGTTATTGACGAGAATTCTGAAACAGGTATAAATTCTGCTCTTTTCAAACAAGTGTTTGCAATTAAGTAGGTCTGGTCACTCTCAATTGGTTGTGTAGTCAAAACTATTCACTGGCACTGATAAGTTTGGGTTAATTAAACATGTGGTTAGACTGTTTAACACAAGGACTACACTAAAAATCACACCCTTGTCGATTGCAGATTTGAACTCACTTGACCCAAGTGACTTCATTGTCTGCATGTGTGTGTGTCAACTTTAATCATTTCAATCGCCTTTTCTGAAACTACTGGCCCAATTGAAACCAAACATGGTCAGAATGTTCAATGAATGAACAGAGTTTTTGTTTTTCATTCTGTTTGGAAAACCAATATGGCCACCATCAGAGGACTTTACAGTTTAACGTAGGACCATATTTTGAAAAAAGTTCAAAAAGGTCTCTTCTCTGAAACTGGTTAATTAATTGAAACAAAACTTACTAGCAATATCGTTTGAATGGTCCTCTATAAAGTTTATGTTTTTTATGCCAATTGAAAATTTAAAATTGTTGCCATAGCAGGACTTAGTTTAACATAGAAACCCATAGGAAAATGTTAAAATGGCTTCCTATCTAAAACCATTGAACCAGTTGAAACCAAACAGCAAGATTCCTTGGGTGGTCTTAACAAAGGTATTGTTTTTTATGCCAGTAGAAAATTCAGAATTGAAGGACTTAGTTTTACGGCAGGGTAATGCCATCTTCATCTTATAAAACAGGTGGGCAGTATAGGCTCTTGTACATTTTTATTATGAAAAATATGGCATTCGATGCCTCTGTTGTTTACATGTCTCAAATCATCCTTGACCTTTGCTATGGGAATTTTACATTACAATTCAGCGATTTTTTGTTTCTAAAGGGATTTAATATTAATTTACGGATGTTTGTGTTCTTTCATGGCATACAATGGTATTAGAACAAACCGCAAGACTTTTCCAAAAACATTCAACTGCTCCTGGGATTATTTTCTGTTCAAAATAAGGTCAATAGTGGTCTTGTGTGAATAAATTAATGCAGTTATAAGGGTAGAGTGTGTGAATAAAATTACATGTGTGGATAGACTTAACATAAAATTAGAAATATAATTAGTGCTAATTATTCTTGATGTTAGTTGTACTAATTTAACAAGTTTCAATGCAACAGTAAACAAATTTACCATCCATCATTTGATATGATTCAAAAACGTCACATGATGACATTTAACATTTTGATATGATTCAGAAACGTCACATGATGACATTTAACATTTTTATGCAACAGAATCAGATGATGATATTCTCGAACAAAGATCTGACCCTGGTAAATTATTTTTGAGGGAAAATTTTGGGTGAAGATACATAATGCATGTTTTCAGTAACATATACATGACTTTTTTTCTTAAATTAAAAGCTATTTTCCTGGATATTTGAAAAACTATTATGTTGGCTACAGTTTTTAGGTCATTTTATTTTGATTATATTTTAAGTCCTTTTTATCTTGCTACTTACGTGTATGTATATTGCTTTTATCTTATTCTCATACTTAAAATGCAATTTCTTCCTATCTGGCTTTCCTTATATATTATTGGCTTGTGGGATTCACATGGACATGTATACTAATTTATTTGTATTAATTGGTTTAGTTCAACTAATTTAATTGGGATATTTATATAAGTTTTTACAATTATTATACAGAATCAGGCTATTGTTACTAAATTAAAAAAATTATATAACAAATATTCTTTTTTTTTTAAATAAAACACCTGGTTGTGACTATACATGATTTCTCTTGTGGCGTATCAGTATGAGTTACCTTTATGAAAAAATATATTACCATTTATCATTTGTTTTATTTCATGTCTTCTGGAGTATGACTTGATATTACCATCACTAACTTTGATATATTCCAATTTTTACTTGAAAATTATTTAAATGTAAAAATTCTTGAGAGGCAATGAGCATTACGCATATTATGTGAAGGAATTGTTACAGTTTTAAGCAATCTAAGTTTATATAGAAATAAACATCTTAATAAATATTTATTTTTCCTTATAACAATTTATTTATTATCACACTTTTTGTAAAGGGCACTATATTATTACTATTCAGAAATTTTATAATTTGAACTGTTGTTTATTTAAAATGTCATACATTTAGGTTTTGCATGAATTTTAGGAATAAAAAGTTAAGTTTAAGGTTACATGCATTTCACTTTTATGATAATTGTTTGTTTTCAGGATCAACAAGGAGTCCACAGCACCACCATACTAAGCCAGTCAAACCATTTGCACCTTTAGGTATATAGTCAGTTTTTTTAAGGGAGCATTCACTTTATGTTGACATAGGTACAGTCTTTTAATATTGTACTGTGAGTTGATTTATTTCATTATTATTTTAAGATACTTGTTGTATACTGCAAATGATAACTTTAATCTTGTCATCATGTTTGCCAAATGATACTGAACACCAACGATACTGTCAAAAAGACAATCCACAAATCCAAGAAACCAGAAAAATGAGAAAAATCACCCTTTGGTGTCTTAATCGACAAAGCAGTGGGAACATGTGCCTGAATCATGATAAGTTGTACTAGCAAATTTTTCAATGTAGGTAGACTTTAAATTTATATTATATACATGTGGAATAAATTATATAAATTTTACCTGTATCAGGCTTTTACTTGACTATAAAGTGAAATTTTTCAAATAAATTTCACACAATACTTTTTGGG
Source organism: Limnoperna fortunei (assembly GCA_944474755.1). Lineage (NCBI taxonomy): Eukaryota > Metazoa > Mollusca > Bivalvia > Mytilida > Modiolidae > Limnoperna > Limnoperna fortunei. The sequence continues at coordinate 32,563,073 of OX104120.1, read as the reverse complement.
GTTGTTGCTGAGTTTTTATGCCAAAATGGCAGGGTTTTTTATTTATACATGCACAGTTTAAACAAATTATATTAAATATCATTTGATATCTTCACATGTATTTGATATGATTTTAATGTACAGATTTTTCACATATATTTTGCAAAACCTTGACGACATTTATTTACATTAATTCATATAAAATAAATGGGATATTCACAAAGCAAATCCAAATGTAAAGACAGTGTATCCTGAAATCTTTTAGGGAACAGAAAGGCTCTCGTAGAGAAATCTGGATTAGTCAAACATGCAACAAATCCAAGGAAGAAAGAATCTCATAAACAGACCACACCAGACAGTCGATCTGCTTCTAACAGGTAATTAATATTATGTTTATTACATTTTATTGATTTTTATTGTTCAGTGCTTTTATTTTATTTAAACTTTCAACTTTCTACTTTATATTTTATTTAAACTTTCTGTTAAAATAGTTAGTTGTCAGTTGATGTATCCACATTTAGTTACTATTTATGAAATTTACTACAAAAAAGATAAGATTCTCACTGCAGGCACGGTGTACTCGACTCCAATCTTAATTGACAAGGATTGCCAGTTTTCCTACCGCAGGTCCGGGGTTCTCTCCGGGTACTCCGGCTTCCTCCCCCAATAAAAACTGGACGCCATGAAATAGCTGAAAAATTGCTGAAAGTGGCGTTAAAACACCATTCAAACAAACAAACAAAAAACAAAAAAGATAATTTTGGATCATACATGTGATATCTCATGGCATGAGATGACGATCTCACGGCGTGAGACCATGATCTCATGCAAAAATAATGATTTTAAAGTGAAAAAAATGTCAGTTTCTCTGCATGAAGCTTCTCGTTATTTTTGTAAGCCGCCATCTTTGTTTACAATGGATTGGTCATAGCGTGATAGATAATTCCCGAGAATATTGAAGTTACACTATTGGTTATTTTACCTACGATCATTAAAGACGATACCAATCACTTTTGAGAAGTTAATTAGTGAATAAGTTGTTAAACAGTTTGAGATCAAATGACAATATATAATAATAAGTATAATTAGTTAGATTTTAGTGTTTATTTTAGCTGTAAATTCAACTTTTTTAATTGTTTATTATTGAATTTTGAAATAGCTCCAACAAAACAAATGGGAAAAAAAAGAAAAAAATTATTTTGTACAACATTTTCATATATTTAAGGCAAAATTTGGCATGGTCAGCCAAGTGGAAACATACATAATGCTGGATTTAATTTTTGTGCTCATAAATATTTCATAATTCCAGTGCTCCATAGAGCTAAATCTTTGAAAAATACTTTTATTTAATTATTCATCAGTTCATGAGTGTCAGGATATTCCTGAAAGAAGAACAGAAGCACTATATTGTTTAAACAATGCATTTCATACTGCTTGTAATATTGACTTTAGTATACACTCAGTGGCAAATACACTACAAGAGAGGACAAAAATATATTCAATACAGGACCTATCCAGAACAATAATTATTCTGAAACAAGAAAACAACAAACCAAATGCAAGAATGAAAACAACAACATAGCGTAAAATCAGGGTCGACTAAAAAATCTCACACAAAATCATCAAATCTCGCACAAAATTGAGTCCAGTCTCACACTTTGGTCTGTGAAACTTATCACATGTAATTTTTGGATGACAAGTTGATTTCTTTTATATGTAAAAATTTCTTTAAGGGGGTATATTAAAGAATACTTTTTTTATTTTGGACTTGCATGTCTTGGAAATGCTCTTTTATATTGCCTGCTCATTTTATTGGGGTTTTTTTTCAGTGAAAATCAGCAATTTCTTAAAGAAGTTGTAACTAGTGTAATGGATGGCCAGGGTGTTAGCTGGCTGAAGTTAGGACGTGTCCGAAGACTAATGGAGGATGAAAATTACAGGAATTTTGTTGTCAGCAGAATCAACAAGAATTTAGATAAGAAACTGAATGATGACACACAGCACATAGAAGATGTGGTAAATATTGTCATGCTTGAATGATTTTATAAAACTTTAACTAGAAATATGTTCTGCAAGCAATTATTCGGTTGGAATTTTATTATGGACTCAGCATTTTATTGAAACAGTTAAGTCCCAAGCCTTAGCAGAGTGTGAAGTCTATAGTACAGTTCCTAGTGTGTGCTAAAATTGTAGATAACTGTCATAAAACTTATTTGAGTCTAAAATAGTTATTTTCAGAACATTGAGATATAACTGCTTGGACTGCAGTATGAAGCTCTTTCAAAAATATGCAACAGTTGTGCAAAAGTCTTTCCATTATATCAGCATTTTTTCAAAAGTTTTCTTCACATATAATTCGCCCATTTACCAACTGAAAATTTTTTTTGCATCAATATTTCTGATTTTTTTAGAGCTTAACAAAGAACACTTTTAAAGGAATGCTGACATTAATCAAGGCCTTAATCCATGGACTAGAACACACCTACCAGAACCACGGCCTTGGCGGTATGGCTAGTGCTTTCATGCTGCTGGAAATTATCCATACACATTTCTGGGTGAAGGATGCTACAGGCAAACTGCCATCTAGTAGTAGAAGCGATACCAGTATTACTCCCGATGTACGTATCTATGGCTTTTGTTTTGCTGCCAATAAGATTTTGTTTTCTTGATTTACCCCATTTTTAGTTTACACTAATTTAACTGATCCAGAAGAATTGGTCTGCAGAGTGTAAAGAAATAGCACTGGGCAATTTGACAGGTATTTACTTAAACTAAGTTACCATGTTCAGAACACTTTGAAGGTCTGGGGTTTTCTCCCATTGCTGTGGCTTCCTCCCCCAATCTTTTTGTGTATTTATGAAGAAGTCAAGGTCAATAATAAGGGATAAAAAAAATTTACTGGCAATGAAGACACTATTGTATATTTTGAAGGTTAGGTCAAGGTCAGTCGGTGAAGGTAAACAAAGTGTTTTGTTAGCAATACAAAGAGGGCATTGTTTTTTTTTTGTTACACAGTTCCGTTTTTACTAACACAATAAAAAGGGTCAGGTGTGATTTTAACCTAACACTTTTTTTCACATTTCAACATGTTCAACATACTGACTTATGAAAATCGTCTTAAGATTGTTGCTAGTTATGTTGCCCATGTTTGTTTGTAATAGTATCTGTGTCTGACATGGGTTACATTCAGTGTATACAAGAATGTTTTACATGATAATCAACATTTCCACCACTGTTCTAGATGAATTCTCCATTTGGAAGTCATGAGAGTTTAGCTTCAAGGAATGACGACTCTCCACAAAAACACGAGACCTCTAGTTTGCATGATGAACAAACCATTGCATCTGTTGGTATGGATACTAATTACTAATATTTATATGCTGTTACTAACTGTTACGTTTTGTGGTGGGTTGATGTAGACAGTTGAACAGATTGGGGCTTAGGACACTGTACTTTCATACATAACCGGATACATTATTTTCTTAAAACATTACTGCATAATATTAGACTAAAAGTGAATTTGTGTAAAAATGACAAAAATGCAATAAATATGCATGCAGAATTTATGAAAATTACATTGCTGATACTTTTAGTAAATGTTTTATTATGGCACAGGGTAGTTAGCTTTTTTAAATAATAATTTAATTTTCATTTCTAAATAAACGTGTACATATTTTTCTAGCTTATATATATTGTAACATGTGACCCACTGTGTGCTTTCTAAGTTGTTTTGCATTCCTATTTTGATAAATCTTTGGACAAAATTTAACAGTTATTTAAAACGACTAGTAATGAACATGTTTGTTGGGATATAGTCAGCTGTTTTATAAATCTGTCAGTTTATAGTCTGTCTGCCTTGCCAGAAATGTCTGTTTTAAATTAAGAAACACTTTTCCTTGGTTGGCAGGACGAGGCGACAGTTATCCGCTTGGTAACAAAGGTTGGTGGACAGACCACCATACAATACCCTCCCATCATTCTGATTTATCTTGTAATAGTAACGATTCAGGCAAGTATTGATTGTCATGCACCATGTCATCTAGCTGTGGCAGTCCCAGGACAAGGGTTCAGTGTAATGGGAAACCAGAATGTTGAATTATTTTACAAATTCTGAGGTCCAAAATGTAGTAAGGCAGCAAGGTTAATGATCACTGAGCTCATTGTCACGTAAAGATAATCTGGTATTAAATTATAGATTAAACATTAATGTTGACTTGTCTGAATTAATGTCTGAATTCTTAGATTTTATTTATAGACAGTAGTACTAAACAACCATTGCCACCAATCTTGACAATATATTTACAGAAAAAGATGCGAGTAACCCTTTATTACGGACATAATGACAGTTTTACTATTGAATTTTATTTCACGTAGCCAGTGATAGAGGTTACAATTGTGAGAATTATCATCAGACTTATAATTGGCATTTCTTGAATGGTTCTTGTAAAAATCTCATTATTTCAATTGGCTATTTTTAGTTTCAATGTGATAAAAAGACACCAGTCCTCTCTAATAAAAAATCATCCACATTACTTAAATATAAATTGACTTAAAATTAAAATTAAAATGTCTGTAGTCCATGTCCTGGATCTGCTGCATGATATAGTGATGACCATGTTGTAGTCCTGACACGCTAGGACATGTAGCATCCGATAATACATATAGTCCAGAGTCCTGCACAGCATTTGCATGTCAATGAAAGTATATTTTGTTGTTGATTGAGGGCTGTTCCATTAAAACATACATGGTACCCAGGAGTGTAAAATGAGATAACTAGGATAGGCAGCTACTTCAGTTTTGATTGGACAGCCCTTACTAATAATAGTAGATGTTATTCTATTTAGACAATATATGCTGACAAAGCAAATAGGTTATAGATAGAATTATCTAATATTAATTGTATCTATCCTGTCTTATTATCCCTGCATGAAATATACAGATTGCCACCCTACTTTCAGTACTATTTAGTGTCTATATCTACTGTGTAGTATGATTGTGTCACATTAACAGTTTGATCAGATGTTATAGATTGGTACAGCAAGCTAATAATTCTGTTAGTCATGTATTTTTGTCACTTTAGTTAAATGTGTAGATTTTTAGTTAATCAGTAAACAGTTTTTTATGTTATGCATTTTTTGCATGCTGTGAAATCATCATGAAAATTTATAATTGTGTAATGAGAACAAAATGCCATAATTCTCTGATTCCCATTATTCTAAAGAATAAGAAAAAACGATCAAGTCTGAAGAAGGCATTTGAATTAGCTATTTTATTATTGTTTTTGGGCTAAGTTTCAAATTAATAAAAAATTTTATCAATATTTTTAATGTGAAACCATTGAATAGTCATAGAAGACATAACCAAACCTTTTTTCTTCATATGTAGGTTCACCAGTGATCGTTAACGGAGAAGAATTTGAAAACATTGAAATCCACAAGTTAAGTGAAGGGAGTCCGTTAGACTCTAATAAACAGTATGTTGACCAAAACCGTAACACGCCAAAATCTTTATCTGTGAGACAACAGTGTGATATCATTGTTACAAAGACTGACACGACAGACCTGAAGTCGCCTACTGATGTCTTACACCATATAGTAAGAAACAAAGAGATAATCAGTGCCAACCAAGGACAGTTAGATAAACGGTGCAGTATTGATTCTGAAGTGTCCGAAGCTAACACACTGATCAGTTCTAGTTCTGAGACGGATAACACTGATAATGGGAGAAGAAGGAAGAGAATTAATCATCACTCGATACGGGGAGCCATGTCTGATAGTGAAATGGAAATGTCTGGGGTTAGTACTATGATCAACACCTATGTATATCACATACAAAATACTGTGAAACGTTAGAACTGTAATAAACTACTTATATCACATACATATGGATGGCAGCCATTACAGATATTTCATTAATGTTGCAACTTGATACTTAAAAATTGTATTGCCGTCAGCTGTGTATTTGAATTTAAATTTCCCATGTTTTTAGACAATACCCATTTCCTGTTCATTTTTAATTCTGTCTTTTTGTTTTCACTTTAACTTTAACCTGCGTTATACAAACTATCAGATAATATTGTTCTCCATAACAGAGTATGAAATATGAATCCAAACTAACCATATAACTGGGTTTATTTACTGAATTGTAGATTGTCAGCTACAACAAAAGAAGTAGATCTCCCAGTGTTTGGAGCAATAAAAGTTCCCTGAGTGCAGGATTTCGTTATCATGAAGGAAAAGTGATTAGTACCTCCCCTGTACCTCACAGTCCTGACACTGGTAGGATGTTCCTGTTTGAGGGTGTTCTAGGTAAGTGATTAGTACCTCCCTGTACCTCACAGTCCTGACACTTTTAAGATGTTCCTGTTTGAGGGTGTTCTAGGTAAGTGATTAGTACCTCCCCTGTACCTCACAGTCCTGACACTGGTAGGATGTTCCTGTTTGAGGGTGTTCTAGGTAAGTGATTAGTACCTCCCCTGTACCTCACAGTCCTGACACTGGTAGGATGTTCCTGTTTGAGGGTGTTCTAGGTAAGTGATTAGTACCTCCCCTGTACCTCACAGTCCAGACACTGGTAGGATGTTCCTGTTTGAGGGTGTTCTAGGTAAGTGATTAGTACCTCCCCTGTACCTCACAGTCCTGACACTGGTAGGATGTTCCTGTTTAAGGGTGTTCTAGGTAAGTGATTGGTAACTCCCCTGTACCTCACAGTCCTGACACTGGTAGGATGTTCCTGTTTGAGGGTGTTCTAGGTAAGTGATTAGTACCTCCCCTGTACCTCACAGTCCTGACACTGGTAGGATGTTCCTGTTTGAGTGTGTTCTAGGTAAGTGATTAGTATCTCCCCTGTACCTCACAGTCCTGACACTGGTAGGATGTTCCTGTTTGAGGGTGTTCTAGGTAAGTGATTAGTACCTCCCCTGTACCTCACAGTCCAGACACTGGTAGGATGTTCCTGTTTGAGGGTGTTCTAGGTAAGTGATTAGTATCTCCCCTGTACCTCACAGTCCTGACACTGGTAGGATGTTCCTGTTTGAGGGTGTTCTAGGTAAGTGATTAGTACCTCCCCTGTACCTCACAGTCCTGACACTGGTAGGATGTTCCTGTTTGAGGGTGTTCTAGGTAAGTGATTAGTACCTCCCCTGTACCTCACAGTCCTGACACTGGTAGGATGTTCCTGTTTGAGGGTGTTCTAGGTAAGTGATTAGTATCTCCCCTGTACCTCACAGTCCAGACACTGGTAGGATGTTCCTGTTTGAGGGTGTTCTAGGTAAGTGATTAGTATCTCCCCTGTACCTCACAGTCCAGACACTGGTAGGGTGGTCCTGTTTGAGGGTGTTCTAGGTAAGACATGGTTGATTTTTTGTATACCTACCTCCTGTAAACTGAGGCATATAGTGTAATGGTGGTTTCCATCTATCTGTTACACATAGGGGTACCCATTTTCTTTTTCAAACTCCTACATCACATTAAGATCATAATGGTATTTAGTGTTCCCTAAAGCAAAACATGGATTTTGACTTTCTTTTACAACTAGAAGAGACATTAATTAGTGAGCATTCCTCAGTTTTTTAGTTTTATTTCTTATAACTATCTGTTCTGTACTAGAACTGAATGCAGTGCTTTAGTTGTTAAGAACACATTTTTAATTATGTATTATTAATTTATCTGAAGATATACATAAAGCATTTCTACTTTTATTTCATGCTCAGGAATAGAAGCTCCCTCTAGCTTCTTTGGCTGCCAATATATGTCCTCATAATATGTAACTGAAAGCAGCATTTAACCCAATAAAACTTTATATATTTAAGTTATAAGTGATAATTAAAGATAACTTTGTCTGTTGTCACTTCAAAAATGTTCCAAATTAACTGTGATGATTAAATCTTTGTAGGAAAGGATCGATCTCGGATATGGGATCAAATGCAGTTCTGGGAAGACCTTTATCTAGATGCTGTGGCCCAGGAAAGAGATATTATAGGAATGGACCAGGGTCCAGGAGAAATGATGGAAAGGTATATAAAAAACCTTCTATTTCTTATTCTATTGAAATGGATGTTTTCCAATAACTTGTAAGGGTGCCTCAATGGCCACGTGGTTAAGGTAAGTAGTCATCTTCTATATATCTGTCAACATTGAGGTTGCATGATTGAAATTGTTCCTTGCTGTGGGAATTTTATGCTTGACTCCAAACTTAATTCCCAAGGATTACCAGTTTTCCTGGGGTTATTACTGGGTACTCTGGCTTCCTCCCGTAATAAAATTATACAATATAATAAACTGGAATTGCCACTAAACAGTATTAAAACAAACAAACAAACCATCTTGATATCTGGCTGATGTTATTTTTGAAAATCTATGCCTGATATGACATTCATAGGCATCCTCCATTTTTACAGTAGTGTAGTTTTACATATATCTGAGCTACTGGGCCAATGGGCTGGATAATAGAGCTGTCTACTATGTCAGCAATGTGGTGTTTGAGCATAACCTCAGGCAAGGTATGATGGACTGCAAGCTTATTTGATTGGGAGTGCCAGTTTTCTTGCCAAAGGTCAGGTACTCAATCTTCCTCCCTCAATTAAAAGTAAATGTCACAATATATCTGAAAGTGGCATAAAACCCAATTCAAATTTTGTCAATGTTATGCAACAAACTCGAGGACTAATATTGGTTAGCTGTAGATTATTTTCCTCGACCATACTGTGAAGGTTCACAGTGCTCAACCCACAGAGCTGACCAGCACGTCTCCAGTTAGCAGATAGTGTATGCCCTCTCATTTTTGGGTTGTTAGGTTATAATACGCAAAGTCTGACTGTAGACCACAGTGGGTAACATGTTTGGACAGTAACATGCTTCATGCACAATAAAGACCCCTTTTGTAGTTGTCAATAAGAGTAGGATTGTAGTTGCTACCAAGGTCAAATTTTCCAACCCAACACAAACAAAATTGTGTTTTGGTCCATCTTTCCCAAATTGATTTATTATTTGTTCTCATCCAGAATATAGCTAAAAAAACTGCTAACTAGATGCAAAGCAAACATCCAATCAATCAATCCATAGATTTTGTATCTGTAGATGCAAGTTAATATCAGTTCACTCCTTATTTATCCTAAAGTTTAACCCATAGTTGACAAAAAAAGATAGCTCAGACAGTTAAAGTCCTATGTCTTTTGTGATTTTGTTATTTCTGAGTTAATCCCAATACCTCTTCAGTATTTAGTACTTTTAATCTTGTACTGTTTAATTTCAGATATAATTCTCTGGGTGGTTCTGAAAGGAAACGTTTGGAGCAGGATGAAGATCGACTAATGTCTGTGATACTATATAATATTGTGGCATTCATGGTGATGATGCATGTCCATAAACAGGAAATACGAAAAAAAGTGAGGAGATTACTGGGCAAATCTCATATTGGGTTGTCCTACAGTCAGGAGATCAACTTCCTGTTAGATAATATACCTAACCTTGTAAGTACTTATAGCAGTGGGTCAGTTATCCATTTGAGTAAACCTCATCGATCAGAATTTGAAATATACATTTTAATGTAACAAATTTGTTTGGGCTTTTAATTCAAACCATTTGTTTTAATAAAACTTACAATTATGCGATACTACCATGAGCAGAATGACAATTGTAAAATGGAAGAGCTTTTGACGGTGGATAGTTGGTGAAATTTAGCAATTATTTCAAATTGGAGTATAATGTATGCTAATTTATGGCAATCATTTGAATTCATTATGTAATTAGATGAATATTCATGATGTTTGTTACCATAGTAATAGACTAGTTATACATATTCATAACATTTTAATTTCAGCATGGTAATGATATAGACTTGAGGCCAGTGGGTAGTAGTTATACATATTCATAACATTTTAATTTCAGCATGGTAATGATATAGACTTGAGGCCAGTGGGTAGTAGTTATACATATTCATAACATTTTAATTTCAGCATGGTAATGATATAGACTTGAGGCCAGTAGGTAGTAGTTATAAATATTCATAACATTTTAATTTCAGCATGGTAATGATATAGACTTGAGGCCAGTAGGTAGTAGTTATACATATTCATAACATTTTAATTTCAGCATGGTAATGATATAGACTTGAGGCCAGTAGGTAGTAGATTTATGCAGAAACAATCCTTCACAGTGCACTGGGGTACTGACAACACTGGTGATATGCTATTTATGGAGGTAAGTTGTAAATTTATATTTGTTATAATTCTTGTTTATAACTTTCTGATAATGCATGCATTTTGATCAATGAGATTGTCTTAAATGTTTCCATCTTTATTTTACAAAATCTGAAGCCATCCAGATAAAGATGTTTCATTTGATTCAAAATCGGTTTATTAGCAGAGATAACCATACATTTGAACTTTTGATCTAGCTGGTAACTTGTTATCTCCGCCTGTTACAAATATTGGTACTTGACAACCCGACTTGTTTATGTATGGGAACTAGCAAAAACAAAAGGATCCTTCATAATTATTATTTTTTATTGCAAGACAAACACATTTGATAGGTAAAAGTGAAATGGGAAAGTAGGAACTGAGCTGGATGAAGTATGTGTCTTCCTGTTGTAGGTTTGTGATGACTGTATCATACTACGCAGTGTGACCAGTGCAATTTGTGACAGATGGTGGTACGAGAAATTGGTCAATATGACATACTGTCCTAAAACAAAGGTGCTGTGTTTGTGGAGAAAACATGGTGAAAAGGTTCAGCTTAACCAGTTCTATACTAAAAAGGTACTTCTGTTCTTAGTTGGTGTTTACAACTGGTACTAAAATTATTAGGGCACTTTCTAAATTGTATCTGTTGATCATGATGGTTCTACCTCATTTTCAATACCCACTTAAACTTGAACAGGTTTCTCTTAAAGACAAGAGGGTCTTGGCCAATTTATTAGGGTAGTTTTTCATCTACTACAACTCTCTTTCATGTCAGCACTAGGGATAAGTGATATACAAAAAGAAACACTAGAGTTTTCTGTTATTTCCACAAAGTTTGTACTTTTGTTATGTTATACTTTGAGAAGTTTTTGAAGACAGTCAAAAATAAGGCTGTTTTCTTCAAAAAAGTTTTTCACAAATCTTCTTTAAAACCCCTGGTTTTTGTTTGTATCAAACTTTCACAATTCTATATACAATAGCCTGTCCTCCCTCCAGGTCACTTTTTTAAATGCCTGTCAAAGAAGGTCGTATTATGCGAACCCCCATGGCAGGTGCCATCCACAGCAATGGCTGCTCTCTAAATCAAACAGTTGTAAGCTGGTTATCTAATTCATCCTGGAACTTATACATGTACACCCTCTCTGTCAAACTTTTCAACCTTTAACCCAAATTTTAGACGGGCATATTTTGTGGCACTTTGGCATTTCTTTCAAATAAGAATATGAAAAAATATTGTTTCCCATTTGAAAAATATTAAATCTGAATTACATAGGGTCCAGATAAGGGACAAGATCAGATTATAAAATGTATATATTTATTTAGTGTAGGGAACTATATTTCTGTGTAAAAGAAGCTATGGAAAAGGCAGCAGCTAGGAATAATGGAAAAGTTCCAGGTAAGGCAGAAATTACCAGCTTAATTTCTGATTAGATGTAACTCTATCACATTATTTTCTTAACAGTTTTGCCAAACACAGCATAATATAGTATCCCTAGAAACCCAGAGTCCTGTTAATGGTTTATTTATGTAATAATTAGTCAATCTGGGGATCTGTATATTATTTGTTATCGTTTATTGCAAAAAACGTTAATTTCATGCAAAATGTGACATTTTAATGAGACGTATGATGTTTCATTAATTTACTACATCAGAAATATTTGGATCGTGTATAACCTCTTAATGTGAATTGCCTTGGGAATTCACAACATCTGTTTTTCAGAGGTTCTAATTTTGATAAGTTATGGAATTTAAATTGTATATAATTAGTATTTTATATTCAGATAGTTCAGTTTTCAGAAAAACCCTTTTTATTTTTAAAGCAATATAATTAAATCCAGACCACAAATATATCTAAAGTGCTAAATATTTAAATCTATATCAATTTGTTTTAATTCATTTCTAAATGTGACTAGATCTATATGATAAACAATAACAACATTGTAAGTAAATAATCTTGGAAGATACTTTGGCATATTACAAAGAAAACATGATATATTTGTCAAAAAACATCGAATTGTGTTGTAGATATCTTATCTCAATAAATTTCAGCAACAGAGCTAGGTGGAGAATTCCCAGTGCAGGACCTGAAGTCTGGACAGGGTGGACTACTCCAAGTCTGCATGGAGGGGATTGGTTTATTGTTAGCCAATAGCAAGGTAGGATACACATTGATAGACACTTCCCATGAAGTAACACGAGTTGTACCCCTTTGGCCGGACACACCACTCTATATTTTGAAATATTTTATTTCTTTTTATCTCCTAATATTAATTCTGTTGTGAATTAATTAACTTTTTAGTTCAGTATTTTTTACCTTAAACTTCAGCAATTAATAAATTATCTGTCAGAACTTTTTCTAAATGAAAAGCAATTGGAATTATGTTAATTTAAAAATGAACAGAAACAAAGGGAAATAACTCACTTTGTGTGAATGGTTTATTGGTAGAATAGAGCCTTATGTATGTTTATCTAGTGTGCACTAAGTTGTAATATATACATCCTCTGTATACATGACAATGTGAGTTATAAAACTTATCAACGACCCTGATGTCATAAAATATATCTATGACCTTGATGTTATAAAGCATATTACTGACCCTGATGTTATACAAAATATATCAATGACCCTGTTGTCATTGGATGCCTGCACCTTGATCACCTTTTTCTTCCTGGAACTTGCATCAAATTTGAGTATTTATTTATAAATGTATAACTAGGTATTAATCCGAAATTGAAGTTATTTTGTTACAACCATAAATTGCAAAAATGTTAATTTTAATGATTGTTTACCTTAACTTTAACTGTGTCTAAAACATTCATTTTTCAGTATATAATAAATAATAATAAACAAAAATGTTAAAATAGGCAGATGTTTTTTGTACCCAATAGTAGCATGCATAATTTAAAACATGTAGTGAAATGACAAATACTCTTTGTTAGATAGAATGCCGTAGTAGTAGGAGTTATTTATAGCTGCATTGTCAAACGTATACAACACAGTTACACACAGACAGTGTGCATTCCTTCAGTTTATGTGTGGCAGGTGGCAGCACTTCTACTTCACATCATTTTTGTCACGATACAAATACTGCTGGTTTGAAGTGCACACATGCATGACTTAGAAACATGTTCTCTATTTTTTAATAATATAATTTTTGCTACTTTAATTTGTTTAAAAAATGTCTTCTTTATTATACCAAGAAACTGGAATGGTGAAGGCAGCACAATTTATAAAATATTTTTTTAAATAAAAAAATATTTGACTGTTGAATAGAAAAATAAGTTTGTTTTGATGATTTTTTTGTGTTCTTTTTTGTTTTATCCCCTGTTTTTCATGTATGTGCATGGAACATGCTTATAAATATGACATCATGACTTGCATGCTTATGTTTTTAGTTTTGCATATTATTTATGCATCACATAATGGATTTGTGAATAATTAGATATTTAAAATAATATATGCTGATATTCTTAAAATTCCTCTTTTTTTAAAACATTCCCACAGACAAAAATTAACGAAATTTTAAAGAAACCAAGTGCAGGGGTAACAATAAAATATGTGTTTGTATTTGTTTGCATGTGAATAAATGTTGCATGTATCTATGTGACCTAATTCCCTTGACCTTTATATAACACCATGGAAGCAATGTGGCACCAGTATGCACAGGGAAAGAAGGATTCCTTATTCCTAAAACATAAGGCCTCAAATTAAATATTGAATACAGTTTCAAGCAATGAGAACAATTTTGTTGTTTTTACTACAGCAAAAATATGTTAGCTGGGAGATTCTATGCAACTACAAGTTTAGAACTTGAAATTATTTTACTATATTATCAGTAGTATAGAAAGTTACATAAATTATTTTTGACTGTATAATCATGAACATAGATAGTATAGCGATAAAAACATGAATGATAATTTATGCTTCATTATGTTGTAATTTTTTTTTTTACATTTCTAATTTCGATGTAATTTCAGTCTTGTTTTTTTAAAATAACTAATACAGTTGTTGTACATGTAGTTTTCATTTTGCCCTTTTGTTTTAATACATATCCAAAGAGAGAAAAGAATTGTTAATTAGTACTCAGAATGCTGGAATACAATACTTGCAAATATGACTGATTAGCAAGATTTTTAAAGAAGAAATTTTGAGGTAAAATTTTTTTTAAGGAATTTAATAGGTAAGCCTTATTCGTGGTTGAAACAGTTAACAGTTGTGCATTATTTTTTTCCATTTTTTGCTGCCTGGTGTTGCTCTGTTCGTTGTGGTGATGGTGTTAATATTTTTCTATTTTTTTTCCTTTTTGCTAACTCCTTTGGTGGTTCAGGATTTTGAGGTAATTGTAGTTGATTACAAGTAAAGTGTGTGGAAAAAGTTATTGCTATTAATGAATTATTGCAAAGCTTTTACATCTGAAAAGTTATGTCTAAAATAGAAAATTTAGTTTCTGTATAGTTAAGAAAAACCAAACAGTGGAAATTTGAAAAAATTTGACATCTAAAGTTAATATGCAATAATTTATATTAAAATGTAATAACACATCCACACACAGAGTGTTGTTATTTATTGTATGCTGTATAAAGTGTTTACATGTTTTGTTGCAGTGTTGCTATCCCTTACTGTTTTTTTCCTGTAGCACGTTTTTGTTTTTCATTTCTTTATGTTTTTTGTGTTCTTGTATATAACTTTTTTCCTTACCAAATCCACAACATGAAATCAGCAGTGTTTCCAAATTCTAACTAACTTAGTTAAGATATTGAAAGCATTCTTTTAGATTCTCAGAGCAATTTATTTTCTGTGAAATGTATGCTGTACTTCGTGCAGTGTGCTTCTTACTTTCTTTTTTTGTTTTAGAAAATTATACATGGGAATCTAAAAGTAATGTTTTTGTAAAGATTTATAACCACCAGCTTACAGTTAGAGTAACCAAACTCCATAGCTAAGTTGCTTTCAATATTTTTATTTCAGTTGTTTATTGAGCTAGGTCGTATCAAGAAATGTTTCACGCAGAAAGGAGGCATATTTGTTCTTGAGGAATTTGGTAAGGTTTTTGGCTCAATTTAATTTTTTAATCTTTTTTCACTTTTGTCAGCTATTTGGTGTTGTGATTCCGAAACCAGAGTAGTATTTATTAACACATCGATGTGTCATGTAAATATTACTTATTTGTGGGTTTACAATTTGTTATTACAGAAATGTCAAAATATTTGCTTTTGTCATGTTTTTCTTACTATTTTTTAGGTGGGCAGATATACTATACTGTAAATATGTTGTGGCTAAATGTTGTTTTTTTTTACCTTTGACCTGTCCTTAAGATAGTTGTTAATTGTAGTAATCATATAGTTGTAGTATTATTGGTATAAGGCTCTGTTTTTGTGTTCTTGTTTGTCATACAGCAAACACACATTTTTTTTTTACTTTTTTTTACTTCACTTTTATTAAGATTTAAAGTTATCTTAGATATTTATATGTGTGCCAAAAAACAAAAAAGTTAAAACACTTTTCTTTAAATGAAAATCAAAGTTATTTCTTGCTTCTTGCAAAGCTGCAGGGTTGCCTCTCTGACCAAACAGAGTATACCAGATATTGAAATTTTTTTGCATGCATATCTAAAATGTTTTACTGTGTTCACATTCCTCTTTATAAACAAGTGTTTCCACACAGATTCTTGTTCTTCAGAATGGCTTTTGACAGTAATTTGTAGAATGGACAATTTTTGATGATTAAAAATCTGTGTTTAAATTTATACAGTTTTTAAACATTTTTAAAAAGCTAAATACTTTTATGCATTTCACCATGATAATACTTGTTGATATACATTGACAAATGTTTTTCTTTCAGATCCCAAAACTCGGCAAGTGACCATGCACAAGTTCAAATCTAGAATGGTAAATTTTTTTTGTACATATTGTATGCATATTAATATTGTAAACATGTTGTTCGGGGATGCCCTTTCTTACTAATTGACATTGGGGTAAAGCTGAAACAATAAAGAACTACCCACTGTTTATTATAATTTGCAGAATATAGTATTTATCGTTTGTTTTAAAGCTTTGGTTATTTGGGTTTGGTTTCTTTATACTAGTGCTCCAAGTCAGACACAGAAGATGACTTCATCATTAATGCTCATTGCTTCTTAATAACACTTTCTCAATTCTAAAAACACTGACTTTAAAAATAGAAAAGGCAAGTTTTGTAAATAGGAAAAATAAAAGCTACTTTTGCACTCATTTTTGTTATACCTTTTTAGCTCACCTGACCGAAGGGTCATGTGAGCTATTGCCATCACTTGGCGTCCGTCGTCGTCGTCGTCTTTTCTTCAAAATTCTTCTCCAAAACCACTGAAGGGATTGCTTTGAAACTTTGCATACATCATCAGTAAAATGCCCTCTACCAAGTTTGCCCAAATCATGGCCTCAGACCAACCAACATGGCCGCCATGGCTACAAATAGAACAGAGGGGTCAAAATACAGTTTTTTGCTTAAAGTTCAAAAAGTATAACAGATACAGGAAAACCGAAGAAACTTCCTTCTTCAGCAGCTAAAGCTCTACAAAACACTCGATTGGGTCAAAGTTGTATGATGACTCCTTGTAGGAGTTATTGCCCTTTAATTGTCAAAATTGATGATTTTTGTCTCGCCTGCGTTTCGTCGCTGGAGGCGAGACATATGTATGGGAATCCGGCGGCGGGGGCGTAAACACTTGACATCTTGCTTCATATCTTTGTAAGCCCAAGCCCAAGGTCCATCAAATTTGGTCAAGAGGTAGCTTATGATGAGTACTTGCCAGTCAGTCACCTGTCACCTGTCCTTGACCTCAATTTCACGGTCCAGCCACTACGTTAAAGTTATTGGGTTACGACAGTTCCTCTGTAACTACGCATGGTAGGATGACAATATTTGGTGTATAGGTTGCTGATGACTAGTACATGACTGTCTGGTAGGTGTCACCTGACCTTGACCTCAATTTCACGGTCCAGCGTCTACGTTAAAGTTTTTGGGTTACGACAGTTCCTCTGTAACTATGCATGGTAGGATGAAAATATTTGGTGTATAGGTTGCTGATGACTAGTACATGACTGTCTAGTAGGTGTCACTTGACCTTGACCTCAATTTCACGGTCCAGCGACTACGTTCAAGTTTTTGGGTTACAACAGTTCTGTAACTACGCATGGTAGGATGAAAATATTTGGTGTATAGGTTGCTGATGACTAGTACATGACTGTCTGGTAGGTGTCACCTGACCTTGACCTCAATTTCATGGTCCAGCAACTACGTTAAAGTTTTTGGGTTACGACAGTTCCTCTGTAACTACGCATGGTAGGATGACAATATTTGGTGTATAGGTTGCTGATGACTAGTACATGACTGTCTGGTAGGTGTCACCTGACCTTGACCTCAATTTCATGGTCCAGCGACTATGTTAAAGTTTTGGGGTTACGACAGTTCCTCTGTAACTACGCATGGTAGGATGACAATATTTGGTATATAGGTTGCTGATGACTAGTACATGACTGTCTGGTAGGTGTCACCTGACCTTGACCTCAATTTCACGGTCCAGCGACTACGTTAAAGTTTTTGGGTTACGATAGTTCCTCTGTAACTACGCATGGTAGGATGACAATATTTGCTATATAGGTTGCTGATGAATAGTACAAGACTGTCTGGTAGGTTCCACCTGACCTTGACCTCAATTTCACGGTCCAGCGACTACATTCAAGTTTTTGGGTTACGGCTGTTCCCCTGTAACTATGCAGGGTATGGTGACAATATTTTGTATACAGGCTGCTGCTGATATTTAATGCTATTTAAGTAATGCTTATGACGAAATTTATTTTCGTTACTGATGCGGAATGCAGGCGAGACGTTTTTCTGTTTCCACACTTGTTGCCATTTTTGCCTCAAAATCTTGAAATTATTAGAACTAGAGAAAAAATTAGCATTGCTTAATTGTTCTGGTCTTTGAGAGCTACAAAAATGACTTAAGGGTCAAGATTGTCTGATTTACCGTTTAAGAGTTATTCCCCTTGAACTGTTTTTTTTAATCAGTTTTAATTGATTTTTTAAAATCTTCTCCTCTGAAACAACTGAAAGTACTGCTTTGAAACTTTGTACACATCATCCGTCAAATGTCCTCAACCAAGTTTGCACCAACCATGGCTGCAGATTAACCAACATGGCCACCATGGCTAAAAATAGGATGGGGGGGGGTGCGGTAAAATACAGTTTTTGGCTTATATTTAAAAAAGTGTAACAGATACAGGAAAACGGAAGAGACATGCCTTCATCTTCATCAAAAGCTCTACGAAACACTCCATTGGGTTGAAGTTGTATGATGACTCCTTATAAGAGTTATTGCCCTAATTGTCAAAATTGATTATTTTTTACATTTTTGCCTCAAAATCTTGAAAATTATTAGAACTAGAGAAAAAGTTAGCATTGCTTAATTGTTCTGCTCTATGAGGGCTACAAAAATGACTTTAGGGTCAAGATTGTCTGATGAACCGTTTAGGAATTATTCTCCTTGAACATTTTTTTAATCAACTTTACTTGATTTTAAAAAATCTTCTAAGCTTAAACCAATGAAAGGACTGCTTTGAAACATTGCAAACATCATCTTTAGGATGTCCTCTACCAAAATTGTGCAAATCATGACACCTGACTACCTACATAGCTATGTTGGATTAAAATAGAAAAAAATAAAAAAGGGGGGGGGGGGGGGGTCGAGAGAGTTTTCGACTGATAGTTAAAAAAGTATAAAAGGTACAGCAAATTTGAAGTGAACCTCCCCTCTCCCTCTAACCATCAAAAGATCCTCCTTATAGGAGTTTTTTCCCTTAAAAGGTCAAAATTAATGATTTTTGCAGAAGTGTCGGGCAATTCCTTATAGCAAAGAAAAGCTGGATAAAAAAGGGTTGTTTGGTTTCAGGTTCAGGTGAGCGATACAGGCTCCTGGGAGCCTCTAGTTATTAAATCTTGGCAGATTAGATAGTTTCTTACTGTTAAAATAATTATATGACAAAAAAACCTAATTAATGATTTGTCACAAATTATATATAATTTGAAAATATTTTTCTGATAAAAACATTAATGTAGAACAAAAAATGTGATTGAAGTACCCTTATGTTTAATCTTGACTTCATTTTATGTAAGTTAAGTAACAATACTTTTCAGTCTTTCTATTGATGCTCATTCAAAAGTCTACAATTAAACTTGTAAAATAAAGCCCTGCTTTCCATGCTTTCATCATGTACCTTTCTAATGAGTGATAAAAAGCCCCAGAGAGAATCTGGTTAAAGTTTAAAACAGGTTAAAAATATTGCACATATGACATGTTCTTTTGGTTAAACATTGAAGAAATGAAAAACACTTAAACTGGTCTCCATCTAAT
This sequence comes from Limnoperna fortunei, assembly GCA_944474755.1. Classification (NCBI taxonomy): domain Eukaryota; kingdom Metazoa; phylum Mollusca; class Bivalvia; order Mytilida; family Modiolidae; genus Limnoperna; species Limnoperna fortunei. The sequence continues at coordinate 32,543,522 of OX104120.1, read as the reverse complement.
TCCTTATTTTGAAATTATCAGTTATATTTAAGGTTGTACTGATGATGTTGTGACCTCAATTTCAGAGGGAGCCTCGGTGGCAGAGTAGTTAATGTAGATAGTCATCTACAATTGACCATGTGGTCTGTCAGCTCTGAGGTTTCGGATTTCGAGTATCATAGCAGGCAGGTGTACTCGACTCTTATCATTCTTGAAAGGATTGACAGTTTTCCTATCGCAGGTTGTTGGTTTTCTCAGGGTACTCAGGCTTCCTCCCCCAATAAAAAAGTGGACACCATGATAAAACAAAAAAATTGCTGACAGTGGTCAAAACACAATTCAAACAAACAAACAATCAAATCCAACCATTGCTTGAGCATTTAGAAGTACTCTGGCTTTATTTTATCCCCCCCCCCCAAAAAAAAAAAATCTAGACACACTGATATAACTGAAAAATTGCAGAAAGTGGCTTTAAACGCCATTCAAACAACCAGGGTATTCAAATTGAACCTAATCCAGTCGAGTCTAGTATGATATTTTTGATATAAATATTCACATAAATTGCTAAAAAAATTTAAATAAAACTAAAACTTAAAGAACCTGTTGCTATGTATGTCAGCTTCTTAGACCATCTTTTTTACATTGTTTAGCATTTTTGCATGATTAGTATCAAATTCCAGTCTGTAAATTTTCTATTTTGATCAGGCACAAGAGGTTGCTCTGATGATGCACAGAGTAATAGCAGTTCAGATTGCTAGATTGGAGTTACATTAGTTTACATCATCAGTATGCTGTTTAGTTCCTTACATATCTGCATATCTTACTAACCCTTTATGGTTTTTATGTGTGTTAAAGTTTGTAAAGCTTCCTTTGGATTAGTCTTAATTGTTGCTACCCTAAACATTTATTTCCCAGGGTGGGTGGTTGCATGCTGGAAGTGGTTCTCAACTGAGACATAGTTCTCTACTACTGGGACATGGTTCCCTACTAATAGAACGTGGTGCTTTACCTGGATTTCAGGTTTCTATGATGAATAAACTGGTCTTTTATTGCAGAACAAAGTGTAACATGCTATAAAGCATTCTGTTGCTAAGAAACATTTATTTTATTACGTGATTGCATATAAATGTATCTTACCATTAATTGCTTGTTAGAAGAATGAAATAAAATTAGTTCTGTAACCAGTAGGAAGAAATGTGATCTTTCAGTATCCAAAATATTCCAAAAAGTCTTTACAAACTTTAACTGTTGTTGATATAAAATGCTAACAGTATTTATATGCTACTGTTGTTGTAATGTAGTGCATAATTTGTTTTTTTACTGTTTGCTTAAACACTGCACGTATATTTCACACTGACTCTTAATTATATTTACATCAATTTCAGACAATAGTATTTGTCTATCTTTGTAAAATCTTTGTTATAAAATAAAGTTCATTCAAAGAATTATCGTATGTGACGTGTAATTGAATAGATATGTTTGATTTCTGATGGGTAAATGTTGCAAGAATGATTGGTAAAAGGCTACCACCGCCCCAGTAGTCACACTGTCAAGAATATAATGGATTCTTTCAGTGTTATATATGTCTAAATTTTGTGGAGAAAAAATTTGAAATGTATTTAAATTCTATGTGCAAGGTGTAAATGGCGGTAGGCGGATTTTGTATAACCTTTTGGAATTTTGATGATTAATATAATTCTCAACATCTTAATTATTATTTCTAATATTTTTGGGTTTGAGCACTACTGATGGGTCTTGTTAAAACAAAATGCACATTTGGCATAGTAAATTTTATAACCTTGGTATTTCTGGTGGTATTGCATATGCATCAATGGTACTTATATATTTAAAAATTGATCACTTATACATAAAATGCATTTGTAAGGTCAGGAAGTTATATAATAGCAGATTACCAGTGATGCCTTTCCTTTGTACCTGATGCCGTACCTGATGATAAAACATTGTATTTGTTTTAAACTCTAAAATTGTCTTGGGTCAAAATAGTTTTGCAAAAATCAAACATTTTTAAGTTCACATAAAGACAGAATAAAAAATATTGTATATTTATTATTGAACTCAATAGAGTATTTTTATTGCTCATTTAGGAAACTTTGCTTGTAAGTCAATCTATGGTAAAAATCTATATCTCCTGTAAATTAATAGTGGATAATTACTGCACGAGATTGTGTGCCCGTAGTTGTAAAGTAATCTGATCTGATGTCATCTTTGACATAATTATACCCATGCTTGACGACAGTCGGGGGTAAATAGTGATCCTCGTGTCCATCTGTCCTTTCATCCATCCAAATTTGGTTTGATTTCAATAAAACTTAAGGGTATTATTACATATCAAATGGTTAAGAAGCCTGTGGTTGCTGGGGGAATTCCATCAAAGCTCAAGATCATCTGTCAACAAAAAGCGTTAAAAATATTTATAAAAAAACATTCTTTTTTAATTTGAGCAATGGCATCAGTGATCGCTATATCTACTTTTTCTAGTTTTATTATACTTTGCTTCAAAACTGGCAATGTACTGCTTTCTTTGGACGAAGAAAAAAGAGTTATATAAATTAAGGGATCTTTTTTTTTATAAATATTTAGAAACGGGTGTTGTTTTTGTAATGAACATATTTTTAAAAATAGGGAGGAAATAATATTTGGTTGTTTCTTGTCTTTTAAAAAAAATTACATTACAGATTCTGTTCATCTCCTTAATCTGTTCATCTTGGAGGATAGAGTCATAGATCTATGAAATCTTGTCCTGAAAGCACACAAAATGAATATTTATAAATCATAAATAAAAGGCTGGTTACACTTTTATTGTGTATATACTGTTTCAACAAAAATTTATTTATGTATTGACATAATAGGATAGAAATATTTTTATTAAATTTTTAAAGTGTTTAAGTCAAATGACAGCATTGAAATATTTTCCAATTTTGATAATTGTGAAACACTTGGATTTGAGTTTATATTTATAATAACGTGGGCAGATTTTTGTAATTCTGAACTTGTCGCCACTTAAACCTTTATTATGTGTTGTAGGCAGACCAGATATGTTATGCAGTTTTGTGTGTGTTTTCCTACGTAGCTGCAGGAATGGATAAAGAACAGCAACAAGAAAAACAAGTCTTAGCTCAGCAACAGAGAAAACAAACATAGCAACTCTAAAATCCTACTTTCACTTTGCTCAGAATTATCAACGATCTTTATTTAACTGTCAGCATGAATTGTGATCTTCAATAGATTTATTTATTTTGAAATGATAACTTATTTTTTTATTCTATTTAAATGCTATATTATTTATTTAATTGTTGAAAATTATATATAAATCTGGTTTGTTGATTAATATTAGTGATATTCTATTAGTAAGGAGTTTGATGATTAACTCTAATTACTGCTATTCCTGCCATTTTAATATCTAGTTGATTTTTTTAAATCTGTTTAGTTCATTTCTTAAATGCAAAATAATATATATTTAATCAGTTTAATGTATGTGACATAGATTTAACCATTATAATGCACTCTAGTTTTTTTTTATCTGCCAAAAAAGTATGTCAAAATGAGGTGGAAAAAAACCAAAGAAAATTTACCTGCTTGTTATGTTAAAAAGGTCAAAATAGCATTTAAATATTTTGAATTAAATTAATTCTATTTTATAACAGTAAATATTGAGACATGTATTTTTTATATCTATGTTTGTTTTCTCTGTTGTAAATGGTTGCTGATATCGATTAATTAACATGTTTGTAGATAACTGCATTGTAGTAAGTTAGAAGTAATTAGTCAATGTTATACACAAATCTGTTATATTGCTTTAGTGTTAAGGACTAAGGTTTTGTTGCCTTTTAGACTGTTAGTGACAATATGGCATAATGACTATTAAGGACTAGTCTAAAGCTTTGTTGCCTTTTAGACTGTAGTTACATTACGGCATTATGTCATCTTGTATTTAGGACATGCAGTAGATCATTTTATCTTAAATATGTCGAATTCTGTCGGATCTAACATATTTTTAATCTTTTTACTGTTACAAGTCTTGCTTGCTCATTTTGCAGATTAAAATTCAATATGTGGACAGTAAAAAAATAATCTTAACTTGTGTAAATTTAATTGTTATATTTCATCTTAAAATTACATTAAGCAAAATTCAATCAATCAACCTGTCTTAATATTACGTTCTGAAGTTTTATACAGATGTTTGTATGTCTAGGATATAATTTGGGGGGAATTATATTGTTTGTCCAGTTACACGATTACTGTAACATATATCTGGTAACTAGGAAATCCTATTGATTCATTTCAAGTTTTAATTATGTAAGATACTTCTGAACACTGAATTTATTGCATTCACAAGTTAAAATAATACATTGACTATCTTTTACTCATATCTTGAATTTCTAAATATGATATAGAAATTTGTACATTAGAGATGGATTTTAACTGTTGTATTTTGTACAAGTTTATCCTGTTGTTTTCTTCTGTGATGTGTATTTTATCATTATGTTTTTGTTTATTGTACAGTTGTGGTTGTCAAAAAAATGTAAATTTGTGTACCTCATTATTTTCCTTTGTTCATGAAGTATTTTAGCCGATTTCTACGGCACTGACTTGGTCAATTTAATGATGGCTAGTATTCATTTGTTAATTGATTATCAAAAAGTTAATATACAGAAAAGCAATGGTAATACAATAGTTGTTATAAATATAATTTATTGAAAAAAAATTTTTAATGTACATGTTGCATTTATTTACATACTTTAATACAGTTATTGATTATTTTTGTTTAATATAGATTCTTGAAATCCAAATATATAAGAAATCCATGACTGTTTTCTTTAGTTATTTTGTTTAATTTCTAAGACATAACTGAATCTCCATTTTTATTTATTCTTTTGATTACACAGTAAATATTTTGAAAATTTAAAGTCCCTCATTATTGAAACAATTTTGCTTTCAAATATTTAAGAATTTTTTTACGTCTTAGAGAATGCATACACCACTTTCATACTTATTTTTAATCTTTATCAAAGTTTGATTAGTTGAAGGAAAAAATTAATTAATATGGTTACTATATTCCAATATATTAGAATGTTTTTTATCAGAATTTCAGAATATTTATTTACCTTTTTTTGTGTACACAAATCAAATGTAAAATCCAAAACAGAAATTGTATGAAGAATCTTTAAATCCTTGGACATATTCTAGCATTGGGGGGATTGGGGATGGAGAAAAAGAGTTTCTGATTATTTTAATGTGTGGCTAACGCATTGCGTTATTGTTAAGTATTCCTATACAGCTTCATTATTTACGATTGTAAAATGTTTTCCATTATAATACATTTTCGGTATTTACTAACTACTTTTCTTAACACTGAAACATTAAAGGAGAGAAATGAAATGTTATCTAACATTGTTAAATCCTATGGAGTTATTATATTTCCTCTGTATATCGGTATACTAGTGCAATGTTTATATAGAAAGGCACGTTTTTATTTTACATTTGTTAAGCATCTCTGTGTAGAATTCACTGAATAAGTAATATTGATTTAGCTCTTTGTGATATAGAAATGTGTAAATAGGAAATGACGTGCAATAATAGACCTCATTAAATATTGAAAATGTTATATAAACAAACTTGTAATAAAGCCTGTTAGATACAAAGGAGTTTTCTTTAGTTTGTATATCGCATGAAATTGATGAAAATCCTTAAATACTGGATTAAGGTATATATCTTATATACTTAAGATTCTTTAAATAAACAAAAAAATGGGACATTTAATTTTATATCTATGACTTTTTCAATGAAGGATTTGCAATTTATCGTAGTGCAGAGCATATCAAGAATTTACAATTTATACCGGAATAAATAAGTAAAACCCATTTTAATATCTAGTGTCAGGAACATTTTATATTAAATACATCAGAATTTCTTTGAACAGGGAAGTGAATTTGTTTGTCTGAATGTTTAAACTGCCCAGATGATTTTTAACAACTAAAACGGATACCTTTGCTTAATACTAGACTGCTTCAGAAATATTACTTGCCCCTAATTAATAAGACAAAACACTATTATAGCTAGGGCATATCTAGCCCAAACTGAAGTGGATGCTAAATATTATGATATGAAATCAATTTTCGTGAACCTTTCCACCTCGTAAGTGGTGTTTTTAAGGCAGGACTATAGGGCTTGAGGTCTCGAGAAGCGCTGACATAATTACAATCAGATCCGTCCGATAAAAGACACGGCACTCACTACAAGGTCAAGTAATAGGCAGAGTCATAATAACGCAACCAACGACCAAATTTCTGGACCAACAGCTGCACCAAAAACAACAAGCCCCAGGAACATAAGATATAGGCGCACTCAGAACAACCCAATACGTTAAAGAAATGGGGAATATAGATCACTTAACCTACAACAGTGAAACTGTAAAAGACCAATGGAAATTCCAATAAATGGGAAACCAAACTGCAATCAAAATCAGCATTTTTTATGAACAGTCCGGGCCACCACCGTAATATGGCGGGAAACACCTCTATCATAAGAATAGGATCACTAAATATACAAAATATCAAAGGAAATTGTACATGACATTTTTTGTATCCAAGAACACTAGTTACATTCACTAGAAAAGAAAATTTTAAATGACTTTGATGAAAACTTCACTGGCGTTAGTAAATCTGTTGATGATGAAAACTCTACATTTGATTACAAGTCATAGCGAGGAAATGGAGGAGTTGCCATTCTATGGAAAAAAGACATTGAACAATCAATAAACATCATGCCAGATGGAAATAGTCGAATCCAAGCAATAACAATTGAGAGTATACCGATGCCCTGCTGTGCAATAAAGGTCTATATGCCATCAGACAAGAAAGACGGGGATGAAGAACATCCAACAGCTCAATGAAATTATCCAGAAGTATGAAAGCTCGCACCAAATTATCCTGTGCGGGAATATGAATGCATCATTAGATAGGGACAATAGAAGACGAGACTCCATTTTCAAACACTTCCAAACAGAGGCTGGGTTAAGGCTGCCCAATAACTATCCTGTAAAAATACTTTTAGGCATCATAATGGAAAATATACATCACAAATCGACTACTTCTTGATAAAAACCAACAAGGACACTACCTTCGAAGTACTTGTCCATGACTTTGACGCAATAAATACTTCAGATCATACCCTCATTCTGTTAAAGATTGGTATAGAAATTAAGGCAATTACAAGGAAATAGAGCAAAGTTATGACTAAACCCAGATTGGAAAAATGTAGTATAGATGTGTATAAACAAACCATATTAGAAGAATTGGACAAGGAGGATAAAAATCATCAATCCACAAATGATGGAGTACAACTCCTAGAAAAGGCCCTACATAAGGCTGGAGCTAACTCAATACCAAGATACAGGAAACTCAAATCAATAAAAGATGTAGGAAAGGGTATATGGAACAGCAAAATTAGTAAAAAATCAAAGGAATCGAAGGATGCATACTGGGCATACAAAAACAAAAAGAACTCTGGACAAAACTCGGATGTAGAAAGACAGATAGAAGAAAGAAAAGAGAATTGCGAAAGTGTCAAAGACAAGCTCACGCCTCGAAGAAAGATAAATTAATCGAGGAAATTACGAAAGCCTCAGCAAGCTATTCCAAAACTTTCAACAAACTTATAAGAAATCAACGCTCAAACAAGTCCGTAGTCACAGACCATCTACTCATAAACAACCAAGAATTCTCAGGAGAAGAAATAATGACGGCATGGAAAACACACTTTGAAAAGTTAGCAACTCCTACATTAAAGGAAAATTTTGAAGATGAAAGACAGGTTCTATGCCAAATAAAAAATCAGTTCATAAGTAAGACAGATGACTCGTTACCCATACCACCAATTAGTACCAGGGAAGTACTCAAAGCCATTGAAAAACTCAACACTTGAAAAGCTGCTGACAGTAATGGTATACAGGCAGAACACTACAGAAATGCCAAACATCAACTTGCTCCAACCATAAGAGACATCATAAACCAAATATTTAAAGAACTAGATGTTCCGGAAATCATGAAAAGTAGTATCTTAACGCCCATTTTGAAAAAGGCAAAGGATAAAACCATTCCAGGAAACTACCGGGGTATAGAGGTCACCAACACTTTCTCTAAAATCATAGAATCCATCTTGAAAGATCGCCTAAAAGAACAACTTAAGCCGACACAAAATCCACTTCAAAGAGGCTTCACAGAAAAATTATCAAGTAAGTTTACAGCATTTATTATGTGTGAAACCATAGCTATATACCGCAATTTCGGAAAAGACTTGGAAGTCCTGGCTTTAGACGCAGAGAAGGCATTCGACACCGTAAACCACGACATCCTATTAAATAAGCTTTATCATGACGGAAGTATAGGAGATATATGGACACTGATAATTAATATGTATAAGAACATGAACTTCAAGGTCAAATGGAAAGGCAAAGTAACCGAAGACATAACTATCAACCAAGGAATTCGTTAAGGAGCAAAACTCTCCACATTGCTATACACACGTTATAACAACACCATACTTAATAGCATAACAGCAAGCAACCTTGGAGCAAACATTGGAGACGTTAATGTAGCCTCACCTGCCTGTGCAGACGATATAGTCCTACTTGGGTCAGATACAGAAATGCAAGCCATGATCGACCTTGTACATTATAACACAAGAAGAGATCAAGTGGACTTAAATCCAGCCAAAACTGAAGTAATACACATGTCAAGAGCAAAAATTAGAAATGAAACGGATTACTATCTAGAAGGACAGGAAATCAGGAAGGTCCAAACCATCAAACACCTTGGAATAACTCATCAAGAAAATAACAAAGTCAACATTGATGAGAGAGCAAAACTTGGGCGAAAAACAATATATGCTCTACTTGGATCAGGACTCCACGCAAGATCAGGACTATCGCCCGTGGTACAACTTAAGATATGGAACATCTATGCAGTCCCAAGATTCATGTACGGTATAGAAGTCCAAAAACCAACACAATCCGACTTAAATAAACTAGAACAAATGCAAAGATCTATGCTCAAACACTTTCAATGTCTACCAGACCGTACGGCATCAATAGCAGTCTACACCCTCATAGTAGCTGAACCTATAGAAGCTACATACGACAAACTATGCATGAACCTTCTCTTAGGAATAGCAAGGCTAGACACATACGTAGAAAAGCAAATAATCTTATGGGAAATTAACAGCGAGGAACAAGATAACCTCTTCATCAACACGGTTACTCGGGTGTTAAAGAAATATAACTTATCAAACCCATATGAGATCTTACAAAACCCACCCAAGAAAAACGATTGGAAAACAACAGTCAAGAAAGCAATCAATCAATATTGGTATGAAAAGTTCCGTCAAGAGAAAATATCTAAATCATCACTCTGTCTTCTTAAAATTCAACAGGAACCCATTGGTACCCCACACAATATATGGAAAGTGACAAAAGATCGTAAACACGAGATACAGATGGCAGAAGTAAAAGCCAGGCTCGTAACAGACACTTACATGCTAGTTCATTCGTCACTCATCAGGAGGAACATTAATCATGCTGAGAACATTTTTTATATGTGAAATGACTTTTAAAAACGTTATATATGTGTTTTAACTATAAACATTTTTATTGTTTTAAACGACCATACAACTAATAACTTTTTAGATCAACAAACCACGACTCCCTCATGACTACTGTTTTTAACTTCTATTCAATTAAATGACGACAAAATTGATTGGCTATTAGATGTTAATACTTTTAACTTTTAACAATTTGGATGGAACTACCTTTTAATGTGTGTGCGCAAAGCAAAAATAACTTTTATCCGCTATCTGGAGTGCTCCGACAAACGGAGGAATCTACCTGAGAAACAGAAACAGAATTAACGCCAATTCTTGCATTCCGATGGTTTCCTGGCACTAAAACTCCGTTAGGAAAAAACTGGTTTCGAACAACAATTATACTTTGGCACCACAATGTTTAAGCAGCTGCGTTTTGCGTCGGGGTTGCTACGGCCGCAGTTTAAGCACTGATTTGATGATTGTTTACCTAATGGAAGAATTTTCTTTTTAGCTCATCTGACCCAAAGGGTCAATGTGAGTTATTCTCATCAATTGGCGTCCGTCGTCGTCGTCGTCGGCCGTAAACCTTTCACATTTCAATCTTCTCCAAAACTACTTGTCCAATTGGAAGCAACTTATCAGGAATGTTCATTGGGTGGTTCTTAACAAAGTTTGAGTTTTTGGTACTGATCAAATATGAACATGGCTACCAGGGCCATTAATGCGTTCTGATTGGCTGAGTTTATAAAAATCTCGTAAAACGCTCGGCAGATTGATTTGAAATATTGCAAAAAGTACCTTAGATGGTCCTCTACAAAATTTGAGATTTTTGTGCTGATCCAAAATCCAAGATGCTCGCCATCGCAGGACATAGTTTAACATAGGACCTTATGGGGAAAAACATAAAAACAACTTTTTCTCGGAAACTTTCTGCACTATGAAGCCAAATTATGAAGAAATAAAGTTGGATAGTTATCTTATTGTTTTGAGTTTTTTTTCAAGCAATTGCAAATTCAACTTGGCTTACAGGGCTACTAATCGGTTATGATTGGCTGAAATTTCAAAAATCTTTTTACAACCCGCATGGCAGATTAATTTGAAATATTGCATAATGTACCTTAAATGGTCCTCTATACAGTTTGTGTGACCAATCAAAATTTAAGATGGTCTCCACCGTGGAACACAAGCTTAATATCATAACACCACAATTAAACCAATAATGCAGAAGTGAATCTTGTTAAGTAATCTAATTATTTTCAGTTTTTCGAGCTGATAGGAAGTTCAACATGGCTGCCAGAGCTGCAGATGCGTTCTGATTGGATGAAATTTTAAAATTATTTTCCTCACAAACCGCCTTGCAGAACGATATGTGATAGTGTATGGTTCTCTACTAATTTTGAGTTCTTTTTGTTTATTTTTCTTCCACAATACAAGATTGCTGACACCATTGAACATCACAACTCTATCTTGTGGAAAAAACATTAAACGGATTCTTCTCAGAAACTGTCATACAAATTGCTGCTGTTTTCATGGCAACATTAATAGAAACAGCATCTTCACGTTAAATCTTTAGCATTAATTAAAAAATTTGCGAGTAAAGTCATGTCTCTTAAAGTTTTTTTTGTAAGTCAGGTGAGCGATACAGGCTCTCAAAAGCCTCTAGTTTTATGTTATCTTGTTTTAAAGACTAAATTTATTGTTCTTGAGACTCATTTCGCTTACCTGACCCACAGATATTCTCAGCCCTCCATCCGTCGTTGCCTTCAGTAATTTAACAAATTTTGTTATCTTTGATGTTCAGTAGGTTGACCTTGAAAATGAAATTTGTTTTGTTGCTACTTATTCATTGTTCTGCACATAAATCAATAATAAAAGACAATACGTATACATACATGCAACACTCATTAGCAACATACACATATACACCTTGATAAACAGGTATAAGATATGCGGGTGCATACGCCTTTTTCAAAACAGTGACATGACTTACCATTCCAAGAATTTATCAGATTTTTAAATTGTGAAAAAGAAGTTTTCTTGAGAAATTCTATTCTGTCAAACTTTTACATGAGCTTATTACCCTTGGTTTATTTGTTGTGATCTGGTATCTTAAATTATATTAATTTCATTTTATTTTAAAAATATCTATTAATTATTTTAAAAGTTTTGAAGACAATTGATCTGATCCTTCCTTTTTTAATGAAGACATTTTTAAATGCGTAAAAGTGCATTAGTGTAAACTATATTTTATTGAATAAATGTACAGTCGCTGGATTTATATAAATCAGAATCAATAAAAATGGAACAGTACCATCATTTAAAGATCTTAAAAGGAATATTATACAGAAATGTTACCACCTACGATGAGGACTAACTGCCGCTTATTTTACCAGGAGTACATGTCAGAATATTATACAGAAGTGTTACCACCTACGATGAGGACTAACTGCAGCTTGTTTTACCAGGAGTACATGTCAGAATATTATACAGAAATGTTACCACCTACGATGAGGACTAACTGCAGCTTGTATTACCAGGAGTACATGTCAGAATATTATACAGAAATGTTACCACCTACGATGAGGATTAACTGCAGCTTGTATTACCAGGAGTACATGTCAGAATATTATACAGAAATGTTACCACCTACGATGAGGATTAACTGCAGCTTATATTACCAGGAGTACATGTCAGAATATTATACAGAAATGTTACCACCTACGATGAGGATTAACTGCAGCTTGTATTACCAGGAGTACATGTCCAGAATATTATACAGAAGTGTTACCACCTACGATGAGGACTAACTGCAGCTTGTATTACCAGGAGTACATGTCCAGAATATTATACAGAAGTGTTACCACCTACGATGAGGACTTACTGCAGCTTGTATTACCAGAAATACATGTCAGAATATTATACAGAAATGTTACCACCTACGATGAGGATTAACTGCAGCTTGTATTACCAGAAATACATGTCAGAATATTATACAGAAGTGTTACCACCTACGATGAGGACTAACTGCAGCTTGTATTACCAGAAATACATGTCAGAATATTATACAGAAGTGTTACCACCTACGATGAGGACTTACTGCAGCTTGTATTACCAGAAATACATGTCAGAATATTATACAGAAATGTTACCACCTACGATGAGGACTTACTGCAGCTTGTATTACCAGAAATACATGTCAGAATATTATACAGAAATGTTACCACCTACGATGAGGACTTACTGCAGCTTGTATTACCAGAAATACATGTCAGAATATTATACAGAAATGTTACCACCTACGATGAGGATTAACTGCAGCTTGTATTACCAGAAATACATGTCAGAATATTATACAGAAGTGTTACCACCTACGATGAGGACTAACTGCAGCTTGTATTACCAGAAATACATGTCAGAATATTATACAGAAATGTTACCACCTACGATGAGGATTAACTGCAGCTTGTATTACCAGAAATACATGTCAGAATATTATACAGAAGTGTTACCACCTACGATGAGGACTTACTGCAGCTTGTATTACCAGAAATACATGTCAGAATATTATACAGAAATGTTACCACCTACGATGAGGATTAACTGCAGCTTGTATTACCAGAAATACATGTCAGAATATTATACAGAAGTGTTACCACCTACGATGAGGACTAACTGCAGCTTGTATTACCAGAAATACATGTCAGAATATTATACAGAAATGTTACCACCTACGATGAGGACTAACTGCAGCTTGTATTACCAGAAATACATGTCAGAATATTATACAGAAATGTTACCACCTACGATGAGGACTAACTGCAGCTTGTATTACCAGAAATACATGTCAGAATATTATACAGAAGTGTTACCACCTACGATGAGGACTAACTGCAGCTTGTATTACCAGAAATACATGTCAGAAAATTATACAGAAATGTTACCACCTACGATGAGGACTAACTGCAGCTTGTATTACCAGAAATACATGTCAGAAAATTATACAGAAATGTTACCACCTACGATGAGGACTAACTGCAGCTTGTATTACCAGAAATACATGTCAGAATATTATACAGAAATGTTACCACCTACGATGAGGATTAACTGCAGCTTGTATTACCAGAAATACATGTCAGAAAATTATACAGAAATGTTACCACCTACGATGATGACTAACTGCAGCTTGTATTACCAGAAATACATGTCAGAATATTATACAGAAGTGTTACCACCTACGATGAGGACTAACTGCAGCTTGTATTACCAGGAGTGCATGTCAGAATATTATACAGAAGTGTTACCACCTACGATGAGGACTAACTGCAGCTTGTATTACCAGGAGTACATGTCAGAATATTATACAGAAATGTTACCACCTACGATGAGGACTAACTGCAGCTTGTTTTACCAGGAGTACATGTCCAGAATATTATACAGAAGTGTTACCACCTACGATGAGGACTAACTGCAGCTTGTATTACCAGAAATACATGTCAGAATATTATACAGAAATGTTACCACCTACGATGAGGACTAACTGCAGCTTGTATTACCAGAAGTACATGTCCAGAATATTATACAGAAGTGTTACCACCTACGATGAGGACTAACTGCAGCTTGTATTACCAGAAATACATGTCAGAATATTATACAGAAATGTTACCACCTACGATGAGGTCTAACTGCAGCTTGTATTACCAGGAGTACATGTCCAGAATATTATACAGAAATGTTACCACCTACGATGAGGACTAACTGCAGCTTGTATTACCAGGAGTACATGTCAGAATATTATACAGAAGTGTTACCACCTACGATGAGGACTAACTGCAGCTTGTATTACCAGGAGTACATGTCAGAATATTATACAGAAATGTTACCACCTACGATGAGGACTAACTGCAGCTTGTATTACCAGGAGTACATGTCAGAATATTATACAGAAGTGTTACCACCTACGATGAGGACTAACTGCAGCTTGTATTACCAGGAGTACATGTCAGAACAAAACTTAAGGCATATATGGGACACCCAGGTAACGATTTCTCGTTATCATTGAGGTTATTGGCCTTGAATTCCAAGAATGTCGAGCAATGGATACCTCATTGTGTAATTTGCATCAGAAGAAAACCTTCACCGAAGCAAAAGGCTCGATAGGTAAGTATTGAGACCACATCACCTTAACAACCAGTGGGTGTGTACTACTGTAGTTGAGAGCTTTAATAAAAGAAGGACATTAACTTGTCATATCCTGGTTATAACTGACCATTGCACCAGATTTGAACAAGCCATTACAACTAAGAATCAAAAAGCAAAACATCAGCTACGGCTTTGTACATCCATTTCATCGTTCATTAGAACACCGGAACGAATGCATTTATACTAATGAACCAACTTTGAGGCAATTATCATCAAAGAATTACATGTATGCAGTTTGACATTGATGACGCAGTCTCGCAAAACCAGTTCTCATTTCATATGTAATAGTATATTTGAAAAAATCAACCGGACACTGTTGGATATGTTGGAATCATTGAGATGGACAAGAAGAAGAACTGGAAGATTTAAGTGGCATCTTTATGTTTCTGGATTCAGTTATCATATTGCCTGTAAAAAGAATCACATAATTGTTGATTCCATAATACAGAATGTGTCGCTTGCATGATATGTGAGGGCAATGATTTATTTCGTTATATAAATAACATATAAAACCTATAGGCATATTTTACGACGTCTACACGTTAAGCTTTTAAAATATCAAATCTAGTGATATAATACCAGGTATTTTTTGGAATTAATTCCAATTCGCAAGACCTTCCTCAACCAGTATTCTGGAAGAAAAAGACTTTAAGTAGCTGTTTACGTCTATCATTTTAAGACCTCCCCTTTTCATACTCTCCTATCATAGCTTTTCTTTAGTTCAGTTTAAACTTATTTATTGTCAAACCTATACAAAAGGAATGGGCACAAGTTATAACAACTTACAGGGTCTTTTCCATACAATAATAATACACATAATGATAATCAAGATGACAGCAATTACTATTAAGTACACACATAATTAAGTTTAAACAAATAGTACAAGACGAAAAATACAAAAGAGCAAAAGAAGTCAGCATGGGTACATTTGAAGAAAAAAAAAGTTTAAAAATACACTGCTAATGTTTAATTATTCTGAAACGCTTTGTCTTTTTCATGTAGCTATGAACGTTTCGAAAAAGAACGTTCTGTTCATCGCTAAGCGTTTCGTTGCCAAAAAGAATATTTTCAATCGAAAAGGTTACAAATTGAATATTTCTCACGAGTTCCACACGAAAGTTTAGATATAACGGACATTCCAAAAAGTAATGAATTGCGTCCTCCAAAGGCCATCCACACAGACAACTTGAGTCATTGACTAAAGTAACTGTACAGATCAGCATTTTAAGAACTACATCTATGTCGCAGTTTTGTATGACTAATATTAATCTCTCGACAACCAATAAAATAATGACTAGGAACAGTACCATTGGTCTCCGATCTCAATCTTTGTTTAAATCCAATATTTGAATTAATAGATTTGACATCGGGGCTCATTGTGTTCCAACATCGTATAGTGGATGGAAAAAATGACCTAGAAAAAATTTCTACTACACCGTAGTGGGTAATACTGAAAGCGGTTTCTAAGATTATATCCTATATCTGAAGAGTACTCATTTAAACAATCTTGAAGATATTCAGGAGTTTTATGCCAATGTATTTTGTGCATTAAAGATAGTTTTCGCAGGTTTTTCCTGGACCTCGAGTTTTTCCAACCTGTCTCAAAGAGAAGAGATTCAGAACTAGCAAAACTCGGAAGACCGATAATTATTCTTGCCGCTTCTAACTGAAGCCTATCTATCTTATTCGCATCCTGTTCATTACAACCATCCCAAAGCTCACCTGCATATTCTAACAGCGGTACTATGTAAGCAAAATATATTTTACTCAGATTTTGTCTACTGAGTATATATTTGAACTTTCTCAAGACATTAATCTGTTTACTTGCATTGTTATAAATATTGCTGATGTGTGTTGACCACTTACAATCATATGAAAAGGTAATACCTAGGTGTTTATGAGAGCTTACATACTGGATAGGTCTATAGGTGCATTGTCATGATTAAACTTAAAAACCATATACTCAGTCTTTTGTGGGTTAAAATCAACCAACCATAAGTTAGCCCAGCGACTTGGAACTTGCAAGTCAGCTTTTAGGCGATGTTCTATGTCGATATGATTATTACAAGAATACATCAACGAACTATCATCAGCAAACAGTCTTACTAAACATTGTACATCATCCGCAATATCATTAATATATAACAAACAAAGAAGAGGTCCTAAAACAGAGCCTTGCGGCACCCCAGCTTTAAGATAGCCAAGTTCTGATTCTGAGTTTTTAATAATAACTTTTTGTTGTCTCTTATGCAAACAGTTTTAAATCCATTTCAGTAGTTTCCCTTCAAGTCCATATGACCTCAGCTTAGCTAAAAGACCTTCATGCCAAATGCGATCAAACGCTTTAGATATATCACAAAAGACTACAATATGTCTTATTACCGGTTTCCAATGCTCAACAGATTTTATGGTATATCTCAATCAACTGGTGGAAAGTCGAAAGTCCAGGCACAAAACCAGATTGATATTTATAAAGCAATTTATGATCTAAAATAAAATTATATATTTGCTTCGAGATAAGACGTTCGAAAACTTTGCCTACTCAGCTTAGCAAAGCAATCGGACGATAGTTACTGGCAAGAGATTTGTCTCCCTTTTTATAAAACGCAGAAACATTCGCTATCTTCCAAGCACTTGGATACTTTGAAAGATTGAGTGATACGTTAAAAATATATGCTTTTCTTTTAACCTTGTCATTCTTACCTTCCCAAATGAGGTCTTAACCTTGTCGTTCTATTTCCTTTCAGGGTGTCTTTTGGCTATTCCAGCTTAAAAATACCGATTCTGACTATTCTAAGATGCATAGAACAATAGATGTTATTATTATTATTATTATTATGTCATGTGTTGTTTTAGTATATAACCCTTGATTATTTGTTCATTATAGATATAGGGAAATTATAAATCACACAAATGGCATTATCTTACATAGCTAATAATTAAGAAATAATTCATGGATACCATACTTTATTGTCGTTTTAACATGGGTGGGCATTATATTCTTGAATATTTTGCCCCGAGCGATTGATCGGGGCAAAATATTCAAGAATATAATGCCTACCCATGTTAAAACGACAATAAAGTATGGTATCCATTAATTATTTCGATTCTGATTATGACAAATACCATAATCTGTACATTAAAGCGGCATATAAATGTACGCTAGTAAATGGCTGTTCCGCGTAACTCCAGTGTGTCATAATGTAGAGTGGTGGAAACATAATTTAATGGCTGGATGTTGAATCATGCTAATCGCAGAGTTCAGATTTAAAATAACAACTTTATTAACAGTAACGATGATTATGGTTTAAAAAAAAATGTAAAATAAAATTTAAACGACTGCAACCTTGCAGAAGTAACGCGCATGTGCGTACTAAAATTATTGGAGTTTTAACACGGCTTTGTTTACATGGCGAAAGCAGGACGTCATATTATAATAAAATTTCAGTACTGCATTGCATCATTTATCATTGCAAATGTGACAGAAAATGGTAAAGTAAGGTTGAAAATTGACACACACTAAAGACCAGGAATACAAAGAGACACGCGACATTACCTGCAATACAAACATTATTAGCCGAAATAATGGTAAATGCTGAATGCGCAGAAACAGTTACAGAGCAACTTTTTCTTTTAGCAGATAACACTAATGGTCGCATGCTTGTCTTTGAGTACACAATAGAATCTGCAGCAGACGACTTCTACTAAGATGTAAGGTAAACACTTTAGACATCGCTACAGAACCATTAGTTGACACACGTACAGTGTGCCGATGCCGCATAACACCATGAGTAGACATGTACAGTGTGCCATGCCGCAATACACCATGAGTTGACACGTGTACAGTGTGCCCTGCCGCGTCACACCTAGAATTGACACACGTACAGTGTGCCCTGCCGCGTCACACCTAGAATTGACACACGTACAGTGTGCCCTGCCGCGTCACACCTAGAATTGACACACGTACAGTGTGCCATGCCGCATAACATCTTTTGCACATTGGCTGAGGTGTCAAAATGACTTGACAGTGTTGTTACAATTCTGTATATACTCTATGTATGTTCTATGATTTTTTGCTTATTTTGTGGGGTACAATGTGTGTGCTTATTTTTGTGTACCGATGAAAATGTATATTATCATTTTTCTCTCTTTAATGTTTCTTTTTTTCAATTCCAACAGATTTAACCTGTAATTTATCAAAGATAATAAGGCAATTTCTTTCAGTATACACGAACATAATTCATGAAGTGATTCTACAGGTTTTACGTTGAGACAAGGCCAATATAGATACTTTTAGAATAAGAATATACCTGTCTTCAATATTTCACAAACACATCGCTGTAAAATTGCGCTGTACTTTATTTGCAATCTAAGGTATTTCGTAGTCTATTATTATGTATGACAATAAGACATAGAGGGTCGATAACATTTTTAGAAACACACATAGATGAAGGTTTAAGGGAAACGTGGAAAAAGATTCTAATTATTATTTTTGGTAGTCATGGTAGGGGCCGCAATTTTAATTGAACGGTCAATACATACGATGTCATAAGTAAGTAGTGCTGAAGAAGGTAGACTAGTTACACGTATGTTAAATGTACAAATAGATGATTCGATATTTTCATTAGCGTGCATATATGCTCCTAACTGTAAAGAAACAAAAAATTCTTTCTTCAAAAAGTTGATGTATTCTTAAAGGATACTGGTAAATTAACTGTTTTTATAAAGACAAAAAATATCACAGGCAATCAATCGTTTGTTCGACACATTCAGAAATAAAGGATTCAAATATAGGCAATCATAAAGCTGTCAAAGGCTACAAAGGACTTAAAATCAGAAATAAAAGAAGAAAAAAGGGGACTTGGGGATACTTTAGATACACACTTTGAAATTCAGTTCGTGAGACCTCAATTTAACGTTTTAATTAGAAGATCTGTAATTGCAAAAATCACGTGGGACACAATTTAGGCAGTTGAAAAAAAATCTATGAATAAATTAGACCCCGTTTACACTATGAAAAAAAATACATCGATCTTTTTTTAATCCATCTTAAAAAGACTGGTTTGTATTTACACACACTTGTGAAATAGCACGAAAGATCGATTGCAATCGATCTTTTTAAGTCCTATGCGTTTATACTGGCGTTAAATTTGACAACAAGAATCGCTTTAGCCGCCAATTTTTAGTTAAATGTTCTATTAATAGAATGCACATGGGTACTTAATACATGCCACGAGTTTAATGTATGCAGACATTTTGCTAAAATGAAGAGACAGATGTATCACCGGCCTTACTTGGTATCCAAATTATGAGTTTTTTGTTGATATATATTTCAAGAATTATGCAAATTTTGCCGCCAAACATGCGCAGTACATACGCATTTCTATAAATATGTTATCAGACTATTAAAGTACGATTCGTGCGTTTACACTGCAAGAAAGGTCGATTAAAAAAAGATCGATCTTTTTAAGTCTAGGTCTAAAGCAGGACTTTTTAAGTCCGGTTCTTTTTTAATCGATTCAAATAAAGATCGATCTTTATCGTTTACACTGACAAAAGATCGATCTTTTTTGCATCGATTCAAAAGATCTTTCCGTCTAGTGTAAACGGGGTCTTAGTTGACGAAAACGGAGATTTTGTTTCGGATCAACAGCACGTTTACATATGATCATCCTGATAATACGTTGTTAAAATATTTTTTGTGCTATTTAGTATTTTCTTCTGGTTTCATGAAGATATGAACCTTCGATGAAAAAAACAGATTTATTAACAGATTGCGATATTGCACGATAGACGTTTTGACTACAAGTGATATTGAACGGCTGATCCGGGTTTTTTGGATTTCGTTTGGATATCGATTGTTATTTAAACGTCAACCGTACAATATTATACAATTAATTACTTTGATATCGGTCGCTATCCGGATTTATCAGTCAGAAAAAAATGTATTATTCCCCGAGCCGCTAGCCTGAGGGCTGATAAATAATGATAATGACTGTATATCAAAGTATTTTTTTTTTATTTCATGAATAAAATCACCGTCTTCCTTGATAAAAAAAAACAGAGAATGCTACCACACAATTGTACTTTTCGATCTATTTTTTAAAGACAAGTAGGCAGATATTGGATTCCCCCTGACCACGGTGCAGCGGAACAAACTTTCAAAATTTTGATGCAATTGTTATTCTGTTTCGATTTATCGTGTCCCGAAAGTTGTTTACATACCAATCAAAAACACACAGAATTCTATTCATGTAATGAAATACAATATGGCTTAGTGCTTAAATGGAAGCTAAAATTACGAAATGTGATAATCTTGTATAATTGTTATCTAGTTTTTGTGTTTTATTGTCAAAAATCGTTACTCCTTGAAACGGAGTTTACCTAACATTTAACCCTTTGAGAATCGCATACCAACAGCTCAGCCACAAATAATACTTCTGATATTTTAGTGGCGATCAGAAACCGCAATGGTTGCTAGTGTGGAATATTAAAGATTGAACCATTAGGAAGCCTCTGTTTTAAATGCAAAATTATAAACAAAGTGCCACAGAACACGTTTTTCATTAGACCCTATGAGAAAAATATATTATAAAGATCTAAAATCACTCGAGCATTTTAAAACGAAATACAAGGAAAGACCGGGGAAAATGTAAAAGCAGCGGCGTAACAATATACAGTTAAATGAGTAATCCCATATCGGCAAGGGGTCTGGGGACCGCTTAAGGTCCCTGACAGGTCCAGGGCAGAGTCAAATAATATATGTAAGCCCGGGCTTTTGTGATATCATTATTGTTACGTTTAAAGGCTCTTAATATGAAGTCGTAAGGCAGGTCGGAGCACAATAAATAGGAATATGTGTATTAATGATCTAAGCAAATAATGTTCTGAAGCTCACAGCCTTATATTCAAATGTTGTGGAACAGAAAATATTGGTAAACGGGACAAAGGTCACTATTGTAAACAAAGATGGCGTACAGTAAACAAGAATCGATGGTTAAATTTTTAACTCAAACGCCAACAGGTGCAGGTACAAAAAGGTCTGAACCTTTCAGCCCAGATAATATTTCTCCATCTCTTCTCCAAGTTCAGAAACACGCAAGAATTCACGATATCCCTAGTACCCAAGACCCCAAAGAGAGCTCATATGGGTTAGGGTCTCCAGGCTTAGAGGATGACATCCATGATGAAACTGTCGTCAAATTGTCCCAAATTGTGTGTGCTACACTAAGTAGCCCTGATTTTGCGAGTAAACTATTGCCAATCATCACCGAGAAAGTGCTCGAGTACATTAAACCTAATATAGCAGACATAGTTGCAGAACAGGTTAAGCCACACATTGACAATTTAAAATATGTCCACGATACTATTGAGCTACAGAAAGAACAAATAACACAACAAAACCAAACAATTCAATCACTACAAGACAAATTAGACAAACTAGAGGTCAGACTTGAAGAGCAGGAGCAATATAGCAGGCGCACAAGTCTGCGATTTAACAATGTTAAGGTTCCGACTAATTCTAATGGTGATATAATCCAACCCCATTGACACAGACTCAATGATACTTAAAATTTGTTCAAAACAGCTTGGAGTGAAGCTAAACCTGACCGATATAGGTCGTTCACATCCTATAGGCAAAATGAATGATGGTAAAATATCTATTATTGTTCGATTCTTGACATATAGGCAACGTCAGATGGTTTTTAGCAATAAGAAAAAACTCAAAGGAAACACTGACAAACTGTACATTAGTGAAAATTTGACAAAACACAGATATGATATGCTACGTCGCCTTGGTACTCTTCGTTTCAATAATAAGATTCATTCTTATTGGACACATGATGGATCTATTCTTGTTAAGAAGACTGAAAATTCTGCCATCAAAGTCGTCAGAAATCTCCAAGATGTCGACAATCTAGCCCAATGACAATTACCAGAACTGAGTCAGCCTAGATCATTTAATCTTAAATTTGTAGTTGTATAAATATGTATTATAAAATCAATTGAAAATATCGCACGTAAAACTTCTAGTTCACATATATTTACAATAATAATACACGCGCTTTTGTTTACTAACAAAACCTGCTTTGAATTTCACTACCTGTTGTCAATTTCATTATTAGTTGTCAATTTCATTATTAGTTGTCAATTTCATTATTAGTGTCAATTACATTTATTTATCTCAAAGGCAAGGTTGAATTAAATTCTGTCTATTGTCATTCAAATTCTACCTAGAACTATTTGATCAATGTAAAGTTAAGTATTGTTTATTCCATATTGTCCTATTTGTGTTACAATACGAAATAATATGTTCACATCCTTCCTTTTTTATTGTTGTTGCACTTTCGTGCACATTACAACATTTTTTATTACTTTTCTCAAGCTGGATTTTTATTGCGATCATAATGTTGACATAAACTCAAGCATTTGCTATTGTTCCTATCAGATTGGTAGAACAGTATCTTATTTCGATGTAAATTTTACATTTGACAATGGGTAATGATGTAATAGCCCATAGAATTATTACCGGACTGTTCTACCGAAAAATATGCGGGCCGCTTTGCAGACGAATATTTCATACAATACACTTGAACCTGTATACGGTGTTGAGTAGCGCAATACTGTACTTAAATACCTTATTTAGAAATTCCAAAAAGCTGTTCAGACCAATGTTTACAAGTGCATTCGTTTGCTTATTTTTCATAAAATTTCATACTTTGTGGAGACATTGAGCTAAACCCGGGACCCGGCGTATCGCCTCTCCAAAACAATAACTCGTTATCTATTTTCTATTGTAATATAAGAAGTATAAGGAACAAGATCAACTACTTATGCGACGCATTCGCAGATTTCGACGTGTTATTTTTTACAGAAACTCATCTGAATAAAAACATACTAAACGATGATATATTCGTAGAAGGATTCGAACAACCAGTACGGCGTGATCGAAATGAAAAGGGGGGTGGAATTATAATGTACTACAAAAGTGGTATACATATAACCAGAAGGTCGGACTTGGAAAATAAAAACATTGAAAGTATGTGGTTTGAGTTGAAAACAAAAATTCAATCTATACTGATATCAATTATAGATCTGAAAAAACAGGCTCCTGTATACTTTTGGCAGATGTTTGAAGAGATGCTTCAAAGAGCATTAGACGAAAGCAACAATATTATTTGTCTTGGCGATTTGAATAAAGATTTTAGTAGAGATCTTCCCCACTCGATACGCGATATTTTTGAAATTAATGGCCTCCAAAATTGTATTACAAAACCTACCCGGTTTGATAGTCGAACAGGCTTATCGTCGCTATTAGACCCAATTTTCGTGACCGACTCGGTACGTGTAATTGAGTGTGATACTTTGCCGATAGACAGGGACATAAGCGACCATGACGGACCTATGTTTTCATCGACAGTGGTTACAAAAACGCAAAAACCTTCAAGCGGTCAATATGGGATTATAAGAACGGTGACTATTGACTTATGAAAAAGCGAATAAGCAAGCTTGACTGGCAGTTGCTGATAGAGTCAGAAAGCGATGTTAATATTGCGTGTGCAAAATTTACTGAAAATTTTTTAGATATAGCAAGGAATTGTATGTATCCCTACGAAGGAAGTTACCATACGTAGCAGCGACAAAGTCTGGTTTGACTCCGAGTTAAGAAGGGAGGTGCGCAAACGCGATCGTCTTCGCACAATATACTTACGTAAGAAAACCGAGTATTCCGACCATAAGTATAAAGCCCAGCGTAACAAAGTTAACAACTTAAAAAAACAAGCTCGTAAGCGTTTTTATGAAAGCATCAACGATAATCTTGATGAGTTGAAGTCTACTAATAGTAAACTATATTGGAAGACAATTAATATGCTTTTGAAGTCCGACAACTCTACAAATGAACTACCTCCCCTACGCGACCCATTGAATAATTTTAATCTCGTTTTTAACCCCGATGAAAAGTCCGCGGTTTTAAACAGGTACTTCTGTTCCGTTTCTTCAGTACGTGATGACAAAAAAGAGTTGCCAGCCTTTGTATCTAGGTGTGACGAAGGGATTCCACAAATTATTGTCACAGTTCAAGATGTCCTTGACTGTATGTGCAACCTTAATATCAATAAAGCCGTCGGTCCCGATAACATAAGTAACAGAATGTTACGATCTGTCAAGGAGGAGATTGCGATACCCTTAAGTATCCTTTTTAATAAATCTCTTAGGGATAATAAATATCCCGCTCAGTGGAAGGTCGCTGTTTGAAAAAATAATTTACAAGTACGTTTTCAATCATCTGCATAGTAATAACCTCCTTTATAAACTGCAGTCTGGTTTCATACCAGGATTTTCTACTACTCATCAATTAATTGAGTTGTCTCATCACATTTTACTCGATCTCGATAATAAGAAAGTAACTAGTGTAACATTTGCTGACATAAGTAAAGCATTCGACACCGTCTGGATTAGAGCACTACTTTACAAAATGGAAAAATATGGAATAATTGGTAATGTCCTATCCTGGTTTGAGAGCTATCTCACTTCCCGCAAACAAAGGGTGTTTACTCGAGACGGTCTCTCGCCGGTAGGTGATATAAAAGCAGGCGTGCCTCAGGGATCAGTGTTAGGTCCTTTACTGTTCCTAATATTTATTAATGATATTGTCGATGGAATGGACGGGCTAGGGCGGTTATTTGCAGACGACACCTCTATTGGACATACAGCTGATGACAGAGAATCCCTTCAGGTGATGGTAAATTCAGATTTGACTCGCCTGAAGGAATGGTCTGATAAGTGGCAAATGAGACTGAATCCTGACAAAACTGAGATAATGGTTTTTGATCTCCGTGGTGTCAGGAACAATCTCACTTTTTCATTCGACAATACGATTATTTACCCAGTGACTGAATATAAACACTTAGGTATAACTTTAAGCAGCGACTGCAGGTGGACGAAACACGTAAATATAATCATCAATTCAGCCTCAAAACAACTTAACGTACTAAGAAAGGACAACTGCGGGATTGTAAATTCGGATCGTCTTGAAAAAGTGCAACTAGAGGCGGCTCGGATAGTAACCGTCCTACCCGTATTTGTTCGCACAGAATACTTATATGCAGAAACAGGTTGGGAAAAATTAAAGACGAGACGCGAGGTAAAAAAGCTAAATCTTTTTTATAAAATAATGAATTCAAGAGCTCCCGAGTATCTCGAAGAGTTAGTTCCACCTTCAGCCGGAGCTGCTAATCTGTACAATCTACGTAGCAATCTAAATATACCGCTGCAAAAATGTAGAACAGCTACATTTTTTGGATCGTATTTCCCGGCCACAACCCGTCTGTGGAATTCTCTTGATCCGAATTCACGTCTATATCCGGACATCTCGACATTTAAATCTCAATTGCAAAACAAATTTTTCAATTCTAAAAAGATTCCTTCATACTTTTTGTATGGCGACAGACTAGTTAACATCCATCACGCTAGGCTAAGATATAACTGTAGCTCTCTTAATGCGGATTTATTTAGGGCTAATCTAATTTCCAGTCCCTCATGCTCATGTGGATATCAATATGAAAATGCAGAACACTACTTTTTTCACTGCACTAAATACAATGTACCCAGAGATGTATTGCTCAATAATTTACATTCAGTCGAACTAGAATTGAATGATCTTGATGTTAATGTCAATGTTCAACTTTTATTATCAGGATCTGAAAATTTATCACACGATATAAATGTTGTTGTTTTTTCACTTGTTCAACAATATATTAAGGCTACCCACCGTTTTTCGTAACACTAAAAGAGTACCAAAGACGCGGCTGTTCACGTATGTATTTGTTATGTCAACAAGTCAATAGCCAAATTGCTTGTCTTATTGTATCATTCAATTGCTAATATCGTGGTCGCATAATCCTTGCAAATCCTGCACGCACTTAAGCGTTCACCACTGAACAAATTGCCTTTATTTTTTTTACACCCAATCAATAAATAAACTATTCACTGTTATGTTGTGTATGTTTAAATATTATTGCATCACATTGTATCTATTTAAGTGACTTAATCATTATCAGTGTGGTGTCTACCGCTTCTTTTGTTATGCAAATTAACGGTCATGAACGCTAGTCTCTTTCACTGATATTTTTGTCTGTCTTTATTGCACTTCTAAGAGCACAATTTGTGTATATAATAACTTTGTGTATATATAATGTTCTTCAGTTATGTTATTATTGTTGCATTAATGGAGAAGACAATTCTAAGTTCTGGTAACTTGTGTCTAATCCAAATTGTTTTACTTGAACAATAAAATATGTTTAAACTATTGTTACGCCACTGAAAAGGTCTTGTTTCCGAGTTAATTTAGTATAAACATATTTTATTTGTAAATTGTACAAAATGGATTGGACACAAGTAAATGCATACTTAGGACGTCCTCTCCGCAATACAGAAATATACATTAAAGCATAACACAGGGTACAAGAACGAGCATTAAATAATATTTTGTGGTTAACTCATAGGTTTATAAGGGAAAAGTGCTGACTTATGTTGGTCTATCAAAGAAAACAATTAAGTTATATCAAATCGAGTTAATCGTTACGGGCTCTTAAAAGCGTCTTGTTTGGTGCATGTTTTGTCGGATAAGATCTTATAAACATGTAATAAAGCAAGTTCAACGAGCTCTTTGCACTGCCAGTTTGAAATATTTGTATTATTCTTAGTCTTATACGACAGTACATGTGAAAACTATTTATTGTTTTACTATTTACTATTTGCAGTTGTTTTCACATGCCTGCGTGTCTTAGTAAAGTAGTGATCCTTGGCATTGACTCTCGCTATGGTTATGTTCAAGAAATTTAAATTTACATAGAAAAACAGAACAAATGTTTCAATTAAACTTGTCATACAACTGACAATATGAATACTTAAGAACTAGCCTATATAATTCAAATTTCTGTTATATATAGTAATTATGGTGAAAATATTTATTTTGCTCGTTCGACCTTCAACTTTCAGTTTAAATGCTCTCTTTTTCAGTCGTTGGTTGTAGCTTTATTAATACTAGTGTTTACATCCGCTGAATGTCGACCGATAGTTCCAGAACTAAATTATATGTAAACTTTTAAATCTGAGCTATATACGAATAAAAATTAATTAAATTGGTCCTGTTAATTCGATGGTCGGTTAAAATGTGGAAGTGTGGGTGACCACTTACTTACATAATTACAAACATCCGATATTCTTATCTCTCTGTACACACGTTGTAACACGTGGTCCTATGGCATCTATGGTTGTATAATGCATTATATAAAAGAGCCCTCTTTGGTGGCTGTCAAGAGAAACATTATCTTCAACAATTGCTGTGACAGAATATTCAGTAATGAGGTGTCTCGTTTTCTTTTGTTTAACTCAAATGTCATATGGATTTATATTCAACCTTAACCAGGGCGGATCATCGACTGTCGCTGCAAAATCAGGTATAGTAAACAAAACAAAAAATCAAAAAACGGTTTCAGGAAGTCACGGTTGAAACCTCAATGCATCAACCGAGGTTTCATTCATACTGACGGTTAGGTCCTCGGTGTCTGAATAGTTTGCCATTATCACCAGCGTGTCAAGGTGATGTTGGAAGTTCGCGTTGCGACTTTGTGCAAGGTGTGCTCGATCAATCTTAATTATCCAATATACATTTGATTGTGCCAGTTTTCCTACCGCAGGTCGGGGGTTCTCTCCGGGTACTCCGGCTTCCTCCCCCAATAAAAACTGGACGCCATGAAATAGCTGAAAAATTGCTGAAAGTGGCGTTAAAACACCATTCAAACAAACAAACAAAACAATACATTTGATTGATTTGCTCATTATGGAGCTTTTTGGAATATATTATTTTTATATTGTTTTGAACGAATTTTAAAGTTAACAATTTGGACCCGCATATATCATGAAATAACCTACATTTATATATAAATTAAAACTAAAGGTCAAGATTATTGGTACGTACAGAAAGCTTCAATAAACATCTAGAGTTAAGTTCTTTTTTAATTATTTATAAAAAAATAAAGTCCGATTTTTAAAAATCTTTTGCTTAAAATATTATAAAATCTTGCATGATGTATGTTAAGATTAGTCTTGTTCTCTTGCACGGTTTGTCGTTTTGTTTGTATTTGATTATGTTTTATATTTCTACTGATTCCCTTTATGATTATTTTATCAGATGTCAGTCAACGGTGCATAGAATGGGCAAATAATGGAACCTGTGATTTTTACGACTGTTTTGAACAAAGATTCCCATGTGGGAGCTCAGGATATGCAATTGGGTACGGTGGAAAATACTGCAAAAAATTTCAAGAGCCACAATTTAGGAGCCTTTTTAATTCACAGGTAATACTTTATACATGAATAAAAAGCATATTAAAGAAACAAGATAAGAGTAAGCATAGAAGTGGTTATTGGAGGTTCGACTAGGTTTGTCATTATCATTAACATACTTTGTTTCCATGTAGAGGCAACACACTTTCTAGTGGTGTTAATAATAATGCCAAGTTTCCGGAACTCCAGGGTTTTATTAATTGTAGACCTTAATTAATTTATTTTCTGATATATGAACAGGGCAGGCCGAATTATACGAGGTTTTTTACATTCACTTTTAATGTACATTCAAAGCAGTAAAACAATACATTCCAAATGTTGAAATGTTGTACATCTGTTTAACTTTCTTCAATAGGGTCAGTTGTTCTTGGATAAAATGTCAAAATGTGAAATGAACGCTGTACTTCCGTTCTATGAGCAACCATCAATAGTTTGTTCAACAGAATACGACCAAGTATTCAAACATCAGGTTTGTTGTTTTATTATAAGATGATAATTATTAGAATACATAAAAAGTAGACGGATTGTAAATAGTGTGTGCCTTTCTGATATAAGCGTCGTACAGATTAACAATGTAGGGCCGTAGCTTAAATATAGTTTTCTCCTTACAAGAAACGCAGTATTATGTTAGAGTATATTTTACACCCCCAAAGACTTCCAGCTAGAAATGATATCAGTAAACACAAGAGCATTCGAACATAAGCACTTTAACACGACAAGCAGCACTTTAGTTCATAAAAGTGATTTCAAATCAGACCATGAATTCACGACGAGTTTTTATAATATAGCGTTCTTATCATTGTCCCCAGTATTTCAATTTGCTCTTCATATGATCTACTATTTAATTCTATTATTGTACCTACATTTACTTCCTTTCTTTCCCCAGGAGGACTGTTATATCCAAAGTGGTTACTGTGATGTTGTCTTGGATAACTTTGACGGCTTTCTTAAAACATTTGATAAGTCTGATTTTCTTAATTTTAAGTGAGTATATTTAAAATGATCAGCAACACATCTCCATCATGTTTGTACATTGTACATGTATCACTTAGAATTCCTGTAAAGGTACATTATGCCAGGTTTAAGATACCATTAAATAAAACATTATTATGTACAACATTAGGATCGACATTTTACAAATGCTGGCGAAAAAATTACGAATCGCCATCTCATTTTGACTCCTTACATGCAATGGCGACAACTCCATTCCCGAAGTTAACGTTTTCATTAGACAGCGCTAGACAATACCCGACTGCGCTAGACAAATAGATAGCAAAGAAACGTTAGTCTTAGCAGTGTGACTACAATACCATTAAAGAAAATACTAATAATACAGTGAATACCTACAACTCGATAAAAACTAGTAGGAAATTTTGTTAGAATTTTTGGTTTTTCTCATTTTCATGCACCAAATATAAAAAATGTAAAATATAATTATAGTGGTTTCGATAGCCGAGCCGTCTAAATAGTTCCAGGTAACCATCTTTTAAATCTGTTATTGATTGTCGATGTCAACACTGGTGATTTCGATGATGCAAGATCGACACCAGTCTTAAATTGACCAGGATTGCATAGTTTGCTGTCGAATGTCAGAAATTCTAACCGGGTACTCCAATTTCCTGCCATATATCTGAAAAGCAAGGTTAATCCACATTAAAGCAATCAATTAATTTATTTAATTATTTGATATAATAATAAACAAATTAATGACAATATTTCAGACTGATAAACCAAGTGCTAAACGCTGCCAAAAGATGTAACGTGGACATATCACAAGCCATTATATCCAGATATTTGGGCAAATAGAACTATTCTTAAAAAAAACCACGAACAAAAAGAGCTTAAGCTATGAATTTTCATTAAAATAAAGACTAAAGACATTTTAGTAGTTTTATTTTTTTTTGATGTTAGAGTTAGTTCCCTTGGATAGACCAGCTGTAATACTCATTAGAATATTTCTAAGTTGTAGCAATAAGTATTTAATATATGGTCCTCTATAAATTATACTATTATAAGTTGCTAAAGCTTAAGATATTTCAGATGGCATATAAACAAGTCTGTGTTGCTTAATTTGATTGGAGCATGCACGTTCAAGTATTATACTTATGTTGTGATCTCAGCGGGAGAGACAGGTTTGTAAACATCATCACATGCCTTCTGGTTGGAAGAGGCACGTTCTTCAACTTCTATACCTAGGCAAACGTCATCTGTGTGGGAGAGACACGTTCTTCGACATCTAATCAGTCATAAAAATATCAACTAATGCATGTAGGAGAGACACGTTCGTCGACATCTAATCAGTCATAAAAATACCTCAACTAATGCATGTAGGAGAGACACGTTCGTCGACATCTAATCAGTCATAAAAATATGAGTGCTAATTATATTTTCCCGTCTTGAACTCTCGCAGGTGTTATTGATCCAATATTTCTCACTTGTGGTATAGAAATACCCCCCGACTTTCTGTTGGTGAGATTCCTCTGTCTCACTCGGTGAGATTAATAGGTTTCACAATGAGTGTGAATAGTATATCTCGAAAGATAAAATTTCAACAAAAATAAACGAGCATATAGCGAGTATATTATTTCGTTGAAATTAAAAAAAAAAGATATGATATCAATGCATTTAGAATTCTCACGATTTGTAAAACATATTTTTCTTATAATGACTTAAAAAAAATAGTTAAATATGGATGGCCTAATTTTGTAGCGCGGAAACGGAGCATCATTGAATCGCGAAATAATGTGCAAGATGTACTTCCAAGCAATAACGGTGTAGCTAGTAGTACATCTTATAAATTGTAAATAGCATAATTAAACGACATTGTTTATACAATATATTAGAAATCTGTTCATAAGCTGATTTTCACCATAAACGCTCATCCACTTTCAGGAAGTGACGTCACAGTGTATTTTTCATATTACATCGTTGCCCAGTCTCCACGCTCAGCACTCTGGGTTTCCTTCCTCAACCACAAGTTACGTTTTCTGCGCATAAGGATATGCTCTTATAAAGTACAATCATAAGAGAATTTCTTAAATTGGCTTTCCACGAGTGATTTGATACTTTTTCTTACATTTGTGTGCATTTCTTCAGTATGTTGGCCGATAGTGTATACAAAACTGTGCTGTCAATGACGCCATTATAAACCTCACTAATAGGCTCTTCACATAGGATTTCGCAGATTAAAGGGTTCTGAAGTACGTTTCAGGGAGATACCGGTGATCTTCCAATAGTTTCTCCCATAAATGGCCGATTTATAGTACATATGACCTAGTACAATGATATTATGCGCACACATCTTGTGTCAAGCGTTCTTATATGATGTCGGAGACAACGGAGTCTTAAACGAGAGTCTATAGAATATCGCGATGTGAAAGTTATTGGTTTCAAGAAGAAGAAATAGGTACAGATTTACCGGGTCATCTGTACAAAAAATCTGCCATTTACGGAAAAGCGGGTGGTCTTTCACGAGTAATTGACATTTAATTATTTACGAGTGGAGCGCACAGGAACGTGCGAAAAGACACAATTTATGTTACTATAAGTGGGAGAACGCTCGAAACAAGAACGTAATACAATTTTAAACGATTTAATGTAACGATAACAAACTTTTTTAGACGTTTTGTACACAAGCGCAAACAGACGTGAGTTCATATGTACCAGATATCGACCATTTATAAAGATAAATCTCACACACAGGAAGTCATGATATTTTTATATATCTCGGCAAAAACGCAAGGGCACAGATATGGAACCCAAGGGTCTGCTGAGGACAAACAGATATTTTTGCTCGCGGTATTGAGAATTTCTCGATTTACATTTCTACAAGTGATTCCGTGTAAGTTCGCCCTAACAACACATGAAACATACTAATATAACAAATGCCAATAAATTTATGCTTTAACTTTATATTATATTACAAGTAATCTCTTGAATCAATTCCTATGAGCGATTATTTTACAAATCAAATTTTACTCTTCTTTGGGGACCATAACACATGAAGTTAATATGTAACAGTAGCCAAAGTACCTGCTCCATGTATGTATGTGGTCTATTTAATGTAAGCGGATACCAAATTATTCGCATTAAATAGAAAAGGGAAATCTAAAATCACATAAACATTTTAAAAACTGTTTTAGAATATAAGTTTTTCTCATCTGGGAGTGTGTATAATGTTGATGTGATACATTAATCTGATTTGTTTCTATCATTAAGTCATATTGCACCTGCTAATAATTTTCTTGTTGTCGCCTTTTGATGCTTTTCATTGTGTTTAACTATTGTCATCTTCCTTGCAATAAAAAGCATTAGTTCGATGTTCACTCATTGGGTCGTATTTGTATCATACGTTTTTGAAACAGTGTTTATAAATATGATAGATCATCCAATATCCAATGCAGTTGATTATTTTCAGTATGCAAAGATTTTCAAACAGGATAATGGCTAGTTTGTAAAGTTGCCAGTAATGGTTCACTCTGGGCACCCCGGAAGTCGCTGTCAGCTAATGGTGGTTTTCTTTTCTTATGCCGGCAGTCAGTATCTAGCAGTTTCCCTCCTCGTATTCGGGCACTTGCACTTAAATTATTGGCATTCCATATGGGAATCCGACTGTCGGTTCGAAAGTCGTCCCCGTGGATATTCTAGCAGTCACTACCAGTAATTGTCATTTTCCTCCAAGTATTTAAGTCTATATCAGTCACAGTCTGTTATTGGTAGTTCGGTCCCTCTGTTTACTACGGCAGTCGCTATCAGTAACTGGTGATTCACTTTATGGTACAGTTGTTTCAGTAATTGGTTGTTCGATCCTTTTTGGTACTAAGGCACTCGATGTCAGCAACTGGTAGCTAGTCTGGCACTCGATGTCAGCAACTGTTGGCTAGTCTAGCATTCGCTGTCAGTAACTGGTGGTTCACTTTTGCATCTTCTGTAGTCGCACGCATTGGCTACTTACAGCAACAAAGGCTACATATATTGTATCATTTATCCTATTGAATGTAGATATGTTTGTTTTTATTGAATGTAGATATGTTTGTTTTTATTGAATGTAGATATGTTTGTTTGGACTTTGTAAATATTACATCACAATTTTTATATGTTTTACCAGACTTTATAGTATTGATTGTTTTCTTCATGGAACACGAATGCATAATGCAAGAAAATCTACGTTATCACACACTCATTAGACAAATTGATTC
The DNA here is from genome assembly GCA_944474755.1 of Limnoperna fortunei. Taxonomy (NCBI): domain Eukaryota; kingdom Metazoa; phylum Mollusca; class Bivalvia; order Mytilida; family Modiolidae; genus Limnoperna; species Limnoperna fortunei. The sequence continues at coordinate 32,509,194 of OX104120.1, read as the reverse complement.
TATTTCTATTTACAACACTGATTATTTTGTAATTCCAAAGCTTTGATCTACTTTATTCTTATCAAAGGCCGGTTCTACACGCGTTTGAATTATATTTTGTAAGTGGCTTATTTCCACATTGTAAAAACCGGACATGATACGGGATCGACGCAGGCAATCCGCTTATTTTAAGAATAGGATGATTCAACATTGTTGCTTGACTGTTTGTTAATTCATGAAAGCCGTACATTAGTACTGAATGTTCCTGGCCAGCTCAATAAAAAAGATTCATATGTACATTATGCATATAACGCAAACCATATTATCTTTTTCTTTATCGTATTGATTTTATAAGAAATCTCTTTAATGTGTATTGAGTAGCAGTTGTTTTTAATTTACGTTGGTAAAACTTTAAACCCCTTTTTGTTCATGGTAATGAGCAGATATTTTGCGTTCATTTATTGAATTATTCAATTAATTCGTACTAAATAATGAGTATGATGAATGAGAATCTTGTCAATGTGTTACAATGCAGACATGTGTTACGGAATTTTTGATAGTATGTCTTCATAATAGGATTGAGTCAACTTGTTCTCTTTAGAAGCCCCTTTTAATCTGAAGTCTGCTTTATACAAATAAAAGTCGAAAAGTCAACCTTTGGAGAATTTGGCCACCAAATATCTATCAATAATCCGGAACTAGTTTAGAATTTGTTTTCTAATTGGTTATTCAAAAAGACTTGTAAATGAACATGATTCTAATATATTTTTATTATTTTTTCTTACGAATCCTAAATTTTAAGTCAAACGTTAGTATTTCAATGTTTCATTATTTTGACGGTAGAGACGTTGAATTTAATACACTTCAAGACCATTGATTTTTAGAATGTTTAGTATTTATACATGATTTACATTACTTCTGCAGCTTGACTTGCCGTACATACGAAGGCTAGATGTCAATCTAAGATTTTGTGCGTGGATTTGTCCGGTTTTTGGGTTTCAATATTCTCATTTTTATACCATATCACAATATATTTACTATACTAATTTTAAGTTATATTTTTTGTTATACAATTATTTGTTATTATTTTATTTTTTTAATTTTTGTTGTTTTAATTCACTTTGGTATGTTTGTAGGTTGTTCCGAATTTCTTTTTGTTTTTAAATCAAAACTAGAGAATATTTCTAATATAAAAGTAGAAAGTATAAATTATAGAAATTTTATTAGCACGAAAGACGATAGTAATTACAAATAAATATTGTTTTACAAATTTTGAATAATACAATTTGGGTCAATTGTCCAGCATTTGTCACACGGCAATGCCATTTTCCTGGTATAGGTCATAAGACAGTCAATGCCATTCAGTTTATAAAATTGTTATTTGCCAACAAAGATTTAAGAAATAATATATGGCTGCCCCAGTTTGTTGGCTTTATTAAATATGGCATTATTTTTATAAATATTTTGCCATCTAAAGGATGAGACAGATAAAGGAGGGGGGAAACATTTAACATAAAAACACTATTATGGCATTATTTCTGTTTCGTATGGTTGAACATATGAATACAAACTAGTTCGAACAGTGCAAACATTGCAAATTTCTAATACAATAGAAATACAGCTAGAAAATTGCTTAAACAACTTAACAACATATCATGAGTCAAACTGACTAAAATATGACATTGATAAATGTGATTATACACTACACAGTCAATCCCCATAGCTTTAGAACAAGGTATTACTAATATATAAGGTGTTAAGATGGTCTTAAGACAGCAACTCGCATCAAACGATGTACTAACACTTAAAGATAACGTTCTCCTGTATGTCTCAACATCATATAGTTAAAAGTTTTCAAGAAGCGTTGTTCTAAACAGATTGCTTGGTTAAAAAACTGTGCTGTGTCCCGGTAAAAAAAATCACTAAGTATGAAATGTGTGTTCTAGCACTAGAAAAAAGCAAGTATTGAAGGCATCATCATAAAGTTCACGTTTCGTCCATTATCAAGTCAATAGTACTGAATCGACGTTCGCTACATCATCTTGTCAAGGGTTCTAAATCCACCTTCGCACCATCATCATGTCAAGGATTGCATATTTACGTTCGCCCTATCATGATGTTCATGATGATGTAGCAATTGTGGACTCAGAGCACCTGACTTGCGAGGAAGTTTAAAAAAACTTGTTGATCTTCTTGAATATATCATCATTTACAATAAACACTTACCATTGTCGATCGATGTAAATACTGGTAGCTTTCGGTTTTATCAAGAAAACAAAACATTACTATACAATTAAATACAGTGTATTTTTTCTAAATAACGTAATGCCACTGAAAAGCTGTACATACAAAATATTAAAAACAAAAAGAAACCTCTTTCAAGAAGCTCCAAAGTACTCCACCAAAAGCAAACCGGACCATAATGAGGTAAAATTAATGATTAAATCCGACAAAATGCTAATATATCAGAAACAACACATCAGATGAGCTATTTGAGACAGTTTGTTAGACGACATAAGCAACCCAATGGACGTTTATTGTGTAGTTTGCCGATCCCTCACAATTGAATACCGACAACCAATTTCTATGTTTTGCTACCATCGCAGGGAAACTGATCGGTCTTGCCTGTTCGAAAGTTTACCAAGGACCAATGATATGTAGTGATTTATATTGTAAAACGAAATAGAGGAAAGCTTAACTTATAGATATTTTATTTGCAGAAAACACGATAGCAATTACAAATATTTTTTACAAATTTTGCAACAAACAATTTGTGTCATTTGTCCGCATTTGCCATAAGTCACTGCCATTTTCCTGGTATTGGTCACAAGACAATTCCCTTTTCCAGGATTTTCTCACTGCCATTTTGTTCGAAAAATTGTTAGTTGCTAACCATGATTTTAGTACACAGTTCAACGCTATCCATTCTTCAAACCAAGCCTTGTCAGTTTACAATAGAGCATCAAATAATTCATTGAAAGCATGACTTAGCACATCGCAAATTTCGTTTAAACCATTTTGTTGTGCATAACAAAATTCCGATTTGGCATGTATATCCAGTTTACAAAATTTCGCCCTATGATCTAAAAGAAACCTCACAAACTTAAATCTCTCTTCGTCTGTAGTGCCAAATGAAACTTTACGGCACACCAGTATTAAAGGTGTCGCACCAGTTTGATCTTTACAGTTTACTCCACACTGTCCTGCTATTAGAATTCTGGCCAGTTTGTATTTGTCTTCACATATTGTTTTAAACAACATCTGTTTATCTTCTGTATATCTTTTTCTTTTCTTTGATCTTTAATTTCCATTTGCAAAACCATTGAAGCTGAGTAATTTTTTGGATGAACATCATATCTGGCCCCACTGTGTAAAACTCGTAAAAATCTTAATGATGAAAGTGATTAAATACTACCAAAGTAACTATAAGTAACTCCAAAATAATACCAGTATATTTTGTTTGTTTAGATCAGGTATTGAGTAATGTTGCAGCTATATCAAACCTTCCAGTTAAATTGGGGAAGGAAGTAGTACAATGTGAACATACCTGACCTGGCAGAATCCAGTAACATATCACACTAACCGCAGTACAAAGGTAAGGTATTGTTGTGGCATCTGGCAGAATCCAGTAACATATCACACTAACCGCAGTACACAGGTAAGGTATTGTTGTGGCATCTGGCAGAATCCAGTAACATATCACACTAACCTCAGTACAAAGGTAAGGTATTGTTGTGGCATCTGGCAGAATCAAGTAACATATCACACTAACCGCAGTACAAAGGTAAGGTATTGTTGTGGCATCTGGCAGAATCCAGTAACATATCACACTAACCGCAGTACAAAGGTAAGGTATTGTTGTGGCATCTGGCAGAATCCAGTAACATATCACACTAACCGCAATACAAAGGTAAGGTATTGTATTGGCATCTGACAGAATCCAGTAACATATCACACTAACCGCAGTACACAGGTAAGGTATTGTTGTGGCATCTGGCAGAATCCAGTAACATATCACACTAACCGCAGTACAAAGGTAAGGTATTGTTGTGGCATCTGGCAGAATCCAGTAACATATCACACTAACCGCAGTACAAAGGTAAGGTATTGTTGTGGCATCTGGCAGAATCCAGTAACATATCACACTAACCGCAGTACAAAGGTAAGGTATTGTTGTGGTATCATGTGTTTATTCGTTACTCAAAGTCACATTCATTTTTTATCAGGGGTGAATCATATTGGAGCAACTTGAAATGTTTACATCACTCAGGTTGTATCAATCGATATTTTTCATATATTGACAAATTGTTTACACAATAACACCCGTAAAAGAGGACATTACAATAAATAAAGCGACTTCTATCTTTGCATACACATTTGAATCTAATTGTCATATTATTCATAAGACATAAAATCCTGCTAGTAATATGTAAAAAAAAACAAGTGAAAGCAAACACACGTAAGCACAAAAATGTATTTAGGCTAAATTTAGATCTTGTGTTCAGAAGTGAAATATTCTCTTTTATCTTCCAAGGTATAAAGGTTTGCTAATCATATTCATATTAACACACGGTTGGAAACTCAGTGTGGAAACTAAATGAACTGAATGTTCTTACCTAAGTTGTTTTTGAGGCACACACGTGACCAACACAAACACGTGTTTAAGCCACATTGGAAAAATAAATCTAATAAAATAGAGCAACTGACAACGTCCAGAAAAGCGATCCATGTTCATTGTTAGAAATTTTTTAACACCTTCTTAATTTAACGAACTTGTTAAGAACTATTATCAAAATACAAATAAAATTTGAAATAAATGGCCGTTAACATTTACTTAGCCATCATATGCTAGAAGAATAAAAGTCCGAAATATGTTATGGTGGGTTGATAAATACCGATGTCTATTCCCTTGATGAGTTTTATACGTCTCAATACATTGTCTGATATTAATTTAGAAACGTTTAGCATGAAAGACAAGTATGGCATTATTTCTGGGCTTTTCAATACAAACTCGTTCTAACAGTGCAAACAATGCAAATTCCTAATACAATAGAAATACAAGTTAGAAAATTCATCAGTGGTTTATATTGTCTAGAACATGACATTGATAAAGGTGAATATACAACACAACACACAATCCATTCTCAAAGTTGTAGAACAAGGTATATGTGAATAAACCACACACTACACGTATCAATTCCTCATTGTTGTAGAACAAGGTATCACTAATATATAAGGTGTTCACACATTGATACATGTAAATAAACCACACACCACAGGTATCAATGTCTCGTTGTTGTAGAACAAGGCATCACTAATATATAAGGTGTTCAGACATTGATACATGTAAATAAACCACACACCACAGGTATCAATGTCTCATTGTTGTAGAACAAGGCATCACTTAAAATATAAGGTGTTAAGATAAAAAAAATTTTTGATTTATTAAGACACAAATTGTGAAGTTGTTAGTTTAATAAAATCAATCACTTATAAAGAAAATTGTTGCATGCCATGTTTAGGGAGCAAATCGCGAGACATCTTATTAACGCGAGACATTGAAAGTAAATATTACCAGCGACAGCCATTGGTTGTGAATTTATACAGTACATATATCATTCGTTATTGTATGAGTATACCGAGAAACAAATCTTCGAAGAAGACTTATTGTAAGTAGCACATCACCTGACTGAGCAAGTAACCCATTAAGCAATGCATTACCTGATTGAAGAATTAGACTAATAAGTGACGCATTGTCTGATTGAGCAAATAAACTACAGTTGTTGATCTGTCAGCATAATGACTAAATAAACATGCGTTGTTTAATTGACCTACCCCATAAAACACCTCTGTAAAATTAATGTTGGCGTGATGTTATCACAATGTGGTTTACTTTGTTTGATGTTCAGACTACGACATTTTTAGTGGGAACAATGATGAAAAGCAGATTAATTTTGTGGCTGAATGACCTCGACTGAAATTAATTACAAACTATTGCTCCATAACATTGCATAATGGAATGGCATTTGATTGTGTAAAAAGATTACCAATGATATTTTCTTATCCGAACTGTTAAATTCTATGGAGGACAGTTGATATTTACACGGTGGTTACATGCATAATTCATTTGTCGGAGGCATGTTCAAGTCTACTTGGTTTATGTTGATAAAACTATTAGTTTTCTCCTGTGAGGTAGCTTAAGTGCAAACTTAGGATATAAATGAAAAAATCAATTTATACTTTTTATTTATTTCTAAGTAGTATATCGATATTAACGAATTATGTACAAATTTATTTTTCATATAGCATATCCCACACACCAACGACTGACTAAGCATAAACAGTATCTACTTAGCATAACTGTTTCCAGTTTTGTTTTTATCACTGACTTATGTTGTGTTTTGCAAATTAACAAAGGAAGGTTGTGATGATATTAACCAGTTCCACCGCTTAACATTGTGTTTATATTCTTGTTTTATAACACTATTTTCGCCACATTGTCTTTCTATTACGTTATTTTTGCTTCGTTAACATTTTATTATTTGTGTCCTGCTTTTGATTACTTTGACTGTAAAAGATTTTGTACTATTCTATTTATAATATATTTTACAACCGAAGCCAACAGATTTTACCTTTAAAAACACTCTAAATGCATGATGGCTTAATGTGTCTCTTTAAAAAGAATAACACCAAACAATTTAATCTACTTTATAAGAAAAACAAGTGATTCATGTTAACAAATGTCAATTCATTTTATTTTCACAGATAAAAATTGTGAAAAAGCAAATGGTTTATTAAATTTGATCGATTATAACGAAATTGTCGCATGCCGTGTTTAGGGAACAAATAACATGACTGCATCCTAACAACGCGCGACCTTGACAGTAAACGAGCCCACCAACAGTAGTTGGTTGTCAATTTATACATCTCAGACAACATATGTTTCTGTACGATTATACAGCAAGCCCAAGACACAAATCTTCTATGGAGATTGATTGTAAGGGCACATAACTTTACTGAGCAAGTAACCCACTAAGTAACGCATTACCTGATTGAGGAATTAGACTTATATGTATACGTAACGCATTACCTGATTGAGGAATTAGATTATTAAGTAACGCATTACCTGATTGAGGAATTAGACTTATATGTATACGTAACGCATTACCTGATTGAGGAATTAGATTATTAAGTAACGCATTACCTGATTGAGGAATTACACTAATAAGTAACAAATTACCTGATTCAGAAATTAGACTAATAAGTAACGCATTACCTGATTGAGGAATTGGACTAATAAGTAACGCATTACCTGATAGAGGAATAGACCAATCAGTAACACATTACCTGATTGAGGAATTAGATTATTAAGTAACGCATTACCTGATTGAGGAATTAGATTATTAAGTAACGCATTACCTGATTGAGGAAATACACTAATAAGTAACAAATTACCTGATTCAGAAATTAGACTAATAAGTAACGCATTACCTGATTGAGGAATTGGACTAATAAGTAACGCATTACCTGATTGAGGAATAGACCAATCAGTAACACATTACCTGATTGAGGAATTAGATTATTAAGTAACGCATTACCTGATTGAGGAATTAGATTATTAAGTAACGCATTACCTGATTGAGGAATTACACTAATAAGTAACAAATTACCTGATTCAGAAATTAGACTAATAAGTAACGCATTACCTGATTGAGGAATTGTACTAATAAGTAACGCATTACCTGATTGAGGAATAGACCAATCAGTAACACATTACCTGATTGAGGAATTACACTAATAGGTAACGCATTACCTGATTGAGGAATAGACCAATAAGTAACGCATTGCCTGACTGAGGAATTAGACTAATAAGTAATGCATTACCTGATTGCGGAATAACACTAATACATAATGCATTACTTGATTGAGAAATTAGACTAATAAGAAACGCATTACTTAATTGAGGAATAAGACCAATAAGTTACGCATTACCTGATTGAAATTAGATTAATAAGTAACGCATTACCTGATTGAGGAATTATACTAATAAGTAAAACATTGCCTGATTGAGGAGTTAGACTAATAAGTAATGCATTACATAAGTAACACATTACCTGATTGAGGAATTAGACTAATAAGTAACACATTACCTGATTGAGGAATTAGACTAATAAGTAAAGCATTACCTGATTGAGGAATTAGACTAATAAGTAACGCATTACATGATTGAGGAATAAGACTAATAAGTAACGCATTACCTAATTTAGGAATTACACTACTAAGTAACGCATTACCTGATTGAGAAATTAGTCTAATAAGTAACGAATTATCTGATTGAGGAATCAGACTAATAAGTAACGCATTACCTGATTGAGGAATTAGACTTATAAGTAACGCATTGCATGATTGAGGAATTAGACTAATAAGTAACAAATTACCTGATTGAGGAATAAGACTAATAAGTAACGCACTACCTGATTGAGGAATTAGACTAATAAGTAACGCATTACCTAATTTAGGAATTACACTACTAAGTAACGCATTACCTGATTGAGAAATTAGTCTAATAAGTAACGAATTATCTGATTGAGGAATCAGACTAATAAGTAACGCATTACCTGATTGAGGAATTAGACTTATAAGTAACGCATTGTATGATTGAGGAATTAGACTAATAAGTAACGCATTACCTAATTTAGGAATTACACTACTAAGTAACGCATTACCTGATTGAGAAATTAGTCTAATAAGTAACGAATTATCTGATTGAGGAATCAGACTAATAAGTAACGCATTACCTGATTGAGGAATTAGACTTATAAGTAACGCATTGCATGGTTGAGGAATTAGACTAATACGTAACAAATTACCTGATTCAGGAATTAGACTAATAAGTAAAGCACTACCTGATTGAGGAATTAAACTAATAAGTAACTCATTACCTGATTGAGGAATTAGACTTATAAGTAACGCACGACCCGATTGAGGAATTAGACTAATAAGTAACGCACTACCTGATTGAGGAATTAGACTAATAAGTAACTCATTACCTGATTGAGGAATTAGACTAATAAGTAACGCACTACCTGATTGAGGAATTAGACTAATAAGTAACGCATTACCTGATTGAGGAATTAGACTAAAATGTAACGCACTACCTGATTGAGGAATTAGACTGATAAGTAACGCATTGCCTGATTGGGCATATAAACTACAGTGATCAGTCAGCAACCGACCGAATAAAAAGGTGTTGTTTTGTTGACCTTTCCCGTAAAACACCTCTGTAAAATTGTGTAAATTAATGTTGGCGTGATGTTATTACCATGCGGTTTATTTTGTTTGATGTTCATACCAGGAATTTTTTCTGTGATTTATTACGTAAAGCAGATTAATTTTGTGGCTGATTGACTTCGACTGAAATTAATTACAAACTATTGCTCCATAACATTGCATAACAGAATGGCATTCGATTTGTAAAAAGATTGCCAATGATATTTTCTTGTCCGAACCGTTAAACTCTATAGAGGACAGTTTATATTTACACGGTGGTTACATTTGCATAATTCATTTGCCGGAGGCATGTTCAAGTCTAATTGGTTTGTTAAATATCGTGATGATTAAACTATTTTTTGCCCTATAAGATTGATTAAGTGCAAACTGAGAACTTGCAATTTTATATTTTCGTTATTTTTACCTAGGGAAAATTGAGACTATAAGAGACAATCTTAATGCGTTAACTAATAGTAGTCTTACACCAGACGTATTTAAAAGTGCTAATGTTGAATTATATGGAAATTGCTTACCAAGTTTTCGTCCAGTAACAACTGCTGAAATTCGGAAAATAATGGAAAAATCTACACCAGTCTTGTGAGCTGGACCCTTTACAGACTTTCTAACTGAAAGACTGCTTGGAATTTGTCCTATCAACTATAACCGAAATAGTCAACAAGTCACTGACGGAATCACGTGTTTTGACGGATTTTAAAAAAGCCGTGGTAAGACCATTACTAAAAAACCCGGGATGGGTCCAGATGTTTTAAAATCTATAGACTTGTGTCCAACCTACCGTTCCTATCAAAGGTATAAGAAAAAGCAGTTGCCAACCAAATTAGGGATCATCTTGTTAAACATAGAATGCACGATGATTTGCACTCAGCATATCGTGTGTATCATTCCACAGAAACAGCATTATTATGAGTACCACATGATATTGAATTAGCTCTTGATAACAATTCTTGTGTAGTATTAGTCATGTTAGACTACTCTGCTGCTTTCGACGTCATCGACCATACAATACTTCTGAAGCGACATGAATATTCATATGGAATAGCAGATAACGCCTTATCGTGGATTCAGTCTTACCTCAGTGATAGACGTCAAACAGTAGGCATTGGCGAAACCGAATCTACCCAAAAGATCCTCTCGTTTGGTGTTCCACAAGGTTCTGTTCTAGGGCCTAAGAAATACTGTATGTTTTCTAAGCTGATCGGTCAAATTTGCAAACGGCATAATATGAAATATCACTGCTAGGCCGATGATACACAAGGGTATTTAGTTATTTATCATATCGACAACTGGTTGAATATATCAGTTCGTATGGAAGCTTGCCTTACCGACATTAGTGAATGAATGAAATCTCACATGCTGAATCGTAACCAGGGTAAGACTGAACTCATCATCTTTGCATCTAAGCAACGTTCAAAAGATTTTGTCAACTACAGTATCAAATTTGATGGTTATATTGTTAATGATGCTACTGTGGTCAAGAACTTAGGAGTATATTTCGACAGTGCTTTAAATATGGAGAACCAGTGAGTTCCGTCTCTAAATCGTGTTTCAATCAAATTCGCAATATAGGACGAATAAGATCGTACATCACAGATGTTACTGTATGGTATAAATAACAACATCCTAGCGCGACTACAACCAGTGCAAAACACAGCTGCACGACTGATTACTCGAAAATGTAAACATGACCACATTACTCCTGTACTTGTTTCTTTACATTGGCTACCAGTGAAATACAGATGTCATTTCAAGATACTTTTGTACAGATTTAAAGCCGTACATAACCAAACGCCTGTCTACTTGAAAGACCTAGTCTGTGCATACCGTCCGCCCCGGACATTAAGGTCGCAATATTCACACCAACTAAAGACACCACATGTTCGAACTAAACGATATGGTGAACGCCGGTTTGACAAATCTTCTGCCACACTTTGGAACAATCTCCTTAAGGAAATTCGACGTGCCGAGTCTATTAACGTGTTTATTTGCTGTATATTGGACAGTTGATTTTACTTTAGCTTCGCAAACTAGGGTTTCGAACTTTAATTTTATATTAGTTATACGACGATAGATTTCGTTGAAGTTAATTTTTTTAGATTTTCTTTTTATCGTTCCTGTACATGCATTCGTTTTATTATTTTAATCGTTTTTCCCTTGCTCTTTTAAATTGATTTGTTAAATTGTTCCTAGAAGTTATTTTTAGAGTTTTCATCTAATATTTGATAAATTTTATATTAATAATTTATTTATTTATTATTATTATTTTTAAATAATCTATTACTTTTAAAATTAATGTATTTTTCTAATAATCTATCTCACCTCTGCAGACATATGTTAAATGTCAGTGAATATGTGAATGTAGTGTGTTTTACATGTTATCTATTTTAATGTTTTACCTGACCTTATTGTATATTAATTGTACAGCGCTTAGAGTAATATGCTTATAAGATTGGCGCTTTATAAATATTGTAAATAATAATAATAATAATAATTACACATCTGTAATCAGATATTAACGCGAAAATGATATTTTTCACAAATAGCGTATCCCACATCACCAACAACTTACTATGCATATGCAGTATCGCCTTAGTATAACTGTTTCCAGTTTTGCTCTTGTCACTGTCTTATGGATTTTTGCAAATTAACTGTACACAAATGGGGGTTTGGGATGATATTAGCCTGCTTATTATTGTTGTGAAAAATTGATTAATTTCGCTCCATTGTCTTTCCTTCAAGATATTTGTGCTTTGTGTCGTTAACATTTTTTTATGTGTATTCCTGCCTTTGATTATGTGTAGTACTACTCTATTTATAGTATATATTTTACAGTAGAAACAAATTTAGCATTCTTTACATGTGGCCGGAACCAATCACGATCTACCCAGTTGATTTTGTCGTCTGCATTCAATTTGCTTTAATATTTTGGTTTTATGAATATAATAGCGCCCTATTTGTTACTTTTTATCTTTGTTGTATAGTTTATACTAGTTTGTTCATGATTACTATTTCGGGTTTCGCAATACAGCGTAAGTTTTCCAAACATTTGTATAAATCTGTAGGAACGTTCTAACCGTTTAAAAAACCTTGTTGACAAAACTGACAAAATACCGAGCTGAAGTTGCTTTCGTGCAGTAGTTCTTTGATTGACTGCAGTTGAGTGACATTATGCTACAGCATATAGTCTGTATTACTTTGATTGACTGCAGTGGAGTGACACTACGCTGCAGCATATAGTCCGTAGTACTTTGATTGACTGTGGTGGAGTGACATTACGCTGCAGCCTATAGTCCGTAGTTCTTTGATTGACTGCAGTTGAGTGACATTATGCTACAGCATATAGTCTGTATAACTTTGATTGACTGCAGTGGAGTGACACTACGCTGCAGCATATAGTCCGTAGTACTTTGATTGACTGCAGCGGAGTGACACTACGCTGCAGCATATAGTCCGTTGTACTTTGATTGACTGCGGTGGAGTGACACTACGCTGCAGCCTATAGTCAGTAGTACTTTGTAATTAAACCAAAAAAAGTTTCATTTTCAGTATTCCCATCTTTCGGTTAGACATTTGCATCAGCAATGAATAGAAAGAAGGAAACTGTATCTACTGTCGATTACGAGGCTAATCTTGACGGTAGCAGAAATTTTCAGGGAAGGCCCTTTACAGTATTGATGGCATTACATATATCAGGTGCCGTCCCTCTAAATATCCACTGATTGGCAGAATTTGTATATGTCGCAAACACACTGTTATTTTCACACAAATTAATAGGGCTACTGGTTAACTGTCATACTGAACTGTACAGAAACTTGGCATAATTCCCTTGAAAACTTGCGAAGTTGCTGTAAACGTGCCAGGTGTATTATTAACTAATATTTTGAAAATGTGTATTTGTGTACTATTGTATTTCTGTATATTTAGGTATTTTGTCCTCTTGTACACCATTTGTGTCTGAGGTTAATCAATAAAGTTGTCTTGTCTTGATTAAATTGAAACCGTCTGAAAGATCGCGAGCTAGTCTCCCTTCAGTAAAATTTAGAGATAACAAAAGTAGATTAATCGTTTACTTCCAGATTTCCCTATGATGTCATGTCATTGAACCATTCAAGCAACTATTTGGATAGCATTTCTCCTAATGAGCTTGACATTAAAGACATAACAAACAGTTTGAAGTCTGCTTCGTATTTAGATCTGCATCTTGACACCAAATCTGCAAATTATACGACAAGGGAAACAACTTAAATGTTTCGTTCAGTGTTATAAAATTGCTTGGAGCAAGTTCCTGTTTTTTAGATGGTGGTAGTTGTGTTCTTGATGTTTTTGTTAGCTTTGCCTTTGTTTGTATTTGGTCTTTAGATTAAAATTTCTGATTGACATTACCGTAATAGTTATGTATTTATCACCGACAGTTTTAAAGACAGACCCGAAGCTAACTTCTACATTTCAATATTTTACACATTCTCAGACGACAGTATATATTTGATCAACCTTCGTGCAAGTAAGCTTTACCTGAAGCGTACAGTTTATTACACGTCAAGTCCCATCCATAATAACTGACAGAAGACAAACTCAGCCTTGTCGAGTGTTTTTTTGATGCAGGATTTGTTTCCGTTACATGACGTATACTGGTATATATATGACTAAACGTCAAATTTTCCTTTTAAAATATATATCATAACTGTAGTTCTATATTGACTATAAATTTACAATTGCCATTTAATGATGACTAGGCTTATACATGCTTAGGCCTAGATGAGCTCAAATTTAATCTGACTACACAGAAAAAAGAGACATGTTTAGAATGAATTATAAACCATTCGCTTTTTTATTTTATAATGATGTATTTGACCTTAATATTTATTATAAACGATTTATGAAACATTCATTAAAACAGCGATCATAAAAATTGTAAACTAGTAAACTTCGTCAACGCATCAACGGCACCATTGATATAAAGTGTACAATGCTGTTATAGAAATCAAAAATATTAAAAAACAATTAATAAATGTTGAAGAGTTTTATCTAAATGTTATGCCACATCCGGTTAATACCGTCCAAACCTACGGAATGGAAAAAAACATTTTCATGAGCTATACATTTAAACAATGACTATATCAGTAAATAGAATAATGATATTTCATGTCAGTATGGAAATGTGACTACTTGCCTGGTAATCACGCTCCAGACGTTGTCTAGAAACGCATTTGTTTAATTAACACAAAAACGCATCAAAAGTGCATTAATAGAATAAAAATCCAAAAGGGATTAAATTCATCAACAATTTATGTTATGAGTTGTAATTCTAATAGAATATTAACAGCAAACCTCTGCGATATTTTAATACTTACTGATTCATATCTGTGTTAAGTCCCTTGATACGTTACTTAGATAGATTGCCTTAGGAAACAGTCAGTACGTGTAATATTTATTATATTGTTACTAGACTTGTTCTATCACTAGGCTTGGTGTCAGTATTGCAAATAATTTATGACATTATTTTATAATTAAGCTAAATATATATCAATTTGGGCAAGGCTTACACATACTTTATTTAACCAGTAGCGAAGCCCAACTAAATTTCAATCTGGGTAAGGCTTAAACGTGTAGAAAACTACTATGTTTAACCGTTAGATAGCCCAACTAATTCTGTAAATTTATCTGATAGGAAAAGCCCCACTTATGTTAAACAATGAATCATTTGATTGTCACAAAAAGAAATGTGTAATGAATAGGGTCACATCTATCACGTATAATCGTACCCTCGCTTTTTCGTTGCTTAATCCGACAAATGACGACAGTAAAATTCGGCCTTAGTTGTTGTATGGGAGCTATAATTTGCAAAAAGGGCTGTACTTTCCCTATGCGGGACTAAAAAAAATATTTCCTTTTCTTTGACTTTTCAAAACTTGATAATGTTTGGCATATACGGACTACTTTAAAAATAAGTCTTATGGAATTTCTTGAAACACCTTAAACTAGTTCTCTATCTATCTAAATGAAAAAAACAAAGAGTAGTAACAAATATTGCTAAATCTGAAATAAAATCAATAACAACCAGAGCACCTCAAGGATCCGTCCTCGAGCGCTTACTATTTATTATCTATATAAACGACATTCCAGACAAGCTGACATCCCTTCGCAGACTTTTTGGAGAGGAGCGATACTTCGTTTAACTACTTTGATGAAGATCCAGAAACAATACAAATAATAATTGACC
Source organism: Limnoperna fortunei (assembly GCA_944474755.1). Taxonomy (NCBI): domain Eukaryota; kingdom Metazoa; phylum Mollusca; class Bivalvia; order Mytilida; family Modiolidae; genus Limnoperna; species Limnoperna fortunei. Next base: position 32,493,707 of record OX104120.1, on the reverse strand, counting down.
ACGATATACCGTAATTGCACTCGCAAAATGGTCCAACAATGGCTTATGTCATTCAATTCTAATAAAACTGAGATTATGTTATTTCAATCAAGCAGAATAGAATCTTGATGTTTTTTCCTTTAAAAACCAACTTAGCCTCAAAGTTGGATCAATTACAACTCGAGCTAGTAATTCAGTTTGAAAATGTATTTAAACGAAGACTCAGGCACAGCCGTGCAGCATAAGCAACGATTGCTACAAACGTAGATTAACATAAGTTTTCATTTTTTAACAATTTGTATTACACAATCATAATGCTACTATTTTGTATATAATATGGTGGAATGAATCTCTTGGTTGTTACAAATATATAATGTAGTTCGTCGCTTATAGCATTCATTCAGCATTTCGTACATATTCTACTATTTCTGCTTATTCTAAGATTACAAAGCCTACATTTTGTAATAAAAATTCTGTACTTTGGTTCAAGATGCAACAGATAAGGCTCTTAACATAAATTTGGTTTAAACAGAGAAGAAAACTTACCCTTTGAAAATAGACCAATTTCAGAACACCACTTTTGGATAAACTGATGTATCAAAGTTTGTTTGATTTGAGTTTAATCAAGTACAGTAAAGTCTACAGTAAGCATTTTTGTGAAAAACTAGAGAGAGAGAGAGAGAGAGAGAGAGAGAGAGATATTAAAAGGTCATCATATCCAATACAACAACAACAAAGATCGACTATGTACCTATGGCGTCAATATCGCAGGAAACTTTTTCCCTTGTGCACGGTTCTGGTTTTTATTTAATTTCTCTTTTCTTAATTATTGCTATAAGTGCGACTGTTTACGTTTATAACATAGATTTTTGACATTCATGCTTGTCGATTTAATCGTTTTTATGTATCTTTGCATCTAGAAGATATATTACATATTCAAATCGTGATTAAAATCTTGATGATATTTTACCTCGGAAATACGAAGGGAGAAACGAAATGAGTTCCCTTGTAATTCATTTCAACACGCGAGTTCTTCCGTGGATTATTCTAAATTTTGTAAAACAGAAACTCATGCACGCATGTCCAATTTAAATAACTTAAAAACAGAAAATATTAATGTAAATGTAAAGAAGTTATTTCATAACGTGCTTTTGTTAGTGAATACACATTTGATTATTAATGGTCGTTTTAAAGCCTTCACAATAAATACCATCAATACAGCTTAATGTGTAGTGATATTAATGATATTGGTGACAAACGAATAATCCCTAGCAACCAACCATACACTAACTTCCGGTCCATATAACCGCCTACAACCTCAGGGGCAGCAACTTCCAGGTAAAATCAGACATCGGGTAGAATTGTATTGTATGGTTGGTGTAGAGGTCAAACCAGTTATGATTATATAAACATATAAACACAAACTAAAGGTTAAATGATTGAATTCGACTTATTAAATTTATCGATCAATAATGGTAAGGTTTGTCTTCTTTAGCACATATTCTTTACAGCCGTGTTGGTGGATAATTTCATTAGTTTACAAAATGAAGTTCAGATTCATTCAACAATTTCTTCCAACAGATAATATCTAATTGTATACGAATAGATATTTTCAGAGAATCTTATTATAGTTTTCACACGCAAAAGTACAATAACTTTGAATAATTCATGACTTACACATGTGTCCGTCTGCTTAATCAAGGAATGAACAGATAGGGATAATACGGAAGTGACGCCTGCTTTATGTCTATTTCGTTTTTGATTCGTGACTATAAGTAACTTGTTGTGGCAACACAATCATTGTTTCATTTTATATTTCAGTTTAAATCAGACGATACGATAAATTTCATATACATTTCGCTTTGATTGCAAACTGAAATATTGTATAGAATTGTTCTAGCACCTGTGGTTACTATTAATATTAGATAACTGCATGCATGCTTTGAAGAAACATCAGAAAATGATATAGCGTTAGAAGGTCTGGAATTTTAACTTATAACGATAACTTTGTAGGCATACACAGTCTGCCATAACATGATTTTCTTTATCAAATACTAGTACCTATTTGGGCATACGACTCCACCAGCATAGGAACAGCTGATTCTTGTGTATATCAACATAATATGACACAAACAAATCTAGCATTACATGACTTAGGTTTATAGGTATACCGAACCTGGCATAATGTGACAAGGTTTTCTTACGTCATAGTTGCACATCGACGACGTAATGGCAGACTTCAACATGAGACAATACAAACAAACTATGACTTCGGATATTTCGGTAGGGTAATTAAATTTTTTGAGACTTGATACTACGAATAGATACACGTATTCAATAAAAAAAAACACTACCTGGCACTAATGAGCTTTTTACGTACTGACATTTATTTATTTATAATATTTGATTCAAATAGACACTTAATAAACGAAATTACCATCCATATGTTTTGTTTTCAGGGACATACTGGCTATCAAGGTAACGATTTTCTTTTATATTTCACTGAATTTTACTGCTTTAACCTTTCAAGACAATTATTTTCTAGAAAGATTTGATTGCTGTCAAACTAATTAAGACCTTCAGCTTATCTCTCAAATAGTCTTTTTAGAAAACCATAATACATATTTATTAAATTACAAACCTTACAAATAACAGCGCTGTCGGTCTCATGTTAGAGAATATTAGTGATTGATAAGTAGTTTTAAATTGTAATCCGTCATCACGTGACAGGAAATTTATCAGTGCTGTTATCATTAATTCTGATCTCAATAAATTGAAAAAAACAATCAAATTCCATTTAAAAGCTTAGGTTACAATTCCGAAATAAATAGTCAATCGACGGTAAAAATTAGTGAACCAAAACATTATGGACATCTTGTTCTTTTGGATTGATAATCGCTTTTAGATTTCTACATACTTGCAAAGGTATCGGTCTGTTGAGCCAACTGTCAATAGATTTGTAACATTTTTATCAATTTGGTGACGAGGCCTCGGCCACCGAGTGATTAAAGTAGTTCGTCTACTATTGATCACTTGGTCAGTCAACACTGAGATTGCGGGTTCGAGTCTCAGTGCGGGAAGGATGCTTTCGACTCCAATTGACAAGGATTGCTATTTTTCCTGTCAAAAGTCCGGGATTTTCTCTTGGTAATCCCGGCTTCCTCTCCCAATAAAAACTGGACGCCACGATACAGCTTTAAATTACTTAAAGTGGCTTTAAACACCATACAAACGAACAATCAATTCAGTGAAGAGGAACGACAATGAGTTGATCTATATACGGTGTTTGTCGTTCAATCGAACAGTACATAGTTTGTTTTTATTGTTGATAATTAAAAGTTACAATAAATTATATAGCTTTGTTTATGTTGTCAATCATTCTATAGATAACTTTTTAAGACCAACAACGCCTGACCACCTACGTACTACTGATGACGATGTACACCATTTTAGTACTAAGGATCGATCCTATATTTGATACAACAATCCTATTCTACTGTCTGTTTTTGATTTTAATGCATCAAATATTTGTATAGCACTGTATTTTTGATTAAGTATCATTATTAAGTAAAGTTAAATAGTTTCATGCAATAAATCGATTAATGTTACTTGTACGGTTTAATGCAAGCCATTAAAATTATAAATAATAATATCATATCGATATTAAATAGACCATGATGCATTTGGAAGGCAAACTGACGTCATCGTAAAACTTGAACGCATCTTTGCTTGGCACAAGAAGCCCAAAAAGTAGCATTTTCTACCATACTAAAATTATGTATTTATTACTAATAAAAAAAACCTTATATCGATTGATTGATTGATTGACTTGCGAAGGAGAAACGGAATAGACTGACTGGAAAAAATTATGACTGCCATCGGAAAATGTATACAGGTCTTGGATAAGGACGGACAATTAAACCTTTGTAAAGGCTTGTTGAACCTACTTTTTCGAAATCTAAAAAAGGGATCTTTAAAAATCCAAGGAGCGTGGAATTCTCCACACATTTTACTTGTCAGGTTTTCGTTTTAAAATCTTACGACCCCATCCTCTAATGAGTCTATCCCCCACCGGGGTAAGCGCTGGACGGTTTTTGGGGTAAAGCAACCGGAACCCTCCTATAGTCAGGTCTCACTTGGGCTAATGTTGAGCGGCAGCTTTGGTATACAAGTATTACTCGTCAGGCCTCACCTGAGCTAATGTTGAGCGGCAGCTTTAGTATACAAACATTACTCGTCAGGCCTAATCTAAGCTAATGTTGAGCGTTAGCTTAAGTATACAAATATTAATCGTCAGGCCTCATCTAAGCTAATGTTGAGCGGCAGCTTTAGTATACAAATATTACTCGTCAGGCCTCAGCTGAGCTAATGTTGAGCGGCAGCTTTTGTAAACAAACATTACGCGTTCGGCCTCATCTAAGCTAATGTTGAGCGGCAGCTTAAGTATACAAATATTACTCGTCAGGCCTCATCTGAGATAATGTTGAGCGACAGCTTTAGTATACAAACATTACTCGTCAGGCCTCACCTGAGCTAATGTGGAGCGGCAATTTTAGTATACAAATAATACTCGTCAGGCCTCACTTGAGTGGCAGCTTTAGTAAACAAACATTACTCGTCTGGCCGCACCTGAGCTTATGTTGAGCGGCAGATTTAGTATACAAACATTACTCGTCAGACCTCACTAGAGCGGCAGCTTTAGTATACAGTTCATCCAGTTACTACGAGTTTGCTAGAGTGTAGACGTTAGTACAAACAGAACTACCATATATTTAATAATATTCTAATTTAAAAACAAAATGCTAGTCTACAGTTGGCACTACGTTAGCTGTAGTTTAAAGGTAATTCTACATATAGTACAAGTAGTTTAAATGCTAATCTACAGATGGCACTACGTAAAATTTAGTTTAAAGGTAATTCTTTATATAGCACACGTAATTTAAATGCTATTCTACAAATGTCACTATGTTAACATTCATTCAAATCAAAATTTAAGGTAATAAGCCACTTTAAACTGTAAACTTACTCGCCTGGTAGAAGAAAACAGATATTTTAATCAGTTTCCTCGCTGCAAAATATTACAAATACTTTTTTGCAGTAGTATTATTCTTTCTGTACTTTTTGAACTCATTAAGATCAATATCAATACATAAAACTGTTGGGGTTAAATAATTACTTCACGTCAGTTTTACAGTCATAAGGTCCACGAGTTTGTTGAGCTGTTTCCGTCTTCTATATTGTTCAAAAGAAGATTACACAGCAGTATGTCCGTCGGAAAACAAACATTTTCATCAAGTTAATAGACACAAAGACTGATCGTTGTTTTATATAAGCTTATAATCCGTACATGACTAAGATTGTTTTTAATCTGTCATTCTTTTTTATTAAATTATGAAACGTGTTTATTAAGCGCAACTTGAAATTCAGTGATAAGAACTGTGTAATCGTGATTTCTCACCACAAAATCCCTGCAACTCATTTTTGTCAACTAAAGAATCCCTGGTTGGCACTCCAAGCATTTACATTAACTAAATACAGCATTATATACAAAGTCTGCTACAGATTTCCTGTATTTCAAGACTGAATGAAGTTATCGATATCAGCAAATCTGTCTTTTTAATCTATAACTTTTGATTTAATGAAAACATGAATTCATGGTTTTGTTAGTTTACAGAACAAAGTCTCTATATGGCATCGTACATGTGCTCAAAATCCGATTCCTGAATTATGTCCCCTTAATAAGTGTGACAAAGTATTTATGTATACATTTTCGAATTTATAAATTTACATCATTTATTCTACCTCTCTGTCTCACACATACACACACACATATCAGAATTATGTACCCTGATTGGATTGAACAGGTTAAGAAATTCGCTCTCTCTCTCTCTCTCTCTCTCTCTCTCTCTCTCTCTCTCTCTCTCTCTCTCTCTCTCTCTCTCTATCTCTCTACAGTGCCATATGTACCACTTTGTTTAAAATATTATATACAGTCAAACCTGTCTTAAGCGACCTTTGAAGGGAAAAAAAGGTCACATAAGACAGGGGGTCTTTATACACAGGTCAGGATGTTTGCAGACCAATCAACAAAGTCATGTTGTCAGCTTGTTTTGATTTCCGATTGTATTAACGCAGGTCAACTTTATTCCCGCATTTAGTTATAGTATTTTTCTTTGTACCGGTTTTACTGGTTTCCTTGTGTTTTAACAATACACTCTATGTAGAAAGTGCAAGCCGGTTTAGAACCAGTGTACACCAGTTTCGTACTGATTATTTCCCTTTGTAAAACAAAATGGCGTGATTATACAATAAACATGCGTTATGAGAAACATCATCATTTCCAACCCGAATGGCAACAAAATCGAATAACGACATTGACGACTATTAACATTTTACAGGGCAATCTGAACCTCGCTTCTAAGATAATAAAACAGTTTTTGATCGCTTCATACTTTAGTTTTCCGTTTCCAAGAAGCCTTGCTAATTGACAACGATGCCAATGGTCTACGAATCTTCTTTTCGTCAGACAGGGTTTATTTATTGTTTAAAGACTTTAACAGTCCCGATGGTCGTTTTAGACAGGTTTTCTTGGTCAAATCGAACGGAAAACACGGTCGTTAGTCGCGTAAGACAGGGAGTCGTTATATAAAGGTAAAATGAATGGGAAAAATAAATATAAATACGGTCGCATAACACAGGAAGTCGTTATATGGATGTACTACTTTGTTTAAAATATTAAATACATGTATATATATATTCTTCATCATTCTTTAGTTTAGTTTTGTGTTGTTCTTCGAAAAACACAGGTCTTCTAGTATTGTTTCCGTGGCTGAATGAAATACAACAACGAATAATCCACACTATAATCTTCATATGTTGACATATACAGTAAACATATAAATGTAAAATACCCTGTAATAAAAACAAGAAAACTTTTGATGCAAACATCAGTTCTCCGCCGATTTGTTCTGCATTCTGCACGCGTTTGTCAAAATGATTTGAAAAAAAATCACGGGATGCCTTTTAAAGCATGTTTATACCTACGTTACAGAGGTTATTTTTATGTTCTTTGCAATTATATTGTAATGTGTCAAAGCTTTAAGTTAATATTTTGGTCAAATTATACATTAACAGCATATACTTTAGACCCAATAGTGTGTTTTTCTTAGAGGCTGTATTATGTATAATCAAACGTTTCGAACCTTGAATATGCTTTTTATATTTGTTTGCATATGCTTAAATGCAAAATACATATCATTTCGACAATATGGCAATTAGAGAAAATAATCTCAATTTTTTAGATTGGATTAAAATATTGTACGTGTAGAGGACCAGAAGAATAAATAATCACAGTCAAGTTGTTTTTATATAATATAAAAGCTTGTGTAGCAGACATCTAAGATTTTCAATCGAACTGAAAACACACAATTTCTAAGGACTATCTAATGATTATTCGCTTAAAAAGAATTGCAATTTCTAAACAGAAGACATTTTAACTTTTTCACCCATAAGGTTCTATGTATAGATAAGCCCTGCTGTTGTGGCTAATTGCCGATTTCTAAATTTGCGCACATGTAATCTTTTGTAATATATTAAATCACAAATATACTTGAATTAAAACTAATATTTAAGTTGTTCAATTAAATTATTGACATAACATTTATATATTGAATCTTACAAATGCGGCATTCTCCGGAATTGTATAAACAATTTTCTGAAACTGGTTTCCGATTTTTCAAACCTACGCTTTTCGATAGAACTATCACCGAATTATACAGTACCAGGATAAAAATGGTCTCCCTCTATTATTAACTTCCGTAAATAGAATAAAAACAAAATTTATTATTACATGAAACTTTGATATTACCCATTTTTGCAGTTGAAACTTAGCTATCATCTTGTTTTTTTCACTCAAGTTAAATGATTGACATTCTTGTAGCAAATTTCTGTTCATTTAAGTGTTCTTAGAAATATTTTCTCCTTAAGTGAATACAAATATATTGCCGCCCAGATAATGACAAGTTTTAAATATATGTTTTAAAAAGGAAGGAATACGCCGCCCCGATAGTCTATGCATACAATTGCTCCCGCTACCAGACAACAGGAGTAGCGCAGTATTTCCTTCGTATTGATATGGCTTTTGGAATCCACAAGGAGACTAAGCAGCGCACTACCAAGTATATCTAAGGGAGAGATTCACTCAAGCATTACAAGTTGGCTGCAGTGTGGATTATTCGTTTTTTAATTCAGCCAATGAAACACTACTACATTTTTGTCGTCCAATGTTCTGCCCAACTTTGAGATCATGTAGCGCCCTGGCAAAAGGAATGGAGATGCTGATGCGCTTAGGCGCATTCCAGATACTTCAACAAATTTCACCACTCGAGATTCCTCCATCAAGTCTGTAGGAGCCATATCCGACTCTTTTCTACATAAGGAGTACGTTAAGATTTTGTCATTTAATCCAGAATCAGTACCATCTGACATAGAAGAACACCATCAAGATGAAAGACTGGCCAGCAGCACAAGCCAATGACCCACAGATTGGACCATTCATCAAATTTGTATATGAAGAAAGAAAGCAACTACGTTCGAAGTTGAATCTATACCACTAATCAAGCATTTTCATCATCTTCATCTTCTCGAAAGAATTCTATACTGAGATGCCACCATTGACACCATTGACGAGAAGAAATCCCAGCTATTCTTACCAACTGCACACACTGGCACTGTGTTGGAAGCTCTGACGCCATGGGCCTCCTTAGGAAAGACAGGACTTTGAGATCGCTTTCACTGACCAGGGATGGGCAAAGCAATGGAGGAGTGGATAAACCAGTGTGGAAGGTGCATCAAGATATTCAAAATAACATATAAACTAGTACTGGTTATGACGGATCATTTAGACCGTTATGCACAAGCGGTGCCAACCAAAAATGAAACTGCCAGAAATATAGCTAAAGTGCTTTGTTTTCTCACTACTCTATTCTCCACTATAGACTTGCAGCAGGATTCTTTCGGACAGAGGAATCAGTTTTGAATGGAACGTTATTCATAAACTATGCCAGCTAACAGTGATGAAGTAATCGAGAACCCGTACCACCCTATGGGTAACGGCTAGACAGAACGCTTCAATCGTACTCTGTGTGGAATGTTGGTAAATTGGAGCCACATAAGAAAAGCAACTGGAAGGAACTTATTAAATTATTCGTGTCCTTTTAAGGGAACACATACCTTCATAATGATAAAATCCTCCCTGTTCAGAGTAATAGCATCTTTGTGTATTCATTGGATTATATCATCTACATTGATTTATGTTGTTTGACGAGGACTTACAGCTCGGCCTAAAACGGTTGTATCATTGGTTGACAATCATCCTTTAAGGAAAGGTATACAAATCTTGTAGAAACGAGAAAATGTGCCAATCTGCAAGCAAAATTTCCAGTAATTAAAAAGAAATAGAACAAGGATTTTTCCATGAAGTTTAAACCTTTTGCGACTAAAGGTTCTAGCACTGCGGGTATGACAAATCAGGACATATGTACCTGACATATACAATTGTTTTTTTTTATTATTTGGCTTGTGTGTAACAGGAGGCTCATCTGCGTTCTGGCAGGTAGTAGGTACATAGCCAGTCAAAATTGACTGTGCTAACGGAGTACTTTATGACATTATATGGTTACAGGGCTGGCTGGCAATATTGAAAATACAGAGATCTCTGGTTAGATCCCCGTAGACGACATAGACATTATTTTATACTTTACTATTAAACACTGAAATATTTTGTTTGTTTTCTGATTGCATCCTAATGTCTTCTTTGTTGGTTTGTTATCAAAACAAGAAGTAAGTTCAGAAACCTATGATAATAGTCCCAGACAGTGCTGTATAATATGCAGTTTGATTCTCGATATTCTTATCTAGTATACTGTCTAGTTTTGAAATAATTTACGTAGTTTCTTTTAATGTTACATACATTCAAATCATGGATGACATTTTGTTTAATTAAGGATCGTTATCATTTTTCGTTACAATTTACATATAAAACAGATCTACCTCATCACGACTGAAAATTAACTGTATGAATTTTGTCATAGATTTATATAGCCATGTGGTTGATTAATCAGAAATTATTGTAAAATATATCCCATTAAACTAAAAAAAGTAGTATACAATGAAACGTTCAAATTGTAATAGAAAATGACAGCTATAACTTTTTACGCATACACATAAGGCCACAATTGATTAAATTTTCTTATGAAAAATACCCCATTCCACCTGTAATTGATAAATAATTGAACTTTGAATAATTACGTTATACCTGTTGTACGTCATAACATAGATCGCCGTAACTGTGTTAATTATGAATATTATTAATGTCGGAGATTTCAGTAATGATTGAAATTCAATTAAGTCACCTTATCAAGATGATGAATTTCAGAAAATATGTTTTATGGATGTAAAATGACACACAGTAATAAAACCCAGTCACTTTCATCAAGTTAATAACTATACAATCGCATAATTTAAAAATAATCTTTTCGCCCAATTATATTAGTATTCCGTATGTCCTCACTTGGACCTTCTGTAACACAATCAATTTTTTATCAATATGGTTGTTAATTATCGTCAGCGATTGAATGCCAATAATTTCAGATAATTTGCATATAATTGATGCTATTGTACTTAAATTGACTCGCGAGTGCTATGATATCTTCGGCATTAAGTTGTGTATTACGGAAAACATGAGACTTGGCAGAGCAACATAATTACACAGATTATCATGCAAACACTGTTGAATTTCATGTTGCCGTTCGGATTCGTCGAGATTAAGTTTAACTATCTCTACCTTATACATATGTGTTACTTCCCATGAGTACAATGAGTGGGTTACCTTTAACGACAGAAGTTGCGTCATGCATGTTATTTACCTTTAAACATTGAACTTCTTGCTTTTTCTGAACATTTTGCAAATAATATAAAAAGGGGAGTAACTCTAGAAAAAGAGGTAAACCATGCACTATAAAATAAAATTAAAAATATTTTAATCCTTCTAAAAGAGAAATTTCTCTAACGAGAGCAAGTCGTTTTAAGAAAAATCTGACTTCTTCAAATATGAAATGTGCACTGAATAATGTATTTATAGTAATAGTATGTTAACTTTTATTAAATACCTACATATATAAGATTTAGAGTACTATGCAAGATTTCAGGTTCTTGAAGCAGATGACCTGTTTATACAGCCAATGAAAATAAACGTAACAGTTTAAAGAAACTATAAACACTAACTTCAGTGGGCTACTATTATATGTCCAATCAATCACTGTCGTATATGACTGTATTAATTATCTTAGGCAAATATTTACTAAGGCTAGAATTCAAAGCATCAAGGCAAGAAATATCACGAAATTTGCACAAACCATAAATTAATCAATTTTTTAAGTTAATAGCAAAAATTCATAATTAAACAAATCACGATAATTAATGACCTTTTTTCTTGTCGAATAATGATTACTTCAGAACAAGCGATTCAATTTTAATGTAGTTAATATTGAAATACTACACTAAATATCGCGTGCATTGCAATCGTCTGCTTCTTTGAAGTGTGACAGTGTAAAATTCTGTATCTGTTGCATTTACCTTTAAAGTCAGATTAACCATAAGTTGATCAATACACGCCTATTGTTATTACGGATTCTCCTGGGAATATATGATGAAGGAATATGTTGAAAAACTCATCGCGAACTAAATTTGCTTAGACAGATACGTTCCTCCCATTGAAGGAATTCTCAGTAAAAATTTAATTTACTAATGGACTCTAGGGGATTTTATTGTTTTCTACCAACATCCATGGACCGTTTGATTGAATTCCTCTATTTGGGTGAGCTAAAAGAAAAATAAGTGTTTTGTGAAAACGAATGTAGCGCATGAATATTTTAGTAGTTTTCTAGCAGTCTGATTGGTTATCGAAGTCGCGTTTGGAATCATCTTTTCAATTGCAATCGGACAACACATATGAATACGGAACTCAAATAATTTGATTTCATCACATCACGAGAGGACTTTTATCTGTGACTACATACATTAAATTCTTTTTTTTTTACATTTTACTGTTTGCTTGCGATTTTTCCTGTTTTTGTTTGTTTTGTGAAATTCACATGAAGTAATGCCGTTCGGAAATTTCCAGCAACTCAAAGAACGAGTCCTTTACCCTGCTAGAGATGCCGCATCTTCTGCTAAATCATCTTTGTCCAGGTAAGAGATTTGAATTTTAATTTTTATATTGTAAAATTTGCTATAAATTTGGAATAATTATGATTCAACAAAAGGGTTAAAGTATTAATAAAAATACTTATAAATCAAACTTAATTAAAATTAATTTAACTATGGTTTGTTTTTTTAGCTCATAAAATAAAATTGAAATTAAATCTTCAGGTTAGAGTGATGGCTAAATGGCGAGAATATCTTAAGATCGAAAAATGCGAACATAGTATTTAAATTAAAAAAAATTATTAACGATAGGTAATAAATTATCTATTTCGTGCCCATTTAATAAATATGTTTTACCAGAAGCAATTGGTAATGGTTATATTTATATTGATGCAACTTTAAGTTTCATTTCACAGGATAAACTGTTGCTTTTTTCCATTGGTGAATATGTTTCAAATTGTAGAACAATTCAATTTTAAACGTTTCAATCTATTGTTAATGAAACGCTAAATGCCAAATACAAAATATTTTCAATTATTGATTCGATGCTTGCTGAATGTCTAGTGAGCAATATTTCAGGACGAGGACAAGCTTTAATATAAATCAACAGGTAAAAGGAGTGGGTAATTGGGAATACTAAAAAGTAAGGCATAACGAGTAGAATAAGCATTTTGTAGCAGATACAATCATACAATAATGTAAAGTATGGCATAACGAGTAGAATTAGCATTTTACAATCATAAAATAATATAAGTATGAACAATACAGAATATATAAACATCAGTAGCAAGGGAAAGAAAATAACAACATCTTTAAATGTGACTACATATCATACATGTTATTTTGTAAACAGAAACGTCGAATGGCTTTAACAAAAAGACGTGAAACCAACCGAAAATGTTCTGTTCTAGACTGATATTTCATTAAAAATACTAATTATAATTTAGGTAAAATACATAATTTTTCGGATAAGCAACCCCATAGTAGGTTTTATAATTTCGTCTATTTTTTCTTAAGGCATAAACTTATACAAGAAAAAATGCCTGACAATTGAATTAAATTTGGGCACAATTCCCTCACTTTATAAAAAAGCCTTATAGATAAATAAAATATTTATGCATCAATGTCATCCAACATAGTACATGTTTATTAAAAACAGAATAATTATTCTTTGTCTACTAAATGTACAACATAGTAAGACAGCGTTTACGGTCACGTGGTATCATGTTTTATCTATTCTCACATTGATCCGTGTTTTTATTGGAAAACATAGATTTGATGTAAAATTGATGCAACTGTAATATCAGTATGCTATTGAAAATAAAGCTGAAATTATAAAAGGATTATCGACGTTTTTAAAATTCTCTTTCGAATTCTACGCCGAGTGGATACCCGAGATTTAAAAAGATCGATCCTTTTTTTTGTTAAAACCTGACTGCGTGAGAGAATTGTATTGTTTCGTTTTTCTTGTAACAAATGCGTCTTAGTGGAGAGCTGGTTATCAAACCACATCAATAACGTTACATCTAATTGACTGAGAGAAAATATTTTATTAGATACTCAAAAGCCCTGTTTTATGCAAATCACATTCAACGTTTATGCCATCAAAAAATGATATCCGCAACTTTGTCATCACAAATGAGTTCTCATGTTCTGCGTCAATAATGCGTTTTAACGAATGTTCTCCGAAGGTGCCGTTAAATGTATCTCTTTAAAAGTTTACCGTCCAGTGCGTTCTGGCGTGAAATGACATATTCAGATCAATATAACATGTATTTCTATCAGTTAGATTTCATTCAATGACTGAAGTTGACTATCGATTGTTTAAATGATAGATGAGTTAAATCAGGCAGGATAAACTCGGTAATCGACGTACCTGTACCGTCTACATGTTTAATGATATTTTATGGCGATTTCGCCTGAGACAGAGTTGTAACCCAATCCTATTGTCGTGTATGCTGCTGTCTCTGATGGAATCTTTGTACGGAAAACTTGGGTTGGTGTTATTCATGCAGATTTAGATTGCCGCTCTAATTACTATCAATTAATTTTTGCTTCGTTTATTAACAATCTATAGTTACTTTGTAATGTCATATATATTCTTTATTCTCCAAAACCAATTAAGGTACAGAGACACAAAATAATACAAAAATACAGAAATACAAAATATTACACAACTACGATGTACAGTTTACAATCAACATTGTGTTTCAATTTGTGGAAGGTACAGAATTCAAATATATAGTGGACATGTAAATATAGATTATAGTATTAAAAAAAATAAAATAAATAAAAATAATAATAATAAGGGTATAAAGAGAAGCGTTAGGTTACCCTGGAGGATCTAACCTTTGATTTATGATTCGAATAAATTTACATAAATTGTAGAGATCGGGTGGGTGTTGGTTGTTCATCAATTCCCTGAACTTCATGGTGTTTTGCCTATTGTATAGCTTAGGTTTTATGTATAATTTGCGTTCTTCTCGAAGCGATGTGCATGTTAGTAAATAATGATATTCGTCTCCAACTTCTTGGGATTGACATAGAGTGCATTTTCTGTTTTCTCTAGGGATATTTTGCCACCTTCCGCGTTCAATAGGCAATCTATGATTCATAGTCCTGAATCTACAAAGTGTAATATAGTTTTTATCATTCACAATATTGAAGTAGATTTCGAATTTAGGTTCGTCCTTGTATGTTCTGTAATTAAGGGCTTTAGGAGAATCTTGCACATACGATCGCCATTGTTGCGTGAATTGGTCAGTAAGGGTTCGTTTAATTGAGCCACACAACCATGAAATACAAGGGAATCGCTGGTCAATCCACACCTGAGACTTGCCACACTCGTCTAAGATCGATTTAATAAATCTAATCCAAGGAATATTATCATAACAGGTTAAAGATAGGCGGAATAAAATAGCAGGTAGTTTGTTTTCTTTGCCATTAACAAGTTTAGCCCAGTATTTTACTACTCTAAGTTTTATGTTAATATCAAGGGGATATCTTCCTAGTTCACCGTAGATCATAAAATCAGGTGTAGACTTTTTAGCATTAATCAATAATTTACAATATTTAAGATGAACCCGTTCGATAACTGAATTATTTCCGTAACCCCAAATTTCACAACCGTATAGTAGGATTGGTTGAATGACCTTATCAAATAAATCTAAAAGACATTCTAAAGATAAATTATGGGATCTCCCTTTACGTAAAATATTATACATTGCGTGAGTGGCCTTCTCTGCATTGTATTTTTTAGCTTTAGAGAAACTTCCAGATCTAGAAAATTTAACTCCTAAATATGTAAATTCGCTTACAATGTCGACATCTTTACCATCATATTGAAATCGAATGTTATTTCTCAATCTACCTTTGGAAAAAACAACAATTTTGCTTTTTTCTACATTGACCTTAAGCTTCCAAACTGTGCGATATCTTTTGAGTGTATCAAGTTGTTTTTGTAAATCTTTTTCTGATTCTGCCAGTAAAGCAGTATCGTCAGCATATAGTATAAGGAAGAGTTTGACAAATTTGTCAAGTTCATTTTCTAGTTCTTCAGATATACTTTTTATGCCGATAACACCATTTTCGTGCATAAAATTTTCCAGGTCGTTCACATATAATGAAAAAAGGACAGGAGAAAGATTTTCATAAGAATAACGCATCATGTTTAGTCTACAAGGATATTCTGACCTATTGTGTCTTGGGGGGCCTCGGTGGCCGAGTGGTTAAGGTAGTTCGTTTACTATTGATCACGAGGTCTGTCAACACTGAGATTGCGGGTTCGATTCTCACTGCAAGCAGGGTGTACTCGACTCCAATCTTAATTGACAAGGATTGTCAGTTTTCCTACCGCAGGTCGGGGGTTCTCTCCGTGTACTCCGGCTTCCTCCCCCAATAAAAACTGGACGCCATGAAATAGCTGAAAAATTGCTGAAAGTGGCGTTAAAACACCATTCAAACAAACAAAAACCTATTGTGTCTTGTCATCCACAAATATTAAGGTTAAATATTTTTTTACCTGTTGCATGGACTTGACGTTCATTTTATAATAAAACCCTGACCAAGTCTACGACCAGAGCACTAGGAAGACATATTTCTGCAGACAATAAAATATAACTACTGTGTGCTTATCATAGAACTACAGTGCAAATCGTTGGAGTTTAAAGACTGCTTTTAGTAGTCAAAAACAATACATAGC
This sequence comes from Limnoperna fortunei, assembly GCA_944474755.1. Classification (NCBI taxonomy): domain Eukaryota; kingdom Metazoa; phylum Mollusca; class Bivalvia; order Mytilida; family Modiolidae; genus Limnoperna; species Limnoperna fortunei. Next base: position 32,477,323 of record OX104120.1, on the reverse strand, counting down.
TGCACCGGCTAAGGTCTAGTATGCCTCCCAATGGTGATATCTTGATTTAAAAGTAGAAATCGTGGGATATAATCATTCAATTAGTCGGATATTCGTGCTTACTTCAAATAATCGCCTAGCTATAATGTCGCCAACCTACTGACTTCCGGTCAATTAATAGTGTGTTGTTTCTATTGCTTTATTGATATTAAAAACGTCATGAACGAGGCCGAATATTGCTCACAGGACTCAACCAATAAATTGATAGTAAACTGGCGCTGCTTAAATGTACAAGTTATTTTATTTATCATTTATTATTTATTTTAGTAATTTGAAACCAAATAAAAAGAGTTTAAACATCAGATATGAAGATAAGCCAAATATAAAAAATTCAAGACAGGAACAAACCAAAATTTTCACGACAAACTGACGGCAGAAAGGACAAACATATTAGGATATTACCTTGGAACAATTACGTACGAAAATTAAGATCAGACCAAAGGACACACCCCCAGACATTTCTGGTCTGTAATTTGACTTCTAACACAAATTGCTTATGCCTAATGACACTGTAGATTATATAAAACGGTAATTATTCAAAAATAAGCAACTGCGAATGATGAGGAAAGATGGACATCTTGTTATACTTGGGATTATGTATTGTTAACTAAAGAAAAAACTACATGATAACACTTTGTGGCGGGCAATAAAATGACTTTTGAAACTATTCTAATTCGCAAAACATCCCTGAGGCCCTATATCAACTATCATCTTGAAAAGAAATATAACTCGGAGGCTTGAATAGGTCTCGGGAGGGTATCTTAATACATCTATTGGTTTCTACATTTGAAAGAAAGTCATTTTGTCACTAGAAATCAATTTCAGTCATCCCATGTTGAAATATCTATGACATGTTTATTAAGACTTAACAATGACATAAATGAAGTAATTTCAATAACATCGATGATCGGTCTGCCATCTTATTCCCACAAGCAAACTGAAGAATATTGCTTTCTATTGGAAGTTTAATATTCTATATACGTTTACGTTTTACAAAAAGATTCACTTCCTGAACAACGATTAGTTAATGGAAGACTAAACGAAATACGGAGTGAATCAGTCATTTTCCTGAATTTCAATTAAGGACTTTCTGTATAAATCGCATCATTCAAACTCACCAGTTTTGTTTTAAATAAAATGGGGTTTTTTTGCTTAGCACATCTATAAAACAATCACTTTTATTGTGTCTGCAACGGCGGCTGTGATTTGTCCAGCAGATTTTTTTATTTTTAATTTCTTTGTTTATTTTATTTATATAAACGCCTTTACTTGGCAAGTTAACATTGGTTAATAGGTTTGATTGTTTTTTTTTGCATATTTGTTTGTTCGAATTGTGAATGATAAATTAATTGATTGAATTCAGCAAGCCATGTTACAGCTATATTCAAAACGAGAAAAAGTTAACAAACAATACACCAACTAACGATTCCAATGAAGAAAGTATAAAGTATGGGGGGTTTGGACGGATAATTTAGCCTTTTGTAGCGACTACAAAGAGCCTATTTTTTGTCGAAATCTGCGCAAAGATTCTTTATTGTGCAAGGAGCATGGCAGTCAAAACATGTTCCCTACTATGATCACTGGTCATAGTTTCACCACCAATCAGAAAAGAAGCCCAACGGTATTATGGAAAAATATTTTTAAAATTGAACTTCTATAACTAACTTATAGGTTCCTGGAAAAACGAAAGCAATAAAAAGTTGTAAAATCCATTTCCATTTCCATTAAAAAGATCATATGAAATATAATTACTAAATTTTTGTCATTAAGACATTTGTGTATATTTCATCGGTTGACTGCATTTTATCTAAATGAAATGAATTACAATTCATACTTAAACATGAAATAAACCATACAGTCTTAATTTGCTGCGTAGCGGACATGCTAACATAGTTTTGAGATGTCGCTTACATGGAAATCAACACAACAATTTTTAATGCACGAGGTTATCACAAACATTAATTTCATGTCTAAACAGTTCTGTTACAAGAACATTTTCCAATTTGCGCGATGATTCGATGCTAAAAAATGGCAGTTTTTGTTGCCCATTCAAATGTAATAATAGTTATAGTCATTGCTCAATAGGGGGTGTTCAAAGCATCAATATTATTGATAAAAATGCTTTATTGCAGAAATTAATTGTTCATTATCGATTTTGAGTTTTATTAGGTTGTTGTAATTATGTAAGCCACGTGAAATAAATCAAATTTTTAAAGAATATGTACAAAGACACCAATCCAAAACGGTTTAATGGTTTCGCCGTTATGTTACTTAAAATGTAATTTCAGCCTTCTAAAGCAACCCATTATGCTAGTTTGATTAATCACAAAAAGTAAATTGATCGGAAATAATACACGAAGCACTTTGCAACAGAAAAAAATATCGCATGATATTCAAAAGTAAGTGTTATGGTGCATACGTTACAGACCGTGGTACTTCACCACTCAGAAAACGTGGTTGTTACTTCACCACTCAGAAAACGTGGTTGTTACTTCACCACTCAGAAAACGTGGTTCCTTACAGGCCGTGGTACTTCACCACTCAGAAAACGTGGTTCCTTACAGACCGTGGTACTTCACCACTCAGAAAACGTGGCTCCTTACAGTCCGTGGTACTTTACCACTCAGAAAACGTGGTTCCTTACAGACCGTGGTACTTCACCACTCAGAAAACGTGGTTCCTTACAGGCCGTGGTTCTTCACCACTCAGAAAACGTGGTCAGTTACTTTGCACCTAAACGTGGTTCGTTACTTCACCACTCAGAAAACGTGGTTCCTTACAGGCCGTGGTACTTTACCACTCAGAAAACGTGGTTCCTTACAGACCGTGGTACTTCACCACTCAGAAAACGTGGTTCCTTACAGGCCGTGGTACTTCATCACTCAGAAAACGTGGTCAGTTACTTCGCCACTCAGAAAACGTGGTTCGTTACTTCACCACTCAGAAAACGTGGTTCCTTACAGGCCGTGGTACTTCACCACTCAGAAAACGTGGTTCATTACTTTGCCACACAGAAAACGTGGTTCGTTACAGGCCGTGGTACTTCACCACTCAGAAAACGTGGTTCGTTACAGGCCGTGGTACTTCACCACTCAGAAAACGTGGTTCGTTACAGGCCGTGGTACTTCACCACTCAGAAAACGTGGTTCCTTACTGGCCGTGGTACTTCACCACCCAGAAGACGTGGTTCGTTACTTCACCACTCAGAAAACGTGGTTCCTTACAGGCCGTGGTACTTCACCACTCAGAAAACGTGGTTCGTTACAGGCCGTGGTACTTCACCACTCAGAAAACCTGGTTCCTTACTTTGCCACTCAGAAAACGTGGTTCGTTACAGGCCGTGGTACTTCACCACTCAGAAAACGTGGTTCGTTACAGGCCGTGGTACTTCACCACTCAGAAAACGTGGTTCGTTACTTCACCACTCAGAAAACGTGGTTCCTTACAGGCCGTGGTACTTCACCACTCAGAAAACGTGGTTCGTTACAGGCCGTGGTACTTCACCACTCAGAAAACGTGGTTCCTTACTGGCCGTGGTACTTCACCACCCAGAAGACGTGGTTCGTTACTTCACCACTCAGAAAACGTTGTTCCTTACAGGCCGTGGTACTTCACCACTCAGAAAACGTGGTTCGTTACAGGCCGTGGTACTTCACCACTCAGAAAACGTGGTTCCTTACTGGCCGTGGTACTTCACCACCCAGAAGACGTGGTTCGTTACTTCACCACTCAGAAAACGTGGTTCGTTACAGGCCGTGGTACTTCACCACCCAGAAGACGTGGTTCGTTACTTCACCAATCAGAAAACGTGGTTCCTTACAGGCCGTGGTACTTCACCACTCAGAAAACGTGGTTCGATAAGGCCGTGGTACTTCACCACTCAGAAAACGTGGTTCGTTACAGGCCGTGGTACTTCACCACTCAGAAAACGTGGTTCGTTACAGACCGTGGTACTTCACCACTCAGAAAACGTGGTTCCTTACAGGCTGTGGTACTTCACCACCCAGAAGACGTGGTTCGTTACTTTGCCACTCATAAAACGTGGTTCTTTACAGACCGTGGTACTTCACCACACAGTAAACGTGGTTCTGTCCTCGTAAAGCATTCAAATCATGTAACAGCCTGTCCTTATCCAAGACACCGTTAGTGTGAAAAAATATTTTGTTCGCATTAGTAAACATGACATATTACAATTTAATACAAAGACAGAATTGGATCGGAAAATATGTATGAAACACTTTGTAAAATTCTTTTCCCTTAGAAATTAGGAAATAAAACAGATGGATAGCCGTCGGCCATCATTATAAATTGTTTTGTTGAATTTGATTACACGAGTAGAATATCATTGAATGCTGAGTAGTCGTTTTGACATCATCGATATCAGTTATGAATAATCTATGAAAATCTATAGATTGTTTCTATAAAACATAGTAATAAAAACACTCTCATGTAAGGGTCTGACATAAAGGATTATGAATGTTAGTCTGAAATGATAGATTTTACTCAACCTATGTATCTTATAGACTAAGAAGTGCAGCGCAAACTTTTTCAATGGGCATGCTAATGTAAAATCTACCTGAAAAACTTTTGTCTTAAATACTCATTTTATAAAAGGACTCGAAATTTTATAAGTATTTGTTTACAAAGAAAATAGGCTTGCATACTAAGATGTAAACACGTAGACATATAGTTAAAATGTCAGCCGATAAAGTAATGTGTTTATTTCTTTAGATTAACTCATTGCGGTATTATATTTAGTATTAATCTAAAAGTATAAAGTAGTTTTTATTTCAATTTTTTACCAATACACATCCAAGACCGAGAATTGTCGGGTTAATAAAAATCCCTCAAGATGAAGGTACTAAAATATTTTAATTTGTTATCACAGCCATCATATAACAACAAGTGTATTTGATGTCCGTGCAGTAAGCGGAAATGGTAATTGAATAAGTTCGTATTTGCATAGAAATATCCTCGTAAAAATGTCTTCAACACATAAAATTACCTGTTAATTTTGTATAGTCCATTAAACGACGAGAAGAAACATCCTCTTCCGGAAGTCCAGTAATAGATGTATAGGGGATTGCTTAGTTCATATTTAAAACATGTTCAATGTGGACGTTGCATCTGTGATATCCTAAGGGAATGGATTGTTTCATTTACAATTCTATGTTATTTATTTATTTATTTATTTATTTATTTATTTATTTATTTATTTATTGATTGATTGATTGATTGATTGATTGATTGATTGATTGATTAATTGATTGATTGATTGATTGATTGATTGATTGATTGATTGACTTACTTACTTACTTACTTACTTACTTACTTACGTACTTACTTACTTACTTACTTACTTATTTGTTTATTTATTTATTTATTTATTTACTTTAATCTTTGAGGGGTTTTCCTAAAAGCCGCCTAGCCTTATCGAATAACTTTTTATTGTCTATAATTATATATATAAATTAAGATTTATCTCATACAACAATATATCTTAATCTTGTGTATTATTTCTTTTCTTTAGTTATTTCTTTGTATTTGTTTTTCTCTTGTGTTTGTATTTACGTGCGGTGTATGTGTTGTAAAATGAGGGTAGTTTCTCTGTTGGTTCTTTCTGTGCAGGTTTACGTTCGTTTTGTGTTCTAATCCGATATATAATTGTGACTGTTCCAAGCCTCGCTTTGGCCCTTGTGTTTTTCATTCTTTTATTGGAATATTTTTGGCGATTTTGTGTTCTGTCTTTTAGTGTTTTATTGAAGTTTGTGTTTGGTTTACATCCTCTTCACACGAAATTCATTTGCACAGCAAGACGTGCGTCATTGGGTCGCGGTGACTGAGTGGTTAAGGTATAAAGTCGTCTAGTATTCTAATGTGCCTATCAACACTGAGGTTGCGGGGTATTCTTGACTTTAACTTTCATCGATAAGGATTTTTAAATACTGTGAATTTCGCAGGGTTCTTCAGCGTTCTTCTTAATAAAAAAAGACATAATATAACGGAAAAATTGCATGAAGCTGGCGTTAAACACCATTAAAACAAAACTTGTTTGTGTGGCACAGATGAGATCCTACTCTTAAGACAGCGAAATACTTGTCAATAAAATCTGTTTTGATGACGTATTTATCTGAATCTCCGGAACGAATTGTGTCTCTTAATGCAATATAGACACCTTAAAACTTGCTAATCTGAAACTTGAATCTTGTGCTGCATATGTACGGTTTTGTCTATATTAAAATTATTTGTTTTTACACACTGAAGTGTCTTTAGATTCTGTACGAGGAAATGAACTTGGCAAAACTAAATTCCCACAGTAGAAAGTAATTTTACGTGACCTTTTAGTACGCACGAAATATCGCTAAAACAGGAGCGGATGTTGTAATTAGATTAACACTTATATGCAATGGCAATCCCTCAAGAATGCGTCTTAATAAGACTAACACGATCATTTCAGAGAGCTCAATTCATTACTGAACGATCCATTAAAGGGAAAGGGAATTACTTTAGCGCTGAAAGTGTAAACATATATTAATTATATGGTACTTAAACGCACATTGAAGAGGTACCACAATCTAGCTGTTAATTGATTTGGTAAAAACTTCTACAAATTACGCTACTCCCGACCCTTGCTATGATTTGTGTACCAATTTTAAGCATTGCAGCGAGTAGACCCTGACTCTCCACACTTTAATTAGATTCCTTTTCTAAATATTTTTTTATTATTCGTTATGTGTGGATTATGTGATGTACAGAGCTTGTGGGTGATTAATTAACAAGTCATTAACCAGTCACAGTTGCATCACAGTTTTTAGTAAATTACATAAATAATAACCACAAAGTTATCAACCCTTACAAAGTCTATTAACCACCGAAATAAGTTTGGTAAAATCTAAGTATATTTGTAGTACAAATTTTATAGTCGTGGTAAGGAAGTTTTATGCTTTGGCTGTTATCCGATCTATTTAATATTCATATAGAAATGACAGTTGGAAAACGAATCATTAAGACCATTGAGCTCTCTATTTATCATTTACATGACAGAGACATTTGGTTATATAGCATCTTCATATTTAACGTAAGCTTAGACATCTAAACTGTTGCATTTATTCGATCAGCGAGAGCTACATTTTATTCTTTTATTTTTGGCGAGTAACCACGTTAATGATGTTCTATAGCAGTGCCTGCTGGAGCTTAGTTCCGTTGCTGTACTTTGTTTAGTAACGTTCATCGCAGAAACAAAACGTAGACAAAACACAAAAACCAATTAACTGTAGTTTTAACGATAGTTACAGCGCCATTATATTTAAAGACGTAATTGGAAGTTCAAGCATTTTTACCATAAAAAACTGACAACGTAATAATGCAACATTATTAATGCTTTTTTTAATGTTGTAGCTGTGTCATAATCGTGTGAATGTATAGTACATCTAGTCAATCCCACGAAACACTCTTGAACAGTACTCTGAACCTTGGTAATTTTAACATTATTTATAAGACCCAGTATTCTTTTTAAAATTATAATAAAAACGTATATATAATTATATCCGGGACTAGAAAGGGAATAAATATGACATAATTACAAGAATCTTGTCAATCAACTGCTCAAAATGCAATATATAATTGCGTTTATTAAAAAGTGAAAGTCCATCAGGATCATCTTTGCGCTTTTATAAATGAACAATTTCCCGTAGAACATCTTGCGTATTTCGCATATATGATAGAAAATAATCTTTGATTGAGATTTCTGGCACGTAGTTTAGTTCTAATTCACCCATGATAGTCCATATCAATTTCAACAGCAGAAATCGAATATAATTGAATGGTCGTCAGTTCCAGCCGCTAGCCAATGGTCAAAGTAATCATACCGTGTAAACGTAAAATACAGACGTTTTTATTCCAAAATACAGTAATTAAACATCTGTTTTGGATCCTTTTCTTTAAATTAAGAAAGACCACTGTTTTCAGATTGAATTACTTCATATTTTATAAACGGAAAACGGAATACCATGATTGTCTTTAAACAAAAATGTAAGATAAGGCTTCGAGAACAAAACCAGACAAGGGCAAGTCAAACATGTAAATCTATACGTGACAAAGAAATATTATGCAAATTTATTGCACGAGTTTGTCGTACATCTTATTTACTTCCATATCAACGTTTGTGATATCACTCGTTGATTGCATCTGTTTGACCCGCTAATAAGTGGATTTTTGTCTCTTCTTTCACCATCTATACAAAACATCAATACCATCCAATATGTAGGTCTATATAATACCAGATACAGGGTATTTATCTTATTCTATTACAAAAACCACTCTTGCATTACAACGTAATTAAAATTTCTGTTCGAACGCGTTGCTTTGCAATAATTAAAAGTTATCTTGTGTCCATTTACTAACTGAACATGATACGCATCCAAAAAATCTGACACTGGAACCTAATAACTGTAACTTTAATTATAAATACACTGTTTATTTGGTCTTAATGTAATTCATCGATTTCATTATAAAAATTCAATAGTTTTAATCCATTTGCAAACATTTTTCGAAACTTACCAATTAAACACTTTGAACACACTTTAGAATACTGCGACATAGAACTAGTTTGAATTACATCACTTCCGTTTAGGATTTCAATCTGAAGTAGAAGTTTTATTCCCATCATATGTTTCTATTTGAATAAATTATTAAAAAATTGAACTGGGAAACGTCGGTACCACCAACGCATCGTCGACAACTTTATAGAATCGACTGCACGGAAGAAGAGCGATACACGTGGTAGAGGATGTTACGAAATATAAGGTCATGACCAAGCATAGTAATAGTATATCCTGGTGGAAAAACCAGAATCTTTAAAGTCATGAAAACGTCTCACCATTTATGAAATGTAGTTCAAATGTGGCCTTAAATTAAGCAGAATTTTATCAAAATTATAAAGAAGGCGTAGCTTTGAATGTTCAAGATCTCAGATGTTTCCTTTATTTCACAAATAATTAAAAATGATTTATATACATGTAAATATTAAACACAAAGTACATCAGCTACAAAATCTTTTTACTGCGTTAATGCCGACACGTATGGTTATAAACACACTGAAAGCTTTATTATAAAGTAAGCTTAGATGACGATAGTCAGTTGTATGTGAGGATATCTTGATAAGAAGATTGTCAGTTGTTTATTTTGTTTTTAATCCTGGAAGTATTAAATATTGACAGCTTCAGTAATACATTTTATGCTTCACCAAGACAATACACATTCTTGTTTTATGTTTGTGTGTAATTTATGACATGGACTTATCATGGTTTTGTGTTTTCTACAGGATTCATCCGGTCTATTGATATCGCCTTGGTATTGTCGGATTTACCGTATTAGTGTTGTGCAGTTTTAATAAAAACATATTTCCATGGGATAGAACGTTATTTTCTGCAAAACCTTGGAATATGGAATATGGATATTAAACATTTTGCATGACTTATCATGTCATTATTATTTTATTAGATAAAAACTTTGTTTGAAATGTACCCATCTTAGGGGAAAAGTTTAAAAAAGATGATCATGTTTAGACCTAACTTGAAACTAAGTAGAGTTTCCATAGATTTTGCGTCGTATTATGTACAGGAATGATACGCATGCTCACTGTTTATTGACAGTATCCAGATGAAGTGGACATACAGTTATGAATATTTCTTGTTCTGTTACGCACAAAAAGTTCCAAATCGATGCTAATCACGTTACGTGTCGTCCATAATTACCGTGATCTCGTTATCCTCGCGAGAATCAAAAGAGTCTGTAACAATTAGACTGGTACCACCGTACATTTAGTATTTCCTGAACGACAGAATATATCGCTTGGCGTTCCTTTTAATTTGTATAACAAGGTTTAATTGAATTCGTATCGACAATAAAATAACGCGGAAATAAGATCTAGCTTGTGGATTCAACTCTTTGATAGAAATTATTTAAACAAATCGTTTTATAATAGCTGATAGATGATATTGGAATTTGAGACCCGTTTGGGTTCTGGTAAAAAGTTATAACTCTGAGCGAATCGAATTCATCAAGTAATATTGTTGGTTTTTTTTTAAATATCATTTCAGAAATCAAATGAACATTTGTATTAAAATACAAATTTTAAACTACACGTGTTGATCAATATTTGCTATAACCATCAAAATTTAGAGTTAAACTTTTACCCACAAACGCCTGTCTGGTTAATATGGAATTCAAGTATCTGATCTACGTCATTTCTATTGTAATGCAAGAGACTCAATTTTACATTATATCTGGCTATGGCTTAAGTCTAAACTATTTCGTTTACAAATAAGAAAGTAATATGCACGATATGAATCGATTTGAAACGTAATGTTGCAAATAAACTATAAATATGCACTTTCAAAGAAACTACTTTTTTTGGTATACGTTGACAAAAAAACGGTATCCATTGCTGTACCGCTTTTAAATTGCCAGTTATAATAATCATGTCTGTATTGTAATGAATTGTAAGAAACAATTATAAATTGAAGTATTTAAAATATAATTTAAAAAAAATACAGAATAAATGCAATAACAAGACAAATACAAGAAAGCGGAGACAATACAAACCTAATGTTTAACTATAAAGGACAGAATTAAGTGTATATTGGACCGTCTTAGATTTTTTATGGAAACATGTGTTTCCAATTCTTAGTAAGTGTATTTCGTGAGCGAAACTGATCGGGAGGGAAAAGTGGACTTAATTGTTCGATTATTGTTTAACTTCTTTAATCTAAGGAGCCATTTTTTTGTAAATGTCATTTTGGATAAAGATGACACAGTACAGATGAGCCAACAAATACTCATCTGTACTCGTTGAGTCATGTAATTAAAACGCCTGAAACAAGAACATCGTTATTTCATCAACTTTTGGAAAAAGTGTGATCTTTCGCTCGTGATAATTTTTTGTCTTCTCGCTCGCTTCGCTGCGCTCCTCTTGAACAATACAAAATTTATATCACTCTTGTAACATCACCTGTCTTTCCACAAAACGTATGTAAGAACCTTTTATTTTCTACTTCATCTGCTTTGTAAAATTATAAATCACCAGATAGTACAAACCTGTACACAATGACATTGATTGTTCTATAAAATATTTCTTGTTTTAATGTATACATTAGTATGTGTCTTCGTATTGTCTTTAGTTATAACAAAAATGGTCCAAACACTATAGTAAACTGTTACTTAGCAACATGATAACAAAAATGGTCCAAACACTATAGTAAACTGTTACTTAGCAACATGAAAAGACGCCTTAATACACGCTGACACAAGTGTAATTTATTTCGAGCTTCGGGCAAATTTATAAACAAACTGCTTCACTTTATAAATACCATGTAATATTTGAGTTTTGTCACCCCTTGTTTCAATTAAACCTGCTTCAGTACCGAGTACGTCCTAGACTAAAGGCTCTATAGGGAGTTACAATATATAGTCATGTCACACAAGAAATGATAGCTCTATGCTATGTGCATTTTCATTTTATATTCAGTATAAGTAATTGATGTAGCATTAGCTATTTGTGTTTCCCCAGGGAGAAATATTCTTGAAAGCTTTTATTTGATTAAAATGCAACAGTAAAATATCTGTGCTGGGAAGAACAATAATTTTAATTCAGAAGAAGAGACATATTTAGGGTTTATTTTGTTTGTTGACTAGCAGATAATAGATTCATACAGTTTTTGAGAATAACAATTCTTTAGATCGAGCCTTTCTGAAATGTATTCGTTTTGTTACGCACGCAATGATTCTTTTAACCACTTCTAACTGAGCTAAAGAATATTTGTTATACACCATTGTAGTTAATGAGATGTGTTAACTACTACTATTTATACTTTTTATAAGGTGTGCTCCACTCCGAACTTGTAAAAGCAAAATTAATACACTGAAGAGTTCATCACATTCGAAACAAAATTATCAGATTACATGTATATACATGTACCTTCTGATCATACGGGTACATCTGATCAGTGCTGTGATTTTTTTGTGAGTGTTCTTTAATCTTGTCATTATTTTGTCTTTTTTATTGGTTAGTAAACTGAAAACCAACTTTTTTAAGTACTCACTAAATCTGTGGGCTAGCCTGTGTGTTTATATCTTATTTTGTCTTTGTCAATTCATGTAATGCATTTATCAAAAGCTAATTTTGAATATTAAATTTGCAAACACATGTAGGTGTGGAAGGCAATCCTAATGGGACATCTGTACCAAATATTGAAAATGAATTTTAGAAATTTGTCACGAGGATAAATCACGTTTCATTTGTTTATATAATTATTTTAATCAATATTTACTTTATACAATTTACATCTATATAAAGGTGTGACGTAGATTGCATTTCCTAAACGTCATAGTTATACAACTTATTTTCAATAAACTTCTACGACACTTTGTTACCAAATTCAACATTCATATCCTTTTAACTTTTTGTTTATAGTGCGCTGTCGATTGATTCTTGTGTTTGTTAGATGAATGGATTATTTTTTTTGTAACTTCTTTTCTGTATTCAAAGTATCCTATTACTAGTCTCTCGTATTGTTGTGAACATTCATATAATAGAATGATAGATGTTACTGAATATATGACATATTAACGTTTTTAAAATAGTTCCTTGTAGGTCGGATATATTCGGATGTTTGTCAGTTCTTTGCCGACTTTCAAAGGTTTCTCTCCACCGGCATCCTCACCCAAATAAAAGCTTAATACAACGACAAAGTTGAAAAAAAATGCTGAATTTATCGTAACAACAAAACCATGGATGGTAAATTATTTCTTGTGTTATTACTCTAATATAGAAACACGTGTAAATGTGTGCTATCGTAATTTACTCGTTAGAATAACGGAATTAATTGAACTTGAATGTTATTGAACAATTAACCATGACGTCTACACAAGGGCACCATTAACAAAATGTTTCTTTATTTGTGCATGCCAGAAGATCATAACGCTCACATATGATTGAGATTGGATCTGACGATGTTTTAGATTAACGCAAATATCAGTAGATAGAAAGTCCCAAAAGACCCGGGTAGATTGATTAAGTTTTCCTAGTGCTATGCAGAAAAGACTGATTTACTTTGAATGAAGTCTCTGGAGCTTTGCAAAGCTTCATAATGACTTGAAATTACATTTCCAAGAAGGCCGCGCAAACGCAAAGGCGATATATAACTTGTACTACGTTTCTATTATAAATGTATTTAATTTTTTGGTTTAGCTGCACTGACGTCATTCGTTTTTTCCCACAATAAAAAAGATACAGTATTAAACACTTTAGTTTTAACATACTCGTAATACAAAGAGGAACTTCATTAAGAATATGATATTACTATGTCTCAGACCTTTATTTTCAATTGCTGATATATTGACGACTTTCTTGTAGAATGATGTTTCCTTTACTATTCGCATCTCGTCTACCCTTGTGAACTTAAAGTTTTGAAGACATCATCAATAAAATTCTTCTTGAAATGGACCCAGATGGGCAAAGCTGCAAACTAAATTCTACGAAAAACTAGATTGCTTTCGTTTTCTAATTGTTAACTTCTCCTTCGTCGATTTCAACATTCCAGCAACACCCGTATTGCATTTCACAACTAGATATTTGCATATAGTATTTTAATTTGCTGTGACTATTTAGCTAGTGAAACATTGGGTTTGTTTTTACCTAAGTCGATGTCTTCGGTGGTCGTCGACACTGCTAATTTATATTTATAGGCAATTCAATTTTAAACTACAATATTTTAGCTGAGCAGTAGAAGTCTTTTCCCTTACAGGATATGACTATCAAGAACATTACACTAACTCGACTTCTGGCTAATTTGGGGGTAGTCACTGCTTACTCGTATAACAGTGGAGTTTTTTTATTATTGGTATATTTTTTCAGTCTTTTTCTAAATCTAGAGACTTATATTTGCTTAGTGTCTTATTTGTTTGATCTGTTTCTTGCTATTTTACTCGTAGATAATAGATTAAAATATAATATACCATCCAAAGTTTGACTACTACTCGATCAATATGCGAAACATCTTTAGACTTTAATTTTGAAATCTAAACTGCACTTAATCTGATATTAAATATAAAATGGCATATTATCCTTAAAGTATAATGGACGACGTCGGAGATTATATTGTTGCATTTTGCATTTTCATGTTTTCGTGCAACTAACTTGTACATTTTATGCAAAAGCACGCAATTTTATACCAATTTGTCATCATTTGGTATCCATTAACGACAATTTTATTAAGCGAAATATCGTTATAACCCACTATCTCTCGCGAGATGAGTACTGTTATGGAAATGAATTATCCTGCTGTAAAATCGGTTATTATTTCTGGTCAACATAAAAATCGAAGCAATGACGCGAACCGAATTACAAAAATATCGGCTCTGTAATAAACGGATCACTATAGAGCTTTTAAACCCCATCAATAATAATTAGTTAAACCTAAAAGCCTGCTTAGGTCGGCACAATGCCGATTTACACCATACCAGGCCTAAAGTACTAGACACATTGGTGGCAAGTCGATACGGGAATGACTGTGTAATTGGATGGAATGTTTTTGACAGAGAAAAACAATGTTTTTATTAATTTTGCCATTAAGCACGTGTTTTGTTGTTGTAAATGACAAGAAAAGAAACAGAACTGCCATATATAGGGACATTAGGAACTAATCAAAATACATTTACACTGTCTGACGGACGAATTACTTTTATAACATTAATGTTCAGAAGAAGTTACTACATCGTTTTATAATAATAGTAAAATAGTTGTTGAACTGTTGACTTTACTAGGGGATTTTTGAACGCCATAAGCAGACAACAAAATGCCCTCAGTCAGCGGTAGAAACTGATGCATTTTAGAATAGTAAATAATTAATTTTAAGCAACGATGATTTATAAGAAGCGAGGAGAAAAAATAAAATCTTGTTTGAAAGAAGTTAATCGTTGCTTCCGTGTGGAACCGACGCTAGTTCAGTAAATACGTCAATGTTAGCTTCGATCTCCAGGCAAAGAATTCCGGGATTTACGTCAACCACAATCACCTCTGCTACACCACTGGTATAATTCTTGCGTACAAACGCAGTACTTTTTATGAAAAACCGAATCAAAAATGCATATATACTATATAATATGAGTAAGATCTCGTATTATTTTTTTTACAAACACCAGCCTTTGTTTACAAACATAAATGGCAGACGACAAATATAGTCACGCCGTAAATGACGTGTGGCAGACGTTATATCTGGGAAACAGTTTTGTTCCCTGTGCCAGAGTGTGTGTCAGTTCTGTGATCAGATTGGCCGAGAAATTAACATGCAAACCATATAATGTTACATAACATCCAGATTTCTGCAGTGCTGTAACCTAGAAACAGAAGTACATATAACATTTGTAATTAGGACGAAATTATTTTAATTACAGTGCACGTGACATCAAATGAACGGAAGTGCCATTTATAGCGTTGTTTACAAAGCAGTTATAGTTTGACTGATAATACTTAAGATTCGTTTCTATTTACCTGTTTTTCTCATTAACAGTTTTTATGCAATTTTCTCGTCACATCTACATTTCTGTAAGCGGAATGACATTAAACTGTTTCTTGTTATATTGTCACATAGTTTTAATGAATCAGTGTTATAACATACAGGCGTCAGGTGGAGTAAATGTGATGAAAACACGCAGTTATAAATACCTCATGTATTGTTCCACTAAACTTAATAAACTATGTGTTATGACGTTAAACATTGTCAATTTTAAAAACTAATTAACAAAACAGAATTAAGCTTTGTTCAGTAATCGTCTGTCTCCAATACAGTGAGGGTATACAACGACAAACATTGAAATTTAACGAACATTGATACATTGATTAGTATTAGTCCGACGAGAAATATTTCTGCCATATTCAGGACCTATACTATGTTTACATATAGTAATAAATCAATGAGAGAAAAGGGTTTGACCAATGGGAATCAGATATTGACTGCCAATGGGAAAATGTTGTAGAGGCTTGCCCAGCAATATACAACATACAAGAGTCCTTTACGGTGAAAGACCATTTCATGACTTTACACATAAAGAAAACAAATCACATAAATAATCTGTATATCACTGCTTCCTGCAGCTGTTCATTGATTGGTAACATTCCATATCACATTTAAACTAAAAAAAGATAAACTGATTTAGAAAAGTGGTATGGCTTACTTTTTTGTTTGATATTTACTTGTAAATGTTGTATTAAACGAAATTTGTTCCGTATCAATATCAGTTATTGCACAATCTTCTTGAGTGTTATAACTTCATAAGTGCTAGTAAGATCAGATTTATCTTAAACACATTAGATCTATGATCATCAAGAAATATATGTGATTTTTTTGTTTAAAATTTTAAAAATTGTCCTTTATTTATGGTTTAGAAAAAAGATATTATTTAAATGAAAAAAGCTTCTGATATATATGTATTAAAATGTTGTTTTCTTGCTGTACTAGATAACATGGTTGGCCAGTGCAGGTACGTTTGGCACATTTGTGTTTTTATACATTTTTATCATATTGTCTAATATTTCTGGAATGATTTATTGCATAACCGAACTTCAAACATCTATTGTATCCAGGCCGCACGCTTTATACATTTTAATTATGTTACAATCAATGCTTTATGACCGTGCGGGATATTTATATTGCTACAATTAACAGTAGAAACCCTTGTATGGTTTTTGATAACCTAGGAATTAATTGGCGATGCACTATATAATTACTGATCGTAATGGTTTATTAGTTCAAGTTTTTCAAATAAATGAAGTCACTATCCACTATAGAAAATCTACAACTGAAGTAGCATTATCATAGCCATACATTATAACTGTATATATAAGAAAATGAGTTTTCAGGAAGTGATTATGTTGTAATTTATTGAATGACACATTAATTCCTTTGCTTACGTTTTATTTTACATTTTATATTATATATAATTGAACACTCGATAGCTCTGGTTTTTGTTATCCATGTTAACTATGTAAAAATTGTTATAATTCTGTTTTTTTTTCATACATAATGGGTATATATATATATATAGTATAGATGATTACACCTCAGTATAGTATAGATAATTACACCTCATATAAAAATGCAAGCTTTTGATTGGTTAATATGCAGAGAATTTTTTGCACATTTCCTGGTTCTTCCGCCGGGAAGGAATTTTGTATCGACTTTGTCATCACAGGGTTATTCGGCAAAAAATTACTCTCGCATATTTTAATCCCAGAAAAATTCATTCGGAAGATTCGACTTTTACCTCACAGTAAACTTAACATAAGTAATTGACTTTGATAGTAAAGAGTCAATAAACAGCACGCAAGTGGTCTCGTATTATCCTCTTTCAAACCGCGATATTCGGTGTTATTAAACAGATAAATTATATCTTGGAAGGGTATTTGTAAAAAAGATACCCCTCCTAGAAATTATATATCTGTTTATAATCAAAATACCATATTGTAGATGATATATAGCATAAATAAAGACAGTGTCTACTAAAACAAATAAACAATATAAGATAGTTTGCAGCACGATTAACGCTATTGACATTTTGTTATTAAGAATGTTGTAAGTTGCTGACATTTGGAATTTTATGTCACATTTAAAATAATATACATAGACGGATTCAGAAAAGTTGTCTGGCTTACATTTATTGTTTTGATACTTAGTTGTAGTAAAAATAGCAAGACAAACGACCGAATAATTATAGCTGAAAGTAAAACATATTCAACACAAAACAAAAACCAAAAACACAAAAACAGAAATTGAATAACCCGAACCGAATTACAACTATGGGTACACTCATGACCAGGACGAGTAAGCAGTGCCTGCCTCTAATTAGACACCCTTCGAGTTACTCATTATACTATCTTCAAATCAAGAAATAGAAAGGTCTAAGTAAGAGACCCACCTATGTGTGTTGGTGGTATGATTTCAGCCTCGCATGGATAGACAAAAAATCAAATATTGAACTAATTTAGCATTGTTTAGGGACAAAACATCATCAGTGTAGCGAAATGTGGAATAAAAGGTCTGGTCCAGTGTCTTTTTTCTTCTTTAGCAGACCTTCTTGGAACTTTGCCTTTTAAGGGTACAAAAGTAAGTCGGTGAGTAGAGGGGCACAATTAGTACATGTTCATCAAAGATGTCAGATATGTTGTTGATCAGAAAATCTAACATTTAACAGATTTAGTTTTCAGCATATTTATTATCTGATTTAGATTTATTGATGACGAAGTAAGTTCTTTCTGGTTTTAAGCTGCATATGTGGGATGGCTGTTAAGTGTCGAAAAATCAAAGTTTTTAATGCTGTCACATTTGGGAAGAAATCAGGACCTTAAGATGTTTATCACGTTGTTTAGAATCCACATTTTATTTTCATTACTGGTGTAGCAAGTGTCTGTATTTTTGTGAAGTCATTATTTATTGCTGTTAAAATAGTGGTCCGGATTTTCAATAGATGTTTGGTCATTTAGACGATCCTGCCATTGAATGCTGTTTGCGTGGATTATTGTGAACTTTCGGTATTCAATACTGTTATGGAAAATAAAAGTGCTTGCCTTTCCTATAGAGACCAAAGGATGCCAAAACTGATTTGTTATTTTCAAGAATCTCCTTTTTCGAAAACGTAGTGCATGTGTAAGCATGATTGCCGAGTGAACAGTACATGCCTAATTAAGTTGTTTAACACTCAGTGTAATGTTTCTTTCAAATGAATATAATATTGCTAGAGGCCTTCACTGCAGGCACAACAACATATTTGACATGAATGTCTGACAAAGTTTATGCTGCATCGAGATTTTTGAAGACTGATGATACTTTATTACACATAGACCTTCTTGAACAAGTTCTTCTTCTTTGCATCAATAACCTCATGTTCTCCTTGGTTTGCCCATTTTGTAGCATAGTCCTTTATTAAATCCATCAATAATTTGTTTTGTTATTCCAGTTGATGAATTTTAGGTTTACGATATTTTAGTCCTTTGGACAAAATTATTACGTAGGCTTTCAATGGCAATAATGTTCAGATTTGCGGTTATTACGTGACATTTAGGGCTGTATATAAATTGAGAATTGTGGCACGAGCAGTCATGAGATTTAACGTTGAAGTCTTTTATCAAAAGGTCATGCAATACACGTTTGTAATTGAAGCTTCTGGGTGCAATGGGGTAGTATAGGTATACGGAACGGATTTGTGTTTGAAGTATGATGGAATTTTGGAAGTAACAGACTTTTAATGCAATGTAATTAAAAAAGAAAGAAAGGAATGATGTATTGGTTTGTCTTTGTGTGTTAACTGGTTTGAACAATCATAGATTTGCAATGTCTTAAATAATAGCTTTCAATCTATATATGCAGATAGGAGGAGACATTACTTGTAAAGAAAATAAATGTAGAGTTGTGAATGGTATAGAGTAAAATGCAGTGCAAATGTTTTTGGTAGTAAGCTATTGATACATCATGGAGATGTTGTAGTGACAAAGATCATCACTACGTTGTCGTACTTTTGCCCAATCCATTCTGCACTTTTTTACAATTTACAAATATATTTCATATTGTATGGCTTAAAATAGTTATTTAAAATGTATACAATATTAGTTAACATCTAATTTTGTGTATCATCTAAAAAATGGCTATAACATTTTATGATATAACTTTTTCCTCAAAAACTTATGAAATGATATCTTGTCGATTTATGTTTGTCTTTAAAACTTTTTGATTCAGTACATTCGTTGACATATTAATGTAATAGAAATGTACATTTTTTACAGTGCGATGACAGGAAGAATTTTTGTCTAAATCAAATTGCAATTGGTCGTCAGCTAATCTATCATTACTGCAAAGCCTATTCATATTGCTGATAAAACAATTGTCAAAATAATTATTGTTTTCTCCAAACCGAAGAAGAACAGATTAAAATAATACTTATGTTGTCTCAGAAACGAATGATTTGCTTATATAAATATTGGTCACGACTGCGTTTTAAGATCTCAAATTACAGTTAAAAGATCTATTTTGAATTAACATCTGACAATTTTGTGAGTTCCAATTATTAAAGTCAAATAGTCAAACAGAATGACAAGTATTGCCATAATATAAATTTTCAGATCGCATAAGTGTTTTACTGATTTTAAAAAATTGTCTTGTATACTGACTGATAACTTTTTACACGATATGTGTACAATACGTTATGCATGCAGATTGTTTACTTTTAAATACTGATATGTGTACAGTGTACCAGACGTTAATCGTGCATGCAAATTGTTAACTTTTGAATACTGGTTTAGATAGGACGATAACTAATTTTGTTAAAGATAATAACATTAAAATATTTTTTTATTAATTGCAATGAATAGTTAGATCAAGATATTATATTACATTCATGCATCTTTGATAATGCTGAATATAAATCCCAAGTTGTTTCTATGATTAGAACATAAAAATACAAAATAGCAATCATTAATCCAGGTATCCATATTTGATATTGTGTGTCTTTATAAGCCATGAAGTTATTTCTAGGATCATATACAAGGGTTCCTGTGGAATCATGTTAGACTGTTTGTCTGAGTCATGAATTGTTAAATTATCAAGCTATCAGTGATATAAACTGTATTCTATTGATATAAACATCATAAGACGAAGAAAACGGAATGTGTATCACAGCCTTGTATACGAATTGTATGTAGAATAACCATAGCATTAAAATATGATTAATTGACTGAATGTTTTCTAAACATCTTGCAATATTTTAGATATATTCAGGTTGAGAACAAATTAAACAATAAATCAACGAAATGAGGGAAGAGGGAAAGGAACACATTTTTGATTGATCGATTGATGTTTGCTTTACGTCCAACGAGCAGTATATTCAGGAAGGGATAAAGTTATTGTAAAATAAATGATAAAACGGGATTGCTCCACGAAAACATATTTTTACTGCCACCGCAAAATTATGGCGTATTGGGTGGGACGGTAAATTTAGACAAAAACGTCAACCCCTACGGTCTGCGCCAAGCTTTTTGTATTATGACCTAAAACCACCCTAAAGAGACATAAGTTTTGGCTGCTACTGGAAAAATATTAAGTAATGGGTAGGGGCGGATAATAAAACATTCTGTAGAGGTTGCAATGAGCCTACTATTTTCGTCACTACATAAGGCGTTTATTAGACAAGGTCAGAA
Source organism: Limnoperna fortunei (assembly GCA_944474755.1). Taxonomy (NCBI): domain Eukaryota; kingdom Metazoa; phylum Mollusca; class Bivalvia; order Mytilida; family Modiolidae; genus Limnoperna; species Limnoperna fortunei. Next base: position 32,456,040 of record OX104120.1, on the reverse strand, counting down.
TTTAAATACTATAACTAGACAATCACTAGGTGAGGACCTTCCCTATCCGCCAACAAGTCATCAGGCAATCACAGAACTATTGTTAGACCCTGACAAAGTTTAGGGCAGGTTTTGTTAGCTTTTAATATAAACTGCACACAAGTAATTTACGCATATTTGTGTTAACTGTGTGTAAAATGATGTTACCACAATACGCGTACGGCTGTTGATTGAAATTGTTTTAACAAATATGCAGGTGAATCACAGCAACCATTCGTGTATGTAATAGTAAACCATTAGAAATGGAAAATGTGCGTCTACGTGAATGCTATTATTGTTCAGCATGTTTTAATAAGCTGATAGAAATTCATCAATTTTCCATTGTGGAAGAAATTCTTTTCATTTATGTTACTTGAAACAATACACCTTTGTGCTAATGATTGATATCACACAAAGCCCATTATTACTACCCACAGATAATGTAACAAAGTCTGGTAAAATGCAATTTGATCTTATTCAGTCCTTCCAGAACATATATTTTATTTTTACTTTTGTTTCATATGTTTTGATTGAAGTTTGGATAAATGAGAAACGTAGTAATACGTTTTTTTAGCTATGTGTGTTTTATTAAATCCGACAAAACAACAAAAGAAATCTGAGAAATCTCTATGAAAATAATCTTGTTCAACTTCGTCACCTGTACAAATCTTATCGTATGCCTTCAAGATATTAAGCAACTGTTAACCTATGGCTCAGCAATGTAGCATGAAACATTGCAGAGATTTAATGGTTGTTTCAATCGTAATGTTAACAAAATTGTCCTACGAAAGTAATAAATAATGATCAGAGAATTTAATATATAGTCAAAGTAGACATTGATCAAATGATGTGGGTGTGTTACGCAAAAATAACCAGTAAAATCTAGAAATTATTACGGAAACATTCATTTTCACGTAAGGCCTGCAGCAATTGTTACAGGATATGCAATGTAATTAATCATACTTACCATATTCTAAAGTTATGGAAAAAGTAATCCTATCTAATATTATATGTTATTTACCGTTACAAATCCATTTTTAATATAAGCATCTGGTCATGCTGGTGTCTATGTATTCCTGAATGTTCTGATATATTATTGTTAAAAGTAGAAAAACCACAGCTGTATTCATGGATACAATGTGACCGTTTTTTCTTTAAAGATTATATGTCTTAATATGTGTAGCAACAGGTGTAGTTTTGACAGGTGCGGAACGCTCTACTGATAATTATGAGAAAACATATGATTTGCTTGGTTACCGCTTGATATTTTTCTTTGCCGCACAATTGTTTATTAGGGTCCCAGCACAAGAAGTCTGAAAACATGCAGGATTTTACACGTTTTACACCTAGAGTTTCTGGGGCATTTCAGAACTGCACCATACGCCTTTCCGTAAAGCTACGCGAGGTGTAAGTTACACTTTGTGTCCGCAACTTTCTACAGAACTACAAAGTAAATATATTGTTTCTTCCTACGTTTGTTAATTTATTGTTACATTATTGCAACTGTTCTCCTATGTCATTTTTACTTAATCAACATTGAATAGAAATGTTTTATCGCAATACAATATTTTTTTTCATGAGTGTTCGAAAAAGTGTACACATCACTGGGAGTCTTGACCAATATCAAATGTTAACATTTCACCTATGTAACCTATAGATTAGGTTAAATTAGTATGTATTATTAAAACATCACGTATTATGAATCTTTTCTTAGCATCGGTTGGGAAATAATAACCCCCTTGCATTTGTTTGTAAGACTCCAAGTCTTGTTTTAGTTTTTATTTATTAATGTTTTTGATATAGGAAAATATTATCTTGTTTTCATACTAATCCATCCGTCCATTTTAGTATGAATCAATCCAATTTCTCAACAAATATAATTACATTTCATTATGTTTTGATAAATATATTATTGTTGTATTATTTTTCACGGGATAAACATATAAACATATGTCCACCAATAGGTCTTGTCATAAAACAGTTTCTTAAAAAGTGAGTTTGACTCTTAAACTCGTGTAGGTCTTAAATAGGTTTAATAAATTTATATAACATCTTTAAGATTCTTCAACACATCTTATTTGAATTTTGCATATGGTATGAAACAATTCCTGCAATTTCTTAATATATCTCAAAAACAGTTATGCATAAATCAAATAAATGTCTTGTGTTGTATTTCTTATCTTTTCAATATACATTTTTAAGCTTTAATTAAAAATCAATACAATAAGAAGCTTGTTGCTTTGGCTTTTATGAGTTAAGCTCTAGTTTAATGTTACCATACTTGGCTGGATTTCGAATTATAAATGCGACGTTAATGCTTATTCGGACAATTATCATCAAATGGAGTAAAAACACTTGCATGCATTAGACTTTGTCATAAAAGCGCTTTAGACAGACGATTTCATTGACAAGCATAAAACGGGATTGTTTTTACCTGTAATACTCGTATGAACCTGTTCTACATTTTTGAAGTGTTCGTACAGAGAAGTGACAGTCACTGACGATAATGTAATAGACGACGTGGGAGAACATTGTCCATGCTATTATTATTTTTTCTTTTGAGCGTTTTTAGCAATTGACTACTGTTCTGATAACCACGCGTTAAACAACTTAATTTATCATTTTGAGATTTAATTAACCTTCTTTGTAAAGGACGTCACAAAAACCTACATTATGATGTCTTACAGTGGTTTTTAAAAGGATTAAATTTAGAGGAACTCGGATTAGGACATATAAACATCATATTAAAAATATGATTTTTAATATCATTTCTAGACTTTGTATGTACTAAATATGTGCATTAATGTTTAATGTGATATGGACATACAAATCGTGTTCAATGTCTATACGTCAGATAAAAACTGGGCAGATATTGGAAAGGAAATTAAATTGACTCGGAGACACTTTCCCGAAAATTGAGTTACATTTAAAATCTAAATTGCATTCGGAACGTGTCAGTTTTTATCGATAGTAGAGTCACTTACCGGTACCAAATAGGATTGACAGTCTAAGAGACAATACAGCCAATAGAACAATACCTTACACCTTGCTGTAACCGGCGTAAATAATATTGACATGGGAATTAGTTTAATAGAAGTCATTCGACTGAGAGATTTTAAGTAAGTTCCGAAGAAATTAAAATGCTTTGATGTTGATGTTTTTCCGTTGTCAGTTTCCTGAAGTCATGTCGTGAGTTTCCTCCTTCATATTTGACTTTTATTATCTCATTTCTTTGGTGGGTCGGGTTTAAACGGAAGTAGGTTTTAAAGAAGAACTAAATCAATGCATTGAACGTCTTTGTCAGTTTTGCAAAATGGAACAAATAGAAAACAGTTGCAAAAACATCTAAAGATTTAAATGTTTGACTTTGAAAAAATGATTCAAATTAAATCGTCTGCATCGATTTCTTCATCTAAATACAAATTGCTACGAATATTGTCAGCATACAGCCAAATACAGGAATTAGGTTTATGTAGTAAGTTACCTTATGTTATCAGCAAATTAAAACACCATTTACCGTTTTCTATTTGCTGCATTCTTGTTTTCTAAAACAACTATGCAACACGTGTACATGCAAGTATACATAAAATAACATTGTATGACATGTTATAGCTGATCCAGCAGACGAAACTATAAATGAGATAAATGGTGGAATACAGTTTGTTGTCGTATTGAGTTTGTCAGTTTGGCAAATCTGTGGCAAGCCGTGACTTTTTGACATCTAAATGACCGTAATGGTATTATATTTTGACCTTTACCTCAAACATGCAACGGTGCAGTGACCTTTTAGGGCCAATCAAACAAACGACTTTTTTTATAAAGGTATGTCTGCCCAAGCGGAATCGTTAAATGTACATTACTTTAATTGCCAGATTTGTATGACCTTTCATTGACCTTGAAGCTATTCGTTCTTCGTTAATGTTTGGTAATTTGTTATTCTGTCTTTAGAGGTTACTGAAATTATGTTGTTGAATGGTTAACTCATTTTAAAAATAAATATATGCAATACACTTTTTCACGTTTGACTCAACACACAATCAACATACGTCAATCAGTCAAATGTGTACTGTATATGTTCAAAACACGTTGTAAACATGTATTGCATGTGTTAATGGTTTATGGTAGCAGAAAAATATTTTGTGCAAAATGCATACTACTAAAACACGATCAACAAAGGTAAGAATAAGTGATCAAAAGTATAACATCTCGATTGTATGCGACTCCGTTTTTACATTTAGATATTTTAATATATAAAAATATTTTGTAAGAAAATAACATGATGTATAAGTACGCATCCTTGGACTTCTGACTAATGCATTGAATTCATTTGTTGGCCTTTACCGGAATCTGATACAAAGATCTAGGATGTGCATAATTTATGATGGATGTAAAATTGGCAAGGTAATAAAGTATTAATTGAATATCTATTGATTCCTTGTGTCAGGATGACTAGTGATAAAGGGCTTTCTATTTAAGTCTATTTGCTGGCGAAAAGTCATTCTTTTAAGCCTTTGAGTATAAATTATTGACGGTCTTTCGTCAGATTATGGCAGCTAGTTTGCTTTACATATATTTAAAGATATATTTTTTACTTGTATGCAAAAACCTTAAAAATAGAAATGCAATAATAAATTAATGGGGAAAGTTGGTTGTTCTCACGCTTAGAACTTAACACAATAAATAGCCGTACTGAAATTAATTGACTTTGTCTACAACAAAAAGACATAAATTATAAGAAATATCTTGACTAGTTGTACAGACATGTGAGTAAGCATGTACAAAAATGTACAGTTTTGGCATTTGTAAATCACTATTTCTTATATTTTTTGCTAGGGAAACTTGTTAATTAAGACCTAGTAATCCGTACAAGAAGATCCCATTATTATTTTATGATTCCAACTGCAGACTAATCTATCTTTAACTGAATGAACAGGAGTTAATTGGATGTTCTGGTAAAATGTCACCACGAATGCTTTATTGGCGGTGATCTTGTCATTTTTTATTACAAATGCAGCAAACATTTCCAAATTCCACGTGACAGAAACAAACTTTATCCATAAATCTATTTCTGGTCTTAAATTGTCAATTTCCTCTAAGCACTTCGGAACAGCCCTACTAAGACGCTACTAATTTAACGATGTTAAATCGTCGCGTTTCTGGATGTCTATCCGTCGATGACAACTTTTAAACGATTTTTACCAATAAGTCAAAACATTTGCAATTTTGAATTGTTTTTCAAAACTGTAATTATGTAATAATTATTAAATTACAATCTTTTAAGAAGATATTTATGGTATATTATTTCGCAGTAATAACGTTGAAGGCATGCTGAGAAATAAAACGTTGTTATAAAATTTAAAGTCGTTCTTTTAGATAACAGTGTAAGAATATAACTAGATTTGATTGCCATACATAATCGTCTTGTTTTGTTGATGTTTTAATTGTTAGATTGTTTGCAGCTTAAAACATAATGTCTTAACTGTCTGAAAAGGCGAAACAATCTAACCTGTCTTGTGATTGTATTTTTCAAAGTCCGCTACCATAAATAAAGTTTTTATACCTTAAACAGGACACCATCGGTTGCATTCTACAAAAGTTTTTACATACAAAAATTAAGCAAGATGATATTTGCATTTATATTTAGCTACAATATAAAAAAAATAAAATTAAAGCTACGAGTGGCATAGTTTTTAGTGCATTAATATGTTTTATAACATAACTTTTTCTGATAGCAATAGGTACTGGCATCGAACAATAAAAAAAATTCGTTCTTTTTTATTGTTTTTGTTTATATTTATAAACTAAAGTCCGTGTCAGTATTTATGCGTTACCTGTGGTGAATATATGAAATCTGATGAAATCATCTTCCTCTGTATAATAAGGTCATAACCATGATGATTGACATCAAGGACTTCGTTATTAATTGAATTTTATCACAAAATGATATTTCTTTGTCATTATTATTTGACACAAAGTTCTAATATAACTCGATCTTGGAACTTTCTCCGTCTTTTAATTGAGAGACAGCGACAAGATATATCTCTCATTGGAATCAATAAGATTTATAAAGACAATCACAACAGCTCATTGGAAGTGGAAGCATTTTGTGGGGAAACGAAGGGATGGAATGGTTCTCTGATAATGTTCCCGTTCATGTAAACCACTTTTATTTCGTACCAAAACTTGGTTAGTGAAAAAACCAAGGATATTTAGTACTACTAATTTTTTCTGTAATGTAAGCCTCTTTTGTGTAAACAATAACTTGGCATAAGTGAAAATATAGCAATATTATGTATTATTAAATAGAACTTAGGTTTAGGGTAAACAATAATCCGAAAATATAATATTCTAATAAATGCAGTCAACAATACTTGAATAGAACTATATTGTTGGAATACAATATTCCAATGACAATATTTCCAGTTATGTAGACCACATTACCATCACTCTGTATTGGTGGGCATAAAGTGTTTCAAAAAAATATCCCCGGTACTGTCGGTCATATTACTTTATTGGTGGTAAAAATGAGACATAATGTGAGTGTGCCAATGATAATGTTGCCTTTAATGTAGAATGTGTTTACGATTAGATTACTTCTAATAGACTAGGTTTTGATCACCCCGCCATTATAAAATATCTTTAATGTTATCAAAACGGGCATTCGTATTTATTTGTATTTAGTAGATGTGATCTAAGTCTCGCCCTCACTTTTTGAACATATATGGTAAAGGAACACAGGGGAAAATTGTTTGGTCATTAATTTATATTTTATAACATTGGCGGCTCAGTCTGATTTACCATTCTTCAGATAAAAGTGGATTGGTTGGGAAGAGAAGGGTATAATAATATTTACCACTATTTGTCGTCTTTTTTGCAATATGCTAACTTGTATTCGCTTATTTTATTTCAAAGATAATAATTGATTAAACAGATTAGCAAAAGGTCATATTCTTGATCTAATTGTCCATTATTTTAAATATTAATGGGTTTCAGTTACTTTCATGTTTGTGATATTATTAAGTTCCTCGTTTATTAATAACAATTTACAAGAAATTCTGCTTTACAGATAATAAAATTGTACATCCCGTGTTAAATAAAGCTATGTATCATAATCTGCTTATTTCAAGTTTAATTGTGTCTTTTTCCATCATTGAAAATAAAAATAGAGAAGTTAGTCCTTAATTCACTTTTATTATAAATCAATTTTTTGTATTCCTACATGCACTCGACCCTCACAAATCTAATTTTCAAACAATTGGATGAAGAAACAGTTGTTTTGTTCTGAAGGGATGATAGAAAAAACGTTTGCATTAATAGCATTTTATTCGGAACTAAATGGATCACTAAGTGAGGCTGTGTTTCGTATCTGATTTCAAAATGAAGATTTCGATAGATATATTAGATGACTGATTGTGTAATGGTCCATCTGAATTAAATATCTTTTTAATAAATTTTAACATATCACGTGACAAATGGGTTGTAACAAAGCTGTATACCGTGTTGTTACATTAAAAATATTGCAGGCTGGTCACACTTACATAACAAAATACTAATTCACAGTTGCTTTCAATGCTAATTTTAAAAATGTGTTTCATAAAATCAAGGCATTTTTAACATTTTCTATTGTTTGCATTTTATTGTTTATTCATTCAATAGAGTTTTTACCCAGATAAACTTCAATACCATTTTTGTAAACGGAATAAACAGTACTATAAGTACCAGCAAATGGTTTACACAGAGTGTCGTGCTTGGCCACGGTACGGCAGATTTTAACACGTTTTATTTGAATCTAGTGTTCATATTGTTTATAAAGAGTTTATGTAAACCATCATCGTCGATTAAAGCGGAACCGTATTTTTGCAGAATTTAGACCTTATTATGACAAATGTTTTGGAAAGGAATATATTAATCAGCATGAAAAGAAAAGAAAATTAGAATTTTTAGGGAGATTCATTCACACCATACAAACTAGATTTGTTTCGAGTTTATCGAACCGATGTGTTGCTTAAATATCAACATTGTTGCTCCTTCAAGTATTAAACTGTAGAGAACCTTATGTTTAATTAACAATAAGAAGATTATATTTGTTCATGATAGCTCAGATCCGTGCAATTGTTTGTCGTCTGCAATAATTCCCGCCAAAGTGGATTTTCAATCTGGTTGTCACTTATGTCAATATAGATGGCTATAAAATCTCATTCGGATTTAATCAAGGGAACACATAACGAAGATCGGTGATAAATGGATACATTATAAGGATACAAAAAGTAATGAAAGCAAACAAAATAGGTTCCTGTTTTTCAATCAAAGTACATTATAACAGTCCACTGTCGTATGAAACCATATTGCTTAGTGCAATGAACGTGTATTGGAATGTTACTAATTTCTAATATAAAAATCAAATCAGATATTAAATTTTACAGAAAAAACGCTACAGAAAGAATGAACGACCCACGACTCAATAAAGTAACAAAGCAGTACTCAGTAGTAGCTTAACGTCGTGCAAGTGATATTACAACTATTTATATGCTTAGAACATTATAACAAACTAAATATGTAGAAAGCGTGACACAATCCAAACATGTCAACGACTATTGTCCACAACCATGCCTATTATAACCTAATAACCATATCGATATATACACACGCCACCTGTGGACGCATTGAGCAAACTGTAAAGCTGTGGGAACAATTTCAGTACTAAGATCAAGTACTGAAAGCACACAAACAATATAATAATAGTCACATCCCCGTGGAGTGCATTTTTGCTCGCATTGTTTATTATTTCATATTTTACCTTTTTAGTACGATAATCTAGGAGAAAAATTTTAGTTATGATAATCTGTCCATGTTTTATACTATGCAAATGCTGTTTACTTGTTACAAGTTGTCCTTGAATTTTGCTCACTTGAATTTTACATAATAAGTCAGCCATTTTGGTTTGTAAAGGAACCTTGTGTCTTCTTTCGTAACGTTCAAAGGTATTCGGACACACCGCAAGACTTTTCCCGCCTTAACTTCAGACAACATTACATTTCGAATAGACAAAATCAATTGTTCCTAACTTACATTTCCGTTACAGTTTAAGGTAAATTTTACTATGGAAAATCGACCCATCAAAATGAAAAACCACCACATTTCAAAACACTGAATGTCTTGAGGAAATAATTGTTTATTTCAAAAAGTACCGTTCTTGATCTACAAAAGGAGCATAAGCTGGAGCATACGCGGTAAGCAGTTTTCATTTGTCACCCAAAAGAACCCTAACAAAAACAAGTTTACAAGTAGTATAGTGGATTCGCTCATCAATAAGATACAAATTGTCATAATATGTCGTCAATGGTAATATTCTTGAAATTAAGATATCTTGTCATGATCGTTACAGATTTATGTAATAGTAACTTGCGTGTAGGACCGTATCCAGAATTACGGACTGATGAAGGACCCAAAACGGACCGTTAATCGTGTTACAGCAAAGGCGAGTGCTGTAACAAGATAAACGGTCCGTATCGGGTCCTTCAGAAGTCCGTAGCTCTGATACGGCAATACACACAAAGTACTATTACTTTTATTTCATTGAAAACATTAGAAAACGAATATGCAAGTTCAATAGTATAGAAGACAAAATGAACTTTGTTTACCTGTAATTGTTTAGCATGAGTGTTAAATAATATGTTCTGTTGATATTTTACAGGTTTTACATTTTGGTTAGTAATTAGCAATCTATTTACATTTATTTGTGGCACATGAAAACTGGAAATTCAAATGATCTTTTTTGATCGGGCTGTATCACCGTTACAGCCAGGGCTGTATCAAACTTAGGGCTGTAATAGTAGATTGGATACAGCCCGTTTGCTGATACAGCCCTGCCGAGTCTTTTATTCTAAAACACATTAACTGTAGCTTAATATACAGACTGCAAATTATCCAATGGAATTGTTTGTTACATAATTGATATAAATAATTCTTTATATTGCTAAACAATTTACAATTAGATGCCAATTTAAACATTAAATATTGAACATTAAACGAGTGATACTTGCTGTCTGCCGTTGACCAATAAGTAATAAGTGTGCTGAATATATGTGACATAAGTCATTGAACAGGACAAAGAATACAATAATGGGTTATAATTGTTAAAATACTTACGTGCGCTATTTATGATTAAGCAAACATTAATGTTGCTCCAGAACAAAAAGATGTACTCATGCGTAAATTACGTACAATTCTTGTTCTGCCAGTGATATAGGTAAAGATGCATAACATGACATTAAACAATTTACTTTCAATCACAAACGATCTTTCTGACATTTTTGCAGATTGCTAGTTAAAGTAGACAAGTAGTCTAAAAGCTTTAACGTTGATACTGGTACAAGTACCATCTTTGATTAAATATTGTATTAAAATAATTAAACAAATGTTTATGTGCCTGTACAGTCAATCGACCATTGTTTATTCCTGTTGATTAGTTCTTTTTTAACGTGAACACCTTTACTAATTTGAGAATAAAATATGTAGAAATTATTTTTTTTAAATTACAAAAAACAATTGCAAATGTTTCAATCCACTGTACAATCAGCAGTTTTTTTAATTATCGCTATTTTGCAGTATTTTCCTTTGATCTTTGTGTGCGATATTATTCCATATCACTCTACAAGCTTGAGATGGGCCCATCTCAGCTCGCTGTCAAGATGTCGTTAAGTAACACTGTGACGTCGATGCATTTTCTCGTCATCTCATCTCAGGGCTGACGCCCTTCGATGAGATATGAACGAGAAAACGCATCTCGTTTCAAAAACGTAAATAACCTATAAATATTAAACAATTTCTCGGCAAAGTCGTCGTATACGAATTGACATATTCAACGGCAATAAAATTGTAATTATAGCGCCTGCTGTTGACGATTAATTTGTAAATTTTATCTTCTATAAAGAAGATGGTGATAAAGTAAATATATACAAACTGTTGTTTGATTATAATTTCTAATCTTTGCAGGATCATGCGTAAAGACGCAGAAGAAAAGTCTTTCGTCAAGTACGACGAACTTGATGAAGCGTACGTCGATGAAGAGGAAGTGCGAAAGTCGAAACCATTTCACTTTAAATGTGACTGTTGTCGATGTGTATCCCAGCGCTACCTAGTGGCATTTCTTAGCAGTATTGGCTTCCTCATATCATTTGGAATAAGATGTAATATGGGTGTAGCTATTGTAACAATGACAAAAGTAGTAAATAATACTGACACAAAATCAACTGACGGCAGTGATAATAGTAATCGAACCAACCCTTTTCTGGTAAGTGATTCTTAGTTGTAAGTTTAACAATTGCGGTATAGATATTTGATTATTGTAATTGAAGTGATGATAAACTCTAAAGCTAGAAAAAATATTGAAGTGGTGACCTATTTTCCATAGTTCATAAAATCCATTAAATAACAGCGTTTACAGAATATGACATCAATACTGACTCTAAAGAATCCCATAAAATATCGAAATATAACTACCAAACCATGATTGAGGAAATATTTTGTAATGTTTCCTGAATTATTATTTAACACACGTTTTCAAATATGTGAATATGTCTTTCGTGTTTTTGTCGCATCAATAGCTAGTTTTTAAAATTATTAATAATTGCTTTTGTCTAAAATTAAAGTACAACAATGTAAAATACTTTATCGCAATTTGGCAGTATTTTCCTTTGGTCTTAATGCGCGGTATTATGCCATCTCACTCTGCTAGTGTGAGTTGGGTCCATCTCACCCGCTTTCAAGATGTCGTTAAGTAAACACAGTGACGTCACAATGCTACAAAGCAGCGATAAACATATTATTTTCGTTTTATGAAACTTGAAGCATTTTCTCGTCTTCTCATCTCAGGGCTGTCGCCGTCGATGAGATAGGGACGACAAAATGAATCTCGCGTCAAAAACACAAATAATCTATAATGCTTTTCAAAATACTTATCATAACATGGAAAAGCTATATCTGAATGTACTTTACACACATCTATATAAAATGTTAAAATCATTCTAAGCATAAAACCTAGAAGATACCTACATCATTTGTTTTCACATTTTGTGTAGCATCTACCTGAGTTCACCTGGACGCCCGAGACGATTGGTGTAGTGGATAGTTCATTTTTCTGGGGCTATATTGTAACACAGATACCAGGAGGTTATCTAGCATCTAGACTTCCAGCAAACAGGTAAACTTGATATCAATTATGTTTATATGTTTCCCAATTGCCAGGTTGTTGCAACAGTAACAATACATATTTGGTACAGTAAAATGAATTGTTAGTAAAAAGAAAACGAGTTATTTTGATAAAAATATCAGTTCTTTGAAAATTAGGAGACATCACTAAATCAAACCAAGTTTGTAATTTGCTTTGTACATTCCGGTGACAGTGTATTAACTTAACCCCTGGATTGCAGGTTTAACTGAAATATTAAAAACCCACTTAAACTAAAACGTATCATAAAAGTGAAACCAATACAATGTTTTCACAAAACGAAACAATTTAAAACAATCATTCGATCATATGTTTTATAATAAAGTATGGTTGAATCTATTGCTATTAGATTAAGCCCCTGCTTTCTCTTAGACAGCAGTCTTATGTGTTATCCCCTAACACAGTAATATTTCACGGAAAACTAAAATCCCGTGTTAAAGAAATCATACTTAAGTCCTTTGCTTCTACATATATGTAGTTTTAGGTTACAACAATACGCTTTTTTCTACACAAGAAATACTGGTAAAAGGTAAATTATACTACAGGTTTATAGTATGCTAGATTTTCTGATCGACAACATATTTGTAACTTTTGAAGGATGCGTTTTCAGCAGGCAATCGGAATTCCAACGGGTACAAACTGTACCCCATTCCTTGCCGATTTGTTCATGTATTCTACTGAAACTTCTTCAATGTCTTGTTAAAGACAAGAGTATAGCAGAAGCTAGGTCATTTAATTTCACATATAGATATATTGATGAAGAACCCCGATTTGCTGAATGACTTCCGTTAACATATCTATGAGATAGATCTAACATCACTGTTAGAAAAATAGCAAAGAGCACCGACCGAACACTTGAACCTTGAATATGACACCAACGGTAATCTTAGCACAAGAAGTTAAGACAAACATGTCGATTTTAATTTCAAAATTATAAATTTTTCTCACGTATGCAGCAATACTCCAGCTTTTCCTGCATTTCATGTCTAGTCTATATTTCTCTATTGATCCAGTATGCAAGAGCTTTCAGCGAATATACTGATTTTTGCAAACTCGGCAATGTCTTCTGGATCAACGTATAAACTAAAAACTAAAATTACAAGAAACAACGACTCGACCGCGTGCCTTTAATAAGTTTTACTATAGATACTCTTTCCTTGTTGAACAATATTCTATTTTGTTTGAAAACATGATTGCAGATAGTTTACGTAATTTTTAATTCAGTACTCAGTGATTGTGCAGAGTTTATTACTAGATACACCTATTACTTACTAGCAGTATATAATACCCATCAATTTTCATCAACAAACCCACTCATTTACTACAGTAATGGAAGCGTGAGGTTTCGCATGCCATAACACATTGTTTACGCCACCATTTCCTTTGAAATAAATGTACCAAGTAGGGAGCATTGCTTTCGTTTGTTACTTTTGGAATTTGCAAGTTTCTTGGACTGTTTGCTGGTCTTTTTGACTGTTTCGTTGATGTTCGGTATTACAATTTTCTAACTTCATTGGAGATGGTACAAAAATGTCCTTGAATGATTATAAATTATATGACAAATGACTTAACCGTTTATGTATCAATGCAATACATCATTCCGTTGCCTATATGGAGCTTTGAATGTTAAAGCCAACAAAGTGGATTATTTTTAATTTGTGTGCGACTGATGACGGAGTAAATCACTATTATCATTATATTAACAACTCTAAATACTACAACTATACTACAACATAAGACTACATATCTGACGATTTCTTACGTGTATTAAAAAAGACGATCAAACGTTTTTATTACCGTATTTTGTTAAAAAGCCGTGTGTTGGCTGCTATTTTTTCTTTTACGTGCCACTTATGTGTTGTTTTGTCTTTTGTTTTACATTAGATTATTATACTAAATTTGTGTATCATAGGTAGGACATACATCGCTTACAGTTGATGATCTTTAAATAATTGATTTGCTATGTCTTCAGTGCAATTCCTTTTCCATTGCAGAATATTTGGGCTCGCAATAGGAACATCAGCATTTCTAAATTTGCTTCTTCCTGGAGCAGCACAGGTTCATTTTGGTCTTGTAATGGCAGTGCGAATATTGCAAGGGCTTGTAGAGGTACGTTGAGATGATGCATCAGACTAACCAAATTAGTGTCTCCTAAAACATAGCAACACAACAATATGAACTATTATTAACCGTCAATATAATACCGTTTAATATTTTAGTTTAGTACATTTCAGTCAATATTCTTACATGAAAAAAAGTGTCCATGTTTGAAAATAGGTTACTGTACTGTACTTTGGGGTGGAATAGTCTTTGTTTCTATTTAAAAGATAGCTTAAGATTTACTTTAGTGTAGTTTTTTTTCAGGGGTTAATATTCAGTTATCAATCATGTCTCCTTTAGTGGAATATTGTTTCATTATACAATTCTTTTATTACTATAGATTGCAGTAACTTTGTACTTGTCTAATCAATTATCGGTTAGTTGGTCCATCACATGCTTGGTAACAGGTCGGAAAATTAATTTCGGATTAAAATGACAGGGATGTAACTTTTATTACCGCCATCATTGCTTGACTTCTATTGAAAATAGAGTTTGCGATGTTTTTATCGCTTTAAATTGATAAAACAGTTTGTCAGGTCGACATAGCTGGAAAACAGAATTTCAGTAAAATTGCATTTTAATTTACTTTTAATTACGATTAGACATGTCCATTGTGATTAAGTCTTCACTTATTTTACGTCTAAAATTAACGCTACATGCTAAAATGATGGATCTTTATTACTATTTCGCCTCATGATCAGAATTATAATGAAACTAAATTCTCATTTAGTCTGATTCATTTCTATTACGTAACACAAAATGTGTTTTATAATTATTTACTTCAGATTAATTTCATTTATATATCTGTAACAATAAAATTAAAGAAGTCCATTGCTATTTAAAAAGTAAAATAGGAATAAAACAAACAAGCAATGCATATTTTCATTATTACGTACGATTTAAAACAATAACAACGTTTTAGCCACAAATGATCAAAACATATAATTTAATTTGATTTGTAAGCTGAAATCTGATTGGTCAATCAAATCGAGCAACCCATATTATAAGACATAACTTGCGGTACCTATGACCTATTGTTACGCCGTTAAAATTCAGATAAAACCATGACGTTATCGATGTTTTTACCATAAAAATTGTTAAGATTTATCGTTAAAATAAAATTATAAGTATAATTTCAAATTTCTGAACAGGTTAAACGATATAATATGGTTTGATTCTGTTAACACCATTCATACCGCTTTGCGGTTTATTAGGCGTAAACAAACCCAAACGATATTATATCGTATAATCTGTTCATAAATTTGAAGTATTCCTTAAATATATTAAAGATCAATGTGAACAGAAACTATCAGATCTGATAGATGTTGGTTTCAAAATTTATTTTTAACACTATTAATATTATTCTATTTTTAAATGAGTTTAATTAAAGAAACTCGACCTTGTCGTTGCGTTTTAGTCCAACATTACATGTTTACAGGGTGTTACTTATCCAGCGTGTCATGGTATGTGGCGACACTGGGCTCCGCCATTAGAACGTTCAAAACTGGCAACGATATCATTTTGTGGTAAGTGTTTGCTTCTTTTGGATAAAGGTTATTTAGGAATTTAGCGACGACAAAATTGGCTGAAATAAATATATAGTTACAATTTTGCATAAAACCACTATTGATTGTTACCTTTTAATACATAAACAAAACAATTAATTAATATCAAAACCGGAAGTGACTACGATTGTGTGGTTTTTATTCATCTCTCGCTGAAACCAGCAGTTAATTTACATGCATTTTTCGAAACAGTTAAAGTTATTTTTTAATTATTAAAGGAGCATTCGAATTCTGAAATAAATTTTTAAACAGTATATACAAAATATCCTGAATAAATACTTTGGCAAAATCAATTGTGTTAATTCTACTCTACGTTCTTTTGTAATTTTGTAGGTTCATATGCAGGAGCAGTGTTAGGTATGCCGCTTTCGGGCATACTGACAAAACATTTTGGCTGGCAGACTGGATTTTATGTGTTTGGTAATTATGACATCGTATACACTAAATAAAAAAAAACAATTCAATTAATATTAGCTAATACAAACTTATCTTACTTTCAAAACATATTGTAATAATAGTTGATTTATCATCGCAATATTTTTAGAATTTTTTTTATATTAGAATTTTATTAAAAGTTTCCCATAAATCATTATTTGTAAACACTGTTAAAATAAAGGTAATGGATTTTCACATCTTTTGCACTTAAAACAGAAAGAAATACAACTTTAAGAAGAAGACGTATCTCTTCATTACGTTCGAATGAATATAAATTTAGGATATATGACTTTTCCTTGGCTATTACTACATATTCGTTGTAAAACAACAAATCTGACCAAAAATTGATCAATTATAAATGTACAAAACTCGTATTGCACTTTTGACGATAAAACGTAATCAAGCAGAATTTGACGTGCTAGCTGACTTCCGTTTTGGAAAATGGATTTTGTTTATTTTCAAATAAACCTTCATGTTTGTTAAGAATGAGATAAAAGGATCTCTATGTTAGAAAGCTCTTGAACAGAATAAATCATTAGCAACAGACATTAAGAACTAGTAAAAGGGTAGTTGAAGAAAGATGTTCCGGTATAATGAACACACACACAAACAATAGTATGGCTATTATTAAAGCCTTGTTAACGGTGTTTCTACTATAGGTGCAATGGGTATGGTATGGGCTGTGATATTTTGGTTCTTCTCCTTCGAAAGACCAGCGTGTAATCCTTATATCTCACAAGAGGAATTGATTTACATCGAGACTGCAATAGGAGAAAGTTCGCCGCTGAGCAGCAAGGTTAGTCCTATAATATAGCTTTTAATTAAACAATATGAAAACAAAATGTCATCAAAGATACCTAGGTTATATAAGTTACTACTACAAACGCGCGTTTCTTGTTTTCATGACTTATCAGTGGCGCTGTAAAAAAAAAGGTTAAATCCTAAACACTAAGATGTAGAAATTTTATTGTAAAAATGTTATAAGTCGTTTTTTCGCATTTTAGGACATTTCCTTGAAACGCCTGCTGCAAACAATGTTTTTTTTGTATTGTGCAACTAGCTTGACACTATCTAATCGCAATTTCTGCTTTAGTCACTTATTTTAACCTTGACAACTCCGAAACGACAGGACTTTACTTTTCTGTCACCGGATGATGCTCTAAGCAGATCCATGGTATGGGCGTTGAGAACTATAATCAGTACTCATAACTGTTTATAAACACGTGTGTTATCGAAATGCTTATAATTTTTAACAGCATTATATACGAACTTAATTCAACCATAATCACTATTCAATGTCTGACAGGAAACGTAGCCTTTATGCAATATTTTAGAAAACTGTGTTCACTTTATTAACCATTAGAACAAAATATAAAATATCGGACATTACATATTCCAGTTCTTAGAATTTTTATTAGAGAATTTCTATCATTGAAATCGATTGCTAATTAAATAACCTCGTTCTTTTTCCGATTTTATCACCGAGTGTCTGGGAAATATCTAACACTACAATAAGAGTGTATAATATCTATTCATGACATTAAAGACTTTTATGTTGGCATCAATAGTCCTTTGATTAGATTAGGTTCCGCCATTAAGAAAGCCGTCCAATACATTTTGTTTGAAACACAATCTGAAGGACTCAGCACAAAGCGGGCCACATATGGAGTAGTTCGTACAGTTTATTTAATTAATTATTCCTATCTTTAGTATTGTATATAGATATACTTAAGGGAAGATTTTACAATAGACATATGGTACATAGCTTCCATGTTAATGATTCTTTAGCCTTATCCATTGTATTAAAGTATTAGAATTACCTCCTTGTAACGTATAATATTAAAACTTTTATTTAAACCTCATGTCTGGTCTACAAAAATATGTAGGGTGTATCATTAAATAGTACATGTTCTTTTAAGAACTATAACTGTTAAATTAAATACAAACAAATTAATTATCTTACTTTCAGTCTTGGGAGTGTAAATTTAATATGTCGGGATAGTTCTAAAGAATCATTATTCTGATTCCATTCTGATAAAACAAAAACTTCACCTTTATGTGAATCAGCATAAGCACACAGTTTTTTTTGGACTTGTCTTAAACATGGAAAACAATTACAATTCTAAAGACATTAAACAAAATTAAGGGTTATTTAAACACCATGTTAAGCATCTAACTATGTCACACATGGAAACAATTACAATTCTAAAGAAATTAAACAAAATTATGGGTTATTTAAACGCCATGTTGACGCCCCAAGATATAGCTCTAACCTTGACTTTTAATTATTTTAATGACATAATATTCCTAAATTGGCTTTGAAGTCCACAAAAAAAACAAGATTCAAATAAACACAAGAAGATTATGATAATACTTTCATAATGTTAATTTAGTTTGATAGTCGTTAGTGTCCTACAACACTCTTTAAATTAACCAACCATTATTTATTTACTAATTGATATTTCTGAAATTTGGAACGTTTGAGAAAATTATATTGGAATAAAAGGAGGTAAAAAAACTTAATAAAACAACCTAAAATCCAACACGTTAAACGACGACATTTAGGACAACGCAAATCCGATGGTGCCTTAATTAAAAATGGTATGAAAATTTGCTTAATTAGGATTATTCAATACGACATAACATTATGAATATGTATGTAAATTAATGTTATAAAGTTTCCTATGGCGGTCGGGAATTGTATCTAACCTGCGAGGCTCATCGCTAGCGCGCAAAACCAAGATATGAGAGTGCATAATAATTTACATGTTGTAGCACCAATATTCCAATGATTGATGCTTTTCGCCATCGTCACCATGGCAAATAAAACACACAATTCAACAAAAATTTCCATGTGCTGAATTTAAGCAGTATATATCAAAGACTGCATCATTCGGCAAACATTATGATAGTTTTATATTATATCTTAATTATGTAGAAACTATCACATTTTATTGTTGTGTATATTTTTGTTGCAGCGAATCATAAACAATGTCCACGGTTGTAAGCAATCAGAAGAAAATAAAATTAATAGACATACAAACAGTACTTAATACCTTCTTAGTATACATAACAAAAGAATAATATTAACATAAGAAAGGCATTATTGTTGGTTTGAATAACCTTTCTATACACGATCAAGTGGTATTATATATTTTTTTCAGAGTATGAAGACACCATGGCTAAACTTTATTACTTCAATGCCAGTCTATGCTATTATAGTAGCTAATTTTTGTAGAAGCTGGACATTTTATCTATTGATTATAAGCCAGCCAATGTATTTCACGGAAGTATTCCATGATGATATAGCGAAGGTAATTTCTTATAAAAAAAATAACTAAAATGCGACTAAAGTTACTTTTGTTCTGTATTTTTTTCTGTTTTTTACGAAATCTATTTTGCAGCACGTCATTTTCTTGTATACATCCGGCATTCGAACAAGCGATGTAAAATTACAGACTTAAATAGTTTTATATTGTTATACAAGATTTATATTACTAATATATGTAGTGCATGTAGCCATAGATTTACTCTACCTCAACATCACATTAACATTAAGCTCTCTTCTTTATTACGACTATTGATTTCAGTATCTTTGGTGTATCGTCACTTTTATTAGACGGACTATTCATTGTAGTGCCTTTAGTGTATCGTATCTGGCATTAAAATTGACTATTCATTTTCATCATGAAGATAGATTTGTTCTTAACTTACTGTAACGTCTTTAAAAATTAATCATTTTGTGTAATATTGTAATAATCGATCATGTTGCGTTGTGTCGTAATATATTTAGAACAATTGTAAACGATGTAAGAACAAAACTAAAGGAAAGCAATCAGTTGTATACTTATTGGATTAAAATTCCATCTCCTGCTCTTTTAATCTGTTTAAAGCCTTGTCTGTTTTTTCTTTTGTTTGTCATATGAAATTGAACTCGCCAATTTTTCATTATTTGCGCGTGAAATTATTGGCATCAAAGAAAGAAAGAAAGAAAAATAATGTTAACAGGTCTGGTAGACGTAATCAGATTTAATAGACATTTGTCTTTATCCTGTCCCCCAAGTACAAAGCACAATGTAAATCGTAATAAAGCCTGAAAGAATTCACCATGGAAAAATATAAAAATACGAATGATTTGTATATTAATGGTCCTACTTGGGACATGGCAAGAAAATGTCGTTGCTTTTCATAACAACACATTTCCATGCTAGTAAAACATTCAAAACACAACACTAGATAGCATGAACAATTACCACATCATTTATCCTGAATATTGTTTTATACAAAAACTCAGTGGAACAAAAAGGCAAAGACGCGTTAATCGTCATGAAGCAGAAATATTTGGATAAATAATTATTATTTATCAACAAAGCTGCCACTTAACCATTGAAGACGAGTAACATTATAGACTACGTTTTGCTATTATACAAGAGAACTTAAGTAATAAAGATACTGTAAGCTAATAGTATTCTAACAGTACAATTAATCGAATTATATTTTGCAAAATGCGTCTTAACTTAATTTGTTTGTTTTTGTTCTTACAGAGTGGTATTCTGTCAGCACTACCTCATCTGGTTATGGCTATTATTGTACCTATTGGAGGACAAATTGCAGATAATTTACGAAAACGTTTGTTGACAACTACCACTGTCAGAAAAATATTTAACTGTGGAGGTAAATTTTAACGCTGTTTCGAATAAAAATATGTTTGCTATTGTTAAAACATGTATATGAAATGTATAGAGTGTCATTTGTTCTTCCGTCATATTACTCTGCATGTTAAGTTTTATACCATCACATACAGAAACACGATATTGCTTGTCAAGTTGGGCAGTTGTCATATTTGTAATGCAGGGATACATAAAACACGACAGAAGATCTTGGCTTACATAAAATCATAAAAATACATTTTCATAAGGCCGTTTTATTTTAATTATATTTCAGGGTTTGGACTTGAAGCTTGTTTTCTGCTAGGAGTCGGGATAACGCGTGATAAAACCACAGCCATGGTTTGTCTGACGTTAGCAGTTGGCTCAAGTGGTTTTGCTATTTCTGGTAAGTAGAATAAAATATTTAAATAGTGATAATGTTCAAAATAGACAGAGTTTTATCGTCTGGTGAGTTAGTTTTACATTTAAATTAGTTTGTATATAAAGATATTTGTTTGACATGCTAAGGAAACTAACCATTTTGGTTATTGTGTGGTGTACAATACAACATAATCAAGCGTTCGTGCTGTCGAATTTTATGAACTATATTTATACGATTTATAACATTTTTTAAATGTATAACATTCATTTTGGATTATTTTGCTATACTGTCCATGGCTCTAAAATTATCTAAACGTTGAAATCGCTTTAAATGCAATGCATATATAGCCATTGTCCAAATATTTCTTTGTTATCACAATCTACAAACTTAAAGCTCATCTCAATGAACTTTTTTTATACCGGTATTTAAAGCCTAACAATTATTTTGCACATGTAGTATTTTTTATAGGAAATGCAAATATTTGTCAGGCAGATTTTTTCATTGAACCATTTTTATTTTAGGAGCTGCACTTTGCATCCATCAATTTATCAAATGTAAATGGCAACATTATACTGCAAATGTTAAGTTTTAATATGTTTGCAAAGATTATTTCTGTCGTGTTTTCATATAAATTTTTATTGATTTGTTTCACAAGAGAACATTAGTACGACAATTGATACAAAGCAATATCATTTTATATCGTAATAAAATGTTGCTGTAATAATCTTTTATTCAAACCATTTTTAATGCATTCATTTTAATATTTGGAATATAATTAAATGTCTTCGAAATAGCACTTACAAACACGATTTTTTTCAATAAGTATAAATTTATATTGCAGTCATTTAACTTTCTGTACAATAATAGAAACAACTATCTTTTGCTTTGATCGGCCAGTTTCCGAAAAAAGGCTTCTAGTGTCCTTTGCTCTACCTCCAGTGATATTTAATATTGTGTTTCCGTTATCATCAAATGAGATATTTGTTTGTGAGGTTGTGTTGTCATGCCAGATTACGCATGGAAAAATGTTCAATCCTGGAACTACTTTTGTCAGACATGTTTCGTTAAAAATGGATTTGATCGTAAGAGACTTAAAACACTATTTGTGTATTGTCGCAAGATATATAAAGTCTCACCGCGCAATAGGCAAACATATTCCACAGAGCCGCGCATCTCTATCTGTGACTATTGTATAGGTGTCTACTTAGGCAATAACGTTTTGAAGATTTGCGGCCATCAATTGTTGATTTAATGGTCGGCAATTTAAACCGTTATCTTCTTTCTAATACTATGGAAATAAAAAAATATATTTAACTGACTAAAATGACATTTTTTTAATAACCCAGAAACACGTTTGCAATTGCGTTATGTCTGACGGCATCAATCTTGGAATTGATGAAATTAACTTAACATAAAAAATGGCATTATAATGTTATATCAAATTGACATAATACCAATACTCGCTTAACTTGTATACATTATGTTTTGATTGTTATGCATTAGGACATACTTACACTCATCAATGGTTCGTTATCATAAACGCAACTCCCTTACTATAACTTGTTCCCAAGCGAGGTAAAATGCGTTGCATGAAATGCTGTATATTTGCCAGATAAAGTTTTTATTAATTTTATTATTCGAACGTTGCTTTATATAAGGAGTCCTGTTTTGATATTATCTATGTCATTACAATATGACAACTTATTGTGTCCACTTGTAACACATTTGCATCCTTCTTCATCTGTCACAACATTAAACTAACTTTAACTAAGGTTTCGTTTTACTTGGCACTGTTACTATTACTTTACTAAATTTGCTAGTCGTAATTGACTTGTAGGCTTTAATGTCAACCACCTGGATATAGCTCCACGTTATGCCTCCATTTTGATGGGGTTGTCCAACGGCGTTGGTACGTTGGCTGGAATGTTATGTCCTGTAGTAACGGAGTTGCTGACGAAAAAAGGGGTAAGTTATTTCATTTGAAATTAGATACTATAACTTTTACCTTGTTTGCAACTAAAAAACTGGTTCGAAAATGTGTTTTGGTGCTAAATTTGGTCTTTGTATTTTGTCGGAAAAATCTTTCAACTTTAAGCTCCAACCAATTCAACACACCTTTAATAAATTGTTTTGGAAAACAAAAACTTTCATGAAAGTATTAACTCTGTGGTTGAACTCTATGTATGTAGCGCCCTTCAGAATATATGTCTTCATGGAAAGAAAACATTTCAGTTCCAGATGTCTTTTGTTTAGATAGGGTACAGTTATACAATTCTGAGGTTATTCGTGTTAGGTGTTTGTAGAAAAATATTGGGGGTTTTAGGTGATACAATTATTTGATTTACAGCTGTGAACAACTTATAACTGTCAGAATTTTTTTTATTTTTTAAAGTAAAGTTATTAAATAGTACTTTTCAGGACAATTGATCAATTATCGCTACAAATATGACCTTAATGTAGTTTTAAAAATGACAACTAGAACTAAATGGGTGAACATGTAATAAATGTATGCTGTTTTGTGTTGTGAACAGCTACAATGTTCTTTAAAGAGTCATTATTATATTTATAGACTGCGGACCAGTGGCAAACTGTTTTCATTATCGCCAGTGTTATACATTTTCTCGGCATTATCTTTTATGGAATTTTCGCATCCGGTGAACAGCAGCACTGGGCTGAACCACATGGTGAAGATACATGGAAACCTGAGGACACATTAAAGCCAGACACCACAGGAAAATTCTTTACATATGGTGCATTTCAAGAGAAATCCCCTGGATATAAAGGTCATAGCAACGGTATTATTCCGATGAACGGAAATATCGGAAATGGTCATGCTAGTTTTGATTCTTCAAGTTATTCAAACGAAACTTATAACGAAAATGATACAAGCGGACAGTTTTCGTTCGACGGACCGATGTATCAGACAAAAGAAGAGTTAGTCCAGGTTCAATCCAGAGACAAGTATTTAAGTGAGGATCGCGATTTATGAGAAACACTTTTCTTAGATAAATAAAGCAAATTAATGTTATTACATACATTTCTCTGACAAATTACTGCCTACAACAACGAGGATAAATTAACAAAAGTACTGATAATTGTCCTTACAACATTTTATTTAAAATTGTATCGTCTTTTTACCGAAAATCAAAATCTACCTTTGATGGTTTGTTTTCAATTTATTTATAAATTCATACTTTTATTTTTCTGTGGTAAAACGAATTAAGAAAGGGCATTTTGAAAACACAATTATAAATATATTCATTTTTTTGCAGACGGAGGATATAGCAGCTTTACTCTGAGTTAGGTAACTCATAAAATTACAAACATGTTATATCGTACAACAATGAACATGTATCTAAAACTCTCAATTTTATGTCAATTATTTCTTTTAATTTGTATTTAAGTTTAATTGGTTAATTTTTAGTCCACGACCTTGTGACGATAATATAATAAATATTATATCTGGTTAGATATTTTTTTAGATTTTTATCATTGTTGATGTTTGGATGTATATAACTTTACGTTACTGTTATACATTTTGCTGGAAATCACTTCATTATATTGATATTTTGGTCCAGTAGGCATTTTAATAGATATATACATGTTTGCTTTTCTTCAAAATTTACTTCAAAATATAATAAGCAACATTAATGTGTGGTGACTATTTTCAAATAATATATCTATGTCTACTATATACATCTGTTTCCTTCGTTTTGTGTGTTCATACAAAAGTTGTGTATTATTAAAGAAGAGTACGATTTGTGTTTAGCCACATACTGTATATGGCTTTTCACGTAGAAAATGTTCTGCTCAACTTTTTATCCACAGTATAAAATCGGCTGCGTATTACTCTAAAAATACCTTTGAAACATATTTCTGTTATTCGCTTGCCTTTAAATGCAAGTTGACATTATTTATATTTCCTGTTAGAAAACACCTTTAGATTTGTAAACGAGCATCAAACCTGACTCTTTGTAGAATTATGCAAATAAATCTTATACATATCTTATGCATGTTTTGAATCATTTATTAATTTGATAGTAAATTAAGCTCTTCTAAATTATGCCACGAGAATTTAAGACTAGTACTTCATTCTAATTTTCCTCGTCGTATGCAACTTAAAACAGTGATGTAAATTTAACTATTATTCCTTTGTCGTTGAGGTGCGATTATTTAACCTATAATTGTTATTATTTTCAGTTATCGTAGAGCCGATTTTTCAGCAATTCAGCTAACGTGTTTACACAGTGGTTTTACAGGTGACAATAGTACAAGACTTGTCAACAAATGTCTCCACTTGCCCTCGTGAACGTCGTGCAAACAAAAGCATAGTACGATCAAAACAATACACCGAATTTGTTTTCATTTTTTCCTAAACTATAGTGGTTCTTGATTTGTATTAGACAAAGAATGGAGACAGTATATAAAAGTAACCACTTAGAATGTCCATTGTCAAATCCGTATAGAGTTGTGAAACGATGGATGAGGATTATGTTGCTAAACTAAGGTTTTAGGAAAATCTCAAGATTAAATTCTAATATCGAAAGTTTGTGTTTTTACCAAGCACCAAATCAAAATACTAAAAAGATGGTATTATAATTCTAATCTTGGTATCTATGATTAAATTTTATGTATATTATTTTTATTTTGTAATGAACCTTGAAAAGGAAAAAAGAACAAGAAAAAATATTAACAAATACAGTTGTTACTATATGACAGAGGACATAACAGCTGGAGATCAATATTTTATCTCATATCTATATTTTTCATGTTTATCGTATTTAAAGGCTACAACTTTTATTATGTGATATTTTTATGTAGATCTGTATATACTAGTATTCTAAAGGAGTATTTAGCAACATTCTACATTTCATTTCAATATCAGCTGAAAGTATGAAAATTTTAAGTTCCAAGAAATATTAATACAATAATCAAATAACATATTGAAATGTTTCAAAATGTAAATATATACTTTCGTAATTTTCAAACAGGAAATAGAAAGAAGTAAATTCTGATTGGGTGTTTAAATTTGCGGCTGAGGAATTTCGAATTATTTTAAGAATAACCATGCTATTTAATGTTTTCTAAAAAATAACCGTGCAACATCTCTTTTCTATCAGCCGTTTTCAATTAACCTCCCAAAAACATCATTTCATGGGACAGGGTTTACACAAATCAAATTTATCAACAAATATCAATTAATAATATTGCTAGATATTTGTAAATCTGTACAAACATAACAGAAAATTGTGTTCCTTGTTCGAAACTTCAGAATGCAAAGTGAACATCTCTTACGTTTGGACGTAGTTTTTGCAATTTGTCTAATATGTTCCTCAAAACGCATTAAACAAGGAGGTATTTGGGTTATTGTGTTACATTGTTCATGATTGAGACTTCCAACGTAAAATTAAAACTAAAATAGGACTACGAACATTTTAGAGGTCTTTTTTAATATTTAAACTGCAAAATGTGAGACCTGGTTAAAAATATGGTATTAAATTCCCGTCAGTGCACATTCCTAGCATATCCTCCGAATGAAAAGGCATTGTACCAAACGTCTTGTTACTTTTAATAAAAACAACTTCATGTCTTCATTCACAACTAAATCTAAACCTTAAAAATCATCACGAGTGGGTTTTGTTAATTTGTTAATTAAGAAATAGATTATTGCGAGCGGGCTTTATGGGAATTAGAACATGGTCAGACCTTATATTTGTCAATATTTTATACCGAGCGATAGCGAGGTATAAAATGAAGACAAATATAAGGTCTGACCATGTTCTAATTCCCATAAAGCCCGCTCGCAATAATCTATTTCGATTCTAATATGTCTAACAAATGATTTAAAATTTCGAAGCGGTTCTAAGAGGACGCTTTCAGTGGTAATATTGTTTTTTTTTAAACTAATACGATATATCCCAAAACAGTATGTTAAAGCAAATAAAATTGACATAAACATATTTTCTCGTCATTTTATTGAATGTACGTACCTTTTAAACAAAAATATTGAGAAATCTTTAAGAAATTGCATCGTTCCAGTTTGAAATTTTCAGTTCAGCGTAATATGACGTCGGAATTCTAATTGTGACGTCATATTAATTCGAATGTAGAATTGTTAAAAAAATAATGTATCGGGAGCAGTTTAAATCATATAATTCTCAGAATTCAGACTAAAAATAACTAAATTATTAACAATAACGATAATTATGGATAACACATAACAAACGGCATTTGTAAGTCAGTTTTTATATTTACACAAAACACGCAGTTTACGCATGTGCGAACTAAACTTATAGGAATTTTGACACGGCTTTGTTTACATAGCTAAAGCAGGACGTCATATTAGAATTAACTGTTAACACCAAAAAGTGTAAAATTGTGACGAAGGCAATATTCTTTTGTTCTGTAAAGTACAAAATAATATATTGTCTGATTTTTAGTATTTATAAATCAAAAATCCTGTGAAAATAATATTTTCTCTCGATTTTGTGATGTAATGAAACAAAGATTACTCTTTAGAAATTGCAGAATCGCGTGGAAACTATTCATAAAATCACTTCTATAATTAGAACATGGCGAGTTATCGACAAATCAGGCAAAGTTCCACCATTATTTTAATAGTGGCAACATAACATTAATGTGTGATCAAACTCGGTTTTGCGTGCCCTGAATGTCAACAGGGAGATTAAAATTGTACTAGTTTAGTGTTTATTTTGTAACGTTATTTCCAATTTCCTCTTTGTCTGAAGCTGAACAATCATATAATTCCGGTTTTAATAACACTTTCGCACGAACTTTGTTATTAAACATGAAGATGGTCTTTAATGTATACAATTGTTATACGCTTACATCGCCAAAGACCACATATATTGATTACTTCAGATTATATGCATAACAGTTACTTTTTGCTCTTTACAAATATGAGATATGAAATATTTCAAACTCAGTCATGTCTGCATGTGATAACTAGTTGGCATTCCCGCATGTGTAATGCATGTCTTTAAATGTAACGTACATACCTACATATTTTGTGTCATGTCTGGAAACTTCTGAGAACTGATACCATGTTTATCATTTCGAATATTAAAGTTCTAAACGATTACTAAAGCGCTAAAAACAGTACATTGTCTAACTTTAAACAATTGTCACTTACATGTGAAATGTTGATCTGTGTAGTTGTATTGTAGGCTTATATAAAACTAGCATATACGGTAAATTGCACACACCTTTATGACAAGGCCAATATAACTTTATGACAAGGCCAATATAATTTGGTATTTAGAATGCACTGTATTGTGATCAAATCTTTTAAATAACTGAAACTCTACATTACATCAAATAAGTCAAAATAATGTTTCCGAGCTTATCACTTGCATTTGGACAACCAATACGATAAAGTATGGCAAAAACTGACAATGAGAAATTTATGCATAATTATAAGAAATGCTCAACAAGACTTATATTTAGCGTAAAATACAAATACGCCATCGCTTTAAAATATTTGACATACGGATATACTGAATTAAATAATTTCCAAGGTAAAGCTACAAGGGTCCGAGTACAATAAACGACAATGCTCAAACAAAATACACCATCATCGGGGGTCTTGTCAGGCCCTTTAAATAATCAACATAGACATTGTTTGGGTTTAATGCTAGACATCAACTTCAAATGAAATTCATTTGCAACTTCTTAAAAAAAACCAAGAAAGTCGACTGATAAAAAAAGCTTGTGTTTAGTATGATAAATTGATTGAATGTATATATGCTTAACATCCACAAATCAATATTGCACCTATATCCAGAACGAGAACATGTGGACAAAGTTATACAATTTTGACTTCTGCTAACAAAAGTATTTAATATTGGGTTGAGACCAAAGGTTTAAAAATTAGTTTTGTAATTATGTTGTTTTGTAATCTTGTAATATGCATTTGCATTTGGTTATTCATTTTGTGAGGGAAAATCTGTATGTCTTATCATGGTAATGTTCATGGACCTATTGGTTGATTATTCGCATGTTCAACTCCCAACTTCTATGGAAAATATTTTCGATTATATTCCGAGCAATTACACAAACTGTAAATAAAATGGAAAATGTGATTTGCAGATTGGAACAATTTTAAATACTCCTGGAAACGTTGCAACCATACCATACTATTTTAAATCTACAAAAAGTGTCTTCATTGTTCTAAAAGAGTGACACTCTAGAAACCTTACCCAATCATCATACAATTAGCCATGGAATGTGAAAGAATGTTTCACGTGTGTTTTAAATATATACTAAAAAGTTTTTAAAGAATGTCCTCGATAGTTATTAATTTGCTAAAATTTTTCATGTTTTAACATGTGAACCATCTATAACTGGAAACGATTTAGAAATTTCTATGGAATTCCCTGTGCAGTAATTAAAGTTTCTATCAAATTGGAGTGGCCACAAACGCATTTTAATTCTTATATTACCTACTGATCAAATCATTTGAACATCTAATACTGTAATTTAAATCAATTTTATAAATTTAATCATCGTGTTGCATTTGGCTTGTTGCTCTCAACGAATTTATGGTTCCGTCATTCAACTGTTTCCTGAAATGAGATAAATGGTTCAGATGTTATATATATAACCCACAATAAAAGGAAAAAAAAGAAAAGAAAGAAAATTCCGATGTTGGTAGAACATCACTTTAAGTATTGTTTCAGCTATTTCGCATGTGGTGTATAGACAACGAAATTACTGTTCAATGTTTAAACGACAAAAACTAGGTGATAATGGCTTATGTGAATAATCGATAAAAATGATCTCAAGACGAAAACGTAATATTATAAGTTTTCAGAAATCGCTATCTTATCTTTTACGTACTGTATTTGGTGTAAAATAAACACGAAGAGCTTTTAATGAAACTGATCTAGTTTCATGTCATGACGATTGTCGAAAAGAAAATTATTAGTGGTTTTGTGTTAGTTATGTTTATCTTTTGATCGTAAAGGTGTCGGGTTGTGTTCATTATTGATTTCTGATACCTCTTATATTAAAAGACTTTCAGTGAAATATGAGGTTTTGTATTGCATTTCCTGAAAGATTTTAAGATTATATAACATGAGGTTACTGATACAAACTGTACAATACATGGTATGTTTAATGAAAATTATGTAGAATGCACAAAAGTTAACAGATTACCTTGATAACGAATCAGGATTAAACAGCTACACAAGTTAAATTAATCGATTACATTCCAATTAGTTTTGTAATAATAATAATATATATTATATAATAATTGAAATAATTATGCGTTATTTTAAGAACGGTACACGTTACAATTTCTAAAACAAGTCACAAGTTTTTCACATAATGACATGCCTATGCGTGGACCGGTAAAACTTGAAATTTTACAGAGGTTTTCAAAACAAAACATTACACCAAAATCTAGGCCTTTTGTGTCTTAAGATGTAAAATGTTACCCCATTATATTTGGTCATACACATAAGACTACAGAAATATAATTTTTTTTAAGTTTCATAAAAAACAATAGCCCTCTATCATTCAGAATATAAACATTCACACTCAACTTCCGCTCAAAACAAACAACTTCGTAAACACTAGAACTATTCTGTATAAATGTGTTCCTTCCCATACTAACTTGTTTTCCTGTGTGATACCGTGCGCCGCATCGTCGCCCAGGGACGAAGATTTAACACATGAGAAATTCCTGTGTGAAACCATGCACCGCATCGTCGCCCAGGGACGATGATTTAACACATGAGAAATTATAATTGCATCCTCGTTTGAGTGATATTGTCTTCGAGCACTGCACAGAAAACACCAAGTAAGTGTCGTCTTGTCTTCGAGCACTGCACAGAAAACACCAAGTAAGTGTCGTCTTGTCTTCGAGCACTGCACAGAAAACACCAAGTAAGTGTCGATTTTAATTTTAACAATATCATCCTATGTATATTTTCCTTCTGACCTATACAATTTTTACAGGCCTGATGGTCATAACCTATGTCATGGCGGAGTATTTATAGCCGTAAGTAGAAATTTAGTTAGCTCTAAAATACCAACATTACAAACCAATTGTGAAATCATTTAAGGGCAGAAATCAATATTGAAGGTTCACGTAACATAAGAATAGCACCATTCCCATTCCATAGACAGCCATCTAATAACGGCACTGCACTTGAACAACTACAATTAGAATTGATCCTATTAAACAACCAGCCAAACTCTACTGTAATCATTGGCGGCGATTTCACCCTAGGTCACATTGAATGGTCCAACACATGTGCAATCCGAAAACTTGACCTAATATTCATGACAGATCCAACAAACGTAAAAAATATGCACACAACTCGGTCTAAGTGACCATGATATTGTTTATGCCGAGCAGGATATGTTGGTTAAGGAGAGTAAGAGAAACACCGAAACAAATTCTGAAAAACAAGTATGCTAATTGGCCATATATTAAAAATGACCTAGAAACTATACGTTCAGAAATTTGTAACATGTATCAATCATCTGATGTTAACACCTTATGTTGTAACATGTATCAATCATCTTTGTTAACACTT
Source organism: Limnoperna fortunei (assembly GCA_944474755.1). Lineage (NCBI taxonomy): Eukaryota > Metazoa > Mollusca > Bivalvia > Mytilida > Modiolidae > Limnoperna > Limnoperna fortunei. Next base: position 32,424,097 of record OX104120.1, on the reverse strand, counting down.
TATGTAACATGTATCAATCATCTGATGTTAACACCTTATGTAACATGTATCAATCATCTGATGTTAACACCTTATGTTGTAACATGTATCAATCATCTGATGTTAACACCTTATGTAACATGTATCAATCATCTGATGTTTACACCTTATGTTGTAACATGTATCAATCATCTGATGTTAACACCTTATGTAATATGTATCAATCATCTGATGTTAACACCTTATGTTGTAACATGTATCAATCATCTTATGTTAACACCTTATGTTGTAACATGTATCAATCATCTGATGTTAACACCTTATGTTGTAACATGTATCAATCATCTGATGTTAACACCTTATGTTGTAACATGTATCAAGCATCTGATGTTAACACCTTATGTAACATGTATCAATCATCTGATGTTAACACCTTATGTTGTAACATGTATCAATCATCTGATGTTAACACCTTATGTTGTAACATGTATCAATCATCTGATGTTAACACCTTATGTTGTAACGTGTATCAATAATCTGATGTTAACACCTTATGTAACATGTATCGATCATCTGGTGTTAACACCTTATGTAACATGTATCAATCATCTGATGTTAACACCTTATGTAACATGTATCAATCATCTGATGTTAACGTGTATCAATCATCTGATGTTAACACCTTATGTAACATGTATCGATCATCTGGTGTTAACACCCTATGTAACATGTATCAATCATCTGATGTTAACACCTTATGTAACATGTATCAATCATCTGATGTTAACGTGTATCAATCATCTGATGTTAACACCTTATGTAACATGTATCAATCATCTGATGTTAACACCTTATTTTGTAACATGTATCCATCATCTGATGTTAACACCTTATGTAACATATATCAATCATCTGATGTTAACACCTTATGTAATATGTATCAATCATCTGATGTTAACGTGTATCAATCATCTGATGTTAACACCTTATGTAACATGTATCAATCATCTGATGTTAACACCTTATGTTGTAACATGTATCAATCATCTGATGTTAACACCTTATGTTGTAAAATGTATCAATCATCTGATGTTAACACCTTATGTAACATGTATCAATCATCTGATGTTAACACCTTATGTAACATGTATCAATCATCTGATGTTAACACCTAATGTAACATGTATCAATCATCTGATGTTAACACCTTAAGTAACATGTATCAATCATCTGATGTTAACACCTTATGTAACATGTATCAATCATCTGATGTTAACACCTTATGTAACATGTATCAATCATCTGATGTTAACACCTTATGTTGTAACATGTATCAATCATCTGATGTTAACACCTTATGTAATATGTATCAATCATCTGATGTTAACACCTTATGTAACATGTATCAATCATCTGATGTTAACACCTTACGCAACATGTATCAATCATCTGATGTTAACACCTTATGTTGTAACATGTATCAATCATCTGATGTTAACACCTTACGCAACATGTATCAATCATCTGATGTTAACACCTTATGTAACATGTATCAATCATCTGATGTTAACACCTTATGTAACATGTATCAATCATCTGATGTTAACACCTTATGTTGTAACATGTATCAATCATCTGATGTTAACACCTTATGTAACATGTATCAATCATCTGATGTTAACACCTTATGTAACATGTATCAATCATCTGATGTTAACACCTAATGTAACATGTATCAATCATCTGATGTTAACACCTTATGTAACATGTATCAATCATCTGATGTTAACACCTTATGTTGTAACATGTATCAATCATCTGATGTTAACACATGATGTTAACACCTTATGTTGTAACATGTATCAATCATCTGATGTTAAGACCTTATGTTGTAACATGTATCAATCATCTGATGTTAACACCTTATGGTGTAACATGTATCAATCATCTGATGTTAACACCTTATGTTGTAACATGTATCAATCATCTGATGTTAACACCTTATGTTGTAACATGTATCAATCATCTGATGTTAACACCTTATGAAAGCATTTAACACTCACTCCTAAAATCAGATAACATAAACATTCCTTTTAATTTGTTAACCTATTTAAGATAGGCTTCCGTGATAACGTAAGCTTATAATCAAGAAAAATAGATTTTATCTCAAGAAACGTACTCATAATAAATTCTTCAACCAGTACAAAATACTCAAATCTCAAAAAACAATAAAGAGAAGCCTACTAGAAAAACATAGAATATATGATCTGTGATCTTCCAGTATAAGAACCAGAACAAACATCAATAAACCAATCCAAACAAAACAAAATGTTTCAGTACATTAAATCATTAAGAACAGAAAAATCTGGTATATCAGCATTTCAGAAAGATGGCATCATTACTTCAGACACTGAAGAAAAACGCTAACATTCTAAATGAACAATTTCAGTCAGTATTTACATTAGAACCAAACGATACAATACCAAACAAAGGACAAAGGACACAACTATTCCATCACTCACCATATCAACATCAGGTATCATGAAACTCCTAAATGATTTAAAGCCTCAGGCCCTGACAATATAAATGGTGGAATATTTAAAGAACTGAAATATCAGATTGCACCAATAATACATCCTATATATATACAAAATCACTTGATATTGGTCAAACACCACAATATGGGAAACATGCTAACGTAGTCCCAACTTATTTAAAAAGAAGACAAACATCAAGTAGTTAATTACAGACCAATCTCATTGACTTGCATTTGCAAGTTAATGGAATACATTGTCACCGAACATATTATGAATCACCTTGAAATTAATAAATACTCTTTAAACCCCAACATGGCTTCCGTCCCTCACGATTCATGTGAAACACAATTAAATCTTATTTATGCAAGAATTATATGAATATGATAATAAAAATATTCAAACTGAACTCATCATAATGGATTTTGCTAATCCCTTCGACACAGTACCTCATCGCAGAATACTTAACAAACTTCAATACTATGGCATTTCTGGCCAGACATTAAACTGGATCTCCTCATTTTAATCAAACCGTACTCAAACTGTTGTTGTAAATTGAAGGTCTTCGACCACTGTCCCTATGACATCAGTTGTCCTGCAAAAAACAGTTCTGGGTCCCGTCTTGTTGCTGGTATATATAAATGACCTTCCAGATTATTTAAACTTCAGTAAACTTGCAGACAATAGAATCATCTACCGAACTATCAGATCCAGTTGGATCTTGATGCGACAGCTAAATGTGAGAATGGTCTTCAATCCTGATAAGTGCAATGTTCTTTCAGTTACCAAAAAAAAAACCAATTTCAATTTACGTCATCCGCGGCATCCATCTTGTTTGTTTGTAAACAATTATCAAAACTTCTGATGAAATATGTCCTCTAATTGTTCATATATCGAAAATAACGATCGAAGAGAAAGCAAACCTTCTCCTCCTGTAAGACCTGACTTGAAAAAAACAAAACACAACGCCGGTAGATAACTGTATCTTGTGGTAAATGTTAACAAATATTCAATAACTGTTACTATTTGTTTGGTTAGTATTTAATTGTAGCATATCATAGTAAAATCAGCCAATGAAGCGGAACTAATCCATTCAACGTGATCCATTTCTTACTACGTGATACCTGCCATTCATTCATACTCTTTGTAGACAGCATTTTCAAAACACTCTTATTTATCTAGTAAATTTGAAAATGCCAAAAACTTTATAGAGGTACATATCTTAAATGTTCATTTAATAATTTAAAGTTCTTAATTACTCATCAATGTAATATTATTGGTTAGAAATTGGCTAATGAACACACGTTACGAACACTGTTTTAAGTTACACCTAAAAGTCCTTTCGAGAAAACATCCTTGGGGCCTAGATTTCTTCCCTCATCTTGTGTAAATCCAAAATGAAAAACTATTTATTTTGCGTCTGTATGTTTTGCATACACACGTTTCCTTTGTTTACCGTCAACTATTGTACATATGTTTTGCCTATAAATGAAATGCAGTTATTCTCAATCCAACCGGTATTATTTTTGAACTGTAAGAAATATAAAAGATTATTGAACTATACGTGTATAACCCACTCTCTCTCTATTTGTCACACCTTTCAGGTATTACATAATTAATCATGGGTATTTGTATAGAGCAATACAGAATAAGAGTGGGTAACTTTGTGATGACCCATAAACTTGGTCCGAAAACTTCATTGAATGTAAAGGAAGTTTTGTTTGTGTATTTACTTATTTCTTGTAAAGATAAGGAACGTTTACTTAGATATTTACTTTTATTATGTTGCAATGAGATAATTCTGGTGTAAAACATAAACAAAGGTTTTGTTTTATTGATTTGCTTAACATTGTAAATATTTCGTTTGTAATTTTTATTATCCAAATGTTACTTATTGTATCAGGATTGGAAACTAATCCCTGTCCATCAGAAGATGTAAGCGGGAATGGCTCACATAGTGATATTTCAGAAAACTCAGATATTTCCAGTTTATATGAATCATATCTACACTAATTATAGTTTACAGCAAATTATTGAAGAGCCTATACATTTCACTGAACATTCTTCGTCGTTAATTGATTTGATAATTACAGATGATCAGTTTTTTGTACCATATGTTACAGTCGGTCCCCCACTTCTCGATCAAATTCGTTACCACTGCCCTGCTATTGGCATTATAAATTCTCCCAAACCAATTAAGCGTAAAGTCTGGCTTTATAACCAGGGCGATTTTGATACCTATAGGCAGATGTTGGCTAATACTGATTGGGATAATATTTTCAAGTCAAATGATATTGACAAGATTGTGAGCGATGTTACAAACAGCATTTTATTTGCAGCGGACTCGTGTATTCCGAATCGTTTAGTAACCATTCGGAAATCAAATCCAGCATGGCTCACTAGTGATCTGAAAAAAAAACTTATCAGGAAAAAAAAACCGCACTCACTGTAAAGCAAAATGCTCCAATTAACCGACTGACTGTGATAAATTCAAAAAAATAAGGAATCGCTCGCGAAAAGTACCGCTCCGATTTAGTAAGAAAATTATCTGCCGAGAAATGTTCATCTAAGTCTTGGTGGGTAATTTGCAATAAAATAGCTGGTATTAAACCAGCACATACTGATATACCCCCCTTATTAGTTGGTGATAGATTAATTTTTGATGACACTGACAGAGCAAATAGTCTTAACGATAACTTTGCTTTGCAGACAAAAATAGATGAAACAAAAGCTACACTTCCAGACCGATTAAGTCATCAAGAATCTAAATTGGAAAATATTGTTTTAGATGAAAGTGAAGTCGAAGATGTCCTTTCTATTTTAAATATTAACAAAGCCTCTGGACCTGATTCAATAAATCCGCAAAGGAGGCTTCGTCTATTTTAAAATATCGTTTGTGTAAACTATACAATATGTCGTTATCTTTGTCTTATTTTCCGAACGAATGGAAGACGGTAAATGTATCACCGGTGTTCAAAAGTGGTTCACCGAGTGAAGTAAAAAATTATAGACCTATCCCCTTACTTAGTGTTATATCCAAATGTATGGAGAGATGTGTCTATAAACATGTCCACAATTTTTTACAACAAAACAGTATAATCACACCCAGTCAGTCGGGATTTACTAGAGGTGATTCTGCCGTAAACCAGCTCATAAGCATGTCCAATGATATTGGGAAAGCCTTAGATAATGGGACAGAAATAAGGTCGTATTTTGTGAAATAAGTAAGGCATTCGACCGTGTATGGCACAAAGGACTCTTATTCAAACTTCAGAATTATGGTATTGATGGAAATTTATTACTCTGGTTTAAAAACTATCTTTCAGGGAGGGAACACAGATTGGTTTTAGCGGTGGTAGTTCTGACTGGACATCTATTAATGTAGGTGTTCCTTAGGGTTCCATTTTAGGGTCTTTATTGTTTCTTTTATTTATTAATGATATTGTAGAAGATATTAATGCTTGTGTTAAGCTTTTTGCGACGTCACTAGCATTTATATAATAGTAGATAGTCCCAAAGTCGCTGATGACATATTAAATAGGGATCTAGCTAAACTGAAACAATAACTATATCTCGTAAATCAGCCAAGCCAATTCATCCACCTATTGTTATGAACGGGCTCAATATTCAAGAAGTCGAATCACATAAACACTTAGGCATTTATTTTTCAAGTAATGGTTCTTGGCATGACCACATTAATTACATTGTTAAAAAAGCTTATAATAGAGTTAATTTCCTTCGTATGGCACGATTTGTCCTTGACATGTATGTCTTGGAGAGAATGTACTTTTCTTATATTAGACCAATTCTGGAATATGGCGATGTGGTATGGCATAATGGCATAACTATACACAATACTTAGTAAACAAGTTAGAGTGTGTCCAGATAGACGCTATGCGCATTGTTACGGGAGGGACAAAAAAAGACGTCGTTAGAAAAACTTTATCAAGAAACGGGTTGGGAAACACTTTCGGCTAGGAGGGAAAAACATCGACTTATTATATAAGATTATAAACAAGGAATCCCCAAATTATTTTATGGGAACTTGTTGCTAGTTCAATTGGTGATCGACATAGTCATTTTACTCGCCAAGTCGAAAATATTGTTAATGTTCGTACAAGAACGAACTTCTACTGTGAATATTTTCTGCCTGCGACCATTAACATGTGGAATAATTTGCCATTAGATTTAAGAAGGTCTACCTCGTTAAGTATATTAAAAAATAAATTGGAGACTTGTAGCAAAGTAACCCCAAAATACTATTACGTCGGAACTCGAAAAGGGCAGATTCTACATGCAAGGCTTCGTTCTGCGAAACCTTGTGGATTCTCCAAAATGTAAATGTGGTCATGTCGAATCAACCTATCATTTTCTTTTTGAATGTTATAAGTACGATCAGCTTCGTTATAGTACCGTACATACTCTTAATTTAAACCAACCTGTCGATGTTAACTTATTATTGTATGAGTCAGATTTTCTAACATTAGATGAAAATATTAATGTCTTTAATCTTGTTCAAAAGTATATTGTTCAAAGCAAACGCTTTTTGTAACTGCATTTCACTATTCCATCATTTCCAATGTCACATTGACTGTTTCTTGACTGATTACACTTCCTGACAACATTTACATGTCCTTTTTCTATTTCTATTCATTCTATAAGCATGCTTATAGTTTTGATATTACATTTTGTCTGAATTGTAAGGAGACGGATTAACAAAAGCTTACATGCTTATTTCCGAATCCTGTATGTTATTCTTTGTATGATGTATTTTGTACATATTATTGAAATTTATATTAATAAATATGTTTAAACTAAAAAAAAAAACAAAATTTTAAACAACAGCAAACATTTCATACCCATTCATTAGATTCCGTTTCTTCTGAAAAATATCTTGGCATATTACAGTACAGTCAAACGTCAAATGGAACAATCACATGGCATTACAGTACAGTCAAACGTCAAATGGAACAATCACATGGCATTACAGTACAGTCAAACGTCAAATGGGACAATCACATGGCATTACAGTACAGTCAAACGTCAAATGGAACAATCACATGGCATTACAGTACAGTCAAACGTCAAATGGGACAATCACATGGCGTTACAGTACAGTCAAACGTCAAATGGAACAATCACATGGCATTACAGTACAGTCAAACGTCAAATGGGACAATCACATGGCATTACAGTACAGTCAAACGTCAAATGGAACAATCACATGGCATTACAGTACAGTCAAACGTCAAATGGGACAATCACATGGCATTACAGTACAGTCAAACGTCAAATGGAACAATCACATGGCATTACAGTACAGTCAAACGTCAAATGGGACAATCACATGGCATTACAGTACAGTCAAACGTCAAATGGGACAATCACATGGCATTACAGTACAGTCAAACGTCAAATGGGACAATCACATGGCATTACAGTACAGTCAAACGTCAAATGGGACAATCACATGGCATTACAGTACAGTCAAACGTCAAATGGGACAATCACATGGCATTACAGTACAGTCAAACGTCAAATGGGACAATCACATGGCATTACAGTACAGTCAAACGTCAAATGGAACAATCACATGGCATTACAGTACAGTCAAACGTCAAATGGGACAATCACATGGCATTACAGTACAGTTAAACGTCAAATGGGACAATCACATGGCATTACAGTACAGTCAAACGTCAAATGGGACAATCACATGGCATTACAGTACAGTCAAACGTCAAATGGGACGATCACATGGCATTACAGTACAGTCAAACGTCAAATGGGACAATCACATTGCATTACAGTACAGTCAAAAGTCAACTGGGACAATCACATGGCATTACAGTACAGTCAAACGTCAAATGGGACAATCACATGGCATTACAGTACAGTCAAACGTCAAACGGGACAATCACATGGCATAACAGTACAGTCAAACGTCAAATGGAACAATCACATGGCATTACAGTACAGTCAAACGTCAAATGGGACAATCACATGGCATTACAGTACAGTCAAACGTCAAATGGGAAAATCACATGGCATTACAGTACAGTCAAACGTCAAATGAGACAATTACATGGCATTACAGTACAGTCAAACGTCAAATGGGACATTCACATGGCATTACAGTACAGTCAAACGTCAAATAGGACAATCACTGTAACGACATAACACTTAACGGCAACAAATAAAAACACAGGTCGAATACTCTTGTCTTATTTGGGACCCTAAAAAACCTGAATCAATATCTAAATTGAAATGGTCCAACGACGAGCTGCCCGGTATATCATTGTCGAATACTAGTAGTGTCACTGATAGGATTTACGCATTAAACTTACAACCACTTTCAGAACACAACGCAGATTTCAAACAAGACTTATAATTGTGTACAAAATAACTTTCCATCAATTAGTTGACCTATACTTGCAGACTCAAGAACACGACAAACCACCGTCTCGCTTACAGGCACATCTCCTCTTCAAAAGAGTCGTACAGGCAGTTTTTCTTTCCTTTTACAGTAACGTAATAAAATCAACTACCTGCACAAATCCAGATATAGACAAACACAACACAAAAACCAAACATAAAACACAGAAAAAGAGTAACTTGAACCGAATAAAAACTATGGGTGCACTCAGGTGCTCCGGACGAGTAATCAGTGCCTGCCTCTAATTAGACACCCGTCGAGTTACTCGTTGTCTTGTCTAGGGAAAAGTCAAATCCAGGAATAGGAAACACTACCTATGACTCAGCGAAAATGTCAGATCGTATTTGAGACACTGATTTCCCATAACGATTAAGTCGTGGTGCCGACCATAGAACTTCTGAAGGGATAACATCAATCTAGGTGCAACAAACCCTTGTTTGAGTAGTTTAGCAGTCAACAGCAGTGATCGGTCTAGAAAATCGGAATACCTATCCCAGGATCTAGAATAACATATAAGTTGTGAAATGTACACACCATACTCTGGAGCTGCTGGATTGCCAAAGGTATATTGTATACCTAAAGAAGAAAAAACACAATAACCGTTTTCATAATTTTTTGAAAATATAAATAAACGACAATTAAAGTTGAAACACAGAAGGCACAGGATTAAGGAAAACAGAGTGGTTCTACGCTTCTATGCATTCTAAATGGACTGTGTTGTATGGAAACTACACTATTTTTTTTGCCCTACATATAGTTGATAATCATGCTCGTTAGACATTTAACATTAAACAACCACACAACATATGCTTATATAAAAAACTTTGTATAATGCAGTTGACAGATCCCGTTAGGTTTTGGTTATATTATATAGTTTATAAATTGTTTCCTGGATATCAAAAGAGCAATAATTTAGCTGCCTTCAGTAGGAGAACAAGTAAACAAACAGGTCTTTATCATGCAGGGAAAGTGTGACTTCAAATAAGTTACCTCATACAGGCAGTCTTTCCGTATTATAAGCTTCTTGTTTCGGGGGGGGTGGGGTGGGGGTGGGGGAGTAAGGTAGTAAAGTCTTGCCGCGCACCGTAGTGGTTGCCATGTTTGGAAGGTGTCACGCTCCTGGCACGATAAAGACCCCTTTTGCAAATAGCCGAAATGTAGAATCCTTTGTAGCCGCAACTAAAGTAAAGGTAAAGTCTACGTCCCTATCCAATGTTCTATACCTTTCCAGTGGTAGTCAAAATGTATTTTACTAATAATCCATCCTTTCCCGTTAATTATTTTTCAGTCTCTACCAGAGACCATACTGGGAGGCTCGACCTATAGAATTCGAAAAATAAAGATGCGCATTTGTAGCCGCTACAAAAGGCTAATTCTCCGGTCGTACCCAAATGATTCATACTTTTTCAGTATTTTAACGCGGAACATTATCATCGCCCCACAGTTTTATGAAATGAATGAACAATATTATGGACACAGGAACACTATTATAGACACATGTTGTCGAACAAATTATGAACAATGTTATCTTGAATGTTGTACTGCATTTACTTTGTTATCAGATTATTTATAATAAATGTATTAAACCTTCTTGTTGGTTTATAATTAAAAAAACAACCTAGAATTATGCAATGTGTGCATTCAGATTCACCAAAACGTCTGATAATATGTTTCCTAATCTAATTAATACATTGGAGAACAACATCATAAAAAAGGTTGGGACAAATTGACTTGGGACAAATTGGATCTGGGACAAATTGACAAAAACTGGGACAAATTGGTTTGGGACAAATTGGACTTGGGACAAATTGACTTGTTTCCAAGAAGGTAGTGTTTCAATATACAGTTTGAGACTGTGGGTCCTCAGACGGGTGAGGCAATATCTATCATGGTCATTATTGACATACGTCAAATATTTTTTTCAAATTTTAACATTCTTCTTCTTTGAGTTACGTCCATAACTTCATGTTCCTGAAGATTACTTGAACGGGTGTCTTGCGCATGCGTGACTAAAAGCCAAAAATGAAAAAAATAAGATAAAAACTATTTAAAATATTTACAAAATCAAATAATTTTAGTAGTGCTTCTATCCAAAAAAGAGTGATTAGAAAATGAGAATGCCAAAATTTAAAGGAGAAGGATTTGATAGAGAACAGCTGTAGTAAGCTGTTCCCTAAAGCTATCAACTGTTATACACTGTATGATGTTCTGTGGTAATGAATTCCATTGTACTATTGTGTGTGGGAAAAATGACCATTTGTATGAATCTTTTGATGTTTGTATGTCTGTATGTTTGCTGATGATGTTGTCTTGTTCTTGTGTCTGATGGTATAAGAGGATTCGTGGGAATGACTATAAGACAATGAACTATTTTGTAAAATATTACTAATCTTGATCTGAGGCGGCGCTCAGCTAACGATGGCCACTGCAGTGTATCTATCATGTTAGACACACTGCTAGTTTTATGGTATCTATTGTATACATAGCGAGCTGACCGCCTTTATACCATTTCAATCTGGTCTATTGCATCTTTGGTGTGAGGTCCCAAACACTATATTCAAGTTTGGGCCGAACTAGAGCTTTATAGGCTTTTGACTTTATTTCTGCATTAGATATTTTGAGATTTCGCTTCAGAAAACCAAGTGATTTATTTGCATTGGATATGATATTACTGTAATGTGTATTTCATTTTTAATTTGATCGTCAGATATTTTGCCGAAGAAACTGATTAAGAAAGTGATCATGTAGGATGTAGTTCTTTTTTGTGATATTGTGAGTTTGGTACATTTATCTGGATGGAATGCTATGAGCCAATCGGCCTCCCATCGTGCTGCTGCATTTAGATCTAACTGTAATTTATTGCAATCATCCTGATTTTTTTTATTTCTTTGTAAATTATACTGTCGTCTGCAAAAAGTCTAAGTTTACTGTATTTTAGGTATTCTGCAAAATCATTGATATAGATGAGAAATAATATTGGTCCTGGAACATTTATAGTCTTTATATGATCTTAATTTCTTCCTTTTTTGTTGTGCACTCCATTTTCTTTCAAAGTCTACTTAAAAAAAATGTTTAAGATTAAAAATGTCATGCTTATTGAGCTGAAATTTTTTTTTGAGGTCCTCTGGTGCTGTTAGTACAATTATTCATAGTTATTTTTGATAAAAGTTTTTTGATAGAGCTCAGTCAACGGTTTTGACCTACTTGGAGCATGTGTTTATAATGTATCGGTTATTTTACCCGTACTAAGTATCGTCCAATACTTAATCATAGATAATAATAACATCTATATAAAGCGGATTATCTACTGAGTTCATCCTAAATTGGCCACTTTTCTATTTATAAAGCGGATTATCTACTGAATTCATCCTTACGAACCACTTTTCTATTTACATGTAATAAATACCCACACATGTCTATATTCACTTTTTAAATACATGTACTTGTTAATTAATAAAACTTGGGAATGAAAAAAAAACATTAAATTTTCAAACTTAAGTCTTATTTACAACAGGGCTTAGGTGGCTACAATTGATTACCAGCGTGATAACAGTGCGACTGAGAATCCTAGACTTAAATCATGCAAGGTGTGCTCGACTGCAAGGTGTGCTCGACTTCAACCTCAAACCTCAATTGATACCAATTGTTAGATGATTTTTGAAGCATACCGGTAAAAGGATGACGCCAAAATTGTGACAATAGAGATAAACCAAATACAAACAAGCACATTTGCAATGATATGCCAAGCATCGACAATGATATGCCAAGCGTCGACAATGATATGCCAAGCGTCGACAATGATATGCCAAGCGTCGACAATGATATGCCAAGCATCGACAATGATATGCCAAGCATCGACAATGATATGCCAAGCATCGACAATAATATGCCAAGCGTCGACAATGATATGCCAAGCATCGACAATGATATGCCAAGCATCGACAATGAAATGCCAAGCATCGACAATGATATGCCAAGCGTCGACAATGATATGCCAAGCGTCGACAATGATATGCCAAGCGTCGACAATGATATGCCAAGCATCGACAATGATATGCCAAGCGTCGACAATGATATGCCAAGCGTCGACAATGATATGCCAAGCATCGACAATGATATGCCAAGCGTCGACAATGATATGCCAAGCATCGACAATGATATGCCAAGCATCGACAATGATATGCAAAGCGTCGACAATGATATGCCAAGCATCGACAATGATATGCCAAGCATCGATAATGATATGCCAAGCATCGACAATGATATGCCAAGCGTCGACAATGATATGCCAAGCATCGACAATGATATGCCAAGCATCGACAATAATATGCCAAGCATCGCCAATGATATGCCAAGCGTCGACAATGATATGCCAAGCGTCGACAATGATATGCCAAGCATCGACAATGATATGCCAAGCGTCGACAATAATATGCCAAGCATCGACAATGATCAGGGGGATTTTTGTAGAACTCTTCATAAACCCTTAAAAACAGAGCTCAGTCTACGAAATTATAAATCATTTAGGTTATTTCTGTTTTGAATAAATGAAGTTTTTCTAATGTCAATATAACATTGATGAATTTCTTTGATAATGGCCAAGTAAGAACAAAGGGGAATAACTCAAATGGGTATATGAGCAATGAAGATACATCTGTTATAAAACTTTTATTGAAATATTCTTTGAAAAGAAAAATGTAATTATATTCATCAGATAAAATGATAGAGTTGTCTCCCAATGCTCAATTTTAATTGGATATTCTCATTACATTTTTACATCTATGTTCTTATAATGAATACAATTATTTTAAAATGAAACTTTTGTTTATTTATTATGATTTGTGCTTATGTTTCTTTCTTTGATTAAATTGTAATTGATTCTGCCTCTACCGTGCACCTTTAATTGGAAAACAAAAATCTCTTCTATTCTGTTTTATTTTGAGATATGTTTTGCAAGTTATTGAATTCCAACCAACAAATCAGAACGTATTCAATATGCCATTTCCGCTTTACCTGACGTCAGCAATATGCCATTTCCGCTTTACCTGACGTCAGCAATATGCCATTTCCGCTTTACCTGACGTCAGCAATATGCCATTTCCGCTTTACCTGACGTCAGCAATATGCCATTTCCGCTTTACCTGACGTCAGCAATATGCCATTTCCGCTTACCTGACGTCAGCAATATGCCATTTCCGCTTTACCTGACGTCAGCAATATGCCATTTCCGCTTTACCTGACGTCAGCAATATGCCATTTCCGCTTTACCTGACGTCAGCAATATGCCATTTCCGCTTTACCTGACGTCAGCAATATGCCATTTCCGCTTTACCTGACGTCAGCAATATGCCATTTCCGCTTTACCTGACGCGTCAGCAATATGCCATTTCCGCTTTACCTGACGTCAGCAATATGCCATTTCCGCTTTACCTGACGTCAGCAATATGCCATTTCCGCTTTAACTGACGTCAGCAATATGCCATTTCCGCTTTACCTGACGTCAGCATATATTTTACTGTAAATAGCAGTGAACTGTTAGTGATTAATGTCTTTATGTCACTATCTACCTAGTGCAAAACGGCTTAAAATGAAAATTATAAAAATTAAAGTCATAGTCGAGCTCAACGTGCTGCAGTAAGGTTCAAACCTTTATAATCTTTGACAGAAATAATTAGATAATACAATGACTGATGTGTATTAGTAACGGCTTTTATGTCGTGTTACATTAATTATAAGATTTTTGTGCAAGAAAATGTTATGAGGTCCATATCAGAAGAGATCGAAGAGAGAATCTGATATGGACCTGATAATACTTGTCGAGCGAAAAAATACTAATAAATTCTTATCGGTAATTTCCCAATATAAATAAATTTTTTGATTATTGTTATTGTAGTTTTTTTGTTGTGTAATAGTGTCGTGTTTAAGATAAGAATATGTGCACTACTTCTTTGTACAATTTTTATGCATAATGCGGTCTGACATCACGTCACTACCTCATTCATTCAAAAACTGAAACGGTGTGACGGAGGGAATTTTAAAATATTCTAATGAAAATGTCAACCTCTAAACAATTTCAGTTTTACAAAATAGTTTAAAGAGGTAGGTTATTATGTTTAAAAACTATATTAATGTGTTCTTCAATGAAAAAAAATAAAAAAAATATTCATGATGTGATTTCTGTCACTGACGTTTTTGGTATGCATGTCCTTATTCAGCTTACAACTACCGATATTAATAAACCAATCCATACTGAGTAATAAATTGATACTTAGATGTACCAGGTAAATATTTAATGAAAATTTCGGTTTTTATTAAACCAAGTATTAAGATGCATAAACGAAAGGGCGGGCCGTCTTACAACTATCGAAGATACATCATCGTGATTTTAAAGGGCTGGGTATTGTATGTTCGTTAATCTTATTTCAGGAGACTAATATAATATGATACTATCTAGATACTTATTTTGTGTTGCGTTTTATATTTTGTAACACTTTTAAGTGTCTGAACCGATCTGATTAATTGCAGCATAGCTAGGTGTACTGTCTTGTAAATTGTGCAGGATGTTGGTTTTCCTTAATAATCATGATGTTGGTCAGTGATGCGCGATTGGTCTAAAGGGTAGGTAGATTCTTCCGCAATATGTTCGAGCATGACATATGATCAAGAGCTGATAATGTGTAGTATCACTAGTTGGTGTTTTACAGAGTATTGATACTAGTTTTCTTTCTAGTAAAGATCGAAGGAAATTGTTTCAAATCACCGATAAATATTAATTATTAGTATTTTTTTCGCGCGACAAGGATTATCAGGTCCATATCCGATGCTCCAAGAAGAGATTTTGCGCGTAATCACTTCTTAACAAGACGTGCTAAAAATGTATTCGGCAACATGTTGTGAGCTTGAACAGAATAATGCATTATAATAATAGCCCTTTACGTTGCAGAAGATATTCAAAAACACGTGTTTTAAACAAATATGTAAATCGAACGACTGGAACCATACTGAGGGGCTCCAGTGCTTCATCGGGTGGCGGATGGGAGATGCCATCTCGTTGTTAGGTTTTCAGGTCATGGTACGACGGGTCTGGCCACGGAACGTAGTGGATGACGTGTTTGGAGAGTGCCACGCTCTTGGTAAGATAGTGACCCTTTTTGTAGATTTTTAAAAGGATTGGATCGTTGTGGCCGCTGCAGGGGCTAAGTTCTCCGCACCTACCCATATTCCATACTTTCCAATTGTATTCCTTAATTTCCATTCCTTTCCCCCGTCGATGTATTGTTTGTTAACTTTTTCTCGTTCTGAATATTTTTGAAATACTGCTCAGTGGACGTACATCAACCAACCAATCAATCAATCAATCATTAAAACCATAAATCCGAATAATATGAGATTAGCTAGATTTTCTTGTTAGAAAAAAATAAAACGACATCGGATTAAAGTTACTTATGAAAAAAAATCATACATATTTTATTCATGTGGATTGCAAATACAAAATTATGTTTCCTTCTTTATGCGCTTTCAAACCATATTGATACATTCTTTGTAACCTATGTAAATACATGTACGTGTAATTAGAGATAATCGGTTTGTTGATTTGTTGTCCTGTATTTGAATAATTATTTATAAAGTAAAATATTTATGATCTAATTAAAATAGTCGCTCAAACATAGTAAGCTTTCATCTTATTCAGTACAAAGTTGACATAAATTATAAACTGTGAATAAAATGCGGCATATTTTCACAGTTAATGATATTTATGAATACGATATATATTAGCTTTTAAAATCATTAGACAGGAAAACGAAGGCAACCATTTGAATTTTTTTATAAAAGAAATCTAATTAAAATAGTCACTGAAACGTCAAAAGCTTTCGTCTTTGCAATATACCTTTACAAACGTGTACACAAATTATGAACTGTGAAATTAAATAACTGAATAATTTTGTAGAGATACGATCTAGTTTTCATCAACAAAGGACTACGCTTCCCTGTCGAGTACAGTGTGAAAAGGTTGAACAGTTTGTCAGTCTGGGACGTACTCCTTTTTTTCCTGATAGTCCATCGGACTAATGACCTGTTATGTTTCACTATTCCGAACCATATTTAACAGTCCGAAAAAAGCTAACCGTCCCTTAGCTGCGTTTCTCATTTTATGGGTATTATTAATGTATCTGTTGTTTGTAATTTATATGTAGGATAGGTAAGCGATGTACCTTTTTAGGACATTGTTAACGCCAAACTATTAACCAATGGTGCTTGAGAGATTTAAATAACTGTCGTCATTTCACACGTTGTTTTTATAATTAATTAAACAAAAATTGACGCCTTGAACAAATGTTAAAAATAAGCGATAAAAATAGGTTTTATTCTATTTGCATCAATATCAGAACGAAAATAAAGATACAGAGAATATCAGTTTTTTTCCCCAAGCGACTTAAAAAGTAGGGAGATTTTGGTGCAATGTTTACCTTTTAATTGTTCACTGACCAATGGACTGAATGAAATAGAAGTCAATATGTGGAACGTAACATTACTACACAAAAATACTGATTACAATCCCGATTCAACCCAAGAATTTATCGAAATTTAAGCAAACATACTATTGCGATCCTGACGTAAACCAATGATATGACTAAGATATATATAGATTTGGTGAACCACCCAATCAAGTAACAGATAGTCATTTACTCCGTATAATGTTCATCATTTGATTATTTATACCGTCTCGACGGTAATAAATTTAATACTAGATGCGTACTGTTTTTCAACATTTTTTTTAAGTTTTAACGCGACAAAATAAATACAAGCAAAACAAAAACAAGTAAGTCCTTTTTAAGTCTTTACTCGTCTCAGGCTTCGGGCTAGTGGCTAAAATCGCAGACTGGTTTAATATGTTATTTCTTTGCAATATTCAACGATTGCGAGAACAATTCGTTACTTTTAGTGAAGTTGCAATTTAGCGTCGTACTGGTATATGTGTGCTAACTCTATACAGTAATGTTAGCTTTGTAGTCGGAAGTTGTCAGTGTGCTTATAGCATTTGTCTCAGACAAAAACAACGCGAATGTAGACGAGGATAGAAACTGAACAATTTGGCTTGTTTTTTCTCATACTGGTTCTCAAATAATCATCAGTATTTTCAGGATTAACCATAATTTTGATAGATATATATGATAGGACATACCCTCGACATCTTGTTAGTTTCTTTTTGATGCTGCAACAGATTTGTTCGATTCCTTTTTAATTTTGTGTCAAGCAATCCCCAGCTATACTTGCTCATTCAATGCTCCTGTTGCTGACATATTAAAATAAACGGTTGATTAAACGAGTATTAAATTAAGAACAAATGGAACTTTCAAGCAAGTCTAGTGCTTACACATAAATATTCCCAAGTAATTCATAGAAGCAAAGTTAAAATTCTAAACTGCCTCACACATAATATTAAACGTACATACGTGTATTTAAGTGTTTTTGTTTTTGACATCAAAATCGACAAACATTTTGTGGTTCAAAGCATATTCAGACCTTTTCTACTTTCTGATCAAGCATTTGCTATATAAACAGGACTATGTGCATATTACTAGAGAAAAAACATATAATTTTAAGTTTAACAAAAGCTGGAGCAAAATACAGACCCTCAACGGTTCCACAGTTGAAAAGCTGTTATGGTCGGCATTATTTTGCTAGCGGAGCATTTTCTTTGACACTTTTAAAGCAAGCAGAACTATGGTAAATGGAAACAACTTAATAGTTTTTTTAAAAATAGAGTTGTATATTTCAGTTTCACACATACACCTTTGCTCCCGTTACTGATTTATACACATCACAATAAAACGCTTTTAACTCTAGTTTTATGACGAGAATAATATACTTATACTCGGAAAATAATATCCTTATGACTCGGGCACCATGTTTCGTTGAATAATGAGATACCCCTCAAAACGAGCGAAATCATTTCACTAATATCACATTAAATTTTCGGATTTTCGGGGTGTCATGTCAGATAAAATTTTTCGCAAATTTAGAAAACCCGAAGGGTATTCAAGGAAACCCACAAACAGCCATAAAATAGTCCAGAAATGGGCTTTGCACAATCAGCTGAAAAATATCCAATACATTTAACCAACTATATAAATAAATTTATTTATCAATTCTGTATGAAACGGCTTCTTAAATCCAGCTCTAATATCTATATTCCATTGAATAATAAATCCACTGTCCATGCTACAGCTCGGCACAGCCAAATATCAAAATAAGAACTAATTTCTCTCCCTCAGTCAAAGGGAATTTACAGAGCCGTTGTCAGATGAAGAGGCTGTAGCGAAGATGAAGATGTCGCTCTTGATAACAGAGAACTAGTTTTACGTGAAACTTATCATCCCAGAAACATCTATACCTTTATTCAGAGCACTGGTACAGTCCATAATGTTTCGGACATTCCGAATTCTGTTGCTGTTTGTTTTGTTGTTAGTTGTTAGTTCATTTCTGTTCGGACATTCTGAATCACATGCAAAATAAGGTATGCTTGTTTATTTATTGCTGTATTAGTGTCATATTTGTACAGATTGTTTCCTGTTTGTTTTGTTGTTAGTTCATTTCTGTTCGTTGTTTTCATTTTCCGTCTTTTTATAATTTCTTCTGGAAACCTGTTTTCGCAAAGTGGGTTATACCTTAGGATCTTCAGTGGAAGCTGGCTGCTCTGCAACCACTATGTCTACAACTTCATTTGTCATGCTAAGGCTGATTTTTTGTTACTTCCTGTTGTTTTTGTAATGTTCATATTAAAATTATATTTACACTCCTGACTTTCCCAATGCTTGTCGAGAGCGATTTCAAACTCCATTACATTTTTGTCGCTAATTACACGATCTGGATAGGTTATTCCAGATTTCTACGACTCGCTGGTTGAAACTATATCTTCTAGCATTGGTTTTGCATTGTATCTTTCTTAATTTTCCTGCTATGACCTCTGGTTATTGATATTTCTGGTGCCCTTTGAAAGATTCTCTCAGTGGCTTCTGTGGCATATATTACAGATAGGATCTAGAATGTTTCCATTATGTCCCCTCCTGTTTCCCTAAATTTTAGTTTTGGCATCTTTAGGTTTTTTAGTCTTTCTTCATATGTTAAGTTTTGTAGTGATAGTACCTGCTTTGAGCTCTTCTTTGAACATGTTCAATTTGTTCTATATCAGTTGTTTTTGTTGACCTGGTTTTGCATGTGCATAGCGAACGTTAGATTTCAATCGATAGTCACCCCAATATCTTTTTCTCCTGTAGATTTTTCGAGCTTCTCCTTGGTATTTTAGTAGCCACTTATTAGACTTGTCCAAGTCTGATTGTAAGGTTGTTTCGTCTAACTCACGTGGGTTATTGTTCCCCGTTTAATTTATAACTATATAACGGACGTCAAAGTTTATTGTATTGCAAACGTGAATCAGCAAGATTATAAAGCATAGTCAGTCAGTTTTGCTAATATTGTCTCCCAACAAATTGTATATATTTCAAAGCGCTGCCACAAATCTGCCGCATAAATACTGTAAAACTGTCCGTCTAGTAGTACAACTCTGATGTCGATATTGAAAGAAATAAAAACAGATCCATCTTTGTTTTTATATACTATGTGAAATTTACAAATACC
Source organism: Limnoperna fortunei (assembly GCA_944474755.1). Classification (NCBI taxonomy): domain Eukaryota; kingdom Metazoa; phylum Mollusca; class Bivalvia; order Mytilida; family Modiolidae; genus Limnoperna; species Limnoperna fortunei. The sequence goes on along the minus strand of OX104120.1, from coordinate 32,403,508 downwards.
AGTTGTATTTAGTTATAGTAAAGAACACAATTATGTAACAACATAAGATCACTAGGGCTAGATCCAACCATTGAAAACATGTTATATGGAAATAATTCTGCTGACCTTGATTGTAATTCTATGCTATTCACTTATGTTCAGAATTATATAAAAGATACACGGAGATTTGTTTAATTATACGAATCATTAAAATATACACAAACGAACCGTGCATACGACAAACAAACCATCATATAGTTTATTATATATATATTTCTGTGTCTTTCAACTCGTCATTTCTATGTTATGCATCATTCATATTTATTACAACTTACTGTGTCTGTTACATATTGTCCATGTGTAATGTTGTCAATTTAATGGAGAAGACTTCATAAGTTTTGAAAACTTGTGTCTCATCCATTTGTCTATTGTTTATGACAATAAAATATATTTAAAGTAAAGTATAGTAAAGACGAATATGCTATGTTATGTCTTTAATGATTTAAAAATTTCTTTCAAGAGTGAAATATCACAAAGGCTTTCCCAAAAACGCATGAACGTACCATTTCTCCATAAATCAATAACATTCACAGGGCGATATCCTATAGACTCCGACATCCAATCAGATTATCAGAAACAATAACGTTTTTAATTTTCCACGGCAGCGTTCTTGTTCAGGCGTTTTGACTGGATGACGCAAGTAACGAGTAACTCAGTAATTTTAAACCAAAATAGGATATTTACCGTAGAATAGTAACACTTTTAAAAAACCTACTCTTATTGTGACAATATGTATACTGTTGAAGATACAGGATATTTTAACCGACACACATTTGACATACCAATGGGTACAAAGTGTACTCTAATACAAACAGTCTTACTTTATATTAAACTATTTATACGAGGCAGCTTTTATTCAAAATTTTTACAAGAGATACACAAAGAAAAAAAACTTGTAAACTCGTTTTTTGCCTGCTATATAGCTGCCGTTTCCTTATTGAACATTGACATTTGGTTTTTTGTGGATCACAATTTTTACATTGAGCTTCAGCATTGGGGTATATATATATATACACATGAATAAAGCTTCACAGATATTCTTGTGCGTGCTGTTCCTACGTTGATTCCCATGAAAGAAAGTGTAAGACTGAAAACGTAAAGATTTTTATCACGTCAAAGTAGAGGTTGTCCTTACGAAAATTGTTAAAGGATTTTAAAGTCAAACAGTTAGTGATAGAATCCTTGGGTAACTTGCTAGTGTCTCTTCTTGATCGAGATCGATGTTGACTGGTGTAACAAGTTAACCAATGCTCATCCTTTTGGAACACCTGATTGTATCCATTTTTTCTTGTTGTTTTGAGTGTTTTGCTTGTTGTGGGTTAGCTATATTTTTTCAATTTCGAACTGGATTTTGTTCATTTTATTGGGCCTTGCAATCTTCTGACCGAATTAACTGTAGTATGCAATTTGTTTATTTCATTGTTTTTCAATGTTTTATGTATAAATTGATCTTTGAAAAAATTATACAAGCAGTCGCGGAGTTACCTTCCTATAGTTAACAATTCCAACAGAAAATAAAAGTTCGAAACCAAAGTATATTCTTATATTTTTGAAGTCCGTAACGACACAACAAAATTAAGTTATGTTTCAGGCATGTTGACTGCAGAGTAGATATACTGCGTCGGACAAATAAATACAACATAAGTAAATTCACTAAAACTCGAGTAATTTGTGGAGATTTAAATTGTATTTAATTTGATTATGATAATTTCATTGGTGTACCTTCAATATAAAGAGTGTTAACTTGTGTTAACGTCAAGGTATTCAGGTAATCGTTCACCTAGAAGTGTTTTACCTTTTAAATCGTCTTTTATTGCACATAGGAAATTGTGTGTTGATGGACAAGATGTGTTTTCACTAAAATATATTATGTAAGTTAATTTAAATGTAACAGAACTAACATGATCAAATCTTTTACTATTTCATAGAAGAATTGAAAATGGTAGAAAATATCAGAGAAACTTCAAGTATACCATTATTCACAAATTTATTTTATATATCGTATGTATCACAACACGCTTATTAAATGAATAAGTTAATTCATAGTGTTCTCAAAATAAGTTGTCGTTGGGTAGATATTGTGTAATGCGACCAAACTTTTTGATTGATTAGCTGTTTGTTGTACGTTCAGCTATATTCAGGACAAGAAAAGGTTAATAAACAATAAATAGACGTTAAGGAAGAGAAAAAATGGACAGGACATTTTTATGTCACAGTAAAAATATGAAATATTGGGGAGGAGCGAAGATTTTGGCACTCTCCAAATGCGTCATTTACTATGGTTTGTGGTTAGGCTACTGTATCATGACTTGACAACAAGGCTTACACTTTTCGCTACATTTTATTCTATTTTCTGAATAATCACTCGTCTTTTAAATTATTGTTGTGCAAAACGGTATAATATCAGTATGATGAAAACCTATAAATCAGTTTGCATCCATGCTTCGTTTGTTATTTGTATAATTCGGTGGCATTAAATACTTTCAAACCATCGTAACATGTTTAATAATGTAAACAAATCATTTAAAGTTCAAATGACTTGTGATCAAATGTGACTTTAAAGCATTTCTTTATTTAATACTTACCCATTTACCCGTCTTCTCGCGTTTTGGGGTCATTCTACACATACATTTTAAAGCATCAGTCGAGAAAGTTTATTTTAATATCTGATCATATCTGTTTATCGCCTATTAACTTTATTTTGACGAGTTATTTCTTTTTTGGGGTATATTTGATTTATTGTCTTGTGTTTGTATGCATGTGATATGTATCATTTTGCTGTTGAGATGGACGTGTAACACGCACATAAATGGTTTGCTATAACAGGTTTGTAATAACTCAACAAAACAAGGGTTGTATACCCTTGAATATTTCTCTTTTTTTATTTATTTATTTTGCGTACCCGTTTGCATGTTCGTCTACTAAGTTGTCGAAGTTATTAAATGTTTATTAATTATGGTAAAATTAGAAACATAGTGTTGGATGTGACTGTTCCAACTCAGTAGTTTATTTGCTTGTGAGACATAGTGCCGGATGTGACTGTTCCAACTCATTACTTTATTTTCTTGTGAGACATAGTGTCACAAGAAAATAAACCACTGAGTTTGAACAGTCACATCCGACAGGCAATGAATTTTTTTGTTTTTTTGAATGGTGTTTTAACGCCACTTTCAGCAATTTTTCAGCTATTTCATGGCGTCCAGTTTTTATTGGGGGAGGAAGCCGGAGTACCCGAAGAGAACCCCCGACCTGCGGTAGGAAAACTGGCAATCCTTGTCAATTAAGATTGACAGGCAATGAAAATAAAGTACTGAGTTGGAAAAGTTACATCCGAAATTATGTTTCAAAATGAAATAAACCACCGAGTTGGAACTGACACATCCATATCCGACACCATGTCTCAAACGGAAATAAACCACTGCGTTGGAACAGGTCACATTCAACACCATGTCTCACAAGGAAATAAAGTTCTTAGTCGTATTCATCACATCCGGCACTACCCCTCAAAACAAAATCTCACAAGAAAAATAACCATCAAGTTGGAACAAACACATCCGACATTTGACACTTAGTTGGAACAGTCACATCCGGCACTAAGTCTCAAAAGGAAATACACCAACGATTTGGAACAGTCACATCCGGCACTAAGACTAAATAACCTACTTAGTATAACAGTCACATTCAACACTATGTCACACAAGGAAATAAACTACTTAGTCGGAACAGTCGCATCCTGCACTATGTCTAAAAAGGAAATAAGCTACTTAGTTGGAACAATTACATCCAGCATCATATCCCTTACGGAAATAAACCACCGAGTTTGAACAGACACATCCGGCACTAAGTCTCAAAAGGAAATAAACTCCTTTCCTTGTGAGACATAGTGTAGACATGTATGCACTTGTTTCGTGTTATTTTTGTTATTTACCTGTAGCAAAATGGTGTTTTAAAGTTCTGTAATATTTTATTTTATATCAAGCATGATCAAATTATGAATTTCTAACTGAATATCAGTACACAGTGATTGTGATGCGATGATCATTTGACACACCTATTACAGACTAGTGGTGCACAACACAATAATTTAGGCGGGAAGTTTGGCGTGTCATAAAATCAGGTTCAACCCACCATTTCTTTCACAATTATGGTAAGTCTTTCAAATTTGTCCCAATAAATATTTAAAGACATCACGAAGGACTTATGGTTAGCCAGGATTTCATCTTTGTCGAATGGGGTACGTTTGTAAATACTACTAGTTTCTTTTGCGATGCTGTTGATGCCCTGAAATAATTGCAGTGCTATAAAATGATTTAGGTAATAAAAATGTTCAGTAAGAAACAACCATCGTTGGATTTCTACAGTATTTTGAACCCTAAAAGTGTTTCGATTATTTATAGTAGCATTTGTACAAAATATTTTATGTGACAATAAAAATTAATATAATTGTATACAAATCTGCAACAGATTCTGCAAAACATGGAATACTATCTATTATTATATGTTGCCAAATATTAAAACAAAAATTTAAATGATATTTTCCAGTTAAAATCAAGAAATATAAATAATAAATAAGATTCGTATTATTATTTTGCCAGTTCAAAACAGAATTACAATTCTTCCATTTGCGTGCTACTAAATTATTGCTGATAACACAATGAATTTGAAAATATTACCGTTTCATCTACTGGTGGTGCAAAGTTATGCCTTTTCAAAAACAGTTGATACGGTGTATATGGCTTGGTACTTTTGTGGACCCTGTTGTTGTAGTGATAGTAGAATTTCTGTTAGTTTAGAAGGCCAGTCTTTACTCTCTGACGTTTGATCTCTGAAATACTCCGTCAATGTCCTGTTAAAGCGCTCTACTCTATCTTGACTTTGGGGGTGATGTGGCCGTCTGTGTATTTGTTTCGTCTTAAATTCTTCAGCTAAATCGGAATTGGTGAATTTCTTTCCGTTGTCTGACTGTAATATTCTTTGGGCTCCAAATAAATGAATAAATCTTAATGTTATGTCAGCTATTTCTTTCGCCGAGTTCCCTTTTGTTAGTCCACCAAATCCAAAGCGCGAATAACAGTCAATGATATTGCATGCATACGAAAAACCTCTCACAGCTGGCATCTTTGTCAATCGATTTGCCATCTACTGTTGGGATATGCTGCTGGGATAGGACATCTTGTGGCTGAAGTTTTAGGTATTTCTACCGCATTGTTACATTGCTGGCAATTTACACTTTTATAATTTCTCTTACAACTGGAAATACAGTCGTCCGTAGAGACTCATACACAGCTTCAGCTTTGCGGTGATCTATTTTATGATTTTCATTTATTATTTGTATTAATTCGTTTTTTGAAATGCACCGACGGTGTTGAACAGATAAATCTGCTGATTTCCTAAACACATATCCCGAAATGGAATCATAGAAATAAGTCCAAATAAATTGTTGACCACTATCTGCTGATATCCAAGATGTAATTAAGAGATAATTTGTTTCGCTCCCCAATTCTGATGCATTACTTTTGCCTTTGTAATTTCCACAAAAACTGGCATATCGGCCCAAATGATCTTTACTGACTCCCTTGCTTCATTTTGGATAAAACATATCCATCATTTTTAATAGTATCCTGCTCCGCCATACAAAGCGCCAGATTTTGAATTACGTCACTAGCTATTTGACGTCATACAAATTATGACGTCAATTTGATTTTTTTTCAGGAAAATAGTTGGGGAACATTGGAGTTTAAACACAATATTCTTTTTCCTTTTAAGGCTTTAATAAGCTGTCCAGACTGAGTACAAGCTTCTAGATTTATTACTTGATTGATTATTTATTGCTTTGCATTCAGCAAACAATTTTCCAGCACAATCTTATTCTGATTTCAACATATTAAATGGTAGTAGTTATGGATTGTTTCAGCTTAGGTAACTGGTTGAATTACAGGCTGGACAATTGGTTCTTCCTCTAAGACTTTTATTCTGGTGTCCTGATGTATAACATTTCGTGTGTTCTTTAGGATTCGAGTGTTCATATCATCAAAAAGGTTGCTGATCCCTTGACTGTCTACTTCACATTCCGTTATCTTTTTGTGCATGTCGGAAGTTTTCTCTTCTTACTCGTGCAGAAACCGATAGAAACTCTTGCCTCATTTCGTCGAGTCTTTTTCCAAAGTTGCTTTCCATGCTTTCCATTCTTCCTGCTATTTTGGTAACCATCTCTAAGATAGGTTAAGTAAAGAATTCTCATTTGGAGCCTCAATGACATTTCTGTTTTCGTTCAACACTTGTGACGTTGATTTCGTCGACATGATAGCCGGTTCTGATTGGTCAAATGGTAAGGTAAAGAGTTCAGACTTACTACATATACTATCAAAGTCCAAAGTTTAATTTCATTATAGCGATCGTGAACTGCTTTCAATAAACATAAACATCAGCCCTGGGTATACAAGCCTGGTCACAATGAACGATTTTAAATTACAATACGAGAAAAAAGTCAAAAACGGGTTTTAAGAACCAGATTTGTAAAGTAAAGTCTAATGAATCGTTCATCTACTGTAATATTTACGGTTTTGTGAAATTTTAAGTCCAAAATCGCAATTTAGTTATCCAAAATCCATTGTGAAAAAAACCCGACATATCACGTGATCTCCAGAAATAAAGTTGGAATTAACGAGATTAAACTTGGAATATCCAACATTAAAGTTGATTATTCCAAGAATAAAGTTGGAATTTCCAAGATTAAAGTTGATAATTCCAAGTTTAAAGTTGGAATTTCCATGATTAAAGTTAATAATTCCAAGAATAAAGTTGATAATTCCAAGAATAAAGTTGGAATTTCCAAGATTAAAGTTGGAATTTCCAAGATTAAAGTCGACAAATTAAAAAATAATGTGGCTAACTAACGATATATCAAATCACTTCTTTTTATCTATACACAGAATACACTAGACTTGACGAAATTTTTAATTTCCCTCCTATGCAAGGTGATGTTAGTAATATAATTTGAGTAAATAATGTTTCATAACCATGTTTATGAAAAAGACTGAAAATGGGGAAAGGGACTGCCGAACCACGGTTGAATCGGTTTCTATTTTGCAAATGGCACAATACATAGCGACTGGTTGCTGGTTAATAACTACAAAAGTTCCTTTTAACTTTGTGGTAGTTTGTCAAAATCCGACGAGAGTGTCAAATGTTTTGAAAATTATTCCGCCCTTGGAAATAATAAATATAAAGCAAATTAGTACGGCAAACAATAATCACATATGTCATTATTACCTTATATTATAAACAAAGTCAGTATAATTGGTCAATCTGTTAAAAGATTACAACATGTCAAGGTTGATTATTTTGTTACCATTTCACAAATCTTGGTCAAAGTATAAAATGACCCAGTTAACAAATAAACTTATACATATTGAGAACATTTCAATGAACAACTTATCCATGGACTCGAGGACTTCACCTAATGAAGAAATGGCTAATTGGCTATATTTAATTATTCATTTTGCAATGCAATACGTTAAGGGATTTTAATAATTTTTGTTTGCAAGTATTATAAAAGATACAAGTATAGATGTTTAGCCTAAAGGGAAGTAGCATAAGGGTTCAGGTTGTCACACCTTAGTATGACAAAGTGGCTCAAGTGATGTCGACGAATGTCGAGGTTGATGATACAATCTACAGGGATGCTAAAGCCTCTGCAATACTGGTTACAGAGATGATTAGTAGCTGATACCAAGTTCTGAATCTCACAACGGCTCCGAAGAGCAAAAATCAACAATAAACACTATACGATTGCGATGTAAATGTTACTGGTATTGGTAAGGGCGAAAATTATCACAACGTGACTGTATATAATACTGAAGGGGCTGACGTTGCTGTTAATATTCTTAATGTTATATGGTACAACACACAGATTATGATACAACGCAGTTGTGGATACTTCAGATGTCAACATTGGTTACGACTTCCGGCAAAATGCATTTGTCGTATGTTCAAGGATAATGCAATGAACAATTTAACAAAAAGGACATAATGTGTATAGGACTCATAAAGTTTTATTGACTTTCTCGTACCAGTAGCGTTTTAATATAGTTTGTTTCCTGTGGCATTCGAGTAATGTAATACTACAGATTTCGGAATATATGTCAGAGTATACTTTCATGAACAGTTCCTTCATTAAGTTTACAAACAGTAGGTGGCCGTGTAATGTTGTAACCCTGGTTAAAATGGACATATTTTAGATCGAACTGTGATAACAGACACACTTTCAAATTATTTCAATTTATTTTGGATTCATAGCGTGGTAAGAGTGTTTAAACCCTCTGGCTGTGACTTATCCGTGACAATCATCGAACTGCGTTAATGGATATACTGAAAACGTGTTCAAATTTAGTAACTTTACAATATTGTAGCTTTCTAGTTATGGTTTATCACTGTAAAAAATCAAAGCTAAGTTAATGGATATGTTGAATTAAAAGTATGTAAAGACAAGTCACCGGTGTTTTTGGCATTCTAATAAAAATGTATCTACGTTTGTTTCCTTGTTGATCCCAAGCCATTATGTTACAAGGTGTTTATTTTGACGTTGGACATAGTGTCGGATGTTAATGTTCCATAGTGGTTTTTTTCTTTGTGAGACATAGTATTGGATGTGACTGTTAGAACTCAGTGGTTTATTTTGCTGTAGGTAATAGTGTTGGATGTGACTGTTAGAACTCATTGGTTTATTGCCTGTGAGACATAGTGCCAGATGTTCATGTTCCAACTGAATAGTTTATTTTTCTCTGAGACGGATATGACTGTTCCAACCCAGGGTTTTATTTCGCTTCGAGAGACATAGTGTTGGATGTGACTGTTCCAACTAAGTGGTTTATTTCCTTGCGAGGCATAGTGTCGGTTGTGATTATTACATCTCAGTGGTTTATTTCGCTGTGGAACATGGTGTCGGATGTGGCTGTTCCACATTAATGATTTATTGTGCTATAGGGCATAGTGTTGGGTGTGACTGATCCAACTCAGTGGTTTTTTTCTTGAGAGACATAGTGTAGGATGTTACTGTTCCAACTCATCCAGCGTTTATGCAATATTGGTTCTAATTTAAGACGGTTATTGCATGGCTGTTTTTTCCTTGAGTTTTACCCGTGGCCCTGCATACAATATTAGCCAAGTGCTTTCATTAACAGCTTACAAATACTCATCCACAAAAAGATCAAATAAAAACATTTATTCTTGTTGCAATTATATCTTTTATTTAAAGATCATTGATCATGATACTTGATTTTTGCTCATGTCAGAAATGTTATAAATATGCCAGCGAACATCTATCTGTCCGTTTGTCTGCCTGCCTGCCCTTTTTTGAATACTCCTCTGTATCTTGGATTTATTTCTCAGATTTTTATATTTTTTTCTAGTACGTTTAAAACACTCCGTATTGTTACGCTACAACAAGTAAAGGTTTGTAATAATAAACCAGTTTAATTGTTTGTGTTTGATCCAAGGCAGATTTGTATACTCCTGTAGGTTTTCTGCTATTTTGTTAAATTGTTTTCAATTTGTACACTAAGTTGTTATTGATGGGAAATGATAAGCAAAGAGGTGTGAGTGTCCCCAGAGAGTTCGGGATGTATGCGTCGTTTGTTTTATGCTCGTTGGCTTATTGAATCGTTCAAATAACAAACAAAGGGTGAATTTAAACTAATTTAAAGTTGTTTATACTTTGTACATCCATAAGCATCCAATACGAGAAAACTATATTAACATTAATAATGTAGAAACGAATTTAATAACGATATTACTAATGTGAATTCGAGTTTGTCACAGATTTCAGACAAACACAATGATTTGATAAAGTCAGGATATTAAGTTAATCAAGAAAAAAATAATTCAGCTGTTATTATATATTGTTCTTACTAGTCAATTATAACCTTGTTTAAATGTACAATTATATGTATATAATGGTTGGTTTTAATAGTAATCGTCAGTTATGCATATGTACAGTATTCGGTACCCTAAAATGAGTTTGATGATTTTTAATAGCGTTCGTACAAAATATTTTATGTGAAGATTAAATTAATCAGACAGGTCATACTCCTAATAAGTTGTAGAATTATTCTTAAACAATTTTCGTGCGTTTTATGATTAATTAATTAAGACTTTTGTATCTGCAGAACAATGTCTACAAAAGTGGAGAAACCGTTATTTGTCCGGAAAAACCAATTTGATGAAGCGTACATTGATGACGAGGAGAAAAAACATACGTATAAACCATCTGATTTTAAATGGTGTTGGTGTGTAGCCCAGCGATACTTAATGTCATTTCTATGCGGTATCGGCTTCCTTTTAGTAGCCGGAATGAGATGCAATATGAGTGTTGCTATTGTTGCAATGACCAAGAGCAATGGAATGATTAATAATAATTACATCAATGTATCATTCATGTCGTCATATTATACGAACGTAAGTAACATTATGTATAACGAAACTGTTTTAGTGAGTAATGTCCAATTGCATTGTTTATAATAACATTATATCTCACCAAGAATTTGTGAATACTCATTTTCTGTCTGTCCATCTATTATTGAATGATTGTACAATCAAATGTGCCGAAGCTTACAAAATCCATCAGATATAACGATATTCAAAGCAGTGAAAATTGAGAACAAGCCACATACAATTTCTCAACTGAATTGCGAAACAATTTTAGTGGAAATATCTAGGTTTTTAAATTATTATGAATTATTAAGAACCGCATTTTTATAAATGACTACATTGTAATACCGCAATTGTATGTATATAAGTAAATTGTTAGTTGACAATTGCATGTTTCTAGAATTTAACAATTTTGTTCAAAACGCGTATTAAATTGCCATGGAAAGACATTTATCACTTTGTAAACATAGCTATAAAAATACTAAAGAAATTTTTGACATAACCCGAAACATTTTAACCATTAGATTTTCCCATTTTTGCATAGCATCTACCAGAGTTTACCTGGACGCCCGAGACTGTTGGTATAGTAGATAGTTCTTATTTCTGGGGATATATTGTTACGCTGGTACCTGCGGGTTATCTAGCGACTAGACTTCCAGCTAACAGGTAAAACAGATAAGTTTTAAATAGCTAAGATTTCTTTATCAAGAACTCATTGGGTGTTAATTAAACAAAAGACATCTGCGCAAATACTGAAAAGATATCCCAGCGACAAAGGTGATCATTGTTGTACTAGAAATTTAAATGGTCTTGCCTGGATGATCTTTAGTTCTAGTCCTTGGTTTTAAAACGTTACAACAGCATTCTATAGCAGAAAGGTCTTTTAAAACTCCAGACCAAAACTTAAACTGCAATAATGTGGCCCTATGCAAATATAAATATCATGATACTTACTATTCCATAATATCACATATTAAAGGTTTTAAAATGAAAGCTCCAAGAGACCTCTATAGCGGTATGGGTCGTCTTTTTCCGAATATAACAGCAGCTTTAGAACCTTTACTGTTTCGATACTCTACATAACCATCCACGTGCGCCTTTGAGCCATGGTTAACCGTGTTTTGAAGCAAGAAAGCCGTAATAAGACGATATTCATTCCAGTATTACGTTATGCCTAATTTGCGTCGTTATCAATGGTTGTAAATCACAAATTAAATCAACAGACTTTTCATCACAGATTCACATTCCATTGAGTACAAATTGTTTTTCTCTTCTCGTTGGTCTATTTTATTCTTATTAAAGTCAGGTTTTAAAATGAAGAAGAAAGAAAAGACTTTGGCACAGGCATTTCATATTCTGAACTATTATGTGATAAAGATGACGTCTTCTCACTGAACAGTGCTTAATTCGGTGGAATTTGCATTTAATCTACCTAGCGAAGTTTACAATAAAGACACCGCTAATACACTTGACCGACCACTTTTTCTGCACATAGACTTACGAAACTGACAATAAAATTTGACAAAAGTTACTTTATCTTTCCAATTATAACTTTCCAGCAGCAGCACAGTTTGGTCTTTTTATTTCCGGACATTCAATAACTTATGCGTTTTTGTTAGATTTTGTAGCCTGGACACTGTTTTTGATTACTTAGCATGAAGGAGGGATTGTTCATCTTTTCAGAAGTTTTATGGTTGTTGCCATGACTCAATTTATCTTTAAGAGAAATACGAGCAGACACTTTTTCTATGTTATAGATAACTTTTTCTCTTCATGCATTTAACTTTTTCCTCGAAATGATTGAGTGACTCGATAGGTATAGTTAGATGCAATAAATACTGATTCGTTCAGAGCACCTAATTACCCTCATGGATTTAAATCGTTTCTGGTATTAACATTCCTATTTGTGATTTAGGTTTTTTGTTTAAAGGACCCGTGATTTATTCTTTCTTGGTAGCATACAGTGTTTATTGTCGACCGATTACTATATATATATTTAGCCCACCAATAATGTGTGCAGCTATCAGATTAGTTTATGGGTTTTAATGTGATTTACACATGCAAATGTTGCTGATTTAAATTAAATTAATCATTTGGTCTTTAATACAATTAATTCTTAAACTTTTTAGAATATTTGCAATACCGCTAGGAACATCTGCATTTCTTTATTTACTTCTTCCGGTAGCAACTCGGGTGCATTTTGGGCTTGTAATGGCTGTACGAGTTATGCAAGGTCTTCTAGAGGTAAGGCGAGATTTTAACTATCAGACGGTAAACAGTTGATTACACAGCTTGATTCAGACAAACATACAAAAAGAAACAAACACAAAACACAGATACAGAAAATGAGAAACCCTACATATTTTTTTATGATCTCCTTCAACATCGTTCAACCCATATCCTGGAATCTTAATAAAACGTTTGCAAACCTATAGTAGTTGTGCACATAATCTCATGAAATTGTTCAAAAAATGTTTTCCATTTTTCACTAGACATGGGAACTTTCCAAAATTATTTTTTCGAAACTGTTTAACCCGTTTCCCATGTATTTAGGCGTTTGCTGTGCAATTCGACCATTTTGCAATTTTTTTCTCAGTCAATATTGTGTTTTATTTCATATAGAACACAAGTGACATTTTGTTTCTTTTTATTTTTTAAGGGTTTAAGTTTACCAGCATTTCATGGTATCTGGCGATTCTGGGCACCGCCTTTAGAGCGTACAAAGTTGGTAACTATATCATTCTCTGGTACGTTGTGTGCCTTTATAGTTTAGGTGGCTATTAATGCATCTAGCTAGTACTTTGCTGACAACATTTCGGACCTATACAAGTTATATACAAGTCGACAAAACGACATATATACCAGGTATTGAATTTTACAATTCAAACACACCGTAACTACTCAACACAGAAATGTGGTTATGATATTCGTAAAGTTGCATCAAGTTATGGATGTACATGTAGTCTATTACGCATCTAACCTAATCACTTGAAAGCAGCATGTTGGCTAGTGCTGTTTATTTATGCTTCTATGTGCACATTTTAGTCATATCCATTGTATACATTAAGATCTTAAAAGGTTTGCAAAGAAGTACATATTTTATATTAGCATATCACTTAAATGTTCGTTTCAAGTTCCGTTGTCATGAATGTTGTCTGAGTTATCTGAACAAAAATTGAGAATTTAATAAAAATAAATAAATCAACACCTACATGCCCTGAATGCAATTTGACACTTTACTTATTAAGAAAAAATTCTTCTCGATGGCTTCTTCTTAGTCAATAATTTCTAGTCTTTGCAGACATTATCATGTTTTTTAGGTGCATATGTTGGAGCAGTTGTAGGTATGCCAATAAGTGGTATATTAACAAAATATCTAGGCTGGCGTGCTGGGTTCTATGTGTTTGGTAATTATTACGTATATATTAACAAAATATCTAGGCTGGCGTGCTAGGTTCTATGTGTTTGGTAATTATTACGTATATATTAACACTAAAACAAAAAAAGTTCTAATATTTCTGGACAATAGAAATAGATCCCTTTCCGCTAATACTAGAGAAATAACAATGAAACCTTTAACTTTTCGAAATTATTTTAGTGGGTGACTTACCTATTTTGCCATAGTTTTTGTCAACCCGTTATAACGTATAACAAAGATAATAAATAATAATCCCGAGTCAAAGACCATTAACTGGAAAAACATTAGATTGCAAAATGAGCAAAACGATATAACAATATGACCGTATGTTGCAGAACTATTGAAAACAATCATGATGTTACTCTTTAGAATAAATAAACCCAATAGGTATATGACTAATACATATGTTCTTCTTTTAGCTAATAATGCCCGTTATAACATTATTTGTGTATGCAAATATAACTACATACATTTGAGACAACGGAACTACCATGTAGTAGCTCTGTTTTCAAAGTAAAATATTCTTGACAAAAACAAAAGTCCGGATTTTTACAATAACAATTTGTTATTTCAACTTATATATTCTGACAACAATGCCCTGTATACGCGATACATTAGAACTATTTAATTAGATATATCTAAGTCTCACAAATTTTTGACTAGTGGTACATGTCACATTTAATTGAATATTCTATGGTTATTTATTTAAAAGGTAAAATTGGTTTTGGTTTGCTACGCCACACACATCACATGCAACCACATCCATTCAATATTGCTTAGTTTTGTTTACAGTTTTCTAACACAATTGAAACCGTTAATCCATCTAATTACTATGTATGTCATCAAAAACAACTTGACATTTGTCTGAATTCATCTTTTTATAAATATACAGATAACGGTTTTCAGCTCTTAGTGAATATTAAATCATACTTTTGTAAAAAAATAAGTCTCTTATTCTCACATCAAGTATATTAACTACTACTCGTTTGCGACGAGTCGGAACAAATTTAGGCTACAATTTTAATTTACAAAATCGCATACGTTCCTGCCAAAGTGTCGGGCATTTCAATGCGTGCGCTATGAACGCTATGAAATAGATATTGCTAAAAAAAAGCGTAAAACAACAAATAAACACATCTAAATGATTTTATGTTCCATGCCACTTTCAGCAAGTATTGTGGTATGTGGTGTATATTTTTGTTATCACCACAGGAACACAACAAAATAAAAGCACGTAATAAGAACACACATGAGAAAATTCTGATAATTGATTTGTTATTTCTAGGTGCTTTCGGTATCATATGGACGGTGATATTTTGTTATTTAACTTCTGAAAGTCCAGCTAGCAATTATTATATAACACAAGAAGAGTTGATTTACATACAAACTTCATTGGGAGAAAGTTCAATTTTGAGCACTAAGGTTTGTAGTGTCATTACGTAGTTTTTCTTGGATGGGTGGGTATTTATAATAATGTTTAGGCTTTCATGGGTCTATATGATAAGGATTTTACATGGATAAATATTTGTCAAACGTTTTACGATTTGTTAAGCAATTGGCTATTTGTTGGTTGAAATTATTAGTAGAGTCCTTAAACTTTAAGAGCAGAAAGTTTCGACAAAGCTTGAACCAGTATGTAGTTTTTTAAGGCAAGACATTCTTGCATTTTGCGAAAACTACATACGAGGTCCTTATCATGCAAGAAGCGTGACACTATCTAAACACGTTTACCTCTGAAGACTTTAACTAGTAGAACTGGAAATCTCGTTGCTTATTGGTGTTTAGGCATATGACATTGTATTCTTAGGAATATGCTTATAGGTATACACCCCTGGTAAAATGTGAGTTAAGATCTAACACGAGCTTAAATATGTTATTTCTGTAATTTTGACGTAATATTTCAACCGCTTGACCCGTGTGGCAAATATTGTTCTAGTCACTAGTGAATTTCTTGTTCTCAGTATTTGATTGGTTTAAAATAATAGCGTCAAATAAGAACTCACGACGTCATAAACAAAACATTCCATTTACCGCGTATTCAAGTCATGAACGTAAAATTGAGGTCGGGAGTATTTGTACTTCATTTCGCAAATTTACTACTTTTTGAAATTGTAGTCTTGGATTATCGGATTTCTCCAATCTCGACAGTTAAATGATGACAATTTAAGTCCTCGATAAGGCTCGGACTTAAAATTCCATAAATTAACAATCTCGATTGGAGAAATCCGATAATTCACTCGTACCAATGTAAGATCCGATATATCTACATTAAAACCCAAATACATGTACACTGAAAATTTCATCCCTATATGAATATCTTTAGACTGAACTATGTTACTTCACATGCTAAAAAGCTACGTGTATTATATGATTTAAATTTTATTTTCAGAGTATGAAAACACCTTGGGTGAAATTTTTTACATCTATGCCGGTATATGCTATTTTTGTTGCCACTTTTTGTTACCTTTGGACATTTTTTCTATTACTTATAAGCCAGCCAATGTATATGACGGAAGTTTTCCACCATGATATAGCCAAGGTAATTACACTGTTTTACAAGGAAAACGAGGAGGTGAATACGTTTCCCTTTTTATTTATTTATTTACTACTACATGTAATTATGCTTTGTCTCTGCTGCATGTAATTTGATTCTAAGCAGGGTAACTAATTGGGTTATGTCTGAATTGATTAAATTCAATTATTATAACATATAATTATTCAATTCTTGCTATGAAAATGAGGGGGCCTCGCTGGCATAGTGGTTAAGGTAGTTAGTCATCTACAATTGATCACGTGGTCTGTCAACACTTCGAGTCCTCGCTGAGGGCAGAGTGTACTAGACTCCAATCTTTTTTAACTCAACAATTGTATTGCACTTTAAAGCTGTTGAACAATTTACCGGGTTTACAGCCGTATATCCTTAGTAACTAACAGCCAGGGAGATTGTCTAGTAAATAATGCAGAAAATAAACTATGTTAGTATATCACAATGAGTATTTGCTAACAAGATTAAGATATAGCGTAATCTAATTTAAAATGAATATTATCACATGTTTGATGGATTCATTTCTGTATCTCTTTCCGAATTCGGGTTTTCTTTTCAATCTTAATTGACAGGGATTGCCAGTTTTACTACCACAGATCGGAATTTTTCTGAGGTACTCTGACTTCCTCTCTAATAAAACTGGACGCCATGATATAGCTGACAAATTGTTGAAAGTGGCGTTAAACACCATTCAAGCAAACAAGCAAGCTATCTGGATGATGCCCAATTATTAAATGGTTCACGTTTGAAAGATTTTTGTTACCGGATGTATTCCCATTTGCATGATAGTAGAGACCCAACACACATTTAAAGACTTCTTGATATACAGATTTATTTATTGCAATGGATGCATGTATTGATTATGTGTTTAGATATTGTGTTCACGATACGTTAAGTGGCCACGTAATTGTAATAACTGTGTTATATTACATCTCTGCTTCTTTGATTATTTAATAACTTTTGTTGGAACATACTATGGCTAAACCGACAGAACTGTCATGCGCGCATTTACCCAGGCGTCGAAAAAGGAGTGATGCTCCCTTAGGTTAACTTGATTTGGGATTGCCACTCTCTTCGTACGATAAGGAATTCTTTGTAAATTATGAAAAGTGTAGGTTCATTGTTGTACTTATAAAAGGCCAATTTCTTCACGATGCCAGAGCCAGTTTTCCCGTTGAGCTATTTATCATTGTCTCTTGTCCAGAATAACGCTGAAATTTTCCTCGAGGAACGTCAAAATTAATCGCTCAAGAGCAAGCAACCTTATAACTTAAGGTACTGTTTACAGCTGCAAATTGTAAAAATGTTGTCCCTAAACGTATGCTAGGAAATAATAAGATAGATTAAACTGGTGAAGTAAGATACATGTATATTGTTATAAAAACCATGTTTTATTGTATAAAGACAAAACACAAATGTATGTTCGATCTACCAGGTACTTTCCATAGCCTTATGCTACCTTACATAAGTGTATAATTTGCGCACTTACTTTAGTACTGTTGATATATTTAACCGACACTGTTTTTGAAATTAGTCTCATTATAAGGTTTAGGGGCTTCGGTGGCCGAGTGGTCAAGGTAGTTCGTCTACTATTGATCACGTGGTCTGTCAACACTGAGATTGCGGGTTCGATTCTCACTGCAGGCAGGGTGTACTCGACTCCAATCTTAATTGACAAGGATTGCCAGTTTTCCTACCGCAGGTCGGGGGTTTTCTCCGGGTACTCCGCCTTCCTCTCCCAATAAAAACTGGACGCAATGATATAGCTGAAAAATTGCTGAAATTGGCGTTAAACACCATCAAACAAAACACAACATCGTAAGGTTTCATTTCTCTTTAAACTCTTTTTTAAAACTAGTGTTACCACATGTAAGAAACAAATTAAAGGTACCAAAAAACTGTATAGTTAGTTGATTTCTTCTAATGTTTTTAATCAGTACACAGCCCATTTCTCGTGACATATATAATTTACCTCATTATTTGCGTTCGTAAATACTAACATATAAAAGATTCAAAAACATAATAAATCTGTTTGTCGCAGCGGTTTTCCTTTCTGACGTCACGATATACTTAACGACGTCTGGAAAACGAGGGGAGCCCCTCTTAGTATGAACTGATAACATCACACATAAAGATCAAAGAAGAAACCTGCGAATAACAGGTTGTTTTTGTTTGTAGTATTATTACATTTTTAAAATAGTAAGGATTAACTGAACTATATTTTTCAGAGTGGCATGCTATCTGCACTGCCTCATTTGCTTATGGGCATTATTGTACCTATTGGAGGACAAATTGCAGACTATTTACGTGAAAAAAGTTTGTTGACAACTACAGCGGTCAGAAAACTTTTTAACTGTGGGGGTAAATGTTAACACATTAGGATACACAATTGTTCTGGTAAAAATCGGTGACAAATCAGAGACTTTAAGCTCATTCGTACCAAACCAAAACCAACTTCGTCGTTAACGGAAAACCAGTGGATTAGAAGGTCAACACATAATTCAATACTACATTATTAACACCTTGCCTTAGAATCTCATAGTTTCGAAGATATAGGGCACACATTGAAAAGGGTAGAATTGCACTGCAGAGATTCACAGAAAATAATTCATGTTTTAAATTCGAACTAGCATTTTGTATAGTTTTTTTTTAAAGTTAACAACACGAGTTGATATGCAATGTGCATATGCCCTGGACATTGTATATACTTTATTATGGTGTTCATTTAGTACATATAATTTATTTGGTTTTTCTGTAGCATGATATGAATGCATCAAACACAAACCTTAAAAGGATTATCAGTTTCCTACCTGCTTCCCACTTGGCACACTAGCATCTGCTTAAAAGTAAAACTACACGACTATATAAAACTTATACATTGCTAAAAGTGGCAGAAAGCATCATTCAAACAAACAAACAACCACATATTGTTATCTCCATAAAATTGTTCTTATCCTTTGAAAATACATGTACACATCCAAATTTTTATTTTATTGGAAACCTTTTTTAGGGTTTGCGCTTCATGCTTGTTTTTTATTTGGAGTCGGAGTAGCTCGTAATGAAATTACAGCCATGATTTGTTTGACGTTAGCAGTAGGTTTTAGTGGTTTTGCTTGTTCTGGTAAGAGCTGTAAACTCATCAATTAAATATTTCGTTCTATACAGTTGTATTACTATATGTAATGTAAGTGAATTTAATTAAATTAGAGACAATATCTTATTAGTGTTGATGCACACATTTCATACGCAAGTTTATTTTTTGCGGTTTGACGATTGAACAATACAGATTTTTTTGAAATATTTAATTCATGGATATCATATCTATTTAGTTGCTTTGTAAACACAGTTGATGATTTTTTTCTATTTGTAAGAGAATTAAACACCGACAGTTAGTTGTAAGATTTATTCTAAAAGTCTTTAGTAAATAAGAGATGAGAAGATGAGCCATGTATAAACATTAAAAATCAATAAATCATGGAAAAGTATTACAACAAATGGCAAAATATAAGAATCTACGAAAATAAGCTGAGGACGAGGCAAAACTAGTATCCGTAACTACTGGCTTGGAACAGCCACATAAATTGTGTCGGAAATGAACAAGTTTAAGGAAATATAAACCTTATTCATTGATATACCCTATTAATATAGAATTTTTAACCTGACATGTTAACTCGCTGCTGTTGGTGATTTGTAGGATTTGACGTCAACCATCTTGATATAGCGCCACGCTATGCTTCCATTTTGATGGGTATGTCTAACGGTATCGGGACATTGGCCGCAATTATTTGTCCAATATTAACAGAGTTAATGACAAAAGATGGGGTAAGTAGTTGTGTACTCACAGTAATTGTATAAACTAGAAATGTGAACAACTTGTTTGACAATTTGAAATCCAATTTTCTTTGGAATCATCGCTGTTTTAGATATTGTAAAACATTTTTCAACATTGATCAAAATGCCTATTTGTAATAGTAAGCTTGGAAGTGCCCCACATTATAAACTATTTGGACAAACAGTACGAAAATCCCTATCTGCACACTAGTTCAGTTAGTAAGTTATTAGTCTATATCTTT
Organism: Limnoperna fortunei; assembly: GCA_944474755.1. NCBI lineage: Eukaryota > Metazoa > Mollusca > Bivalvia > Mytilida > Modiolidae > Limnoperna > Limnoperna fortunei. Next base: position 32,383,005 of record OX104120.1, on the reverse strand, counting down.
ATAAATATTATGACATTAAAATAGCTAGACGAACTTAAAATAAGTTGATTGAATTTCTCATTAATTTATTAGTAGCAAATATCAAACAAATTAGATCAGTCGAGACAATTTAGGCAGAATAATTAACCTGGTCGTGGAGATAGATTGTATTCATGTCTGAGGTTATAAGGAATTTTGAGAAATGATATATATTTTATATACTCTAAAATTCATTACGGGTTCTTTTGTGGAATAATGCATGTTTAATGTTCTAATGATTGATTGGAAACCTTCTGTTAATTAATACAAATTACTTAATATCTAAAAACATTGAACCTATGTGTGAATGGATATTGCATAGTGCTTTAAGGATCAACTATTTCGTTTCAATTTCGACAAGCACTGACGTTTATCATACGATTATAACAAGTCAATTATAACCAAGGTTTTGTTGCTTGCTGAATTAACATTTAACCAAAAGATCGAGTTCTAACTTATTACGTTATATTGCATTATTTTATGTACAATTCGTTTTACATATTTAAATAATGACAGTTGGCATACTGCATTGCATATTTAATTATAGACAGCAGACCAATGGCAAATGGTTTTCATCTTTGCTAGTGCTGTACACGTTTTTGGCATTATTTTTTATGGATTTTTTGCATCTGGTGAACAACAGCACTGGGCCGAACCAAATAGTGACGATACATGGAGACCGGAGGATACAGAACCTACAGAAAAATTCGCGACATATGGGGCATTCAAAGAGAATACACTTGTTAATAAAGAGTACTGTCACGATATAAATCCGATGAACAAAAATATTATATATGACACAAATAATACTAGTAACGAAAATGTCACTAGCAAAAAAATACCGTCAACGTATGGACATAATTCAGTAGAAGGACCAGTTTACCAGACAACAATAGAGTTGGTACAGGTTCCATCCAAAGACAAGTATTTAACTGTGGATCGTGATTTATGATAAAATACCTAGTTAATATAGGCAATAATTGTCTTTAAAAGCCTAGTTTCATTCAAAGACAGGTGTTTACGTGAGCATCGTAATTCTGATGAAAATAAAGACAATGGATGCCATTTCTATTTCCGACGGTTAAGTAGATATAACATAGACGACTGACTTTACGTAAACAATGTTATAAATAGTTCTTTTAAACAAAGTAGTCAAAATATCAAGGTTAATTATCAAATCATGCCTTATAAGCAAATGTTAATTATATGCTGAGATAATTGAGATTGTAATTTTAACCACAAGTAAAATTTAATGTGTTCATAAAGGTTCGTGTAACTTATTGTTTTTTTATGTTTTACACGTTTGTTGCTAGTGTTTCTACGTTTTCTGTTAGCCAGAGCATTTAAGTTATGTACTTTAAAGTCACGTTATCCTATTTTGTACTTAACAAAATGTTTTCTGTGGAACTTTTTGAAATTATCACTCCATTGTCTATGTGCTACCATTATTCATTGGGATCTGGTAGAACATTTTGATAAAAAGAATTTTCCCCCTCGTGTAGTAAAAACACGTCTGTAAGGGTTTTATTTTTGGTTGTTTATTCACGAGTGTGTCAATTTTATGGACTTGAATTAGTCGATTGTCTTTTTTGACAGTTACCTTCATATATATGTAAACATTTCTCTATGTAGGAATATGCAAATAAAAATAGTGATATGTTTGTTTATATATATCATGTTGAGTTTATTAACATATGCAGATGACTGTTTTGGAAAACGATGGCACATCTTTATTTCTGTAGGAAAAAATTCGTGTGAGTTTGTCTTGGGTAGTTGATAGATATCGGATGATGTACATTCGATTAATTGTAACTACCTGACGTTATTTGCAACTTAGAGTTCTACAGTTTTAATGAAAACTTGTCAACTCCGTGAACAATTATTTCAAGACAACAAAGAAAGAAATTTATGTTTGCTCCTGACATGTTACTCAGACACTGCTTGCACATTTTTTTGTAGGCTTATTCAGAAAAACAAATTCCGATCAAAATTTCATTTATAATAGATGGCGAAAATACAGTTTACAAGCAAAGGGAGATAATCTTTACAAAAGAATATGCATTTTTTAAAATTTAAGACTAATCTCCTATTATAAAAGCCAGCCTACAAAAAAGGTGGCTTACAAAAATGGCACTTAAATGCCGTTAATATATAACAAACCACAAAACTTCTAACCAAAAGACAATATAAAATAACATATATATATATATATATACAAGTCTAGAAGATTATGCAACGATACATATGACGGTGTTTCTTGTCATAAATTTAGACACAGACTGACCAACGAATGGCCTTAGTCATTGAGTGTCAATATAAATAAATAACGTGAACAATCACAACATATTCATCTTAAACTTTCTCATTTTAAATGAACCCAAAACTTTTTTAATAGTTGCTTCTCAGTCCGCTAACCGGGGACGTGCCGTGCTGTTACTTGGCTTTGCTCAAATATTCCAACAAGATGTAATCAAAATTATCAAGGTGACAAATTCATTACGCCAGACGCGCGTTTCGTCTACATTAGACTCATCAGTGGCGTTTAACTATAAATGTTTAAGATATTCTTCATTGGGAGATGGAATAATAGTTTTTTCATTGGGAGATGGAATAATATAAGTCCACTGGGATCGTGTAAATACACAATACAGGCAGTTCAAAATATTATATAAAGGGTCTAAAAGAATGCTGCTGAACCAGTACACTTATTTAGTATCGGATCGACAAACATGACAATACAGCATAAACAAAAAAATAATAATATACAAGTCTAGAAGATTATGCAACGATACATATGACGGTGTTTCTTGTCATAAATTTAGACACAGACTGACCAACGAATGGCCTTAGTCATTGAGTGTCAATATAAATAAATAACGTGAACAATCACAACATATTCATCTTAAACTTTCTCATTTTAAATGAACCCAAAACTTTTTTAATAGTTGCTTCTCAGTCCGCTAACCGGGGACGTGCCGTGCTGTTACTTGGCTTTGCTCAAATATTCCAACAAGATGTAATCAAAATTATCAAGGTGACAAATTCATTACGCCAGACGCGCGTTTCGTCTACATTAGACTCATCAGTGGCGTTTAAAGTTAAACGCCACTGATGAGTCTAATGTAGACGAAACGCGCGTCTGGCGTAATTAAACGCCACTGATGAGTCTAATGTAGACGAAACGCGCGTCTGGCGTAATAAATTTGTCACCTTGATAATTTTGATTACATCTTGTTGGAATATTTGAGCAAAGCCAAGTAACAGCACGGCACGTCCCCGGTTAGCGGACTGAGAAGCAACTATTAAAAAAGTTTTGGGTTCATTTAAAATGAGAAAGTTTAAGATGAATATGTTGTGATTGTTCACGTTATTTATTTATATTGACACTCAATGACTAAGGCCATTCGTTGGTCAGTCTGTGTCTAAATTTATGACAAGAAACACCGTCATATGTATCGTTGCATAATCTTCTAGACTTGTATATTATTATTTTTTTGTTTATGCTGTATCGTCATGTTTGTCGATCCGATACTAAATAAGTGTACTGGTTCAGCAGCATTCTTTTAGACCCTTTATATAATATTTTGAAATGCCTGTATTGTGTATTTACACGATCCCAGTGGACTTATATTATTCCATCTCCCAATGAAAAAACTATTATTCCATCTCCCAATGAAGAATATCTTAAACATTTATAGTTAAACGCCACTGATGAGTCTAATGTAGACGAAACGCGCGTCTGGCGTAATGAATTTGTCACCTTGATAATTTTGATTACATCTTGTTGGAATATTTGAGCAAAGCCAAGTAACAGCACGGCACGTCCCCGGTTAGCGGACTGAGAAGCAACTATTAAAAAAGTTTTGGGTTCATTTAAAATGAGAAAGTTTAAGATAAATATGTTGTGATTGTTCACGTTATTTATTTATATTGACACTCAATGACTAAGGCCATTCGTTGGTCAGTCTGTGTCTAAATTTATGACAAGAAACACCGTCATATGTATCGTTGCATAATATTCTAGACTTGTATATTATTATTTTTTTGTTTATGCTGTATCGTCATGTTTGTCGATCCGATACTAAATAAGTGTACTGGTTCAGCAGCATTCTTTTAGACCCTTTATATAATATTTTGAACTGCCTGTATTGTGTATTTACACGATCCCAGTGGACTTATATTATTCCATCTCCCAATGAAAAAACTATTATTCCATCTCCCAATGAAGAATATCTTAAACATTTATAGTTAAACGCCACTGATGAGTCTAATGTAGACGAAACGCGCGTCTGGCGTAATGAATTTGTCACCTTGATAATTTTGATTACATCTTGTTGGAATATTTGAGCAAAGCCAAGTAACAGCACGGCACGTCCCCGGTTAGCGGACTGAGAAGCAACTATTAAAAAAGTTTTGGGTTCATTTAAAATGAGAAAGTTTAAGATGAATATGTTGTGATTGTTCACGTTATTTATTTATATTGACACTCAACGACTAAGGCCATTCGTTGGTCAGTCTGTGTCTAAATTTATGACAAGAAACACCGTCATATGTATCGTTGCATAATCTTCTAGACTTGTATATTATTATTTTTTTGTTTATGCTGTATCGTCATGTTTGTCGATCCGATACTAAATAAGTGTACTGGTTCAGCAGCATTCTTTTAGACCCTTTATATAATATTTTGAACTGCCTGTATTGTGTATTTACACGATCCCAGTGGACTTATATTATTCCATCTCCCAATGAAAAAACTATTATTCCATCTCCCAATGAAGAATATCTTAAACATTTATAGTTAAACGCCACTGATGAGTCTAATGTAGACGAAACGCGCGTCTGGCGTAATGAATTTGTCACCTTGATAATTTTGATTACATCTTGTTGGAATATTTGAGCAAAGCCAAGTAACAGCACGGCACGTCCCCGGTTAGCGGACTGAGAAGCAACTATTAAAAAAGTTTTGGGTTCATTTAAAATGAGAAAGTTTAAGATGAATATGTTGTGATTGTTCACGTTATTTATTTATATTGACACTCAATGACTAAGGCCATTCGTTGGTCAGTCTGTGTCTAAATTTATGACAAGAAACACCGTCATATGTATCGTTGCATAATCTTCTAGACTTGTATATTATTATTTTTTTGTTTATGCTGTATCGTCATGTTTGTCGATCCGATACTAAATAAGTGTACTGGTTCAGCAGCATTCTTTTAGACCCTTTATATAATATTTTGAACTGCCTGTATTGTGTATTTACACGATCCCAGTGGACTTATATTATTCCATCTCCCAATGAAAAAACTATTATTCCATCTCCCAATGAAGAATATCTTAAACATTTATAGTTAAACGCCACTGATGAGTCTAATGTAGACGAAACGCGCGTCTGGCGTAATGAATTTGTCACCTTGATAATTTTGATTACATCTTGTTGGAATATTTGAGCAAAGCCAAGTAACAGCACGGCACGTCCCCGGTTAGCGGACTGAGAAGCAACTATTAAAAAAGTTTTGGGTTCATTTAAAATGAGAAAGTTTAAGATGAATATGTTGTGATTGTTCACGTTATTTATTTATATTGACACTCAATGACTAAGGCCATTCGTTGGTCAGTCTGTGTCTAAATTTATGACAAGAAACACCGTCATATGTATCGTTGCATAATCTTCTAGACTTGTATATTATTATTTTTTTGTTTATGCTGTATCGTCATGTTTGTCGATCCGATACTAAATAAGTGTACTGGTTCAGCAGCATTCTTTTAGACCCTTTATATAATATTTTGAACTGCCTGTATTGTGTATTTACACGATCCCAGTGGACTTATATTATTCCATCTCCCAATGAAAAAACTATTATTCCATCTCCCAATGAAGAATATCTTAAACATTTATAGTTAAACGCCACTGATGAGTCTAATGTAGACGAAACGCGCGTCTGGCGTAATGAATTTGTCACCTTGATAATTTTGATTACATCTTGTTGGAATATTTGAGCAAAGCCAAGTAACAGCACGGCACGTCCCCGGTTAGCGGACTTAGAAGCAACTATTAAAAAAGTTTTGGGTTCATTTAAAATGAGAAAGTTTAAGATGAATATGTTGTGATTGTTCACGTTATTTATTTATATTGACACTCAATGACTAAGGCCATTCGTTGGTCAGTCTGTGTCTAAATTTATGACAAGAAACACCGTCATATGTATCGTTGCATAATCTTCTAGACTTGTATATTATTATTTTTTTGTTTATGCTGTATCGTCATGTTTGTCGATCCGATACTAAATAAGTGTACTGGTTCAGCAGCATTCTTTTAGACCCTTATATATATATTTATATATATATATATATATATATATATATATATATATATATATGTAGTATGTATGTACCAAGTACAAATACCTGTGCTTTGCACTAATAATCATATGAACCAAAGTATATAATGAAATGAGGGTGAAAGTTTGCATAAATTGAAATTGGGGTGAACATTTGCAAAAAGGGGTGGAGGTGGGTAAAATGAATTGATATTTGTCCCAAAATAATGGTGATGTGATAGTTTTCCAGTGAAATTTGTCTTTGTTTACGATAGAGGTTCAAGGTAATTGACCAAAAGTTTTTGATTGGTTACAGATTCGTTACAGCTGATTAATTTCTAATGGGGCCCCTTAAAGGTATTGTACTTGCAACATAGATGGGGCATCTTAAAGGTATTGTACTTGCAAAAAAAATGAATTCATTTCATAAATTCTGTTTTATGTAGGCTTATTCAGAAAAACAAATTCCGATCAAAATGTCATTTATTATAGATGACGAAAAATACAGTTTACAAGCTAAGGGAGATTTGATTATAACTGATAAGGCAGTATTTCGTCCATATTAAAGGATGTTGGATAGAAGCAGAGTGTTTAAATCTGAGTCTGGATCCAGTTTAAACAAGCCTGATAAAAATAAATACAGTACCAGAAGCACATGAAAGAAAGAGGCAACGGCTCTGTAGTGAGTTTCACTAAGTGTCGTAAATGTAAAATCTGTCTTTATTAAAAATTGTCTTATCTGTCTTTATTAAAAACAATATCATTTTATAATATCTCTATGGGTTTTAAAAATTCGGACACTGTAAAATATAAATGTTGGGCGAATACCATGGTTGCCGTTGATGCATGTTAGATTAAAACGTAGAAAGAAAGGAATCTGTTCTGTGTTGTTTTTCAACATATTTTTAAAAGCACCCGTTGAATTAAATTTTCACTATTAATGCTATATTTAATCTTTCATCTAAGGCCGATTTCTGTTTCAGGTGACTCGTATAAAATAAGACGTTACAGTATGTATTCTATGTATACGATGTTTTGCATTACATCAAGTCTTGGAGCCTCGCTGGCTGAGTGGTTAAGGTAGTTTTGTCTTCTATTGATCACATAGTCTGTCAACACTGAGATTGCGGGTTCGAGTCTCACTGCGGGAAGGGTGCGCTCGACTCTAATTTTAATTGACAAGAATCGCCAGTTTCCGTCCGAATGTCCAGGTTTTCTCCGGCTTCCTCCATTCAAACAAACAAACGATACATCAAATCTTTCTTATATGTATAGAAAAGATTTTTTTTCTTTTATTTATTTTTTCAGTCATCATTTTACGTAGGACACCATCCATCACCACCTGACCAAGGTTTTCTGGGGTTATTTATATGCATATGTCAAAGCTGACTATAATTTTGTAAACATTGATTACAAAAAGCTCAATAATGCAACAATATCAAAAAAATTTAAAAGAGTAGATTCACTCTCACTTTCTCCCCTCAAGTTACTTTTGCTAATATAAAAAAATTAATACAGAACTGTTTATGGCATTTATTCACAGTAGATAAAAAGTAATAACAAGAAAATGTATCAAATCTCTTTGGAAAAATATGGTTAAACGGAGGCCACCTTTGCTCAATTTTATGCATACAATGGGTTGTATTTGCAATGTTTTGTTCAACACTATAAAAATAGTGTTAGAATTAAGCCCAATAATCTTTGGGATAATTTCCTATAATTTACAATTGTAGATATAGTTCTTTGTCACTAGTATGATAAAATAAAAAAAACTTTTGCTCATTAACATACCTAAGAAGTACAGATTCTCTTAACAGATAAAAACATATACCCTCTTCACGTGCGCTGATACAACATCCCAAAAACATCTTGCAACAGTACAATAAAAAATAAGTAATCAATTGTTTCAATATCAGTCTTTAAAATCCACAGAGTTTTGTATTATTCAGTTATACCATATATCAGAAATTGTTTGTTGGAAGGATTCTATGGTATATTTTGTATTGAAAAGTCTACAGATAGGTATGTTCATAACTATTCTTCAAAGTCACAAAATATTTTGATTAGTTGTGGATTTTTTACCCAAGATATGCCATTTAAGAAGGTTATCATTAGGTGCATACACAACTTGATTTCTTAAATACTTTTTAAAAACTTGGACTTTTTGAAAGCCATCAGTATGTCAAAAATGGTTTACTACTGTAAAGTTATGCCTATTGCATATTCTTTAAATACACTTTTCATAAAAATATGTATAATTGATATCAAAATAAAATACTTAACAAAATTCTGGTTACGTAGTTTTTTCAATAAATCCATTATGCAATGTTTTGGCAGATGCTATACTTTTTATCACATCTTTTCAAAATAAATTAAATAAAAAATAAAATCTCTCCCCAAACTCTTGCATTTTCGTTCGGTGGTTTTAGAGAACATGATAAAATTTACTGTAATGGACCTACAGGCTTATCAGAAAATCTTTTAACCCATCTGGATTTTAAATAAGCAACAAAAGAAGGTAAGTGGATTATATTAAGTCCTCCATCATCTAGGACACCAATCAACGTGGTTCTTCTAATTTTATCTGATTTCTCACTCCAAATAAATTTGTAAAACATGAAAATTAAGTCCTGTAATTTATTGTCCTGCAGATAAGACAATGCCGTAAAAAGGTTAATAAGCTTGGATATTGCTAAACTCTTAATTACTGTAATTTTAACCATTAAAGTAAGTTTACGATGTTCCCAACTCTTAAACATTCTAGCCACTTCTTTGATTTAATTTGAAAAATTTAACTCAACATGGCATACTGTGCAAGGTAAGAGAAAACTCAAACCCCAGAACTCCAAAGTTTGAGTGTGACCAATATAAATTAAGATCACTACATATAATATCGTCATAAAAGCTTTTTGCTCCCAACACATACTACCCTAGTTTTGGATCTATTAACCTTAAGACCCGAAATTTTGGAGTAAGAATCAAAGCATCTAATTGTTTCACGTTATGAGGTTTCATTGCCATCCAACATCAAAAATGTATCATCTGCGTATTGACTAACAATGCACTGTGCACCATCAATGTCAATTCCACCAATGTCACAGTTTGCCTTTAACTTCATGGCTAATAGTTCAGCACCTATAATAAATAAGTAGAGGGGATATCGGATCCCTTTGTCTACATCCTCTACCAATATCAAAGAAATTTGACATTTATGACGCAGCTTTGAGCTCCATTGTATAGAATTTCAAACCACTGCAAAAAAGCACCAAAAGTAAAACTCTGTAAAGCCTTGGTGAGAAAACTCAATTTAATACAGTCAAATGATTTTCAAAGTCAACTAATAGTAACAATCATGTTTTGTCATTTTCTTCCAGATAGTGCATCAAGTCATATAGTAATCGTGTGTTCTCGTCAAGAAATCAATCTTTCATGAAACCTTTTTGCGAATCATTAATGAAGGGAAGCAGTTATTTCACCCTATTAGCTAACACTGCTGATACAATTTTCAAATCAGCGTTTGATAAAATAATAGGCCCCTTATTACTAATGAAGCGTCGGAGACTCGGTGGCAGAGTGGTTAAGGTACAACTCCAATCCCAATTGACAAGGATTGCCAGTTTTCCTACCGCAGGTCGGGGGTTTCCTCCGGATACTCCGGCGTCCTCCCCCTAATAAAAACTGGACTCCATGATATAGCTGAAATATTGATTGCTAAAAGTGGCGTTAAACACCATCAAACAAACAACAAACAAACTAATGAAGCGTTGATCTTTGTTCTCTTTTGGTATACATATAATGACCCCTTGATATTGAAAACAAGACGAATGAAATATTTCATATCTATATTTTAGAGATCTAAATAAAAATGGAACTATATCTTTCCAAAAAAACTTAAAAACTACTGTCAAACCATCTGAGCCTGGAATTTTCCCATTGCACACCAATTCTAGGGCATGTGAACATTCTTTCAGAAGGAAATTTCATTCAAATGATTGTTTTTGATCATGAGTCAGTTTGTTGTGTTATAAAAAAGACTGATTTCTGTCATCAATATCTTAAGGTTTATACAAATATTGAAAAGGCGTCTTGCTTTTTCAGTATTTCAAACTGATATATGTGTTGCATTTTGATCTAAAACCACAGAAATCAGTTTGTTCACTGAATGTCTTTTTTCAAGTTTGCAAAGATACTCAGTGCATTTTTCTCCTTTTTGACAGTTAGTTCGAGAACGTAGAATAATTCGTGAAATTAACTCATAACGTCTCTTTTTAAGATCATTCTTCTTCTGGTTTAAAGACTCCATGACCTGAGGATCAGGACTAATATTAATCCTACTCTCTAGCTCAAGAATATTCTTTTTTTCAGATTTGGAAATGATTTTTAACACCTTTGATTTGTTTATGCCATATTAGATAGATATACTTATTATCTTTAAAATTGTAACACATAATTTATCAATTTTATTTCAAACTAATTTCCCATATTCCCTGAAACATAATATTCCCCTATTAAATCTGATATGCATTTCTTTAACTTTTCTATGAAATCTGTGTCTCGCATAAACTGGGAGTTAAACTTCCAGTAACCCTTTCCACGTTTTGCAAGGCTAGCAGAAAAACAGAAGGTAATTGCAGAGTGATCAGTTCGAAAAGATACCTTTGTGTCCTGTGTTTGCTGCTCATACTAATTACGCGTATTTATTGTTTTTACACAGACTCTTGATTTCCACATTATTAAATCAACATATAAATCGTTGCAAATTCGTGATTAATTAACAGCAAAGACATTCAAGTTTGATACACATTTAAAAAACTTAGAAAATGATTATCACACGACATTAAAAGTATTAATAGAATTAAATTGTTTGTTACAGAAATACAAATTCACATTCACAGTTGAAAAGTTGTAAATTAAGATTTCATTTTTATTTTGGGGTATTCATTTTCATGTTTTTGTGGTTAAGATCATTATGAAATTTGAATTGTGTAGACAAGAAAGGCTACTAACCCCTAACCCATGGGTTCACAGTTGCAAGGTCGAAATCATAATGCAGATAGATTTACGTTCGCCAATTGACCGTTATTATTAGTGGCATAAATGACCATTGTTTTGTTCCGTTTGTCGTTACCCCTTTTTCTTCTTTAAACTTATTACTGTCAGATATAAAGGCTGTAGCTAATCAATGCATGATGTTCTTTTCTTTGAGACGCTTAAATGACTGTTCTTTGTGATAAGGTTTCTACCTGCAATGTCCTTTTTACATAAAGCCTTTTCCGAAAGTGGCCGACAGTTGACAATGTATTCTATGTATGGCTGAGCAATTTTTTCTCCGAACCAAATCATTTTTCTTCTGTAGACTTTTAACTTTCTGTATTATTTACATTTACTTTTGTTGTAAAATCTATCTGCCTCTGGGACAGATTAGAAGCGATCGTAACGAACCGCTTTTGGTAGTGGAGTGTATCACGGTGATCTAACGTTTGTAGACGTAGCCTGTAATCGATATTTGCTGAGAGCCGGGCTAACCCATAGTACAACCACCACTCTGAGGGTGCTGACACCTCGTCTTGTCCAAAGAGATCACAACTAGTCTGTGATTGTCTTGAGTGAAAAAGTGGTCACTGGTCAATACATCAATATTTTAAAGCCTTTTAGTAAACTAGGTGTCGTCATGACACATATTTTAAATACTGTGCCGCGCCCGAGTGTGTGCTATGCAACAGTCCGTTCACTATCAAGAATGTTTTGATGGACTGTATTGAGGTGGTGCACATTCAGGAACGTTTCAATACTGTTAATACTTACAGTAGTTTGTTTACAGCTGTCGCACGGAGTGTAATTTAAAAATTTGTAAAAGTTAAATTGTTTTCCTGTTATTTGTTATATATACTTTTTATTGTTTTACTTTACTTTTGTATCGATACATATGCTCGTATTATTGTATGAGATAACGTTTAAGAACTATGGGAGTGATGTTCAATTGTTACAAATGTTCCAATAATCCACTTATTATTACTTTTCACCTGAATATGGCTAAATATTGACTGATATTTAAAAAAAGATATTGTTAGTGTGTATTGTTAAACACAAACAATATTTTCACCTTAAATTTACAACATATTTTTGGAGTACTTTATTGATTTGTATTTAATAAAATGTTTTTGGTTGTTTGATGATGTTTGACGCCACTTTCAGCAATTTTAGGTATATCTTGGTGTCTATTTGTTATTGGGGAAGGAAACTTGGATTTCAGTTGAAAACTCCCGATTGTCAAAAATAACAGGCAATCCTTGTCATATAAAATTTTAATCGGTCACACAAGTAATGAATGCTTATAATGGGTCGTGCTTGCTTATTTGTTATTTAGTTTTTGTGTTGTACTTGGTAGTTTTTCTGATAGTCATAGATTAGTAATGTTACATTTTGTTCTTTCAATTTAGCTTCATTTTCTTCTGATTTATTTTCTACAGCATAAATTTTATTTTTAACGTTATGTGTCTGCTACTGTAATTTTATTATGACATGGCCATGGTTAAATGGAGTTATGTTAGAATAAAAATAAAATTAAATAATTGAAACTTATAAACGTAAGTTATTTAGCAGTTCATTGACCGAAGAGTGTTTTAACTGTAAATAGGATATATACGCGTGGGACAAGACATTTGATTAAAGCAGTAGATTAGTAAGTTAATTCTATTTATCTTTTATTGTTTTTAATTATATTTTCGAACACGAATGTTTGGGTATGAGATTTATGTGTACAAGGATTAGACAGAAGTTTACAACATATACTGTTTATTAAGAAAATAATAATTTATAGTCTTTTCAACTGTAAGGTTTTTAAAAAATGTTTTCTCAAAAAAGCCTGTTTCGTAAACTAAATTTATTGACTCTTTACCTAAGTCAGGTAGGCTCTCAGACTAGAAGACATTGGCGAAACTTTAGGTATTAGGACATACTTAATGCGTTGTTAACAATTTGTTAGTTGAAAGTTCTGGAATGTAACCCATTCTTGTGTCTCCTACCATATTTCATAGTAGTTAAATTATCATACAGTTTATTTACACAGTATAATAGAACGCTATAAATCAATTTAAATTCATGCTTCGTTTGTTATTTGTACGATTCAGTAAGCATAAAATACTGTATCTACTGTATTTACACTAACAATGTGGCATTACATAACTTTTATTATAACAAATATGAAGACCGCGTTTGTCAGAGATTTCAGACGGACACAGTGATTTGATAGCCAGACTATTTGGTTAATCAAGACAAAAATAAATTCAGCTGTTACCAAATATTTTTCCTATTAACAATAAAAGCCTTATATTTAATTGGATTAATCATATATCTTTGTCTCTTAATATTATTCGACTTCAAATTAAACCTTTTTTTAATGTAAAACTCACCTTAGAACTCGCGTTGTCTTAACATGCAAATTTAAATTTGATGTTTGTTTATTTATTTAAAAATCAGATTTCCAACCAACTTATTGTTGCAATTGACTTCATATTTTCTAAACATCAGAATATCGTCTGTTATTAATAATATCTGTTGATGACCGAAATGCATCTAGACATTTTATGCCAGTTTGTGCTATAAAAACACATAAATTGAATATTACTGAATCATATCATCGTAATCCCCTTCAGATTTCATGTTAGAATACAAAGCATCTGTTTGTTTGTTTGTTTGTTTGATGGTGTTTAACGCCACTTTCAGCAATTTTTCAGCTATATCATGGCGTCCAGTTTTTATTGGGGGAGGAAGCCGGAGTACCCGGAGAAAACCCCCGACCTGCGGTAGGAAAACTGGCAATCCTTGTCAATTAAGATTGGAGTCGAGTGCACCCTGCCTGCAGTGAGAATCGAACCCGCAATCTCAGTGTTGACAGACCACGTGATCAATAGTAGACGAACTACCTTGACCACTCGGCCACCGAGGCCCCTACAAAGCATCTGAATTGTATAACCGTCAATATGGGAATTAAATCACCTACATACGAAGGTAATAAAATTATATTATTATTATTATTATTTTGGGGGCACAACATTCACTGGAATAATTATTTTAGCTTATCTTATTCAGTTTGATACAGAATATTTAATACTACATGTAATATCTTGCCGAAGAGCTATATCTCTGAAGTTCATGAAAAACAAATATGTGTACACACTAACTCCTTTATTTTAAAAACATTCGCATATGGATCATATTTCCATTTAAATTCCGTCATACACATACAATCGACGTTTTTAAATAATAAAATTAAAAAACAACTTCATCAAGTGCATTTTAATAATAGTTTAAACAAGTTAATAACGGCTATTTGCTTAAACGTTGCAACCTTTGGGTCAAGTTATGACTCGAAACTTGCATACTTTTCTACACAATTGAGAGCATTATGACGATTGTAGTTTAGAATAGCCGGAACGTATCGCGCCTGCGAATAGGATTCATTTTTTTAGTTGTATGTATCACTTGAAATGTGAAAAGAATGTAACACTGTCTCGTGGTTGTCACAGAGCCTACAAATACCTTTGGTGAATGAGACAAATACAAAGAGTTGCACGCACAATAATGATAATATCTACCAGAAAATGATCAAACCTTACTAGGAGCAGCAAACACGTAAGTTTGTTTTTCGATGAAGTTGCTAAAATGAAATATTGCAACTCTTTGATTTGACTTTTTCCTAGGCATGATAATGGGCAACTAGACGGGTGTATAATTAGCGAAAGGCACTGCTTACTCGTCTGGAGCACCTGAGTCTACCCATGATTTTTATTGGGTTCAGGTTACTCTCTTTCTGTTTTTGTGTTTTCGGTTGCTTTGTGTATGTTTTTTCTATATCCGGATTTGTAACTGTCCCTTGACTTTTGTCTCTTGTTGTTCGGTCGGTTTTCTTTCCTATTTTTTGTATACTTATTATTCGTGTAATCTAAATTGTTACTAAACTGTGATTTCTCGGTACGACTTAATTAGTACCGTATGTTTTAATTATTAATAATATCTAATGAAGAAGAATGTTTCATTACACCGTAAAAATTAATCAGCTCGTACTTACTTCAAGTACGAATTATTAAATATTTATATTTCTGGTGTATGTTTTATCTTGTCGAATAATATAAATCATTCTTCGTGTTTTATATTGTAAAATAATAAAATAAGTTTTTTTTTATTTTTGATTTTGTATTTCCCTGCAGAATCATGCGTAAAGACGTCCACAAACAGTTTTTAGTGCGGGATGAACTAGATGAAGTGTACATCGATGAGGAGGAACTGCGAAAGACCAAACAATTTCAACTTGAATTTGACTGTTGTCGGTGTGTAGCCCAGCGGTACTTAGTAGCCTGTCTGTGCTGTATTGTGTATCTGTTGTTGGAACGACCAAAAGTAATGAAATTATAAATAGTATTTACATAAACGTATCGTCTATTTCGTCGAATTCAACAATAAATAGGACCACTATTTATAACAAATGTATTCTGGTTAGTAAGTTCCAATTGTATATCTATTTACATACACTACATCTCACACAAAATTTGCGATCAACCGCTTAAAATATTTATTCTCTCTCAGTCAATTGTTATTTAATAGCTACATAATCAAAGGCTGATCAAGCCGCAAAGAGGTTCTAGCAATCTAGCAAACATAATGCTGAATAAAGTAGAGAAAATTTAGACAAGCCCAATTAAAAAGCAAAACCAAGTGAGAAGAAAGACATTTTTTAAAACTAATATTCGTTAGTATTTTGCATACTATTTTTACCGATAACTACGTTTTTGATGTTTTACTGGATGTGCATTTTGAGTTAAGAAACTAGTTTAAATAGCTTAAAATCGCATTCATAATGGCAACGTTAAAAAAACATATGCTCACTTTGCAAGTATTGTTATAAAATTTGTTGGCATACTTGGACAAATACTTCAAATTTTAAACTGTAAGCTTTCTAATTTTTGCATAGAATCTACCAGAGTTTTCCTGGTCGCATTTTATGTACATCGGCGAGCTTATAAGTAAACACACCTCTCTTGCAGATTTTCCATTGGAAAATCATAAAATATACTGAGCGACAAAAGTAATAACTTAAGGTTTCCAAATGTCGCTTTTCAGCAGAACAGGCGTATGAACTTTTATATTTCCTAATTTTTACATTATGTTAGATGTTCCGATCAGTATTATGATTGTTTACCTGTATAGACTAGACTTTGCTGTTGACTACTAATCTATGTACACAGGGGTTTGTTTTTCTTAAGTTGATGCTATTCTTTTAGGAGTTATATAACGGTCATCATGACATTTGATCTATATATGAAACATTCATCCCTCAATCACGATCCTACATTTTCGATGAGTCAAAGGTAATTTTTCCTCTATTGTGGTAGAGATGTTGACACGACAATTAATTACTCGACGGGTGTCTAGTGGCATAGTTTAGTAACGTTCCACTTTGTGCTTTGGGGTTTTCTGTTCATGTTGTAAATGTTTCCTGCACCTTTTATTCTTAAAGGGATTTTTCCTAAAGATTACTACACAGCTCTACAATAATGTGTACAATCAGTAGATTAGATTGTGGGTTTTTATATGATTTACACATTCAAAATAATTGCTGCTTTTCAATCAAATTAAGCATTATGCCTTTAGTACACATCCTTCCGAATTATTTCAGAATATTAGGACTTACTTTAGGAATATCCGCATTTCTTAATTTGCTTCTTTCCGGAGCAGCTCAGGTGCATGTTGGGCTTGTAATGACCGTACGAATTACACAAGGTCTTCTTGAGGTAGGTCGATTTTGTTAATGTAACTTTGTCTATCATAGATATTTGCGTGATCAAAAACTGTAAACTAATACATTTCTACTTAACACGGGCTATTTTCTCAATTACCTACTACTGATCAATTCCTGTATCGTATTTCATTCTCGATATGACCTGCTTTATCAGTGACACGTAATGATTAAAAAAGAAACCCTTAAAATGACGGAACAGTAAGAGCAGAAAATCAAGGAACGATTACCAATCCGGATTCAGAAAAACGTTTTAAACACAAAAAACCAAAACCACACAAAAAAGAAAGTAAGCAACGCGATAACAGTAAACAAGGTACAACAAACCTATTCTCGAGTACCTTAACGGTAAGCAATGGTTTAGTTTACGAAATATCAAACGCGACATCGGGTATAACACAAGTTATGAAAAGCTGGAATGTTGCAATTGAAGAACGATTATTGTACAGTTGAATCGTCACATTTTAATTGAATTTGAGTTGGGCTTTTCTGAAGCAGAAGAAACTCAAGTAAGGAGGCTGACCTAAATGATTGGAGGTTTCTTTAATGAAATTTATTTTTTTACAGTAAGTAATAATTCATGCTGTTTTAAAACTAGCATGAACAATCAACAAGCGATTAAAAGGCAATTACAAATACGGAATAGACAAACATTTAAATAAACAAAAATAGACACTATTTGATTTTTGTGTATTCTATCAGTGACATTTGGTGCCCTGATATAAAACGTTTTTGAAGGGAGCGACTTTCCCGGCGTGTCATGGTATATGGCGACACTGGGCTCCGACATTAGAGCGTACAAAGTTGGTAACTATATCATTTTCTGGTACGTTCTGTGTCTATTATGTAGAAGGATATTTATTAATCTGGCTTTAACTACGTTTTAACATTCATGCAGCAAAGCAACATTGCTATAAAACTAAATTTAACAAAAATCCGAAGAATTGTCTGCAAACATATACTTGAACACGATAAATAGTGACACGCAAAAACGATTAAATGTGTTGATTATGTTTAAATAAACTTAGCATATCGCTCTAAATGTTCATATAACGTTTTTGGTCAGGAACACTTTTATCTGCAATTGAAATAATCAAGGCGTATTTAAAACAAATATATAAATATAAATATAATAAAGTTATATACCATAATGCGCTGGGTGTATTAAGACACTTGAGATATTCAGGAAAAAATGTTCAATTGCTTCTTCTTATTCATAAATCTATAACCAAAATAAATATACGTTTATTGTAGGTGTATATGCTGGAGCAGTTTTAGGTATGCCGATATCTGGCAAATTTGCAGAACATGTAGGCTGGTCAGCTGGATTCTATGTTATTGGTATTTATTGCATATGAATAAATTAATATTGAAACAATACACACGTTAAAGTATTGTGTGACATTACCAATACCGCTGTATCTAAATTTAAACAAAAATAATAAAAGAGACATAACAAAGAACCTTTTTATCATAAAAAAATAATCCTATTCTAACTTTTCATCTTATCGCGAGTCATAGACCATTAACAGGAGATACACCGGATACCAAAATGTGCAAAACACGACAAATGGATAGTCGTGCCTTGTAAAATGGTTAATGCCGTCGATATAATTGCAATCATAAAACTCAAGAGATCTCTGCCCACGTTCATCTTCATTGACTTTGATGAAGCATAAAATTTGTTTTATAAGCACCATACTTACATTTTTGCTACCGCTAATAAACCCGTTGTAACATTATCTTTTTAAGCAAAAATTACTACAAAGATTTTTTGCAGTTATTCTGACGTTGTTTCGAGCAAAACCATCATCCGGTGTAACTTTACATTGGACATAACTACATGTTCGTCCTTATTACACAATAGCTAAATGTTTCTAAATATGTTTCCATTAAATCGATGCTTTGCTCTTTGAGCAAAAAAACGAACGTCTTTTGACGAATCCTTCTGACATAGAAAACTTGAGTACGTGTTTTGTCATACGAAAAGGTATAATCTAGACGTGAAGAACAAAAGAAAACGACGGTGCATATAGATGTTTTGGTAGAGTACAAAGACAAAAAGAAAACGACGGTGCACATAGATGTTTTGGTAGAATACAAAGACAAACAGAAAACGACGGTGCATATAGATGTTTTGGTAGGGTACAAAGACAAACAGAAAACGACGGTGCATATAGATGTTTTGGTAGGGTACAAAGACAAACAGAAAACGACGGTGCACATAGATGTTTTGGTCGAGTACAAAGACAAACAGAAAACGACGGTGCATATAGATGTTTTGGGTAGGGTACAAAGACAAACAGAAAACGACGGTGCATATAGATGTTTTGGTAGGGTACAAAGACAAACAGAAAACGACGGTGCATATAGATGTTTTGGTAGGGTACAAAGACAAACAGAAAACGACGGTGCATATAGATGTTTTGGTAGGGTACAAAGACAAACAGAAAACGACGGTGCATATAGATGCTTTGGTAGGGTACAAAGACAAAACGAAAACTAACCATAACGAGAACACATAGTAGGCAAACATATCATGACAGTCTAATATTGTTTTACTTTTTTAGGTGGTTTTGGTATTACTTGGGCTGTAGCTGTAGTCTTTTGGTTTTTAACGTTTGAAAGTCCAGCATGTAATCCTTATAACACACGAGAAGAGTTTATTTACATTAAGACTTCATTGGGAGAAAGTCTCACGCAGACAACTATGGTTTGTACTGTCATTTATATATTAATTAAGGATTTTATTGCGGAGGATGTTGCTTTATCTTAATGTTTTTGGTTATTATCTGAGGACTTATAGGCAGAGAGCTACTGAAACAGCATGAATAATTTGGGCCAAAAAAGGTTTACATTTATCGCGAAAGGACCGTGGCGCTCTCAAGTTACCCACTATTGTAAATTTAATTATATTAAGCTAGAAATATTTGACACAAGTAATTTGATGAATGTGTGAAATTTTCAATAATAGTCTCATTACAATTAGATAAAAACAAATACGAACCTCAATTGATTATAACTGAATCAAAACCAAATGAAATGAATACCTTTACACCGAACGTTACTTTACAAGGTGTAGAAAAAGATGTGTTGTATGTGTTTTAAATTATTTTCAGAGTAATAAAACACATTGGCTGAACTTTTTTACATCTATGCTGGTATATGCTATTATGGTAGCCAATTTTTGTAGAAGTTGGAAATATTTTCTATTACTTATAAGCCAGCCCATGTATATGACGAACGTTTTTCATAATGATATAGCGAAGGTAACTAATACATTTTTTTAAAAGAAAAACGAAAATTCCAATACCTAGTAAAGCCATTTTTCTGTGTTTGGCTTCATCTGTTCCACTTGTGCTTGCTTTGCATCAATGAGTAACTTGTGGGGATTATATTTAAAGTTCTAAATATTTACCTATTTTTTTAGTTTTAAACTTCATCAAAAATAACATACGACATATCGAAATGAAATGAGCGGAACGTAGTATTTATTTAAAACAATCCCTCATGTCGTTACAGTTAACATCTTACGTAAGCTCTACTGTAAATAAGTACGTATTTTGTTTGGTTAACATCAATTTTCGCTATAGATGGTTTGTTGCACTGTTCACGTTTTGGTAACTGAGAAAAGAAGGTTTGAAATCGGTGATTTCAAAATGGACATCTATAGATACTGGAATGAACACATCACTACTGAACCGTCTTTGACGTTAACGAGTAGGCATAATAATTTTTCTGAAGTTTAGTACGTAATTCATGCCACAAATAGTAGCGAATTTTGTGTTGACATAACACAAAATATAATCCTGCATGGGACCATTTGATGTACATTTAAAGAAAATCCTTGTTCATCTATAAGTAATAATTAACACAATTTAGGAAAAATCTTAAACATTCAATAATATGTTCCAAACATGAAACAAATGTATACATAAAGGTAATAAGAAAATACCGGACACCGATGGAACTGTCAAAAAAGACAATCCACAAATCCAAGTACGAGAAACCGGCAAACTCTAGAACCAACAACCAACATAACTTAAACAGAAGAAAGTTCACTGTTGAGAAACACATTATTAAAGAAAATGACAAAATACGATTTATAATTTTAAGTTACTAATTAAAGAATAATCGGATTCAAATCATAATACATGTTAATGTATCATTTGTTGGACAACAACGGATTGTTATTTTTGCTGCTAGTATTTAAACATTTTAACAAATGAATTTTTTTTTTTAAATTTTCAGAGTGATCTATTATCAGCACTGCCTCATTTGCTGATGGGTATAGTTGTACCTATTGGAGGACAAATTGCAGACTGTTTACGACAAAAACGTTTGTTGACAACCCCAACTGTCAGAAAACTTTTTAACTGTGGTGGTAAGTATGGACACTTTAAGAGACAAATGTGTAAATAAAAATTATTTCTGCTACAGATGCGGTGAAATATGATATATAAAAAGCATCTATTCGGTACAAGCAAAAAGCTAGATTTCGAAAAAGAGTAGGTGCATTGTACAAAAGTTTAAATCTTCCGCCCTTACCCAATACTCCATATCTTTCCTGTGACAGTCAAACCAAACCTTTATCCATTGATGTATTGTTTGTCAGCAGTTGGGTCTCGTCCTAAATATAGCTTAAATACTGGTCACTGGACGTTAAATCAATCACACCTATCAACATTGCTGATTTTCATAAAATGATATTCTTAACATTTTATTGCACATTTCCAAATATTTATCTATTTAAACCCTTTTCAGGGTTTGGACTAGAAGCTTGTATATTACTTGGAGTCGGAGCAGCTCGTGATGAAACCACAGCCATGATTTGTCCGACGTTAGGAGTAGGTTTAAGCGGCTTTGCTATTTCTGGTAAAATCTGTATAACTATTCATGCAAACATAGAGTTAGTTCTATAAAGTTCTTATAATCAATTGTATATTTTTTTTAGTTTGACGTTTGAGCAATCGTCAGTTTTCAGATTAATTTATTTCATGGGTATCTAGTTTTTCTTAGTCAAGTAATTAATGAATACATGATCTGTAAACAGTATTAAACGAATTTTATAGTATTGCCTTTAGTATCAAAACACCCACAGTAAGTTTTTAAACAAAATGTTTATGTAAACAATCTAATAATCAAACAACAACAAGCCAAAATAATTGCTTTAATCACAGGTTTGGAACAACCACATAAAAATAATGTGGCTAAAATGAACAGGTTAAATCGCTCCTGAACATTATTTATTGCTATTCTCCATCAATACAGACATCATGTAAACTAGTTGTATTTTATTAAACCTTGACAGTGTAATACTACTTTACTAATGTTACTGTTTGTAATTAAATTGTAGGATTTTCTGTCAAACATCTTGATATAGCGCCACGCTATGCTTCCATTTTGATGGGTTTGTCTAACAGTATTGGTAACGTGGCCGCAATGTTATGTCCAGTAGTAACAGAGTTGATGACTAAAAAGGGGTTAAGAGTTCTTAATATATATAATTGACGAAAATTAATTTGCAAAACAAAATTAAAAATAGGATACCTCGTTTTACAATTTGAGATTTAATTTTAATGAGAATGTATAGTCGCTGTGTTCACTGCTTGCAAAATCTGCAACACAATATATATCTGTAAAAGGTAATTTTAAGATCGACTGAATTAGTAAAGACTTAGATAAAATAATGAAAAAAATGTCAACATATTTATTATTAAACTTATTATGGCGTTTTAAAATCAATTTTAGGCGGATTTTTAATGTTTGTCAATATCAAACAAATTTCATCTCAAAAAGAAACAGGGAAGAATAATTTATTTACTCGTACTATTAGATTGTATAGATTTCTTAGGTTATATTCGACTTACAGGCATGACAAATACATGTTAGAGGTTATTGACATAATATTTTGACATATATATACGTCTACAAATTAATCTCAACACTGTTAGAATTAGATTTTTAACACTGTCAAATTTTTGTTTACTCTCAGCGGGATTCGAACTCACACCATTGTGACACTGTGGCACCAATTCGCCTGCACTAAGTCCAGCGGTCTAGACCCCTCGGCCAAATCCGCTATATAGATTAAATATAGCTTAATTAACCGGGGTGAATCGTAGACATAGACATACTACATGTGTAATAGCGTGTGACGATGGAATTTTCGTAACCAATATGTATTCATTTGACAGTAATCTAATTCTGCATTTTTGTATATATTATATAGGATGACAAAGTTACTTGTCATACAGTCACAGTAAGTAATTTATATACAAATGTCTAAGTATTGTGACAACCATATAATATATCTATCCAGCGGATATATATATGTGATTTGTTCTTAATGTTTTTTTCTGATATAATACCCGTTCATCGTAATATAATACATGTGCGTGGTTATTCATATCGTTTTTGTTACATTATTGTAAGTTGTGATGTGATTGCAAATCTTCTGTGTACAAATACCAGATACTCAATATCGCAAAAACAAATTACCTATTCTTACATGATTTTGATATTGTACTTTGAAAAAGGTTATTATAACAAATGTTCTGTTTCATTGTGAATTGATAACTTCACCAAAAGTTATTTGTTGTAACTTGCACTACCGATTTTATCTATCTAAATTTGTTTTACATATTAAAATGACGACAATGATATCTTACATAACATTTTATTTTTTTAAATTTTAGACTGCAGACCAGTGGCAAATGGTTTTTATCTTGGCCAGTGCTATACATTTTTCTGGCATTTTATTTTACGGAATTTTTGCATCCGGAGAACAACAACAATGGGCTGAACTAAATAGTGAAGCTACTTGGAATCTGGAGGAGAAAGAATATACAAACAAATTCTCGACATATGGTGCAGTCAAAGAAAACTCACCGTTAAATAAAGACCATTGCAATGATATTATTCTAAAAAACGAGAAAATAGGAAATTATTATTTGCTAAATAACAAAAATTGTAAACAAAACGGCAGTAGAAAAAACTGCCGGTTATGTATAGATATAATTCGTTAGATGGACCAGTTTACGAGACAAAATAAGAGTTAGTACAAGTTCCATCCAAAGACACCTATTTAACTGAGAATCGTGATTTATGATAACACATTTAGTAAGTTGAGGCAAATAAGGCAAAAAATTGTTTTCTTTCAGCCAAAATAATACATGAATTACTAGTAGCGTATATTTTCCTTTGAAGAATTGATGTCACAAGGAGTCTTAGTTTTATTCAAATACATGATTTTACGGGAGGATCAATGGTGATTATCGTAAAAATAAAGTCTATAAATGCTATCCTATGTGTTGATTGGAAGGTTAACTAGCAATTATTAGTTTCGAATTTTACTTATTGAATACATGAAAAGATGAAGAACTAGCGTCCATATAATACAACAGATTACAACAGATTACAAAAAAACCCAAAATCACCAGCTACTCATATTTTAATGATTGGAATTATAAAACACCAGAGAAAATTAAGACTTACAAGTCTTGAATAATGTCTGCAACGATGCTATTAATGTTCACTTCATATTGGGGTTTTATTTAGCAATTGTTTTTTTAGTCTTAAAAAAAGTTTAGTCGTAATCAATCATCTTCTATAATATCATTTTTAATTTTCGGCTCCTACGTGATTTAATTTTTTATACAGGGAAAACCAGAAGTTACTTTGTTCAATCCCATATTCTTTTAAACATGGTGATATTTTTGTGAAATTATTTTTTTATTCTTTTTAAGAAATATTTGAAGTACAAACCAAATATTACTAGAGCATATAAATCGTTGTCGTCAAGAAAATATATGACCTATTTAACGTTAAATAGTGAAACTGTATAGTCATCAAGTCATTCAGCCGTTCGCAGTAATTCATTGACCTAGAATGTTAGTACATTTATATAATATATTCCTTTTCTTACATATACAATATTTTGGTCATGATTTGTTGAGGGTATTTGCAGATATTATCAAACGACATTAAAAGTATGAACAAATATTGTTTGCCACGGAATACAAATGTATACAAAATGGAAATTTCTTTGGTTTCATTTTTATTCTTAGGGTACCCATTTTTATGTATTTTGAGGGTAAGGACCTTGTAATATTTAAATTTGTCTGACGACCTAGGCAAATTTTTATAATAGACGAGAAAGAGAAAAGCCATTAACCTAGGAGTTCATTGTGGCAAGGTCCAAGTCATCACGTAGATAATTTTAAGTTCACTGTCATGACTTAGTTTACCGTTACGTCTTATTAGTGTCATAAATTACAATTGATTTGTTCCATTTGTTGTTACCACTTTTTTGTCAAACTTATAAATGTTCCGGATATGACTAAATACCGTATTTTAAACTACCTGATATGACGGTTGCAAGGCGTGAAGCAAGATTTGCTTACCCTTGTGGAAATCAAAGTATACTCGCCCCGGTTTTTAGTGTAGTTCATTTTACTTAGTTTTGAGTTGTGTGTATCTGTTTTATGTCCTCTTTTTTGTTGAACAAAGGTTTTTATATTCCGGATTGATTCTTTATAAATACTTCTCGTTTCTTGGATTCTTTTTTTTTGGTATTTAATTTTTAACTCGAGTGCCAGTCATGAAATTTTAAGGCGCTTCTTCTTGTCTCAGTCTACTGTGAGATATCGAGGCTGAAGCTTATCAATGCATGATGTTGTTTTCTTCCAGATATTTAAATGACTGTTTTCGGACTTACAGACAGGTGGTTGACGATTGATTAAATACGTTAGAGAAATTTTGTTATTGCATCTTTTGTCGACTGGTGACTTTCTGTATGATAAACATTTCAATTTGCATGAACGTCTACTAATTGTCGTAGGCATCTACATGTCTCTCGTTCTTGGAAAGATTTATTATGGAGTAATGAACTTTTTGGTTGTGAAGTGAAGCAAGATGATTTGGCGTTTGTCGACAAAATTTGCAATCGGTTTTTCCTGAGAACCTGGCCAATCCATTGATCAAATGGAGTATCATTCGAAAACCTCGGATTAAAACCATAACTGACAATCCTTGTAAATTAACTTCGAACCGATCATACACTAAATGCTGGCTTATAAGGGTTCGTGTTGCTTATTTGTTTTTGAAGTTTTTGTTGTATCGGAGAGTTTTTATGTTAGCCTTAGTTTCCATTTCTTCTGATTTAATTGCTACAGAAAGAATTTTGCTTCCTTTTGTGTAAGTTTGTACTATAATTTTGTAATGGTATTTTAAATTTACTGGGGGGGGGGCCTCGGCGCCCGAGTGGTTAAGGTAGTTCGTCTACAATTGATCACGTGGTCTACTATGATCGAGGGTTCGAGCCTCACTGCGGGCGTTTTCCTACCGGGGGTTTTCTCCTGTTACTCCGGTTTCCTCCCCACCAAACACTGGAGCCATAAATACCATTTAATAGTTGGATTTCATAAACGTAAGGTATTTAGTTCGTTGAAGCAAGAAGTGATTTACATTTACAGTATTTTATATTGTAAATAGGAAATATTTGTGTGGGACAAGATTTTTCATTAAACCAGTTGTTTGTAAGTGAATTGCATTTATTTATTTTTAAATAGTAGTTTTTAAAACCCCATCGGTTAAGTATGTTTGTTTGTTTGTTTGTTTGATGTTGTTTAACGCCATTTTCAGCAATTTGTCAGCTATATCATGGCGTCAAGGTTAAGTATGTGATAAGTAATTAGACTAATATGTGTGTATATGATTCAATGTACATGTATAATGATTTGTGAATAAGGATTAAACAGAGAGTTTATTTTTCTGTTACATGCCGTTGAACTAAAAACTGCCTGTTTAATTAACTAAATTTGTTGAATGAAAAGTCTTTTATGCGGTCAGACTAGACTAGTAAAAAGTAATCGGCGAAACTTTAGATATACGACTATTATTTGTTGTATACACTCAAATTAGAACATGGATTTTAGTATGGAAGTTCTGTAACGTAATCTTTTCAAACTATATGTCTTTCTTAAAGGTCATAGTAGTTAATAGCCATCACACAGTTTATTTACACAGTATAATAGGAAGCTATAAATCAGCATAATTTCATGCTTCGTTTGTTAATTGTACGATTCAGTAAGCATCAAATACGTGCAATCTATATTACAACTGTGAAGACCGAGTTTGTCAGATTTCTGACGGTCACAATGATTTGACTATTTGGTTAAACTAGAATAAAAATCAATTCAGCTGTTATTAAATGTTTTGTTTTTCTTACTAATAATAATAGCCTTAAATAAATTATTTATTTATTTATTTATTTATTTATTTATTTATTTATTTATTTATTTATTTATTTATTTATTTATTTATTTATTTATTTATTTATTTATTTATTTATTTATTTATTTGCTCTTTGAGCAAAAACACGAACGTCTTTTGACGAATCCTATTGACATAGAAAACTTGAGTACGTGTTTTGTCATACGAAAAGGTATAATCTGGACATGAAGAACAAAATAAAACGACGGTGCATATAGATGTTTTTGGTAGAGTACAAAGACAAACAGAAAACGACGGTGCATATAGATGTTTTGGTAGGGTACAAAGACAAACAGAAAACGACGGTGCATATAGATGTTTTGGTAGGGTACAAAGACAAACAGAAAACGACGGTGCATATAGATGTTTTGGTAGAGTACAAAGACAAACAGAAAATGACGGTACATATAGATTTTTTGGTAGGGTACAAAGACAAACAGAAAACGACGGTGCATATAGATGTTTTGGTAGAGTACAAAGACAAACAGAAAACGACGGTGCATATAGATGTTTTGGTAGGGTACAAAGACAAACAGAAAACGACGGTGCACATAGATGTTTTGGTAGAGTACAAAGACAAACAGAAAACGACGGTGCACATAGATGTTTTGGTAGGGTACAAAAACAAAACGAAAACTAAGCATAATGAGAACACATAGTAAGCAAACATATTATAACAGTCTAATATTGTTTTACTTTTTTAGGTGGTTTTGGTATTACTTGGGCTGTAGCTGTAGTCTTTTTGGTTTTCAACGTTTGAAAGTCCAGCATGTCATCCTTATATCACACGAGAAAAGTTTATTTACATTAAGACTCCGTTTTTTACTGTCATTTCTATATTACATGAAAAATTATTTGAGCTTGAAAAATACATGTTCATACTGTTTGGCGAAGAATTTAAGCTAGTATGATGATTAGATGATGTTTCGCCAATAATAAAACAAGACAAGTGAGAAAAATGTTAGGTTGTTCATAATCTGATTTAATTAAAAATATTAGAATAGTTAAAATATAAGAAGGTGATAATGTGTGAGATTGAAAAACACTGTGTGCTATGAATTAAGCAAAATGCAATGAATCTTACCCTCTGATATACTCTATTACATATTTAAAAAATTATGCATTCTGTTGGGTAGAGAATAATAGGTTGCCAGATGAGAGAAAAGTTCTACATTTACTGGACAGTAATTTGGCATAAGAAAAAAAAATATGACTGTTTCTGGAAAGGTCTTAAAAGAGTTTTATCGTGCAAGGAGAGTGGTACTTTTCAAACAAGTCACCCATTATGGTCCGCTGCCCACTTTGCGTATTGTGACCTGACAACCCCAAAGATAGGGTCTCCCCTATCCACCACCAGAGGACGTGCTGCGCTGCTGCTATGTGGGTCGAGCACTTGGAACCCTCCTAATAAGGTGCCAGAGGACTAGGCTAGAATCAATAATTTGATAATTTTCAATAATAGTCTGACAATTACGTAATCACTGGCAGATTACAATTAGATAAAACAGGAACCTCAATTATATCTAAATCAAAACCCAATAAAATGAATACCTTAACACTGAAACGTTACTTTACAAGATGAAGGACTACATGTGTTTTAAATTATTTTCAGAGTAATAAAACACTTTGGCTGAACTTTTTTTCATCTATGCCGGTCTATGCTATTATGGTAGCCAGTTTTTGTAGAAGTTGGACATATTTTCTTTAACTTATAAGCCAGCCCATGTAAATGAACAAAGGGCTCCTTAACCTTATTTGTTGCTATTCCCTATCAATACAGACATCATTTAACCTAGTTGTACGTTTTATTTTATCGTGCACTGACACTGTAAATACTACTTTACCTATGTTTATGTTTGTAATTCAATGTTATGCCCAGTAGTAACAGAGCTGATGACTAAAAAGGGGGTTATTTATTTTGTATTCATAATATATGTAAATGACACAAATTAACTTGCAAAACAAACTAAAAATTAGGATAACTCGTTGGACAATTTAAGATTTGATTTTAGTGAGAATTCATATCCTCTGTGTTCATTGTTTGCCAAATCTGTAACACAATGCTTATTTGTAATAGGAAATTCTTAGATGGACTAAATTAGCACCTACTGAGATATAAAAATGAAAAAAATATCAATAAAATTATTAAGAAACAAATTATTGTGTTAACAGATCACGAACTAGTGAATATATTGGGAAATTTTATTCTTATTCAACTATAGTAAAATCAGTAAGATAATTGGTCGAACTCTGTGTGAAAGATGAGAAAATCAGGAAAAAAGTTACACCCATAAAAAACAATATGTTATAGGTAATTGGCGTAATATTGTGCTATATAATCTGATATTTTTAATGAATATTGTGTCTGATATACTACCCGTTTATTGTAATATAATACATGCGCTTGGTTATACATAATGTTTTTGATATATATTTTAAGTTGTGTTGTGATTACAAATCACCTGTGTACTTGTATGCTTACCAAATACTAAATATCTAAAAAGCAATTTAACATATACTTACATAATTTTGTAATTGTACATTGAAGAACTTTATTATAACAAAGGTTCTGTTGCGTTGTGAATTGAAAAATTAAACAAACGGTATTTGCTGTAACGTGCTATCGCGTTTATCAATATAAATTTGTTTAACATATTAAAATAATGACAGTTGGTACCTTATTTATTTTTTTACTGTAGACTGCAGACCAATGGCAAATGGTTTTATCTTGGCTAGTGCTATTCATTTTTCTGGCATTATATTTTATGGAATTGTTGCATCCGGTGAACAACTCCACTGGGCTATATAAGTGAAAGTTCTAGAATATGAAGGAGAAAGAACCTACAAACACTTTCTCGACATACGGTGCAGTCAAAGAGAACTCGCCGGTAAATAAAGACTGCTGCAAAGATATTATTCAGATAAAAGAGAACATAAGAAATTATCCTTTGTTAAATACAATAAAGATAACTTGTAAACAAAACGACATGAGCAAACACCTGCCGGTATGGTATAGACATTATTCGTTAGATGGACCAGTTTGCGAGACAAAAGAAGAGTTGGTACAGGTTCCATCCAAAGACACGTATTTAACTGAGGATCGTGATTTATGAATAAACTTTTAGTTAGTTTAGGCAGAAAAAATTTCAAACCAAACAACACTTAATATAATAGTAATGTACATTATTCCTGTGAAGAATGATTGATGTCTGATACAAGGAGTCGTTGTTTTATTAAAATACATGTTTTTACGAGAGGATTTATTGATATTACCGTAAATATAAAGTCAATAAATGATATCATTTGTTGCTTTGACTCTTTACTAGCAATGTATAGTTCCGATCTTTACTTAGTGAACAAATGAATAAATGAAGAACTTATATATGGATATAACGTCAATACAATACAACAGATAGATTACACGATGAGTCTTGAATGGAAGAAACGAGCGTCAGGCGTAGCAAAATTTATTGCCTGGAACTTTGTTGTATTTTCGATTTTTAATAAGTTTTCTATTAGGTTTTACCACGTCATTGTCGAAAAATATTCTGTCTTGTTTCAAAATATGGTTGCGGATAGTTCTCCCAAAATTTTAATAAGTCTACAGTAAAAGTGTTACTATGATTGTTGAATTACATATTACTAACTAGTGGTATACGATATTCATCCTTTTTAATCAACAAACCAACACACATACTACAGACAAGGAAACGGGAGGTATGGCATGCCATAAATCCTGGCTTAGCCCACCATTTTTGTTGAAATGCCTATACCAAATCAGGACTTTTGCTGTAGTAATTATATTTTTGATTGTTGGAGTTTGCTGTTTTTTCTCGTATTGAGTTATGGGTTGTCTTTTTACAGTTTCCGTGTGGTCGGTATTTTGTTATTCCTTCATTTAAATATTCTTTGGGCTTGATCCTCACTAAAGAGTCTTGATTCGATTAGTCTTGACTAAGTATCTTTGATGATATTTTAATTAAGTTTGTCACTTGCATTTCGATTGCCATTTTCATCTTTTATATTATGTTGAATTATATGAAACCTTTACTTTTTTTTAACAAACGTTCTCCATGCGCCTACTGGTATCAATAAACGTGCTGATTTATCTGTGTTTATTTTGTTACCTTATCGATGAATTATTATAATAATCCGAGGCGTATAGACTATTTTGCATTTTTTCGAAGTAAACACCAAGTTTCAAATATTACTGAAGCATATTAAACGTGGGCGTCAAGAGAATGTGTCACCTATTTAATGTTAAATAGTAAAATTGTATAGTCATCAAGTTATTCAGCCGTTTGTAGTAATTCATTGACCGAAAAGGTTAGTACACTTTATATTATCAATTCCTTTCTTACACAAAACATGTGTTGAACATGATTTGTTGGGAATTTTACAAGAACCCGTTGGTTTCATTTTTACATAAGTGGCTTAATCTTTGAATTGACGCTTGCGTAAATTAGAAATATTGCATGTTGCATATTCAAAACTATAAAGATAATTTGTGTTAAAGGCTTGAAAAAACGGAACAGACTCTTTTTACTTGCCGACTTACACATATCATTTATATTCTAACAAGGTTTCCTTAGAATTCTTTATCCAAAACAATATCATTGTATAATATCTTAATGTGTTTTTAAATATTTGGACTAATGTGTAGGAAGCTACAAGAGTCTTTGAGCTGTCAAATATTACATTTAAGCGTATACAAGGATGGCCTTTAATGCATGCCAGCAAAAAACGAAAATATGTGTTTTATTGTACATATCTTTAAAAACACCAAATGAATTTAATTAAATATCGTTATAAAAGTTCATCAATTTCTTGTTTGCAAAGCTGCGAGAATCATCATTATTGCTGAAATGCAATATTTATTCTTCAGTCAATGGCCGATTTCTGTTCAGATGACACAGTATGGATGTGCACAATGCACACTCACGCTCATCTGTACCCGTTGCGTCATCCAATCAAAAACGCGTAAAGAACGTTGTACGTGAAGGACATGTTGTATTTCCCTTTGCTCGTTCCGATGCATTTGCGATTAGTCATTAAATTTATTTCACTCGTGAAAGATCACCAATCTTTCTCATGAACGTATGTAAAAACCTATTTGTCTAAAATTGTTTTCATAATGAATTGTCTAATGAGATAGGTCATGGTATGCATTCTATGTATGCGATGTTTTGCATTAAATCAATCATTTTTCATATGTTTTAGAAAAGATACATAATTTAACGTTTTATTGGTATTACCAGGACAGTTAAATTTCACATTTAAACAATCGACATATAAATCAGTTTGAATTCCGGTTTCGATGGTTCGTCTTATGTAAATAGATATGATTCAGTAACAGCAAACACATGCAAGTTAGATACACATTTAAACAACTTAGAAAGAAAGATATTATCACGCGACATTAAACGTTATAAGTATGTCACGGAATACAAATGTACATAAATACAAATTCACCTGTTAAAAATGAAATGTCTTAGGTTTCATGTTAATTTTTAGGATACCAATTATCATGTATTTTGAGGGTAAGGACATTGTAATATTTAAATTGTAAAGACGGCTTTAGAATTTTTTTATTTTTGATAGGCGAGGACAAAACAGATACTATTAACCCAAGGGTTCACAGTTGAAGTTAGAAGTCATCAGGTAGATATTTTTACGTTCACTGTCATGACTTAGTTGACCGTTACGTATTATTAGTGTCAATATGACCAATGATTTGGTTCGTTTGTCGAAACTATTTTTCGTCTTCAAACTTATTTATGACGTCACGGATATGACTAAATACCGGATTTCAACCTTACTGATACGACGGATGCCAAGCGTGAAGCAGGAGTAGATTAATCCTTCTGAAAATCTAATTGCAATCACCCCGGCCTTAGTTGTGTTCATGTTACTAAGTTTGGAGTGGTGCGTGTCTGTTTGTTTTGCTTAACAAATGGTTTTTTTATCTTTGATTTCTTGTTCGTGAATACTTCTCTGTTTCTTATATTCTGTTTTCTTGGTATTTAATTAGAGTGCCAGTCATGAAGGTTGAAATCAGTTTTTGTAGTTTCAGTTTACTGTCAGATATCTGAAGCTTTTCAATCATTGATCCTGTTTTCTTAAATGCTTAAAAGTTTTCTGCGATTAAATTTTTACACGTGGAATGGTCTTCCGAGTTGCAGACATTTTCTGACAGTGACAGCTGGTAGGTGGTTGATTATATATAGCAATTTTGTCATTGATTCTTCAAACGACTTGTGACTTTATGTATCACTAACATTTCAATTTGCAGGCAGGAATTTCCGTAGCCACCTGTCTGTCTTTCGTTTCGGGAAAGATTAGTTGTGATAGTAACGAAGTGCTTTTGCTGGTGAAGTGTAGCAAGTGATTTTGCGTTTGTCGACGAAGCCTGCAATCGATATTTTCTGACACCCTGGCTATCCATAGTTCAAACACCACCCTGAAGGAGCTAGCACCTTGTGTTCCCAATAGATCCAAACGAGTATGTGATTATTTTAATTGAAAAAGTAGTCATTGGTCAATACATCAATATATTTAAGCTTTTTATACTGATATCCGTCTGTCAACAACAACAGCTTTAATGTTAAGTTTATCGTCAAACACAATCTTTCTCCCGTAAATCGTAAATCTAAAACATGTTTCTTTAGGAGTTTTAATAAAATGTTTTGTTTGTTTGTTTGAATGAAGTTTAACGCCACCTTTAGCATTTTCTCAGCTAAATCTTGGCGTCTTTTTATTATTGGGAATGACTCCTGATTATCAGGTGGAAAAAATGCTTATTTAAGTTTTGTTTTAAAGGGGTGTTGAATTTAAAAGTTTTTCTGTTAGACATAAGTTAGTAATGTCGCATTTTGTTCTTTCAATTAAGCTTTCATTTCTTCTCATTTAATTGCTACAGCATGAATTTCTTTTTTTTATTTTGTATAAATCTGCTACAGTAACGTTATTATGGTATTTTAATTTATTGTCATGGTTAAATGGAGTTATGTTAGAATTAAAATACCATTTAATAGTTTTATAAACGTGAGTTATTAAGTTCGTTGAAGCAAGAAGTGATTTATATTTACAGTAGTTTATACTGTAAATACGAAATATATTTGTTCGAGACAAGACGTTTTATTAAAACAGTAAGTAGATTGTATTTATCTTTTATTTGTGTTATATTTTCTTAAAACTAATCGGCTAAGTATGTGATAAGTAATTAGTCTAATATTTGGGTATAAGATTCAATGTACATGTATAATAATTTGCGTATAATGATTAAACAAAGGGGTTATTTTTCTGTTACATGTTCAATGTGTGCTGTATATTAAAATATAAAAATTTTTAGCATTTATTGATGCTTTTTCAAAAGGTGTACTAAAAACGGCCTGATTTATTAACGAATTGACAGTTTACAAAATATGTTATTCCATCAGACTAAAAACAGTAATCTGAGAAACTCTTGGTATACAATATTAAAAAACTTATTGTGTTGTAAACACTCAAAGTTTTGTAATGTAACCTATTCAAACGTTCTCTCTTTACAAATTGTATAGTAGTTAATAGCTATCACACCGTTTATTTACCCAGTATAATAAGAAGTTATACATCAGTTTTAATTCATGCTTCGTTTGTACGATTCAGTAAGCATCAAATACGTGAAAAATATATTAAAATTAATACTGTAGAAAAACCATTACAGCGATTTGTCACAGATTTCTGACGATCAATATGATTTGCTTAAGTTAGACTTTTAGGTGAATCAAGAAAAAATCAATTATGTTATTAATGTTTTCCTTCTGGTCAAACATTGACTGATATGTGTTTATCTATATGTTATATTTTTTTGGTATAATATATTTTTTTAATTAATATTAATTATGATCAAATGAACAATTTTAAACTGTCTTTTTAAAATTAAAACACACAGTAGAACCCGCTTTGTTGTAGGGTGGAAGTTTATATTTGATATTTGTGTATTTTATTTACAAATCAGAATTCCAAAACTCATAGTTGTTATTAACTTTATTTTTTCTAATCATCAGACTATCGGATGTAATGAGGTCCCTTTCTGTTTTTAACGAGTTCTTTCATTACTGTATGCACATTTCATTTATTTTCTGTGTTTTTATATACGCGTTGTGTAGTTTTTTTAAGACCCATGTTTAGTAAGGAGTGAGATAAAGGTTTGTTATTACTAAACCGGCTAAAACCCGCCACACATTTTTATGTGCCTTATGCAAGCAAAGGTTACCATCCGATTTTTTATATTGTTTAATTGCTTAAATGTTCCCACGCTAGGGTGTCGAAGGTATTAGTGATGCACAAATAAGTGAAGAGTTAAGGACATTATGTCCGATGTAACTGTTTCCATGAGCGTTGGAGAAATAACGTCTTATTTTACTTTTCCAAGTCTGTAAGAATTCCCTTGTTAATTTTTTTAATATTTATTTTAATGTTGTTTACAGTTATTAATTATTAATATTATTATAATATTATAATACTATAATACATAGGTTTGTTATTCGTTCCTCTGGTGTTTATATCTGATTGATATTGATAATAACACTTTGAATTGATTATTGTACATGTAAGTTAATTGAGTGAATTAACACAACTAAATTTAAAGATGTAGAAGTTTTCAATTTGTTAATAAATAACCATATATATATAACATGGTTACTTTGAGATCAAGTTATCACTTTCGACGAGAATATAGTATGGTTCAAATAAAAGGATAGCTTGTAAAAATTTTAACAATTTACAAAAATGCTGCTGCTTCTATTTGTATGTGTGCCACCAGAAACTACTAAAAACTATTTAATTTAAAACATTGATTAATCTATTACCGAAATATATTTGTATGTACAGCGTATTGTTTATATATGTAAAAGCAATATATTATTTAAACTACTAATTTACAATGTTTACTTTCTAGCAGTGCAATAGCACTTAGGTTATAGACAGAAACAAATGTCTTGTAAGCACATCTCTAAAATGTATAAACTTCTCAAACACAATGGAACTGACTGAATACATGGGTTAGCTCAGTCATATAAAATTAGACCAGACCATAAACGCACTCGGAACTGCTAATGTTCAAGAGATCATTAAGTGTAGACGTATTTACTATGCATGTAGAACTAGCGAGACATACTGCTTGTTTTCTGACGTTGAATCGAAAGATAGACAAAAGTCCTCTTTAAAACAAAGAGATTGTCTTAAACCCTTTATGACCATCCGTGGTAATATTAATGCCGAAAGGTATCACGAATATATCTTTTTATACGTTGAGCCAATCATCTTTAATATTTTTGCTGCAGCAACATAAGACAAAGCCAATACTTGATGGGCAACCACACATTCCAATTGTTCTCCAAAGCAAGCATTAACGGGAAGAGCTAAACATTTTTAGTATGAACAAGCCAATAAATCATCATGCCCTTGCCAACACGTATAAACTCATGAAGACCCTTCTTTATTTTACAAACGAATTAAAGCGATTAATAGTAAGCAGTTTGCGAGCAGCAACGGAAGGTGGACACGCATGATACAGATATAAAACAAACCTTGATATTGAACTTTTTATTTAGTTTTTTACGAAAACATAATTCGATTAAATTGCGGATAGTTATAATAACGTTTAATTAGAAATAAAGCTTAATTAATTACCTTTTTAAAGTCCTTCGATAAATATCTTAAAGTAAGAGAACACGTTATCATTAAACAAATCAACAGGAGAAAATAATTGACCAACTGGAACACATTTGTATTGGGCTAATTGCGGACAGACCTATTTATCATTAAACCAATGAATGGTTTTCTATATGAATTTATACCTTCATTTGCTTTTGTCTTATTAAGGATTAACTAAAAACGTATTTTCTCCATCAAGGGATAACAAAATTTCCGTTTTGCACATTGTATAATCAGCGTAGCGGATTATGTTAAATTTTGTTATCCCTCGATGGAGAAAATATTTTGTGTAGGTAATACTTATAAATAAATTCAAGTAATAGAATAAAATCAACAATTTTGTTTTTGTAACTGGACATTTTTGAAAAAAGAGATCAACACAAAAACTGTTAGTTTCCCGTGGAGTAATATATATCGTCCAATGGCGCGTGTCTTCATGATGATCAAATTTGTTTTCCATCCTCTGATAGAAAATATTTTCCAGCCATTCAAAAGTCAGTATTCTCGCAAATTTATTTATAACAAGTTAATTTTAAATAAAGCATTTAATAACTAGTACAATACGCACAAAACTACTTTCTGAGCCACAATAGGCTTCCTTCTATTTATATTTTGAATTGTTGGTACTGTGTGTATTTCATATATATTTTTGTTAATTGATTGTATGTCGTAAACTTTGAAACCCTATTTTCAAGCATAGATCACTGCTTTTATTAAATAAAGAATTAATTGTTTTCATGATCATAATATCTTACCTTACCATCATTCATGGGCTATCAGCAAATGTTATTATTTTAGTATTTAATTACAGTATGATTGAATAATTCAATTATATCTTGTGCATGAACATATTTGAAGGCTAATGCGTTTATAAACTTTATTTTTTTTTAAATCCGTAACATACATGGTATTGTGCATTTTAAATGATTAATAGGATTATATCAAATAATTCATGACCCGAGGGCTATATGATGATATATGGACCAAAAACCCATCATTTTTATAACTCCATATGAAATATATGACCATCAGTATTTTGAATTATTTGATTATAAAACATCTTTGGTCACCATTAATAAAACATGCATACTCTTTAAACCTTTAATTTTGGACATTTTTTCATTTTGAAGCGAGAACTGATCTGATTTAAAATGAATTAATTGAATGTAAAATTCTTAGATAACTTCATAAACAATATGTTTAAATGACAAGTTGTTCAAGTGTATTAAATCTCCACTTCTTACCAAAAACGTTTAATAAAACAACTGCTAATGTCTCTCTTAAGATAGGTAAAAACCCCGAAAAAATTCTTAGGGTTGTGGAAAACTTTTTAGGAAAGTCGATGAAATGGTATACCAATCACTCTTGAAAAACAGGATTAAAATACTCGCCAAATATGCTGTCGATTAAAACTTAGGCATGTCAATGATTTTAGTGTAGATTAACCGAACTTATCGCACTGCGAACTGGTTTTAAAGCATGTATGAATATTCACTTGAAACGAGGAAGAAATATAACAATATCTTATCGTTTTCGCAGATCTCCTTCTGCCAGAGCGTGTTTCTGTTGGTTTTCAAGTAACGGATATCCAATAGTCTGTCTTTAGATATCTTCATTTCAATTCAAAGACATTAATAATCTTGTCAGCTCCAACTCTGTTTTTGCAATGTTTTGGACGCATACAAGTTTCTTTGGGGCCAAAACAAATACAAAGAGTGGCAGGCACAATAACTATTATAACGATGAGATTGCTGTTATGAAATATTTGCAGTACTAACAAAACGTACAGTGATTTCTTGGTAGTCCTCTGGGACCATACTGCGATGGGTCACAGGTCTCGCTTCACAGACCTGCCTAGCGCTTCCCAGCGCTTTCCAAAGTGGATAGTGGATGCCGTAATGTTTGGGTGTTTCTCGTGTCATAATATGGAGAGCATGGCCGTGGAGGACAGTGGGTAACGTGTTTGAAGAGTGCCACTCTCATTGCAAGACAACAGCCCCTGCTGTAGATGTTGATAAGAGTATGCTCGCTGAAGCTGCTACAAAAGGCCCTTACTCATACTTCTTTTTCAAGGGCATTCAAAATGTTTGCTCTTTTTATCTTTTAACTTGTGTTCGGCCTGGATATAGCTGAAATACTGCTCGAATTATTATGCATTTTATGTCATGTCGATTAACCGTTAACTATTTTTGAAATAATGAGATGATGAAATTGAGTTATTACTAATTTTTTTAAATATCTTTCTCTTCTTACAGAATCATGCTTAAAGATGCCCTAGCGCGGAGCGACGAACTAAATAAAGTGTACATCGATGAGGATGAAATGAAAAAGACCAAACCATTTCCCTTTGAATGTGACTGTTGTCAGTGTGTAGCTCAGCGGTACTTACTGGCATTTCTGTGTTGCATTGGCTTCCTAATATTAGCCGGAATGAGATGCAATATGGGTGTAGCTATCGTTGCAATGACTAGGTGTAATGAAATGATAAATAGTAATTACACGAACTTATTGTCTGTGTCGTCAAATTCTAGTATTAGTAGTAACAACATTGTTATGGTGAGTAATGCCTAATTGATTACTGTTATGAAAAATTTATTTCATGGCTTTCCAATTGTTAAGGAATGACTGTATACCTAAATCCTGATAAACTTTGAAGAGGCAACCGAAGTTCAAACAATTTATCAAATATAAACTTTTACAAAATAATGAACATTTAGAACGAATCTATAAAATAACTCAACTCTAATGCTTAACCACGTTAGAAGACAGAAATGTTTTCAAACTATTATTTTATATTTGTTAACTTTCTAAGTAGATGGCCATAATTATTTCACTAATAAGGCCACCACTTTAGGAATGAAAATTTACACTGTAGGGAAAAACTATAAATATAAATTTTAATAAATATCAAACTTACATGTTTTCTTCAGTATTTTGATAGGTGACCTTCGAATATTATAACACTTCTTTTAGGAATTGGGTTATAAAGGCTTTTAATATAGACTGGAGTTTGTCTAACCCATATTTTCTTCACTTCCCTCACCAAAATGTCCTCATTGGAAATGTCACGTTTTGAATTTTTATATTTGATTTTGATTGTTCTCCATAAATTGTCGATCATGTCTAAGTCTGGGGATTGCGGTGGCCAAATCAAACAATTTAAATTATTTTCCCGTGTCCGCTGAACAGCTCTATGAGATGCATGACAAAGCGAATTGTTGTTTTGGAAGATACCATGTTTTTAGCAATTTCTGGTCATCAATTATTATCAAGAGTTTCAAAATACTTTGGTGTGTTCATTGTTCATTCATTTTCTATCAAAGTGCAGACTCCGTCAGACGTAATGCCTCCCCAATATTACTGCAACTCGAGGACCGCCCTTCAAACCAAATTTTATCAGCTTTTCTCATATCCTGGCCAACAATTACTTGACTCTTATCAGAAAATAAAATACGCTTCCAAGATATTTGAATTGTCATGATGGCAAGCTTACCTCTGCACCAGTTACACGATTTTTTTCTGTTTTTGTGAGAAACTGTCAAAGTCCGCCGAATCCGCCGCCTCACGTAGCCATAAAATTTCAATCGCTGCCAAACAGTCATAGTGGATACAGGGTTGTGGCAGTCTTTCTTTTACAGTATGTGTCAACTCCCTAAAAGTTTCTCTCCTGTTCACTTTCACATAGCGCAAATTCACTCTTCTCGTTCTGTCAACTTTTTTTTCTCAAAACTAAAAACAATCTGTTAACACTAACTCACAGAAACAGTTTTTTTCCTACGTTTGCTTAGAATTATCCACAGCTTACCTGGACGCACGACACAATTGGTATGGTTGAAAGTTCCTATTTCTGGGGATATATTTTAACGCAGATACCAGCGGGTTACCTAACGTCTAGACTTCCAGCTAACAGGTAAATCTGAAAATAAAAGTGTCATTTCTAATTCAGTTTTCAACAAGATATCAAAACAATCGGTGTTTGTCATTTGCTTTTTTTATACTCTAATGAGCAGCTTAAAACGGTCTTTTTAAGTGTTGTTTGAAGAAAATCAGAATTAGACCATCAATATAAGAGGTAATTAGTCACGTGACAGAACTTGCATCGTCATGTTGAATCTAGTTCGCAAGATAAATACACTGAATATTAGACATTGTAATTGATAACTATATTAGCCACATTTTTTATCAAAATATTATAAGCATGCTAATAAATAATAATTGTGGCTGCTCTCATCGCCGACCTGTTTGTGTGCTCTTATGGGGGTTAATTTACTGATAAAAAAGAAGGAATATTGGCCCGATACATTGAATTGATATATATATATAAGATTGGACACTGAAAAGTAATAGATTACATTTAGGTGACCATTTGCATTTCATCTACATAAGCGAGCTTGAAAGTAAAGACACCACTGAGGTCGGCGCTTTCGTTTACCTTGGTCTAGATATAGACGAGACACTGGCGTTAACTACTAAGCTTTGTGAAAAGGGTTTGATGCTCTTGTTTTTGTCTTATATAGCCGTTTACCTGACTTAATAGATCGTTATTTTAAGTTCATTTCTGGAATACGTCCAGACATTTCGGGGAGTCATATGTATACTTCTCTCTTCGTTGACACAACAATCAGTAACTCAAAGGGTGACCAATAAATGCATAGTTTTTATTGGGTTTGAATTAATGACGTTCTGATTTTGTTTTGGATTTTAGTACATGTTGTAGATGTTTTTCTGAATCCAGATCCATAAATGTACGTTGACTTCATGCCCTTTTATATTTTTGAATGAATGTTTACATATATAGTTCACTAAAAATGTGTTCAGCCAGTAGAAAAAAATTGATGTGTTTGAATATGATTTACGCATTCAAATATTGTCCTTAGTACTTAATGACTTTTTGTCCTTAATTAATTCCTAATTATTTCAGAATATTAGGAATTCCTTTAGGAATATCATCATTTCTAAATTTGCTTCTTCCGGCAGCAGCTCGGGTGCATGTTGGGCTGGTAATGGCAGTACGAATTATGCAAGGTCTTCTAGAGGTAAGTCAATATTTATAATGTAACTGATTTATACCCTAGATAATTGTTTCATCAAAGACTTTTTTTCTAATTAATTCTACTTAAAACGACCTGTTCCTAATTACGTACTAGTGATCAATTTTTGTTATCTTTATCGCATTCGATATGATCTGTTTTATCGTTGATAGGTGATTATTTGTAAGAAAAATAGCAAGAAACCGATCGAATACTAAACGTCAAGATTGGATTACCAAAAACAAAAACAAAACGCAGTAAACTAGAAAATTAAGAAATTTGATTTCAATGAAAATCACTCAGGTGATCAAGAATTTATTGCATGCCACTGAAAAGACCTTTTACTGATTGCCATATATAAGGAAAAAACAATATCAGAAAAAGTAAAGAAAACCTTCGACTCAGCCAAAATATATGACTGTATTACAATTTTGAGGGATGGATTTTCCGTAACGGTCAGTTAAGTCTTGGTGATCATCTGACGGAGGAACACTAAACTATGTATCACAATCCAATGTTTAAATTGATAAATAGTAAATAATAGTTAAGTCTAGAAAACCTGAAAACCGAGATCTGGTATTATGCAAGTTATGAAATACGTGTACTTGAAAGTTGCTCTCTGGAAATGGGAAATTTAGAATTGGGCAGTTCGATCACATTTTCATTCAATCTAAATTGAGGCACCCAAGGCAAAAGAAGCTCAAATTAGGAGGCAGATCTAAGTGAATTGGTTGTGGTTTTAATATACATTGTTTTTGGCAGTACGTCGTAAACTATGCATATTGCTAAAAACTAGGATACACAATAGAAATGAAACCGAGCAATCAAGAAGCAAAAAAAAGACAATAACAAATTTGAAATAGACACAGACGTCAATAATATTAACAAATTAAGTGAGTATTAAAAACCATGTAAATCTAGTGAAAAATACGAGTGAGCAATGCAAATTAACTTACTCATTGTCATGTCGAGGCAAAAAATTCACTCTTCACAAACGCTACATACAACTCGCAAAAGGTCTTATCGTATCTAAGAGATGACTTTTGTATAACCTGACAGATTTTAGTTAAAAATTATTCTTAGAAACAATTTTATTTGATTCGCGAAGGCTACCAAAAACATTTAGGTACCTAATAACAGACTATATTTTCAGGGGACGACTTACCCAGCTTGTCATGGTATATGGCGTTATTGGGCTCCGCCATTGGAGCGTACAAAGTTGGTAACTATATCATTTTCTGGTACGTTCTGTTTCTATTGTGTAGAAAGCTATTTATGAAACTACGCTTTTACCAAAGAAGAATGCAATAGAGCTAGATTTAACAAACCACCGAGGTGGTATTTCTACATTACTATACTTAAGATAAATAGTTACACGCTCAAAAGATGCATAATTACTATTTTGTGTCGAATAATATAACACAAAATGTTTAGTCAGAAACACGGTTATGTTCCTCATTCTGCAATTAAAACAATTACGGCATATGTAATATATATATATATAGTAAACACATACATCTCTTTAATGAAGTTTTACACATTAGAAGAATTGCTCTGTTGCTTCTTCTTACTAACAGAGGTCTTCTGCCATTGGAATTACTTACTGAACTGGTTAAATGGAAATTTTATGTTTACATATAATTGTTGATCTTCGTTATAAACCTAATATAGAACATATTTGTAGGTGTATACGTTGGTGCAGTTTTAGGAATGCCGATAACCGGTATATTGACACAACATATAGGATGGTCGGCTGGGTTTTATGTTCTTGGTAAGAACTACATATTTGTTTATACTAAAACAATACACTGTTTGAAGTATTGTTTGACATTACAAATATTCCAATCTACATTTAAACAAAATTATACAAGAAACCTAACAATGAGACCTTTACATCATCTAAAATGAATTCGTTTTAAAATTACGTTAGGTATTAACTTTTCTCGAGTCAAATACCATTGACTGGAGATACATTGTAGATTAACATGGATGGACGTACCCTGAAAATTGGTAAAAAAACAATCATGTTGTTGATTTCAATTGCAATCTTTTTAACGCTATACCAGGAAACGACGTCCATCTTCATTGACTATGATGATACATAACATTTGCCGTATGTGCACATAACGTGTATTCTTTTTCCAGCTTATATCGCCCGTTATACTACT
Organism: Limnoperna fortunei; assembly: GCA_944474755.1. Lineage (NCBI taxonomy): Eukaryota > Metazoa > Mollusca > Bivalvia > Mytilida > Modiolidae > Limnoperna > Limnoperna fortunei. The sequence goes on along the minus strand of OX104120.1, from coordinate 32,338,703 downwards.
ACATACCTTGTTTGACAAAGGAATTAGATTTTAGTAAGTTCACTTGATATCACAGCTTTTGGCGTCTTTTATGCTCTCAAAGCAGTCGATTCATGTGATAAACAAGTTATTTTTGACTATATCTAGTATAGCTCGCATTTTGTTACATTTCAACCAACGCCACTTAACGGGACATAAGTGTGAATATAATTGGAGTAAGAGAAATGCTTTAGAAATCAGCTATACGCAAAATTAATATATATTTTAACAGGTATACAAGCACTTTATGCACTAACATTAGAAGTATTTTATTATCTAAACGTCTATGGTTATCTGTCTTTTAAATCTATACGTTTTACTTGAAGTATGTCTGAACTTAATTGAAACATAACACGGTTATTCAATAAAACGCCAGAAAGATTCTTTGCTTAACCTACATTTTCTTCAAGTCAGGACCATTGCTATAGTTGCTATATTGTTTTGTTATTAGTTCTAAAGTTTGCCAGTTTCTTGTGGATTGTCTTTTATACATTTTTCTTGGTGTTCGGTATTTGTATAATTTAGGTTCGACGAGTCACACAGATACGACCACCACTTAGCATCTTTGAGTTTTGTTAATGTAGAAACTTTTAATTATGGAATGTATAACAATTTTTAGTTCGTGAAAAAGATTAATGGCACAATCCCTAAGTAACATATTATATTTTTGTTCATTTGTGTTCTTTGTGTGCTTTTCTTTTTTTGTTGCCCGTGAGTTTTCTGTTACAGTAACCATGGCTTTGCACTGTCGCACATAAGTGTTCACTTTCTGATAGCACCTCGATGTTTTTTACCCATGTATGTCTTCGTGAATTTCTACAAAAACATTCAAAGTGTAGAAATGGTCCTGGACTAGTTTTCTTCAAACAATACAGTAAATATGATCATCAGAATTTGGTTGTTTGAATAGATTGCATGCAGATAGTCACCAAATTTAGCAGTGTTTGAGAACAAAAAAATTATCAATATAGCGGAATGTGAAACTAATGGTCTGGGTCAGTGTCTCCTTTCCTTCTTCAGAAGGCCTTCCATGAACTAGCATCATCAGAGTAATAAATACAGATAGGAGAGGATGAGAGCACAATTAGTATACATTTAATACCAACAGTCTGTTGCAAACATGTCCTCCAAACATGATAAATATGTTGTTAATCAGAAAAACAAACATTTGACAGATTTGGTCTTCCATATATTTATTATAAGAAAAAGTCAATGACGTAGTATGTTCTCTCATGGCTAATTACCAGATATTTTTATCGTCTCATTCCGTTGTTTCTTGAAAAAGCAGGGTTTAATAAGATATTTTAGCCTTTGTTTAAGCTCCATATGAAGGATTTCCGTTAAGAGTATCTAAAAATCAAAAGTTTAATGCTTTTGCAGTGGAGAAGAGATTCAGACCTCAAGATTTCTGTCTTTTGAATTTTTAGGATCCACGGAGTGTCACTGTATGTTTGAAGCACGGTTTTAATTGCTGCTAAAATAGTTGTCAGGAGTTTCATTAGTGATTTGGCGGTACATTCAGACGATCCTGCTATGAAAAGCTGTTTGTATGGATTAAGTACTATACAATGTTTTTGCAGATAAAAATAATTTTGTCAAATTTCAAATACGATACCAAAGTTGTACATGACTTTGACAAATTCTTTTGAGTAATGGGATCAACAACTACTAACCTATTCTGAGAACCTGTGTTCACCCCATTTATTAATAACTGTTTCTGCCTTTTTTGTTTTATTGTTCCATTTTGCATTTTCTACTATTTCATTGTCTCTATTGTGTCTATGAGAAATAATTTTGTATATCCTTAGTCTCGGAAAAATTGTGTTCTCCTTTCCGTTCACATTATCAAAAGACCAATAATTTATTGATGTCAGGCATGTTAGTTGTTCCGTCTTAGATCACCAACTAGTTGTTTTCTCCAAAGTGTGTTTTTTTTCCAGCTAGTTCTTTGTCGTCAATGTACGGAATTACTTATACAAGTATTACAGCAGTTAGCATGTTAATAACATTTAAAGTCGAAAGTCCATACAATCTTGTGTATATATATATATATATGTTTGCAGTTATTCTAATAATTTTTGTTCAGCTAAACAATCTTGAGATATAGTTTTTCATCGGACATAACCATATGCTTGCTCTTAAATCTTTCTATATACTTTTTAACTGAAAAAAATTAATGTTTTGCTCTTTGATTTAAAACTTTTGACTAAGTTTATTGAAATAAAACAATTGTGTACATATTTGGTCATATGCCAAAATATAATTTAGACATGAAAACTAAAAGAATATAAGGGTGCATATAGATGTTTCGTTATGGAACCAAAAAAACTCCTAACGTAATGAAAATATAAGGAACACCAATGATAAAATCTAATAATTGTTTTATAGGAGCTTTGGGTATGATATTTGCTGTATTCTTTTGGTTTTTAACCTTTGAAAGTCCAGCATGTAATCCTTTTATCACACGAGAAGAGTTTATTTACATAAAGACTTCATTGGGAGAAAGTCAAAAGCAGATGACAATGGTTTGTACTCTGTCATTTTCTATATTACATAAGAATTTTTAGGGGGAAGATATTGCTTTATATTAATGCTTTTTATTGTTATATCTCACTTTAATCAATATATCATCAACATTCCAATTTTTCTAAGAAATAAGCTAGAAGTAACTCTATTCATGTTTCAAAGTTGATAGCAACATTTTGTCCTACTAACTTGAGGGCCACTGATGTTTCTTTGATCCTTATCTTATATAGTCTTTGTATATTTTATTGCCATTTAATATCTTTGACATACATTAAGAATAGAAATACCTAGGAAACATTCAACATTACAATCCTAGTATATCAAATAATTCTCATTACACAATTTTAAATCTATATGAAGTATAGCGCTGCCAAGTCACTTACGTACATCTATAAAAACATGCGATAAAAATAAACAATTTATTGGTCATTTTAACACAATATTGATATAAATCCACCCTTGTCTTTCTTTAGCTATACTGGCATACTACTTATTAATTTATATTAAAGTCGAAAATGCAATCAAACAAGTGTAGAGTTTAAAATATTTTATTGTATAAATTATTCGTTGAGTATCGCTACTATTATGAAATAGCTTCAATTATACATTGTAAGTGTCGCCATTATTTTTAACTATGGGGATTTACAGTATAAAAAAAGCTGTTAAACGTCCTATATTTATACTAAATTATTTAACAACAGGTGAAGCGAACGACAATGACAAATGGTACCGCTGGTTTGTAAAAATACTTTGCTTTCATTATATTACAAAATATAGTGTTTAAGCGGAAGATGTTCTTACATTTATCGTGTTGGGATCGTGGCGCTCTAAAACAAGTAACCTGATAAATTTAATCATATTTTTGCAAGAAACATTTAGAAACCCCATTTGATGTTCTAGCTAATGCGTGAAATTTCAATAGTAATCAATGTCAGATAACAAATCAGATAAAATTAAACACAATTGATTATATCTAAATTAAAAACCAATAAGAAATAAAAGATTAAAAAAATAAAAACCAAATTAAATGAATACCTTTGCATGAACATTACTTTAGACGACGAAGGAATTCATGCACTGAATGCACTCTTTTGAAGTTTTAGACGAGAATGAAACTTCAAAAGAAAACATTAAATTTTGATAGTTACATTTTATTTTATTAAAAATTACTTCGCCTTGCTTGTTTGATGTCGATTCGTCTAGGAAATGCTAGCTCTTTGTGGCAAACGGTTTCAATGAGAAATGTAAAGAATGATTCTACGTCATATGTAACGGACTATTAGAAATCTATGATATTGATGAAAGTCATACATACTGTAAATATATTGAATTATTTTCAGAGTAATAAAACACCTTGGCTGAATTTTTTTACATCTATGCCGGTTTATGCTATTATAGTGGCGAATTTCTGTAGAAGTTGGACATATTTTCTATTACTTATAAGCCAGCCAACGTATATGACCGAAGTTTTTCATAATGATATCGCGAAGGTAACTAATTACATAATGCTAAAGGGTCACACACATTTCAATTTCTTTTATAGCCCTTTTCCTGTGTTTGGTTCCATCTGTACCAGTAGCTTTGTAATAACATTACGTAATTTTATATGGTTTAATCTGAAGTGCTTAAATTAAAACAATTAACAGCCATATCGCTATCAAAACATGTGCATGGTATCCGTTAAGTATAGTTACCTTAAACGAGGCATTTATGGCAAAATTTTTAGCTAAATGTAAGAACAGTTACCAGTCCTCGTAAGGTCAATTCTAAAAACGTTACCCTATTATTCGGCTAATATCAATTTTTGCTATGGATTATGCCATTTTGTTTTTTTATAAGAGAAGGTAATTCCTTAGATACTGAAATACACGTTAATGTACCTCTGATCCTTTTACCATTTTTAGTAGACATCATACGAAATTTGGAGCTTGTCGAAAGTTTTATATGTAAAAGCCAAATATGTAAAGACATATGTGCTGAAATAACGCAAAATATAAGAAAAGGTCTGCATTTGACCCCTTTCATAATAAGAACAGTAGTATACTACACCCGGTAACACATAAGTTAAAAATATGACAAAACAGACCATATTAATTTTAAGTTATAATTAAATAATTAAAGGATTATCGGACTCAGATGATAACGTATTGTTATGCATCATATGTTGGACAACAGCGGATTATTATTCGCGTTGCTAGAATTTGTACATTTTAAGAAATGAATTATGTATTTTTACAGAGTGGTATGCTATCTGCACTACCTCATTTGCTTATGGGCATTATTGTACCTATTGGAGGACAAATTGCAGACTGTTTACGAAGAAAACGTTTGTTGACAACTACAGCGGTCAGAAAACTTTTTAACTGTGGTGGTTAGTATAAACACATAGGGATCATAATATGTACAAAAATATTTCGGGTACAGTTCTATGAAATGTGATATATAAAACACATTCAGCTCATTCGTAACAAGGACGAAAAACAACTTATCGTTGACAGAAAAACAGTGAATACGATTCAACGTAAATACAAAAAAAATTCAAACAAAGATACCAACAGCTATAAGTTTTGATCTTCATACAATGCTATTTCTAAAATTTGAAAATGAATTGGAAACCTTTTTCAGGGTTCGGACTTGAAGCTTGTTTATTACTTCGAGTCGGAGCAGCTCGCGATGAAAGCACAGCCATGATTTGTCTGACGTTGGCAGTAGGTTTTAGCGGCTTTGCTATTTCTGGTAAAATCTTTAAAACTATTCAAATACATATGAAGTATGTTTTATAATTTTTTTTTTAAATTCATGGGTTTCTAGTTGTGCTCAGATGAATGTTAACAAATGCATTATTTGTCAAAACGTTTGAATGAATTGTTTACAATCGCCATTCATATAAAAACACCTACAGTTTTTAAACAAAATGTTTTCAGTAAAATAAGAGTGGATGATAAAGCAATCAGAATCCATATAATTCAATGAATGATTTACAGATTGGCTGGTATGAACAAGTTAAAGGTTTAAACCTTATTTATTGCCATACCCTATGAATACAAACAATATTTAATCTAGGTACTGTGTCATCTTACCTTGCCACTGTACTTCTTGATTAATGTTACTATTGTTAATTCAATTGTAGGATTTTCTGTCAACCATCTTGATATAGCGCCACGCTATGCTTCCATTTTGATGGGTTTGTCTAACAGCATTGGTGCCTTGGCCGCAATGTTATGTCCTGTAGTAACAGAGTTGCTGACTAAAAGGGGGGTTAGTTATATAATATTCATTACATAGAACGTAATTTAATTGGTATGAAACTAAACATGAGAATATCTGGTTTGACAATTTAAGATCCAATTTTAATGGGAATTCAAATGCGTTGATTTGATTGATTGATTGATTGATTGATTGATTGATTGATTGATTGATTGATTGATTGATTGATTGATTGATTGATTGATTGACGTTATTGTTCTATGTCCAAAAGTAAATATTTCTGTATATTCAGGACGTGTTCATTGATATTAAATAAATATCTTTGCAAACACTGTTAAAACGATGTAAATTCAACGCTTATTTGTAACAGGCAATTAAATACAATAAATAAAATCTAGCCTGTGGAAGTGTGGTGGATCGCCAAGTTCATAATGCACGTCACAATATCCAACCACTACTGCACACAAATAATTTTATTTGTTTTAAAAGTCATCTATACTTAGTTGTTTAAACGACTTGTCGTCTTGGTCATACCAGGACGACACAATAAAGAGTCGCTAGCGAATGTATGCAATGTAATTGTCTATACACCATGAAAGATGACTCGATTGATTCTATTGAAGTGGTCTTGTCTGACAAGTTTCTATAAGCCATATACGCATTTTATTTTGCTTAAAACTGTCGAAGACGACACCGTATTTCGGTTGGTTTTAATGAAATTTATTTATATAGTAGAATTTAATTTTACTCTTAATTGTGATGTTACAGACTTTTTATTGTTTTCATTTCCTTTTTATCTGTATATATTCTAATATTATTGCACATATAAAGAAAGAATATTCTATAAATAGTTCAATTAATATATAATTTTAACGTACTTAATACTGCTCAAGTATTTCTTGCTGGACGTAATGCAACGACTCAATCAATAAAATTTAACTAAGAGTTATTTATTGTAATTGTGTTATCGCATTTATCTATCTAAAATTGGTTTAACACATTAAAATGATGACATTTGGTATCTTACAAACCATTTTAATATTTTTACTTGTAGACTGCAGACCAATGGCAACGAGTTTTTATCTTGGCCAGTGCTATACATTTTTCTGGCATTATTTTTTATGGAATTTTTGCATCCGGTGAACAACAGCACTGGGCTGAACCAGTAAATGAAAATACTTGGAATGTAGAGGATAAAGAACCTACAGCAAAATTCTTGACATACGGTGCAATCCTAGAGAACTCACCTGTAAATAAAGACCGCAGCAAAGATATTATTCCAATGAACGAGACCATCGGAAATGTTCACTCCTTAACTACAAACAAAACTTGTAACGAAAATGTTACTAGCAAACATCTACCGGTAATGTATGGACATTATGCGTTAGATGGACCTGTTTACGAGACAAAAGAAAAGTTAGTACAGGTTCCATCCAAAGACACGTATTTAACTAAAGATCGTGATTTATGATAAAATATGTAGTAAGTTTGGGCAAATAAGTAGTTTTTAAACCAAATAATTAAAGAAAAAACTAGTAGTGGACATTATTTCTTTGACAAATTGATGTATGATATAAGGTGTCTTGGTTTTTTTTCAACGACAATTGTTTAAGGGAGTATCAATGATGATTATTGTAAAAATAAAGTTAATAAATACTATCTGTATGTTGCTTTGACGGATTACTACATATAACAACTAGGATTTACTTGAGATGACAAAATGATCATTCTTACCGTGTTGCATGGAGTTTCTGTAAATGAAGGTAATGACAAAAAATTACCAAACACCAAGGAAACTGTCAACAATCAGTGACAAGAAACCGGCCATGTTGAAATCAAATGTCAAAAACTACAATAATGGTCATGATTAGGTTAGGAATTTTCACTTATGGATTGTAACCTCCCGCTTGTATTATTGTAGTTTGTCAGTTGTTATCTTTCTGAAAAGGTAGGGTATCATACACCACTAGTTAGTAATAGTTTACTAATAGTCAGCAATTTAATGATCATCAAAGTCCAATCACTATGTTCTGAAATAAAAAATTTCGAAAACTGTGTTTAATCATTTCATTACACGAGATGGTTTATTTTTAATAAAATAATGATATCGATGAACCAATTTGACTTTTGTTTATTATTATTAATTATACGGCATTCAAAAACCACCACGTTTACATCAACAGTAATCTTAACGCGCATCTCCAGCAAATTTTAAATTGTACAATAGCTTTCATTCCCTGATTAACATTGTACATAAAAAAGACAAAATCGAATCGAAAGAACGCTGAAAGTTGTACAAAAGGTCCACAAAAATGGCCTTACCAGGATTACAATAATTCGCACGGTATGTATAACCTGGTCCCCTGGTGTAATATTTTTCATTTACGCAAGCTTCACTTTCAAATATAACCCCAGGTCACCACCAGTTTACTACCCGGTTTGATTGGTTGTTTGAAACGACATGTTTTAGCAAACTTTTCGCGTGTTTTGTTCCGTCGGAAATTTCTGTCAGAATACTATTTCAATAAAGTAGCTACCTGCTTCTTGTTTTCCGGCTTTCGAACGAAACTGACCTTTTCCGTAGATTTATTTTCACAAACGAGACATAAATTGATACAAGCATTCTTTTGATAAACAGGATTTTTATTTGAATTTGATAACCGGACACCGGACGTTACGTCATAATGCTTTGTATCGGACTTACGTCAGTTACAGTTAATACTAACGTAAATTTTGAGGCATTCCGAATGTTGCAAACCGGTCAAAATTTTGACCGGATTCATTGCTGGTGACCTGACTGTATATTCGAACCGGAAGTCCGCTTACGGTATTGAGAATATTTAGTCAGAATCCCAGACTAACGGTATGTATTGCCTTTAAATTAGGAGATAATTACACTGCTTTGATGCATTTAGCTTTATTTGTCAGGCTTTTTAAAATTGTATTTTTAGAATTTTGAATCGAAATAAATTGCTTTAATTAAGGTCTTTCCCTCTTCCAGTGAGAAGACCTTATTGTTTTGCTCTGATTATTTTTATTTTTTCGAAAACTTTCAAACCAAACAGTTTAAAGAGTACGCCACATATCATTTTGGTCTTTCGCGACAAGTTATGGAGCATTGAAAATCTATTCAGAAGCCACCCTGTGAAACCGAAATATTTTTCTTTCCGGAGTTATCTACCCAAACACTGAAAACCTTGTTATCGCGTAATTTCTGGAACTATAACAGATATAAGAAAACGGAAATGTGACATATATTAAGGATCTTTAGAAAAAACTTAATGACAAAATGTGGCAAAAAAATTCTGACTAGCGGAGGCGAGCGGTATCCCTTGAATGTTTCAAGACTCCGCTTATTACAAAAACTCACAAACCGTAAGTGGAAATCACTAAAGGTCTTAACCATTTGTTGTCCTGTGACATGTTCTTAAAGAAAATCTCAAAGTCAAAATTCAGAAGTGACCTCGACCTTATGGCTCTAATCTTGTTATTATTACAATTCAAAAACTATAAAAGATAGAAGAAGATAATAAATTGAAAAAATACTTCTTTTATCAAGACCCTTATTCGATACATTTGGTCCAAACTGTGCGATGAACCGTTATTGACTTACATCCCTCAACTCATTTTGGTTAATCAGTTTTTTGCATTTAACTTGAAAACTGTTAAAGATAATATAGTAAACATATAGGTTTAATATGATCACCGAGTCATCACTTCTATTTGAGTCCAATATCAAAGGTCAAGGGTCAAGGTCATACCATAGCAACAAGGTAACCGTTACAAGTCTTTTGTAAACATATATTTTTTTTTGTTTAATCCGGATAATGTACCTTACTGAAATATGTCATTTTACAACCGGAAATTGAATTTTTTGCCCTAGTAACGACCACAACAGTTCGTGAAAACCATGTAGTGTTTTACTAAGGACCACAGAAATAGTCTATTTCGCCTATAAATGGCCCAGCAACCTATGTAGTCAAGTTCACAACAACAGACGATGAAAATTTAATTTCTCACAGGAATCTCGGAAAGACCTTTCTAATTGTTTTTGAAAAATTTATCCTATCTTTCAGCTAATAATTCTGATTTCAAAATTAACTGTCAGATGACAAAATATTTTTGCAAAAGCTATCAAAGTCTTTGCTCTAATTTCTATTATTTCTTTTATTATCACTTTGTGCTAAATGCCATTTGCTTTGCGCATATAATATTTATCAAGTTTTTTATCGCTGGGTAGTAACAGTTAAAGTAAGCTTCGGTCGCTCGTGTGTCAGAACATTTTATTTAAATTTAGCTTTATTCTGTGAACTAACATATTATTTCTATATACTTATCATAGACGATTTTTTGTAAATTTTAACCAAACGTTAAACAACCCGTCCTTCCAACCAGATTGCCAAGGTTCTGAAAACAAATCATCTTTTACATAGCTTATCTGGCACAAATATATATATAGTACCAGGACGAGCTGCATTCTGCTTTGTAACAAATGCATACTCTTCCTAATTTTACCAAATAGTTTTGTCCAAATAATTCAAAACAAACTAACGAGCGATCACTAATAAAAGGGTCAAGATGCAGAACAATGCCAATTGCCTTAATCTTATCCATTGACCTATATTTTCGCCTTTCTGTAGAATTTTATTTAGTTTACTAGTTTTATTTTGTAAACAAATAAGATGTGGTATACCATACATAAACGTTTCTCATTCTTCAATACTGAAGTACACAGTTCGTTTTCAGGTGGCGGAATGTAAAACCCATACTTGAGTGCGGATTGTGAGATTTTACTTCCTATAGCCTTACTACTGATCAGAGCGAATACTGTGTTTAAAGGTTGCCAAGCTCCTTGCACAAAAAATTTCATTGTAGCCTCTTCGAAAAGCTAAATTCTTCATCCTTGTGCAATTCTCCTTACGTATGAGAGAATTTGTTATCGCTGGTCCATCATGTTTGTTTTATGTTTGATGGCTTGTCTGAATATCAGCTTCAGGGTGCCGTTTCATAAAGCGATCGCTAATTAACGTGCCCGTTATCCCATGCAATTTAAACGATCGCTTTATGAAACGGCACCCTGATGTTTTACCGCGTTAAGGTCACATTAAACCAAGTAATAGAATAAACTTCAATAGTTTGGTTTTTTCCAGTTTTCCATGTCTCGAAATTGACGTACGCATTATAGTATTTAAAGAAAACACGATGGTTATTTCAATTATGCAGGGGAGGCTTGTCTATTGGGGCACTTAGTTTCACTCCTCGCCTTATAGATGTTCGTGCTTTTGTTTGTTTGTTTTTTGCATTGATCTGTTTATTCTTTATTCAATTTCTGCATTAATTAATTCAGTTATATGTTGCTTCATATTTGGTTGATCATTCATCTGTTTAGTGGTTTCTCACGAAAATAGAAAATTATCTTGTATCAGTAGTTTAAATGTGAACAAAACCAGTCCACTTTCTACGAAGAAAAAAAACGACTCCTCCGCTTCTTTAATACGTTACACTATAGATACCACTTCCTTGTCGAAAAATATTCTATCTGGTTTACAAATATGGATTCAGATGTGTATTCAAAGAATGTGATACGATGATTGTGGGATACACCTGTAAATAACTAGTGGTATTTGACACCCATCTATTTTAATCAACTAACCAACTCACATTTTAAGTAATGAACACAGGATGTTTGGCATGACATAAAACATGGCTTAACCCACCATTTCTTTTGAAATGCCTGTACCAAGTCAGGACCATTGCTGTAGTTCTTATTTAGTTGCTAGTTATGGGGTTTGTCGGTTTCTCGGACTTTGATTTGTGGATTGTGTTTTTGACAGTTTCATCTGTGTTCCTTAATTTTTTTATAACCTTAATTTGCATGTAACATAACTAAAGCAGTTTCTGGTATCTTTTACGTTGTCAGTGCTTAAGGAGTCACGCTAGAGATATATTTATTTTCTGTATTCAAAAGAATTTTTTGAATCCATTTAAAATTTGTAACAAATATCTATAATTTTATATCCACAGTCTATTTTATTGTGACAGAATGTGCCCAAAGCATATCAGATATGTGTTCCTGGATAATTTGAAGACGTTAGATGACCTTAACACCATAGTGCGTCTAACATAACATAATTAATAATTAGTTGATCATAAAGTTTAAACAATATCAAGAGAGAAACTGGCAATGCATTTTTGCGGTTTGAACAATTATTTATGTAAATTCTCTCCAAACAGAAATTAGTCGAATATGATGAAAATCAATTGTAAAATGTCAAAATAAAAAAAGAAACAACTTAGCTTTATGCTTAATGTTAAACACACTTCTTGTAGACACAAATATAATAAATATGATTTTTTTCAAATTACTTGTTTATTTTTATTGTGGTAAGTTTATAACAAACAATACATTCATAAAACGATGTATAATTGTACCATTCTTTGTATTGTATGATTTAAACATCTTTATCAACTTGCAAATTACAATACTATTTTTAAAAGGATATTAAAAGTAGTAAATTGTTTTGATCAGACCTCTCAAGTTAAATAATTGGTCAACTGGCGTCAACACTCGATTCAGTAGATAACCGACTGGTAGACACTTCAGTAATATAATTTTCAAAACATTGAATCATTACTGATACAAAAACGTATTTAAATGGATCTAAGCCAGTGTATCGTCAAATTGTTATCAATTTAATTTAGAATAAAATGGTGCCTTCAAACTTTCAAAATTCTCTTCCCAAACTTCAACACTAAGAAACCTAGTTCTTCTTTTACAAGGCGAATGCAGATTTATAGTCCAGTAATTTAAGCTATCGTAATCGCTAATATTTTGCTACTTTGATGTTTTGTAGTTGAATGAGTAGCTGAATGAGGAAGTTTGGTTTATCTAAAAATAGTATAAATTATTGAACCGCTGCGTTCACAATTTGTCATGGCCAACATTCAATACGTCTTAAATACCAATTTAATAACTACATAAAGACAGGTCCTCTATTTGAATTATATATCATTGATAAAGATATTTGTGTGTACAAGGAACTACAAATCTCAATACGGTTGATGATAAAAATGATAACTAATTTGACTTTTAAAAAAATATACAACTTTGGTACATCTTTGATATAACCATACAAAAAAGGGCAATATGAAGTAATTAGAAACTAAATATGTGACTATTATTACTAGGAAAGGCAATTTCCTTGCTAGTTAGATTTCAACATAATCCACATCCGTATCAATGATGAAAATGAAACGTTTAGTCTGACATTACCCTATTTTGATAAATTAATTAGGTAAATATATCGTATAAATCAAAAGGGTCTTGCCATCAATGAATACAAATAAATACAATGTTAATTGTATATACACTGTTTCAGTTTGTTTTGTTGTAATTAGTTTTCAGTATATATCACAAAACTATTTTGAAACTTATAGTTTTAACTCACTGACACTCACAAAACAATAATGAATAAATACTATGCTGTCATAAAAAGCACACACCTTTATGAATATCGTCCGTGTTATAGGTATTTAATCATCCTGGAATAAGAATTAACTTTATTAATTGAAGAATTTTATTATAAATCACCACCTTTGCATGGAACCGGGACTAACTCTTCTCGTGTCTCGTAAAATGGTCCATCTTAAGAAAAATGTCTTTGCGTTGACAGCTCTTATTCACTAATGTCATACTTCTTGCAAGTTTGCAAGAAAAAAGCCAGCATGATCATTTTGAATGTATGGGTTTATTGTAGTTATACCATGTGGTTTTCATTTTCATCAGAGTGCTCTTGAACTGCAATATATGTCAAAGCGTTACCAGTAGATCGAAGCTGAACTCGATTGCATAATAGAAATTAATTAAAAAAATTGTAAGATAACTTACGAATCAATAAAACGACAATCTAGAATATTGCAGATACAATAAAAACTATGCGTGGATTATATACCACAAAACAACTTCATCTTTTTTATATTTCAAAAGGTCTACATGGGGACTTCTGTGAAAGTTGTTGAATCATCTACTTTTTATCACTGAACACTGAAGATTCCGGTCTTTGATGGGTGTCATTTCCTAATAGGGTTGCGAGCTGAACAGATAATAATGCCATTGGTCTGGTCTGTAACGTTAAGGTCATTCCATAGTAATTGTCCTGCTATTTGCCATTAGTTGGCAGAACTTTCAAAGAGTTTAAAAGACGATAACATAATAATGTTCTAAATTATTTTTCTGATCATGCCACTCGATCTTTACCTCATGCTGATACAAATCATGAGTAATTCACTGAAGGTTCATCAATTATTGTTTACATTTTGCACAAGTTTGCAAAGAGCACAAAACCCCCTAAAAGAGTACATCAAAATTTTGTGAATGTCTGCACATCCACACGCATGGTTAATGGTTGATGTATTTCATAGCCATTCCTATTATACCTTCATAAATAATGTTGCGATAATACTGACTTTTGATTGGCTAGAAAATATTTTCTATCAGAGGATGGAAAACAAAATTGATCGTCATAGAGACACACACTCTTTGAAGTCATATATCACTCCACGTGAAACTAACAGTTTTTGTGTTGATCTTATTTTATTTCAAAAAATGTCCAGTTACAAAATTTTTTTTTCCAGTTTAGTCTATTGTTTGAATTTTTTTATAAGTATTAACTACACAAATATTTTTCCAGAGAGGGACAAAAAAATTTCTGTTGTGCTCATTGTGCAAAACAGAAATTTTGTTATCCCTATAAGGAGAAAATATTTTGTGTAGTTAAACCTTTTTTACAATTGCTTCAAATGTCTTTTGCAAATTATGTTTTAAAAAATTTTCCCCATTGTTCAGGCCTTACCAACATAGAAGTATAATTGAGATTTTAATCACCAATCAACAGTGTCACCAGTTTGTAACCAAACTGTCATGTATGAACATTTAGTCAATCAGTTTCACAGTCCAAATTGCAACGGCCAACCATGATAGTATACGTTGTTATGAGGACGGCAAACAAAGTACCTCCATTCTTTTTTTATTGCCTTCTTGATTACATCGTCTTGTAGTTGACTGTTACAATTTTTTACAATACAACTGATTGACGAAATGTTTACACGCAGCCCTTAGATGTTTGTAAATAGACTATTTGTCCTCATTTTTAAACAACCCAGTTTTCGGATGGACATGCAGATTGAGATATGTCTTTCCAAACATTTGGACGATTTTGAAAATATTTGCCATTGTTAAATAGCAGAAAGATAGTGTTAACCTTCTTTTCTTATACTTGAGATTTGACAACTTTGTTATCTATGGTTTATTTCTTTGTTTTTGAAGTACCCTTAGATTTTATTATGTTTAAGATTCGGTATTTTTTGTGGACACCAAACCCTTTAGACTGCAAGCAATGCTGCTTTCCTATTAGTGTTTTACCTTTCCGGCTAATGCATGAAATTGGTAAAAGTATTCTAATAATTGATTATTGAAAGTGTCATGCTGTAACAAAATTGGTCAAATAGGCAAATATATTGAAGATAAAAAAATGTTCACTTTGCATCACCTTTATCGTTTATTGTAACATGCATCCCCAGGGGCCTACATGGCTCAAAACCATTATTGATATATTCCTTCTTAAAATGCTTAACTGATCAAGGGGTTCATTGAATAAAGGTGTCTAGACATTTTCATCCGTTTGATTTAAGTGGATTTTTTACAAGAGCACATACAAACTTGAGAACGAACATGTTTTGCTTTACTGGTTTTATGTTTGTATATAAATAGTGTTTAAACTGTATAGTTGTCACGTTTTTTAGCCGTTCGTAATAAGTCATTGATTCAAAAAATGTAAGTACACTTAAACAATTTCTTTTTGTACATTTTAAATATTTTCAAGAGATCTTTTATTTTCAAATAATTTATGTAAAATAATTGCATAGAAACATTTTAATTATATTTTAACGTAAATTGATAAATTTCTGAATGCATGATTGACGCTTTGCCTAAATACAATATAGAGTATTTTCTTAAATATAATGATAATTTGTTTTTAAGGTTAAAAAACAGGAGAAGAGCATACTCTCCGATTACTTGCCAACTTGCAATATTAGTTTAGTTAATTTTGACAATTCTTCTATATTGGTTTAGGAGACGATTAATACATTGAAAATCATAATTTATATTTAATAACTTAATGTGTTTAACAAATTGTGAACAAACATATAACTTCAACAGACATTGTTGCGGTAAATTTGTGGCTTTATCAAAGTTGTAGTTTATACACGTTAGAAAAAAAGTAGTTCAAAAGTCGGCGTGCATATTTAAAACGAAAGTGTGTGCTGCATTGTACGATATTTTAAACCCAAAGTGTGATCACGATTCAGAAACCTGATTATATAAGGCACTTATAATTTTTTCATCTTGCATTCAATGTATTATTTACAGATTCCACTTTATTTACAAAAAATCTAATTTTTAAACTTGCTCAGTAAGTAGGCGTCGTTATTTATAATTGTTGCACAAACGGTTGATTTCAACAATATTGTACAAAAAACATAAATCAGTTTTCATTTATCCTTTGATAGTCAGTTTTATGTATAAGATATGTTTCAGTTAGCATGACTTGCAATCATGATACCCGTGTAAATAAGGAAAATATTATTACAATATCACAGTAGTTTGTTCAACAAACGCATATTTAAACAAAATAGACACAATAAAAAACCATTATTGGAGCAATAATATTAAATTATATTGGAATCATAAGTTCGGATATCGGGAAACGTCAAAGTTACAACGAGGTATTTTAACACTGCAATTTTTTCGTTGTTATTACTAGCTTGATTTGGTCAAATCGTTTATTAATCAGAGTTATAGTGGCCTTTGGTAATCCCGGAAATCATCGTGCACATTCACAAAAATACTATATATAGATGGAAACTCATATTTAATTATATGGCGTCGGTTAATTATATATTGTTGAAGTAAATTAGAAAGATACAACCCATTGCTAAATCTTGTTATGAAGAAGTCATCAGGTGTTCTGGGAAGGTGAGCTTACTCGTTACTTGTAACATCCACTGTATTACTTCTGCTTAAAATCACATAAATCATGTGAAACAAACAAGAGTAGGGCATAGGCCGCCAGGGAATTGGGATAGATAGTCATACATTATTTATCATATTCCAGTCGACGCGAGGCTGTGTATTCTAAGCGTGTGGGAAACGTGTGTTTACTTCCAGCCTTAATTGACAAGGATTGTTAGGTTTCCGATGGTCCTCCTATAGTATCTTAACAGTTAATGGTAATAATCAATACTTACTTTATATCTTTGAAATCCATGTCTTCCTAGTGCCCAATAATATGTTCTTTGACTTTTAACTTTCTCAAACCATTAAGTGTAAGAAACAATGAAAGAATTTAAATGCTACATGTAGTTGTGATAATTTTCTAAGATATATGGCGCTAACAAGCTCAGCTTTAGAAACTTTATTATCATAGTGCAATTTCTATCATTTTGCAGTATGTCCTATCAAATCAGTAATATTTTCTTGATGACAATAAACATGTTTAATTAAATACAGCGACTTAATTCAAAACATTTTTAGAATAGAAAATAATTATATGCATTATATAATGATACTTGACAGTTTTTTGCAGAATCATGCGCAAAGACGTCCAAGAAAAATCTTTTGTCCGTTACTACGAACTAGGAAACGTCAATGAGGAGAATGAGCAAAAGTCCAAACAATTTTACTTCAAATGTGACTGTTGTCTCTGTGTATCGCAACGCTACCTTCTGGCCGTGTTTACCTGTATTGGCTTTCTCATTTCATTCGGAATACGATGCAATATGGGTGTAGCTATTGTAGCAATGACAAAAATAAATAGAAACTACATAAACTTGTCGTTGTCAGAATCTATTAACGACAGTAGTCTTAGTAATTCATTTCTGGTGAGTGAATTTTTGTTATAAATTTTACCGTTGACTGAGAAGATATAAAAATACGCGGAATATTTATTCCGTTTATTATAAAAGTGACTGTATTACTTGGGTGACGTTAGAGAGGCAATACAAAATAAACTAAAGGAAGTTTTCATACAATTTAAAATTAAAATACACTATTACAAAATATTATATGTTTACATCAAGATTAACTGAAAAGATGACCACAACATATCTAAACTGAACTATACAACCATGTGAGAAATAATGAATTGTAAATTATAAAGGGTATCAAATTATATATCTGTCTAAATCCGAACCTTAAATCGTCGCTTGACGTTTAGCTTTGTCGTTTGGTTGGCTTTCCTTTTTTCTTCGTCCCTTGGCTTTCGTCTTTTGTCGTTTGGTCGGTTTTCCTTTGTCTTCGTCCCTTGGCTTTCGTCTGTTGTCGTTTGGTCGGTTTTCCTTTGTCTTCGTCCTTATGCTTTCGTCTTTTGTCGTTTGGTCGGTTTTCCTTTGTCTTCGTCCCTTGGCTTTCGTCTGTTGTCGTTTGGTCAGTTTTCCTTTGTCTTCGTCCCTTGGCTTTCGTCTGTTGTCGTTTGGTCGGTTTTCCTTTGTCTTCGTCCCTTGGCTTTCGTCTGTTGTCGTTTGGTCAGTTTTCCTTT
Organism: Limnoperna fortunei; assembly: GCA_944474755.1. Taxonomy (NCBI): domain Eukaryota; kingdom Metazoa; phylum Mollusca; class Bivalvia; order Mytilida; family Modiolidae; genus Limnoperna; species Limnoperna fortunei. Next base: position 32,320,356 of record OX104120.1, on the reverse strand, counting down.
GTCTTCGTCCCTTGGCTTTCGTCTGTTGTCGTTTGGTCGGTTTTCCTTTGTCTTCGTCCCTCGGCTTTCGTCTGTTGTCGTTTGGTCGGTTTTCCTTTGTCTTCGTCCCTCGGCTTTCGTCTGTTGTCGTTTGGTCGGTTTTCCTTTGTCTTCGTCTCTTGGCTTTCGTCTGTTGTCGTTTGGTCGGTTTTCCTTTGTCTTCGTCCCTTGGCTTTCGTCTTTTGTCGTTTGGTCGGTTTTCCTTTGTCTTCGTCCCTTGGCTTTCGTCTTTTGTCGTTTGGTCGGTTTTCCTTTGTCTTCGTCCCTTGGCTTTCGTCTTTTGTCGTTTGGTCGGTTTTCCTTTGTCTTCGTCCCTTGGCTTTCGTCTGTTGTCGTTTGGTCGGTTTTCCTTTGTCTTCGTCCCTTGGCTTTTGTCTGTTGTCGTTTGGTCGGTTTTCCTTTGTCTTCGTCCCTTGGCTTTCGTCTTTTGTCGTTTGGTCGGTTTTCCTTTGTCTTCGGCCCTTGGCTTTCGTCTTTTGTCGTTTGGTCGGTTTTCCTTCGTCTTCGTCCCTTGGCTTTCGTCTGTTGTCGTTTGGTCGGTTTTCCTTTGTCTTCGTCCCTTGGCTTTCGTCTGTTGTCGTTTGCTCGGTTTTCCTTTGTCTTTGTCCCTTGGCTTTCGTCTGTTGTCGTTTGGTCGGTTTTCCTTCGTCTTCGTCCATTGGCTTTCGTCTTTTGTCGTTTGGTCGGTTTTCCTTCGTCTTCGTCCCTTGGCTTTCGTCTGTTGTCGTTTGGTGGGTTTTCCTTTGTCTTCGTCCCTTGGCTTTCGTCTGTTGTCGTTTGGTCGGTTTTCCTTTGTCTTCGTCCCTTGGCTTTCGTCTGTTGTCGTTTGGTCGGTTTACCTTGATTTGCTTGATTTGTATATAACAGTATAACACTTTAACAAAAATAATGCTACTCTTTACCATATATGTTTAGTTACAGCGTATTATGGGTAGGGACTATTTAAAACTTTACAAATATCAATAAAAATATATAATAACATTTTGGCAAAGATTGAAAGCTCATTACATCATATAATAGAACATAATGTATTCACATTTTTAAAGAATTTCCATTTGGGAAATACATAAAATACACTTTTTATTCTCATTTGTTTAAAGAATCAACCAGAGTTTACTTGGACTCCAAACATAATTGGTGTAGTAGACAGTTCTTTTTTCTGGGGATATATGGTAACACAGATACCATGAGGATATCTAGCTACTAGGCTTCCAGCTAACAGGTAAACCTGATAACAATAAGTATGACCATTTTAAACAAGTGATTGCGAAAAAATTGTTCTCTTGTATTACAATAACGTGGTTCAATTAATTAAAATAATAAATGCAAAGAGGAGTTATATTCACATTCAAATGCCGAGCGAGTGATAACATACACGGCAATAATATATCGATACTATTTGAAAAGTGAGTAATAGAAGAGCATTAAATTGTTTACCAGCGTAAATTAGTCTATTTGTCGTTTTCTGGTAACTGTTCATTACCCCTCGAACAGAGGTATCAATAGTAATGTAATAAATTAAAATAGTTACTAAACAGACGAATCCCTACTTTATTTAAGAAATAATTCATGGCTGCCCCAATTTTATGGATTATTTAAATATGGGTAGGCATTATATTCATGAATATTTTGCCATGAGCGTTAGCGAATGGTAAAATATCATGAATATAATGCTTATCCATATTTAAATAATCCATAAAATTGGGGCAGCCATGAATTATTTCGATTCTGATATGAAAATACAGAAATTTTACATTTCGCGACTACCTAGGTAAAGGTTTATTTTGGCTGATCCAATTTCCGAGAACCTCCCTTGTTTCGAAATTATTATATTTCTCGTGTAAAACTTAGTAGACAGAAACGAAGAAATATAAATTTAAAACAAACAAACATATTTATTAACATTTAAAATAAAATTTAACAATCAAAACAAAGAACGACAAAATTAAATGCTTCATTACATCAGTCGCCGTTTGGCGTGTCTGGGACTGTTCATGTGTTGCTGTGTTTGCGTGAGAAATGAAAACCGCTTACCGCATTTGGTCGATCTTATGCTCCTGTTTTAGATCCACAATGGTGCAAATTTAAATCGACATTTATTATCCACAATTAATCAACATTTTGAAATTCGGTTGCGTTTTTATTTTGATACGTAACGGTACATTCGTTTGTGGTGGGGGCGGGAAAAGTCTCGCGGTTCGCATTGAACGTCATTGAAAACAACGCAACGTCCCTTGAAAACACAACGTAGCTAAAGTCAAGAAAGACTTGTAACATTTAAACAATAAAGGCATAGAACAGAAAATGTACTTGTTATCGTGAAAACATGTTATCTATTGAATTTTCTTACAAAGGTACAAAATAAAATAAATTTTACAGCAAAAACCAACACACGGGGGTTTTTGAAATGGCTGGAACAGCCGTATTTTGTTGAATATTTAAATAGAGGTGTGTTTCCAAAGCGTTTGAAGGACGTCATATTAGAATCTTAGTTCTAACGATATTATTTAACAAATCATTTAAAACAAATGCTATATTGGTTGATCACACTCTCAAATACGATGAGATTTTAGTTTGACTGTTGATGTGTAACTCGTCGGGTTTGTAACTAAAGGAAGGTACTGATTTCTCCATGGAGAAATCTATACTAAAATTCAAACCCCGTGCGATAATTTGTTAGCTTGCATTATTTATTATAAATTTTCCACAATAACCTGTCCATATATAATGTTATGTCTTTTTGCTTACATGTCAAAAATCGTCCTTAACTTTTGCTGTGAGAATTTTTGTTTCTAACGGGACCTTTTGTTGTTTACAAAAGTTCGTCTGCTTGGTGAATATAAAACAACAATCGACTGTTTCCAACTACACGTTGGTTCTAATTTAGGTCAAATTGTACTATGGAATCGTCCGTCTCAAAATAAAAAATCCGCCGCATTTTAAGACGGGGAAACTAAGGATGATTTCAATCTGCACCATTTTGGATCCTCCAAAGAAGCATAAACAAAACAAGATGTTGTAGATGTTAATGCAAATCTAGACATGTAATCTTCTCTTGATTTTTGACGTTTGCTCTAGTTCATTAGAATCTACAAAATCAGGGAACTTGTACCAAACGTTGCCTATCATGTTGGCATTAAAACAATTTATTAATTTTAAGTCGGATTGTCAAATGATTATCCTGCAAAAATTATTATAACTATTAAAATCAAATATACTCATTACGACCAACTTCTTTATGCCTCAGTATGTGTGTTTAATTTGACAACGTGGAGTACCTCTTGTTGGTCCATACTGAGCTTTAAATGTTATAGAAACATAAGTAGGTCATTCGACGGGTCCAGCTTGTTATAGGAGCCTAATAACCCACAGATGAAAATAGGGTAAATCCAGTCTGTTAGTCTATATGTAATGACATACATTTAATTGCGGGTAAACATATTAACATATAATGATATATAAAATATAAAAGTCCATGCAATAAACTCCCGTATTTAAAACAAATAACACCCAAAAATTTTGTATCTCGGTGAAAACAGTCATTATAGATTTTTAAGGGTTAAAGTAATGTTTATTCGTGACTTTTCCTTATATTGTGCCGATACATAAGGTCAACTAACATAATTTAAGTTTGAAATTTATAAAACGTTTTTAAATCTTACTTTATATATAAAATTTAACAAATAAGTTACTACAAGACACTAAAATCAGGAAATATACATACGCACTATACCAACTATTGATAGAATCGTCGACTTTACCCAATATTTAAACCATTTATTATAAATTCTTATATATTTATTTATAAAGGCGTTTTTCGGATATTCTATTTTTCTTAAATTTTTGAAATTTAATTTTGTCTGTTACATATACTGTCACTGACAAGGGCGTAGCTGACCTATGTGCCATGTGCAAGCAAATTTAATAAGGCGAGTAATCTGGGGGCTGAGGCCTGGTAGGGGGACCAGGAGGGTAAAAGCTCCTGCATTTTGGGGTTTTAAAGAGTTTAATCTATACATAAATTTAATGACAAAAACGAGCGTTTTTTACCCTTTTATGTAACATTATGCTTAACAAATGGATCTCATATAAAACGAAGATTTTTTGTTTAATTTAAAGATACTATACACCATTTTTTCAGGATTAAAATTTTTTTTGACAACCTATGGTGCAAGCAAATGATTTTTTGCTTGTATGGGAGCTACGCGCCTGATTGAAGTCATATTTGCTTAAGGCATTTACAGATATCGAAAAGCAACTGCATCTTGAAATATGTGTATTAGAACCGTAAAGTGTGATCCACACATCAAACATTGCTAACCTTTAATTCAAGGATTCGTGATGTCTTTTGTACAATTGATTTTAACTACTTTAGGATATTTGGACTCGCAATAGGAACATCAGCGTTTCTGAATTTGCTACTTCCGGGAGCAGCCCATGTGCATTTTGGACTTGTCATGGCAGTTCGAATTTTGCAGGGTCTTGCAGAGGTTAGTCGAAATGTTTGATAAGATCTACACAATTTTAAATGCAAGATATATAGCAATGTATCTATTATTTTAAAAGTTATTGATAAAAAAGATGAATAAGAGCAAACAATGTCACGGCTTTATTAATGCAATAGAAATAACCTTACTCTTATTCAATTTTTTTTATGTAACACAAATTAGGTTTTGTAATTACTTACTTCAGATGAATTAAATTTGTCTTTATCAGATACATAATATTCTCTAATTTTGACGTAATAGCGAGCACAGCTCGCAGCGGGCAGCGAAGCTGCCCGCGAAGAGCGGTGAGCTCTACGGTAATTACGTGCCACGTGATCAAAATGAAATCACGTGATCAAAATCTGCTTAATGCTGATATTGATTTTTTTTCGTCCGGAAGTTGATATCGTCAAAAAACTGGAACAAAGTGAATGAAGAAGGGCAAACATTAATTTTAAAGAAAGACTTTAAAATAAAGTTGAGATCGATAAAAAGTAAATGTTATATTTAAAGATAACAACAAAAATTTCATACTATTTTTTGGAATCTCTAAATCGATCTTTAAAAACTGACACTCAAAGACATTTCATGTGACGTCACCATTACAAAGAAAGACGTCACGTGACCACTGGAATTTAGAGGCACTGTCATAGGGTAGCGACAAGTACTAAATGTGGTGTTAACTTTATAAATTAAAAATTTAGAATTTGATGGAAATTAAAATAATATTGTGTTTCAAACAAAAATTTAGTTGTAAGCTGTTTGCCTTCTTGATTTATTTTAAAAAATAAAGTAGCGTGATAATACTACCCCCTTACACTACTGGTCACGGAGTAGTTCTCGCCGGCAAGTAATTCTCGCCACCCGATTTTTTGACAGTTTTTGTGAAAAATTAGAATTTTAAAAGGGATAATCGTAATTTGTTTTGGATTAAACATAGTGAAATCTATCAAATGAAACCTTTTTTGTCGATTTTAATGGAAAAATAACGGCACAGTCACCAAAATGGCGAGAATTGCTTCTGTCATTTTTATGGCGAGAACTACTCTCTGCATGACCAGTACACAACGAGGAATTTTCATACATTTCAACATTTGTATTTCATTATCTACCAAATATATAGTATTTGTCTCTAATATGCATCGACTACGGCTCATGCGCTTACTGATTTTCGCTTGGTACAGAATATCTATAAAAAGTAAATTGACATTAATTTCTTCCTGCTAATTCAACAATTTTGGTAAGAATAAGATTATGAATTATTAAATTAATGTATAAAACAGTGACTAACACATACAAATTCTTATGTGCATAAAAATTAAGGAAAAACTAACTTTTCCCAATTTATTTCTTCAATATTTATTACGTAATCGCCTGTTTATTACCTGTGGCACAAAAACGGAACAAGAATAACAAGCTGCGAGTTCGTACCTTTTTAAGTCCGAAGAAGGTTATTTGATGTTTTAAATTTATTTCTTTAAGTCCTTAGCCGTTATTTAAAGTATGCTACAATGACTTAATAATTATAATATGGACTGCAAAATCAGAAAAATACAACACATATCAAACAAGACTGTGAAGAGCTACTCTGACTGGACCCCTAATTAACTTAAATTTGTCTCAACATTTTCGCGATAGTTAGCCAAATAAGAAAATATTTTTTAGCCATACAATTTTTTAAAAACTACACTATAACATGTATTTACTTTGTTCAACTCTAAATATACATAATCATCACCAGTTATACTACAACTGACGAACAGTACTGACGTACTGTATTCGTACCAAATTTTTTTTATGTAGTGGACCAAATTATAACAAGCTACGGTTCCGCAGCTACAACATCACATTACACAGCGACAGGTCCCGTTTTCAATTTGTAAATTTAAATTTAATAAAATGCAATATAGCTGACCAAACTATATATGCGTTATTTAATACTAACAATACAACAAACTGTAAAGTAGATCAACATGAAAAAAAGTAAACTTACTATTCCCTAATCATCAATATTTCCGGCAACATAAAACCATGAAACATCGAACTGTAACTGGAACTGATCCACGAAAACAAAAGAATCTTCACAAAATGTTATTTCTCCATAGAACACTTCCTTATCACATGTTTTTTTAATCACATTATAAACTTCTTCACTGACAAAACTCTATTTACACCTGAGTATGATGGCACAAATGGCACATTATTCCACCAACATAAACATAAGTAACGGAACGGATCCATAAAATAAAACTAATCCTTACCAATATGTTATTTCCCCGTAGAACACATTCTAATCGCATAATTATTTATCGAATTATGCAGCTGTTAACTGAAAAATTTCTAAAATATCGGAATAGAACACATTTTGAATATTTTCCGCCAATGCAAACTGTGTCAACCTGACTATTTTAGGTCAAGGCCCTTAATTTTCATTGGTTGTTTAAAAAGGGGTTCCAATTAGGGGTTATGGGAAGGATAGTAACACTGACCAAAGCGGGATAACTCTTAACAAAAGTTAATGAAATATTCTGTATTCTGAAATGGGAGGGGATCGGAAAGTGTCCGAAAATGGAAGAGTGAAATCTGTATAATTGAACTATGCTTAATGTTCATTACAAAATATGACTTAATAAATAGATTAATAAATTGTTGGCATCTATTTGACTTAGTTACTTATTGTTGACGCTATAACTACATGTAGTGAAATAGTGTACAATGATAAATGTTACACCCCGCTGCGCTAGGTGTTTTGTTTACATTTTTTTTATTATTCCATATTGTACCTTTGTAGTGTTATTTAATTTAAAACATTTCTACACAATAACACGTCCATATTTTATATTATGCCTTTGTTGTTGACATGTTCCAAATCGTCCTTGGCATTTGCTACGGGAATTTTAATATGAAGTCAGCCATTGAATTCTACAGGGACCTCGCGTTGTTTTCAAAAAAGATCGTCTGCTTTCGTAACGTTCAGTGGTTCAGTGGTTCAGACAAACCGCAAGGATTTTACAGCCTTAACTACAGACGATATTACCCGAAGGATTTCGAACAGACGACAATGGACTCTTCCAAACATACACTTCCGTTGTAATTCAGGTCAAACTTTAGTATAGAAAATTGCTATATCACATTGAAAATACGCCACATTTCAAAACGCTAAATAACTGTGGAAAATAAAGTGATGAATTCAATTTACACACTTATTATTCTACAAAATGAGCGTAAGCTGGACCATAGGCGGTAAGTAGTTTTCAGTTGTCATGCAAAAACAATAACCAAAATACATCAACATTTAGTTTACGATCCTCACAAAATTAAGGAACAAAGTAAAACAAGGAGTTATGTGTAAAAGTTAGAAAAACATATTTGTCTGTGCTCGCATTTTGGCAATGCCTACTCCATATTATTTCAACCGCTTGACCGGTGTGGAAAAAATTTTCTCGTCACTAGTGAATTTGTTGTTCTCAGCATTTGATTCGTTAAAAATAATAACGTCACAATAAGAACTCATGACATCATAAACAAAACACCTTCAATTTACCGCGTATTTACGTCATGAACGTAAAATTGGGGTTGGGAGAATTTGTACTTCGTTTCGCAATTTTACTATTATTTTTAAAATTAGAGAAACAGGATCTTACATAAGTACTCTTGGATTATCGGATTTCTCCAATCTCGATAGTTAAATTATGGAAATTTAAGTCCTCGCCAAGGCTCGGACTTAAAATTCCATAGGCTCGGACTTAAAATTCCATAATTTAACTATCTCGATTGGAGAAATCCGATAATCCACTCGTACCCATGTAAGATCCTATATTTACATTTTTGTGAGTCAATTACAAATAAAAGTAACAAATAAATAAAGCATGCATGTTTCCTATTTCAGAAAGAATATTGAAAAACTACTTTCAATAATAACGACAGGAAATCGTATAAATGTGATAACAACTGAAGAATATTGAATACATAATATGATGTTTCACACACTGGGGATCTCATAATCTGTGTTCAGAACTCTTCTTAGATATAATTGTCTTTATATTTATTATTTTATTTAAATGGGGTACGCCGTCTTGTTATAACAACGACACGAAGACAAGCAGCGTTTAAGTTTGACATTAAGACTATTTATAGGGTATGAATAACCCAGCATGTCATGGAATTTGGAGATACTGGGCTCCGAAATTAGAACGTACAAAGCTGGCGACTATATCATATTGTGGTAAGTACGCGTAATTAGGAATTTAGCAGTAAATCCGTCAGCAATATTTATGTATAATGTGACAGATATCGCGTTTTCAAAAATTAGTATTCTTTATAAGTAGTTGTTCTTTATTCTAATATGACGTCCTTCAAACGCTTTGGAAACACACCTCTATTTAAATATTCAACAAAATACGGCTGTTCCAGCCATTTCAAAAACCCCCGTGTGTTGATGTTTTTGCTGTAAAATTTATTTTATTTTGTACCTTTGTAAGAAAATTCAATAGATAACATGTTTTCACGATAACAAGTACATTTTCTGTTCTATGCCTTTATTGTTTAAATGTTACAAGTCTTTCTTGACTTTAGCTACGTTGTGTTTTCAAGGGACGTTGCGTTGTTTACAATGACGTTCAATGCGAACCGCGAGACTTTTCCCGCCCCACCACAAACAAATGTACCGTTACGTATCAAAATAAAAACGCAACCGAATTTCAAAATGTTGATTAATTGTGGATAATAAATGTCGATTTAAATTTGCATCATTGTGGCTCTAAAACAGGAGCATAAGATCGACCAAATGCGGTAAGCGGTTTTCATTTCTCACGCAAACACAGCAACACATGAACAGTCCCAGACACGCCAAACGGCGACTGATGTAATGAAGCATTTAATTTTGTCGTTCTTTGTTTTGATTGTTAAATTTTATTTTAAATGTTAATAAATATGTTTGTTTGTTTTAAATTTATATTTCTTCGTTTTTTTCTACTAAGTTTTACACGAGAAATATAATAATTTCGAAACAAGGGAGGTTCTCGGAAATTGGATCAGCCAAAATAAACCTTTACCTAGGTAGTCGCGAAATGTAAAATTTCTGTATTTTCATATCAGAATCGAAATAATTCATGGCTGCCCCAATTTTATGGATTATTTAAATATGGGTAAGCATTATATTCATGATATTTTACCATTCGCTAACGCTCATGGCAAAATATTCATGAATATAATGCCTACCCATATTTAAATAATCCATAAAATTGGGGCAGCCATGAATTATTTCTTAATTATAGGAACATGCAAATAATTGCGTGATTATTATATAATAAATGACGTCACATTTATGGCGCAATGGTTCCGGGAGTTAGACATCTACCTTCCTTTCACCAGTGAGGTTGTGTTTTGCGACAATAACACTCATTAAAAATGCGATTACATCATATTTTTATCTTTTCTTGGTTAAACGATTTCAGTTATTAGGTTAATCTTGCAAGATTGTGCGATGGTAAAGAATATTAAAATTTGGGATGAGCTGTTTTGTGTCGTATTTATGTAAACAGACCAAGGCTATCTCAAGTCTACCAGTTTTCCGACCGAAGGTCGGGTAATCCGGATTCCTCCCTATGTAAAAAATGAACCTCATGATATAGCTGAAAAATTGCAGAATGCCACATTCAGGGGCGTGCCATGTGCAAGCAAATTTAATTACGAGAGTAGTCTGGGAACCGGCTTAGGTCCCCAGCGGGTCCAGGGCTGAGCCCTGGTAGGGGGACCAGGAGGGTAAAGCTCCCCGGATTTTAAAGAGTTTAATCTATACATAAATTAAATGACAAAAACGAACGTTTTTTACCTTTTTATGTTACATTATGCTTAACAAATGGATTTCATATAAAAATGATTTTTTGTTTAATTTAAAGATACTATACACCCTTTTTTTTGACAACCTATGTGCAAGCAAATGATTTTTTGCTTGTATGGGAGCTACGGGCCTGACATTAAACATCATTCAAACAAACAAACAATATTTCACGTCCACACTTAAGTTAGGGCAATGGAGTTGAAGACTTACACAAGCATCTCACTGCAATAAATGTCAATAATATACAAAGGATTGTAAACTTTGAGCGAAAGACCTGAAATCAACAAAGGATAGTAAACTTTAAACGACAGACGGGAAATCAACAAAGGATAGTAAACTTTAAACGACAGACGGGAAATCAAGACTAATCAGTGATCAAGCCAAAAATAAACAGTACTTTTGTAGGTTTATATGCGGGAGCATTTTTAGGAATGCCACTATCGGGGTTATTGACCAAACATTTAGGCTGGCAATCTGGATTTTATGCATTCGGTAATTATTATATTATTAATTTAAATATATTATTGAATATTCTAGAACACATTTTGATTCATGAAAAAATTACATAACACGTTAAATATGATTTATACAATAAATCTTATTAAGTTACACATTATTAACTTTGACAACCAGCTAAACACCATAACTATACGTTTATGCCAAGTTCACTCACTTTTTAGAAATTTTGTTTTATAACGCACGTGTCAAAATTTGCATAGACCTTGCTACAAATAACTCTGCGTAAAAATAGTGCAGAGAAATTCTAATACATAAAAATAAATTTTACAATGAACATCTTCTTTGTACACTTTAAGTCAATTTTATGAAATTACATCGTCGGAAACTCACGTCCGGTCGCGTTCTCGTTTTGCTACCACTTAAAGACGGTTAGTAAGTGGGTTTCCGACGATGATGAAATTACAGATAAACGAAACATATAACATTTTGTGTAAGAGATAGATTTTTCACGGTTCATATTAGACTAAGCTGACATGTACCGTAATAAAAATCCGTCTTAAAATATATCCCCCTTTTTTCCTTAATAACAACCATTAATTTGTGTTAAAGGTGATATTGGTATAATATGCGCCCACTATTCCATATATACTGTCTATTTGTGTTAAAGGTGCTCTTGGTATGGTATGGGCGGTGATATTTTGGTTTTTCTCTTTTGAAAGACCAGCATGTAATCCTTATATAACACAAGAAGAGCTAATACACATTGAGAGTTCATTAGGAGAGAGTGCATTGTTAAGTAACAAGGTTAGTTCAAATAAATACATCTTAAGCAATTTAATATACAAACTGTGTTTAGTGCTTAGTTGGATTCGTTTATTTACTTTGTACATGTATATAAAAAAGACAATAAGCTGTATTTATTGCACAAATATTGCTGTTGTTTTGTTATAGAATTTTTATTAATAATTTATTTGAAAATAAAATCGACTGATAATTCCCACATGTAACACTACAAGGTAAGATTTTAATATTTATTTATGACATGAAGAATGTTAAGCTTCAGTAGTTTGTTAGTGTTATGTTATACTATTACGCTGTGTTTTGTGTTTGTTAAAAGTATAGCATAACGCTTTCTACATATAATGATTGAATAAGTCAGTAAAATACGAACTTCTATCTCTATATCTATGAATAAATTAACTGTAACTTTTGAATTGTGAATACATTAATGCGAAGTCTTAAAAATGTACATGTGGTCCGTTGCTTTTCAGATAAATGAATCTTTTGTCTCTCATCAAACAACATTTACAACGCTAGAACTCTTTTTATTGTTAAAAACAATTAGAAAGTATTATTGAACAGTCGCTTGACTAAGGAAACAATATTTTTTTCGTTTTTGTTAAAAATATAAAACTTCCACAATGTTATCTATCGTTTCGTTTTTGTTAAAAATATAAAACTTCCACTATGTTATCTATCGTCGTGGGATTACAAAGTAATACAATGTTATATTATGCTTACGATTTCTTATTCATGATTTTGTAAGTTTAACAGGTCCATATAACCGTATATAGACCGACCGGAGAAAAATTATTGTTGCTTCAAATCGGTGCAAAATATCCGACATTTGCGAAAACAGCGAAATGACAATTTCAACAATGTCTGCGAAAAGTTAGAAAAATAAAAATATTTCATGGCAGCGTGGCATGTAAAATATATCGTGTAAGTGGTATGTGTTGTTGCAGCAACGTATCACGTGACCACGTATCAGTATAACAATTATGCTTATGATCACAGTCAGTTAAATGGCGGTTATAACTATAACACTAAAATTTATTTACCTATTACTGTTGTATAAACAATATTACAATTACCAAGTCGGTTAACAGGAAGTAGGTGAGCGACAGACCTGAAATCTAATCCCACGTTTTGGAAGGCCATACTGATGCTGCATACCATATTTCAAGAGAATGTGATTAGTAGTTGTTGAGAAAACTGTTACGAAAATTTTTCCCCACCCTGCCCGCACGCAAACATTCAGCATACCATATTCACTCTGTGAAATCCGGCCAAAAACTGAATATGGTTTAAATAGTTTTTTGGCTGAGAGATATACCTTTTACATATTGCTCTTATAAAATATGTTTTTGTTTTTAATTTTCAGAGTATAAAAACCCCGTGGCTACAATTTCTAACATCTATGCCGCTTCATGCGATTATAGTAGCCAATTTCTGTAGATGTTGGACCTTTTTCCTATTAATTGTAAGCCAGCCTAGGTATATAACGGAAGTTTACCATGATGATATAGACAAGGTAATTGGTAGTGGGAAAGATGTAAACGAATTCAGTAAAGATTTAGTTTTCCGTTTATTATATAAAAAAGTACGTGATATTTTTGACGGCAGCTGAAATGTTGATACATGTGTACTTCTGTATGCATTCTTTATGATATTGCTTAGCTAATCAATCAGATTATTTAAAGCTTAAACCTCGTGAATATAAAACTCGATTTAAACAGCTCAATTGTACCCTTAATAAGATGTATGAATTTGTTTGTCTTACAGAGTGGTCTGCTATCAGCACTGCCTCATTTACTCGTGGGTATAATTGTTCCCATAGCAGGACAAGTTGCAGATAATTTACGAAAGCATTTGTTGACAACCACCACTGTTAGAAAAGTATTCAACTGTGGGGGTAAGTTTGAACGTCGGACTCGTTTAGCTCAACAGGTCACATTTGATGAAGGTTAAAACTACAAACAGTCTTACGGTAAAGTGGTGCCAGTTTCCTTTTAAATAAACATGTGTTAAATAGAAACATCGACACAAATTGTCATATTTTGTACGTGACAAAACATCCTTATGTTATTTATCTGCTTTCGACTTGATCGCTTGGTTTCCTTACTATATGTGTTATGTATTTTTATTTGATATCAAAGAGTATGGAATCATGGAATCAGCAAAAATTGTATTTTTTAAATATTCACATATTTTATCATTTTCCTATTCGATTACTGTTTAGGGTTTGGGCTTGAAGCTGCATTTTTACTTGGAGTAGGGATGACTCGTAATGAAACCACAGCAGTAATTTGTCTGATGTTAGCAGTAGGTTCTAGTGGTTTAGCTGTTTCTGGTAAGTAGAATTCTTCTATTCCAACAAAGAATACGTTTAAAATAGTGAGTGTCATTTAACAAATTATACCTGTTGTTTTATTTCTTACAACTCAAAAACTCGTCCTCATCCATCATTGTAAATGTAAGTAATGCAAACGCTTTATGAAATAAAGATTGCATGTTTCGGTTGCAGATCAAGCGATTACGATGGTGACAATATTATTGTCTAGGCTTTTCTTGTTTCGAGAATGTCACCCTATGCAAGCAAATTTTCGGTGTTGTCTAGCAAGACATCTCATTTATAAAAGTCACGCGATATACTTCTGAGCCAATCAGTAAGTAATTTTAAGTAAGGTGTACGAATAAATTTCAAATTATTGGTATATAATGTCTTATGCTAAATCAGTAACAAAGACAGTTTACAGGTACACGTCAAAGCAATCAAATCAATACCATTTCCGCTAAAATATAAGCATATTTCTTATTTATAATATGCACATCACACTATTACAATCATGACGTCAATCATAAAAAATCTAGGATTAGATAATACAACATAAAATTACGACGGATTATTCGTGCCAAACAACAAAAAGAAAAAATATATTTATTTCGTTTGTACGGTTTATTAAATCGTTTGTACGGTTTATTAAATCGTTTGTACGGTTTATTAATCCTTTTGTACGGTTATTAAATCGTTTGTACGGTTACAAACGATTTAATAAACCGTACAAACGGATTAATAAATCGTACAAACGTATCAGTTTGTTATCAATGTGGGGGCAAGATCTTTTCTGTTAATGTGTTTTTGGCATTTTTATGTGTGAACTGTTTTTTTTAAGAAAGCAACTGTTAACTTTTTTAAACCATTAGCTGTTATCTGTTTTCTTAAAAATTGACATTGTTGTTAACTGTTATAATGAAAATATAAACCACGTTTGCTGTTAATAGTATTGCCATTAGATTTTTTTTCGATTTTGAACTCATTGTTTTCTGTTTTCTCATGTAAATTGCTGTTATCTGTTATCTTTATTTCAAATTTACTGTTGTCTGTTAATTGACCCCCTCTAGATCACCATTTCAACTTGCTGTTAATTCTGAAATTCTAGTTTCAAATATTGAGAAGAGTATAAATGAATCAATATATCGCAGAGCCGACGTTTCTCTCATGTGTTGTTGACATGCACGATGTATGTGTAGCAGACGTTAACGAATTTGGTACAATATAATTAATACAGTCGTTTGATTGGACGAATGAATGTATTAAGACGGCTATTCTGATTAGCTAAAACATAGAAACCAGGTCGATATCGGATTCCGCTTGACTATGCTGCAGCGGAATCGTGCAGCGTAAAAACATTTTATGTAATTTTAGTACTGTTGCGATTTATCGTGACCCGAAAGTTGTTTTTAGACGAATCAAAAACACACAAACTTCTATTCATGTAATAATTTCTATTATCATAATTTGGTCCCCATATTACTTTTTACAGCAAAAGTCGTCCATCGGTGATTGTTTTATCTGTAGTGCTAGAGTAATATATCATTAAAGATATGTGGATCATCTTAGCTGTCGATAATAGAATATTGTTATAATATTAATTCACAATAGTTAATTTTGAAGTACTATTAAATTTTACGATTAGTAATTCTGTTCTACGAATATAGGATTTCAGGTCAACCATCTTGATATAGCTCCACGTTATGCCTCTATTTTGATCGGATTGTCGAACAGCATTGGTACGTTGGCAGCAATATTCTGTCCAATAGTAGCAGAGTTGCTGACTAAAAGCGGGGTAAATAAATTATTTTAAATATATAATAAATAATTTAATGGAAATAAACATCTGGAAACTATTAAAACTGTTTGAAATCTTATTTGCGGACATACAGTGTTTAAGATTTTATATAAACCCATGACCTTAATGGTGATTGTAGGACTCCAAGGTATAAACGAGCGATCCATGATATAATGACTCTAAGGTATAAACAAGCGATCCATGATATAATGACTCTAAGGTATAAACAAGCGATCCATGATATAATGACTCTAAGGTATAAACAAGCGATCCATGATATAATGACTCTAAGGTATAAACAAGCGATCCATGATATAATGACTCTAAGGTATAAACAAGCGATCCATGATATAATGACTCTAAGGTATAAACAAGCGATCCATGATATAATGACTCTAAGGTATAAACAAGCGATCCATGATATAATGACTCTAAGGTATAAACAAGCGATCCATGATATAATGACTCTAAGGTATAAACAAGCGATCCATGATATGATGACTCTAAGGTATAAACGAGCGATCCATGATATAATGACTCTAAGGTATAAACAAGCGATCCATGATATGATGACTCTAAGGTATAAACAAGCGATCCATGATATAATGACTCTAAGGTATAAACAAGCGATCCATGATATAATGACTCTAAGGTATAAACGAGCGATCCATGATATAATGACTCTAAGGTATAAACAAGCGATCCATGATATAATGACTCTAAGGTATAAACGAGCGATCCATGATATAATGACTCTAAGGTATAAACAAGCGATCCATGATATGATGACTCTAAGGTATAAACAAGCGATCCATGATATAATGACTCTAAGGTATAAACAAGCGATCCATGATATAATGACTCTAAGGTATAAACGAGCGATCCATGATATAATGACTCTAAGGTATAAACAAGCGATCCATGATATAATGACTCTAAGGTATAAACAAGCGATCCATGATATGATGACTCTAAGGTATAAACGAGCGATCCATGATATAATGACTCTAAGGTATAAACGAGCGATCCATGATATAATGACTCTAAGGTATAAACAAGCGATCCATGATATGATGACTCCAAGGTATAAACGAGCGATCCATGATATAATGACTCTAAGGTATAAACGAGCGATCCATGATATGATGACTCTAAGGTATAAACGAGCGATCCATGATATAATGACTCTAAGGTATAAACGAGCGATCCATGATATAATGACTCTAAGGTATAAACGAGCGATCCATGATATAATGACTCTAAGGTATAAACGAGCGATCCATGATATAATGACTCTAAGGTATAAACGAGCGATCCATGATATGATGACTCTAAGGTATAAACGAGCGATCCATGATATAATGACTCTAAGGTATAAACGAGCGATCCATGATATAATGACTCTAAGGTATAAACGAGCGATCCATGATATAATGACTCTAAGGTATAAACGAGCGATCCATGATATAATGACTCTAAGGTATAAACGAGCGATCCATGATATAATGACTCTAAGGTATAAACAAGCGATCCATGATATGATGACTCCAAGGTATAAACGAGCGATCCATGATATAATGACTCTAAGGTATAAACGAGCGATCCATGATATAATGACTCTAAGGTATAAACGAGCGATCCATGATATAATGACTCTAAGGTATAAACGAGCGATCCATGATATAATGACTCTAAGGTATAAACAAGCGATCCATGATATAATGACTCTAAGGTATAAACGAGCGATCCATGATATAATGACTCTAAGGTATAAACGAGCGATCCATGATATAATGACTCTAAGGTATAAACAAGCGATCCATGATATAATGACTCTAAGGTATAAACGAGCGATCCATGATATAATGACTCTAAGGTATAAACGAGCGATCCATGATATAATGACTCTAAGGTATAAACGAGCGATCCATGATATAATGACTCTAAGGTATAAACGAGCGATCCATGATATAATGACTCTAAGGTATAAACGAGCGATCCATGATATAATGACTCTAAGGTATAAACGAGCGATCCATGATATAATGACTCTAAGGTATAAACGAGCAATCCATGATATAATGACTCTAAGGTATAAACGAGCGATCCATGATATAATGACTCTAAGGTATAAACGAGCGATCCATGATATAATGACTCTAAGGTATAAACAAGCGATCCATGATATAATGACTCTAAGGTATAAACGAGCGATCCATGATATAATGACTCTAAGGTATAAACGAGCGATCCATGATATAATGACTCTAAGGTATAAACGAGCGATCCATGATATAATGACTCTAAGGAATAAACAAGCGATCCATGATATAATGACTCTAAGGTATAAACGAGCGATCCATGATATAATGACTCTAAGGTATAAACAAGCGATCCATGATATAATGACTCTAAGGTATAAACGAGCGATCCATGATATAATGACTCTAAGGTATAAACGAGCGATCCATGATATAATGACTCTAAGGTATAAACGAGCGATCCATGATATAATGACTCTAAGGTATAAACGAGCGATCCATGATATAATGACTCTAAGGTATAAACGAGCGATCCATGATATAATGACTCTAAGGTATAAACAAGCGATCCATGATATAATGACTCTAAGGTATAAACGAGCGATCCATGATATAATGACTCTAAGGTATAAACGAGCGATCCATGATATAATGACTCTAAGGTATAAACAAGCGATCCATGATATAATGACTCTAAGGTATAAACGAGCGATCCATGATATAATGACTCTAAGGTATAAACGAGCGATCCATGATATAATGACTCTAAGGTATAAACGAGCGATCCATGATATAATGACTCTAAGGTATAAACGAGCGATCCATGATATAATGACTCTAAGGTATAAACGAGCGATCCATGATATAATGACTCTAAGGTATAAACGAGCGATCCATGATATAATGACTCTAAGGTATAAACGAGCGATCCATGATATAATGACTCTAAGGTATAAACGAGCGATCCATGATATAATGACTCTAAGGTATAAACGAGCGATCCATGATATAATGACTCTAAGGTATAAACGAGCGATCCATGATATAATGACTCTAAGGTATAAACGAGCGATCCATGATATAATGACTCTAAGGTATAAACGAGCGATCCATGATATGATGACTCTAAGGTATAAACAAGCGATCCATGATATGATGACTCCAAGGTATAAACGAGCGATCCATGATATGATGACTCCAAGGTATAAACGAGC
Organism: Limnoperna fortunei; assembly: GCA_944474755.1. Taxonomy (NCBI): domain Eukaryota; kingdom Metazoa; phylum Mollusca; class Bivalvia; order Mytilida; family Modiolidae; genus Limnoperna; species Limnoperna fortunei. The sequence goes on along the minus strand of OX104120.1, from coordinate 32,301,360 downwards.
GATCCATGATATGATGACTCTAAGGTATAAACGAGCGATCCATGATATAATGACTCTAAGGTATAAACGAGCGATCCATGATATAATGACTCTAAGGTATAAACGAGCGATCCATGATATAATGACTCTAAGGTATAAACGAGCGATCCATGATATAATGACTCTAAGGTATAAACAAGCGATCCATGATATAATGACTCTAAGGTATAAACGAGCGATCCATGATATAATGACTCTAAGGTATAAACGAGCGATCCATGATATAATGACTCTAAGGTATAAACGAGCGATCCATGATATAATGACTCTAAGGTATAAACGAGCGATCCATGATATAATGACTCTAAGGTATAAACGAGCGATCCATGATATAATGACTCTAAGGTATAAACGAGCGATCCATGATATAATGACTCTAAGGTATAAACGAGCGATCCATGATATAATGACTCTAAGGTATAAACGAGCGATCCATGATATAATGACTTTTAGGTATAAACGAGCGATCCATGATATAATGACTCTAAGGTATAAACGAGCGATCCATGATATAATGACTCTAAGGTATAAACGAGCGATCCATGATATAATGACTCTAAGGTATAAACGAGCGATCCATGATATAATGACTCTAAGGTATAAACGAGCGATCCATGATATAATGACTCTAAGGTATAAACAAGCGATCCATGATATAATGACTCTAAGGTATAAACAAGCGATCCATGATATAATGACTCTAAGGTATAAACGAGCGATCCATGATATAATGACTCTAAGGTATAAACAAGCGATCCATGATATAATGACTCTAAGGTATAAACAAGCGATCCATGATATAATGACTCTAAGGTATAAACAAGCGATCCATGATATAATGACTCTAAGGTATAAACAAGCGATCCATGATATAATGACTCTAAGGTATAAACAAGCGATCCATGATATAATGACTCTAAGGTATAAACAAGCGATCCATGATATAATGACTCTAAGGTATAAACAAGCGATCCATGATATAATGAACTTATGCAGATGGAAATATTTCTTTTATTAAGACAATACAAACCTTTTACATTTAATGGTAAATTAATATAATATTTTTTAGACCTTAAGTGAAAAAAAATGTCTGACATTACGAAAACATGTCTACTACAATTCCAGGATTTGTTAAAACATATTTGTGATGTCTGTTATTATTCTTGAGTTAATTGCGTTATGATCTATTTCTTGTTTTTTTGTAAAGGGTTTCGGCTATCTGTGTAGTTTAGTACATTTCTCAGGTTATTTGAGGGTTCTCTGAAATAAGGTCATTAGAAATATTAGATAAGAATTTTTTGTAATATTCATGTAAGGTTGATCATATTCTTAGTAACAAGTTCTATTCGTAGTGCAAATAATAGTCAATATCTGTAAAAGGGGAATCAGTGTGAGTTCACGTTCGAGCGGAGAACCCGTGTTTTTTTCACATTATACTAGAAGGGAACCAGTGTGAGTTCACGTACGAGCGAAGAGCGGAGAACCCGTGTTTGTTCACGTACGAAAGTGGAACCAGTGTGAGTTCACGTACGAGAGGGGAACCAGTGTGTTCACGTACGAGAGGGGAACCAGTGTGAGTTAACGTACGATAGGGGAACCAGTGTGAGTTCACGTACGAGAGGGGAACCAGTGTGAGTTCACGTACGAGAGGGGAACCAGTGTGAGTTCAAGAACGAGAGGGGAACCAGCTTGAGTTAACGTGCGAAAGGGGAACCAGTGTAAGTTCACATACGAGAGGGGAACCATTACGTATCTATGACATAGATTAACAATTACAATAAAAATTCGGTATCCTTGCTGACATTGAATTATAAATCTTATTAAAGGAAACAGGTTGCTTATTTCATTTTCAGTAAGCATCAATCAGCAGTCAAGAAAATCTACATGATTTCATTGGAATGTAGTATTCCAATGAAATCATTCTATTAATGCAACAGCTATATTGGTCAATTTAAAAATAGAAATTGAACTCGCTGGTCGTAAAATGATTTCTTTTATCAGTTCCAAGATACCAAAGTACGAAACTGAATGGTCTGTTGTGTCTTTTATCTCTAACTTAAATCTATCTAGTCGGCGAAACGTAATGCATGGCAGTTTGAGCTGCATTATCTGTGATGTAGCATGTTTAAGATATATTGGGATTTTTTGGTAATTAAATACACATTGTCGCTATTTCGCAGTAGTTTTCTTTTATTTTTATATGCGATATTATTACGTCTACGTTTACGTTTACTAGCGTGAAATGGTCTCACCTCACCTTCTGTCATGACGCTGTTACGTAATAACATGACGTCACAATGTTACAAAACAGCGATAAACAGATTATTTACGCTTTTTGAAACTCGATGGCCGGAAATGAATCTCGTTTTAAAATAACGATAATAATCTACCAGTATTGTAATTAACCTGGTCTCCTGGTGCAATATTTTTCATTGACGCAAGCTTTACTTCAAATATAACACCAGGTCAGGGCCTCCGATTTAAGCATTTTGATTGGTTGATAATATGACGCCATTTAATATCATGCACATGTCAACCATTTTTTAAACCTGGGAATACCTTTTCTTGATGAAATTTAAATATAATATTACATTCAACTTTACTTTAAAATTATCAAATCTTAATGCAAACTCAGTTGAGAAATGTAAACATTGAACGTCATAAAGAGAATGACGTCATAATACGTTCGGTCTACTTGAACTTATCTATGATACAAAATGGTTAGTCTAGAGAATACCCGAACGTCTAATTTCAACGCTGTCACCGTTGAAATCCAATGCTCCTGACCTGACGTTATATCCGAAGGCCGCTTAGGCTAATGAGGATATCATCGTCAGGGTACCAGAATATATTGTAATATCCAAACTATTCCGCGAAAGTAAGTAACATACTTTTGTACTTCATGCTTTTCTATTATGACGTTACGTTGCTACGGCATTGTTTTGTATATCTTGAATTGAGTCGGTTATTGAATATATACTGTTAAATAAAAGTCTTCTACGATATATCAAGTATTAGCTTTCCTAAAATGCTAGTCGTCTCTATGCTTTTCTTTTTCTTTGTGGACAAAATAGGTACTGTTTAAAGTTAAATGGCAATATGTATTGTAATAATTTACATCACTTCATTATAAGTACACAATGTTAAGATAGTCAAATCAGACAACTGCAAAATATAGATCAGAGGCAGTAATGAAGCATGCACTGTGCTAAGCATCTCTAGATGCATCATACAAGATAGTTGTCAGTAAGCAGGACAATAATTAATTATTTTCTCCTAACCGGAGTCATTTGTCCATAACATACAGATCAGAGGCAGTATTTATTGGATTTATTTACTAAATGCATCATATTTACCAATATAAGTGATGTAGACCTGTGCGCAAAAATGTCACGCCTAGGAAATTTACGGCAATTTCCGTGTTTCTCCGTTTTATGATACACATGCACAAATTAAGGCCACTTTTCTTTTAAAATAGTTTGATACCAGTTATTTTGCAGATTTTTTTTTCGTTTAAGTTTTATGATAAATATACAAAAATCAAAGCCACTTTTCTTCTTCAAACAGTTTGATTCCCATTATCTTGCATATGTTTTCATCTTTTTTTCATCGTAACCGATTCTTGATCGCTCGGCTTTTCTCGAGTGGCTACGAACGGCGGTCGGCCTATTATAATTTCATCCCTTACTTAGCTCTGCTTATTTGTTGGCCAATCGGCAGCTATCCCCCGATTTAGCAGCCAATCAAGACACAGCATTTTTATCTGTTATTCTTGAGGTACGACTAGTTTCCGCAGTTTAGCTTTCGATTATTACCAAGTCTCGCATGCGAGACGGGAATAATTCCGGAAATTGTCAAGAATTTCTGAGATAACACCTATAGTTTTGTAAAATAAATTTGGGGCATAGATTGTCCATAAAGTCTTTTTTATATACTAGGTACTGGAACGGTTTTCAGGGTTCGAACTACATAACTTGCATTGAGTATTCTGGTGTCGGATAAATATGATTTGCTTGCTGATGGCGCAATAATAATACAGAGAGCCTGATCGCAAAACATAGTTGGTTACCTGTTTGCAGAATGCCACACATCTTGCAACATTAAGTCACATTTTGAAACAGAGTAGGCTCATTTTAGCTGAAGAAAATACAAAATAGTTTCTAATTAAGAGTCTAATCTTGTCCATTGTCAAACATGTTTTGCCAATTGATCTATTAACTTATTACTAATCGTTCTAAATATAGCTGACATACTGCTAACGGAACGTTAGGAAATCATTAAATCAAACAACATCCCGATACATGTCCGAGATTTTGTTGGTTTTGGACGATATACCATTAAGATTATTTCTAGATCTGGGAAATATAAGGCGTGGTATTGTTTGTTGTTGTTTCTGGTAATTATCTGCATGCTAAATGCTTTGAATTTTTATGACTTTATCCTAATAGATATCGGCGACCTTTATTGAAACGTATTTTGTATTGTTCATGTCATGAGTTGTTGTAAGACATTAAATACTCATTCCACTTTTAACGACTGCTTACGTCTATTATTCTCGGTTATCGCTGTATTTTAGGTCCAATGTAAGACATGTAGTGTTCTGATCAATTTCAAAGGATTTGTGTCATTTGATATCTAATTAAAATGTTTTTTTTTTTACATTTTAAAATTGTGACAGTTATCATTCTAAAATACATTTTCGGAAACCCACTTCATGCCACCATGCATTTACCGACCGTGGGCACACTTGTAGATATTTTCTCGTGTTCGTGAATATTTAATTTCCTATTTTGATTGGTTGCTTGTACTTCCGGATAATCGTTACAATTCAAAGAAAAAGACATAACATACGTAGTTTCGGTTAATAAATGTATTATCCAATAAACGTCGTTCCTATTAGCTAATTACATTTAATGAAAATTCATGAAAACGAGAAAATATCTGCAAGTGTGCCCACGGTCTGTAATGGGTAGCAAAGCGAGAACGCGACCAGACGTGGCTTTCCGACGATGTCTAATATATAACTATTTTAACTTGCAGACTGCAGACCAATGGCAAACAGTTTTCATCATCGCTAGTGCCATACATTTTTTTGGCGTTATTTTTTATGCACTTTTTGCCTCCGGTGAACAGCAGCACTGGGCAGAACCACTTGGCGACGATACCTGCAAACCGGAGAGGACATTGACACCAGAAGCCACAGAGACATTCTCGACATATGGTGCATTTGAAGAGACAGAATTTAAAGACCACTACAACGATATTGTTCCAATGAACGCAAATATCGATAATTTTCATGCTGGTTTTTATTCAGTAAATAACGCAATTAAATCTTGTAAGGAGAATGATACCAGTGCAAAAAAGCCGTCAACGTATGAACATTATTCGTTAGCTGGACCAGTTTACAAGACAAGAGAAGAGTTAGTACAGGTTCCATCCAAAGACACGTATTTAATTGAGGATCGTGATTTATGATAAAATACTTTAGTGGCAAGGTTCATACGCTTTAACTTATATTTGCAAATATTTTTTTGTATTATTTTTTCCAAAACATCTGTTAATAAAATATATTGTCATCAAAGGATTGAACACCGTTTTCTATGGATTTATAGGTATATTAACTTCACTAACAAACAAATAAATTTCCAAAGAACTTGTTTGATAACTTGTTTAATCCTTATATTTTTTAAATTGCATTAAAAAATTTACTTTTCTAAGTTAGTATCAATTCCATTTTTCTTGTATATTTTGGCAGCGGGGTAGACATGTAACGTATGAATATTTTGTTGATTTTTATTCCATAAACCATCTTCTGATTTTAATATCATTGAACTGAACACAAATTAATAACCACATAATAATCTATATTTTTTTTAATTAAACGACCGCAAGAAAAGTTTTAATGTTAACATCATTTATGTCAATCAACGAAACAAATAATTTATAAGTTTATCGCAGTAGATATTGTATGACGCCATCTTTGTTTACAAGGTTTTAATAAAAGTAGTTCCGCAAACGTCATTTATCCAAAAATAAGTCAACTAAATTTATCCAAAAAAAATAAAGTGGAAAACCTCTACCGAAAGTAATCTCGAATCATGCCAGATTTATTGCCTAATTACCCACTTTATAATTAAAAAATTGAACCTCGCGTGTTTGTACAAATTTGACGCGAAAACTTATGAAAACATATTTTGGTAATTTGTTTCAGTTCAACGCCACTTTCAGCACTTTTCAGCTATATCATGGCGTCCAGTGTTTATTTGGGGAAGAATCTGTTATACCCGGAGAAATCCGGTAAGAAAACTGACAATCCTTGTCAATTAAAATTGGAGTCGAATACACCCTGTCCGCAGTGAGACTCGAACCCGCAATCTCAGTGTTGACAGACCACGTGATCAAGAAAACTGATAATCCTTGTCAATTAAAATTGGAGTCGAATATACCCTGACCGCAGTGAGTCTCAAACCCGCAATCTCAGTGTTGACAGACTACGTGATCAATAGAAGACGAATTACCTTAACCATTCGCCACCGAGGCCACTAGTATTATTTTATCACGAACGATAGCGAGGGATAAAATAACGACATAAATGGCCATCCAGTGGTAAAACAATGATAAATCACAGCCTCCGTCAATTATTTCTATTCTAATAAGACAATTAGAGTACATTTATAATATTTTCGTACCTTAAGAAAACGTCATTTCTGCCATAAACTGGCTGTTCTGTCAATGTAACACACAATATATTGCAACGGATAATTATAGCGCGTGTCGCTATTTATAAGATTTATACGTCATATGCAATATCTTTCCGGTGGGAATTACAGTTTTGTAATTGGAACAGCCATTTAAAACACGCCCTTCTCAGCACGTGTTGCTCATAGATAAATCATTTTTTTACCACAGTTGTGGTCTCAAAGCCTTCAAAGCACGTCATATAAGAATATACAATAGTTGCTTATATAGAGGGCATTGTCATGATATCTTGCCTGCACAAGGGAGAGTGGTATTGCCTGAAACATTATCAATGTTAAAGGCAATACAACTCAAATGTCAAAATGTCAAATGTCCAATTTGATGAAACGCCTGTTTCTGCATCATACACATTCAACGGCGTTTTACAATAAGTCACAATATATACACTTTTTACATATTATACAATAATGCCACTCAATTTAAAATAATGATTCGTGCCGTTCAAAGAACCAGGACTTAAGCTGTTTTTTGAAAATGTCTAAGGATTTAGACTGTTTTAAACTCGTTGGCAGAATATTCCACAATTGAGGTCCCACTGTACTAAAACTCCTGTCGGAAAAAGTCTTATTTCTGCTAAATGGAACAGCGTAGCAGACGATCCAGATGATCTTGAAGCACGTTTGGATACTGGACGGGACATGAGATCCAGTAGATAAGAAGGGGCATTTCCGACTGAGCAATTGAACATATATACTAAAATTTTAAATGTAATGCGAGCTCTTACTGGCAGCCAATGTAGTTCAAATAACGCATGTTGTGAACTATCATACTTCGAACGAAGCAAGACAAGCTTAGCACACATGTTCTGAATGCGCTGAAGTTTTGACAGATTAGATTTGGATGTGCTGTAAAGAATTACATTGCAATAGTCCAGGTGGGATATTACTAAGGATCACACAAGTGTTTCAGTAGCCTCTCTTGTCAGATACTTCCGGATGCTTTTTATTTTGAGATAGTTCTGCATAGCAGCTTTACATTTTGTCTTAACATGCTCCTTAAAGGAAAGAGACTCATCCAAAAATGCACCCAGGTATTTAATATAGCTTTGTGATTTAACAATGTCGCCACATATATTAATTGTATTAGTGCTGCACTTTGTTAGTTGTTGACGACTCCCAAACAAAATGAATTCAGTCTTTGAATTGTTCATTTTAAGTTTATAGCCATTCATCCAATCATTGATTTGTACAGCAGCTTATTGGAGTTCCTGAACTGCACGTGATTCCTCATTGGGTGTTGGTTTGAATCGTTTATTAGCCGTATGGTCATCCGCGAATCCATGCACAGAAATAGTTGGAAACACAATATCAAAAATAGTCCCCGCATATGTCAAATATAGCCAAGGGCCCAAGCAGCTTCCCTGGGGGACACTGCATTTGAGGTCCCGTATGGTCGATAATTGCGAGTTGACACTAACTCTGCATGTGCGAGGCCTCAAGTACAAATTCACCCATTTTAAGGCTATTCCACGAACACCATACTGCCGCTCCATCACTTCCAATAATATGTCATGATCAACAGTGTCGAAAGCTGCACTTAGATCGAGAGCTATGAGTGCAGTCACCTCTTGATGTTCCATCCCATTCAGAATGTCATTGACTAGTCTCAGAATTGATTCGCAAGAATGAAATCGACGGTAGGCGGACTGATTGGCCGGTAGAAGGTTGTGAGCTGATACGTGCTCGTTTAATTGTTTTAGGGTAGCTTTCTCTATCACTTTAGACAGAAATGCCAGGTTACTGACAGGTCTGTAATTGGCCAATATTAATTCAAGACCAGTCTTTTTCAACAATGGTCTGACGACAGCTTGTTTCCATCTTGCTGGGAAAACACCTTGAGTGAGAGACTGGTTTACTAATTGAGTGATAGTAGTTAAGAGTTCATTTAGAAAGCATTTCAAAACATTTGTTTCGAGTGCTGTCAAGCATCATGACAATGCCAGCTATATAAGCAACTATTATATCTATTTTATTGAAGAATTAAGAAACCATGTGTTTAAGACTGTATTATGTATGTGTAACTGCCTGCTGTATGATTTGAATGTTTGGCCTCATGATATATCATTGTTTGGCACTTTTAGGCAACACACAGTTATTTTTCTAAACTTTATGAAACTTTTTCCTCATTTGGGTTGTATAAATTAAAAAAAACCGTTTTATGTTGCTTGTTACTGGAGAGGGCATTACCACGACGTCGGCGTTATCACGGCGTGATAATGCCCTCACGTCAAATTACTGCAAATTAATTAATACCAGCTGACCTTGTTTTATCCAATTAAAACAAACATGATTTTACTGATATGAAATAATTAAGAAATAATTCACGGAGGCTGTGGTTTATCATTGTTTTACCACGGGGTGACCATTTATGTCGTATTTTTTTACAGACCACGTGATCAATAGAAGACGAAAAATAACGACATAAATGGTCAGCCCGTGGTAAAACAATGATAAATCACAGCCTCCGTGAATTATTTCTATTCTTATAAGACAATTAGAGTACATTTATAATATTTTCGTACCTATAGAAAACATCATTTCCGCCATAAACTGGCTGTTCCGTCCATGTAACACACAATATATTGCAACGGATAATTATAGCGCGTGTCGCTATTTATAAGATTTATACGTCATATGCAATATCTTTCCGGTGGGAGTTACAGTTTTGTAATTGGAACAGCCATTTAAAACACGCCCTTTTGAGCGCGTGTTGCTCATAGATAAATCTTTTTTTTACCACAGTTGTGGTCTCAATGCCTTTAAAGCACGTCATATTAGAATACATATTAATATATATAAGTATACTATTTGGTAGCTTCCTTTAAACCCATTATATACACAATCTTGTACAAACACAACAGTAGCATAACTTATTAGTGGTTGTTACGAAACCTCTAATATTTGTATCCATAGTACTTTTGTGACTAATGACATTCTTATTTAAACACGTGTTTTTATCTCAGCTTTGTGCCAATCATGAAATACTTATGCCATCTGAATTGTTAGTCGTCTGCAGGTGCCAAATCGTATTACATGGTTATCTTCTTTTTTGAAAACAGCAGTCGGACACTTTACAAACTTAAACATTCACTACAATTAAAACCGATAGACCCGCCCTAACAGCACATTTTCATTCATCTTCGGAATATATTATAATCTTGAACTCTGGTTAATCATACATTCTCCACGCACCTACTATGATCGGGTCGTTTTGAAACCAAGTCGTCCATACATTTTGCCTTATATTTGAAATAAGAAAAAACCATGCCTTAGATATAACTAGAGCATATAAAACGTCGTCTATGAGAATGTTTTGCTTTACCGATTTTATATTCAATAGTTTTGATAATATATATTTATTAAATTCGAACGTTCGTATAGTAGGTCATCGACTGAATTGTGAGTACATTAATATTATCTGTTTATTATTGTACATATATGGTAAGTTTTGGACAAGAGGGATTGTATTTAATAATTTTAGTTCTGATATAAATTAATTTCATTGCAACATATTTATTTTGCTTTTATCTTTAATTAAATCCCACATAAATAAATGATAGACATTTTAAGTCATTTGTCACAGTCTTTATATTTTCTGCTAACTTTCGATACATAGAAATATTTGCTGGTGTACATAGTGGTGGACTTGAAATGACAGGCAATTTATTCAAAACGTATTAAAGAAAAGGTCTAGCTTTGAATTTTTTATAAAAAAACATGCATTGTCAAAAGCCCTCTCTGCTGAATGTGCAAAGAACCTTGAGCATCATGATATATCAAACAGGTAAGGCAATGGTATGAAGAATGTAATAATGCATCAAAGCATAAACTGATTGTTTTACTTTAATCAGTTTGAAATTAAAATTTTAAAATGCCACACTGAAAGTGACACACTCCTTAATTTTGGCATTTGTTTAACGTAGCTTTGCTACCATAAAGGTAAACCGTTGATAAAAAAAGAATTAATCTTGCCACAATGTCAATTATTTTGGCATACATTTTGTGCGGGGTATGAATCTGGAAAAAAGTAATAAAGCATCATAACACAGCAAACAAATGAATATTTACAAAAAATACAGATTGGTTTAATGCGGTTCCTTGTATTGGTCTAATAAAACAGTTATTCTAGGAAGAAATACATACAATTTTCTAAAATATATAGGTAAAATGTGTTTGTAAATCGGAGCGTACTCTCCGATACAATGCCGACTAACACCGTCTTATCTGTATCTAAACTAGACGTCAGTAATTTGTATTTATTATTGAAAGCAATACATGAAACCATATTATCTAGTAAATAGGTTTGAACAAGTTGGCTACATGTAATAAATGTTATAGAATATATATTTTAAAGGTTGCAAGGCCTGCTGTTTATGCGTGTCAGACTAATACGTCAACATGAACGAATATATTTGTAGAATCGGCATGTCTGTTTAAAACAGCAATTAGAATAAAATTTAAAATAGTGACCACGCTTCAGTAATTTGTGTCGTGCAAACCTACAAAAGTTAATTTATATTATTCTACTGTATACATTAGAAGCTATGGTCGGCAATCCATGTAAATGACATTTTGGATTAAATCAATCATTTGAACGCTTTTCATATTTTTAGAAAGGATGTGACCCTTCTATCTTTAAATTGTAGCTCACAATAATAACGCATTATTTATGATAATTATACGCGCACGGCTGATTCCAATGTATAAAAATATGATCTTTTATACATACAGATAGGATTCACTAATGATTCTACGGAAGCCGTAAGGGGAAATGAAAAATAAGAAGAATTTTTTTTTAATCGTGATCTCGATAAAACAAAATGGTTATATCGAGATCTCGATAAAACAGTCTATCGTTATCTCGAGAAAACGATATTGTTATATCGTGATCTCGATAAAAAGATATCGTTATCTCGAGAAAACTATACTGTTATCCCGAGAAAACGATATAATTATACAGTGATCTCGATAAAACAAGTGTATCGTTATCTCGAGAAAACGATCTTAATATTGTTATATCGAGATCTCGATAAAAATAGATCGTTATCTCGAGAAAACAATATGGTTACATCGTGATCTCGGTAAAAATATATCGTTATCTCGAGATAACAATATCGTTTTCTCGAGATAACAGTATCGTTTTCTCGAGATAACAGTATCGCGATCTCGATAAAAAGATATTGTTATCTCGAGAAAACGATACTGTTATCTCGGGAAAACGATATTGTTATCTCGAGAAACGATATTGTTATCTCGAGAAAACGATACTGTTATATCGTGATCTCGATAAACAAGTGTATCGTTATCTCGAGATAACGATATTATATCGTGTTCTCGAGAAAAAGATATCGTTATCTCGAGAAAACGATACTGTTATCCCGAGGAAACGATATAATTATATCGTGATCTCGATAAAACAAGTGTATCGTTATCTCAAGAAAACGATCTTAATATTGTTATATCGAGATCTCGATAAAAATAGATCGTTATCTCGAGAAAACAATATGGTTATATCGTGATCTCGGTAAAAATACATCGTTATCTCGAGATAACAATATCGTTTTCTCGAGATAACAGTATCGTTTTCTCGAGATAACAGTATCGTGATCTCGATATAAAGATATCGTTATCTCGAGAAAACGATACTGTTATCTCGAGAAAACGATACTGGTATCTCGAGAAAACGATACTGGTATCTCGAGAAAACGATATTGTTATCTCGAGAAAACGATAATGTTATATCGTGATCTCGATAAAACAAGTGTTTCGTTATCTCGAGATATCGATATTATATCGTGTTCTCGAGAAAACGATACTGTTATCCCGAGAAAACGATATAATTATATCGTGATCTCGATAAAACAAGTGTATCGTTATCTCGAGAAAACGATCTTAATATTGTTATATCGAGATCTCGATAAAAATAGATCGTTATCTCGAGAAAACAATATGGTTATATATTGTGATCTCGGTAAAAATATATCCTTATCTCGAGATAACAATATCGTTTTCTCGAGATAACAGTATCGTTTTCTCGAGATAACGATATCTTTTACGGAAGCGTATAATGGACTCGTGTTGCCTTAATAAGACAACCTTATAACGTGATTTTTCCTTAAAATATTCAATGTTATCACCTTATAAGGCAATGATTTGCCTTATTTTGTACAAGGTTGTGTGTTGTTAAGCGTTTAACTTGCATTAATTTAAACAAACTTAACTTTGTTTTACTTAACATTGTCTTAACCTAATACACAGTTAACCTTCGATAGTTAAGAGTGTTTTAAGTTAATACGATAATGTGTGATAATAAGTAGCAACTTCTTATTATTTATGGCAATTTATTCTCTAATATTTAGCTAACCCCAAGAATCTTACCTTGCGTTGTGCAAAATAAAACGTAAAAATAAGTCCATAAAAACTAATGAAGGGTTATGTCTGTTTTTAAGAATCTCGCATTAACATTAGGCAATGTAACGTTTTATTTTGCACAACGCAAGGTAAGATTCTTGGGGTTAGCTAAATATTAGAGAATAAATTGCCATAAATAATAAGAAGTTGCTACTTATTATCACACATTATCGTATTAACTTAAAACACTCTTAACTATCGAAGGTTAACTGTGTATTAGGTTAAGACAATGTTAAGTAAAACAAAGTTAAGTTTGTTTAAATTAATGCAAGTTAAACGCTTAACAACACACAACCTTGTACAAAATAAGGCAAATCATTGCCTTATAAGGTGATAACATTGAATATTTTAAGGAAAAATCACGTTATAAGGTTGTCTTATTAAGGCAACACGAGTCCATTATACGCTTCCGTAATCTTTATATCGAGATCACGATATAAAAATATCGTTTTCTCAAGATAATAATACATTGTTTTATCGAGATCTCGATATAACAATTTCGTTTTCTCGAGATCACGATTTAAAAAAAAATCTTCTTATTTTTCATGTACCCTTACGGCTTCCGTATGATTCAATACGAAAGCCTTAAGAGGACATAAAAAATAAGAAGAGAAATTTTTTTACTTCGTTATCGCGATAAAACAAAATTGTTATATCGAGATCTCGATAAAACAGTCTATCGTTATTTCGAAAGAACGATACTGTAATATCGTGATCTCAATATAAAGATTACGTTATCTCGAGAAAACGATATTGTTATATCGTGATCTCGATATAAATATATCGTTATCTCGAGAAAACGATATTGTTATCTCGAGATAACAGTATCGTTTTCTCCCGATAACGATATATTTTATATTGAGATCACGATATAACAATATCATTTTCTCGAGATAACAATATCGTTTTCTCGAGATAACGTAATCTTTATATTGAGATCACGATATTACAGTATCGTTCTTTCGAAATAACGATAGACTGTTTTATCGAGATCTCGATATAACAATTTTGTTTTATCGCGATAACGAAATGCTCAAAGTTCATTTTGAGTCATTATTGATCCAATTCATTTCTTTAATAAATAAATTCACATAACTTGATAAAAGGTGGAAACGGTACGTTGTGTTTAGACTTGTATTTTAATGCTGTCGTTAGATTCGTCTCCTCGAAACGATGAGTTGAAGTATGCAAGCAAGTTTCTGAAATTACAATGTGCATAGTGTAACATCTCAAAGGCTCACTATGGATCAAACCTCAGCTATTGTTTATCTTTAGTTTTACTGAAGTCAAGGCATGACAGTTTCTTCGAAGACGGAAAGATCAGTGACCACAATACGTTGACACTAACTGTCCTAGACAGAAACGTATAAGTGTATGAGTCTTTGTAACTTTCATAGCTTGTAGTCGACCTTAAGGTGCTTAGAAACGTGTCCATCTCACTGCAATATCTTGTTTTGGGACTGTGCATTTGTTTGGGATGTATTGAGCTGTGTAGAGATAGAGATAGGCCTTCTGTAGTTGTCCAGTCACAACAGTTTGTTTTCACTTTTTCACTTTACTAGAAGCCAGCTAGTTTATACCGTCTAAGAATAGCAATGTTGATAAACTCTATTACCACGAGGTACAAAAACTACAAAATAAAAGTAAATTAACTAAAATTACAATGTGTTTCAAAAATAAAATGCACAATAATTATAAATAAACTACGCAAACATAGTGAGACACGATATTATTTCGTAATTAGCAAATCAGACTTATTGAAAATACATGTATAACAAATTTCACTTCCGGGGTGGTAAGTTACAGCATAAGTAACGATCTATGTTAAGGAAATGAGTAAAAGATTTAGGAGTGAAACGTATTATATAATTTCAAGTTAAGATGGCAAAGTGCAAGAAGATCTATAAAAACAAATAATACTTTAGCATCACGCTACAATTAAACATTATAAAGAACTAATGATATACACTACAAATTATAAAGAACTAATGATATACACTACAAATTAAAATCAAAATATTGAGGTACTGTACACACGATTGAAACTATAATTAATTCCCGTACTGTTTCATTATAATTAATTCCCGTACTGTTTCATTATAATAAATTCCGTACTGTTTCATTATAAATAATTCCCGTACTGTTTCATAATAATTACCGGTAATTCCGGTACTGTTTCATTATAATTCATTATACTTTTAATGCACATTTAGTCATCACGATTATTTTTTTAAATAAATGAAAGATGATGTGTATTATGATATCGCTACTTTGTAGGTCATGAGTAAATATATCCAGGAAAAGTGTTTTGACAGGTATGATGAACTCGACGACACTTATATCAATGAGGAGGATGAGAGAAAGTCCAAATCTTTCCACTTAAAATGTGACTGTTGTCGTTGTGTATCGCAGCGCTACCTTATGGCTTTTCTTACTTGTATTGGCTTTCTCATATCGTTCGGAATACGATGTAATATGGGTGTAGCTATTTTAGCAATGACAAAAATAAATAGAAACTACACAAACTTTTCATCGTCAAAATCTACTAACGACAGTAATCGTATTAGTAACTCCAGTTCATGTCTGGTAAGTAAATTCTATGCTTTACTGTATATTGTAATATGGAGTAGGCATTGCCAAAATGCGAGCACAGACAATATAGTCCTTTATTATCAATATATAATCTGCATTTCATAATTGACGTTATTTCCTATCACCCTAACAGTGCCTCTAAATTCCAGTAGTCACGTGACGTCGTTTTTTGTAACTGTGACGTCACATTAAGTGTATTTGATTGTCAGTTTTTAAAGATCGATTTAGAGATTGCAAAAAATAGTATGAAATGTTTGTTGTTAATTTTAAATATAACATATAAAGTGTATAAATATATATATATTGTAGAGTCTACCAGAGTTTACCTGGACATCCGATGTTATTGGTGTAGTGGATAGTTCTTTTTTCTGGGGATATTTGATAACACAGATACCAGGAGGCTATCTAACGTCTAGGTTGCCAGCTAACAGGTAAATCTATCTAACGTCTAGGTTGCCAGCTAACAGGTAAATCTATCTAACGTCTAGGTTGCCAGCTAACAGGTAAATCTATCTAACGTCTAGGCTGCCAGCTAACAGATAGATCTATCTAACGTCTAGGTTGCCAGCTAACAGGTAGATCTATCTAACGTTTAGGCTGCCAGCTAATAGGTAAATTTATCTAACGTCTAGGTTGCCAGCTAACAGGTAAATCTATCTAACGTCTAGGTTGCCAGCTAACAGGTAAATCTATCTAACGTCTAGGCTGCCAGCTAACAGATAGATCTATCTAACGTCTAGGTTGCCAGCTAACAGGTAGATCTATCTAACGTTTAGGTTGCCAGCTAATAGGTAAATTTATCTAACGTCTAGGTTGCCAGCTAACAGGTAAATCTATCTAACGTCTAGGTTGCCAGCTAACAGGTAAATCTATCTAACGTCTAGGTTGCCAGCTAACAGGTAAATCTATCTAACGTCTAGGCTGCCAGCTAACAGATAGATCTATCTAACGTCTAGGTTGCCAGCTAACAGGTAGATCTATCTAACGTTTAGGTTGCCAGCTAATAGGTAAATTTATCTAACGTCTAGGTTGCCAGCTAACAGGTACATCTATCTAACGTCTAGGTTGCCAGCTAACAGGTAAATCTATCTAACGTCTAGGTTGCCAGCTAACAGGTAAATCTATCTGACGTCTAGGTTGCCAGCTAAGAGGTAAATCTATCTGACGTCTAGGTTGCCAGCTAACAGGTAAATCTATCTAACGTCTAGGTTGCCAGCTAACAGGTAAATCTATCTAACGTCTAGGTTGCCAGCTAACAGGTAAATCTATCTAACGTCTAGGTTGCCAGCAAACAGGTAGATCTATCTTACGTCTAGGTTGCCAGCTAACAGGTAAATCTATCTAACGTCTAGGTTGCCAGCTAACAGGTTAATAACGTTTGCCAATTTAAAACTGGTAATTAATTAAATGAGTATGTGATAATGATAGTGTGGTTATATTAAATAAAATATGAATAGAAATAAGGCGTTTGACTATATTCCGGATGAGAACAAGTAACCACACACATAGGAAATGGGATGGCCAACGGGAACACAATTTTGACAGAAGGGTTCTTTATAGTGCAAGGAGTGCGGCACTCTATAAAGACGTTAACCACTACTACCAAAGAACCCCCAAAGAGAGAGCCTCTCCTATCGAAAACTTAAAGACGTACGGTGCAGCTGTGTGGGTTGATCACTAGAAACCCTCCCAGTGTGGTCCCAGAGGAAAAAAAGAAACATTCACTTTACATAGCGTGTCAAACGCTTCAATAAATTTAAAAAAAACACACACATAACTATACTATAGATATCGTTATAAAATATATTATCTTGACCATAGATAATTATTCAAATCAATCTTCCATCTCAGAATATATGTTTAATTTTTCACACAAAAGACCTTTTTCCATATTGATCTTTTAATGTTAAAGAAAATTAGAAAATCATTCGGCGATTCTAGCCATTTATACAATGATTGGAACCTATAAAGAAAAATTAGTCTCATCCAGTCTGTAACTTCAAATATTGCAACGTATTTCATGAACGTATTGCATATTATGTATTCAAATCTACTTAAGCTAGTATGAAGATGTTTCAGTTTTATTATTTTATATTTAATACAACCAAATTGCCACGGGAACCTTCCAAGTAAAGGTCAAATGATTTCATTTTATAACCTTTAGTTCATTAAATAAATCACAATGTCTCAGAGCAATCTATTTCCATTACTTCAGAATATTTGGACTCGCGATAGGAACATCTGCATTTCTGAATTTGCTACTTCCGGCAGCAGCTAAGATGCATTATGGCCTTGTTATAGCAGTTAGAATTTTACAAGGTCTGGCAGAGGTAAGACGAAATGTTTGACAAAAATTTAATTTAAGATTCATAGCAATACATCTTTGAAATCCTTTACATTTATTGGTAAAATTTATCGAAAACACCTTACGTGACCATGTGCAGTTAATATACACGTTTGTTTTAAGATATATCTATGTTTCAGAATTCTTTTTACTTTAAATTGACTTGTGAATGTTTTTTAATGCAGCATATAGTCTTAGTATAACAATATAAAGAAGACTGACAACGTCATAGATTTACATTGGCCTTTTGCTTTATTTTTAGGGTATGAATAACCCAGCATGTCATGGAATTTGGCGGTACTGGGCTCCGAAATTAGAACGTACAAAGTTGGCAACCATATCATTTTGTGGTAAGAAAACTCTTTCTAAGGATATTTATTAATTTGGCAACCGATGCAACATCAACAATCCCGAAAATTATACAAGTGTAATATAACAAAGTATCACTATTGTTATTTAATTTTTAACACTTCATTAGGTAATGGTAAAAGCCACGTGCATACTATTATGTTCTTGTTATATGTTGCCAAATACTCCTGTGTTAAATTCTCGATAGTATAAGGGAGATAATCTAAACACGCGACTTACATTTTAATTAATCACTAACAGACAGAACGACAAATCACCAAAACAAATTACAGAAAGTGTACAAAAGATCATAAACTACAATATAGCCAAATAGAACCATCAACAGACACAAACACAGACATGAACACAAAGCAACATATGTCGCAATGTTGAACAGGTTGAAGCGTTAGTAACCCTAACTATAACAAGCTAATCATCAACAATTCATCCTTGAAGCTTTTCAAACCAGTAAAACCACGTTCGACGAACTTCAATTTTCAGTTGTTTAAATTAATCACCTGTAAAACATTACCATATCCCTAATGTTAATTGATACTATTATAGTTTGATTCCATTTAAACATATTTCATTCATAAAAAAAACATTGAACTGGCTTGGCTGGCAGTACTATGCATAGATCTAGCCTCTCCATAACACTATTATATTTTCAATCAAATACAAATACACAGGATACCGAGGTAATAAATTCTACTACAGCAAATAAATCAATACAATTTCATATCTGTATTATTGTATTTTACTTCGTACTTACAGACAACCAGCAGACGCAGCACCCAAGCATTTGCATAAAATGTACTCAAAATACCAAGGTTATTTGTTAGACGCTCTGTTTATCCTATCAAAATAGTGACCAAATATTGTTTTGTAGGCATGTTTTCGGGGGCTGTTCTAGGCATGCCGATATCCGGTATATTGACAAAACATTTTGGCTGGCCAGCTGGATTTTATGCATTTGGTATTTATTACATGTATATTAGCATAACGAACCACAAGTGAACCACAGTTTTGTTTGACAATAATAATATACATATAAAAAGAATTGTAAATTTTATAGCTTCTCCTTTGAATTAATAATATTTTTAACAACTAGACATATTAACGAAACGATCAAAACATGTTTAGTATAGTAATGTGATTAAAAAAATGTGTAATTAAAGCAAACTCGTGTTTGGTTTATAACATACTTTTCTTATGTGCTGGTCATAGCATTATCATTATTTTTCTTTATCAATAAAAGAATAATGATGAAACCGTAAGTAAAAGACACAAAGTCCAGCAATAAAGCAATTTATAACAGTTAATTGTGTTTTCTTATAGGAGCTATGGGTATGATATGGGCGGTGATATTTTGGTTTCTCTCCTTTGAAAAACCCGCGTGTAATCCTTATATCACACAAGAGGAGCTAATCCACATTGAGAGTTCATTAGGACAAAGTTCATCTATAATAAACAAGGTTTACTTATTACTTATATTATTCTTACCTCTGGAGCAAATTATGGCATTTATAGAGTTAAACTTCATACTGTTCGTGGTATTTATTTCGTGTTGTGCATTTTCAATCCGGGTTTTTTACATTGTCCTTTAGTTTTTATGCTTGTTGACCGTTTGGTTTTCTTAAACTTTATCTTTACGTAGTATAATGTAAAACTTGCGATTATCAATTGCGGTGCTTCGTTTTGCTGTATACAAACTTTCATTTTCTAATAACACGGAATTGCAGAAACCTTTAGCACTAACAAAAGGTCAGTACAAATTAAGGTCAACAAAAGGTCAAAACAAAATCAAGGTCAACAAAATGTCACAACAAACCCAATATCATTAGAATGAAATTCGAAGAGAAACTACATCAAGCAAAATAAAAAAACATTAAAAAAAAAAAAGAAAATCCATTTTTCGAAACGCTACAACGTTCTTGCGGTTTTTTTTTCAATAGGTGCAATATATCTAACAAGGGGCCTCGGTGGCCGAGTGGTCAAGGTAGTTCGTCTACCATTGATCACGTGGTCTGTCAACACTGAGATTGCGGGTTCGATTCTCACTGCAGGCAGGGTGTACTCGACTCCAATCTTAATTGACAAGGATTGCCAGTTTTCCTACCGCAGGTCGGGGGTTCTCTCCGGGTACTCCGGCTTCCTCCCCCAATAAAAACTGGACGCCATGAAATAGCTGAAAAATTGCTGAAAGTGGCGTTAAAACACCATTCAAACAAAACAAATATATATTACCTACAAAAAACAGCCGCAAGTGTCTTTTAATTGTTGTATTACTAGTACATCAATGCAGCGTAGCATTTAAAAAATTGCGCAGGTATCGTTTGTTGTTACATTGTCAGCTAACTAAAAACTATACGTTTATTACTATGTTTGTATATACAATATGACAAGCGTTATTGTGCTTACGCAACTATTAACAAAGTTGATCTAATATTTATTTTTTATTTTCAGAATACACCAACACCGTGGCTGCATTTTTTAAAATCAATGCCGGTCTATGCTATTATAGTAGAAAATTTCTGCGCAAGTTGGACATTTTTTCTAATGATTGTAAGCCAACCTAGGTATATCACCGAAGTTTTCCATGATGACGTAGAAAAGGTACATGATGGTGGAAAAGTATAAAACTCAAATCCTTGTAATTGTAGATCACCTTTTATCTTTTAATTTGGTTTGTATACAGAGGAGGGCTGAAATGTACAGAGGAGGGCTGAAATGGTGTTGTAATTTTACTCCAACTTATATTAATAAAGATAAAACAGAAATTCTTGTATCTGTTGTTTCCCACTGAAAACAAAGACAGTAATTTATCAACAACAAATATCTGGTATGTTTAAGATTTCAACAAAGCTATTGTAGCGAGTATAGTGTTCCTTTTTAGAAACAGTTGGATAACACTTACTTATCGTTGTTAGCTTGTTCATATTCTAGAAGATGTACAATTAGCATAATTTGTTTGCCTTCCAGAGCGGAATGCTGTCATCGCTACCTTATATACTGTTGGCTATAATAATACCTATAGCAGGACAAATAGCAGATAATTTACGAAAACGTCTGTTGACAACTACCGCTGTCAGAAAAATATTTAACTGTGGGGGTAAGTTGTACGAGTTAGAAAGTTTTTTTCGTGCAGAGTTGTTTATGTTTGAAAAAAATACTTATCGCTATTTATTGTTACAAAATATTATTTCAGCACCTTGGTATGTTTTTCTTTCCTCTCAGTTGACATTATTAACGGTAAATATTGAATTGCTTAACCATCCACATACAAGCACTTTATTCGAACACCTTTAGACTAATATTGGACTGCATAAATATACATCAAAATGTTCAAATAATCTATTAAACAAAAATTAAGACATTTAAAAGCAAATTGGGACCAATTGATTGGGACAAATTGGAATTGGGACCAGTTGACTTGTATCCCTACAAAATACCTTACAGGAAATTGGTTCCACATTTATATGAACATGTGATATAATAGAAATAAGTGATAACAAAAACATAACAGACAGAGTATGCCCATGCCCATGTTAACCAATTAGTGTATTCCAAATGCTTAATTACCATTTACCACAAAGACTTTATATATTGTTTCAACCACACATTTTCATAAAACCGTGTTATGAATCCTGTTTAGGGTATGGACTTGAGGCTTCATTTTTACTTGGAGTGGGAATGATTCGCAATGAAACCACAGCTGTAATTTGTCTGATGTTAGCAGTGGGTTCTAGTGGCCTAGCTGTTTCTGGTAAGTACAGTAAAGGTAATGTTAAATCCATATACCGATTTGTATCACAATATCGAACTTTAAATGTATTTTAATAACGTATAATTTTTTGCTGTGAAACAATTTGTTAAGTGCCAAATTTCGATTTTATTAAATGGATTGCGAAATCCGAAAATATTTTTTTAAATCAATATTTGTTCTGCTCTGCATTATTTTTTATGATTTTATGGGTGGCAAAATGTATATTTTTGCTGATTTCAGAATTAATCAAATTCATTAATTTAAAAAGGGATAAGAATGGTCCGAGTAAGTCCGGGACGCCACTTTCGATCAGATATCAGTCAGTTCGATACCATGTGATTTTACAAAATAACAGGCCACGAACAGCCTGCTCTGATCCGGGCTTCACTTCCAATGATTTTCAAACTTGTACAAACCATACATACGACTGGTTTTAAGTCGTCAACAACTTTTTCTATTATCATACTTGAAGCTCTTTCTTTAAATGACAATCATTGACAAAAAGAGTTATTTAGTTTTTCTTATTTTAAATTTTTCTACCTTGACAGCACAATTTCAACTAATGCTTCCTTCATTTACACTGCTCGGATTTTAATGTCACAATCTTTTGGGACAAGCTTGCGTTCAATGTAAATTTATACCTCTAAGACTTACAAACATGTCAGGTTCCACAGCCGAGTCCGATATAATAGTAACGCCCGTTTAACAAACCAGTCAAAAATAGTCGGTCATTCTCCACAAATTCCACAAGCGTGCCCTAATATCATATTTTAATGTGTACACATCATAAATACTTGACGTTTTACTCGCATCTGAAAGTTAGTTATAATGTTTAACACAACCAACAGCGCTTTATAAGATGTTTAACACGTCATACGGCACAAGGAAGGACGCGTAACATACACGGCTCTAGACAGGACGTTTGACACTGCCTACGGCGCTAGACATGACGTTCGACACTGCCTACGGCGCTTGACAGTACGTTTTACACTGCCTACGGCGCTAGACAGGACATTTGACACTGCCTACGGCGATAGTTATTACAGGCAACACACGGTGCTGGAGACAGCCCATGGCTCTAGTAACAAATGATGTCGCGTATGATATGTAGCCTACAGGGTTAGGTAACAGTTTAATTGAACCTAAGTTGCTAGATAGAATGTTTGAAACAGCCTGTGGCGTTAGACTGCACGTTTGACAAGACTACGGCGTTAGACAGGGAGCTTGACATATTTTACACAGGATATCTGCTCTGCTTAGACCTATAAACTAACTCTAAACCTACTTTAACACAGACACAGCCTACGGCGCTAGACAGAGTGTACGAAAAGCCAACTACAAAGCCAATTTCGATATAAAAAAAGGATGACACAGCCGTCGGTGCTAGGCAGGATGTTTACATGACGTATGACCCAGCCAACGGATGATACCGACTACACGATTTTATGAAGATACAAGTATACTTTGACCATAAAAGTGACTGGAGTAACCCATCTCTAACAATGTGTAGATTCTGAAGACCATTAATGAAGTGTAAGCTAACAACTGAAAATTTTAAAACGATATATAAGGAAAACTTAGAAATATGAACCCCTTTGATATTGCTCCAGTAATTCTACCTTTTTTAATTGATTTGTAGGATACAGTGTGAACCACCTAGATATTGCTCCAGTAATTCTACCTTTTTTAATTGATTTGTAGGATAGTGTGAACCACCTAGATATTGCTACAGTAATTCTGCCTTATGTAATTGATTTGTAGGATACAATGTGAACCACCTAGATATTGCTCCAGTATATCTTCCTTACGTGATTGATTTGTAGGATACAATGTGAACCACCTAGATATTGCTCCAGTAATTCTACCTTATGTAATTGATTTGTAGGATACAGTGTGATACAGTGTGAACCACCTAGATATTGCTCCAGTAATTCTACCTTTTTTAATTGATTTGTAGGATAGTGTGAACCACCTAGATATTGCTACAGTAATTCTGCCTTATGTAATTGATTTGTAGGATACAATGTGAACCACCTAGATATTGCTCCAGTATATCTTCCTTACGTGATTGATTTGTAGGATACAATGTGAACCACCTAGATATTGCTCCAGTAATTCTACCTTATGTAATTGATTTGTAGGATACAGTGTGAACCACCTAGATATTGCTACAGTAATTCTGCCTTATGTAATTGATTTGTAGGATACAGTGTGAACCACCTAGATATTGCTCCAGTAATTCTGCCTTTTTTAATTGATTTGTAGGATACAGTGTGAACCACCTAGATATTGCTCCATTAATTTTTCCTTATGTTATTGATTTGTAGGATACAGTGTGAACCACCTAGATATTGCTCCAGTAATTCTGCCTTATGTAATTGATTTGTAGGATACAGTGTGAACCACCTAGATATTGCTCCAGTAATTCTTCCTTTTTTAATTGATTTGTAGGATACATTGTGAACCACCTAGATATTGCTC
Organism: Limnoperna fortunei; assembly: GCA_944474755.1. NCBI lineage: Eukaryota > Metazoa > Mollusca > Bivalvia > Mytilida > Modiolidae > Limnoperna > Limnoperna fortunei. Next base: position 32,276,621 of record OX104120.1, on the reverse strand, counting down.
CAGTAATTGTGCCTTATGTAATTGATTTGTAGGATACAGTGTGAACCACCTGAATATTGCTCCAGTAATTCTACCTTATGTAATTGATTTACAGGATACAGTGTGAACCACCTAGATATTGCTCCAGTAATTCTGCCTTTTTTAATTGATTTGTAGGATACATTGTGAACCACCTAGATATTGCTCCAGTAATTCTACCTTTTTTAATTGATTTGTAGGATACAGTGTGAACCACCTAGATATTGCTCCAGTAATTCTGCCTTATGTTATTGATTTGTAGGATACACTGTGAACCACCTAGATATTGCTCCAGTAATTCTACCTTTTTTAATTGATTTGTAGGATACATTGTGATACATTGTGAACCACCTAGATATTGCTCCAGTAATTCTACCTTTTTTAATTGATTTGTAGGATATATTGTGAACCACCTAGATATTGCTCCAGTAATCCTGCCTTTTTCAATTGATTTGTATGATACAGTGTGAACCACCTAGATATTGCTCCAGTAATTGTGCCTTATGTAATTGATTTGTAGGATACAGTGTGAACCACCTAGATATTGCTCCAGTAATTGTGCCTTATGTAATTGATTTGTAGGATACAGTGTGAACCACCTAGATATTGCTCCAGTAATTCTGCCTTATGTAATTGATTTGTAGGATACAGTGTGAACCACCTAGATATTGCTCCAGTAATTGTGCCTTATGTAATTGATTTGTAGGATACAGTGTGAACCACCTAGATATTGCTCCAGTAATTCTACCTTTTTTAATTGATTTGTAGGATACAGTGTGAACCACCTAGATATTGCTCCAGTAATTCTGCCTTATGTTATTGATTTGTAGGATACACTGTGAACCACCTAGATATTGCTCCAGTAATTCTACCTTTTTTAATTGATTTGTAGGATACATTGTGAACCACCTAGATATTGCTCCAGTAATCCTGCCTTTTTCAATTGATTTGTATGATACAGTGTGAACCACCTAGATATTGCTCCAGTAATTCTGCCTTATGTAATTGATTTGTAGGATACAATGTGAACCACCTAGATATTGCTCCAGTAATTCTGCCTTATGTAATTGATTTGTAGGATACAGTGTGAACCACCTAGATATTGCTCCAGTAATTGTGCCTTATGTAATTGATTTGTAGGATACAGTGTGAACCACCTAGATATTGCTCCAGTAATTCTTCCTTTTTTAATTGATTTGTAGGATACATTGTGAACCACCTAGATATTGCTCCAGTAATTCTTCCTTTTTTAATTGATTTGTAGGATACAGTGTGAACCACCTAGATATTGCTCCAGTAATTGTGCCTTATGTAATTGATTTGTAGGATACAGTGTGAACCACCTAGATATTGCTCCAGTAATTCTTCCTTTTTTAATTGATTTGTAGGATACAGTGTGAACCACCTAGATATTGCTCCAGTAATTCTTCCTTTTTTAATTGATTTGTAGGATACATTGTGAACCACCTAGATATTGCTCCAGTAATTCTACCTTTTTCGATTGATTTGTAGGATACAGTGTGAACCACCTAGATATTGCTCCAGTAATTCTACCTTTTTCGATTGATTTGTAGGATACAGTGTGAACCACCTAGATATTGCTCCAGTAATTCTACCTTATGTAATTGATTTGTAGGATACAGTGTGATACATTGTGAACCACCTAGATATTGCTCCAGTAATTCTGCCTTATGTAGTTGATTTGTAGGATACAGTGTGAACCACCTAGATATTGCTCCAGTAATTGTGCCTTATGTAATTGATTTGTAGGATACAGTGTGAACCACCTAGATATTGCTCCAGTAATTCTTCCTTTTTTAATTGATTTGTAGGATACAGTGTGAACCACCTAGATATTGCTCCAGTAATTCTTCCTTTTTTTAATTGATTTGTAGGATACAGTGTGAACCACCTAGATATTGCTCCAGTAATTCTTCTTTTTGTGATTGATTTGTAGGATACAGTGTGAACCACCTAGATATTGCTCCAGTAATTCTACCTTATGTAATTGGTTTGTAGGATACAGTGTGAACCACCTAGATATTGCTCCAGTAATTCTGCCTTTTTTAATTGATTTGTAGGATACAGTGTGAACCACCTAGATATTGCTCCAGTAATTCTACCTTATGTAATTGATTTGTAGGATACAGTGTGAACCACCTAGATATTGCTTCAGTAATTCTGCCTTATGTTATTGATTTGTAGGATACAGTGTGAACCATCTAGATATTGCGCCACGTTACGCTGCCATTTTGTTGGGATTATCCAATACCTTTGGTTCTTTGGCAGCAATCGTGTGCCCAATAGTAACCGGCATGTTGTAAAACATGGAGTGGAGTCTGGAGTCTAAATTGGAGTGGAGTGTGGAGTCAAAATTGGAGTGGAGTCTGGAGTCAAAATTGGAGTTGTATTTGGAGTCAAATTGGAGTTCCTAGTAATTCTGTGTGATTGATTAATGTCTTTAATAGCTCATTAAAATGTTATTTAATACATTGTCAATTTAAAAGAAATAACAATGATAATCTCACAAAATGTTTGCCTGCCATTCCTTCTCTTATCTTAGTCTGATCTCACACATTATGACCTTAGCTAATATACATGGATGCTGAAATTTAGTATCTGTTCTGTGAAAGTGGTCAACATTTTCATGTAACATGTTTTCTGCAAAGTTACATGAAACCTGTTTTTAATTAAAGGTCTGACAAAAAATATATAATTTGACTATTAAGTCAAGTTAGATTATAAAACAATATTTCTGTAATTGTATATAATCATATAAAGAGTTTAGATTGTTACTAGTTTAAGGATTTTTATCATATATAAATAAACCTGTTTGCATTTTTTCGAGGCTTATATATCAGCTCCTAAAATAAAATTAGCATTTGTAAAGAATGTGAAATTCTAGCCACATTGTCAGCAAGATATTGGCTAACAGTTTAAATGCAATTTTATCACCCATTTTTCAAAATTAATTATTTTTATTTGTTTTGTTTTCTGACCTTATTTTAAGACAATGCAGATTTTACAAGTCATTTCGCGGTACACATGTGGAAGTTGAAAATATGTTACATAAAACAATGAAAATGACATGTTGACGACTTTCACAGTACAGATATTAAATTTCGGCATCCATGTATATTATCTTCAGGTCATAAAGTGTGAGATCAGTCTAAGATAAGAGAAGGAATGACAGGCAAACATTTTTTGAGATTATTGTTATTTCTTTTAAATTGGCAATGCATTAAATAACACATTTTAATGAGCTATTAAAGACATTAATCTATCACACAGAACTACTAGGAACTCCAATTTTGACTCCAAATACAACCCCAATTTTGACTCCAGACTCCACTCCAATTTTGACTCCACACTCCACTCCAATTTAGACTCCAGACTCCACTCCATGTTTTACAACATGCCATAGTAACCGAGTTGTTGACAAAAGACGCTGTAAGTAATTTTATAATAAATCGCGTTACTTTGTTTTAAATTGAAGATGTGCACAACTGATAAGACAGCGTAGATTCATATTTAAACATATTTATTTGAAGAGCAGACATTTTTGTGTTATTAGTTGTTCGTAAAAATTTATGTGGTTGATGCATGACAGTTGTAAAAAAATATGAACTGTTGAACTGTTGAAGATGGAAATTATTATTAGAGCATGAAAATACTGGTCGTGTACTTGATATTGTTTTATAAGTCTTGTGGATAAAAAGGATAACACATGTTAAATTAATCTTTGTTTATATATGCATAAACGTTTTAACCTTAATTTTCATGGATTTTGTATCGTGTATATCAGACTATTTTTAAGACGTACGAATTATCGTTCCACTTTTTACAGGTGTTTAAATCTACTGTAAAGTGGCATTAAACTCAATTTCCACAAACTAACGTCTATTGTAATAGAATTATCGCTGTATTTTTGTTAAACGTAGGTGGTTTTCTCGTCAATTTTCCCGTATTTGTTACTATTATTTATCTAACTGCAATGTTTTGTTATTTGTGAAAATATTACAGCTTTCCTCCTAAATAATATTTTATTATTTTTACTTATAGACTGCAGACCAATGGCAAACGGTATTCATCATAGCTAGTGCAATTCAGTTGTTTGGCATCACATTTTATGGGTTATTTGCATCCGGTGAACTTCAGCCCTGGGCTGAACCATTTGGAGAAGATACCTGGAAGCCGGATGACTCATTGACATATGGTGCATTCGAAAAATATAAAGACAGCTGCAACGATATTATTCCAATGAATGAAACAATGGGGAATCGTCATGCTAGTAGTTATTCCGTAAATAACGCAAAGGAAACTAGCAGCGAAAATCACACTAGCGGAGAACAGCCGACAACGTTTGGACATAATTCGTTAGATGGACCAGTTTACAAGACAAGAGGAGAGTTAATCCAGGTTCCATCCAAAGACAAGTATTTAACTGAGGATCGTGATTTATGACAAAATACTTTTGATACTAAGGTTCAAGGCAAATTATTGGGGAGATTGTATCTGTTACCCGGAAGTATTTTATAAATCTTTAAATAAAATATTGATCATGTTCATTGTATTTAATTGATCATTACAGTATTTATCATTTTTACAGAGTAGCAATGTTATGGTAGTAGGTTAAGACATATAACTGGAGTAAATGCATAATAGTTTCATTCTATATAGAATTCATTTGTCAAAGGATTTGGTATGTGCTAAATCTATATACACGTTATATAAAAAAAACAAATTTAGACTTAATTCGATTCGTTAATCGACTAATTTGGTTCGTTATTGATAAAGGGTTATTTGTAGGGCGTAATAATGCATTTCATTAAAGTTTTCATCGGTTGTTATTTTCGTCATTTATATTTGTGGTTATGGTTTCCAAATCTAAGGCCTCGCTTTATACTCTTGACGTTCTCAAAGACTGCAATGTAAATAAGGATATTGTTGGAAGCTGCAGCGTGAACCTATAGGTTTAGACATTTCAACGTTGCGTATATCAATGCGAAGCTTGAAACTCGAGTTTTCATAGCTGTTGCAAAATATGGTACGACAATGGTTGATATGTTTCCGCAAAATAAACTCGAACAACTTTTATTTAAGCCTCAGAGTATAACTCGTAGTAATATAATTAGTTCTAATTGCGTCCCACATCCACCAGCAAAAGTCTACTGAATGATGGACACTTATTTCCATCACATTTGTATATTACAGTATGAATACACGTGTACACCACAGTATTTCACACTGAAATTTGTTTCCTTAATGGACTTTTGTTAGAGGTTAATTACGTACTAAAATTTCTTTGCAGAGTGACGTCACAAAATGATTTGATTTAAGTTCGAAAGATAAAAACCTCCTTCGTATTCTGTTATTTTTTTATTAATAGAAGTTAAGATAAAGTCTTGTATGCAGTTCCAGTTGTGAAGATATTTACGATACTGATATTTAAGTTACCTTTTTATTAAAAGTACGGCCCGCATCCGAAAACGTCATAATTTTAGCAATTCTAATTGAATCTTCAAAATGAAGTTATTTTTTAGAAGATTGTTTTGCAATAATATGGCGCGAGTCCCTGAAACAACAACAGTAAAGAGGGGAAGTAAAGTGTGCATGACATATAGTATTGCCATTTTTTTCTCCATTTTCATATCTTCTATAAGCAATAGCTGATGGTTTTTTGCATAGCATATTCCATGAGGTAAATTTACTTCATTCATATGGGTGATATCTAAAACTATGTAGGACGTTTCAATATACGATTAAAAGTCGCGAACTCTGGCATGAAATAAAGTAGTGTTTGTATGTAAGTCACGTTACTATGAATGCCTCATTAAAAGACCCAGACATCATTGACAACTCTGGTAATTCCACATACAAACGTACTACATTTGACAAAGATGAAATCCTGGGTAACCAAAGTCCTGACAAAGATTCTGAAGACTTACCATACTTGGATTGGATTCCAAAATAACATAAAGATCCTAACAAGGAAAGGTACATAGAAGAACAACAAAAAATTAGAAACTGTTTATTCTTGGAGTAAATATATCATAGGTGGTTCTAAAAAAATCTAAAAAAAACGTTTGGACAATTTAAAATCAAATTCGATATATAAAATTTCATGATACTTTGATTTTTTAACCCATTATACCACCAGGCCTCATGATAAACTAAAATCCATTCTGAAAAAAAATCGTACATAAAACCTTCTACATGTCGCCAACAAATACTAGTATGTAGTGTTAGGTTACAACAGTACGTATGTTTCTGCTACAGAACAAAAGGGCAACAAAAAGGAACATATTCATAGTATGCTAGATTTTCTTATCGACAACATACTTGTAACTTTTGGAGGTTGTGTTTTTCAGCCGTTAATCACAGGCACTTGGGGTCTTGATAATTGTTTCATGAGATGAAATGCTAATAAATGAGTTTGCAATGTGTATTTACTCGTTCGGTAACTAGTCTGAAATGTCTCATTGCGAAATATTGCCCCCCAGAAAAATAATAAATTTCTCTTTGTTATATAATACAACAAGCATAAATCTTATAGAAGTTCTAAAAATAGCACAAGTTTTACTTACTGGAATCCTCGCGTTTTATTTAAATAGTATACCGTTCCGATTGTCCAGTCAGGAATGAGCTATGTCCATTTAATATTCTTTTACCACTTAACTTAAGTATGTTACATCATGTTTTATTAAATTTGGTGTTTTCTTCTATCCAAGCGGGCCAAGTGGTTAAGGTAGTTCGTCTACTATTGATCACGTCGTCTATCAACACTGAGGTTGCGGGTTTGAGTCTCACTGCGGCAGGGTGTACTCGACTTCAATTTTAATTGACAAGGATTGCCAGTTTTCCTACCAAAGGTCCGGGGTTTTCTCCGGGTTCTCCGGCTTCCTCTCCCAAAATTGCTGAAAGTGGCTTTAAACAATATTCAAACAAGTTCTATCCAAGCGTTGTACTCGAATCTTAATTGACAAGGATGCGCAGGTCGGGGGGTTTACTCCGGGTACTCTAGCTTCTTCCCCCAATAAAAACTGGACACTATGATGTAGCTGAAATGGCGTTAAACACCATCAAACAAACAAAACATTTATCCAAGCGGGGGCCTCGGTGGACAAGGGGTTAAGGTAGTTCGTCTACTATTGATTACGTGGTCTGTCAACACTGAGATTGCAGTTTTGATTCTCACTGCAGGCAGAGTTTACTCGACTCCAATCTTAATTTACAAGAATTGCAAGTTTTCCTACCGCAGGTCGAGGTACTCCTGCTTCCTCTCCCAATAAAAACTGGACGCCATGATGCTGAAAAATTGCTGAACTTGGCGTTAAACACCATCAAACAAACAAACATCTATCTAGGCGAACAACAACTTCTAAGAAGTATCATTATACTTGTAAATAGTTTTATTGTAATTTTAAAAAGTATCATTATACTTTCACAAGTTTAACTACACGAGTGGAAAGTAAACTGATACATTTGAGAAACAATTAGACATAACTTAATATAATGATATTTCAAGTAAATATAATGATACTTTGATGAAGTTTAGTTATATTAGCATAAAGTATCATTATACTTCCAGAAAGTATAATTATAGAAATGAGAAGTATAATTATAGAAAAAGTATAATTACAAAAGTATTATAGAAATGAGAAGTATAATTATAGAAAAAGTATAATTACAAAAGTATTATAGAAATGAGAAGCATAATTATAGAAAAAGTATAATTACAAAAGTATCCTTATTGTGACATTAAGCGCCACTCATATAGGTACTTCGCTCAGACCTCGATATGTGTTACAACGCTAGCACTACCGGTAGATCAAGCAATAGCTTCCGATATTCTAATTTTGCAAGCCTGGTTGCACGAAGTGCAAATCCGGGTTTCAGTACGGTGAAGTCGGGCCGGCGAGTGGTGTGGAAAATAGGGTATCTATTTTGTGTAATCAAGTTATCATCTCAGAAACTTTACAAAATGATTGCACATGTATTGAAATTGTGCCCCTGCTATTTTAAAAGGGGTTCCACAAATGTTTTCCTTATTTTCCAGACTTTGGAACAGTCATTTTTAGAACATCTGCAGACATTACCTATTTTGTGTAATCAAGTCCTCCAACATTTTGTACACAGATTCAAAACCTTCTTCCTACAAAGTGTAAACGATTCCTTATTTATTAAGGCACTTGCTTTGCATCCGGCCATTTCTGACTTTATATTAATTAAAATAGTCGCATTTTACTATTCATTCATTTGAGTACATTTTATTTAGATTTCGACGTTTACACATTGTTCTTCGTTCACCTATGCCATATGGAATCAATCAAGATTTGAACAGTTCTGTCACACGAACTTAATTTCTAACAGAATCTGAATTTATTTGAAAACACCGTTGGTTACTGAAATATAAAAAAAATAATCATAATTATTATTTGACATATCATGCGCACCCTTTAAAGGTGTTTCGATGAACCTCAACCAATTATTTAACTCACGTAGCTATTCAGGAAAAGTTCATTTTCTTCTGTTTCTGTTTCTTGATTGGCCGCCTTCAACACATTGAAGATTCCGCCAGATTTGTGGTACTGCGATCTAGGCACAAGTAGAATTTTTTTTTATTTTATATTTTTTTTAAATAAAACTATATGGTTCATGATTTAAGTAGACAATTGCTGACACAGATGTTTTGAATGACTTAACATAGTCGCGCTCATAACAGTGCTCAGTGGAAGATTGTTCCAATCTCGTATAGTACCGGGAAAGAATGAAAGAATGACTACTGGCATAATACAAGGCGTGTTTGTGGAATTTGGATTTGGAAGGAGATTGAATGCATGTTCTGTGATTTTCTTAATGGTGGTATTAGCCTGTCTGTTTTGTGGATGGCTACTAATTCCGGCATTTACAATTTTGTACATGAGGGTAAGTCTGAAGTCAGTTCTGAGGTTTGCTAGGCTACGCCATTTTTAAAGGTGCTGCATCATGTTGCGCTATAGGTGTTGTGATAGCGGCTTGTAACATACTTAGCAGCTCTTCGTACTTTTCCGGGGGTGCATATGCTTAGTTCTTCTTAATGGTTGTACAAAGTAGTGGCGGGACTGGGATTTCAACAAAACCATAAACAATTTTAAAGAACATACAAAGTCTAGCAGTTGATCTTCTGGATTCCAGAGTCTGCCATTGTAGCGGGTCATTTAGCATAGTTGTCACGCTATCATAATGGGAATATTGACCTTGACCCAACGGGCTGCTCTCCGTTGGATCATTTCAATTTTATTGATGTTACATTGTGTGTGGGGTGACCAAACAGTAGATGCAAATTTAAGTGGCGGTCTGTGGCGGGGGGGGGGGGGGGGGGAGAGGGGCTATTAATTCTAATAAATAAACATGGTCGATTTCGAGTGTACTTTAAATACTTTATCATTGTTATTAGTAAGCGATACAATTTTTTTAATACAAAATAATTTTCTATTGTGATACAACAATGTAATTTGAATGCGTCTACGAGTCCCTTGAACCTTCACCGGAAAGTTTCCCATATACGTTTTTGATATTACCTGCAACTTTCTTGTTTACAAATCGAAAATGGGATGCAGTACACCAATTTTGGATCTGATATTTCTCGCCTACTTTGTAGTACACATTCCTATTGCTATATTTATTGACTCGCAAGCAATATTTCCGCAGTGGTGCTACCCGAAAATGGTATGTAAACATGTACATTGTGTGGAACTCATTCATCTTCTTCTTTGATGATTTATACTAACTGCTGCGCATCATACATTCTGCAAGTACAACACGACATAAAACCATCCATAGAAGGCATGTCGCTAATAAATACAGAAATACATAATTTGTCTATGACATAATTGTCCCTATCAGATTGCAAAATAGATAGATGTATAATAAGAATGAAGATTCAGCGGAATTTCGAACAAAATGTAATTCAACTGACTTTATACTGAATAAACCTGTGCACTTACACTTAACTGGAGATTTACTATAACATATCTGCAGTATAAGACATCTACAGTACATGAGTATAGATTGTTGGGATAATTTACTTCCTGTTTACCATTGTATTGTCATTGTGTTTCCCTCCACGTATTTGTAAACACAATATTACATAAGTTCACACATCTATATTTATCAAACTTTTGTACATTGATGCTCAAAATATGTGGGTGCATAACAGGAAGACCAAGGACATTAAAGTATCCCCAAATAATGACTTCATTACCTAATAGATAATATTTTCTACTTTTGCAGTTTGTTGATTTGATAACATGGTATTGCAGTGAATTTAAAGATCCGATGATGGTGGAACCTCCAGCTTGGTTTCAGTCATTTGTATATTGTGAAATTTTGTTCCAGTTACCATTTTTCTTTGTTGCTTCTTATGCATTTGCCAAAGGTATTCTATATACTATTTTTATACATACATGTAATGGTACTGACAGACATTTATAGCAGCTCTTGGACTCCTAGCATGTGAAAAACCTTAGAGTCAAAAAATGTTTTTGTTTAAACAAACTTAACATGTAAGATTCCTGTATTTTATTAGGAAAAGATCAGAAAAGGGGTAAAAACCCATTGACATTTTTGGGTATCATTGTAATGGTATATTATTTTTGACTACTAGCATGATATTATTATACTAAGTAGATATTAAATTTGATAAATCCAACATATCTTCTATGAGACCAGGATCAACAAGTTTAATTATATCACATATTTAGGAAATCACTGTTTGTCTAATGAGATTAGAAAATTTAGTTGTGTTAATTTTTAAGTTGCCATTTTAATTTATTATTTAATACATGTATGTTTGTATTTTAAAAAAAAATAATATATTATATATGTAGGGAGATATGTTATTTCTAGTATATGTGAAGACCAAACAAATTACTTCTTTTTCAGGAATAAACCAGTTTCCATGGATACGAACACCCATGTTAATTTATGGAGCTCACACTGCAACAACTACTCTAGCTATTGCATTCCACACCTTTTTTCATGACTTTAGTGAATCCAAGCATCCAGGGCCAGCAACTCTCCATGACAGATTAATGTTGTTTTCAATTTACTTCCCCTTTTTTATTGTTCCTGTAATGCTAGTTGTTAACTTTTCTTTTAGAAGTTTCTCATGTGAGAAAGTGAAGCGGCACTAGTACATTGTGTAAGATTTTAAAATATTTATCAAAATATGTGTAAATCAGCAAAATTGATTTCCATACATGTGACACCAACATCTCCACTTCCAAGCCTCACTGATGCCCTGTGTTTAAGGTAGTTAACTACTATTGATCAACACTGAGGTTGGAGGTTGAAGCCTTACTGCTGGAAAGTGTGCTGATTCATCCTTGAGTCACAAGGTTGGAAGTTTACCTGTCCAAGGTCAGGTTTTCACCAATTACTCAGGCTTTACTCCTCCACAAAAACTGGAAGCCATGATGTAGAAAAATTTCATAAATATCCTGTAAAAAAACATTTTCTCATGAAATGTGATTTTTTTATATATTCTGTAACTTAAAGAAGATAAAATGATGTTCCTTTTTACAGATTTATTTTCAAAGTATTATACTTAAAAATTTACATGCTAACTTAGTATAGTTACACAACCTTTACAAAGTGAGAATATTTGTGATTATAATTAGATCCAGATTTAAATGTCTCCAATATATGATATTATATCTGGATGTCGGGTCAATATATTAAAATCTGGACTACCTGCAAAGAAACTCCATTAAGGGGCAGAGTTAATATAGTAAACTCCATAACATAAGTTGTGAGTCGAATGCACCCTTTGTGCTTGTCTAAAGAAAATGAAATTATATGTGACTATCAGCAGTAAATTTTTCTTGTGAAACTAGTAGCTGTCTAGGATATCCCTATTGGTTAAACCGTTCCTGTGTAAAACTTTTGATCTAAATTAAGTGTTTTGTTTCCACAATAGTTTCCCAATAAAAGCAGCTGAAATGAATTGACCATATATTATTTTGACATACACATTTTTAAATAGTATATATTGTCTCCTATTATCCTTAACCTAATTGCCACAGGAGACAAAAAATGCAATTTGGTACCAGACGTCTTCATTCTGATATCACAGTACTCCTTGTTTGAAATTGTTATGAAGGTAAATCTTGGCATTATCCCGGTTTCTAAGCCTCATCCTTACATTGTTATGAAGGTAAATCTTGACATTATCCAGGTTTCTAAGCCTTATCCTTACATTGTTATGAAGGTAAATCCTGGCATTATCCAGGTTTCTAAGCCTCATCCTTACATTGTTATGAAGGTAAATCCTGGCATTATCCAGGTTTCTAAGCCTTATCCTTACATTGTTATGAAGGTAAATCCTGACATTATCCAGGTTTCTAAGCCTCATCCTTACATTGTTTTTATGTCAAGTCAATACACTAAATTGTCTATAAATACGATAAAATGACTTGAAACCGTTTGAAATACGTTGTGTTTTTACCAATATGTATGTGACTTTATCTTTAGTAAGTAAGTAATTTTTATTTAAAGTCGGCCTATATATACATAATAACAAAGGAACAAAAGCTCTGAAGAGCTTTTAACCGACTATAAGCAGACAATACATACATGAATGCACATACACATAAGACAGTATAAACAATTCATACATAATGCACATGCAGATAAAACAATATAGACATGCATAAAAACATTCAATGATCAAAGCATAAACAATTGCACATATTAAAGCAAAGCTTAAGTGAAGCACGATTAATAAATTGTTACAGAGCGTAAAATACAAAGCACTAGATGGGAACATAAAATGTCAACTAAAGCACGTGTTATAATTAAAGCATACGAGAATACATGGTATAAAAAGCAATAAACTGTTATTTCCCAGAATATATATACTACTCATTATAGCGGGTTTGAGCAATAAAACATGACAGTATTACATATGAAGGTTAACAGGAACAAACAGCAAAAAACAGATAATATGCTATCATTCAGACATGAGTACTAGTAGTATTGTTCAATTAAAAAGAGCTATATAAGCATTTTATCCCCCACACCAGCTGTTAATGTAATTTTTTAACTGTCCAAACTAGGTCATCTGTCTGACCTCGTTTGGGAAGGAATTCCAGATTGTTGCTGTCTCATACCTGAATGACCTTTTACCATATGAGGTTGTTCGGGGTTGAGGAATCTCGGCTTTATTTACATACCTAAAATTATATTTTATGTTTTTATTACTATCAGATATTGTAAATAATAAGGACTTATTATTATCGCCTGCGATATATTTGTATTCACTTTCGTTGCTAACGATGGATAAAGGAGAACATATTTTAAAGTACACTTAGTTACCATAAATGAACAGAATGTTGCTACAAGTATGTTAATCATTTAACTTCAGTGAAAATAAAGATGGTGTATGAGATTTGACTTCAAAAATGCTTTTGTGATATTTTAGTTTCATGTAATAATAAATTTCGTTAGTATTCTATTTACGGAAGTTAATAATAGAGGGAGACCATTGTTATCCTGGTACTAAGTCTTTCGTTGATAGCTCTATGGACGAGCGTAGCTTTAAAAAATCGGAAACCAGAATAAAAGGCTATTTTGTGTAGACAATTCCGGAGTATGTCGATATTTGTAAGATTCAATAAATAAATTTTATGTCAATAATTTAATTGAACCATGTAAATATTAGTTTTAATTCAAGTATATTTATGATTTAATATATGACAAAAGATTACATGTGCACAAATTTAGAAATTGGCAATTGAAACTAGCCACAACAGCAGGGCTTACATGTTAGCTTTACATGGAAACTTACGGGTAATAAGTTCAAATGCCTCGTTTTTAGAATTGACAAACGCGTGCAGAATGTAGAATAAATCGGCGGCGAACTGATGCTTTGCATCAAAAGTTTTCTTGTATATAATATCTTCTTATTTTAAAATATGACTACAGTGTCAGTAAACAAGTTTACATAGGTCCATGAGTCAACAAAATATTAACACAGTGTTTTATGATCGTGATGCTATACATAGATCCCACAGTGGGCATAAGATTTAAATGATGAAATAGACTATGAGGTCACAGTATTTATTTTCAGATATACATGGTTGTGAAGGGATGTCAAAACTTTTGGTGCACTTTACATTATACATGTTTTGGAATTTGTGGTCTGCTGTATCTACCATGTAACTAGCTACATTAGTGTAGCTACCGTGTTACATATAAATTTACTTAATTTAGCATTGTCGAGATAAATTTTTGTTGGGGTTCGTTGTAGAATAGACAAAAGATTATGTAAAACTTATCTCAGCAATATTTCAGCTATATTATGGTTTCCAGTTTTTATTGATGAGGAAGCTGGAGTATTTGTAGAAAACCCACAACCTTCTGCACGAAACTGGCAACCTTTGTCGATTTAAAGGTGGAGTCGAGAAATCCCAACCTGCAGTGACGTGTTCAAATTTGCAACCGTAGTTTTGACGCTCCAGTATTAACTAACAGATAACCTACGTTAGTTACTCGACCACTGGAGCCCTACAGTCGAACAATTTTCAATGCCAAAATTAAATACAAGATCAGATTACTGGAGTCGTACAGAATTTGAATAACATCATATGTAAGATTGCCTATCGAAACTGGAAGATGTTTTAATATACCAAGATCTGATCGTAGATGAGGGTTTTTTACAAATGGAGTGCGTGTAATGAGTTTCTAGTTTTATTTTGATGCACAAACCCAGAAATTTATGTCAGAAATCCAATTTTTTTAATTGTTGTACTGAAGTTCACAAGTAACTTTCTGTATTCATAAGAAACAATTTCAACTATTTATTATAATTATCAACTTTTAAAGAGTTAACTCAATATTAAATAAGGGGCATCGGTGGCCGTGTAGTTAAGGTAGTTTGTCTACTATTGATCACGCGATCTTTCAACACTGAGATTGCGGGTTCGAGCCTCACTGCCCACAGGGTGCGTTCGACTCCAGTCTTAATTGACAAGGATTGCCAGCTTTCCTACCAAAGGTCGGCGGTTTTCTCCTGGTACTCCGGCTTCCTTCCCCAATAAAAAACTGGACGCCATAATAAAGCTGACAATTTGTTGACAGTGGCGTTAATCATCATTCAAACAAACAATATATACCCTTTCGCCCCATCACGCCAAGACATTGGCCGTGGGTTTTCGGCGTACTACGTTAAAGCTCCGCCAAGCAATTTACCCATTAGTAGCTAAAGCGTAAAGAATTTTAATGCTATTAAGTCTATTTCAATGTTAGAATATTGTGATTAATTGGCTTGTTTTATTGTCGTTTTTTTCCGTAATTAATTTTGTAACAGAAAGTTATCAAAACACCATAACGTCGGATTCACAACTAATCAATGCAGTCCATAAATAATAATAAAAATGCAACAACCCCACCCCACCCCCAAATATTACTGCAAGCACTACCAATAATACTAAATCCACCATATATCCACATATATTAGACTTGGTACCACACATATTACTATACATTAAAACTCAAGGGCGGATCTAGAATTTATTTTTAAGGAGCTCAGATTTGGGTGGGAAGGGCCTCTTAGAGCTCTTGCAATCTAAACAATTAATTACAATTTCTTCTCTAGCTCTTCAATGTGTGAATCTTGTCTAAAACCCGCATATTGTACCTACAATACTATAACTACATATACACCGAAAATGCGTACATAAAAAACCACAAATGTTAAAAGTATCACTACACGAGCATGGCCGTATGCAGTCCTCGGGAAAGGGAGTTCAAGGGGGGTATTAGAGGCGTCCCCTCCCAGATGTAAGACAATTCCTGAAAAACATAACATTTTTGGGCACTTCTAGACTAGGTTTGATGAACAATGTTTAATTTATGACAGTCTTATGTCTGCATCCTTTGATATTGAATACATTTGGCTAACAAATATTTTGATTCCCGGTAGCATTACAAAGATTTTTGTAGAAAGGGTGCCATCTCACCCAAAACAAGGTGAGGAAGCTGGAGTACCCAGTGAAAATCCCGACGTTAACAGAACTTTGGATAATATACATACAAAATATAAAATAAACATGCAATACAATTACATATAACATAACATTTTGTCTATTTTCTCCTGTATTCATAAATACAATCTGTCGATTAATGAGTCACAAAAATGAAATATTGTGTACAAATGTTCGCAGTTTTGTTAAAATAAGTGTGCAATTCAGATGTGTTGTTTGCTGTTGATGAAAGTTTTGGGAAAGTTTGGCAATGTTGCAGTTTTCAGCATTTTTTCCTAACGCTGTATTTAATGTGTTATTCGCGTTTTTCATGTTTCTTTCTAAAACCTTAGGGTTTTGTAATGGTTTAGAGTTTGCAAAATGGAGTATTAAAAATAGTTGCTATGGTAACATTATAAACGATCTTGGATTTCATTTTAACATTAGAGAATTAGATAAATGTACAAATCAAAGAACAGAACTATTTCCTTACTACCCCAATGCTACAGAAGACGTATATTGATAAAAAAATTGCACACCTTTCTTAAAAAACACTATACTTTGCATAATAGGTAATTCTCAACAGAAAAGAAAAAATATAGCCAACATTTTGGTACATTTGAGTCCAAATATGTATACCAGTATACTGCTTATATATTGAAAACGAACCATTATATTTTAAGATTTGTTGACAAAACGATTACAATGGCATCCTAAGTAATTTGTTTGCATGTGTAACAAACAATAATATCTCCCTGATAAATAATGTCAAATGAGCAACCATTAGATGCAATAATTCTCGGGGAGAAACCATTAGCTACTAAAAATGCTAAGGGGGTAACAATTTGCTGAAATTATGTAAACTGAGCAACTATTTGCTGCAATAATGTTAAAGGAACAACATTAGCTGCAGTATGTTCACGAAGCAACCATTAACTACACAAATGTGAAGGAAGCAAACATTATCATAATATCCAATAATGATGTGATTAAGGCAGTTAATATACAATTGATAACGTCTATGGTTCGTCTTTCTGTACTGGAGTCCAATCTTAATTTATAGTCGGACCTCGCGGTATCGATCTATTCATTGTATCGATCTATTTATTAATCCACTTAATATTTTCGTCAACTATAAACAACATAAATAAACAAACTTATCTCGGTTTCCTTCTTTGTTATATCCACTGATATTACTAGTCTCTCTATCTCGCCAATTCTGATTGTTTTCATATTTTA
Organism: Limnoperna fortunei; assembly: GCA_944474755.1. Taxonomy (NCBI): domain Eukaryota; kingdom Metazoa; phylum Mollusca; class Bivalvia; order Mytilida; family Modiolidae; genus Limnoperna; species Limnoperna fortunei. The sequence continues at coordinate 32,259,357 of OX104120.1, read as the reverse complement.
TCATGTTTTTAAAATTCAATTTTTTTTTCGGCCATGTTAAAATTGAATAGATCGATACAACGGGGTTCCTATATACATTGATTGTCAGTTTTCCTACCAACGTTTGCGTGGTTTTCAGGGTATTCCTGCTTCTTCTCCTAATAAAAACTGGACTCCGTGATATAGCTTAAAATTGCTGAAAGAGGCATTAAACACCTTTCAAAGAAACAAAACAAAAATAAAAATAATGTAGAAGCTCATATTTTCACATTTACCAAAAACATAGTTGTAAAATTGAGCATAACAAATTAATGTTTTGGTAGAAAAACTTTATATCATACTGCAGTGCCTTTAAAGGAGTAGTCTAGTGTATGTATGATTTTTATATAATGTTTATAGTTTTAATACCTTCATGAATATTAGATTTTTGACTACTATTAATTACCGGTAAATTAGTGTTGATAATGTGTCGATTCTGACATTAAAAATCATTTAAATTTGTTTTAAATAAAATGTCATCAAAGGTACCAAGGTTTATATAATTTACTACGCCAGACGCGCGTTTCGTCTAATTACGACTACTCAATGGCGCTCAAACCCAAACAATATTTAAAATCCGAAAGTCTAAGATGTTCTATAGCTTTGATCAACAAAAATTCCAAAAACACTATACCAAATCCCGCTAAGGATATCTAAACATTGAAAATAGAAAAACTTAGAAATAAAACAATTTTTAAAATTTCAGGGCAGTCAAAAATTTAGACAATAACTAGATCACTGAATCAATTATATATCTCTCTGTACCGAAGTGTGACTACTGGGTTGGTGATACCCTCAGGGACTAACAGACAACAAGTAGAGGTATCCACCCAGTAGTTGCAAATAAAATGTCATAAAAGATTAATAGAATTTACTATGACAGACGGGTGTTTCGTCCAATCCATGCTCATGACGTTGTCAGATTTCTATGATAATTTAATAGAGTCCAAAAGGTTTACGATTCTCTCACGTTACAATTAATGAACCACCCCAGAATGAAGCACTCTAGACGCTTTGTTGTACTTTATTTTATAGTTGGGTTCTGATGTTTTATTTATTTGTTGCCATATTTATGCAACAAGGTGTAATGTATGATTGAACAACACAAGTGGGTAACAACAAAGTTCCTTATGTTTAAATGTCTGACCAATGTAATCCAGAACTGCTAATGTGAGTAGCGACACATTTTTAAGGAATCATGGGGGGGGGGGCATTTTTATTTAACATTTTAGATGATAACGAATAAAAGTGATGACAAGAATTAAACAGGGCTATCAAAAAAAGAACTTGGAGCATGGGAAAAAGAAAAACGATTTTTAATGGTAAAAATATTTATAATGCTTCGAGTAAATTGCTTTGACGTCACATAACTATCAGTGTCATCGAATCATCACCCGGATGAAGGAATTGGTGAGTAATAGTATAAGGCTGACTGGTACTTCCGCCTTTATATTAGATCTAAGGGGTTTTCCTACAATTTTGCTATTTTCGTCATTAAAAACTGAAAAATTGCTATACATGTGGCGTAAGTATCATGAAAACAAGCAAACATAGTAACTGAATATTGTCGCCTGGTAACTGTCACTTTCTTTCAACGGTATTAGTATTCTATTCTTGTTAACGGCATGCTGTCGAATACGATACATGTTTGTGACTTCATTCTACGATATACCTTTGCGATACGGTTAACAAAGATGACTCAACTTTGTACTTAAAAAGTTTCCATATCATGTGTGTATATATATATATATATATATATATATATATATATATATATATATATATATATATATATATATATATATATATATATATATATATATATATATATATATATATATAATATATATATATATATATATATATATATATATATATATATATATAAGTCTAGAGAATTGACCCATTTCCAGTTTTACATCATTTATCTCCCTTTTCACATCCAGTTAAAAAACTACGGCTATCGTCACTAAAAGACTATGATATTGAAATAAAGATTTTGCATTGTTTTTTGTACTGTTCGTCTATGCCAATTAAATTATCTAATTATCCTCATTAGTAGATGTTACTATAGCCTTAGGCAACAGGTGAGTTTGAATATTGGAACATGTTTGTCACTGGTAAGCTTGTTTAATTAAGCTATAAAACAACTGGGGTTCTACCTTTGATTAGCATTAGGTAAATGGGGTAATAAACATTATGGATAATTAATTAACAATCGTGTTTACACAAGCATGGGGTTTTAATAACCGGTGCATTGCTTTTGCGCCAATTGGTATTTCATTTGCGCCAAAAAAATGTTTCATTTGCGCCACAAACTTTACTTCATTTGCGCCACAATTAAAACTTTGCATTTGCGCCAAACACAGGTAAATAGTATAGATGAAAATAAAAAAATAAAAAAATAAATAACATTTATACTTTTACTTGTATTTGCCTCTTCCGTTCGCCAGCATTACCTGTTTCCCTTGCTCACCACGGGGAGGTGGAAGTAGGATTTCGAGCAAGATATATTAAGTGACTAAAACGAAATGTAAAAATCATAAATTCTAAAATGTTACGCAAACTGACTAAAAAAAATATATACACTAAAAGAGCACTAGTGTTAAAATCAGTTATAATCTCCATAAAATCACTGTAACAGTTAAAATTTATAAATCGGTTCTGGCGCAAAATTTATACGCAACTGTACGGATATAATCCTTTCGGGAAAGTTCACCTCTGGTGTACATTGTATACTTTTCAATCAGATAGTCGTCCTTCTCTTTCTGGCATCGTCTGATAACGGCTGGAGTATCCATAGATCTGGCTTTGATATAAGTTGTCGTCTGAATTTTCTGTATTACGTCAATATAAATAAAAATATTCGGGTGGTGTGAATAAAACTGTTCATTGAAATGAGAATGGAAAGATTCCGGTCCATTGTTTGTTCTCTTAAAATTCACATTTGGAGCTGCTGCCCAAAACGACGGCGGGTATCTTGAGTCACTTAATATGTAGGTCACTAACACATAATCTGCAAATTTTATACATCTGTTATCTGTAGGAGCATCACTCATAAAATGAAAAGGGATTAAGTGAGTATAATTTAATATTAACACCTCCCCGATTAACCTGTTTGATCTGGATAAAACTAAAATAATCTAAACTGATCAGTGGATTGGAAATTTTACAACCTTATGAAATATCTACAATTTAGTAAATAATAACCATATATATAAAACATATTTTCCCGCTTTCTATTACCTGAAATTTACCTGAGAAATGGCGCAAATGAAATACAAGCTTGTGGCGCAAATGAAATACCCCAAATTTCAAAAATTGGCGCAAATGCAATACGCCCTTAATAACATCTTCAATTAGATTTTGATACCTGTAATTAACATAAAGCATTAAAATTTATCAAAGGTAATTGTCCATTTCATAGTTTTCAATAGAACAAACTGCGGCTGTAGCCGCAGTTTTTAGTACCGGAAGTGGACACTAGGTGGCGATTTTTAAATTGGAAAGTCGTCAATTATGCAACGATACAAATATAAAGATGTTTCTACTATAAAATAGTTATATTAATAAATATGACAAAATTTTCGACCAACTGATGGCCTTCTTCAGTGTCAATATCAATCTATAATAAACGATAAAATTTGGATATAGGTACATCAGCATCCGGTGGTGATGTGGTCGGATCTGATTTTATTGATCTTGAACTTTCTCGAATCACATCTATCAGTCATTACATAAGGGAGTACTGTACAATTGTATAAACCATCTTATCTTTAACGTCTTGATATTCATGAATTTATTATTTATATTTTGAATGATATTTATTGTTTTTTGTTTATTCCATTGGGGTGTACAGAGCAGAGCTCTTTGATCCAGAATCTCTCTCGAGCCTCCCGTTCAGAGTCTCGCCACTTGCAGTTCTGCTCGATAATTAGGATTTTTATTCGATCAAAATCCTTTGGAGTGTGGTCGGGCAGTCTGAAGTGTTGGCTTACGGGCAGAAACTGTTTCTTAGTTAGGTCACTTCTGTGACAATTCAGTCGTTTGTGGAATGGCTGTTTGGACTCGCCGACATATTGTAAGACACAGATGGGGCACTCAAGAATGTAAATGACATTCGAGCTTTTGCAGTTAACAGTAGTGAATATTTTGTACTGTTTACCTGTGACTTTGCTGTTAAATGTGGACAAGGGTTCCATATGTTTGCAACATTTACAGCGTTTGTCACCACAAGACTGACTTCTGCCAGCGGCAGTGCTGGGCTTTGCAATCTCTGCTCGTACCAATAAGTTGCGGAGACTGTTGGGTTGTTTAAACGCAACCATGGGGGGCTCTGGAAATATTCTTGACAATCTGGGATTTTTTTCAATCGATTTCCAATGTTCACGAATGGTGCTAATTGTGTTTTTCAAACAAGGGTGGTAAGTTAGTACGCAGGGAACTCTATTGCATTTCGTTTTTTCTTTATATTGAAGAAGGGTACTCCTCGATGTCTGCTGTGCTTTTTGAAAATTCTTTTTGATGTTATTATTCCTGTACCCTCTTCTTCTAAGGTGTCCTTTTAATTTACCTAGTCTCCTTTTAAACGAATCATCGGTGGAACAGATTCGTCGGAGTCTAAGAGCTTGACTATAAGGAATGCTCTTTGTCACATGAGGAGGATGACAGCTACTAGGTAAAAGGTATTGGTTGGTGTCTGTTGGTTTGGAATACAGGTCAGTGGACAACTCACCATTTGCGGACAAGGAGCTGGAAGTATCGAGGAAAGATATACTAGATTTTGAGATTTCATAAGTAAATTTGATAGTGGGATGGATGTTATTGGCACGTGTGATAAAGTTTTGTAGTCCCTCATCAGTATGTATCCACTTCATATCAACATCATCAATAAACCTGTACCAAGATAGTGGTTTTTCAATAGACGATTGGAGAAGTTCTTTTTCTAATTTACCCATAAATATGTTGGCATATGATGGAGCCATTTTAGTTCCCATAGCTGTTCCATTTATTTGCAAGAAATGGTCTCCATTGAAAGTGAAGTTGTTCTTTTTTAGCACCAATGTCAGCATTGCGACTAAACATTCAGTCGGAGGATCTTTGACTGAACGACTTTCCCAGACCTCTCTGCATGCTTCTATGCCATCAGCATGAGGAATGTTAGTATAGAGAGAGGTGACATCCATAGTGACCAGAGTGGTACCCGGTGGAAGGGGATTCAGAGCTGCCATCTTTTGTAAATAGTCGGTGGTGTCCTTCACAAATGATGGGAGTATTTCAACATGTGGTCGAAGATGGTAATCCACAAATTCAGATATTTTTTCTGTCGGGTGGCCGTTACCTGATACGATAGGTCTACCGGGGTTGTTAGGTTTGTGAATTTTAGGTAACAGGTAGAATCTGCCGGCTTTTGGATTGTCTGGTGTTAGGTATTCGAGAGTTTTATCATCAATATAGCCTAGAGTGTTCATTTTGGTTAATTCCTTAGTTATTTCATCACTGAATTTCTCTGTGGGGTCCTCTTCTAATTTCATATAAAACCGGTCATCATTCAGTTGACGTTCAGGCTCTCGAATATAGGCAGATTTGTCCATAACCACAACCGCACTACCCTTGTCTGCTGGTTTGATGACTATTTCTACATTTGATTTTAAGTTTTTTAAGGCAGTTCGTTCGTCAGGAGAGAGATTGTCAAATTTGTTTGTATAAGATTCAACTGTGCTTATTATTTCTGTTTTAACGTTGTCTATAAATGACTCTAAAGTAGTGTTCTTACTAGGTTTGGGGACCCATTCACTTTTTTTGACAAATCTATATTTGGTATCTCCTTCTATGTCACTACTGGAGTTCACCTCATAATCTTCCTCTTTCTTCGAAGCAAAATATTCTTTAATTCTTAAGCTTCTGGCAAAATAATCCAATTCTTGGGATAGTTTAGTGCTGTTGATAGGACCAGGAACTGGACAGAAATTTAAACCCTTTGCTAGTAGAGATGTTTCACTCTCTGTAAGATGGTGACTAGAGAGGTTAACAACAGTGTTGGAATCGTTGTTAGTTGAAAGGGATTTCCGTTTGAAGTGTCTATTGCGTCTCTTTATCGGCGATGGTAATGTGGTATTCTGTTGGTTAGGAATACCGTCGCGATTAAATTTCCGCCGTTGACGTTTAGAGAGGGTGCAATTTTGGATGGTGGTGATGTCATTTAGACGCTTAAGAATGTTTTCATATTCACTTATCTGTAATTTTTTCTTACATATTATCATGAGATTTTCAAGATCTGACGATAGTTTAATTAGATGTTCTTCGCAGTAATTTTTCATAAGGGTCAGCAGGCGTTTTGAACAGTGAAACAGAGTCTGATCCCATTTTCTATAAAAGGTGTTAGAATCACTGCCAGGTGTTTGAGGTAAGAGTTTGATCTGTAAACCCTTAGGTATAACACCTCGTTCTATATAGTTATTGATATTAGATAGGTGATGTTGAGTTTTCACTTGTTTTTGTTTAAGTACTCGCAGATGTTTAAAGTATTCTTCATATGACATTATAAAAGATGACCGTAATGTTCTTCATATGACATTATAAAAGATGGAATAATGTAAGTCCACTGGGATCGTGTAAATACACAATACAGGTAGTACAAAATATAATATATAGTCTAAAGGAAGCTACCAACCAATACACTTACTAAGTATCGGATCGCCAACATGACGATGCACCATAAACGAAAAAATAATATATAAGTCTAGAGAATTATGCAACGATACAAATATAAAGATGTTTCTACTATCACCAGTGAAAAATTATATAGTTTTCACAGTTAATATAAGTTTCTTATTTGAAATACAATTTATTAAAGTTTTATGCAATATTGGATAAGGTATAACATGCTATTTAAATTATTACTTGTCTGACATAATTAATTTAATTAGATAGTTTTGCGAAAGGTGTTTATTTTACATAATATTACATGAATTACAGTTTTAACTCGCATATGTGGAATTTGGGTTGTATTGTTAAAATGTATTAGAAAGGTGTCCATTATGTTATTTTAGCACCTTTGAGAACTTACAACAAAAGACCTAATTGTTAGTTGGATTAACACTTATTTTAGGAATGTCATATTAATTGTATGAGACATAGTTTGTGGGATTATTTATTATTTATAATATTAGTTAATTGTTACTATGTAGAAATATGTCAATTATTTTAATACAGTTGAGGACTACCCATTTTGGGGTTTCAGCTAGTGTGATTGGCTAGTTAAAGAACTAAACATTTCTTTATATAAATAATGCTAGAGAAATAGAAGGAGGGTTAAGTTTTAGAAACCAGTCTGAATTTACACTGTGTTTTTATGATGGGGCATTTATGTTCATGAACTTTGTTATGTAGATATATATGTGTAAACTGAACAATATAGATATTGAAAACTGGCATCGTCTTGTGTTTTAAAAACAATATGGAAATGAACCATGTGAGCTAAGAACAATTCCCCAAATACATGATCAAGTGTGAAGGCATCAGCAGAAGTTACTTCCCCTGACCAGACATGCACTTCACCTTGGTCATAGAGTGGTGGGTTCGAGAATCCGGGCTCAAGACAACTGTGATGTGAAAGAAACGAACAGAACTAAAGACAGGACAACAAATTCAGTGAGGACGGCTATATTCAGGCTGCAGTATCCAGATTGGAAGCAGAACAGACGAATGCCACCAAATCCTATGGTTTTGTTGATGAGTGAGTACCTTAGTATATCACATGTGACACAATTTAGATTTTAATATTTAATGTCCTATAGGTGATAAGGTTTTATTTTCTCACTTTTCCTGTTCTTTTAGTTTACCAAAATGAATTGCAAAGGCAAATCAGAAAATGCTGTAATAGCAACTGTTGAAGCTGCCATTGTAAATAGTAATAAAATTAGGGTTAAAGTAGGAAAACTGTATGTTAATGCATTGGTAGATACAGGAGCTACTATTTCTGTTATTAATTTTAGTGTATTTAACAAAGCATTTTATCAGAATGAACAACCACATATGGAAAAATCTGACTTATTTTCAATTAGGGGAGTGTGCAATACAATGCATCAAGTAAAAGGAAAATCTGAATTAGAAGTTGATATTAATGGTTTAAGAATTGTCCATCCTTTCTATATTTTAAACGATAATGTCAGTTTCCAACTAATAATAGGTCAAGACTTCCTTGAAGCACACCATGCAAAGATTGATTTTTCTAAACAAATTGTCTCATTTTATAATGACATGACAATTGCCACTATTAAGTCAAAATCAAACTTAGAAAAAAGTGATGATCTTGCAAAAACTACAAAGTATGTAACAATACCACCACAATCAGAATGCAATATACCACTTTTTGTTTCAAAAATATCACACAAACAGAGTGTTGTGTTAGAACCAGCAAACATCTTAAACAATAAAAAACTTATAGGCAGCAAATGTTTAAATCAGGTTTTACATGGTAAAGTTATATACAGAATATTAAACCCAACAAATGAACACATCAGCTTTAAACCAAACACAGTTCTGGCAAAGGCTTTCATTATCACAGAAAAACCAGTGTTTTCTTTAGACCATGAAATTAAGAAAACAGGTCAAGACACAAATCCAATACAGACAGCAAAAGACTTAAACATACATATTGACACAGAAAATTTAACTCACTATCAATGTCAACAATTACTTATGTTGATTGGAAACAACAGAGATGTTTTTGCTAAGGACACCTCAGAACTTGGCAAAACTAACATGCATTATCACACCATACACACCACAACAGACAAACCAGTGAAATCACGCAGGTATAACCAATCACCTAACATGCAACGTGAAACAGAAAAACAAATTAAAGAATTAGAGAAAAATGACATCATTGAAAAATCAATGTCACCTTATCAAAGTCCAGTTGTATTAGTAAAGAAACCAAATGGTACATACCGCTTTGCAGTTGATTACAGAAAATTAAATGCTATAACTGAACTTGTTTCCTTTCCGATTCCAAAAATAGAAGAAGTATTTGATACTCTAGGTGATGCAAAAGCAAAGCTGTTCAGCTCACTTGATCTAGCAAGCGGCTTTCACCAGGTACCTTTAGACGAAGCAACAAAACACAAAACAGCATTCATCACACACCAAGGACTGTATCACTTCAAGCGACTATGCTTTGGTCTAACAAATGCCCCAGCTACTTTTCAAATGCTCATGACAAAGGTCTTAAGGGAACTAAATTGGAAAATAGCTCTCATTTACATAGATGACATTTTAGTCTTTTCAAAGAATTTTGATGAACACCTTATACATTTAAATCAAGTATTTCAAAAGTTGCGAGAAGCAAACCTTACACTACAGCCTACTAAATGTTATTTTGCATCAAAACAAGTAAAATATTTAGGTCATATAATTTCTGAAAATGGAATTCAGGTAGACAAAGAGAAAGTTGCAGCTGTTTCTGAATATCCTACTCCAAAAACAGTCAAACAAATTCGCAGTTTCTTAGGGATGTGCAACTATTACAGGAAGTTTATCAAAAATTACAGTAAAATTTGTTCACCCCTAACCAATCTTTTGCGTAAAAACATGAAATTTCAATGGAATACAGAACAGGATGTAGCATTCAACACCCTCAAAGAAAAACTGACAACAGCTCCTATATTATCATTCCCAGACTTTGACAAACCCTTTACTTTAGCTGTTGATGCATCAGACCTGGCTATTGGTTATATTTTGGGTCAAAGAAACGCAGATGGTTTAGAGACAGTTTGTGCTAATGGAGGCAGAGGTCTAAGGGATCAAGAAAGAAAGTGGCATATAAATGAAAAAGAAGGTTTAGCCTTAATTGAAGCTATCAAAACCTTTCGTGCTTATCTGGCCAATGCAGAATTTACAGTATATACAGACAGTATAACAGTTCGATGGTTAGAGAACCTGAAGGATGTAAATGGTAGACTAGGCAGATGGGCACTATTCTTGCAACCTTACAAGTTCAAAATTGAACATCGACCAGGAGTACAGAACCAGAATGCTGATGCTTTGTCCAGACGAGAGTATCCAACTAATACTGATATCAGCCAAGATGACAATGAAGATGACCTACCTATTATTGGTTCCACTGAAGCAGGAAACCCAAAGTTTACTGCAGTAACTTTTGAGTATGTGGACGACAACAGAAAAATTCCAAAGGTTTTAGTGGTGGAAAAAGTAATTGACAGTACAGCTGATGACAAGATACCAAACAAGCAGACACTGAAACAGCTTCAACGATCCTGTCCAGACTATAAAGCCATATTAGATTACAAGTTAAATGATATTGTTCCTGACGATTCAAAACGAGCAAGGACTGTGACTGCACAGGCATATCACTATGAGTTAGTAGAGGGCATCCTGTACCACTTTTACAAAGAAAGAGCCAGAAACCTTCCTCCTGATCAGAGTTTGGTAAAGCAACTTTGTGTTCCACGACCGTTGCGCAAAGATGTTATTGTTGCATACCATGACAGCATCACAGGAGGACACCAAGGTTTTGAAAGGTTATATGCAGCCATAAGATGCAAGTATTACTGGCCAAATATGTATGCAGATCTAGAATCATATGTTAAAACCTGTGAAATATGTCAGCAGTCGAAAAACTCAAAACATCAGAGACCAGTTCCTTTGACACCACTTCCAGTAGAGGATGTATTTTCCAGATGGCACATGGATTTTCTTGAATTGCCAGCTACCCCAGATAAATTCAGATACCTTTTGCTGCTGACTGATAGTTTCTTAAAGTGGTGTGAGGCCTTTCCACTGAAAAGCATGGAAGCCACAGAGGTAGCCAGAATATTGTTTAATGAGATATTTACAAGATATGGTGCACCAAGAACTCTCATATCTGACAGAGCACAAAATTTTATGTCGAAGTTGGTGGCAGCTCTCTGTGAATTGTTTCAGGTTACCCGACATTATACTAGTTCTTACCATCCAGAGACAACTGCAGCCTGTGAAAGAATGAATTCTTTCATTGCACAAACATTGAGAGCGTACTGTAACAAGGATCAAACAGATTGGACCAAATATGTTCCAGCAGTAATGATGGCATATAGGTCAACACCTGCAACTCAGTCCACTCAGTTTTCACCTTTTAACCTTCTGTTTGGGCAAGAAATGAGGTTGCCAATTGATGTTGCGTTGATACCAAAGCCATCTATGGCACAAGAACCCAGAATGCATTTGACAAGAACACTAGAACAGCTGAAAATTTATCGTGAAGTAGCGGCAGAAAATATGAAGATAAAACAACAGAAGTATACAGATCAGCATGACAAAAAGGCTGTACCAACTACTTTAACCATAGGGTCACAGGTCTGGTTGTATTGCAGCAAAGTACCTAAGGGGAAGTCACCTAAGCTATTACAAAAGTGGACAGGTCCATACACAATAATTGACTTAGGGCCAAATAATACATTCAAAGTCAGAAATAATGTAACAAACACAACAGTACCAAGATATAGAACTTAATCCTGAAGAGCTCTCAGACAAAAATAATAACGAGAATAATCAGGAAAGTTTACAAGAAAAAGTTCCACAAACAGAAAAACATACACAGGAGACAATAGTGCACACAGAAAATCACAATTCTCAGAAAGAGTATAAACAAACACAAGCATCTGCACAAAATACAAAAAAGAAGACAAAACAAGTACATAAAAATCCTTACACAAAAGAACAAATAGAAAAATTAATTGAATACAGTTTGTATCAAGGTGAACCAATATACAAAGTAAAATTGGTTGGACAATCAGGCACCTCATGGCAAGATGGGTCACTCATTCCAGAATCTCTAAAACAAAATTATCACAAACTGTACAATGCAAAGGGTCGAAAACGTAAGAGACCTGCAAAATCTAAGTATTTTGAAAAAACAAAGCAACCAGAAGTTCAGTTAGTAATACCAGAAAAGCGAAAACAGGAAATCATTGATGTCTATCTTGATAAAAGCGGAAAGCAATCAAAATACGGTATCAAAAATCCTAATGGCAAAGGGCCTACCAGATTATTATATAGTGAAGAGATACCTTATGATGTATTTTTAGATTTTCTCAAATTATTAAAGGAAAAAGAAGCAACATGTTTTAGGTCAAAACATCCTTTGAAAACACAGGGTTTCACTCCAGTATCACGTTACAATATATCAAAACAACATTTTACACATCATATAACTCCAAATAGAAGAATATATCTGCCTGCTGAATTGTCATCAGCGAAGGGCATTAATCAGTTTAGGTTACAAATTACACAGCATTTTATTAGAAGTCATGGACAACTTCCACACACTTTCAATTAGTTGCACTGTTGGTATGATATGCTAAGAATTTTTGTTTCAAATCCTTCATAAAATCAACAAAGACTATAGTGGTTACACAGTTCTTATGCTATTTTTGATTTTCAATCAAAGTAACAATGGTTTATTTTTAATATATGTATTACACAAGTCTATTTTCAAAATTAATATTTGGACACCTTTAGGATAAAGGATGGCCTCATCAACCAAACTTTATTCTTTAGGATCTTTAGTATAGGAGTGATGACCCTATATTAAAGAACCAAAAAAATAAATACATATTTTTTTTAAGGGTTCAAATTTTAAAGCAGATTGCTTAATGCTATAAACCATTGTTATACGTTTTTTTTTTTAAATATATTTTATAGAAAATATTTTTTCTATTCATTTAGGCACATTTCAACTCAGAGTGCAACACTGAAAAGTCTTTCTTGAAGGTTCACAATATAAACAAAATAGTTTATTTTCCATTATAGTCCTTAAGTATTCCAATTGCAAATGTTAAGTTAAGTTTAGTGCTGTATACAAAGATATATTTTAAGATTAAAGTGTCACATGTTGGTAGAACAGGTAGCTCCTCTGCTCATTACCTCATATGCCGGTTTTGAGAAAATCCAAGTGTATATGGGTATTCAGTTTGACTGGGCGACCAATCAAACATTGTGTCCGATTTAAGAAAATTCATGTGGATATGAATTTTCAGTTTGACTGGGCGACCAATCAAACACTGACCGATTTAGAAAATTCAGGTGGATATGAATTTTCAGTTTGACTGGGCGACCAATCAAACACTGACCGATTTAGAAAATTCATGTGGATATTAATTTTCAGTTTGACTGGGCGACCAATCAAACACGGGGACCAATTGAGAAAATTCATGTGGAGGTGAATTTTCATTTTGACCAGGCGGCTGGTTGTGGATAGCATCCTTCAGGCGCCACTCTCTTATGAGAGGAAGGACTGCTACTTCCTGAAGTCCATGTATAATTCATACAGAAATCCGAAAAGTAAACTAAAAGAAAACTGAGTGAAACATAAGAAACATTGAGGACTTAAAATTTGTAAATATATGTAATATGTGAATTATGGTGAAATAACATTATGTAAAATGTAAAATAGCAGGAAAATATAGATGTAAAATGTAGTAAACATAGAGAATACATATGAAATGTGGTTTGAAATAATTGTGTTAATATTTATGTTATATGAATCAGTTGGATTCTTGCAGATAAAATGTTTTAATTGTACAGTATGTTTTATTTTAGGAACATGTTCTATTATGGTCAAGTTAAATAAACTATTATTCAGAGAGAAGAAAATTAAAGGTCAATATTCAGTGATATGCTTTTAAAGACATAATATGCATTAAGTTTGTAATATGGCATTTTTTTTATATTTTTTTTTGTGTACAATATGCAGGTTTTTATCGGCTGCATAATTCCTAGATGTATTGTGTATATATGTCAATTATACATGATTTCAGGAGAAATCATAAAGGAAGAAGGGAGAGTATATCACCAGTGAAAAATTATATAGTTTTCAACATTTAATATAAGTTTCTTATTTGAAATACAATTTATTAAAGTTTTATGCAATATTGGATAAGGTATAACATGCTATTTAAATTATTACTTGTCTGACATAATTAATTTAATTAGATAGTTTTGCGAAAGGTGTTTATTTTACATAATATTACATGAATTACAGTTTTAACTCGCATATGTGGAATTTGGGTTGTATTGTTAAAATGTATTAGAAAGGTGTCCATTATGTTATTTTAGCACCTTTGAGAACTTACAACAAAAGACCTAATTGTTAGTTGGATTAACACTTATTTTAGGAATGTCATATTAATTGTATGAGACATAGTTTGTGGGATTATTTATTATTTATAATATTAGTTAATTGTTACTATGTAGAAATATGTCAATTATTTTAATACAGTTGAGGACTACCCATTTTGGGGTTTCAGCTAGTGTGATTGGCTAGTTAAAGAACTAAACATTTCTTTATATAAATAATGCTAGAGAAATAGAAGGAGGGTTAAGTTTTAGAAACCAGTCTGAATTTACACTGTGTTTTTATGATGGGGCATTTATGTTCATGAACTTTGTTATGTAGATATATATGTGTAAACTGAACAATATAGATATTGAAAACTGGCATCGTCTTGTGTTTTAAAAACAATATGGAAATGAACCATGTGAGCTAAGAACAATTCCCCAAATACATGATCAAGTGTGAAGGCATCAGCAGAAGTTACTTCCCCTGACCAGACATATACTTCACCTTGGTCATACTACTATAAAATAGTTATATTAATAAATATGACAAAATTTTCGACCAACTGATGGCCTTCTTCAGTGTCAATATCAATCTATAATAAACGATAAAATTTGGATATAGGTACATCAGCATCCGGTGGTGATGTGGTCGGATCTGATTTTATTGATCTTGAACTTTCTCGAATCAAATCTATCAGTCATTACATAAGGGAGTACTGTACAATTGTATAAACCATCTTATCTTTAACGTCTTGATATTCATGAATTTATCATTTATATTTTGAATGATATTTATTATTTTTTGTTTATTCCATTGGGGTGTACAGAGCAGAGCTCTTTGATCCAGAATCTCTCTCGAGCCTCCCGTTCAGAGTCTCGCCAATTGCAGATAAAATTTGGATATAGGTACATCAGCATCCGGTGGTGATGTGGTCGGATCTGATTTTATTGATCTTGAACTTTCTCGAATCACATCTATCAGTCATTACATAAGGGAGTACTGTACAATTGTATAAACCATCTTATCTTTAACGTCTTGATATTCATGAATTTATTATTTATATTTTGAATGATATTTATTATTTTTTGTTTATTCCATTGGGGTGTACAGAGCAGAGCTCTTTGATCCAGAATCTCTCTCGAGCCTCCCGTTCAGAGTCTCGCCAATTGCAGTTCTGCTCGATAATTAGGATTTTTATTCGATCAAAATCCTTTGGAGTGTGGTCGGGCAGTCTGAAGTGTTGGCTTACGGGCAGAAACTGTTTCTTAGTTAGGTCACTTCTGTGACCATTCAGTCATTTGTGGAATGGCTGTTTGGAGTCGCAGACATATTGTAAGCCACAGATGGGGCACTCAAGAATGTAAATGACATTCGAGCTTTTGCATCACCACCGGATGCTGATGTACCTATATCCAAATTTTATCGTTTATTATAGATTGATATTGACACTGAAGAAGGCCATCAGTTGGTCGAAAAATTTTGTCATATTTATTAATATAACTATTTTATAGTAGAAACATCTTTATATTTGTATCGTTGCATAATTCTCTAGACATATATATTATTTTTTCGTTTATGCTGCATCGTCATGTTGGCGATCCGATACTTAGTAAGTGTATTGGTTGGTAGCTTCCTTTAGACTATATATATATATATATACAAGTCTAGAAGATTATGCAACGATACACATGACGGTGTTTCTTGTCAAAAATTTAGACAAAGACTGACCAACGAATGGCCTTAGTCATTGAATGTCAATGTAAATAAATGACGTAAACAAGTCGTAACATATTGATCTTGAAATTTCTCATTTCCAACTTAACCCAAAATAGTTGCTTCCCAAGTCCGCCAACAGGGGACGTGCCGTGCTGTTACTTTGCTTTGCTCAAATATTCCAACAAGATGTAATTAAAATTACTAAGTTGACAAATTCTTTACGCCAGACGCGCGTTTCGTCTACTTAAGACTCATCAGTGGCGTTTAACTCTAAATGCTTAAAGTATCTTTTCATTCGGCGATGGAATAATTTAAGTCCACTGGGATCGTGTAAAAACACAATACAGGTAGTTCAAAATATTATATAAAAGTCTAAAGAGTCTACCAACCAGCAAGCTTATTAAGTATCGGATCGACAAACATGACGATACAGCATAAACAAAAAATAATATACAAGTCTAGAAGATTATGCAACGATACACATGACGGTGTTTCTTGTCAAAAATTTAGACAAAGACTGACCAACGAATGGCCTTAGTCATTGAATGTCAATGTAAATAAATGACGTAAACAAGTCGTAACATATTGATCTTGAAATTTCTCATTTCCAACTTAACCCAAAATAGTTGCTTCCCAAGTCCGCCAACAGGGGACGTGCCGTGCTGTTACTTTGCTTTGCTCAAATATTCCAACAAGATGTAATTAAAATTACTAAGTTGACAAATTCTTTACGCCAGACGCGCGTTTCGTCTACTTAAGACTCATCAGTGGCGTTTAACTCTAAATGCTTAAAGTATCTTTTCATTCGGCGATGGAATAATTTAAGTCCACTGGGATCGTGTAAAAACACAATACAGGTAGTTCAAAATATTATATAAAAGTCTAAAGAGTCTACCAACCAGCAAGCTTATTAAGTATCGGATCGACAAACATGACGATACAGCATAAACAAAAAATAATATACAAGTCTAGAAGATTATGCAACGATACACATGACGGTGTTTCTTGTCAAAAATTTAGACAAAGACTGACCAACGAATGGCCTTAGTCATTGAATGTCAATGTAAATAAATGACGTAAACAAGTCGTAACATATTGATCTTGAAATTTCTCATTTCCAACTTAACCCAAAATAGTTGCTTCCCAAGTCCGCCAACAGGGGACGTGCCGTGCTGTTACTTTGCTTTGCTCAAATATTCCAACAAGATGTAATTAAAATTACTAAGTTGACAAATTCTTTACGCCAGACGCGCGTTTCGTCTACTTAAGACTCATCAGTGGCGTTTAACTCTAAATGCTTAAAGTATCTTTTCATTCGGCGATGGAATAATTTAAGTCCACTGGGATCGTGTAAAAACACAATACAGGTAGTTCAAAATATTATATAAAAGTCTAAAGAGTCTACCAACCAGCAAGCTTATTAAGTATCGGATCGACAAACATGACGATACAGCATAAACAAAAAATAATATACAAGTCTAGAAGATTATGCAACGATACACATGACGGTGTTTCTTGTCAAAAATTTAGACAAAGACTGACCAACGAATGGCCTTAGTCATTGAATGTCAATGTAAATAAATGACGTAAACAAGTCGTAACATATTGATCTTGAAATTTCTCATTTCCAACTTAACCCAAAATAGTTGCTTCCCAAGTCCGCCAACAGGGGACGTGCCGTGCTGTACTTTGCTTTGCTC